>WARS01000067.1:2923776-4218776 GCA_008933995.1 Datnioides undecimradiatus | reverse complement strand
GGTGCTATACAAATAAAACTGAATTTAATTGTATTGAATATGTCCTTCAGGCTCACTTTTTTGAGGCGGGAGGAAGGGTATAAGGAGAGGCTGTTACTATATTTGTGTGTCTAGCTGACAGGACTGAGCATAAAGAGATGTATATACATCCATGTAGGAATGTGTAAAGCATGGTGTCATTCATTGTTAGCCTGTACTAACTTGCACTCTTTTTACCACCCTAGCACATCAATTTAATGTGTGTACGTGTGTGCGTGTGTGTGTGTGTGTAGTACACTTTAGTTTTTCTATGCAGCCTACACTGAACTTAAAATGTAAAAAAACTCTTTTTCTAAACCATATTTCAGTTTTTGATGCACCTGCACAACAAAAGCATCTGGGAACAGGGTGAAAAGGAAGGGAAACATGGCAAGAATTAAAACGTCATTACTCACCTACAGCATACGAAAACTTTAATTGATCTTAGCATGTAGAAGCTGTCTGTATCTACAAGGTTCTACTGCAAAAGCTCCAGTGTTACCACATGTAGTTACCACAGAATGAGGTGGTCACTGTTTGGTTTATTAAAACTATGACTATGATCCTAACTGATAGGATTACATAGTTTTATAAATACTGCTGCTCCTAGCCCACCACAATCCATATTTATATAGGACTTCATTTTATTGATGAATCATTAAAGGATAAATAATTTAACCTGGACCAATTTTTTTCCATATTTGGTATCTGAACCACTAATGTAGAAAACAATTATTGAAATTGGTCGAGTATTGTAGCCATGTTAGGGCTACAAATCAAATTACAGGCCAATAACTCCCCATCAATTTATGGCAACTGAAAGTGTTTTGCCACAGAAAGAATCAGGTTGTGGTTAAAATTGTCTAGCAACATTATGAAACACGGGAGACATCTTGGTTTGAAATGTTGGTGATAGCTGTTAAGAGTTGCTGTATTGCAGGAAGATGGCTGTGGAGACTTGAGTAAGAGTTGGAGGAATTAATTGTTTTAGAGTAAAGATATTGTAGCCTAGTGTTCTCTAAAAGATCAGAAACAACAGTTCATAGTTGCATATTTATTAACTATGGCAACAAATGTCACACAACACTTTGCTCAGCTTTCGGTAGGCCGCCTTTGTTGGACAAGGACATGCTGATATTTTGGCTGGCTGTGCAATAAATGAATGCTGACATTCCATACACAGACCAGACAATCAGCAGTGACCGCATTAACAGGGATGACTACTGCCAGACACATATTTTACAGTATGTATTGTATTAAAAAAAGTAATCAGGGCATTTCTTGTTATTCTACTACAAAGTAGTCATGATGTAGAAATACATGTACCTCTGCATTTCAAGTGACTCTTTAAAATGAAAAGGACTTCAATATCCCAAACTGAAGTGCAATGTTATTTGGTACCTGCAGTTGTGCAAAGACAAAATTGAGTTCCACTAATGTTACATGAACAGAGCTTAAACTAAAGCAACAACTCTTACATAATGATTGAATGAAAACTGGCACTTTTGTCTCATTTTGAATCTACAGCCACCCACATTCTTACCTCAATTGTCTCAGTGGATCTCAGTTAACATCTCAGTTTTTCCCTGTTTTTGCTTTCCTATCCTTTTTTGAAACAGAAGCAAAAGAGCTTTTTCCTTTTCCTCTTTCACTGTCTTCTCAGTTTGCCTCTTTCTTCTTTTTGGCCCAACCTCCATGTGAACCCCACCCTCTGTCTTCACAGGGCCCATAAAATGCACTGCCAGCCAATAGGTCAGGCTATGGGGTAATAAACTCTTCGACCGAACATCTGCCCTTGCTGACCATCTGCTATACAGCCCAGACTTTGACAAAAGTTCAACTTTAACTTTCATATATTCAGTATTAAAAATAAAAATTACCCCACAACAAACATGACCCTGTGTTGGGAACTAGTCTTTTACCAAATCCATACTGCCAGAACCACACCCAGCCCCACCACACACACACACACACACACACACACCACTAATGTCTGCTTATTTTGTTAAATGAGCAATCGTCAGGGTCTGAGCAGAGTGGTCATGGCCAACACAAAAACACAAACAGCATAGGCGACAGAGGGCTATGTGTTCACAGCACTGATTTATGTGAATATGACTATAAAGAGATACCGCATGGCGGTACAAATGATTTCCCCCAGTACTCGCCAACATTTCTGTGTGTGTACACCCAAATGTGTGTGTTGCAGTGAGTAAGAATGTGTGCTTCATTCTCTAAATGAGAACCAGCTCTGGAGAACTCTCTGGCTTAGTAAAGTTGGCTGGGCTGTAGGGTTCAACCACACAGTGAACCAAAATAAGAATCGCACTGATATCTGCTTTGCAGGCTCCATTCGTTTGTCACAATCAGTCACGTGTATCAGTGCCCATGATTTCACCCGTCTCGTCATCCACTTATCCGGATCCGCGTTGCGGGGGCAGCAGACTTACTAGGGAAGCCCAGCCACTCCTCTCCTTGGCCACTTCCACCAGCTCCTCCTCTAGCATGTCCTCTGTCTGGCCTGAGGACTCCTGGATGGACATGTCTGAAGCACATCTGGTAGGTATCCTGACCAGAAGCCAGAACCAACTCAACGAGCTCCTGCAAAAATACTGTGCTCCTCACCCTATCTCTAAGGCTGAGTCCAGCCACCCTGCGGAGAAAACTAATTTCAGCCACTTATACTCACGATATCTTTCTCTTGGTCACTACCCACAGCTTATGATCATAGGTGAGGGCTAGACCAGACATTCACAGGTAAATTGAGACCTCTGCCTTTCAGTTCAACTCTCTTCACCACAACAGACCAGTATAGCATCTACATGAACTCCCAGACCTAGGGAAGCAACTTGTCCCCAACCCATAGCGGACATTCCAACTTATGGCCTCAAACTTTCTCTATTTACTGCTAGAAGCGTGTGACTTGGTGCAGACACGTTGAAAGTTGGAAACTGTTGAAAAATCCTGCTGTGATTGCAACTGATATGGCTGCCACAAGGTAAATATGGTTTACCATCATGGCTCATTTCATGCAGATGAAAAGTTTTCATCTGGTTGCTACTCATGTTCAGTGGTTTTTGCAGTTTCTATCCTCTTTTCTTGTATTGTTCATCTCCCATGTGATTGGGTGTCAGTGCTGTTGGGTTGAGTCAGTGCTGATGATACAAGGAAAGGGGAATTCATTTCTCTGTACAACCTCATAGTCCACATGGCTAAAATGGGCAGTGGGCTGAGAAAAGAAGTGGAACTGACGTAGTGACTTTTGTGACAGAAGCAAACAACTCTTCTCTAGTACACCACACTCAACCACACTGTATCCATACATTTTGGCTACCTTGCCCTCATCAGGGTGGTGACTGACATACAGTCATATTGAACAGTTATTTGAAACTTAAACCTTATTACCCTAGTTATGGGTTAAGAAGAAAGACCGTCCTTAGGAATATGTTGAAAGGTAAAAAATGAACATGAGAAATTCTACCTTAGGGGGTTACGGCTCAGCTGCAGTAAACTGTAGCTACAAGCTGGCATTTCAACAGTGGCCAACTCTGGCTAGTTCCTCTTTTCGACTAATTCTGGATCAAAAACACTTTAGTGTCTTGGCTTATGCTGAAGCCATCAAGCCTGATATGATGCACAGGAGAAATATGCATGGCAGACTTTGATGAATCATAGCAATTATGCAAAACTGAACAGCACTGATGTTTGATTATTTATTTTGTTTTTATTCTTTATTTAAAGGGAGAGTAATTGACTGATTATGAACAAACAGTACTCGTATTAATTTAGCCATTAATTTATTTTTATTCTTTATTTTCCCAGTGTTCTGCAATATTCTCTCAGAAAGATTTTTGTTTAATTGTTTAGTTTGTTTAATGCTGCCTTCTGCCATATAACAAAGACAGATTCATTTCACAAATACATGCTGTTTTCTGCGTTGACCTAAAAAAAACCATCACAAGAGTAACACTGCATTTATATTTCTTTCAATATAGAGAGCAGATCTTCTTCGCTGCATAATATTAAAAGATTTTTGATGTTTCAATTCTCTGACTCTAACGAAAGACTAATCATTTCATTTTGCTTCCATCTAGCTGACATTAAATATATATGAAGCCTTCTCAAATATGTTTGTATGCATGCTTCTGCCTGGGTAGTGTCAGTGCCCAGCTCAGCACAGGCTGGGATTGCAGTATCACATCACCATCATTTATTTAGCAGAACCCAGATAAGACAAGTTCACAGTTCAGTATACAAACCCAACATATTCCACCCACATGCCAAAGACTTTTGGCCCTTGAAATGTCCCAAACCAGAGTAGAAATCATTTTCATTAAGAAAAAACAGGAAAGATATGATAAATGAATGACATACTTCAGCTTGTCTGAAAGCCATCAAGTTGTGAATTTGATAATGTTCCACTACAAAACAAATCATATAAATACAGTGGCTTAGGATACATAAAGTACAGTTACTTAAAATGTTCAAAGTTTAAATGAAAAACTGACACTTGATTATAACACTGGCTTCACTGATATGTCTGGTCCAACATGTCCTTAACGATGTCTTAAATGATGCTGAAGTGTAACATGCATTTAGGAACATAAAACAGTAAACCCAAACTACACATAATGGGAAATGTGGAGGCAGCTAAAATACTCTCAACACTGTGTAAGAAAGAGTATGAATCACATCCGAGCAGGCACGAGGTGTGGAGTCAAGCAGTGTATTCACAGCAAAGTTGCAGAGTGTAAATATCAATATTGAGACTGTCTCAAAATATCTCTACTGTAACCCTGTCCCTGAAATTTTAATGTCTGTACAAAACATTTGACTTATCATGAAAAGTAATGAAATGCTACAAACAATTGTTTTCATTATCAATGAATCTATCAATTATTTTCTTAATTTAAGAAATGTCAAAACTAATTCACACAAGATAAAATGTAATAATCAAACTCAGTAAATCATACCACAGATGATCCTCTCAGATCCTCAGTCAGATAGTTTCATTAGCTTAGAGCATGGGAACTAAAAGTTTTTGTCCTGCTCTGACTCATGCTAGTGGACCTGAGAGGCTGACCTGGTGTGCATACTGCAAGCATTTCAGCAAAAGCTGAAGAAAGACTGTGAAGAGCTTTAAACACAGTTCGAATATTTTTGAAAACTCAAAGCAACAACAACTGAAGCCAGCAAAACATCTGTAAAATCAGTTTAATGTGTTCTCTCCTTCTGTTTCTAGTGAGCACACAGAGCAGTTTTGAGTAAACTGTAATTGATTAATGACTTTTTGGGTAGGCCAGATAGCAGAGTCCTACAATAGTCTAACCTGCTGGACATAAAGCTGGACATACAGCATTCATTAGTCTCTCTTTAAAAAGAAAAGGTTGCACTTCAGATGTTCTTGAGATGATAAAAAGCAGGACAGGCCTCGTGTGCCTAGAGGCTTAGTTTTAAGTCAAAAATACACAATCCTGTTTCATCTTTAACCATTGTAATGTCACTTTCATTATAATCATCATCATCATCGTTATTATGTCAGGTTATTGAGGCAGTTTCTCAGTAGTTGAGAAAGCACAGCTAAAAAAAAAGTTGCATTTCTGCAGGGCACCGCAGCTTCAAAGCTTCTCCCACTCAAAAAAAAAAGTAACAAGGTTTGCATAATGCATATAATTAGGTAAGCAGATGAAGAACACAGTTTTTTCCTTTACAGAAGCTGTTGAGGTAAAGAGGATGATGAAATTCCAGGACATGGCGGGAAAAAGATATCATGGCAATGCAGTGCATAAAAAGAAATGTACACTAAGGTGGAGATTACACTTTCATATTAAAACTTCACATCTTTCACATTCACTGCAAACTGGTGGCTTACTGGTAATTGTAATTTTGAGTATGGGATTAAAGCTCTGCTATTCAATACTGTTTTATCAACACTGGGTGTAATGCAATGTTTAATATCAAAGATACTGCTCAGAATGCAGCTACGTGAAATCATCACCAAACTCTGCAGTTCACCTCAGCTTTACGGAGTTATTTTCATGTTTAGATTATAGCCTTATTTGTTTTAACAGCTCTAACCTTGTTGATGATCACTGGGGTGGCTTAGAAAACTTAAAACATGTCTGAAGGAGATCTTTAAAGATTTAAAGTGCACTACTTAGTTTTTTCCACAAAAAATTAAATCATTGTATTCTTAAATGAAATCTGTTCCTTCATCTTCATGGAGATCCCAGAATCTACAAGTATATAAATACTGTTGATTTCAGAGGCTTAACTGTTGGTAACAAAATATGTTCTACTTGACCGAAATTTACTGGAAGCTTCAGGGTTCCAAGTGACAATTGTGTAAGTTGAACAATGGAACAAAAACTGGTTTTCAAACCATTTGTGATCTCACAAATCATGCTCTTAAATTTAGATTTTAAATGTACAAACAGAAATGTTGTACTTCCAGCAGCTGAAAGTGAAAAGAGAATTCCTGTCACAAACTATGCACACATCTCATTATGCACAGGGACTCTCAAACATTCATCTATAGAAACAGGAGATTAAAAAAAAAAAGAGTCTAGTTTTCACATTCCATAGAAATGAATGGAAACAAATGGCCTGATACTGATACTTTGGTCTGATACTGTCTGAATGGCCTAAGATGACCAGGAATTTGTCTGGTTCTAATCTTTTCCCACGCGGAAGCAGAGGTCACAGCCGGCGTGACACAAAGCTCAGTGGGCAGCTTGGAACACAAGGATAATGGGATAACAGATGATGATCAAGCCACTTATATGCAAGAAAATCATCCAAGCTTAAGGATACACTGCAACTCATAAATATGGGAGTTCCAGCAGTGACTTGAAAAACTTTTAAAATGGGGAATATGGGTGTGTAAAGGCACTAATCCCTCCACCCACACGCGCAAGCGTGAGCACAAACACACAGACACACAAATGCCCATGCACGCACGCATACACACATGCATGTCAAGGCCCAATGCGTCTCCCTGATTATTAACAATCAGTCTCAGTCCTGGTAAAAGGTTCACTACAATATAGAAGTTTTTATAATTGCAAATTTACTTAAAAACAACTCTGTGTCTGTCTTTAAATTATAATTTAAGTACCAAAAAGAAACACATCAAACACAAAATGGCCCATCTTAGAATAATATATATTAGTAGAACCCATGCAATAACCAGTGCAAAAAGCCCGATGACAATGATATGATTATTATTATTTATGGTAACAAATCTGAATTTTGTAGGGTTTAACGGGGACTCAAAGGCTCAAAAACTAATGAAACTCTGCACATACCTCAAAAGTGATCAACAATTATATAAGTCTTCTGCATGTGTGTAGCAAAATATGTCCATTGTTCCAAAGATTTTGTGTCTCCTTGACAACAAGTAATTGGTGCTGGCCCTGAAAAAAACACATTTTGTCAAACCCTATTATAAACAGTATTTTTGGACTGTTTGATCACACTAAACAAGACATTACTTTACATTACACATTACTTGGCCTTTTCCTGCTGCTGTGGCACTGGAATTTCCCCAGTGTGGGATTAATAAAAGGAATCTTTCAACTTTAATCTTTAATATGATGAGGTCGCCTTGAAAATAGAGTGGGAGAACTGAGTAGAGAAAACATAGTCCGGGGATAAAGGTCTTACACTGCGTTAAAGAGTAGGCCAACAAACAGGTGGTTTTTGACTACCAGCTATCAGCGACTTCATCCAGCACATGCATCTGCTGCTACTATTCTCTACATCTGGAAAACAGATCACTTAGAGGCCACCAGAACCAGCCAATGACAAGATCCGGTGGTTCCACCCAAACAGGAAGTATGTGTGTGTGTTTAATACATGTGTAAGTGTGTTACAGGCTAAGTTATAGCTTCTACCTAGTTAGAGGGGCCCGGGAAATATAATGTAAGCATATGTGTGTGATCAAGAATAGCCTATGCTTTTCTAGGCAGACAATCAAAAATGCATACTCATACCCCCCAAAAAATACACACACATGCAGAGACTCATGAATGCATGCACACTTGCTAAATACATATACGTGATACGTACAGACCAAATGTGCAACCAACATATTTTTATTACATCAATATAATAATGTGAGGCTAGAAAGTGTATTGGATTTGGAGTATCATGATATCTTATTAAGGTATAAGTGTTGATTTTAATGGTTGAATTTTCTGAACTTCAGATTCCAGACTATTCTATCCAAACTTTTTTATCATTTCCATTTACCTGTTTACTCATTATATCCTTTTACTGATTAGCAAAAATCTCATTGTGTAAATATTTTGTGAAAGCATCAAGAGTCATCCCTACAATGCTGATACTGAGGTATTTGCTCAAAAAAGTTTCAGTGACAGGAGCAGAGCAAGAGCATTCCTCTGCTTGCTCTAACATACACTGTTGCCAGCCATAATTACCAAGTCCAATACAAACACAGCTAAACATAGACACACTCACACACTCTTTCACTCAGATGGAAACACACTCCTTCCAAGAATAAAACACAGCCTACACTCACACAGCAGCTCTCTTTACTGCTTCTGTTTGGAGTTTGATAACCTTTTATGCAACCAGTCAAACCTCAGGGTTAGATGAAATGCACTGACACTAGGTAATTAACAGCTGCTACACTGCAGAGTGTGTTCAGTCCAGAGGTTCGGGGTTAGAATCTGAAGCCCTGCTCCTGGATCTGTGTGACAGCTTACGCTTGCAAATATAAAACAGTGAGGCTACACATCTACATGCATGAATATTCCCCAAAAAGAGTACATTAGGGTACCACCTTTGAACCATCCAGTCTTTGTTCAGTGATAAAGTGTGGTTGTTACAGTCATGAGCAATGAGCTCTCATTTTCAGTCTTTTTTTCTGTTGTGGGACATCAATGACCTCCAAATAATTTTATTTCAACTTTACTTTAATGAGATCTGTACAAAGTAAGGCCATTTGTACAAAGTAAGGGAATGTGTGATAAACACTTATTGTGGATCTGGATCAAAACAGTTTTAGGAGTTAAAGGATTTGTTTTACACTGTAAATTTGTAAATTTTCTCTTGAACTATTGTAATTACTTTAATTACAAAAAAATATAAAACCCACTAGGTCCAATCTGCACTTGGGTGAGAAATGGACAGTGGTTGGTAGTGTATTCAAATACAACAAAGACAATTAAATATTCAGTAAACCCTTTTCCAAACCCTGTACAGTCACCACAGAGACAACATATTATTATTCCAAGAACACGAGCTAGAATATCTTTAACTACCCCCATTATTTTAATGTATAGATATTAAATGTGCTAATCCGACAAAGGAAGCCCAATTTCAAGTTATGTTCGGGCTTAAAACTGAGACCGGAATTAAAGGCCTCAGACAAAGATCTAACTGGTCACATAACCAAGAGACAAGATTTCTTCAAACATTATTAACACATCACATTCTTCTTGAAACACAACCCCCTGTAATCTGTCCCTCTCTCTCTCCCTATTTTAACTTCTGCACCATTTTGTATCTTAAATTATGTTTTTCTCCATCTCAAATTGTGCAATATAATTTTATACATATGCGTACATATACGTATGAGCATTGTTGTCTTAGAACAAGAATTTGATTGCTAATGACGGCTTCACTGTAGTTTCTGTGAATATGAAAAATAAAGAACTTGGACCGCCTTAATTAAAGACAAAACGTGACAAAAGTGACATCATTCAGGAAACAGTCTTCCACAACTTTCTGGAATTGGATCACAGAGTAAATCTATTACAGATCCCATGCTGACAACAACTTGACTTCCAAGACCTTCAAGAGGCCCAACAGTCACTGGACTGCAGAGAAAAACACAGAGAGGAAAGAGGGGGGTGAGGAAGCACAGAGTTAGAGACAGAAGGGGCAGAGCAAGTGAACAGAAAAAGTTTAAGAAAAAACAAAGAGAAAGCTAGGTAGAGCACACACTGAGAGGAAAGCAAACAGTGTGAGGAGATTGGAATGTGTTTTAGTGGCCGAATGACTGAAGGTACCTTGTCAGCCTGGCAGACAGGCAAACTGCACTAGAACAAACATGACAGAATTCTTACTAGAATGTTACAGTCCACAAGAGTCAAGTCTTATAGTACAGGACACACTTCCTTCTTCTGCAGACAAAGAAAGGGGTCAGGGCAGAGAGAGACAGAGATAGCAAAAAGACTTAGCTCCTCTGGTTTGGCCTGGGTTTTAGTGGGTGGAGCAACAAATGAGAGGATGTTGATATTCCACACAGGAAGACAGACAAACAAAAGGTCTGCTGGATTAGCAGGACACATACTGGAAAGAACAGACCAAACCATATTTCAACTGGGTACAACCCCCAAAACTGCGTACTTTACATAATGGAAAGCCTCATCACCACCCAATAGTGATGAAAATCTGTAGCTGACAAGTATAAACAGTTATTTGCTTTTTGTTCACTTGAAAATAAGACGAATCTGAATATAGCAGCAACAGCCACAATAGCAATTATATGCAGAATTACTGTATGTTGTTGAATTTCACTTTATAGTTAAATGCTATAATTCAATTTTACAACAATAATCATTTTAAACAGAAATTATTATTGTAACTCAATGGGCAATACCAAACATAATAAATAAGCAATAACTAATTATCTGACAGCTTTATTTACTTATTACGTAGTAAGTTTGGAGTTTAGTAGATAAGTAGTAGTTGTTTAGTAGTTGAACAAGGAGCAATTTCCCCTCTATAAGTATGTGTTTCTTGTTTTTTAACAATACAAATATGCACAGCAGAGTAATGTTTTATTATTCTTCTGTCTCCTGTCAATCTGGCTGTGCGGTGTCTATTTACTCCTGACCTTTTAAGTTGTTTGTCTGGTCACCATTTAAAATCCAGACACTGACCAGCATCGGTCTTTCTCTAAGTTGCTCTTGGTTACTCTAAAATAAGTAACCATAGCAACAGGGACACATTTACAATTTACAGCCTAAATGTTACAAGCTAACATTTAGGCTACTAACACAGCGAGCGACACTGACATTTGTTTTAACATATTTTAAGAACATGACCATTTTGATGACTGATGTAGCTGATGAAAGACATTCAGTGGCTCCTCCTCTGAACACCACAGAATGGAGACTACCACACACAAGCTGCAAGAAGTCCACCGGCCTCTGTTTTTACCCAGATTTTTTTTTCATCACATAAGCGATCACGTCACATCCCATTCAACTTGCTACTTTAGGCTGCAGCCAACATAGCTTGTCATTTCTGACATCACTGGTGACATGGTTGGATAGTAAACCATTCTTGTCAAACATACTTTTAAATTATTCAGTATTTACTGCTTGAAAAACATCTGTAATGTTACTTTTAGTCTTGCTAAACTACCTTCTGGCTCACAGTTGAGGACAAAGTTCTATGAGCTGACTGGACTGGAAATATGTTCTGTTGCCTTTTCCTGACTGAATGTGGATAGAGATTAAAACCAGCACATCATCATAAAACAAAAAGGGCTCTGTCACACGCAAACAATCAAATTCACAGCAATCTGCTTTGCTTGCTTGTAGCCTTTGTTTATTATTCCAATGTTAATGTTATTCCAATGTCCAATTATTTAAGTGTAGCATGAAAGGACTACAACTTGCATTTTAGCTCAGCAACAAACCTGTGGAACACACAATAAACCTTGAACCTTGTAAAATATGTGCTTTCTTTTCCTTCCAGAGAGTCTGTGTTTTCATGACAGAAGTCACCCTTGAGTTTGCAGCCTGTGTCTATAATTTTCACATGGTGTGTTTACGAGAGAGATTGATGGACACCATTTTTACCATTCAGTGCCAATAAGGCAGAATGTATTGAGTTTATAACGGAGGACAGGAGTGTGTGACAGAGGTGACAATGGAGGAATAAAGAGGGAGCAGAGTGCAGACTTGCATTGCCATCATACCAACAAGGCAGCTACACAGGCAGCAAAACAGATGGTGCTCTCTAGTGTGTTAAACCTCAGGATGTCAAGTCAAATTATCAGCCACTGTCAGAAATGCAGAGATACCGCTCGCAGCCCTATGATCCTTAAAACCTTAACATCAAATATTCACATTTTAAAATCCAAAAGACCATTCCTGAGCCACTTCCAGTCAGTGAAGTTCTTTTGGTTTTGAGTGTATTTTATTCCACAGCATTATTCAGTTTGGAGATGATTCTGTGACTGTTTGACAGTGGTCAGAGGTAAAAATTTAATCACTTCAAAAACAGGTGCTTTGGAGATCAAAACTTCAGCAGTGGCATGGACTCTGACTGCAAGGATCAGAACACTTAGTATGCAGGTTAATTCCATCTGAAGTGCCAGTCTTTATGTCAGTCACTGCAAATACTGTCCATACATAAACTTAATCACAAAGACTGTAGACAGGCCACCAACGCTAAGGAACCAGCACTTGAACTGATAGAACCCTCAACTTCAATGACAACAACAAGAGCATTTTTGTCTAAATCTATTTTAACTCATCAGACTGGAGACAACCCAGAATATTCCACCAGTAAAACCGAAACAAATGATGACAAATACCCTTCTCTGGCTTCAGGAATGCTGTGCGTAAAAAACAAAACTTCTCAAATTGGGGTGTTTGGGAAGAAATGTTCTAAAGTTATTTAGAGGTCTAACAAGAAAAAATGGGACTTCACAAACTAGTTCAATTATTTAGACAAATCAGCCTGAATGTGACAAAGGATTTTCTCCCAGTTAGACTGTGAGTGAAGTGTTAAAGTGAGCATTTCCAGACAGTGACCATTTAGACACATTTTGCAACCATTTTTGGAGACAGTAGGAACTTGTTGCACCAACACATCTACTGTATTATTATTGTTATCATTATAGGTTAGTCATTGGGTCTACAAAATATCAGAAAAAGTCTAAAATTCTCAAACAATCTCCTAAAGCCCAAAGTAAGGTTTGTTTTGTCTAGCCAACAGTCTAAAAATCATTTTTAGTCAGTTTTCCATGTACTGCCCTTCACAAAGTGTGAATTTCAAATACCACTGTTAAGACATTTCAGCTTCTGGCTTTTTCATTTAATTCTCTCCTACTGATATGGGCAAATATAGTGCATCTTTCATGTATATACATTTCATATATTATATTATTTCATATAGATATAATGTAGAATCTGTATTCTAGAGAAGACAATCATGCCCTTAAGGTTCCTCTTGGGTTTCACACTTTGGAAACCCCTGCTGCAGGCTATTCCTTTGTACTAATTTTCCTCGCATTACAGGTAAATCTACCAAAAATAGTTAATAAGTCAATGAGCAAAAGATAAAGCTCCATTGTGTTAACTCTGCACTGACCAAAAGTGGGTTTCTCTGTGTACTGTGGCAACAATGTATCTGAAATACCAAGCGACATCGTGGCTGAAGCAACAAAGTAACTATTCGTTCACTGTACACTGAAGCTCTATTATTTGGTCATTACCAAAAGCCGATGCACATTGAAAGAAAGAGAGGAAAAACAAGACATTGTCGTGTCATTTGACACCAGTGTGTCTCAAAGCAGCGGACTCAGTCAAACTATCATCCAGTACAGCAACAAAAGCAGAGGAGAACGTACCATAAAGGAAGTATCGGTGAAGACTGGTCTAATCCCCTCCTGAAATAGATATTTTTATCCAGTTGAAGCAGTTCAGGTTCCACTATTTCCTGCTAAACCTATGTCCGATGGTTGATCTCTTTCTGCTGTTTTTTCTCCTCCAGTCTAGATGGAAAACGTCGTGCCCACCGAAGAGAGAAAACGGGCGGTTCCCAAGTGTTTGGACAACCAGTCTGACCAATCGGCTATCGATATGACAACAATCCACTGCTTTGAGCCAATTGGATTCTGTTCTCAACACAAAGCCATGTGCTTATTGGTCAACGAAGGAAAGACCTCCCGGTTGAAAATTACTACAACATCGGAAGAAGAGCCATGGGAATGTGATCCTTTTCCGATCAGTTCATCACCTGCTGCGGGTCAAAACAATGCAGCGTCTTCTATCCGAAACAAGTACAGAAAAACTATTTTAGTAATTTAAAAGCTAAAGCTAAATCAGGTTGAATAGCCTAAATGGTATACAGCAAAGCAGCTCTCCTTTCAGAAAACTAGACCTGCATCTCAGGTTTACTTTGAGGATTTCTGGGATACTATGCATACATAGCATAGTATTATTCTGGGGCAGCTCTGGTGGTTTGCAGCCTTTTACATGTCTATGCCAAGGGACACATTTTCTCATAATCAGCCAATAATTAAACTGCTTTATAACTTAAATTAATATAAACAAAAGTCTTAATATCTCAATTATCTCTCAGCCTAGTCTAAATTCCAAAATTACTTCTTGCTGTTGAAGGCTACTGTATGTACAATGTTCCTCTGTTGGCAACAGGCCCCCATCCCCCAAAACAGTTGGTTTCACACCTAAATGCTTCAGTGAGTCATGTATTTTGAAATACATTACAGTTTCAAAACACCTATAGCCACACTGACATGGCACAAAAGTGTCGATTAATGTGTTGTCCTAAACTAATGAAATCACAGACCATACCATACCTGTGTTTTTCATAATGATTTGTTAAAAATAGTATTCATTTAGTATTAGTAGTGACACTCTTCTTAATCATGCAATAGAATTAATTTTTGTTTTGCCTCTCTGATTGGTTGCCTCTAATTTCAATTCATATTTTGGAAGTGAACTTGCTTAGACTTCACCACTGGCCAGCACCTTAGTTTTTTTGCTTGTGGATTATTTTTCTCTCACATATAATTGAAGTGATTCTGTGCTAATTTCATAGCACAGAATCACTTCAATCAATTTCATTTTATAAGCTGTGTTGTTTATCAGTTACCTAAAAATAATGAAAAATGAAGAAATGGAGCCATTGGCTTTGTACTCCATGCCAGAATTTTTACAGCCTGTGGCTTGTGTAAATCTAAAATTTAAGTCTGCTGTAGAGCCACACTACCACTCAACATACAATACCCTCACTACATTAATTAGAACCACTGGCATTTCAAACACAATACAAGTTCATATAAGTAACAATTTATGGGCTTGGTTAAAAAAATCTGAATATTCCTTCTGGTGTTGTTTTCATTTTTCCAATTCTCTAAAAGGTAATTTCCTTTTCTACAGTTACAGAGATCTGTTTGATTGATTTGCTATGACTGGGTATGAAATGGTTATAGTTTTCCTATTTTCCTTTAATGCCCTGGAAAAAAAGGAGCTCACCTTTTTGCTTTTGCTTTCAACTTTAAACTGAACAAAGCCAGTAAGATTACAACCGGAATCACAAGGGTGACACCTTCAGATTAAGAGCAGAACTGTGCGCGTGAACTGAATAGCCCCCCCACCCCCCCCCCACTCACTCGCGCGCGCGCGCGCACACACACACTGTCAATGCAAACCGTAAAGCACCCTCTCTGTGACCCCGGTCTTCGAGTTTACAAATTAAGCACTGGTTATAATGACATGTGATAAGTGTAGTTTGTGAAAATCTGTGCAAATATAGTCAGCTTATTTTGTCTTTAATACTTATTTCAGCTGAATTAAATCTGATAATTACGCCAGAAGTTAATCCCTATCAACAATGATAAGCCCATATAAATCGCTGTAAAAACAATGTCTTAGAGTAGTAAACAATATGTGATTTAATTACTGTGACGAAACCTTGGAAAATGGCTTCTTCCCTGTTGTCCAATTAACGTTAACAGTAAACAGACAGAATGACTTGATTGAAATAACTTTCTTTTGGAAGCGAAAACTACAAACGTAGGCCCATTTTACAAGAGATATATATATTATACAACTGATATACTTTAATCGTAAAATAATAAACAAGCCAATTGTTATATTTTGAAAAGATTTACCCGGATGTTTTACTTGTTATCTGACTGTCTAAGCGAGCTTTATGGCTGTCTTCTGCTTCCATCCACAGTGAAAATATACAGGTAAACGCTCTAGCCATCTGACAAACATATTTGATTTATTTGTATTGTATCTTGCTGAATTTACATAATTTCAGCGCAGTAGGTGACCTGACACTATCAGTCTGCGCGTATAACATTAGCATTCATTATCACACATTTGGTATTTGCCGAAGTTAAGTTCACTTCAAGTGTTAGTCAGCAGGGCTAGCCACCGAGTAGCTGATAGCACAGGATTAGCCTGGCTAACAATAGCAAAACCAATGTTAGCTTAGGTTAGAAATACGGTTTACACTATCGTGGCCACTTACTGTGTATCGACCAGCTATGCCTTTTACTATCCAGGGTAACAATTGACATGCCTGAATATATACACTTAGACTTCAAATGTCAACGGCGCTTAAGGTACAGGGATAACTAATAAATGCTTGTGCATGTAGCCAAGTAGCTAACCTGACCAGGAACCGTACGCGGTGTTCTGAGCTGTTGAAACGTCACACCAGACTCCCTGTACAAACTCAAGGTTTACGGTTACTTAGTCAGTCTGTTGAAAGACGTTGCGGATATTTTATTTCTTTATGCCCGTTTAAAATGAAGACTAATGTGTATGTTACATCGGCTCTGGTGGTATACGCCAGTTAGAGTGCATTACAGTATTTTTTAAACTTTTGAAGTTGGTTAGCAGTAGCTAACACGAAACTTATTTGTCACTAACTTCACGTTAGCAGAGATCACCAGAGAGGTCCGTCAAGCAAGCCTGTGTTTGAACAACGTGTTGTGTATTTCTGCCGCGATAAAGGTTGGAGGAATGCTGTTCTGCTCTCTCAAAGGGGATCGTGCTTTTCTTCACCCAATGTGAAGTTTTCTTGGTGTCGAGTAAGTTAGCAACGGAGCAGATATTTGAGCCGCTACATTACAAGTTTGTGTGCTTCAACTAGTTAAGCAGGAAACAGTTGTTAAGATGGTTGTTGCGTTACAAGACCGTGGGATCTACAACTCCAAAGGGTCCATAATATACACCATGCCTAACAGTAATATTGCTAAGGTGTCGGGTGGGAATGTTTGATAGTCCGATCTCAGTTAATTCTACTGATGGTGATTGTAATGTTAACATCGTTACTCATTGTTTGTTTGTCAGTGTAAATGTTACTTGTATTATGTGCCACTCCACTGTTGTAACGATATGTAGGAAGCTTAGTGTCAAATATCTAGCGATCTGTTGGAATTTTGTAATGCAAGTGTGGTGCGAGGCTGCTAAACCAAAAGCTAACTCGTTAAAGTTGGTTAATGAAAGGTAAAGGTAGGTGTTTGCAGGCCGGAGATGACTGACAAGGTAATCTGTTGCCGATGTTAACGAGGACACGATGTTGACTTTTGCTTTTGCTGTAGTCTTATTCCATCACTAAGATTGTAACGTGATACACTTATTTTTCTCAGTAGAGTAATGTAATACGACAACAACCAAAAACTTAAAAAAACAAACAAATGTGAAGAGAAGGTGCAAATCTAGCCTTAGTGCTGTTAGCTTGTAGCACACCAACACAGAGGCGCTTCCATAAAGTAGTTGTTTCTATGGGATGTAAACATTAGCCCAAAAGCAAAGACTTTTAGATGAGTGCATTGTGAATGTATGGAAACCCGTTTTTGCCCAGCAAAGAGAAAGACTTAATTTCTGATATCCATCTGACAATATGATATTTCTTGCACGCTAAGATATGCTGTCCACAGTTTGATGCAGATATTAGACAAGTAAATTTGTAATTATGCAAAACACAGCAATTCAAAGCTTTCATCTTGTTGCTAGGCCAATAAATTGAGTACACTGTCTCTTTCGTTTTTCCTAGTGGGCATTGCAGATCTACTTGACATACATTAAACAGTTTGGGACAAAGGGAGAAACTTGTAAATAAGTTCAGTTAAAAATAACTATACCAGAACTTGACCAAGCCTGAGAGGAAAAAATTATTTTGGTGAGAAATTGCCAGAGATGATGATGTGGTATTTTAGTGTCTGATTAGGCTTTATCTATGTATTACTCTGAATTTCTAAAATGCACTTTATTGCCTTGCTAGTACCAGGGGCAACACACACACACACACACACACACACACACACACACACACACACCAGGAGCCTCTTTTTTGTCTCAGTAACATATGCACATTGTCAGTACTCATTACTAGGCATAAGAATTTGGTCATGCACTGTGTCATATTTTCTAACAATTTTGGTTCACAAATCATTTCTAGTGTGTGATCAAGACTAATGGACACAACAGAAGTTTGTGAGATTGATGTGGCCACCAGAAGAATAGTGGGAGGCATGGATTCTCCGCCTGACCTGGACAGCCCATGTCAGGTAAACAGTATTGACATTTTTGTGTGTTTTGTGGATATTCTCTTAGTTTTCTTAGGCAATTGATAAGTTACAATTGTTTCTTTAAAAGCAACTTTCACATCTCCATACATATTTGCACATGGCGGTACATAATTGCAAATCTCCAGGCATTTGCTGAGCACTGTCATGGCGGATGTGTAGGTCACGTGTAAACAGACAACTAATTGAGATGCTATAGTTATAACTGATGATGTGTCAGTATTCCCAGTACTGTTGCAAAATACTTAGACTTTTCAGCCATTAATATCTTTGTATGCGTTTTCAGATCCCGCCACATATTTGCAGATCTATGTACAAATTTTCAGATCTGTGTATGCATTCACAGATTTGTCTACACATTTGTAAATAGTTTTGCTACAATAATAGAGATCACATGTCACATGTATGTGTATATAAATCAATATACAATCTAAATTATGACTCTGACTTGACATTTCAGTTCGCATCAGTTTTCCGTGACACTTTTGTGCTATGAATACATCAGTTCCAAAAAAAGTAATGAGGTTAGATACCTAGCATTAACGTAGCACCGAGGTTACAAACATCTGTTTGAAACCTCAGACCTATTGAGAAGACATAAGCCCATAAGCTTGCAGCAGTAGGCAATCAGGGAAAACTGCCATAAAAGTTGGTTCATTGAAGA
Organism: Datnioides undecimradiatus; assembly: GCA_008933995.1. Taxonomy (NCBI): domain Eukaryota; kingdom Metazoa; phylum Chordata; class Actinopteri; order Lobotiformes; family Datnioididae; genus Datnioides; species Datnioides undecimradiatus. Next base: position 4,199,754 of record WARS01000067.1, on the reverse strand, counting down.
GAATTATCTATTTTTTTAGTCAGAGGGACGGGTGTGTGCTTGTTTGTGTTATGGTGTGTATGTGTGTCTGTGTGCACACACAAACTGATGTGTCTGGACCAGAGGTCCATGACTCTAGGAGTTCCAAGAGCTTCATGAGCAGCTAAATGTCATCTCAGAGTTCCTGGTTTAGGTAAGGGTTAGGCATGAAATGGTTGTGGTCAAAACTTTGATTCAGTCAGTGAGGAGGAATATAAAACCCTATAAATCACTTGAAGCTGGGTAAGTGTATTTATTTGACAGAGACTTTGTTTTTAAATAATACAGGATGAGGTTGCAGAGTTTGGTTTGGAGTTGTCCTGTGCTGAGGAGGAGAGGGGGGAAACCCCAGGCAGAGAGGACAGTCCTACCGACTTGGGGGAGGCAGAGCTGGACCCCAGAGGAGACCCCAAGACTGGAGAAGACAAGGCTTTTGGTAGGAACACTACAAACACTGAGAGTGCATATATATTGAAATTTTACATGCCGGCCTAAGGTATTGATAGGCACCTAAGTCATATTTCTGTAAAATTCACAAGGTCAATCTTTCCAAGTCTAACCTATGACATTCATTGCCGTAATTTATCATTTTGCAGCCATTTAAGATAGATAGATGAAGCCTTCAGTGAAGTATTGCCATACAGCAAGATTTCAGGTGCTTTTATTTCTGATCTGGCTGTTGTGCCTTTAGAAAAAAACAAACTTTGCAGATTTCCTCACACTGTGTAATGTTAGGAGCCACCCAGAAAGCTAAGTAACTAGCAGATCTAAAAAGCATGGAAGAAAATTGTAGACAGTTTGTGAGATTGTCTACAATCAAAGTCAGAGTAGAGAGTTCTGATTGTGTTAACAGAATTAGTGTACTTACACTTGTTAATGTGCACCATGTAATTGGCTGTTGTAATGAAGAATATCACAAAATCTGTGTTGAGAAATGCAGTATAACTACCATTAGCAATACCTGCACTTTTTTATAAGATAAACATGCATTGATTGAAATCAAGGTAAAAGTTTGAAATAAGATATTAGAAGACAGATATGACTGACCTGGCAAGATTGAGGTAAAAACCTGTCTGAACAAGAGTTGGGCCAGATGCCACTTCCATAGTAAATGAAACATGAGCTCTGTGGTTTCTTCAGCTTCCCAAGCTTCCTTTTTAAAATCTTTTAATGAAAACAATCACTTTATGTGTGTAGCACCTGCATTTAGAAGCTGAATTAAGAAAATAAGAATAAACCATCTGGGGGGTTATTTTTCAAAGAAATAGAAACATCACTGCATAAACCATTAGCATTTGACTAGTTTTCTCAGATATAAAGTTTTTCACATCATTCCAAAATATTTTTATAGATTCATTGAACAAATAGTTTCTTTTTTTAGAAATCACATGCTTAATTGTTAGCTTGATGGTTTCCAGGATGTCCTTTTTAATATTTCTGTATGATGGTAAAATATTTTCACTGGGGAATTATTGCTCAGAGTAATGTTAATAGTATGTTTATTTTTTTATTGAGGACATTTACATAATTTCAACTGAAAATGGTACATCACATCACTTGTACAGAACTTATATGTGTATGAAATGTTGCCTGTAAAATCATCATTTTAAACCAGATGCTGCATTTTTGAAAATATTCTGACTGATTCTGAAAGAAGCCTGTGCTCTTCTCAGGGACTACAGCTATTATGAGCTATTAGCCATATCGATTTCTATAGTGTTTTTTGTGTGTTATGAGTTTATATTCAAGATAGAGCAAGACTGACATTTTTTGTTTCTGTCTTTACACTTAAGACTTTTATATCTGCTGTACATGTATTTTGCTTTGTCCCTGCTCAAGAGCAGTGACATGAAATGAAAAGAAAATCCATATTGGCTCTACATGAAGATACTGTGTAGCCAGAAATGTTGAATTTTGCTTCAAGTAATACTTTCAAATTTTTTTTGAAGGAAGTACAAAGTCCATCATTACCTGTAAGAATGCATAGTTTAGATGTTTATCAGCGCAGTTAAAGTAGTTCTGTAAAGTCAGTTTTTCGTATTTTGTTATGGTTTATGTTTCAGGAAAGGAAGTTGTTCTTTTGATGCAGGCCCTGAATTCCCTTGCCACTCCTGAGGAGAAACTGGCAGCTCTGTGCAAGAAATATGCAGATCTGGTAAGCTGAATCTCATATGCTTCTAGAGCAACAGCAGCGTTTTTTTTTTCAACATTAGAGTACAAAGTTTTCACAAAATTAAGAGGCCAGACATTAGTTAGTATCAGTCCTTCTTTCTGTCCTCTGTCACCTCCCTCTGCTGCTGATGTGGTGTATCTGCCTGCACAGACCACGGGAAGAAAGTTGGGGCTGGTTTGTCTTCGTCAGCAGCTCAGTCTACAAGAGCCTGCTCAATTTTAAGATTTGTGGCAAACTAGGATGATCTGTTAAGAATACATACAGATGGCTTTCATATTAGCTTGTTTGTGACATTTTATTAGCTCAACAAGCTTCTAATGGTTGTGTTAAACGTGGGAAGGTAGACAAGGGAGGTAGAAGTATTGCGTTTCAACATGTTAATGCTTGTTGAGCTGGTGATTTGATAAAGTACTTTTTGGTTGTTTACTTGTGATGGTTTTATTGCACTTACAGTACTGTAGTGTGTACATCTGTATTTGTAAGGAGCTGATCCCCACCCTTAGTAAATGGGGAGAGAGAGAGCAGAGGACATAGAATGAGGACAAATGTGAAAAAATATTGTGTATGATGCAAGTAAAACTGGCATGTGTGTCCCCACAGGAGTGTGGACCCTGAGCACCCTCAGCCATGACCATGACCACTGATTCCAGTAGTTTTTAAAAATGTCCTTTTAGCAACAGTTAATTGGCATGGCAGCATATTGCTCGACTAATAATTTTAACAGCCAGCCACACATACTTACTGACTGACTGACCACTCCTGAAGATTAAATATATCTCTGCTAGACCCTGACTGATCAGGGAGTTTTATATTATTAATAATATAATGTTTATTATATGTTTTATGTAAAAAAAAAATTAATACGGACATTGACCAATTTTAGAAACGTATACTGAGAAAATCAAGAATAAATAGAAGAAAAAAGGAATACCTAAAAACATCAGCAATAAATATAAACCATCTGTTGGTGTCCCATTTAGGGCAATATCAGCCAACCCATAAGTAAGTCAGATTTTTGTTGCTTTTGAATTTTCTAAAGAATATTTACCAAAACTGTTGAGTGTGGATACTTTGCACATTTCCCGTTTAGAAACTTACTAGAACATTCTACAGAAAATGCTGTAATGTGTCACTGTCATTGTCAGGTTTAAATGGTTCTAATATTTCAGTCTTTTTTTATCTTCATGTGCAGAAACTTTTTACTTGACATTAAGGGAAAATGATTTTCAAACAACTTTTTTCAGTGTGCAGCTCTTGTCAGAAACACCCATGGCAAGGAGGGCTTGGTATTTTTTGTTGGTACATTAACTAAAACTACATTAATTTCCTTTTTTTTTCATAAAATGTCAGAAAATGGAAAAAATGCTTTTGATCCCATGTTGGCATCTTCAAATCTTTAAAAATTGTGACCTTTTTTTTCTATGTTTGAAGATTTGCCCTTTCATTAACATCAGAGATGTCAATGCATTTCATTGAAGAAGTCCATATGACATAATGACATGTCTAAATCTAATTTTCCAAAAAACATATGACTATGGTGTGTTCCCTTTTCTATAAGAAGGAAGTTAAGTTTAACCAGAATGTGCCCTTTTTGATGTTGACTGTCCACAGTTGGAGGAGAGTCGCTGCATGCAGAAGCGGCTGAAAACCTTACAGAAGAAGCAGTCCCAGATTGTAAAGGAGAAAATCCACCTGCAGGGGGAGCACAGTAAAGCCATATTGGCCCGCAGCAAGCTGGAGAGCCTCTGTAGGGAGCTGCAGCGGCACAACAAGACCCTGAAGGTACACCTCAGCCCCCTCAGCAACATCAGTTTCACTTTTATAAAGCAAAGAACAATTATTTCCAAGTATTTCCATAGCATGAATTCACCACCAGTTCAGTTTAAAGTGTCAGGAATACAGGTGTTTTTATCTAGGGTAGTTTCAGGCTTTAATATTAAAATGAAAGATGAACTGAACTGAAATGATGTTTTTGTTTCACACAACATGGATCCATTTTAAAATTTTGGCTCTGTCACCTTTCATTTGGCTTTGTTTGCCTTAAGGTTCTGATGATGAATCTTTGTTAAGTTTATTTGTGCAGTTATGGACAAGGTGCAGCAGGACTCGTCACTTTTGGCACTTAACACACACATGTGGGTGAAATGTCTAGTTGTACCAGTGCAAAGGATCAATTACAAATTGTTACAAGAATATTTTTATTATCGTTAATGGTACAGTAAAAAATAAGATAAAAAAAATCACAAATCATTTTTTAACATACTTAGGAAGAAAACGCCCAGCGGTCCAGGGAGTATGAGGAGCAGCGGAAGGAGGCCATGTTGCACTTTCAGATGACACTTAGCGATATTGAGGTGCAGATGGAACAGCATAGCTCCCATAATACCAAACTGCGGCAGGAGAACATGGAGCTGGCTGAGAAGCTCAAGAAGCTCATTGAGCAGTATGAGCTCAGAGAAGAGGTAAGACTTTCCAAAAGGACCTCACTTGGCTTGTTGAATTCACCTCAGCCTGTTCTGTCCTGGATAGTGTTGGTAGTGTCACCAAGTGCAAATTCGTAGTGGCCCTTTGTATTAATTTTCACCAAAGTAAGTTATTATTGTCAAAACTTTTTTTTTAAGTAAATAACCAGATCACCTTTGATAACAAATAGATCACTGTTAACAATCTGTTAAAATGGAAGATATGATAACAGGGCTTTAAATTATGTTTATTGGTTATTACAGTTCCTCACAGTAGAGCACAGCACTGTAGTCCAACCTAATGGAAATTTGATGCGTCTCTCTGGCAGCACATAGACAAAGTGTTCAAGCACAAGGAACTGCAGCAGCAGCTGATGGATGCCAAGCTGCAGAGAATTACAGAGATGATGAAAGAAGTCGAAGAGAAGCAGCAGAGAGAGAGAGACTTTGTGAGTATATCTTTGTATATCTTCTATATCTCAGTATATGAGCAGAAATTAAACTGTTGAACAGTAGTCATGATCATGTTGGTACACAACGTGTCTTCTGTACCTGTGAGAGCTGTTACACTGACTTTATCCTGGTGCTTCAGCTGCTGAAGGATGCCACAGAGTCCAGGCATAAGTGTGAGCTGATGAAGGAGCAAGAATCACAGCTCAAACAACAGGTCAGAACACAATCACACACATGGACACAGGCACAGGCACATGCAGCTACAGTCCCTTGAAGGGACACTGCACTGTAGTTTGTGGTAACAGGCTAGAGAAGCCTAATGTTCATCTTTTGTGTACATCAACACTAAATGAAGCTTTGAGAATGCTTTTGAGAATGATTTCTTCTCTCTTCTCTCCTTAGCTCTCCTTGTACATGGATAAGTTTGAGGAGTTTCAAAGCACTCTGGCTAAGAGCAACGAGGTCTTTACCACGTTCAGACAAGAAATGGAGAAGGTGAGCTCAAGAGACAGAGCAGTCAGTCAGCTATTAATGACTGATTGATTTTTGGCTAGTCTCACCTGTTTGGGTCTCGCTGGTCCCCCTTCTTGCTGTTAATTGTCTGAATTAACCTCCAGATGACCAAGAAGATCAAGAAACTGGAAAAGGAAACAACACAGTGGAGGACCAAATGGGAAAGTAACAACCAGGCCCTGCTGCAGATGGCTGAGGAGGTGACTTTCATGATTGCACTCTTCCCTTTGCTTTTGCTTGCTTTGGTAAAAGAAGAAAAAGGGAAAGAAAAATAGGATATCAATTTGCTTAATATGCTTAAATAAAGGGGTTCCCCCATCTGTACACAACCCTGTAGTGAACCCTGTGTTTCCTAGAGTTCTCGTTTGCTGACATTGTGCAGAAAACAGCTCAGGGCTTCCTTGGCTATGTGGAATGGCTGTGCTTCCCTCTGTGCTGCTTGTGTACAAGTAGGTAGGGCTTAGAAAGAGAGTATCAGGGAGGAGAGATACACTGGTGTAATTCTGGGAAGAAATGTGTTATTTATTTTAATCCATAATACTATACCTTTTCATAAATGTAATAAATGTGTTGTCTCACCTCCATCTCACTTAAAGATATATCAATGTAGTGTAGGAGGATAATGATATACTTCCCAATCCTACTACCGAATTTACAAAACTTAGGCTTGATTTCCTGTTTTTTTTTCCCAAATTGCTTTTCCAGGATGAAAAGTTAATGCTGCATTTCTCATTGTGTTTTAGAAAACTCTGCGCGATGGACACTTCAAGGCCCTGCAGGGGAAGTTAGAGCTGCTGGAGAGGCTGTGCAGAGCCCTGCAGAAAGAGAGGAATGACCTCAACAACCGGCTCAGTCTTCTCCAGGAGCAAGGAGACAAAGGGACCACAGCAATTCCTGAAACTCAGCCACGGGAGTCTTTAGCTAGAGAGGAAGATAGGGATGAGCAGCAGGAGGAGGAGGAAGATGAGGAGAGCTTGCCATGGGGTGACGGGCTGGACACAGATGGCATGCACCAAGCTCCTAGACCACCTGAACTGGATCCTACATCAGCTGCTTCTGACACAACCACCACTGCTACAACAACAGCCAGCCAACCTGCAGCAACACCAACCACACAGCAGGACTGAGCGGGCCTACATGACCTGTGTGTGTAGGTGAGAGGGGTATAATAGGAGGGCTCCACATGCCTCCAGCCTAGTTCCATAACTAGCCCAATAAAACATCTTTAATGGATGTAGAGATTTATTTTTTTCTAATTCTAGATTTTTCCCCAGGTCTTAACATGGAAAATGAACCCAGATCTTTTTTGTGCGATAGTTTACGAAGATTAAAATGATTGTATCATGGATTCTATTCTAAAACTTTGCCCATGTTTACATTAGTTGTAAAAATGAACTTTGTGGCGAGCACTTCGTACTCCCTGTTTTCTACCATAACTGTATTTTCATAGGTAATTTCCATGCAGTCAAATTGAAATTGTTCAAAGTGGCCTTTTATTTCTCATGGTCTTCTCCCTGTAGTGTCATATGTCTAATTGGAAATCCAAAAGTGGGTACATCAAATGCACATTATCGTAGGTCACTTTTTATTAATGTAGGCTTATATTCAGAGTGCAATCTGAAAAGCTTAAAGAAGATCAGAGTTGGCCTTTGTAACGTTGTGACTAATGGGGGACTGTTATGTGAGCTACTGTAACTGTTGAGGTGGGAACACGCAAACTTTTATCAGCCACAATGCCCCACCAACTTGGCTGGTTTGTAATGGTAATTTCATAAGCTAGCAAGTAGGGCTGTCACTTTTTTTATCTGAGAAGGAAAAAATATTTGATCTGGAAATAGTTTGTATTCAAAATAAGGCAAACAGGCCATGCTTTATAAGTTTATTCCTGAAATGCACTGTCATCCTGACCCACGCATGCTGTCAGTAAGATAGGCTACCGATGTTCACTATGCTAGGGCAAAATGGAGACAACTAGTCATGCTGAAAAGATAATCATGACACCAAAACACTGGAGTGATGAGTGAAAGCATTTTGAATTTTTTGAATGAGCAACAAGAATAGAAGAATTGTGGCTAAAATTGAGGCACACTTAAATGCAACTTAGTTTGTTTACTTAAATAAAGCAATGGAGGCAACACAAATGAATGTTAATTCTGCAGTATAGTTTAGGATTACTCTACCTCTGTCTTCTTCAAATTATTTAGACCAAATTATGTTTCTTTAATTTTTATTTTATTTCTTTTGCAAAATGTGAAAAAGATAGCCCTACAAGCTAGTATGGTTGCTGACTTGACAAGAAGTTGGCATATAAAAATGACTTGATGTATTTTTACCCTCAGCTTCTGCAAACCACATCTCTAGTGTGAAGCAGTTTATTGTCCAGTTATTTAAATATGTTTGGTGCAACATGGTTAATATGGCTTATTCTATTTTAGATAGTTTCTTGGTTCATCAGCACTGTCGCCAGTGCCAATTTGCATGAAATACTTCAGTGTTGACATTAAAATCTTTGCTTTTATAAATGCCCGAGTGGCTGGGCTGTGTGTTCCACCAAAACCAGCCTAAGAAACCACCTCTTAACAGACAGTTGGCTATTTCAGGATTGTTTTTCTATCAGCTGAACAGCAGTGTTTGGTAGGTAAATAGTTTGATAAACTCTTAACAATTAACCAAGAAATAGGTCTGTGGAGCAAGAATTCCTTCAGTCTGCCCACTAAACAGGCATTTGAAAAAAGTACCATGAACCTTAGTGCTTAGTGGAAAGGATTACAGGGTGGTTAACCAAAACATAACCATTAACATTTTGAGAAAATGGCCAAGATGTTTGAAATGAAGGTGGAATTTCATATAACTCAGATGAACAATAGGTGTAAGGAAAAGTAAATTCCTGCAAAATTATGACTTAATTTTCAAACTTTTTTCTTGACATCTTCTTTTTTAATTTTTTGAACGCCTGATCCTAATACACTGTTGTAAAACTGGGTATGTGCTCACAAAAGATTAATTGGAAATGATTTAACATGTTTTGGATGAGAAGCAGAAGCTAAAACTCAAGGTTCATGTAAAATACAAATCTAGTTCCATTTAGCAGTTTATCTGTTTTTGATAAAACGTAACTTGATGACACCTTGCAATTTACGGTCATTAAAGATTTATATCTTTCTCTTTTTCTGTTGTAGTTCTCACTCAAAGGATATTTGGTGCCGCCAGTGATTGATCCACGTATCATTTGGAAAGGCGCTCTAGGATATGTATTATCAAAACTCCAACCTGGATGGAAATTTTAAGGATTAGAACTTTGGTTTCCCCAACTATTTTGACATGATTTGTGTCCCTGTTAGCAAATCTAGTTTTGGAGTAACCTGAGCAGTTATTAAAATTCAAGAAATTGAAACATAAAATGAATGATCCAAGTTAATACATTTATTTTGTTGCTTGCTTGTTGGCAACAGAGGCAAGTCAGGAGCTCTTGAAAAGCCTTTGTCCACAAACTGATTGTTTTATGAAAATTAGACTTGAAGTATGACAGTTTCGTACATTACAATAATAATAGGTCTTAACATTTTTGAAACTTTATACTGGACGAAAACAATGTGATTTGCTTTTCTTATGCATTTGAATAAAAGATAAATAAAAGATATTGATTTTCATCAGCGATGCATATCAAAAGTACCTATTACAGAAGCTGCAGTTATTGTACATGAAGAAACTCATCAGGGCATGTACAGTCATGATTCGGTGAATGATGAAAATGTGTCATCAGCGGGATTTTTTTTTTCCTCATTCAAGGTCTTATTAATAATCTTTTTTTGGGGCACCTTTATCAACTTGTACTAGCTTGCTTAATTTCCCCCAATGCAGCTACTGTTCTGCAATTTTCACTCGTACCACTTAATTTTCAATGCTACAATTACTTCATCAGTGTCCTTGTGTGGAATCCAAGTCTTTTATTTGTAGATATAGTGACAAGACTCGTTCAACATCAGCATCTTTCAAAAATCGTATATGGTGGTTGTGAGAGGTGCTTGAAGGACCTGATTCCTGCAGCACTGTTTAACCTGTTCCAGCTCACCAGGTATCAGCTGTCTTCTTTGGCGTTGCCCCAGATTGACTCTCAGGTAATGTCAGAATCTACCTCTATAGGTTTGACTAACTGTGAAAGAGGCATGAGTCACCACGGCGAACTTTATTTTTACTAAGAAAAAAAACAACAAACAAACACGCCCACACCCTCTTTGATTGTACAATTATCTTGTAGTCCTGTCTTTCTTTTCAATAAACATTTTGTAGAATTTGCCATAACTACCGATTTTTTTCAATGTGGGTTTCGGCTCCTGTGTCATTTCTTGAGTATAAGTTATTTTTACATTCAAAATGTGCGCTAATGAGGTTTTTCAGCTAGTCCCTTTTCTGTACAGTTGAGCTTGCTTGCAGAAGTGACATATTTACAAAAATGCAAAACTTAAGTTTTGAAAAGTTATAAAAGTTTTATTGCAATTTGTGATGCAGGAAACAAAACATGGCAATTTCACATCATGTAAGAACATTATGTAAGAGAAAAAATAAAGATTTGCTTTCCCTCAGGAACTCTAATGTAGTTTACACCTTTTGCTCAAGCCAATTACTCAAATGTATGCACTGTATAAACAAGAAGCAACCAAAACAAGGAATGTTTTTTTTTTTTCCAAAAGGATAGCCAAGAAGTGTCTGCGAAGTTGGATTTACATACAGACAAGAATGGGAAAATAAGGTATGAGACAACATTTCCTTGACCATGCCATCTTTGTAAGTTTTTTAACCAATTACAGTCTGGACGGAAGCAGATCAGATTTCAAAAGCATTTCAGCGCTTAGATAATCTAATTTCCATGTTTCCTTACCATACATACTTACATTTTAAGGGAAGCCTGCTATCCAGTGATTTTGTGGCTATTCATAAATCAAACTGTAAAACAACACTTTCACGTCTTTCTGGCATGAGCTCTTTGAAATTAACTGGTCTTCTTAGCTTCTTCTGAAAGCCCATTCACCACAAGACCCTATCCCCAAACACTGTATATAATAATACCAGCTGAAGGAGAAAGAAAAATTTAACTCTTATCCTATCTCAGGTGCTCAGGCCATAGTGAAGTATAACTCAGATGAGACTGAATCCAACTGTCTGGTAGTAAGGGTGGAGTCCACAGTGTCTCCAACTCTCCATATTGTTCTTTCACATGGAGAGCAGACTTTTCATTTTGCACTTGATAACCCAGAGAGGGAAATAATGGGCTGGTTCTGGAGCTCAAGGAGTGGAGGAGGGTTTTGTGTCTGAAGACAGTCTTGTGCACAGCTGTGTTATGATACTAAGCCTCCAGTTCTGATGCAGGGGTGTTGTCTGGCTCCTCATCATTGTAGATGTTCTCTGCCTGGTATAAGAACAAGAGCCAAGAGCACAAAATGCATAAGCAGTAATGAACATACACATTTTGATGACACAAAGTCAAGATCTTATTTGAATCAGCGCACACAACTGCCATGACGATGCTTAAAAAGGTAATGTAAAATCTGAAACGGTTATCTCAGTGATAGACAAAAGGCCTTCATTAGCTGACATAAGAGACAGAAAATTATAATTTCTCCTTTCTTTACAGTTCACGCACACTCAACATTTCCATGTCTATTTTTACAAAACTACTTCCATCAGCAGAGCTTGTCAGGTCAGGTGTTCATATTGCCCTGATGTTAAAGTACCAGGAAAAAAACAACTTGCTTCAACATTTTACCATTAAGTCTTGAATGATTTCCTTTCATAAGTAGGCCTTTTGATGTGAAAAACACCTGCATGTGTTGAGGTTTATGGATGCTTTAGCTTAATATTTATCAGTAGTATGAAAAAGACAATTAAAGACAAATATGAAAACGTAAAAAAAAATGTAACCACAAAGCAGCAAAGAAATGAGTATAATATGACTTTTGTCCTGATGGACAAAATGCACATGGAGAGGCTACAGCTATCAATATGTGACAGTCCCAAACAGAAAAGCTATGGCTGGCTGATGGACAGTAACTGTACTCACCATCTGCCAGACTTGCATAATGTTGTCCTCAGACACTGAGCAAATGACCCAGGGTTCATTGGGGTTCCAGGAGAAGTCAGAGATCTTGGCTGTGTGGCCACCGTGGATGAACTGATGGAAAAATGGCACGAGTTAGAGACAAGGCATTTAATAACACCCCAAACGTAAACAGGCAAACAGGATTTTTTGAGAACCTGACATGTTGTAAAAGCTTAGAAATGTATAAGGTAAGTGTGTTTAAATAGCTGAGTAATATTTAAGACACTGTTTCACCTTGTTTTATTGTTATCCAGTTAGGCCACTGACAATTCAGTTGCTGTGATGTAGTACTAACATAAGTTGTGAAATCAAAACTGGTATTGTCAACAAGAAAAGTGCCCACACTGATTAACAGTGGACATTGAAAAGTCCTCCAGTTGCATTAGATTCAGGTTTTTTTGTGTAGGAAGATAATAAGGCTACTGACATAAGTATGGACCTCATGTTGACTGAATATCAAGGGTTGCTTTGAAATTAAACTTGTACAGAAATCTTAATTTGAGGATATCACTCACCAGCAGCTCCGGTGGGCCATCCTCAGCATCTTCTGCTGACTGCTCCTCACCAATTTTACTGAACCCCCCCCCCAAAAAAACCCAGGAAATTCAATTGAATTGTTTCTTTAGTGTGCTGAATGTCAAGTGTGATGTTTCCACTTTAAAATCACAAATATTTGCCACATTGTGTGAGTAGTGTTAGTGCCCACACAACATGGCAGATATTTGTGATTACCATGGACAGTTAACTATCACTGAGACTTTTTGGGGTATTTTAAGCCATGGAAGGGGTCTTCATGAATACTACAGCCAAATTTTGGAATGACTTTGTCATCTACTTAAAGTAATAAACAGGTATGATGTTTTCCTCCATATCTTAGCTAGCCAATAATCATCCCCTTAAACAGAAATCTATATAACATGTATAAAATTGTGGGTCACATGCTTTTATCTGTAAATCCGCAGTTTGATTAATATGATATCCAAAGCTGGATATACAAAAAAATTACTTTATGTTTCAACATAACTCATCACAGTCAAAAGTCTAAAAAATTGTTTTTGTCTGTTGTAGAAGCAGTCAAAGAACACTTCATAGCACATACAGTATTTCTGCAAACCCAACAAATGATGAGAGATTAACAACTAAGCAGCTCTTAGGAGACATGACAGCCATGACTTGTTCCCTGTTGAGCTTGGGCCAAGAGCTGACGAGTAGGATTCATATTTGACATAGTTTAGCATCTCAGATTGTATTTGCTCTACAATTTTCACTTCACCATATGTTCCTCAATATCCCTAGGCAAAACTGTGCAGAAGGTAAAAAGTATGGTCAGCAGTTTTTACCTGAGATCCCAGACGTTGAGACGTCGGTCAGTGCCGCTGGATGCCAGGATTGTCTCATTGTGAGGTGACCATTGTACCTAATGAAGTGAACAGTTCAAGAAAAAAGGGGTGAGTTATGACTCATACAATAAAATGTTCTGTTTCAATAAGAGGTAAAATACCAGCAGTATTTTCAATGTTTAAATAAAAATACTGCTGTCAAAGCCCAACAACTGAACAACTGTTATTGTCATCGTTGTCATCATCACCAGTCCGCTGACTCTCCTGAAAATACTTTCTAGAACAACTTTTTGCTGTAATTACAGCCATCAATCTTTTTTGATATGTCGTCACTTGATTATTTTGATTTTCAGGGTATAAGGTCACAAAAGGTAAAGACTTTCACAGGGTGTGATTTCTATGTGATCATTAGATTTGGTTTTTATGCTTCTCTGGTCCAATTGTGTATTATATCAACTTTGCATTAACATTGTTAATTGTCAGGAGGGCAAGATTTAACCCATAGACTGCTCTAAGTCCTCACCTGGAAAATTTCATCTTTGTGGGACTCAAAGGAGTGGAGCTTCAGTTTGAGGTTCCTTAGATCCCACAGTGCAACAGTCTGAGACAAGTAAAATAAGATTGCATCAAATATTTACTTATTATTTTTATATTTACAAGGTTCAGTCTTAGAGTTTGGTGTGTCTTGTCTACCTTATCAGCAGAACCAGTGGCAAGAATGAACTCGCTGTAGGGGTTGAAACTCAAACAGTTGACCTCAGCAGTGTGAGCATCTACTGCATGGCTGGCTTTGGATGTGTTGTTGGACCGAGTGTCCCATCTGATGGGGAATTAAGGTATGTCAGAGGCAGCAGGAACATAATTTAAAAAAAGAAAAAAGAAAAATCCATTTGTGTCAGTCACTCACATCATAAGTTTCTGGTCGTCAGCCACTGAGCCAAACAGGGATTCGTGGAGCAAATGCCAGGAAACATCTTCCACTACTGCTGTGTGGCCAGTGAAGATGGTCTTGGCATCCAGAATCTTCCCTTCCTTTGGACCAGCACCAATGTCCCATAGGCAAATTGTCTGAACAGAAATCAGGGGAGCACAATAAATGTATTATCACCTTGCAATAATTAAAATACAATATGCAATATTCGGATTTAGACACTCCCAGATGTGTGTTTTGCTGTTTGGTTACGTAATATCAAATGCTTCTAACAATTTTCAAGCTCAAAGAAAATGTTGTGGTTGCCTGGATCTTGCATCTTGGTGGTGTTAAACCTTGTTTTTTAACTGGAGGAAGGATTTTAGCTGAGCAAACGATACTAGCAGCCTAGCTCACAGGCCCTGTGTGTGTCAAAAAGCATTGGTCAGACACTTGGGTTCTGGACACACAGCCTGAAGAACTGCGTAAGTATCGCATTACTTCTTTGTTATTTCGGCACCTGTGTTAACAGGTCAGAGCACCACATGGTGCTCAGCTTGAGTCAGATTCTTGCCAACCACAAGCAGCTCAAAGCCAAAATAGGCAAAGAAATAAATATGCTGCTAGTTAGATCAAACATGAAACCTTTTATTTATCTGTTTATACTTCATCAGGAACATGACATATACACGTTTTATGTAACTAAACACTTCCTGTTGACATTTCAAATTAAAAACCCATGTCAATTCTGTTTGTACAAAACCATGCAGGCTTTGGTATTTACAGGATCGTGATAAGAAAAATCAGTGACTTTATAGCCCCATACATCAGAGCGCCCACTGACTACAAGAATTTAAGTGAGTAAATACAGTAATCATAGCAGAAACCAAACCTAGAAATAACTTTATAAAAAACACCCAGTGACAGGCGCTATTCTTTCAGTGTGATGTCTCTCTCTCCCCTCACACAACTGCAAAATCACACGCCTGCTCCATGGTTGTAAAACACTTCAAGTTTGGAAATACACCAAACTCATCATGGGGGCGGGGGGAAAACAGAGTGCTGTATGAGCCGATTGTTGCTTGGGCTTATGTGTAAATTAAATTGTTGGCGATATGCCCACCCCTAGAAACTGCAGATTAGAGAAGTGAACCCCACTGATGGTCACAATGGCAAAAAACATTGTAGTAATTAGGGTGGGCAGGAGCTCCTCTTCTGCAGAGACACTGCAGAGGCATCTGAGAGACATGCCCTGCGTCAGCAAAGGCAAGCACGCCACAGCAGTCAGGTAAGGTAAGTGTCACACCACACGCAGACTGTATGCCCTAGGCGTTACTTTTAACTTCTTTATTTAGTGTTTCTGAAGGTGTCAATCACCAGCTTTGTTTGTTTTTAAGGGGAGTTGTTTTAACTGAGAGACTCCTTTTTGCATAAAATACTGTATGTACTTCTCACATGTAAATTTGGACTTTTTTTTATATTACCTTTACAGCTGAACATGCACAGCTATACATGTGGCACATTCTTCAACAAAATATAGGAACAGCTAATAGAATATGATTGGTTGTTACAGACTGTACAATATTTCTAATTACTAGTAGTATCTTACATGGTCATCTGAGGCACTGAGTAGGTTGCCGCTGAGGTTGGGATTCCAGGAAAGGCCGTATCCTTCTTTCTGGTGGCCTTTCAGCCGCAAGTCAGGACTACACTCCCCACTTGGATCTGAAATACATAAACAAATACTGCATTCACCATCATAATATGTGACTCACTGAAGTGTGAACATTCAGGTGCACTTGATCATTAGTATATAAGCTTTGCAGTCATCCAACCTGGTTTAGACGGGTGCTTATTGTAGTCAAAGACCAGAACATCAGAGGTGGGGGTCTTGGTGGCAATGATGCAGTGATTCTGGGGCATGTAGCGGGCACGGTTCACCTCTCCTTCATGGTTGATCTTGATCTCAATCTCTATTTTCCCACTGACTGAACCAAATCCACCAAACTCTGACAAGAGAATACAATTAGACTGCAATACATTCAAGTTAAGAAATGGACACCACAGACTTCTTGCCTGAGACATGTCAGTTTGGCATTTTACTAGGGAAGAACAATATATCAGTGAGTGCTATATTACTGGCAAGAAATTATTGATCTGTGGCTCCACCGACCTGCTCCGTGTCCTCTGCTGCCATTTATTATCATTATTCTATATTGTACTGCAAACAGTAGCCATAATTAGGATTCTGTTGTTCTACCATTCTGTCAGTTTCATCTTTATGTACACCTGTATCTCTGTCTGTGACATGTTGTATTCTCTCTCTCTCTCACCCCTCCAGTCTCTCTCTCTCTATCTCTCTCTCTTTCCCCCCAACCAGTCAAGGCAGATGGCAGTCCACCAAGAGCCAGGATCTGTACCCTGAGAGTGCCCTGAGATGACTTTGGTTGTGAATTGGCGCTATATAAATAAAACTGAATTTAACTGAATTATTGTTCCAAATTTACTCAATTATTGTTTCCAATAATATGGAGCCTTGACTGTAGACTGAGAATGTCAAACCTCAAAGAATGTTATTTTATGATTGCAATACCTTTTTGCTTCTGTTTACAACTTCAAATTAAAGTCAGGGTTCATTTATTGTCTATTCAAGTCTGGCTGTGCTCTACAGGCATTTAAAAGCTGATCAAAAAAATTGAGGATATCTCATAGGATTTAAATAAATCATGATATTATATTTTGGCCCTATTGCCCACACCTGAAACTGTTAGTCATTACAAAATCTGTGCTCATGCCTTTTGCAATAGAATCTCTAGTTCACACAGTTCAGCAGACAGTCATGAGCAGCGCCAAGACTATATGTCAGTTTTCATACTAGTCAAACAAGTCTACTTTTAAAATACCCCAAAACAAAATGCCAGTTAGAGCACCTTGGAGACTAATATGAGATGGAAAAGTATCTCAACATAAAATGTATTTGAGTCTAAAGGCTTTAAGAAAGGTATTCGAAATAATTCTTCTTTTAATATTAATTGATATATATAATAAAATAAAATAAAAATAATGTAAATGTACAGTAGGGATGGTGAGAGCTGTTTTAACATTTGTCTTGTGTTACGACAAGAATTTTGTTAATAATTTTGTTAATTTTTTTAAAATCGAATTTTTGCATTTCTAAGATTCATATTAGTAGTTAATATAACAGTCTACATTCTGAAATGTATGCTGCACTGTCTTTGTAGTTATTAAGATTTGAACTGTACCTTAAAGTTGCTCAGTGGCCACATTAACATATTGATACTACCTCTGGCTACACACCAAAGGAGCAGTGAGCTTTCAGCAAACCTACACGCATCTGGGCACTCATCAACATACCTGCTGGAAGACAGAACAGTTTTCGTGTAAAGAATGGAAGAAAAATTATACAAATGTTCCATTGTCCACTTACATGTATTTCAAGTGTACACACTCTCCCCTGACCTTACAGAGACATTCTTTATTGTGGTAATGAGAAAATATTCTGATGTATTCCGATGCACAACTCCAGGTATTTACCTCCTTTCTCGCTGTCATAATGCGAGGCATCAAACTGGGCATCATCATTTGGTACCTGGACACTGGCAATTACAAGGTGGTTCTGCTCATCTGATGTATGGGTCCCCAAAACCAACCTATGAACAGTGTAGTCCTTCCCCTCTGGCCTGCAGATATCACAACATGAACATGTCAAACAATTGTCAAAATGATGTGAAATTGCACATTTTTTTAAAAAAATGTACAGTCTTCTTGTGAGAAGACCCTCATATCCACCCACTAAATATGTACACAGAAAAATTCTACAAATCAAGCAACAAGTTGCTTGCCAACAATGTTAATACCTGCTAACATCTGGAAGCCACTGCACAGTCAGGCTGGGCCACTCCAGTGCGTGAGTCATCACCAGGTCATATAGGAAAGGTGTGTTTTTTTTCCAGATCTTGTACTCCTCATTGATGACCCTTTCTTCCACTGCATCATCATACACTTTGACAAAACACAGTGTAAGTTGCACGTATAATGGCAAATACTGTAAGCTTATATGCATTCACATTAGTCCATTAATATATTTACTGAGGATAAGATGATTCATAAGAAAAACAAGTAAATATAACCAGTCTGATAGTCCTGACCAATAAATAGCTGGTGAAAAGCAAGTAGAAGTTCAACCAGTGTCTTGCTGAGGGAATAGTCAAGACAGTCTTAGGTTCATTGCACAAACTCTAAATTTAATAATAACACTTAAGTTAAGGGAAATTTAAAGAGCTGAGGTACCGACCATCCACTTTTTGCATCTCACTTGTGAATGTATGTTAGACATTTAGGTAAAGCCTATGCATAGGCCTCTTGACCACAATGAACCAGGTTCATGTTAAATAAATATGACATCTGACATAGATTATCGCAGAGCCATGAAATCTAGAAGTCACATTCACAGGTTTGCGAAACCTTCCATTTCAGAAAACGTAAAAGTAAATATGTTAATGATTTTTAGTATTGCAGTACTGTGATTATCGGAGTTTGCTGTGGAAGTCCACATGACT
Organism: Datnioides undecimradiatus; assembly: GCA_008933995.1. Taxonomy (NCBI): domain Eukaryota; kingdom Metazoa; phylum Chordata; class Actinopteri; order Lobotiformes; family Datnioididae; genus Datnioides; species Datnioides undecimradiatus. Next base: position 4,181,208 of record WARS01000067.1, on the reverse strand, counting down.
CGGTTTCATGTGTAACTGTTGTGAAGATCTTGTCACACTTCAACACAACAGGATCGGTCGCGCATCTAAGTTAAGTTTCCCTTAACTTTTCCCTTAATTGCCGACTTGAAAGCTAGCGTTGGCGTACAACGCTAGCTCGCTTTAACGTTAAATTAACAGTGCGGTGACAAAACACTGAAAGATAAAGTCAAGAATCGTGGCTGGGGAGTTATTCTGAACAATTATGTTTTCCATCACCTATATATCATATCCCATGGGTTCAAACGGGCTTATTGGTCGCTAGTATTTTGTTGATAGGGTTTTTTGGCGGCGTAACGACAAGCAAACAGTTTCTTGACGTTACGTTGATATAAGTTCTTTTTGTGCATTTGGTGTGTAACTTAACGTTACGAAGATACAGAATAGAGGTTTGATGAAACGCTTTTTAATACAATACAACCGAAAAGGCACACAGACTGGTTAAATCAATGAGCATACTGAGAGGACTTTACAGAGCTAGCACGTCATGCTAGCACCCATGGCACAGTTAAACGGCACTAATGTGCGCACAAAGCGGAATCCGGGGGAAACAGGCCACCGCTAGGTAGTTCTAGTAAACCTACCCTCTTTATCAGCCATGTTCCGAACTTCACAACGTGTTACAATGCTTGAGAGTGAAAATAAGAAGATAAAACTGTTGAAATGTTGTTCCCCTGACTAGTGATGCTGAGTTTGTCACTCCTACTGCTTCCTTTTGAGCGCCGAATCCTCGATTACTCCTACGTAAGCGTCAGTGCGCGCATAACCAACGAGTACCAACACTGCGCAAAGACTGCGCATTGCGCGTATTAAGGAGAAAATACTGCGCAGACAAAGTAGCCCTGTTTTCCTTACGGTTAGGGTTCGCTCGACCCATCTTTTTCACCTCTGTAATCGCAACTGCCGGGAAAATGGGAAAAAAACAATTTAAGTTTTGCTCCCTCATCAAATGTAATTTTGATTTTGCATATAAATCTTTGCTACATGGATTAGACAACATATAAATCTGAGGATCACGCAACGTAGATGTTGGAAACGCGCACATTTAGTTGTATGAGTGAATTGTGCTGTACCGAATAATAATTGATACATTTTTTACCTGCAAAAGACATGGTTTATGGTTTAAGTGTAAGCATCACAACTTCACTCTGCATTCCAATGAGTTTATTTTGTAAAAGTTTAATCCATAAACAGCAAAAACAGTTTACAGTAAATTACAAACCTTGAAAATGCAAAGCATGTTCCATATACGAGCATAATAAAGATTTAAAGAAAATACAACATGAGCTTACATACAGAATGTGTCAGCTATCATTAAAAATAAATAAGTCTATATCCCGTGACAACAATAGTGGAAGCAAAGTAAAGGCAAATAGAGTTAAAAGACAGAACAATCTGGTGTCATCTCTAATCAGTTTCAATTAATTAATAAACTTTCACATGTACAGTGAGAGGTTTGGCAATTTCAAAATGCATTATCATACCGTGTTGACAATGTTTCGGATGAAACCATCTTCACAGCTCTCAGTTTCAGAAAGTAATGTGGATCAGTTTACTGTAATGTTTAGACATTGTGACAAGGCAGCAGAAAAAATAGATTGTGTGTTCTTTTTCCATTGCATACCAACAAATAAGTGCTTTTAAACTGAGAATAAATGGGCACTTACATATAAGAATGGTCTGGAGTACAACAGTAGAGCATGCCACTATAAAAAGCTTTGAAATATACAGTAATCTATTTCACAGATACACAAAAGAACAGATCACTTCCCATAAAAAGAGGAGCTGTTACCTAGAACAGCTCCAAGTAGAATAGTGGTCCTATATTCTACAACAAAAGTAAAATATACAGATATAGTTAACAATGAGTTACAATGTGTAACCCAGTTGTGCACGACACTTCATACATTTATCTATGTATTTCCATTCATCTTTTTCTGGTTACATAAAAGAGTAACATAGTGTGATGGATAATGTTTGTCAGTTACTGAATATTCCAGAAGCCCAACTGTCTTCATATTTATCCTAGTAAAAAAGCAATGTCAAGCTACACAACTAGAGTGATCAGTACACTGCAATACCCAACAAATATCATAGATGATAGTAGAGTGTGTGTGTGTGAGTGTATTATATATGTATGTATAAAATACACTCACGCATACAGAAAGACAGACACTGTGTGTATATGATGATCAAATGCGTTTGTACACAGTGATAGGGGATCATGAGTGATACAATACAGATAGGTAGGTATGCACGAGCCAGTGTAAATACTGATTAAGGGCTTATTTACACAATGTGTTTATGAAGTACTGGAAAGAACACATGCCACCCCTAATCACTGTTTCGGCCTGACTAAATGTGAAATGTAGTACCATGATAGTATTATGTCACATACTCTTAAGAGAGGCATCAATACTGTATTTTTTCATTGTGATTTCACCCACTACTGTAAAACTGACCCCAGAGCTGAATTCTTATTTTCTAGTACAAATTCAGTTTACACTTTTGTTACAGTTTAGCTGGGTTGTGGCCAGCTAGCCTGGGGGCTGCTGTACAAAAGATAGGATTCTCTTTGTCAGCTTGGTATTGAATGACATATTCAGTAGCATACAAATAGTATATATATTTTTGCTATTGAACAGCCTCATTCTCAAACCAAAATAAAACACATTTATAGTAGTATTTGCATTCTGAAATATTACTTCTTCACTGGACTTAACCCTTGCTAGCTCACCTCCTAAACTGTGACAGTGTTTTGTGACTTAGGTACATATTTTTCCCATAGTATAAAATAATGCTATTGAACTGTCAGATGTAGTTGACCAAAACTAGTAGTCAAACCTTGAGTTAAGACTGGTTTGCTTTAATGGCTTTAGTAAACCTACAGAGTTAGTTCTACAATAGCAGTTAACAGAATGGGGAAAGGAGCCAAACAAATACATGTAACTATAATAAACTCGCAATTGCAAAATCTTTACTCTGAATGGGCGATTAGTCTGAGCCTACTTGAAAAAGGCTACACAAACACAGCTATCACTATCACAATGGTTACCAATGGAGCAGGTTAGAAATTCTTTCAGTACTTAATTTCCCTTTAAATATCTTACGCTTTATGTTTAGTTAACAACGTAAACGGAAAATCACTGAATGAAACTGATTAAAATTCTTAATCTGTCTGTTTTAGAGAGTTCAAGTTTACAAGGGCTTTGCTTCAATTTTGGACACAGTCCTTGGCAATAGGTTTAAGTGCTGAAAAAGTGTGTGACATAATGCTCCTCTCCTTGCATCCACAAACCTTCATTGGTATGGGTCCATCTTTCATACAAACATTCTGGAAGTCCAGCAAAGAAGATGAGGTGATGATGGCTGCCAGAAGAGGGTGCTGATGAGAAATCATGTTGTAGATCACCTTTTTCACCATCACAGCTACAAAGATTTTCCCCCAATGACTTCATCACTTAATGTTCTTCTATGAGCAGTGGGTTCTGGGGGACAAAATAATGAAGAAACACAGTTAATATTAGAATTTTTAGGCAGCCTCATTACTTTAGCCAACAAGATCGACTAATATATTTCTTGACAATAAATGTGACATATATGTGTCGCATATGTCCATTAATCCCCAGATTGTTTTTTAAGAGTAACCAGTATTGTCTAGTTGCTGCTTCTTTTGGCCAGTGGTGGAAAAACGGCCACTGCTGATCTGTTTTTATGCATCTATATTGATGACAAAAGATTCAAGAAATCACAATGCTGATTCAATTACTACTCAGGCTGCTAGGTTAATGACTGTATTTAAATTCAATTTGTTGGCAAATGATATATTTTTACATATGTTTATGAAACAAATTTATATCTATATCTTTATATCTTGAGAGACAACTGAATTTAAAAGTATTTACTCAAAATATAACTTCTATTTTTCTATGACATTTTAAACCTCTGTGGAATTCTATTTTTTTAATTCTTGTTTTTAGAAATAATTTAATAAATAACTTGTGTTAACTAATGAGCCTGAGATGGAGTTGGCTGGGTTTGTGGTGTGGCTGGTGCATATACACACACACACAGACACACACAATAATGAAGTTGAAAACTGAATAAGATATAAATCCATAAAATATATAAATCATAGGTTGTCCTACTTAGTCACATGTCCTCCTATAAAGGGGAAATATATTTACAAGCTGACTTTTCCTTGTGATCCACCCTTCCTTCTATGCTCAAGAAGTATATCATTGCCTTCCTAATGGTAGCAGATCAAGGTATTAATAGAAATTAGAGTTTTATTTGAAAACCAACTGTCTGCAGTTCCTTCAGCTTTGCTTCAAAGTAAACCTCACAAAATGGCTTCACTTTTTAATTTTACAAAAAGTATAAAGGTCAGAAAAAAATAGTACACTCAAAAACTTTGAAATTTAAAACAAGTGATTATGGAACATCAATCTTAAATTGTATTCCTGTGCCCTGTGTAGAGCAACCACTAACTGATTACATGCTAAGTATGTTTAAGAATCCCACCTTACTGTCAGTGGTATTTTGGATAATGTCATTGTCAGGGTCTCCCCCGTCAGAGCCGCTCCTCTGGTCATCATCTTTCCCATCCTTCTCCAGGTCATCCTCTCCAGATGAGATCCTAGACAGCTTGGATGATTTCTGCCACAAACATAGATCCGAATGCAAAAACTTGCTTAGTGTCAGAATTCTGATTGCTAGCAACTGCTTAACCAAAAGAAGAATTCACACTGTTAGTCTCTGTCAGTGGCAAAAACACACTTTTTTAGTGGATGCACATTTACAGGATATAGATACCCTATACTGTGCATTTTAGCCCATACCTGGCTGAGGGATCACAGAATACTGGACCGATTACAAAAATTATTAGTCATTCAAACACCAAAAAAATTGGGTCCAGGTTAAAAAACCCTAAAGCTCCCATTTAAAGCCCAGTGTTTACTTCTTTTGCTTTTATCTAAAGCCTGTTGAACTTTATGTTACCCCATTCCCCAGGTTAATCATCCTTTACTGTTCTCCGTCTGCCTGCTGCTTCACCCAGGACCACAACAGCTAAAAGCCCTGCTCTCCCTGCCTGCTCTGCTCCACGATAACTCTGACTCAGCTCTCCAAAATGTGACCACTCTGAGTTTTGCTTTTGGGTTAGAAATCATTCTTTTGTTCACTCATTCACTCCTCCCAATAGAATAGACACTAAATAGTTAACTCAGTGAGCAGTGAATTGAGATTTTGCACATTTACTAATCTTAATTATTTTATGTCATTGCAGTCGAACAACAGTAATTTCAACCTTTCTATAATGCAGAGCATTGCATGATGGGACTGCTAACAAAAATATGTGTACATGCAGCGGACAGACCCAGCTGACTCAATGACATCACTTGAGGCAGCTGTGTTTAGGAACAACATTAACAATCACTTTTTTGCACCTGGTTTGCTCGATGGCTTTGTAGTAATCATACATTACTACTTCAGACAATAAGAAAATAGATGATAGCCAGTTATGTCATCATGTTAGCAGCTTACAGTAGAGCAGACAAACTCACTTTCCACCCTTTACATGCAGTTTTGCTATGTATGGTGTTGAGTCCATATCTTAAACTCTGAGCCATCACTGGACAATTGCTGTCGAATGGAAGATCCTTTTTAATTATTTAACTTCTATATAAGCAAACTCCATCCACTAATCAAGACTGTGACATATGGAATAAAAAGTGTTAGGATTCCTCAAGCTATGTGGTCAATATTTAGGTGCTTTAGGGACTTTCACTAATTGCAAACTGTTAAGCAAGGAAAAGCACTAGTTATTTCATCAGTGGAGAACACATTTAAAAAGTAGAAGTGTTCTTAGTATTCTTCTACAACCCATGGTATAAATCAATAAAAAAAATACATCTGTCATCAGTCATGTATACAATGTTACATACTTTAAGAGCTCAGTTTTTAAATTCAGTAATTTCACCACACACACACACACACACACACACACACACACACACACACACACACACACAGTGTTTCATTGACATGACAGGACACACACAGCACACAGCAAACTGCTTCCCAACAGAGCAACATTCCTTTGGATGCACCACATGTGCTCTGCGTAATGGAGCCCAGTTGCTAAGCAACAGTGGTTGCTAAGTGAAGAGCTGGATGTGTGTGACTTTTTCAACCTGCTTTCATTTACAGCAGCAATAGCTTATGCACCAAAACAGTAACAACTGTGGCAGTGCCCATACTCCATCCCTTTAAACCTGGAAGCTTTTTTTTTCAAAATAAAGGCATGGTAAAACAGACGGGAATGCTGTGATTAATAACGCAATACCTTTGGGAACTGAGGTTGTTGAAGAAACTAACATATTTAGATGAATGAAATGATGAGAACTATCACACAGTAAGACTACAGACTAATTTCCAAATTCAAAAAAGGAATAAAAATCAACAGTTGCCCTATTTTAAAAAAACATGAACTGAAAAACTGAAAGCTGCACCTGTGTAAAAGACGTTACTTCTGTCACTTTTTGTGTTCAACCACATGCAATACTAGAATGCCTCTGAGGAGAGACTGTCTTAACATGTGTTACAATATCCCAGTTTGGGCGATTACCCACATCAAGGCCACAAAGATACACAAAAGACTTTCTAACATTTTTAAAAATGAAACGGGACGTTATCAAGTCAATTGTTCCAGACTGATAAAATCTGCCTTATGAACTGATTGCATTTTTCCAGCTCTTTGTAACTGTCACATCATCTTCAGAATCTTTATCCTCTGAACTGTCCTTACTCCTATGTTAATAAGTTTGCCAGCTTAAGTACCTTGGAGGTGGTCTTTTTCCGTTTGGATCCTGTCTTGTCTCCCTTCAGCTTTTCCTTCTTATCTTCCTCCTCAACAGAGTCACCCTCCTCTCCCTCACTGCTGCCGTCAGCAGTGTTTCCACCTTCTTCTGTCTCTGATGAACTCTGTTGGTGGATCGCCTGTGTACGAAAGATGACCATTTTTTTGTAAAACTAAAAGCAGAAATGATGAGGTCAACAGTAACAGACATCTCAAATTCATAGACATGAAATGGAAGTTAAGAAAAAATAATCAGGCTTTCTTATGAAAAGACTCGCTGCTTTGAACAGTCATTTGATTTGTGTCTTACTGCCTTGCTTTTTTGGAGAGGCAACAATGTGGCTTTGTTGAGCATCAAGTGTCTCTGGCATCTCTGCCCACTGTACTCTCTCTGAATTACAGACATAAAGGATTACCGACTGACCTGATAGCCTGTGAACTTAACACCAGGGTTGTTCTCGATCTCCCATAGGCCCTCGTTGAAACCTTTCCTCTTGTTTGACTTGCCAAATTTGTCTTTATACTCCTTGTAGGGCAGAAGATCCTTTGGGCCCAAGAATGCTCTATAGATCGAGGAAGAGACATTTACTGACTATTACTATTATGACAAAACAGTCTAGAAAACCACACATTGTTTCAGTAGTTACATTCAGCAGGAGGCACAAAAGAAAGGTTTGCTTCTAACAGTTTTCATATTTAAATCAATTAAAAAAAAACCCCACCCAGTCAGATTCTGTACCACTCACAGATCTGTCAGGCATTGCAGAAGCTTCTCCCCTTTTAGATGCAATCATTTTCCTTAGGTTTACAATACAATATGAGCAGCTGGATAACTTCCAACGAGCACACCATTACTTTAGGGAGATTACTTTATAAACCAACACTGAGAGTATTAAACTGTGTTCAAGTCTGTTTAAGTCTGTTTAAGCCTGTAAAGCCTGAGCTTGTTTATTTTTAAAAGTGTTTCCTTATGTGCAGGTCTGGATATCAGACCTTAATACTTACTGAGTGCTGACACAAATGCATCTGTAAAAATTGGTTTGTCTTGTAATGTGCAAAAATTGGGTACTATTGCTCAGATTCATAGACTAGTTTATTTCATGGTTTATCATTTGATCATATATTTAATGATCCAAATATTTTTAACTGAAGACTATATTTTCAAAACTGTTTATAGTTAATGTGAGAATAGGTGGTGATATGTTATTGTATTCAAACTACAAATATCCCATACTTTGGTCATGTGATGACAAATGAGCAAACTCCATCTGCAGATGAACATGAAAAGCTGTGGCTCCACAAGACACTAGGAAAGCATGAGTTAAATTATGATTTCCAAGGTAAAAAGTAAATTTTTATGCCAAAACTTAAACACGTCAATATCTAAGGCAATTGGAAAAACTACTATAAAGTACAAGTACAAACGCTAGGCACAATGCCTAGCACTATATATACTTAGCCAATTTCATTTAGCAGTCCCAATATGATGTAACTGTGCCTCACTTCCATTACACATGAATGTGCCGAGTGTGCTGCTTTGCTCTTAAACAACCTAACTGAACACTGTACATTCTTGAAAAAAGATGCATACGTTTCATGGGTCCCAAAGAAGAAGATGGGGTATTTGTTGGCAGGTGGTTTGACAGCTCCCTCTGGAAGCTCATCAATCTGAAACAAGGAGAGTGAAACATTAACTGAATATTTATCATATTTCACTGAATGCCCATCTACCATAATAGCAGTTTTAAAGCTGGGTAGTCAGATTTAACTATACTGAGTCAGTCAAAGCCTGCTGCGAAGTAGTAAAGATGCTCGTTGTAACTTAGGTTAGAAATGGAGTCCACTGCACTGTAAATCTATAGTACCTTATAACGTAACCCATGTGCGCCACAGAATTTAAGGTGATACTACTGTCCCCTAATAGCTGGCTACAGTGTATAATAAACAACATAATTTACTGTAAATAAAAATATGTACTATGGGTAACCTGAGGTCAACAACTGGCTCATTTACGCCATGGATGACAACGGAATTCATTAGATTAAATGAAAACACATGTTGAACTAATTTGTGGAAAATATTATACCAAAGACTTGCTTTACACCTCAAACAATTAACTGAATGGAGCATGGAGCGTATAAGAAAATGGACTGTAATAAATGTTAGGATTTTTTCTTATTTTAAGATGTCTATATCTTTATTTCACCTAAAAAACGAAAGCTTTGAACAGACATTTTGGTGGTCAGTAACTAAAATACGCAGACCCAACGTGGCTGCGGAGTCAGCATCAGACGAGCTCGAAGCACCACAGCATCTCTCTGGTTCCCCCAGCGAAACAGCGGCTGTATTGTGTAAATCTACCCCGCCTCCATGTGCTCCCAGCCCGGCCGCAACCTAGACTCACCCTCGCCGGCCAGTGCGGGTATCCCTTCATCTTAGCGAAAACCAAATCTCCTGCCGTGTATTCCCGCGGCCGTGGTCGAGCCATGACGCTGGATAAAAACTGAGGTCTGAGATTACTTTATAATCCTTCACAGTTCTCCCTGGGGCCCTCAACGCACGGTTAAATTATCGACCATCAGTGTTTTTATATCAAGACTGCAGTTTACACGAAAATAAATAATTAAAAAACGCGGAAAACGGGGCCTGGAAGAAGGCTATCCCCTTCCGCACAAATTCAGCCGTAAACGTAATCGAGAATTGCCTAAATTGGAGTAGGGTACCTGAGAAACGCAAAGTCTGGCAGAAAAGGAAAAATCAAACTTCCGGCCTTCGAAATAAAAGCAATTAACGTTTATTTTACCGGTATTTGCACAATTATATAAAATATGAACGATAGCTGCCTCTGCTCCACTAACACAGCTAAAAAGTCCTGTGTGAAGTGACCAAACCTAGTATTTTGGTTAAGAGTTAATAAGGCATGAAAGGAGTTGCCACAATGTCCTACCAGTAAAGTGACACACCACCTCCTTCCTCTTAATCAAACACGAAACTCCTGTTAAAATTTCAAATATTTGTTGATCATTACGTGCTGGAAGCCACTTGTCGTCTTTCATTCTGATCTTTGCAGTGTCACTATGGTGCCAGATTTTTTCCACTTAATGATGATGGTTTTGACAGAGCTCTATGGTACATGCAAAACCTTTGACGTTTGTTTATATCCCTCTTATAGTGTGAGTGAGAGTGCTACTTTTTAACAATTAGATTACCTTACATTGACATAGTTTCTTTGGTAACAGCAGCACATGGGCTTCCGAAGTACAATGAAAGAACAGCTTGGTGCCTCACTATTTCCTTAAATATCTTAATGAATCCCATACTTAAGTGTTTGTGCCATATGTTTCATTGTTGGGTTATATTATCTGTAACTTTCATGCAGATGTCATGGCAAGGTCTCTTTTGAAAAAGAAATCTTTCATCTCCACATAAGTGATTCAAAGTCAGTGAAACTTTGCACATACACCTTTACATGTTGTTTTCTGCATTAGTGGTTCATTTTGTCTTGAGTAAGGATAAAATGAGGAAGAAAAATGTCAGGAAAGGTGTGCGCCATGCTTAACTCTGTTATCCACTGTGAAATTGTAAAAGAAAATTGGCCACTTTTAACTGCAGTATATATAATAGAACATCACCAGCTCTAGTTTGTGTGAATACAACACTGGCTAACTGTAGACTAGTTTGTATAGATATCAGGACACTACTAACTGTAGCTACAGTTTCTATACCACATATCCAAACTGGTCTCTTTCCAAATTCTCCAAAGTAACAGTATGACCATCAAAGTTTTAGAGATTGGTTGATCTACTTGCTGTTCGACTCATGATCTGCTTAACTTTGTACAAACAAATTTTCTGGCTGCTCTATATAAATCTCATAATCACATTACATACATATACAGTTTGGTGGAGTTCAGCACAGTAAAAATGAGTTTATTCAGTGAGTAAATTTATTTAACAGGCACAATAGCTAAATGTAGCCTCACTTTGTATAAATAACAGAATAGTGGTAGATGTATATTTAGTTTGTGTAGCTCTCAGGAAACTGCTAAATGTAACTGCTTACCCTACCTACAATATTACTCTATCATTTCCAGATTGGTTTATCTGCTTGCTGCTCCTATGAGCTGTGATTTTGTACAAAAAAATTGGGTCAGTCATTATAAACCTCATAAAGAAATGGAGCACAAAAGAAGGATGCTTTTACATTAATTGGGTGGAGCAGAGGTCCATATACTGCTACTGTTTGCATCAAGACACATGTGATTAAGGCAATATGAAGTGAGTAAATTGTCATGTGACAGGCTTGAGAGCTCAAGAGTTTAACAGTCTTATGGTCACTGAGCATGGTGGTGCATAACACCACTCAGATACTTGAGTGCGTGACAGTGATGATTGTGGTCTTTAGTAATACTATCTTCACAGTATTGTGCTGAGCAGTTTTCATCACCCTCTGTAGAGTCTTAGGTTTGACGGCATTGCATCTGCCATACTTGGGCATGACGTAGCCAGTCATAATGCAATATACCTCATTTTCTGGATGCAGACATTGGATTGCTTTTAAATTTATACTGGATAAAAATACAATTTTTTCTCTTCTGGAATATATATTTTTTCTGACAGCTTCAATAAAGGTGTTGCAAGTTATTTTTAGGAATTCAATTATAACCTGTTAAGGCAAACTGACACCAGTGTAGACTGGTAAGAGTAACAGCATGTCTGAGGTGAGCAGAACCATTTAATGCTGGTGACGAGGTCTTTCCTCTGGCACCACCCACAGGGAAAACTTTGCATTTTATGCAAAATCATTTTCAAGAATAGAATGTTTTTTCAAAAGTTTTCATCCATCTAAGATTTATTTCTGGTGTGTACATAATGTTACATATAAAAAAGGTAATAGATTTTCATCTTTATATTATTTATGTGTGTGATGGATGAAGCATTATTTTTGTTTTTCCTACAAACACAAAGGGATGCCTTAGTACTTGAAATAGCACAGGTGCATATCACATAAATATAGTTGCAGTATGTATGCGTTATGTTCAAAAATATTATAAACATGCATTGTAAATTAGATTTCTAAAACTCCTATAACCCTTGGTTGATTAAAGATGTAGTGATATAGTTAAAAATTCTTCATTATTTTGAGAGTCATCTGTTACTGACAGTGAAAATCTCAGTTTGATCTTTCATGGTTTTTCACAATTGTTGGATATGTAGATGTTGTTCTAACAGACAAACAGCTCAAACCAAAACAGCTTGTGGCTTGTACAGAGTTCTCCAGATAACTTATTGTAATTCATAATGCTTATTCAGACTACCAAGAGGCCAACAACAACATTAAAGGAACTACAGGAGTTTCTTGTAGATACTGGTCAGGATCTGGTAGACACTGGTCCTTACATGTGACAGTCGTGTTGAGTATTTTGCACATGTCTTGGAAATGTAACAGGGGTTCCATCAGTACTCACAAACCACACAACCATTGTGTTGCTCAGCTGTCCAGGACACACCAACATGAGCCCTCTCCCATCCCCAGGTGAGAGTTTTGTAGCCTTTCAGGCCCAGCCACTACTGCATGACAGAGAGTGTAATTAGTGTTTGATAACGAAGACCTGTGCCAGGGTCTGAATCCACGAGCCACTCCCCGTCCCTCTCCCACAGCTGATGCTAAACCACACCCCTCTACCACAGTGATAGGGTGGCAAAAGACAAAAATAAAACAAACATCCAATTTCTCCTGAATTAGGCCAAAAGATGGATTCAGTTACTTCAAACAGTGCATTAAAATGAACTCTGGTTCTGATGAGTTCTTTGTTACTAGACCAGAGCACATAACACATTCAAAAAATAAGAAAAACACTCACTATTGATATTTTGGCATAAAACTTGGGCCTACATCAGAAAGCTGAAGATGAAGAACAATGTCACATTCCAACATAATAATGACCCAAAGCACACATATGTAGACCAAGGCTTCAGAAAAGGAAAACAGTTGGAATGGCCCAATCAGAGGCTAAGCTTCAATCCCATTGGAAACATGTGGAATGACTAAAATAGAATTATACACTGAAGATCCCCTCAGGATTTGAAGGAGCTTGAACTTCATTGCAGAGTAGGATAAAATTCCCAAGTCTAGATGTACAAAATTTATAGGGACTTGCTGCTGTAATTAATTTGTTAATGCATTTCAGCCTCTATTGCTTCACTGTTGACTATATTTTGACTTCTACATGTCCAGCTTTCTGGAAATACTAATCCTAGGAATTATTGCAATAGTTAGTTCTATTTTTACATTAAACATTTTCTAGACTAGATATCAAATCTCGTTATAATGCTGTGCAGATTAAGACTGAAACAGTGGTATTTGGGTAAATGGAAATACTCTTTCGATTTCAAAGAACTTTACATTACATATCAGCATCACCTATTTGTACACTGTTGGCAACTGCACATCAAAAAGGAAAGTAAATTATTCATACAGCATTCACCATTAGTCATGCCATCAGGAACAATTTAAGGTTCAGTGTCTTTGACCTTTAACACTTTGACATGTAGCCCAGGTGACAGGTGAAAGGGGTGTCATCACAAATAGAAGTAAAGAAACTCAAACACTTTGCAGCTTTATGCTTTTTGACATGAGTTTTAATGAATGTACTTAAAGTTTTGCCAGCTTCTAATTTTCAATGTGAAGTCAGTGTCCTGTGGTAGCAGTTGATGGTCGTTCCCCAGGATCCTGTTCAGAGCCAACATTTGTTGTGGTGGCCTCATCACTGTCCTCCATTCTGCCTTCCTGCACCATCCAGGAATTCTGTGATATCTGGCTGATTGTAATCAGCTGCTCTACAACAGTGTGCAGAATTCTTTGGATAAGATTCTTCAATTCAGATGAAATAGATGGACTGTCTGGGAAGTTGATAATATGCTGCATTTGAATTTCTATCATTCTCCCAACATTGGTTGCATCATAGGGCATTGATACATAAATCATCATATACAGGACAATACCCATACTCCACACATCAGACATTTTGGGGTTATATGGTAAATGTTTCAACATCTCAGGTGCTGCATAGGCCATAGTGCCACAGTAGGTTTCACTAAGCACCATTCCTCCATCTGCGTAAATGAGCCTCTTGCTGAATCCAAAGTAACACACTTGTAGGTTGCAATGCACATCCAGCAGCAAGTTGTCACATTTAAGGTCTCTGTGGGCTATATCAGTGTTGTGAAGATATTGGACTGCCTTGCACAGCTGTGTGAAAAGCCTGCAGCTTGAATATTCAGTTAAGCCTTTCTGGTCAGTGATATGTTTCCGGAGGTTTCCTCTAACACAGAGCTCCATCACCACATTGACCTACAGATACAAAAGTAAGAGTTAAATTTATACAACATAATGTGCAATGTATTTAAAACAAAAAACTAAATTACTAAATTAATTAATTGGACACAACACAAACATGTGTGTATGCTTTAGATCAGCAATCTTTTTTAAAATCATTGTGAACATGTTGGCATCAATATTACATCGACTTAAAAGTCATAAAGTTGTTTGTAATGTTGTGATGATTGAAGTACAGCTTTTGCATGTGAGGAAAGGCAGTGCTTTTACTTCATCAGTTAAAACACCAGTTGCATTTTAAAGGTTTACGCTACTATCTAATATGTATATTTCACAAAAGTATCTATAATATTATAACTAAAAGAAAATAGATCTTAACTATTTACCTTGCTTGACTTGAATTCAAATATATCAAAAGTCTTGACAATGTTGGGATGGTTCAAAGACCTGATGATCTCCAGTTCCCGAGGTAGAAACTTTTCCAAGTAATCAGATCTTTTTTTTGTCTATAATCTTTATGGCAACCATTTCCTTGTGATGGATTGAGTCTGCACTCACAACTTTGCCAAACATGCCTTCTCCCAGGAGCTTTTTGAATGTATAACCACTGCTCTTCATGAATTTTCTGTTCATCATGAATGTTGTAAGTTGAGTCAGTGAATCTTTGCCAATACCTGAACAAGTTTGGTAGTGGAATGCCAGTTGGCTGGACCAGTGCAGTTTATAGAATCATAACATTATGACATCATTTTCCAGAAACAATTATTCTGAGAACTTTTGGGTGGAACTGTATGTCAAATACATGATGTATATCTGACAACAACAACCCTCCTAACAAAATAATTTTGAGATATCTTTGGGATTATCTTCTAAATATATTTTTTGTGATGATCCTGTTGTGTTCTGGTTCAGCATTTTTGTTTTTTGGTTGTCTGAGTTCTCCTCTCCATCACCTTCCCCTTTCTCTTCCCCCTTTCTGTTCTTGCAGAGTGTGTGAACAGGGAGGTGTGGCTGGCTCTTCTCACAGCAGCAACGAGGCTCACTTGTTTTCACTAGTTCTCGTGTACTCTTCAACAAAAGCCTGGTCTCACCTTTATGCTTAAAAATACATAAATTGTGTTATTGCCCCTTACGATGTTATAAAGGGAAATTAAATAGTTTATGTAGTTGGGAGTTGTTGTAGTCTGTTGTCTTTGCAACCTTGAAACCAACAATAATACCACTTGGAAAAGCTATGGGGAAAAGTTAAAAACATTGTGCATTGGCAGTTTAATTTCACATAATAGATGGTGGCCAACATAGTTGCCATATGGGTCAGGGTATTTTGTCTCTAATCCACCACATGCTGCAGCTTGGTATCACATTACATTTCCTGATACCCAGAGGTTCCTTATGCCAGATGGTAAATTTGTGGCATAGTAAGAACCCTAGACATGTTCAAAGTCATGAATAAGTAAAACCTCATGGCTCATAGGTAGATAATGAGGCAGGTAGGGTCAAAATCAGAAAGCATTTGAACATATTCAAACAAATCTATAAGGGAAACAGGCAAAGTCCAAGGAAATCTTAAATCCAAAAACACAAGAAAACAATGGCAGCACCACCCAATGGCAGACAAACAGAGGGACTTGGAGCATCTTGGGCAGACAACACACTAGCTGAAGAAAAGGGGAATCAGAGGCAGAGAAGAGGCTGAGAGAGAATCATCAGGCAGACGTCCTGGGCAGAGTGGTAAGCAGATCAGGGAGGAGACCAAGAGGCAGGCCCAAGTTGAGGTGTGGCTCTGCAGGATGTCCTAGTAGATCAGCAGATGACTAGTGCAAGTGGCAGAAATGCACTGTAGGTCTGGCTGGAGGCTGAGATGACTTTTGTGCCAACCTGAGAGCTGCCTCGTTTCTAAAGCCTGTTTCCTCACAAAATTTACAGGAAAATATAGTTTATAATCCCAGACTAGCTGTCAAACATATCCTCCATGCTCTATGAAAAGCAACTGGAGCATTGGAAAGGCCAAATGATATCCTCATAGCATTTAAGAATTCCTGACTTTGCAACTGCTAATAATGAACATGGCAGCAAACAACAACACAACATTGTGTTAAAGAACTGCTTAAAAGTTCCCTGATGATGATTTAGGATAAATAAGAGGAATACAACAAAGGGGCTGATAAAGCATCTCCACAGAAATGGAGCTTATGGAATAAAGGCTCGATTTCACATGACACTGAGACACATGACACACATTATGAAATAATCACATAATTTCAAAAAGGTCATGTAATGGCCTTTTAAATTTTTTTTCAAATGATGGTTGTTGTAAAAAGTAATATGGTGTGTATGATGGAACTTACAGGTTAAGGCCCATTCCAATGGCATCTGTAGCAACCAGTATCTTGCAGGGGTCTTCAGGGTCATTGAACTTCTTGGCCTGTGACAGCTTTGTGCCTGTATTAAGAGTGAATAATTGCAATTTTACTTTTCTTTATGATGTCTTTGGATAAAGGTTAAATCTGCTGAACATTTCTACCCACAAAGATATTATTCATTTCAGAGTTTGACCACCTGTTATAATAACAGACATGCAGATGCTTCATGGATGGAAACTCAATTTCATTTAAAGGTATTTAAAAGTTTTTATCTTCATCTTTGCCTTTACTCTTTATAGGGATTGGAGACCAAAGAGAAACTCACCTGGAGGTAAACTCCCATAAATCACAGCACATTCTTGTCCTCTGGCCTCAATCTGTCTGCTGATAGAGTAAATGTCATTTTTGCTGAAGCAGACAATACAATCTCCTGGCCTCAAATTGTCTAATGACTCCACAGCTTGATCCAGGACTGTGAATGGAGTTAGGTGCTTGTAGTTGTGGACCTTAAGAGAGAGAATAAGGGTGGCAGAGACAGGGAGAGGAGAGAGAGGAAGTGATTTTAAAAAGCTGAATGACAGCAGTGTTACTCCTTTCTTCCTTCTGGTTAACATATTACAACCTCACCTCCATCTCCTCTCCAGTGGTGTACATCAGCTCTCTAATAAAGTCGATGGCTGCAGGTTCCCCGCACACATGTATCTCATCTGCACAGAGACCTACAACAAATACAAAGAGTTAAAAACAATCATTTTTTAAAAAACTTAGGGTTGTTAGAGGTGATTATTAATGTATTTTACTTAAAACAAGAGATTTAGTTCATCAGTGCTGCATTATCATGCATGTTACTATGTGAGCTGAGTTTAGTCTTAGGCCAAATGAATCATAGGATGCGATAGAGAGACATGAGGTCCAGAAAGAAGTGTGTGTGTGTGTGTGCGCACGTGTGCATCCTTGTGTGTTACAAACCTAGCAGTGCTCTGGTCCAGGCCCAGCCTCTGGAAGTATCTCTTATCATTTGAATTTCATCAATTACAGCCACCTCATCTGCAGACAAACATAGCACATGATCATGTAGTTAATAAGTACACATAGACATAAAAGCATTTCCATCATTCCTACATTCCTGCATGATCTAATAGAACAAGGTTTTGGTTCTAGTGAGACATCTGAAATATCAATTCAATCTAAAGTTCGCAACTGAGCAGCGTTGACTTTACTTATTACATCATCTTGAATGCGTTTATGTTTACTTACATGGAGTGTTGACGCTGCACATCTCTATGGTACAGGCCACATGACTGGCTGCTCGACCTTCCACGTCCATGAAGGTCCTCTCCTCTCCAGTAACATGTCACACCCTGCACATACACACACAAAGACACACACAGCAAGACGCACATAGATGATAGGAGACATCTTAAAAGTGTAAAATCACCACAGCAAAACCAGACATATCTTTTTTTATTCCCTATATTTTTCTTCCCTGTTAAAGCCCGACACCCACATTATGCACAATGCAATCAGAGCAGTAATTCAGTCAAAATTGTGTGTGAAATCAGTGGAGTGTCCCTTTAAACTTGACAGATGACATAAGAAGATGGAGACATACAGCACTGTTGCTCTTTTCAAAGATCTCGTGGGCCAGTAGCTTCAGGGGGCCACAGTAGATACCAGACTTGGCAGCCAGGAAGTGCTGAATGGCGTGATATGTTTTACCACTGTTAGTGGGACCTGCATGGAAAATCACCTTCCTCTGGATGGCACGAGCTTCTGGGTACCTGATGAACACAAATATGTAGAAATTCTGTAACCACAAGGTAATATGGTGCAGGTTATGACACATACATAAAGCAGGTGACTGACAGGTGGAAACCAGTGTTGGCACCACAATGTTGCCTCCATGTCAGACGTATAAACAGCACATACAGTAAAGGCCAGTCATTCCTGAGTCATGCTGGATTACATTGTACATACCAGTTAGCAGGAACCCTGAGGTCTGAGATCTTTCTCAGGTCATCCATACAGTCCAGCATGGTAAAGATTTGCTTTGCATGTCGCATAAAGTACGGGTAGATGTCATCAATATGACCTGGAGTAGAAGACAAATTAAAGTAAATAAGAGTCAATGATATTATTTAGTGACACGACTCCATGTTGAGGTTTTGACAAAAACCGACAAACCTGACAAAACTATTTATATAGGCCCCAGAGTCACTCCTGTGTCAGCATTCACACTGATTCATACACTGACGGCAGCTGCTCTTCAGAAAAGAAGCTAATATTCACACTCACCTGTTCACTGAGTCAATGTCTTGCTGGAGGGGATAATATCGGCAATCCTTAGATAGGTTGATGACCCACTCTACCTCTGAGCCACAGCCTCTCACAAATAACTGAACTCACCTCAGCAGACTTGGACACCAGAACAAATATGGCTTGATTTAGTCACAGGTTATCTGTCTAACCCTAATTCTAACATTATTGTCCGCTTTGTTTTGCTTTTTACATTTGACTTGAGTATCTTAAGCCTGAGCCACTTGCTTGTGGCTTTGATCCAGCTGATTATTCTTTTTAATAGTGATTCATGACACTCAGTGGCGTCAGACAAAAGAGGTTTTACTTCTCTTATACAGTCCTTACATTTCCCACCCAGGCCTTAGTAGATCTGGTTCAGGAACCTCCTTGTATATTCATCAAACATTCTCCAACTTAAACAGTTATTGCCACTAATGCCTGTCCACAAGTGGACTCTTATAAGTACCTGGGTGTTCACCTCAATAACAAACTGGACTGGACCAACAACACAGACGCACTGTACAGGAAGGGTCAGAGCAGACTCTTCCTTCTGAGGAGACTGCGGTCTTTTGGAGTGAAAGGGGCTCTCCTGAAGACCTTCTATGACTCAGTGGTGGCATCTGCCATCCTGTACGGTGTGGTCTGCTGGAGCAGCAGCATCACTGAAAGGGAGAGGAGGAAGCTGGACAAAGTCATCAGGAAGTCCAGCTCTGTCCTGTGCAGGAGGTGGGTGACAGGAGGGTCCTAGCAAAACTGTCATCTCTGCTGGACAATGAGTCCCACCCCCTGCAGGATGCCCTGTCAGCTCTGGAGAGCAGCTTCAGTGACAGACTACTCCATCCCCGATGTGTGAAGGAAAGATTCTGAAAATCTTTCCTTTCCTACAATATGTCGCTTATTGCTTTACTTACCACTTTTACCTTACTGTACTGCTCTTACCTGCTTACTGTTCTCACTTGCTGCTGCAACAATGCAATTTCCCCATTGTGGGACAAATAAAGGTTTTCTTATTCTTATTCTTATTCTTATTCTTCTTAAAACAGGCCTGGTTCAAGACTGCTCTAGGGACTAGTGATGGGAATTTCGGCTCTTTTCAGAGAGCTGGTTCTTTTGGCTCGGCTCACTAAAAAGAGCTGGCTCTTTCGGCTCCTAAGTGGCTCCTCAGATTTTTTTGGTTACTTAAATTAATTTATTACCAAATTATGTGTAGGATGATGCTGTAGACATTGTAGGAGCAGCAACAGTTGCAGTTGACACACTGACACCTTCATTAGCAGGTTCCCTTGCTTGTCTTTTCTCCTCTAATGGCACTGAAGGATGGACAGTTCGCATGTGCCTGTGCAAATTGTTTGTGGAGCCTGCTTGGTGTGGAATTTTCACTTTGCACAGTCTACACTCTGCCTGAGTACTGTCGATCATGTTAAAATGTGTCCAAACTTTACTCCATTTTCTGTCACTTATTTTCCTCACCTTTCCAGTGTGTAGTCTGTGTCTGCAACGTCCTTTGCCCTCTTGTCTCCCTCCCTCCTGTTCCTGTGCTCACTGTGCTGTGTATGTGAGTAACACCCCGCCCCCAAATCGGCTCCCAACCAGGAGCCAGCTCCCGTCGTTTAATTCAAAGAGCCGGCTCTAAGAGATGGATAGTTTGTGACCGATCCATTACTACTAGGGACAAGGGGTGCAGTAAGAGAGGGACACAAACTGTGGCTGTGTAGAGTGTCAGGGATGTGTTTTCTTGTAAGCCAACCACAAGTGTTCTATCTTGTTTCTACTGGCAAAAATGTGTCATGACTATAACCAGGTGTGGGCTCAAAAGCAGCACATGGACTCACGGAAATGAGACAAATTGTGATTACCAAAACAAAACAGGAAACACAAGACAATAAACATTAGGAAAACAAACTATCTGTGATGAGACATGATAGAATCACAAAATTTCTCTTCTCTCATGTAACACAGTGTGGTGGAAAAGAGTAAGAACAGGAGATGAAGAACAAAAAGAGTTCTGCTGCAGATGATAGTCCAATCACAGGGGAAGTTACATAGATGGAGCTCAGAAAAGGCTGTTTTAAACAGCCTTTAGGTGGGTGTTTGCAAATGGTGAAGAGGTCAGCATCATCAGGGGTTAACTGCTATTCCAGCATGACTTTTGCAGTAGGAACCTCAAGATAGTCTGTCACTGCATGCACTAACTTTCAGCTTCTGCTGATGGTCATTTACATGGCAACATTGAGAAAAGAGGGATACAGAGGAGAGAGGCAATTCACTGGTGTCATGAAATCAAGATTGCTCCCAGAAAACCTGGTCTCCATCTCTACAATAGTTCTAAAATATTGAGAAGAGCTCCCTTCAGAGACTTGGCTGGGAGTTATGGAGCCTTGGATATGGCCTGTAGTGTATAGAACATTACTTGTGAGCTTTAAGATCATTATCCTCAGTCTAGTGGAGTAGAGTCCTATGTCAAAATTGGGTATTGACTCACCCCCCCCAAAGCCTGCAGAGATGCACAATGCAGCAACTCTGGATATTTGCACAGATGCAGTATCTGTGCAAATATCCAGAGTTGCTACATTGTCCCTCAAAACCTCTGAGAGGATAATGATAATAGCAATCTGATGGTCACATCATGACTTGACTTACCACAAACATTTAAGGCATGGCACCTTCCTTGCCGCCTGACCACTCGCTTTAACACTACATGTCAGCATTCACCCATTCACACCCATTCATACATTTATGCCAACTGCTCATCAGAATGGAAACTAACATTTTACACACTCATTTGAATGCCAACGGGGCAGCCACTGGGAACAATCTGGGGTGTCTTGCCCAAGGCCACACTGGCATGCAGCCCGAGGGGGCTGCAATCCTGATAGATCAAAAAATGTTTTTGCATGTGGCTCTGCTTGCATTGCATGGACCACTGCTAAGTGCAGCTGGTGGTTATAGTAGTGGATATATGGAATATCCTTCCATACCTTCTTTTGCAACAAGGCCTGAATCCCTCCCTTGATCCTATTCATAACCTGATCCTATTCAATCTGCACTGAAGCCTGAGTCAGAGAGGTGTTGTAAGTGTTTGGGTGTTTGGTGATAAATTCTGCCTCCAACTGCAAAGATCAAGCAGAACAATCTGGTGTTCCTCTGGAATACTATTATAGACAAAGCAAATCATAACTGAAAGATTTTCCAGATGTCATCTTTCTCTAGCTCCATTGCTTTTAATGCTAAACCAGACTGAACAAAGCAGTCATTAACTGCAAGGAACTTAACCACTTCTCCCATGTTTTTAAGATATTACCTTTTTTTCTATCTAGGTGAGCCCCAGGAGGTTTGCAATGATTCTTCCTTATTACCCCCTTTCTCTTTATGATTGATTTTGAATTTCTTGCCTTTCCTTAATGCAGTTTTATATAATAATAATGGTTGTTACAATGCAGTTTTGTGAACTGTAACCCCAGGTGTCATACCATGGTCAAGTAAAGCCAATCCTGTCTCATGCACCTTTGCAATGGGACAGGCAGTTGCATGCCATTACTCATGACACAAGCCTCTGGAAGGTGTAATGTGTTCTACAGAAAATGTTCTGTAATTTCTTTGACTTAAATATTGCATCATTTTTAACATTGTCACGTTTATCAGGAAGAATGGGTCCCAGTCAGGCTCATTAGGTTGGACTACAGTATTTTGTATTCTTATTAACAGGGGGCACTTCACCCTTTCACCCTTTGGTATGTATCTCAAAACTCTGTTTTTCTTTCTGACAATGCATCCAAACAAGCTCTCAATACATTGTCACATTTGAGAGTAGTCAAAATAAGAAAAAGTGAGAAATCTTCTTTAATCCCCAGTTACTGTATGTTAAAAATATTTTTAAATCATTGTGGTGTTAGTCAGTCTATTAAAATATCTGTTAGTTAATTGACAGTAAAAATAACAGAAGCAATATCTATGTTGTATGTATTTTATTTTATTAGTTAGCCAGTTTATCTACTTTGTTGTGATTTTATATATGTTTCTTATTTATTTAATTTGATTTGACTGTTATTAATTATTTATTTTTGTTCTTTTGTTCTTATCGGTACTTTCTTTCATTCCTTTAATTAATAATTTAATCCATTATATTTCTTTTTATTAATTTGTCATTTATTTATGCCTTTAAATGAATCGTTTGAACATACAAATAAATTTAAAAAAGGAATCCTCTAAAATCATTTCTGAAATGTGATGCGATGATTTTTCCAGCAGATGGCAACAAGAAACAACAATTGACTTCCCTGTTAAGTATGATGTTTTATGGTATGATTTATACAGTATTTAGTGTATGTGTAAATACTTATGAAGAAGCAGTAAATCAGAAATGTTATGTGTTCTTACAATTACTTAGGAAGACTTCATCACAGATGTTTTTATTATTTGCATGTACTATGTACTTGTGTGCATGCTGTGGCAGCGCTGAGCCCAGGTAGAATTTGTACTGTGGGTGGCAGCAAAGGCAGGACAAATGCAAAGCTGCTTGTCCTGCACCTACTCACACGGTTCTCATTTGTCTCCTGTAGATGTTTGTAGACTGCTGAGCCAGTGTCATGTACCACTATTTCAACATCAGAAGCCATTTGTCTCAAACAATTGCCTGCCTTCTATCTCCCTCTCCAGCTATTTGTCTCCAAATCTACCCACTTATTCCTACATTCATACTTCTTAGATGCTAACACCTTGACAACAGGTGGCCAGATGAAAAGGGAGGCATTTCTAAGGTGTTGTCATCTAATTGGATGGGATTTTTAGCTAATAGCCTTAGCCTGGGTCACTGGTGTTCATCATGTCCTTGAATTCTGTTAAACTCAGAAATGTTCTAAAACTTTGTTTTACTCTCACATTGTGACTGCTGTTCATTGGTGCACAAAACCCAGATAAATCTGGGTGCTATGGCTGCCAGTAGTGCACTGTCAACTCCCATGATCCTAAATAGCCATAGTCATAACAATGCCTACGACCAGCCACAGCACTTCACTGCCTAAAGCCCCCCTGGCACGCTCAATTTATCATACATTTCGCACTTTCACACTATTCACAGAAAGACTTTCATCTGGCATTAGTGTTAGTTTGTGAAGAGGCCTTCTGACACCCAGCTTGATGCACCTTCCACGGCTTGCATTCATGCCCAACCTAAAGGCAAAGGAGCAGGGAAAGGACCCCGGCACACAAATGTGGGCAATTTGGTTTGCGGCTGACACCCGGTGCTCTAAATAAATGATCTAAATGCTCGCCAGAGATTATTTTGCCATTGCCGCCCCTTAGCAATGACATGGGGGGAGGGGGGCAACACACCCCCTGTGGCCCTGTGATGGCCAGCCATGATGAATATGAGGAAATGAGGCAGACATCCAGTAAATAATAGTTGCCATTGTGCCCCTCAGCAAGTGGCGGGGCCAGCAGTGGGCTCGAGGGGAGGGGGGGCTCCCCATGATATGCCAGGGCCTGACATGGCACCCAGACCCAAAGCTGTCACCCCTGCGGAAACATCACCCTCGCCTCCACAATTTGTGCACTTAACACTTCAGTTGGCACATGACAGGTGCTTATTTCCCCGCACTGGCTTTTCCCCCTCGCAGTGATGCCTTTGAGCCCAGGGCACACACGGCATCTGGTATGGATGTCTGTCCACGATGCTACTCTCTGTAAAAGTATGTGACTGCACCAGTGATACTTTTCACATCAGTTCACACTGAATTTGCAACCCAAAGAGGATGGCTGCAATGTGCATTATTGTGTGTTTGTGTGTGAATGTGTGAGTGTTCCTGTGTGAGAGGGAGAGGGGTCATTGTACCATAATTCAACACATTTGTTTAATGTTTATTCTGATGCAAAAGAAGTTTTAAAAAAATCCCACACAGACTGTGTTGAGACCTGTAGTAAAGAGTATACATGTCTTTTTTTAATATAACTTCCTTGTATACACAGCTTCTGCTTTTCTAGGCAGTATGATTCATGTTGTTGCTATTTATTCATTTTTTTCCACAAAGAATCAACACTGGAATGGTAGTTCTGCTATTATGTGATATGATGTGGGTGGACCAGCTACCCGTTGTACAATGTCCCTTTTTCTTGAACATATCTAGAATTTGGTATCAGTGTTCCTTTGAGTTGAATTTCCATCTTCTCACTTCCGTCTTTTCTCTCTCTCTTTTTCTCTCCTTCTCTCTTTCTCCTGTGTTTTCAAGATTTTCTGCTCCACCATTAGCACTCCACACACTAACTCAACATTCATATGTACATGCATGAGGCTGATTGCTCCATGTTTTTTTTAAATGTCTTTATTTTTCTTTTTTAAAACACTGGCCTGAAACTACAACTGGCAAGACCATCATGAATTGTGGTGCTCCCAATGGTCAGCTTCTGCTAGTACAGATCCCTTGTGGAAATGGGTCCCTTACAATGGTGAGTCCTCCATCAGCTTGATCTTTGTTGTCTTAATATGCATTAGCGTATTTCAGCAGTGGCACATTTATATTGAGTAAAAACTTAAAAACAAAACAGTTGTTTGATTGAGATTTACGGAATACAATAATCAGTATATAGTTTCTCCTCATGTCTTTGTTTTTTGTTTGGCTTTTACAATTTTGCAAAAAATCAGCAGACAATGTGAAGTAAGAAATGAGAGCCTCAGTAAAAATGGTGCCTGTAAACTGCCGTTTGCAAGAAAAAGCACACTTGTTCTCCTGGGCTGAACTGTGGCCTCTGAATTTTAGCTGTGTTCTAGTACCAACCTGATCTACAATGTGAACTTGCATATAGTGAAAATATAGGCAGGTTGATTTCTTTTCTATGTTAGGTAAATGGTCAACTGCAGCACCTTAGCAGACAAAGTCAAACTGGCTATTGGGGAATATAAAGACAACACAGTATTCATAAAAGGATGGATATAATTTTTCTTTTTCCTCCTGACTTTCATTTTGTTGGGAGCTTTCAGTTTTTCATATCAGTTGTGTTTGTTACTTTGATACTTATACTTTTTATACTTTATACTGTTTTATACTCTATACTATGTCATCCACCCAAGTTGTTGCTCCTTTTTTTTCTTACTACAGACTAGTTAACTGAGGTATAATAATCATGGGACTTAATCATAGATTTAAGGATGGAAGCAGCAAGGTATAAATTCACCTCCCCAAAAGTTTATGAATTCAACTGACATGCTGAAAATGCATGCAAGTGGGTTTTCAAATTAATAGACTAGGTTAAACACAAAAATATATAATTCTGCTATTGATTAGAGTTCACAGGTTTCCTTAAGCCTGCATTTTCATTTCAAGTCACTTCTGAAACCTGAGCTACATTGATATGTAGTGGTCTGTCAGTGACATGACAGACAAGCTTAAAATGTTTTGATGAAGTGTGTTTGGCTGGTATATCCTTTACATAGAATGTTTTATTGTAACTGTAAATAGTGGAGTAGGTGTTGCTGAATTATCTTAGAATACACCTTCCTTGAAGCGGATATAAGCTGTTCGGCCTTGAAAGTACCCACTCTCCCAAATGTTATAAATAATTGAGTGTCCTGTTGAGACATCTTGGCGCCCAAAATGACTTTCCTCAATATTGTAATCACACTTGTCATGTTTAAGTCCTTTACTTCTTGTAGTCAAAGTCATGGTTTCATCCTCCACTCTCAAATCCCATGGCTGCGGTTGACAATTCAAAAACAGAACTGGGACTACTCTTTTTGTCCTTGTCAATCACAAGGAGTCTTGTTCTTTTCCTGCAGGCCACAGTCAAGACTTTGGGGAGCGATTGTCAGGTGGCATTACTGTCCCACTAAGGCTGCTAAAAGCCAGCTTTTTTACATTACAAAAAAATTGTTGATGCATTATTTAACACAGAGATCAGGCACAATTTCTAGAAGGATCTTGAGTTCTAAAATGGAGGCGTGCAGCCAATGCTCCTGGGTGATGGTGAAGCGGAAGGCATTGTGACAGGTTTCTCTCTTACTCCCTTACACATACATACCACAAACTTATATCCTTAAGAAAACCTTTGTTTGACTATATTCAAACTCCTAGCCCTTACTGTGATCCTCACAACAATATGTCTAACTTTAAGCATTAATCTCTCCTCCCATTACATTGCATTTATTTACCTTTATCCGAAGTGACATCTAATGAGTGCATTCAGCCATGATGATACAACCTAAAAATTGCAAGTATATTAACTTGAGAGACAATTGGAGACATACATAAATTGTTTTCATTAAGGTGCAGTCTTAACAGACTTTTTAGTCTGCCTTTGAAGATGTGTAGCATTTCTACTGCCCTGATGTTAGCACACTACAGCACAAAAAGCAGTGATGGTTTTGTCAAGTGATAGCTGGGCCACCCTCATAAAGGGGCACTAGCAAGCTGAGCATAGTGGATGAGCTTGGGTGTATGGTTTGACCATATGCTAGATGAAGGATGGGCCTGGGCCATTTGCAGCATGGTAAGCTAGGGTCTTGGACTAAATTGTGGATAAGCCCAAGAATCTAGATGACACATTTAGCCACAAACACACAATTCCTTGATTGCCAGGTTGGCACTGGCTCAGTGGTAAAGCAGGTTGACCACACTGCAGCAGATTGGTGGTCTGATTCCTGCCTCTTCTGGGTCACGTGCTGAAGTGTCCCTATGGCTGTTTGATAGGTAATTGAATGTGTTAGTCTCCTTTCTCTATGTATGTCACTTTGGATAAAAGTGTCTGCCAAATGGCATTGTCATAATAATAATAATGACAGACAAAACAACTGGCAACTCTTGTACTGATACTGACAATAAAGTGACAAGGACAGCAGAGGGTTGGAGGCTTCCTGCCCTGACTGGTAAGGAAGAAAGAGACAAAGGAGAAGATATCTAAATAGAAAGAATGCAGGAGAGGAAAGAAAACACAGTAGCACAGTACAAGTTTTGCATAAAGATATAATTACATATACCATTACTATTACTTGTAATGGTAATAGTAATGCTTACAAGCATAAATCTACAGGAGAGAGAAGATATCAAGTAAGTAACATGCAGTAATGGAAAAAGAAGGTGTGCAGGCTAGATCTGCTGCAGCCTAGAAAAGTTTAGGGCTCAGTTTCATGTCTAATGTGGCATTTCCACAATGGTACATTGTTATTGATGCCATGATGTATTTTATGTCAATGAGGATTCGTTTGCTAGACAAGGTGTGAGCAATTGCTGTTATGAGCAACCAGCAGCATGGGGGAACCTGTGGTGTATAAGCATATTGACAGTGTTTGTTCAGATACTCTCACTGCGGTTGAACAAAATTCTGCACTGTAGGCTTATATAACTTAAACTGCGGAGCAGTGAAATGGAATCCTGGTATATTTGTTGATGACTGGCATATTGAGAGTTATGTGATAAATGTGTTATAAATTTGCAAATAACTGGCCTGATAATCTGGCACTCAAAATGCTCCCACAATAAAAGTCTAAAATTAGTCTGAGTCATGATGGAATTAAAAGATAACACACACACACACACACACACACACACACACACACATTCAGTGAAATGGTGTGTCCTGGCATTAATAAACCATACAAAGGTTTGCAACAGGGTAGCTCCTTTGTGGTGTACAACACAGGGTGTTGTGAGAGGCCTGGAACTGACAGGCAGGGAGGGGTGGCCAACTGTGGGCGATAGCCAGGTGGTCCCAGTCCCAAACCCTCCCACCACATCAGCCCACCGCTGGCCTGATTGGCATTAATTGGCAGGTGGTGGTGTGAGAGTCGAGGGGGGCCAGAGGGTTGAAGGGATGGAGGCCACAGAATAGAAACACAAAAAACAGGTAAAAGAAAGACAGATAGGAGCTGTAGAGGCTGTGAGCTGTATGTACAGTCTGTATTAGCAGGCTCAATGTGGCTGTAAAATCACAGTAGATTTTCAGTTTTGTTTTTTGAAAATGTATTATGATAAAAATGACCCAGGTATGATCTGCAATCTGCAATCTGAATGTTTGTGTTCTGCAGTTCTAATGATTGAATTGTATATAATTAGAGGTACACATTAATAAATATGAGCTTTAGTATAACTCCTTATATAATTGTGAGTACTAGCCCAAGTCAAGAACTGGTTCCAGTAAACACAGTCATGTTTGTGGGTGAAAGGACTGTAGCAGTCTCATCCTTGTTGTCACATGAGAGAATCCCACAAGCTGGTCTGGTACCAAGTCGAAACTTGGGGATAAAGATGAACATCTCATGCCTGCTCTGGCTGTAGAGTAATGATCAGATTCACAATTAAAATGAGATCAAACAACTTGAATGTCTTACATTTTCGCATCATGGATTTTGTTTTAATACAAGACCAATATGTGCTGAATATATCAATCTAATCTTGGTTGCTTCAGTGTAACTTGAACAGACAGTGGGTCATGCTGCCATCAGCCTCCTGCTGACCATCAACTGCAGCGCTGAACAGGAATCAATACTGAGACCTAACATTGCAAGTTTATGAAGCAGATGTACTTGCCTCTTAAATTCACCATGGCTTTTAAGGCAGCTCTTCGCAGGCCTGGTCTCAAGATAAACATAACCCTTACGACTCTCTGTAATTGTTTGTTGAACAGTTCAGACAAACTCACTGAATGAACGGAGGCTCTCAATAGTGTCTCCTTGTCACTCCAGTGACAGTTACTTTGCAGGGACTGAAAAACATGTTTTTCTCTCTCTCTTTCTCAAGAAAACCCTTTTATCCTCATGTTTTTACCCATTTCTTTTTTAACTGAACCTAGGTGACTCAATCTTTTCTTCCCTCTGGGCTAAATTGATGGCAGTGCAGGAGTTAATTGTTCAGGCATGTGTTTGGCTTCCTGATGGAGAGTGGATGTGGATCAGGGTGGGGTCAGGGTTCACAATGACATGTTTTTTTCTGGGCACTGGAAATGGAGAAGAGGCCATGGGAGAGTGCTGAACATGGGGGTGAATTGGAGTTCCACCAAGGCACTTAAACCTGTCTCTATACAGCAACCAACAAAAGAGAAAAATCATCTTACACATCAGAGACGACAGCATATCCAATGAGAGCTGCTGCTTCATACAAACTTTTAAGAGATGACACTTTTTAAAATGTTGGATACACAAAGAACCTGTATTGGTCTGCATGAAAGAACGGACTGACATACAGTGAAATAACCACAGAACAGATGACTTTCAACAGTGAACTCTTAGAAAACTTCAAAAACTTCACTTTATAATTTCAGACAGCCATAACTCAAGGAATTCAATTACTGATTTTTTTTTTTATTAGGTATGCCTTCCTCTGAACAGTAAATTTAAGGACAAGTTCAAATCGTGGCTGATAACCATAAGCTGTGTTAAATAAAATAATCAATGAATTGACGTTATTCGGTCCAGTTAAAGGAAAATTTATCATGTAATTATACCATTTATTATATATTGTAAGTTAGGGTAGATATTTTGAAAATACAGTAGATATTGGAAGTGACTCTAAATTGATCTAAAACATTTTGTATCTTTAATACATTTCAACAATATAGCTAATCAGTATACTGTGGCTCAAACAATTTTATTCTATTTTTTTGTATTTTTAATTTTTTTTTTTTATCTTCAACAAATCACACAAAAAGACCAAAACCAACAATATTCTGATCCTATGAGCAAGTATTTTTAATTTTGAATGGGACGCTTTAAAGATATGGTTTTTATATTGGCTCAACACCTCAATCCTAGTCCTTGCTCCAGTCATTGCTTCAGATGATCTAATTTTTACTGTACAGAGGATTTATGTTGTTCTGACAACGTAACAGCGATCAGTTTAAGATTTGCCTCTGAAGTAACCGAGTCCACTTAGCACAAAACATTGTCAAGCCAGTTGACTCACCAAAAATTCTTTCATTTCTACTGGAAAAAACACCCACATGGCTCTCATTCCCAGGTGTGTGGCAGCCATCCATGGTCCAGCAAGAAACCGATTAGACAACAAGCACCAGCTGTGCCAATTAATTCACCTGGCACTGCTCTCAAGAGCCATCTCCACGCCTCTCTCCCCTGCAGCTGAATGTTGTTCAAGTTCACCCTCTTAACTACATATGTGTGAATGCTGTTTATTGACTATAATTCAGCATTCAGTACTACAGTGCACTCCAAGCTCAGACGTCTGAAACTCAACTCTGCTTCGACTGGCTGGATTAGATTAGATTAGATTCAACTTTATTGTCATTGTGCATTATGCAGGTACAAGGCCAATGAAATGCAGTTACCATCTAACTAGATGTGCAAAAGAATAGTATACAGTATAAAGTATTAAATGCAACTGCATGAACGATATTACAATTTACAGTATATAAAAATTATTTTTGTGCAATTTACAGTCCAGTATGTACAGTGCAATATGCAGCCCAGTATGTACAGTATGTTTAGTTGGCTGTGTGTACCAAAACAATACAGCATCAGTGGTGCTATAATTTACAGTATATACAGATGACTTATGTGCAATATACAGAGTACTGTAATTACTGAACTTACTGATGAACAGACCCCATTCTACGTGAATAGGCAACATCGGTGACAAGGGCAGGGTCCACAGCTCCTACCATTATTTTTCTGTGTTTCAACAATGTCTCACAGCCTATTTGGCTGGCTTGGCGATGAATGGTCACTTGGGTGAGTGGACAGGATGAAAGAACCAGCTGGTGGGGCAGCCCAGCTATGTGGTGGTTAATGTGGGGGCAAGGCTCAGCACTCCTTATCAGACCCCTGGTTAGCTGCAGCACAGCCTACATCAACGAACACAAGCAAGTCCAGCATCTTGTGGCATTACTTCAGCTAGCTTAATCCATCTTAAGACACCAAATTGCCCTCTAGCTGGACAAAGATCTGGGGTTATTTGTCTCAGCGGCTGTTGTTTGGTTCCTTTAACTTAGTTCATCGTCAGTGTGGGGTGAGTGAAGTCAGGAAATCGCGGGGGTATTTAACAAGGCTTGTGTAATTGATTGTGGCAGATCCTGCCAGCAAACAGCAGGTCCATGGCCCCTTTCACTGAGCCCAGCAGAGGGCCTGCATTGATGTGGATAAGGGAATTATCTCTACTGTGGTGACTCAGACTGGAGGACACTGGAAATTCAATTAAACCAATCTATGTTCTCAATATCCAGAGCTTGTGTCCTGACTGTAAGGCTGAATTTTGACCTCTATAGCAGGCTGGCTTGGTCAAAGGTTGCCAAAAGGTGCTGCCTCAAAAAGAGTGAAAGTTAATCTATTTCTGAGGAAACCCTTTGTTGGGTGTTATTTAGTAATTTTAGCACAAAACAGAAGTGGCCAATGTTGTGACTCAACGTTTGGAAAAGAGAGTGGTTAGTTGATATGTTTTATGCAGTCAAACTATTCATCGTCTCGTGTGAGATTTGTAAGGCATAAACAATTCAGTTCTGTACTGAGACCAAAACAAGCACGAGACAAGCAGGTGGAGCTGGCTGCTTTGTGCAGTGATGGAGAACAGTGCAGATGATCCTGACTGTCTGAGTCTGCTGTGGTTTAACATTCAGAGGGCAGTCAGGGGGGAAAGGACATGTCTGAAATTACAGCAGCACACATTTTCAAAATACCAACAGGAATATCAATAAGATGTAATAAAAAAAATCACATTCCTGATCTAATAAGTTTGTTTTTAAAAAAAATAACAAACTGATTCTTCATCAAAATTCATCAGAATGTTTGTTCTAGGGCGCTTCAACGGGCCACCACTTAAAGGAGTGAGAAAAAACTGAAACATAAAGTATTATTTTACCTTGTAAAAAACAATATGAATTAGCTTAAACTTAGATAACATATTTGCTCCATGTTGCACATTGAAACTCTTACTTTTCCTGTCAAATTTTGAGAAGTGAAATGGTTCTGTCCTCATTTGTTTTTTTTCCAATAAAAATTCCAATTCGTAAAAGTAATAACTGGCTAATGACCTTATGCTGTAAGTTGTTTACTGGCCCTTTTGGTGGAATCTGTACCAATGGCAGGCGTTAAGAAAAACTACATGTCTCTTCTGTCCCCTTTACCACCACAGGCCTTTGGACTTTCCTTCCTTTTCCATTAAGATGGCTTTATACCCATCCACATGCCTCTTCTCATGAACGCTGCTTTCACCTGAGTTTCTCCACCTATTTCCTGATCTGTATTTCATTACCTCATTAGCCTTCAGTGGCTTTGTAATGTTTGTATCTGCATTCTGTTGCTATTTACAATGAACATTAAGAAAAAACAAAAAAGTAACAAGAAGGTTAGTACAGGTGGTAAGTGAGATGTAATCAGGTGAGTTGTTATCAGAGGAAGGCAAGTTTGAAAAGGTGTGTTTGGAGAGCTTGTTTAAAGGTGGTGAGGGAGGTCACAAGATGCTAAAAGTAGTCATCAAAAACCCTAAATGTGTCACCACGGGACCTACGGAAGGCTCTTGCTACTGTTGATGTGAAAGTGCATGCCACCACTATCAGAAAGAGGCCACACGGGCCAAACTGAAGTTTGCCAGAGAGAACGTAGACCAAGACCTGGACTTGTGGAATAATGTTCTTTGGACAGATGAGTCTAAAATTGAATTATTTGGACACCAGAACAGAGGACATGTTTGGCTTAAACCAAATACAGCATTCCAGGAAAAGAACCTCATACCAATTGTGAAGCATAGAGGTGGAAGTTTCATGGTTTGGGGATGCTTTGCTGCAGCAGGACCTGGCCAGCTCACCATCATAGAATCCACCATGAATTCTACCGTATATCAGAGGGTGCTTGGAGAACATGTGAGACCATTTGCAAGACTAGCTATTAGGGGCTAGGGTGTCCTAACTTTTCCCTCAGTTAGAATACTCATTTTTGTTGATATCTTTTGTTTAATGAGTAAAACAAGGTTAATTTTTGTTGTCTACCTGCAATTAAACACACAACACTTTCTTTTCCAGAGATAAATAAAAACAAAATTAGACATCAATATGTGAACATTTCTTAATAAAGAAAAAAGAACTGAATATTTAATGGGGTGTCCTAATTTTTTCACATGACTGTAGTAGTGTCTGTCAGATAGGTCAGATAGGTCAAATAGGTATAAAGTGAACCAGGAGAGGGCAATGCCAGTGATGCCAATGGAGTGTTTAAAGTGGGAGAGGAGTGTTGAGCAGTTTTAATTGTGTCAAAAGCAGCACTGAAGTCAAGGAAGATGAGGTTGGTGAGGAGGCTGGAGTCAGCAGAAAGGAGGATGTCATTGGTGATTTTTAGGAGGGCTGTTTCAGTCCTGTGTTTGGGGCAAAGGCCACATTGGAAAGGTGTGTTGAGGTTGAGTTGGGCATAAACAGCTTTTGGACAAAAATGGAAGATTTTAGATAGGCCGATAGTTGTTGGGGAAGTCAGGGTCACAACTGAGTATTTCTGCAAGGTTGATTGTGGATGATGTTGAGTCTTTGTACTGTTGTTTGTGGAGTTTGTAAGTATAATGATGGATAGTGAGACTGGTTTTATTGGCAAGTAGTTCCAATTGTCTGCATTTGGCTTTGAAGACGCAGAGTTGGTAAGTGTACTGGGGGCAGAGTGTCTGAAGGAGACAAATTTGGTTTTTATTAGAGCATAGGAGTTGTTGTAGGTGTTGACCAGTGCAGTAGGGGAAGTGCTGTGGATATCAGAGGCGCTGGTGATGGATGTGGCCAAAGTAGGCTAGAGCAAGGAGGGGTTGCCTTGAGGTTCTGGAATGTTATTGTGCCCATGGACACTTCGGCACACAGCCCAGAGAAGCTGGGGATTGAGCCCCTGATCCTCTGATAGGGGCTGAGCCATAGCAGCCCAGGTTTCAATGTCCATGGTGATAGCAAGGTCGGACATGATGAGGTTGGTGTTGCTCAGGGGAAGTCAATGTGTCGGGTATGTTGAAGAAGTGAAAGATATCCAGGAGCTCTGTGGTAGATATGCAGTCTTAGGAGTTGATGTGGATGTTAAAGTTGCCTAGAAGGAGAATTAGGTTAAAAATTTTAGCAAACTTCATGTTTTTGGCTACCCCCTTAAATTTGTTTCCTTTTCTGAATTTCACCCGATTCAGCGAGCTTGCTCCTTGGTTTTTATAAATTAAATGTTTAAGTGCTCCAAGGTTTTCATCAGTTGCCTTCCTTTGGATCCTCCTCCTGTATTCATGTTAACCATGTCAACCTTCTTGCATAGTTTGTACAGTCTGCTATTAAGACAGTACATGGAGATTTGTGAGCAATCATTTGAAAACTGTATTGTTGAAATTGCAATACATGTTCATAAGCATTATGTGAACAAAAATGTGAATTACACAATATAAAATGAATCCAACAATAAGGGGAAAATAAATTATAATACATGAATTACAGAGACATGGTAGAATAGAGAGACCAGTGTAGCACAGTAGAAGAGCATTGATTAAAGTAAAATGGTTTAGGACTGGGGCAACCAAAATCTTTTCCCTGGAGTGTCAAACCTGATACCTATTGGTGCCTGCCATGTTTAGAATATGAAACATAAAGTAAAATTTGAAACCGTTTCTACCTCACAAAAATTAAAACTGCATACACAGCAAATTATATTATCATATATTTATTTATTTATTTAGCTACATCTGACAGGCCAAATCGGACTTAGGTTGGGCACAAATTTGGGCAGCCCTGGTTTAGGAGAATGCAAAGATAGTATTTCTTAAGATTTCTTGATGCCCTCACCCTTTTTGGCAGGTGGTTCCAGAGCTGAGGACTGAGGCACTAAATGCTGCCTCCCCCGCTACTGCCGGAGGACCTGAGTGATGAGGGAACATAGATGGAAAAGTATATGAAAAGTATTCATGATCTGCTCCAAAAGGTCCTCCAAAGGTTCTTAAAATATTTTGACAGGCTGACAGGCAACCAATGAAGGATCTGTGGGACAGGTAAATGTGTGCTCAAGTTCTTGTATCCTCAGTACTTATTCTGCTGTATTGTGAATGATCTGATGTTCATTTTTTTGCTGAACAAGAAAGAGAGGCATTGCAGTAATTAAGCCTGCCAGTGATAAATGCATGCATCCTAGTATATGCCCCTGAGAGAAATAGTTTCACTTCAGCAATATTTCTAAGGAGTTGTGCTCTGTTTCCCATGAATAAAATGAGACATTGACAAGCTAAAAATCTATTGGTAATAATAAATATTTTTTTACACTGCACAAAAAACATGAACTCACATCTATCTTTGGTTGTCAATCTGAAAGGGCATATTTAGCATTCAAACCTGCATCAAATGACTGAAATAGTCACAGATGTAAATTGGCTTCAGCTGTGATTGGCATTAAAAAATACACAGCACCATGGTAGACGCTTTAATTTTCACCCCTTTTCCAGGCATGATGCTATGACACGCACAGATGTTTGAGTGTAGAGCTGATTACCCAGACACATTACTGCTGTTTCAGTCTTTATCAACAGGTGATATTGTACTTGGTATCATGCATGCAGCACTGGCAAGTTAGCGATATTACCATATTAGTTTCTACTGTAGATAGATAGATAGATGCATAAATAGATAGGTATATAGATAGATAAACTTTATTGATCCCAAACTGGAAAATTTTGACATTGCAGCAGCAATATACAGGCACACAGCATAATATACATAAATCTGTAAAGTCAGAGAAATATATAAAAAATATTTACAAAAAATAAAGACAGATAAATATATATTAAATAGATAAATCATATAAATCATCATATTAAATCATATATTAAATGATTACAAGAAAAAGGAATAATTAGTACATCATTAATATGATTCTTATGATCTTCAGCAACCTCAGAGGTAAGACAGTGTGTCCTTACAACCTGCTCAGTATGAAAATGTTAACAATACAGAGAAAAAAAAAATATAAAGTGATCTGAGATTTCCTAGTGCCTTGATATAAATTCAGTTTGAATGTATGGACCTCTATGGACTTTAATTCATAATGTATCCCAGATATTCCCAAACTGTATTTTTCCAATTATTACAATAGCATTTTATTTATTTCACGACTGCTGTCAACTGGTCCTATGATAACAGGAGTTTAGTGATACATTCATTTGTGATGCAGAATTCAGTCCTATGTATTTATAACTT
Source organism: Datnioides undecimradiatus (assembly GCA_008933995.1). NCBI lineage: Eukaryota > Metazoa > Chordata > Actinopteri > Lobotiformes > Datnioididae > Datnioides > Datnioides undecimradiatus. The sequence goes on along the minus strand of WARS01000067.1, from coordinate 4,144,218 downwards.
GCTACTTGTATACATATAAACAATTCAAATTGGAGTTGAATTAAAACCTAATCGAACTGTGAAGCTCCCTTTTATTCCCATTGTCAGGCAGGAGATGAACCCAAATGCAGATAGACACAAGGAGCAGAGATGTTTTCACAGTTTATTTAAGGGGTTGGTCTAGGCAGGCAGGGTCAAAACCAGAATTTAAGTCCAGTTCCAACAGGGAGCAGGCAGAGACAGAAAAAACAAGCAGAATCCACAAAACCAGAATTCCAGAAATAAACACAAGAAACACCACTGGGAAAACACTGGGAAAACACTAGGAAAACTCAGGAACATAGCACACGAACAGAAACATACCAAAACCGGCAGAGAACAAAGGAAGTGTCGCAACACATATAAACTGAGGATATAAACTATGAGGATAATTCGTTTTTTATGATTGTAAAGTCATACAAAAACTCAGAAACATAGCACATGAACACAAACATAACAAAACAACAGAGAACACAGGAAGTGACACAACACATATAAACTGGGGAGTGCAGGCAAACAAGACGCAGGTGAAACTAATGAACTAATTAACCACAGGAAACAAGTATATGTTGATGCACAAGGGAAAAACGTTTCAAAATAAAACAGGAAATAACCAAAAGCACAGAAAACTGAGACAGAGAAAACAAAAGCACCAAACTTGAAACCATGACACCCATTATATCTATAACAACAATGTCAATTAGTTTTTGTATAATTATAAAGTTATACAAAAATCATATTAAGACAGATTTTCTTCAGGAAAGTCTGTACTTGAATAAACTACTTTATACACACGGTGAAGATGTGCAATATTTGACTGAGGAAGTATCACATGTCTGGGTGATAAATGTCACCCAAGAGGTGTCTGGCAGAGGCATATTGGATAATATTTAATTGAATTATAGAGTGCATGTCTCCACAACTGGAGGACAATAACTCAATAACCTGCACTCCTCTCTGCTCTCATGTTTTGTGTTACACTCTGTCTAGTAAATGCATATTAATTCTTATGTTTCAACTTTCAGATTGAAGCCTTTAAAAGAACCTGCTGATTGCTGCCTACATACCCCTTACCAGTCAAGGGATAAAAGTAGATAACAGTAAGGTAAAGGGAGCTAAAGGCTGAGCTGCTCTGGAGGCAGAAATAAGCTCTCTGGTTGAATGAAACTTTAATGACTGCAACCAAAAGGCCACACCCTGTGTTCCCATTGTTTACTACGAACTATCTTATACATTTAGAATGTATCAGGACAATGGTGTTCTTTTTATACTGTTGTTTTTTTGTATTTACATTTGACTTGAAATTAAACACTGTGTTGAAGTGCTGACTTTCATCTTTATTGATGATAATATCTGTAAATCTGTAAACATTTCACTGTCAAGACATATTTAAAATACTGCCCATTTTTGCCACAATATCAATGTGGCTTTTGGTACACTTTTGGTCCAGACCGAAATATCTAAAAACGAATCCATGAAAAGATCCTAGTTTTTTGCAGAAAAGGATTTCTTTATGACAGTAATATGCGTAAAACAGTGCAGAATGTGTGACCAGAATGGAGAGCTTAGAGTGCAAAAACAGATGTATGGTTTAGGAGATCAGACATCACAACAGGCTGCAATTCAACACAGACAGTCTAGTAAGACCCAATATAACAGTTAACGTCTTTCAAACATGCTCCACTGACTGGGAAAACTTGTAGACCCCAGTCTCTCACATATGTGAATGCACACAGAGACACACACACACACACACACACACACACACACACACACACAAACCACCATCCCCCCTCACGTTTGTGGGTAATGGATTTTTATCAGGGCAACCATATCAGGGCTGATTTTGACGAGTCCCTTGGCTGCTCTACAATTCCTTTTGAAATCCCTTTCTTTAGTAGTCTTGTTCAAGTAGCCTGAGGCCATGGCCCTCCGAGATCACAATGTTATTAATACAAACATGTCAAACCACATGCTGAAATTCAAAACAGAGGTGCCAAAATGTCAAGGTGTCAAACTCCTGAAATATAAATTATGCTTTAATATTTCTAAACACTACACAAAATATGCTTCAGTGCATAAAAAGCATGATGCGCACAAGTGTTAAATATTTCAGTGTTATGTCACCAATTGCAACAGTGGGGGATTCACTGACGACCCTAGCTGTGATGTGAAATTTCTATAACCCTGCAGGATTAATGAGTGGACTTGGTATGCCACCATGCCATCCCCCCATGCTGCTCCAGCAAGTAATTTTCCTTTACAAAATTCTAGGACATCTGCAGAGAGAACAAAACTGTGCGTATTTATCGTCTAATAACCACTGTTTCTTTCTTTTCTGTTGTATATGCTCAATGCTTTTCTGAGATTTAATTATGTGATCTCAGTCACAGATGACTGAATCTATTTAAGCCTTCCCTTAAATTTTGCTGGAGTTATGAATAGTAAATTTTACTGGTTATGCTTTTGTCAGTACTATATTGAGATAAGACTGGTCAATAACCAAACATTTTCCAAAACTGACCATGTATAGTTAGCATTTTCATACCAGGGGTCAAATTGACCATGTGGACAGGTGTGTAGAAAATGAACTACACTGTTTGCACTAAGGTTATTGGAAATAAAGTGTTTCAGTCATGGACCCTCATTAAGCATCATATTCACAATACTGGCTATGATAGGGCCTTATTGTTTCATATATTTTGATTTGGTGTTTTGATCTTTGACTTGATATTGTGTTCAAAACAAATGCAATGTGGGACCAGGGCTATCAACGTATTATTTGCCTGATAGTAGTTAATTCTAATGTTGTATGATATGATGATATTTCTAATTACCAGACATTTCACATTGCTTCATATGTGTTCTCAAACTTATGCTTTCTTAAGACTGAGCTGTCAGGGCCACCGTTCCTGGAACCTGAAGCCTGTCTGTTTCAAGACATGAGGAGTTAGTTTGAGAGGACTTCTAAGTTCACTTATGAAAACGGAAGAAGACCAAAAATGGAAGGGAACTTACAAGTTCACTTATTTTCAAATTTGTAGTCTTCAAATGAGTCTTCAAACTGATTCTGACTCAAGTGACATCTCTAGTGTCAGTTTAACACTCTGTGCAACCCCCTCTGGAGCCACAAAATACTTTTAAAAACTTTTTTCACATAAGTAGTGGTGTTTCCTAACTTATAGAAACAGACTTCAGGTGTAAAATCAGCACATCTCTCCCTTACTACTCTTCTTTTCCATTATTTTATATGTAGTATTTACACAGAATGAAAACTGGTCACAGACTAATTGTTACCACAATCCAAGGTATCTGCCTTTACCATAGCGAGTTCAATGTTATTATATTAAGTTATATTTTTTCTTTAATATGATCTCAGTAAAGGTGTGTCAAAAGAGATACTGTTTCATTTAACATTACAGAGGTAAATGCACAATTTACTGTATTATCAGACAGTACTAATAAGAGTCAGCACTGTAATAATAATGTATGCATTAAATGAGAAGTCATCAGACTGTTGTCCTTTTCTATACGAGGCCACTGATAAGCTTAATCATCCTCTCCTCTTCTCCTGACATCTGTTCTTGGCATACAGGAACACCTACATGCTCTAATAACCTCTGAGGATGATGAGAGAATCTTGTTACACTATCAATATTTACAGCTTTCTCTTCTATGGCTGGAAGCTTCCAGTTGCCATCTGCTACACTAGTTAACAACCAGTTAACTGCCTCCACTGCACATGTCCTATCTCAGAAAGATACCTGTCATTTTCAATGACCAGTAACGTATGAGTGAAGGCATCTCGCATCTGTGACAGTAGAGGGTGGGAATCATCCAGAAAGGCAAAGTTACCTGATGTGTTTTGTCACCTCTTACGGTTGCGTGAGCAGGCATTTGTGTTGGTGTATTTGCTTCGGGGCCTGGGAGTGTCGGACTGCATCTGTTGTGGCTGCTCTCTGCCTGGCAGCTCCCCTGCATGACATCTGAAACTAGCCAGACATGCGCTGGTTTACACATGAAATGCTCAGGCCACTCAGCCCTGTGAGAGCAAACTGTCAGTCAGCCAGCGTAGGACCTTGAAGCACTGACCTGTTTGCTGAACTGAGCAGTGCTACACACCTCTCCTGCACTGGGAGTGGGAGTAAGAGTATATGATATACAGTCTATGTGTCTTTTATCCCTTCTCTCTCTGCATTTGGGAATGCAGTTTTATTTTTTCTTGTACTTTCCTTGGGAAGTGAGAAAGAAGCATAAGTTTATACTGCAGTTGTTTGAGTTTGTTCTACTTTGCTTGCATTATTATATTCATCACAATCTATTCACACTGTTTGTTTTATTTGTCTAGATATTGGGATGGATTTTGCTGAGATTTTTGCCCTGCCCCAAAACATTGTAGCTGAATGGATTTCTTTGTGTTACTCACAGTATTTAGACTTTTTGAAAGTTCTGTGTCAGCATCTCTTTCCAGAGAAGGTGTTACCTTTAATCCAGATAAAATACAGAACACCCTGTGAACACTTTAAATAGCTAGATACCATTGAATGGAATGTGATTTTTAGGTATAAGTTTCTAAACATTTAAACTTCTTGTGGGGCTGTTGGCACCTAGAGTGGCATTAAGACCATGACTGGTTTACCCACATAGCTGTCATTTAAGTCTTTAGGATTACTTGAATAAAGGTGGAAATGGTAATTAAACTGTCCCAACTAGCTATCATGTGAGTTGTTAGGGGCAGATGCTTCATGGTGTGAATGAGAATGAAGCACCATGGGACCATGGAATTTCCTGTGGGAAGGTTCTTTCAAACCATCAGTCTTCTTTTTTGCCAAAATGTGTATGTTGCTGTCCTCAAATAAGTGTCCGTTATTTGACACGTGTCTGTGCCCTTGTCTGTCAGATGTAGTGGATTGCTGAGTCCTGATTCAAGGAGCTAGCTCTTGTTTGTTGTGCTATGAGCTTGTGGAGCAGTTGTTTGGTTTAGGTAACTTAACTAATGTCTCTAGGCCCTACGAAGGAGATCAGGACTCTGCTCTCTACTTATTGTATGTAGAGAGTGGCCACTACTGGAGATGCTAAGCCCATGGCAGGGCCATGCTTGCAGTTGCAGAGGTAAAGTAGATCATTTATTCACTGAAAGACTGGCAGTTCAATCTCTTGCTCTCTCTTGTTCACATGTTGAAGTGTCCTTGGATACAAACCCCTACTGAACAGAAGTCCAGTACCCTGTACTACTAAACCCCAGCTGACTTTGCTTCTTCTGATGTGCAGGTGGCACCTTTCACAAAATGCCATCAATTTGTAGGTGTGAATGGATAAATGTTGACATGTATATGACATCTACCATGCACCGTGTTTCTGTCTGCAGAAACTCTACCCTATATTGGAAAGGAGGAGGTGGTTTGGTAGAGGTCCAGTAAGACTATAGGTGGTCTGGGGTGCGGCTGTTTCTTTTGGACAGATTGTGTGGGTTTGACTGTTACAGAACAGCAGTCTTTGATGCCTCAAGGGTGAGAATGTGTGTGAGGTTCTTTTGTTAAACAAGCAGTTCATCTCTAAATTGAGGAAGTAGTAAAACTATGTGGTTCTTAAATAGTAAATTGGAATTTTTAAGGCGAGTTATTCAAACTGTTTGTTTTTGTCTCGAAGAATGAAATCAAGAGGATCTGAGTGTGTTTGCACCAAAACTGTCTTGGTCTGCACTTGGGTCCCTTTGGTGAAACAGAGCCAGACACAGCAGATCACCCCAAACCACTAACCTTACATTCCTCCTGAGTCTTGACATACTTATCTTAAACACATACCACTTTATCAGGGGTCAGCTGCTAGTAGAGAGACAGCGAGATAGAAAGAAAAGGAGTGTCTGGGTGAGAGAGTACGTGCATTGCGTCCATTTATTCCACCCCCCCAATACCTGCAGGGGATGAAGGGGAGCTTGGAGAAAGAGTCAAGAGACCGCCAACAGGAGGGGTAAGTAGTGCTGTTTCAGAGGTGAACCCTTGATTATATGTGTATGTGTGTATGCCTGTATATGTGGTGTTGGGGGGGGGGGGGGGGGGGTCCGATCTGGCCTGCTTTGCAAGGCGAATGGCAAGGCCTATAATCCAGTTAGAGTTGAAGGGGGAGTCGATGATCGGGTGGGTGTTTAGCCCCCAGCTCAACAGCAGGCTAGCTCACAGGTCATTGAACCCCCTTCTTCTCCTCCTCCCTGCTCCTTAGACACCCCCTCAGCTGCCTCCCCTCCTCCTCTGCCTCCCGTTGGGGAAGATTACCAAGTAGAGAATATCTGAGGTCAACTGATAAACAACAGAGAGGTACAGTATTAAACCCCCACACCCTATCTGACTATTTTTATATCTTATATAGCTACAACTGACGAGAAGTGTTTGATCCTGTGGAGTTAAGTTCATTGCATGGACACCAGGAGCCCAGCTAAGCTCTACAGAGACATACCTACAGGGGGACGTGCTGGTGGTGAAGATGTGGCAGAATTAAAGAAAAAAAGGGGGGTGGGGGGTGGAAACAGATGCATATTCCACCAGGGTTCAGTCCTCCCATCTTGTTTAAGGCTTACAAAATTGTTGTGAAATTGTGAGGAGATTTTCAAAATTATCCCCAAACGCACTGATGTACTTCAAAAGTGACATCAAAATACTGTGATTCAACACATATATCTTTCAAAGTTGGTAATATTTGATATAAATGCCTTTAGCATTCATGTAAACAACACAGATGTGACCAAAGCTGCGTGATGTCGGTCTTTGATCCCAGCGTCTCTGCTTTGATCTGGCTCACAGACTAAAACATGTATTTTCCGAGGGGGAATAGAGGCAGGCACCGCAGTGAAATGGCCCTAGCAGCATTAGCCAAACATCAGCTCGGGCTAGGGATGCAAACCACCAACACACAACCCAACAAATTAACTAAACATACTTACCAGTCTCACATGTTTAGGGCAACATGCCCCATGAGCCTTGACAAATGCGAGCGGCTGCTCTTCTAATAATGCATTTACAGAAACCCCCCTGCACCACATTTGTAGATTAATGTAGGGAGGTTGACACGGGTTATGCTGATAGCGTATTTGTACAAGTAGAGACCGGAAAGAGCTTACAGAAAATAAGAGCTAATACATCTGACCTCCAGGACACCTCTGCCGACAAGTACTGGATTTTTACCACCAGCACGGTCGCAAATAATTTGCGCTAATTGGCTTTGAAGGCAATTACTGTGGAAAGAAGACACAGGAGGAATGCTGGGGAGAAAGTGGTGCAGGATGAAATGCATATTGATGGTTAGCATCAAAAGCAGTCTCTTTGAAGTGCTGCTGTGGTGTCAGCATGTGATGGGAGAGCTGATAGAAAAAACTGGACAGGAGACAGGTTCTTCTTAAGGCTGGCTGGTAGGAGAGGTCAACTACCTCATGGCAGTGTGTGTTAGAGTATGCATGTTTGTGAATTCAAGAGAGCCTCAAATAACTAAGAGCAGAGCAATTTAAGTTGCAATATTTAAAAAGAAAATGATGATATAACAGAGTGCAAAGTTTTATTATGTTTGATTCTTCTTTGGACAACTACAAACAGGGTTCAGCAAGACAGAAGTCTGTTATCTTCAGCTGGTTATTTATTGTTATATGTTTGACTTACATGAAAGATTTATTTGAAATCTAAAAACATTTGTGCATTATGCTAACTTTTAAATTTACTTAAATTTAATTACATTTTCATGGAATGAAGTTCCCTTTGTATAAAACAGGTTATATGGGCAGACAAGCAGTTAACAGCAGTTATCAACATTACACCATTAACATTTCCCCTCAGGGGGAAAATATTGAAATATTAACCACAACATAGATACATACTTATAAGATATACACTGGTTAGCTATAACATTATAACCTCTTGTTTAATATTGCGTACTTTGTCGAACCACTCCACAGGATCGCTAAAGGTTTCTTGTTATATTTGGTACCGATACATTAGCAGCAGATCCTTGAAGTCTTGTGAGTTGAAAGTCTGGGCCTGATCTTTGTTTAGATCTGGGTAATAATGAGACCAGGGCAACATCTAGAGTTCTTTGTCATTTTCTGTAAACCATTCCTGTCACTGTGGTGTGGCAGGGCACATTATTCTGCTAAAAGATGCTTCTGCCATCAAGGAATACCATTTCCATGAGGGGGTGTACTTGGTCTGCACAATGTTTAGATAAGTAGCACCTGCCATAACAACATCCAAAGCTTCCCAGCAGAAAATTGCCCAAGCCATGACACTGCCTCTACAGGACTGCCATAGTGCATCCTGGTCGCATCCCTTTCCCAAGTAAATGATGCGCATGCAATTGACCAATCAAAAATATGTAAAAGAAAATTTATCACCGGTTCACTCATTGTTCTTCTGCAGGTACTCTGGAGCTGTAGATCTGTCACAGGCCACCACCTGCTCCCTCAATCCTGTAGTAGTATTTCTACTATTATTATTAAGACTCTCTGTCTTTTTACTTGTTAATATCCTTTATGATTTGGTGCTATACAAATACAAATGAATTAATAAGTTAATCAATGTTATGTACTTCACCTGTGGCTCCAATGTTTTGGCTGACTTAATTGAAGCACTGGACATTTCTGGACGAGTTGTACGTTACTCAGCCTGTTCCCAAGTACAAAGTTCATTTAGTGTCTAAGATAACCTATTTTGTTGTGCATCATTTTTATCCTATTTTATTTTTATCATCGTTTTATCCTGTAGCTCATAAATCATATTAGGCATGTTGGGATCTGAAACCATGTAACCTCTAAAAGACATAGTTTTCATCTTACAACTGTAAAGTTTAATTAATAAACAATAAATTACATTGTTGATGAATTTAAGTCTAGGTATTATGGCTACAGTCGTACTTGTTGTAAATGTCAGTTAACAAACTTTAGATCAATATTGCTGTATAGCTGACACTGTTTAGTTAGTTTGCTGACTTTATGACCTACTTCTGCTTGTACTGCTACACTGTGTCTTAGCATTTATTATGATTTGTCTCATATACTCCTGTTTTCTCCACTAACAGTGAACGATCAAAAAAGAGAGAGATGGGTTGCATGTGTTCCCATGTCTGTGTGTGTGAATGGGTCAGAAAGACTGACTTAGTCCTCTAAGGCTGGGCCTTACCTCATACTCTGGGAGGAATAGGGGTCAGCTTGAGAACCTGACACTATAAGTCTCTACTGTGACCCCGATAGGCAGGGTCAGTACAATATCACCATCACACTGGCTGCCATGGACCGGCCTGGGGAGAGGTGTGGTTTGTTCCCCATCTCCCCTCATAGACACAATGTGAATCCAATTACCCGCTTTGTCTCTGGCCAGAGTGCAATCCAAGATGCATGGTGGGGAAACCCTGGGTGAGGAAGAATAACACTGCTGTCACTGCAATTTCACAACCCATCCTAAACCATTTTCTGTCTTCTGTGTAAACACTTGGAGAGGAGATTTGATTCAGATCATGTAAGTCTGGGGAAAATATCTGACCACTTTGATTGTGGATATACTTTCTTTTAAAGGAGTGTATGCATTCACAAGTAACTGCAGTGGCAGAAGCCTTCTTCACTTACTTGGCTGTGTTTAATATGTACCTGGGGGATTATTGATGTCGAATAGTAAATCCACTTGAGGGAAGATTAACCCATAATCATGTTAATATATATCTTATATATTATATTTAAACTGTTAATATCAGTATTGGTGTTGTTAAACTTACACACATTCAGAACTCATTAGCTTGGGTTATTTTCTTCGTCAGGTATTGTTAAGTGATAATGTACACAATATGCACAGGGGCGTAGAGTGTGAAATCTAAAGAAAAAACATATTTCTTCTAGAGCGGCAAATGTGGATTGATCTACAACTGAAAACGGTTCCTGTACAGATCCTGGAGATCAATGAAAGTAGTACTGTAGCAAACATGCTTGCTGTAAGACGTCAGTACTGAGAGGGTGTGATACATTGTAAGAAGCATACAGGATGATGACACATCTACATAGTGTAGCAAAAGCCCTTCATAGGGTTGAGGGCCGCAGCAGTATGCATATAAAATGGGACCATTCCCCTCAATAGAGAAGCATAATACTACCTTTATACTCTCCTAAATTCATGGTAGAGTATATATTTTAGTTAAATTAAAATCAGTTACTGAGAGTACTACAGGCAAAATATTAAATATAAGCACTGAGTGTACGAACTCTGTGCCACAAAAAGGTGACATGAGGTCCATTTATCGACTTGTCTTACAACCAACATGCACTTGGAGGCACATCTTTGACAAGTGCTCTGAACATGCTGTGCCTTACAGCAAAGTAAATATCACAGGCTCATGTTTCTGCAGCCGCCTCTCTCCAACCCAACTTATTGATTTCCCCCCTTTTGAAAAATACATTTGAAAAAGGCCTTAAGCTATCTGACACAGCTGAGGGCCCTGATACACACTCGCTAGTCTTGGGCCCCCCTTGGGTATTTGATGGGACCCCAAGCAGCTCTGGCAAGAGGAGAGGTCAGGGGTCATCCTGTCAGGCCATGTCCTGCAGGTCCCCCTCCCCTGATACTGACGTCCAAATAAATCTCTAAGCCCCCTCTCCCGACGCAACATGAAAGAGGGCACAGCCATTACCGCCGGTTACCACAGCAGACAAGCACCACCTCTCTGTTTATGTTTTACTCCTCCATCTCCTCTTCCTTCCTCCCGCCCTTGTTCTTATCAGCCCATCCCTCCTCCACCCAATTCACTCCTCTGATTCTTTCCTTTCTGTGCCTAGAGAAACTGGCCTTGGATGGACGGTCTGCTTTAACAGAAGAAACACAAGTACAATGGAGCTTTGTGGCCTTCTGGGTCCCTCTGTCTAATCGTAACACTTACAACAGCTCAAGGCTTTTTTCTTACTGTCTCTGAATTTGTCAAAGTTACACTGGAGATTTTTTCTGACTCCAGTTGTTTAACAAGAGAACAAACACATGTGTGACTCCACTGGAAATCATCATTAATTTATTTTTTTCCAAAATTTTTAATGTAATTTAGCCATTTCATATTTGTACTTGTAAGTCATGTTCTACTGATTTTAGATTTCTGTTTGGGACCTGAACCCAGCCTGTAGTCACAGATTTAAGACTTGAACCCCTAACCTGAACCTAGGGCTAATGCAGGATAAGCACATGGCTCCACAACTGACTGTACCTTTAACTGGATTATGGTTTATTAGTCAGCTTTTCATAGGAAAGCTTTGTTCTATTAATAACTTCAAACATGCATTGTGTGTTAATGGATCCGTCCTGATAGATGTGTTGTTTTAAAGCTAAAACACTGAGTTTTAAAGTTGGTTACATCACACAATGAAAATCAGATCTCCCTTTCTAATCTTACACAGACATAATCATTAAATTGTGAAATCCTAAATATCAAACATATTTTATAATACCGGGGTGTTCCAGTGGTCCTGTGTTACTGTTAGTCGGTCATGAGGTTTAACATTAGATATGTAAACACATCACATTACAAGATAATTTGGGCCTAATTTCCCTTTAATTGTCAGGGATGAAATGGTATAAAATCATCCCAGTCAGGGAATCAGGCTTATGTCTGCATTCTATCATGTAAAGTATAACAAGTCCACCATCAACACAATACAATAAAATAAAAAGCACTTCACACCCATGTGTAAATGAGATGTTTTATACTGCAAATGACAACATTGTGATGTCATGTTTAAAAGTGCTAAATTATATGTTGTTGCTTTGCTTCACCTCTGTGAACTTTAAACATCTACACCACCTGTAACATCATGTTGTGGTGATTGCAAACGGGCAGATGGAGTGAGAGATGTGTGAAATCTTTTTATTGACTGGGCTGTCTACAGGTGGTAGATTGACATATTTGACTGACTTTACTTAGGGAGGTGAGCAACGGGACTATCTGTCCAAAGTCATTAAGTTACTTTGTACATGATTGTGTCAAGATTTGCATCTATTGATATTTTTGGTTGGAAGAGCACAACAGAGCACCCTAGTGATTGCCCCAGTAAACTGATAAATAAAGCCCAACCATACATAGCACATCATAAATGTTTGGAAGTCTGAGGATGCCAATATTAGAATCGAATAGAAACTGCTTAATCAAATCAAATCATTCTCTGTTTTTGGCATGATATAATAAAATTAACATGAAGTTGCACAATTGCAATTACAAAAATAAATACATATTTAAAATTTTCTATTGACAAATACTGACAAAAAAAATCTGCCAAATGGAACTCCTATAAAGACAGAATAACAAAACAAATAAAGCCAAGTGGAAATGAAATAGCATAACGTGACCTGAGAAGCGAGCGCAATATTACGATTAGGCAAAAACGAGTGTGTGTTTTTTGCAGTTGGGTTACAAGAAACACTATAAAGTTTTCCAAAGTTATCTGACCCAAAAGGTCTGTAAAGTTTGAAAAATCGAGCAAAACATTACTTATACTGCTATGCAAAATCATGATGGCAGTTATCATCTTTAGTAAAAAACATGTGCAAAGTCAATGCTTTACTTGCTTTTACTTGAAAGTGATGAGGATCTCCTTGCCTGTGGTTCAACAGGCTGCATTCAGTTGGACATGACACAGCCAACAGCCATGACACAACAGTCATAAGGCTGTTTCACAGCCATACAACTTGTTTGAGCTGTGATTTTGTAAAGTATTAACATATTTCATACTGACAGTGAGCAGCAGTTCCAATAGGTCTAGAAAGGCCACAAGTGTAAGGCTAAGGAGCACATGATAGTTCGAAGAGAGGTCAAAGTAGCTGAGTCCAGTTGTGTAAAAAACGAATACTTCTTTAAATCAAAGGGGAGGCAGAGAAAACATGGCGGTTTCCGTCCACAACTCTATACACTAGAAACCAGTTCCTCACTCTACTCTGCCATATGTGTTGCTCTTAGCTGCTGCACAAACACAAGCTGCTGAGCTTATCCCTGTCTGAGCCCATAAGTCACATTTTAGACCTGACCTAAGGGTGCCAAGAGTGATGGCTTCAGGAAAGGAGGACTTCCTTTGAGAGTATAGGAGAACAGAGGGGTGGTGGTGAGGTATTAGTGGAGCAGAAAGCGTAGTGTGTGGTTGTGCAGTGAGGATGGCCTGGTTGGATCTCAAAATGGACCTGAGGGAGAAGCGAGACATACCCAGGTGGATGGAGACACACAGAAGAGAAAACTAGTTCATGCCCTGGTATGCCACGAAGGACTCATTGCAACACAAATTTCATTGGCTCTTGCCCTCAACCAGTACTAGTTTATTTTTAAACAGTCCACACAGATCTTAAGAAAAATTTCATTTATTTTCAGTCAGAATTTAAAGTGAATCATAGCACATAGACAAACTGGTGAAACTTATAAGCACCGTCTAAATGAATCAGACTGCAGAGGAGGAATCACAATAAATTTCAAGGACTGCTTTTTTTTTTTTGCAATGCACATACACACAAAAAGATTCAGTAACACTGTTCAATACACTTGCTATTTTTAGACTAGATTATAGAAGCTCCTAATTATCAGGATGCCACAATAATAAATATAGTTTATTTATTTATAGGTAATGAAATAATGAATATGTCAGTCACTTTCTGTAGTTTTCCACACAACAGTAGGACAAACTAGAAAATGTTGTGGATGTTGATGAGAAGCTATGCAACAATTGAACGTGACTAACCTTACTCGACCTCCTCTCCCACTGATCTTGGACAGATAACCACTGATCCACTTACAAACAATAACTAAAATAACGACCCTCCTGTTTTGTAGTCACGTTTGTGATGATGAACATTACCTTATTACCCAATTACATGGTTTACTGAGACTATTTTACAATAAAAGCCATGCTTTTGCCAATCAAACACAAATGTTAAGCAGCAGCAAGAGAGAAGGTTAGCATTAATAAGAAATCACTTAATCTAGCTCTGACACTGTTGTAGAAGAGTGACCAGCTGGGATAATATAAATTAAGTCAAATCAAGTTTTTGTGTGTACGTGTATCTCTACCATTGACAATTTAGCACTTAAATAAAAAGAGTTTGTTACAGAATGTTAATATTAAATTTAAGGTCTATTGCAGGAAAATGGAAATAGTGTAAATGGTATCAAAATAGTATCAGACAGCTGTATCTATTTCCAGCTGTGTTTCCACTGTAAACACAATGCCATCTGTGTTGCACAGATTAGGCCAGCAACAAGTAGACAGAGGAAAGTTGCCACTCTTGTGAGTAGCAAAAGTTATTTGTTTCATGATAGTTCAACTTTTTCAATATGCTTTCGCAGCTTGCTAAGTGATCATGGCAATCATAGTGTTCACTAGCAATCAAGAAACATATCAATACAAATAAACTGTTTTGGGGAAACATCAGCTTTAAACAATGATTAGATTTTATAATGATGTCTAGGCCAGTGAACATTCTAGTTAGCAAAATCTTCTATATAATCATGCCATTTTGCAAATAATTTCCTTGATTTAGAGTATTATACTAGTTATACTAGTATACTAGTTCTAGCTCACAACTTTCTCTAAAACCACTAAAATGTTGACGCTTGTATTTGTCTTAGTATTAAACAACCAACATACATGTTACTTCCTGATCTTTTTTGGGTTTTTTTCAGTTATGTTTCCACCACACCCAGTCCTTATGCTTAACTAGATGAAATGGTACTGTGGTAAATGCTTCCTGCATGGATACTAGATTTGACTTTGATTTGGTGAGCCTAACTCTTGCCCAATAGAAAGAAATATGCGTCCGTATTACTCAGTATGTATGATTCCTTTAATAGTGCCAAATAGATTTGCACTCTTAAAAGTTAAAAATTAATCAGAATTCCACTTAACTCATTTAGATGAAAAACCTTTCATTCTAAATGAAACTATAAAACAATAAACACTATAGATGTAAAGACCCCACCACCATTCCCTTGAAAGAATAATGTGTTCATTTTTACCATATATTTCATATTTAAAGGTCAGGTGCTACTAAAAACAAGCTGCATCCTGTTCTTGTTGTGTTTTCTCAATGCAATCATATCATGCATACATTAATCCTGGAAAGCACAAAGATTCTTGTTTGTAATACCAGGCACTGTGCACATTTTTCAGCATTTCATGACAGTGGTTGTTGGTCTCTCCCCAGACAGAATGGCCCAGCATGAAACCAAGGATATAGCTCCAAATAAATAATGAATGAAAGATTATTATTCAGCTAACACCCTTTTAATGTCAAGTGACTCTCAAGTCCTGAACCAAAAGGTCTTCATCAAAGGCTAAAGCCTGATGGTTTTGACAAGCTCTCTGCCCAAGTCTAAACATCTTCCTCGTGCCTGCCTCATTTTGATCCTTTACCTAGACAGCCCCCACCAAAACACCACTGGTCTTTTTTATGTCTTTCTCTCTCCCCTTCTGTATTGAGAACCACCAGCAGGTTCAGGTAGCCTTTTCTGGTACATTTCATGGGAGAGTTTGGCTTAAATGTGTTGAGGGGTGAGACAGACAGATGAGATGAAACTATGGGGGTGGGGCCAACTAAAGGCAGTAAGTGAATGGGAGCTGCACGTAATAGAAGGGAGAAATGACAGTAAGAAATGATGGGGTGAGGTGGGAGGGAGGGCATGTGGGGGATTTAAGAAGTGCTGTGCATGTGCTTGGTGTCATCTGACTTTCAGGCTGGCTTGCTGATCTCCTCTGATGTACAGTACATGACATGGGCCTGGGAGCCCAGCCCCTAATCAAGGCAACAGCGGCCACAGTGCTCATGCCCTTCCCCCCTTCCCTTGACACAGCAAGGGCCCACAGGAAGGAGGCAACAAACCAGCAGCTGTGTTCACCTCCTCTCCCTCCTCTCCTCCAGTCAGGTGGAATGAGGGGATTGGAGGGGACTGGAAGTGAAACAGAAGGGTATCTGAGTAAGCCGGAGATATTTGCATGCCTCCCAACGCTTCAGAGGGTCCAATTAGCATTGGAGGCCCGGCTGCCGGCTGGGGGGCCTAACTGTGGCTGGGCCAGTGGTGGCATTCCTGGGCCTGAGGAGGATTAACAGGATGGGGATGTGTCAGGGCTGTGACCTGACCATGACCCTGTACTGAATAAACATATGGTCAACTCTGATGAGTAACATCAAGCTAAAATCAACAATTTTAAATAGTTCACATACAGATAAGTATAATTTTTCTATATGATGGATTATATATCAAACCACTTTCCTGAATTTACCAGGAAGCTATCAACCAGGAAACTTCAGACACAGAGAGATTGTATTAGTTAGTTTTTTACATTCTCTGTCTACTGTTCAGTCCTGGATGTAGAGTATATAGTACAGTGGATTTATTGCTGTTATACAAAATTTGACTAATATGTGATTCAATGGGGCTATGAAAGCCCAAAACAATTAGCTAAAAGAATGTAAAAAGGCTTTGTGGAGCTGCAGATTTGGATGATCATTCTATGTGTTTATCAGTGCTTACCTTTCCTTAACAAAGAGACACATTTATCAGCTAAGAATCTGTTATTTTCTAAGGAGTTGGTAGAAACCAAACCAAAGCTTAAAGGACATTAAATTAAAAAAAACATTGAAAAAGTGAATATTTGAATATATAAATGAATATTTTGGTAGCTGTGATGGGTGATTGCTCATGGCGTCTGTCATTATAAAACAGGATACTTTCTAGTACCCAGTTTTCTAAATTCACAACAGAACATTAAACTTAGCAAAAGATGGAAGGATAATATCTCTCTAAACAAAAAAATGATGGTAGATATTAACCCCCTTGATTAAGTTTCACAGTTTAGGATGACTAAACCTGAACTAACTGAATTAACTAAAATAAAAGCATATGCTTGCTGTTCTACATTGAAATGTCTGATTAACAGAGAAAAACTAAAATGCTAAGATGCCAAATGAGCTCAAGAGGCACCTCAGGACAAAACATTGTTCTTTACCCAACAAAAATGCTAAATACTGCAAGCCACTTTTTTCCCGAAAGTTCTATATACATAATACTGGTTGTTTTATGAACGCATCAATCCAATAATATACCTTGAAGGCTCATTTATTTATCACTCTACAGCATTTTGGACTGGTAATGGATTATACCTATGGACCGCTTTTTGTAGTTGTCTGACCAATCAAAGTGCTTTTTCAGTACCTTCTAAATACCTTTGGTGTTGAGATCTCTCTCCAGTCTCTGGTGAATGCTGATTTAGCATTGTTCTTCTGACTTCCAAACTTGACTCACTGTGAGTCTTTGGTCTTAATTGGCCATCGGATAGGAGAACTTTAAAATGTTCTAATTTTAGTAATCTTCCCCAACATTGGTACTAAAGGTCAGCTTTTCTTAAAATTGGAATTTATGTTTTTAACCATTCCTAAGCATTTGAGTCTTTTCAGTGAATGCTGTAATATAATGTAATATCAGCAGTTTTAGCTTCTTAGCGAAAGATTCCAGCTTTGCCACTGTTATACCTTAGCCTACATGATTTTCTGTAAAGTAATCCTTTTCAGCCAATTCAACTCAGATTAAAGTTTTTTTCAGCAATGTGTGACAGATGATCGCAGATCATGATCTCAGATCATCGCAATTACTCTTTCTTTTGAGTTAATATTCCCATTGTTATCATGTCTCAATTTTATTTTAGTACTTCAATAATGTGGGTGTTTTATCCTGTATATGGCGGATTTATCCTGTTTAGATAGTGAAGTGTTTTCAAATAAAAACATGCTTTGTGCTTAGGTTTGCTCTGCTTTGCTTAAACTGTGCACTTGACCTCATATATATTGTTTCACAGACTTCCTGTGCTCCAGCTTCAGCCCATCTCCAAGCACTCCTAGCACAGAATGATAGGTGTAGCATTGACCAATGAATGAACAGAGTTCCTCATTCATATTCATATTCATATTCATATTCATGTTCATATTATTATTGTTATTTAAAGTGTAATCACCGATAGAAGATGATCTAATGGCTGGGACACACTGCCTGCATGTGACACGTGAGCATCATGTTACTTTGGAGCAGCCATACTGCCTGCGTCTCGGCTTTTCGTTCCTAAGCAAAAACAGACTGGGAAATAACCTATTATTATATCATACAGAGAACCTTTTACATCTCTGTTCAAATAAATGTATATAGTCTGAGATATTTCACATACATGAAAAAAATAAACTTTTTTTGTAGCCAAACACTTGTCTACACTTCACACACATTTCAAATTAAAAGCCCTGTGGTGGTTCTGGGGTTTTTACTGTGGAGGATTTTGTTGTGGAAAAATCATGACTTTAACACTCTTTAATTGGCGTACCCAATGAATGAATCCAGGCTTTTAAGTGAGTAAAAATGGTAATCATACAGAAAAACCAAGTAGGCTGTGATTATATTATGTTAATAACTTCATAAGAGCATTAGGTGACAGGCAGTATTTTTCTAGTGCGCTGACTCCAGAAAGCCAGGCCAGGCAGGAGCTCTGCCACTGCAGTGATACAGCTAACAGGCTTTCTGTGTGAACACAACACAGCCTAATGCAAGCCTCCGCCATGCACACGCAGGTTCGTTTCATTGGTCAGATCATATTATTGGCACTGGCAACAGTGTTATCTATCTATCTATCTATCTATCTGGTGCAAATACACAGTTTGAGCAAGCAGGGGCAGTTTGAGTGCAAGGGCAATTGAAAGCATTACACAATCTGAAGATGAAATAAATAAAAAATTAAAAATAAATACACTAATAAACAAATAAATAAAATGAAAGAAAGATTAAAACTCTGTACGCATACTGCTTCCATTTAAATGCTACAGATACAATTCAAATAGGAAACGTATATAATGTATCTACATACAGTACATCCAGCTGAAAGCATACATACATACAACTGTATGAACACATAAAAATACAAATATATACATATGGCACACTTTTTGTATTGTATGCACACACACGTGCGCGCGCACACACACACACACACACACACACAGTGCAAATGACATTTTTAAAAGAAAATCCTACAAATAGTCACTCTGTGTTAACTGAATGGGGATAGACCTTAAATGGTATTAGAATTTACTATATAAGGTCTGAATGAAGTTTGTTTTTTGAAATAAATGTTCCCAGTGGTGACTCTATTGTAAGCTAGGGGTTATTAATGCTGCACTCAGCAGCTGCAGCCTAACAAGGAACTAAAGTGAGGCTATTTTTAAAAAAAAAGGTTTGTATATTAATCAGAAGCTCAGAACTTTGACAATGCTGATGTACTGAGTTTTAGTTTGTATAATGTTTACCATATTAACCATGTTGTTCTTCCTATGTTTATCATCTTACTGAATGAAATACTAACAGCTAGTAATTAGCACTAAACAAAAAGTACAACTAAATGCCATATGTTGTGCAGGCAGAAACCAAAGTATGGGAAATAATAAATGTTGGCCACTTGTGGAAAAGTGATTAGAATTCATTCAGGGAGGCATGAATAAGGCCTAACAATGGCTCCACTGAAAAAAAGCCCTCATATTGGTAACCCCCCCCCCCAAAAAAAACAACAACAACAAACAAACAAACAAACAAACAAAAAACAAGGAAAATATAATTGGGCCACTTTCCATTTCAGTTTTTAATTGTGACTGAATAACCATACAAATGAAATGGCCTCAGAGACAAATGCATTTGTGTTCCAGACTCTGTAGTAACGTTAACTAAGTGCTTTGAACTGCCTAAATACAGCCCTGTGCAAAAGTCTTAGGCAGGTGTGAAGGTGTACCTAGGTGGTACACCAAGAAAGTATGCTGTTTTGAAGGCAAAATATTCAGACTAAATATTGATTTGATTTATATTTTTCTTCAGTTTGCTCACTTTGCATTTTGTAATAAGCATTCTTACTTTAAAGCATTTCTTCATATCTGCCTAATACTTTTGCACATTTCTGTATAACCATAAGACAGTTAATCATACTTTCAAAGTCAGGAGTGGCAATTGTAGAAAAAGCAGCTAATATGCATTGTGCCTGTGTTTTGCAGGTACGTTACTGAGTCTGCTGACAAGTATTTGAAGGCAGCAGCAGGAATAGATCACTTTTGCTGGCCTTAAACTATCACTGTTGTTATAGTCAAAGCTGTAGACCAGCACAGCCAGAGCGTAGGAGAGCAGAGAGTGAATATTTCAGCATGGTTCGAGGCATTAGTGGTGTCAGTGTGAGTGGTTGGTTGAAGGTGCATGTGTGTGTGTGTGTGTATGTGAATGTGTGTCTGAGTGTGAATGTATTTTTCTGAGGATGGGGCAGATAGCAGAGCACATCTGGTGGTGAAGCAGGGAGGTGGTGATGGTGGTGGGTGGGGGCCCAAGGTACAGCCCGTGGCAGCTCCCCTTCCCGTACCAGCCTCTAGAAGGGAGCTGCCTGTCTGTCGCACCATGATTTATACACGGCTAATGTCAGAGGAAAGCAATGTGGAAACTGTGGCATAAACACCAAATACCAGCAGAGTTTAGAGATTATGATTCAGTGTCTGGGAGGACTGCTTCTACAACACAGCTATGTCAGCTGCCTTTCTCTCTGGCTCATTCACACATGTGGACACAGAACAGCATTCTCTAGTTCTTTGGGTTTATTTCAACAGTAACCTACAGCTTGCATTTTTCAAGGCACTTTATTTACTGCTCTCTTCCCCTTTTCTGCCTCCTGCTATCAGCTCTTGTTCTGCTCTTTAAATTATAGGTTGCAAATATCATGCAAAATCACTGTTTGAGATTGTTGTCACAATCTTAAACTGGTGTTTTGTGACTATGTTTGTATTATTGTGCATTTGGCTGTTTAAATTTGCTCAGAGAAGCTCCTTATTGAATACCTTTGGTTGAGTATTTAAACCTACAGACTGGTGACATATTAAAGGAGTGTTCACCAAAGTGA
Organism: Datnioides undecimradiatus; assembly: GCA_008933995.1. NCBI lineage: Eukaryota > Metazoa > Chordata > Actinopteri > Lobotiformes > Datnioididae > Datnioides > Datnioides undecimradiatus. Next base: position 4,123,259 of record WARS01000067.1, on the reverse strand, counting down.
AGTCAGTGTTCTGGCATTCTTTTGGGTCCATAAGGTGACCAAGTAGAATACCAGCAAACTGCTGAAATTATGCAGTTTACCTATACTATAATAATCCTCTTCTTCTAATTGTTGAGAGGCAGTTCTTGCTGACACAGCCTGTTCAGTTGCTTTTCTGATTTTCCTTATGTATCATTATAATAGTATAAATATATGCTATTGACCAAATTTTTGACCCTATTTGCTGATTTCTTAGCCATAAATATAAATGCAGATGTCACTTCAGTCAGTAAGTGACTTCAATCACTTGTCTACTGACAAGTGTATTGAAATAATAGCCAGTTTAGCAGATCTTAGACCTTTTCCTCTTAAGTGTTAAGTGTTCAATTACACCATGCAGTGCAACTGAATCATCTGCATTTGTTAGGTTTCTCCTTTAATTTGTCATTCATCTGTATGAGCAACACAGCCTTCTTTTGTGTGTATCTGTTTGCTGCTTATTGTGCAAGGCTACACTGAGGCCCTGAGTACAGCAAGCCAGGCAACGAGTTCTCCCAGCATCTGAAACATTAATGCAGAAACCCGATTAGCCATGCCATCACAGGCCTCCTGTTCCTTGCCTATTGATTTTCCTTCCGTTTTCCCTCCCCCTTCAAAAAGCCGGGAGGGAAGTCTCTTAAGAGCCAGAGCACCTCTCCTCCTCTCCCAGGCCTCTTCTGGCCCAGGCCTTCTCACCGATCCAGCCGCACTGATTTCTACTGAGACTTCGGAGGGGCTGTAGACTTCTGATGATAACCCTAGGTGCTGTAGGAAAGGGCTGGGGGATGGAGGAAAGAGATAGGGAGTATGGTGGTGAGGGGGGTGGAATGGACGCTCAAGTCAGTTGGTCTGTTAGCTGTAGTGATCATGGAGGGCTGAATCGGCCTGATCAGTATGCTGGGGTGGAGAAGTGTGCACTCCAGAGAGAGAAGCTGTGTAATCAGAGATGAAAGTTGTTCAGGGTCTAGTCAGCTTGACTCCCCCTCTCCCCACTGGTTTCACTGACCTGGAGCGCTTTCACTGAAGGGAGAGATGAACATATTTCTGATGGCTTAGCCCAGAGACATGGTCTATCCATTCAGTTGTCTAGCTCTACACTGTTGATCAGGGAAGTTAGCTGAAGTTCCTTGGCAAATCAGGTGCAGTGAGAATGAAAACTGTTAGAACTTTTTTGGACAAGTAACTACAGCATGAAACTTGAACATTAATGTCTTTGGCTAGGAGGGGTATCTATTCTATTTCTGAAGAAATTTGTTATTTGTCATTTGTATGCTGTTGTCAGGATAAGAAAGAGCTGAAGTCCTGATATCACAAATAGGTGAGCTGCTGTTCCATTAGTTTCTGTGACTCAGCGTAATATTTCATTGGTTAGGGTTAGGGTTAGGGTCTGTAATTTCTACTGTCTAAAACACTCCTAGGTGTTTGCCCCTCTGTGAGTCATCTCAAAGCTTACTGCTCATCTGCTCATGATGTTCAACCTGCAATAATCTTGTATTTGTGGGAGGTAGAGTTCATTAAAGGCCCCCAATAACAAAAATGTTAAAAAACATTTTTAAATTAACAGTTTTGGTTTCATGGCTATAGCTTTACTGAGTTGGTTCACTTTCACTGCTTTTATTAATTTACCTTCCAGCATTAGTCAGCTGTTTGCAGTGAAAAAGCTCAGATGAAACATTTTTTTCATATAGGATCAAACAGCACATGCAGTTAGATGAGCTGTTTACAGTACTGTAAGATTAAACACATAAAGACAGATCATTTGCTGAGGAATTGGAGCCATGCATAGCATACTGTATGCATGGCATGCATAATGGAATGACATTGATAGTTGCTCTGAAACACACCTAAATAAATGCAAATATTGCTCTTTGTTATTTAAATGGGAAATTGTCACATTAGCCACACTATATATTTATATTATGGATGTTTTGATTATTGTGAGTTCTCCACCAAAGTGGCCGAACTTCGGGAGAAATGATAAGTTCTGCTTTAAATAAAGATATAACAGCAGTAAAAAAACAACAACAAAAAAAGAAAACAGACAAACAAAAAAACAACAAAAAACTCACAATGTTGATGTAATTCTGAATAAGGTGTTTTCTTAAGAACTTGGAAGTTCTGATTTCCCACTCTATGGCACTCTGATCTATATTGATAAAAGTGTATTATGCTTTTACAGATGATATTATGACTGGAAGCAGATCTGCTACTAAAGTACAAACTGAGACATAACTTTTCTTCAACTTAAAATCAATAGTTGGTCATAGTTTGGCAAGGGACATCAGTGCCTTTGGAAATATTGAAATCACCCTGTGTTCAGTATAATTTGGTATTGTGGAAGACAATCATACCCTGCAGTGCAAAATATCATCCTAGTATTTTGATTGTGTACTTATCCAGATGAAATCATGTAGGAGTTACCGCCTCTGCTTTAGGTTCTCTCAACTGGCCCAATACTTGGCCTTACTTCCCTTTGTGCCTCCAAAGTGCACTGCTGAATCTTTAGCAAAAGCAAAAAAAGGAATGAAACAAAAGTGGAGATGACCCAAAACTGATTGTGTCAGTATATATTTTAAATGGCAGTGAGATCAGACATATTGTAGGAGAATATTTTTACTCTTATCAAACATTTCTCACTGTTTATAAAAGAGTGGGGCTGCCATAAGATGGGCCACCTGAATTTGAATACTGATTTTGCCTCATAGATATGAGTGAGGTGATGACTAGACCAGATAACTGGGGGAAGATGCTGTGGATTTGTCTGATCTCTATTGTCTCATGCAAAAACAGACAGTGTGTGGGTGTGCTAATATAGCAGTTACTTGCCTCGTGAACATGATACACAATCTGCAGAGAGCTTTACATGACTAGAATGGCACTACCTGGTATCGAACTTTATGCCCATATTTTTGCTCCAGAAATGATATTGAAAACACTAAGACAGATCATAGCATGATAAGAAATAAGAGTATTTGGAATAATGTCTGTGTGTGTCTGTGTGAGAGAGATTAAGGTAGGAATGAGGGCGACCAGGGAAAAACTGTGCTAGAACATCATTGCTCAAGGCATAATCACTGTTAAATAGGTTGTTGACATGCACAGTGGGCTGTGTGCAAACATCTCATTTGGCCAATTATCCACTTCTCTGAGGTGGTGTGGCAAGATGAGGTGTGTAAGTGAGAATTCTGCAAAGATGGAAGGAATACCTGCCCCTTATGTAGCATTAATGGAGCTACAAGATGTCTTTAAAAGGACAAGGATCACTGGGTGGCCCAATCTGGGAGTGTGTGTGTTTGTGTTCATGTCTATGACCATGTATAAAGGTGACTTATATCCACTGATATGTGTGCAGCTGTACAGGGATGCAATAATACAGGGGTGGTCAGAGTTTTTCCCATGGAAGTCCAAAACTAAAACATAATGGTAAGAAATGGGCCAAAAGCAAAAGCCTATGGTTTTGTATTGTTGAGATCAGATCCCAGTTTTTCCTAATGGACTGCATAAAATGTCACTCTGAATCCCTGCTCAGACTATGAAAAATACTTATTAGGGATAACACGTTTTAAAAAGAATTCTAACTCACAAAACGACATTAACAGATATCTATATTACAATTATTAAAATGTGTGAATGTAGACCTAAAGGAGGACGGTTAGTTGCAGTTTTGGAAGCGTCAGGTTTTTCAGTGTGACCATCTGGTGTGCCAAACTAAACCTTATGGTGGCAAACTTTGGCCTGCAGCTGCCTCTTTGGGCATCACTTCTCCAATGTTTTGTGGACCACCCTACGGTGCTACTCACCACAAGCAACCCCTTCCCTAAAACCTTCTTAGCCACCCTGCTACTAACACCTACACACACTGGCAGAGAGAAGCAATAGCTTTCATCACACTTGAAAATGATCTGATGATTGATGATGCTTGGCAGAACATGATGATTCACTGGAAATTTAGCTGTTATCAGTGTTTGCATTCCATCTGTTTCTGAGACTAATAATTGAACAAAAGCTGGATTTCATGGCTGCTGTGAGCTAGAGAAGACAGAAGTCCATAACAGGCCAGAATGGATTTGTGCATGGGATCTGAGTACTCTCTTTGTCTGATAGTGTGTTTGATTCCTCAGTAGTCATTAGATAGTGGTGTAAAAAAGACGCACAGCCCCCACCCCTATGCTGCAGGCCCCTCCTTCTCTAATCAATGACATGTTAAGCTAGCTTTTGAAGTGAGGGGTTCTAGAGGGGTGCTGAGGGGGTGGTGAAGCATAGGGGTGTGTGTGTGTGTGTGTGTGAGAGAGAGAGAGACAGAGAGAGAGAGAGAGAGAGAGAGAGATGATGGGTATTGATGATGTGCAGCAATGGGACATAAGGGAGAAAAGTGAGGGACGGATGAATGGATGAAGGCAGGCTTTGGTGAGGGAAAGCTGACAAAGCGCAACAGTCAGTCTGGAGCTCATCATATGAACTGGAGTGACTGGACAGCTGGCTGCTTATGCCCTGATGAGTCCAGACAGGTCAAACTCAAACCCAACTTCAAATAGCCTTTCCACCCTGTGTTTTTTTTCTCTGTCTATGCATTTATTTTTTTTGTCTTGTAAAGATAGAGCCAGTATTATGTGTAAATAAAGACCAAAGTGTATGAGCAAATATACGCATTGTGATAACTGGAAATATTTTTTCCAGAAGTGCAACATATTCATAATCTGTGGATATAGAGATATTGTGGTATGTGCGAAAATGACTGTATTATATTTAGTGGAAATAATTACAACAATATACCCTTGGTTAAGGTTGGGGAATAATGATTGTAAAAAAAACCCCCAATATTGAATGTGGTGTTTTGTTGACCCATCCATCCAACCTGACCTCCTACCTCTGTGGAATTTGCCACTCTATAATACAGTCTCACAACTTCCTCCTTCTGATGGACAGGAGTCATAAAAAATATGGCTGTGAAATGACTTTGTCACTGGAACTATAAATCATTTTTGGGTACTTTTCTTTCATTTTGGGTACTAATGCTGTTGTTTCTCTTATGAGGACAGACACTCTTTCTCATGCTTGACAGTTAGCATTGACCTTTTAAATGTATACTCAAGATCACTGTAACCTTAAACAAGTGCTTTAATTTTCAGTGCAAAATTTTTAAAGTCATATAATCCATCTATCCATTTGTTTGTAGATGCTGTTTCCTCTAAGCTAACTAGTGACTCAGGATTTAACGGATAACTCTGGTATTTACATTTGGAATTTTTTTGTTTTTAATACTCTAGTCCATAATATTGTAAATTTATTGCTGTGAAGGAGATGTCAGCGAGTGACCTTTTTTTGCTACTCATAAAAATGTTGTCTAAAAATGACTAAAGGACTGTTCACTTAACCTCCAATAAAACAAATCTTCATACTAAGTTAAGTTAACTCGCTGGTGGTAGCTTCAAGTATGGAAAGTACAAATATGCTCTTGGTATTGTTCTTTATCCAACAATCAGCAACTAATAGGGGCATGTCCTGAATTTTAATACTTTTCATTCAACTCTTTTAGTGCAGACACATAAGAATCATTATCATAGCTCTGCTCAAATCTACAAAGGAAAGAAAATTGGTTTCATTAAACTGACCCTCAAAAGAAAAAGATTAAAATTAAATACTGCTATTTGTAGTTAAAGATCAGAGTAGTTTTGTTGTTGAATTAATGTGCTATTAAGATGTGATAAGGCAGAAACAAAAGAAATCAATTCTGCTGGTATGCTTGTGCACTTTCCCTTCCCTATCCTCTCTCCCCATCTCTCCATTTTAGTACTTGGAAAAAACAGGGGGTATGTCACAGAGGAGCAGGTTATAGGATATTATGTGTACTTTCTGAAACTAAGCAAAGCTTTAGTTTGAAGTGGGAGTCTGTACTTGAGTGTGTAGTTTTGCATTTGTGTGCATTTGCTCATTTGTGAATATATGTGCATTCAGGGATGCATCTATGTGCATGTGTGAATATTATACTGTGTATGTATTTTTGTGCAAATGTGTGCCTATGGATCTGAGTGTAATATTGCATTTGTGTGAATGCCATATATACCGGCTCTTGTGTGTTTGTGTTTGTGTGTGTGTGTGTGTGTGTGTGTGCTGCTAAACCCTGAGAACTTGGCAGCATGTCAGCGGTGTGCTCCAGCAGTGAGGGGGAGCTGCTGTGTTTCTGTGCCCTGTGCTGGATCCTCTTTCAGCCTGACACAATCCCACAATCCCACAGCTCTGAGTTCTCAGCTGCAGCCTCCACAGCATCAGTGCTAACCCACCCAGATCACTGTTTCAGCACACCAGGATCTGGCCAGTGTCAGCGTCTGCAGTGGCGCTCCAACAAACTCAGCTGTACTCTAATTTTGGCGTAAAGGAGTTTTTACACAGTATGTCTGTTTTCACAGAAACACCATATTGAAAAATCCTGGTTTCAAGATCCTAGAAACCAGTCACTAGCCCTATAGACAGTTACTGATTATGTAATTACATAGTCATTTCTTTCCCAGAATGGAGAATTCATTGTGCGGTGTTGAAAGCACTGAAAAATGCTTTTTAAAAACATTCCCAGAAATGTGTCTTTCTGGGGGCCATTAGTCTGATAAAAGAAAGAAATTCACTGGAGATAGGGCTGGACACTTGAGCCCATCAAATGAAAAAAATCACTGTCACTGAGTTCCAAAACAATTGGTATTATTTAACATTGCATGTTGAATGAAAAACATGCTATGGTTAGAAGAAGAGAGATCCATAGGAGAGCTATACATATGCATATTGTGCAGTCCAGTTTGACCAGGAATGACAGTCATATTGAATAAATTTATGGCCAATAATTAACATCCAATGGAAATTTTTTGTGAGAAGTATGTTGTGTTTCTTTTGTGTGGGGAAGTAGAAAGTATAAGCGAGGAAGGCTGAAGTCATGACAGGGCAACCCTGTCATCACGTATTAACATTATTCTGCAAACTAAGTAATACTTGACAATGTTTTGTTTTGTGTGTGTGTTTTTTTATTGTCAAATGTTTTTTTTTTTTTTTTTAGAATTATGCTCTTTGACACCTGATTTCTTGATTAGTTCATTGTGACACATGAGAGTGGGCAGAGTGAGCTTCCCCATCAGTGTTACTGTGCATTATCAACAACAGCAGCAGCTCTCCCAGATGGACCTTCACAAGATGGGTATTGATTGATTCCTTTCAGAGTGGTGGTGATAATGTGACAAACAGCAGTCATTTCCCACTGAAACATCACTTTGGCCCACTAGCATAGTCTTTATCACAAGAGTATCAGAGGCTTCCTGGAAGTGCTCTTGCGGCACTGGAGACCCGTCAGATGAATGAGGCAGTATCAAATGACACTGTTGCAACTATCTTAATGACTCGTGTTGTAGCTCCAGGAAGTGGCTGTGACAAGTTTGGGTTAGTAACAGTGGAAAAAAGTAGTGTAGGAAACTGTGATTCATATTGTGAAACCATATTGCTGCTACTGGGTTTTTGAGGCTATCTATCTATCTATCTATCTATCTATCTATCTATCTATCTATCTATCTATCTATCTATCTATCTATCTATCTATCTGTCTACATTTTTGATTCTTTCCTCATGATCTTTTCATTTTTGTTAGTTTGGAGGTGTGTACAGGATGGAATGTTTTAAGATCTGGATGTAAACTTGTCCAAAACAAATAAAGGAAAAAGGAAATATAACAGTAGATTCTAAACAGCACATCTCTTCAATACATTTTCTGAAACTCCTTTATCCATTTCAGGGTCGCAGGGGTGCTGGAGCCTCTCCCAGCAGTCAATGGGCAGAAGGCAGGGTAAACCCAGGACAGGTCACCATTCATCGCTGGGCTGGAGACAGACAAACTCATGCACACTCACATTCACTCCTCAATTAAAAGTTCCCAATTCACCTATCATGCATGTTTTTGGGTGGTGGGAGGAAGCCGGAGTACCCAGACACAGAGAAAACATGCAAATCATGACACTGAAGATCAATGGTCTTTTGTCTTTTGTTTCCAAATGACAGGGCACTAGAACAACTGACAGTACCAAAAACAGGCAATGCGACTTGCGCAACCACTTTGCACACAGTTGCCTAGGTGTATTTAAACTTGTTTTTAAGCTCTTCAGACCCCTTTGTAAGATTCAGGTCAAGACTACAAAGACATACAGACAACAACCTTATGACCTCCTCTTCAAGTCTGACCATTCAAACTCAGAACACTGCTGCCTTTAGGCATTTAAACAGTGAAGCCTGTTAATATGCCAGGGGTCTAGTAGCTGACCTACTGTGCAAGACTACTGTTGGAAAAGGCTACTGCTACTACTGCTAATGCTACTGGTGTCTTAGCTGATATCACACAGCCAGACCAAGCACAAGGTTTTCTGCATTGGTAACAAGTTGATGACAAAATCCTACATCCATAGTGGACCGCATTTTTCTACAGAACAATAGATACAAAAGATACTGAGAATTCAATTCTTCTGTTCCTGCCATGAAATGTCAGTGGAACAAGAATGACTACCTGCCCACAAGGTGGTAACAAGTGCAACCATAGGGTCTACTCCACCTTGTTAATGAGAAAGGCAGCAATAGTCTTGTGTGCCCAACAACAATAAGAAAAAAACAATAAGCGCAAAAAAAAATCTATAAAAGGTGCCAGGATGGAAAGAACTTGCATTGTAAAGTCATACATCCAGTCCAATGTGAGTTAATTTAATTTAAGGTTATTATTACATTAGCAACATATCCAGAAATGTTAGCCTTGATATCATCTTTAAAGCACCTTTACCATTACATTTTCTTTGATGCAGCTAGGATTTCTCTAATTGTTTCCATGTCACATTTGCAAAGGCTAAATGCTAAAAACTCCCCTTTTTGGGCCAACATAGTGTAATAACAGCTTTTAGTAGTAGGCTACTATTCTTACCGTTCAGTTTGTGTTACCTGTCAAAATATATTAAAACATTTAAATAAATATTTTAGTACTACTTTTATTTATAGTACTACTATAATTGCAAAATCTCACACAAAGCAAGGAAAATTGGAAGCCAAAATTGGAAATTGGAAGCCTTTAAAGATGATTGGGCATGGGATCAGGATCATATTTATCTGACAGATTCCAGTTTGTTAATGTTAATCATGACTCCTCCACTCACACAAGAGTTATTCATGGAGTTCCGCAGGGTTCTGTCCTCAGACCATTACTGTTCGCTTGAGACATGCTTCCCCTAGGCAACATTATTAGGAAGCACAGCATAAATTTCCATTGCTATGCAGATGATACACAACTATTTTTATTTATGAAGCCAGGTGAAACAGATCAGATAGTCAGACTTCAGACATGTCTACTAGACATAAAGGCCTGGATGACCTGTAATTTTTTGCTTTTAAATACAGACAAAACTGACGTTATTGTGTTTGGTTCTAAACACCTCTGAAACAGATTATCTGACCATATAGTTACTCTGGATGGCATTACCTTGGCTTCTAGTTAAACTGTGAGGAACCTTGGACCAGGACATACAAGTGACATTCCTTCTTTCACCTGCGCAACATTGCCAAAATTAGGTACATCCTGTCTCAAAGTGATGCTGAAAAGCTAGTCTATGCATTTGTTACTTCAAGGCTGGACTACTGTAATTCCTTCAGAATGTCCCATGAACTTGCTGAAAAGCCTCCAGCTTATCCAAAACGCTGCATCGAGAGTACTGATGGAAATTAGCAAGAGAGATCATGTTTCTCCTGTATTAGCTTCTCTTCATTGGCTCACCATAAAGTCCAGAATAGATTTTAATATCCTTCTCCTTACTTACAAGGCCCTTAATGGCCAAGCTCTAATTATATATCAATGACATGCTAATTCCATATTACCCCAATGGTTTGCTTCACTCCCAGAGCACAGGTTTGCTTGTGGTTCCCAGAATTTCCAAAAGTGGAATGGGAGGCCAAGGCTTTAGCTATCAGACACCTCCTCTGTGGAACCAGCTGCCAGTTTGGGTTCGGGAAGCACACGCCCTCTCTACTTTTAAAATTAAGCTTAAAATCTACCTGTTTGACAAAGCTTACAGCTAGCTCTAGTCATAGCTTTAGTTATTATTATAACTAAACCTATAGTTAGTTACAATTATAGCTATAGCTATTGTTATAGCTAGGAGTAAAGGCCATAATAGGGCTGGCTAAGGTAATCTTTGAAGATAATCCCTCAGTTTTGCTGCTATAGGCCTAGGCTGATGGGCAACATTCCCTGATCATCTCCATACTTCTCGTCTTCTGTCTGTCTCTATCTTGTATTGTAATTATTATTACTATTGTCATTCTTGTTGGTATTATACTGATAGTAGTAGCCATAGGAACAGGAATCTGTTCTTTCACCAAACCTGCCATTGCTGTCGATTTATCATTCCATCCTTATGTACAACTTGTATTGTGCTGCTGTTATTTCTCTCTCTCCTTCTCTATCTCCCCCGATCTCTTTCTTTTTCTCTCTCTTTCCCCCCTATCTGTCAAGGCAGATGGCCATCCACCTAGAGCCAGGATCTGCCCAAGGTTTCTGCCTGTTAAAGGAAGTTTTACCCTTGCCATTGTCACCAAGTGCTTGCCTATGGCGGAACTGTTGGGTGAGTTTGGTCTAGACCTTCTCTTTTTGTAAAGTGACCTGAGATGACCTTGGTTGTGATTTGGTACTGTACAAATAAAACTGAACTGAACTGAATTTTCTTTTCATGTCTGTCAACACAGTTTGAGCTGGATATTTAATACAGCTCTCCTAATTATGCCAGACACTTTTCATATTTTAATGCTATATGTTAGTTGGAACCTTTTGTAATGCTGTCACATAAAAAGTTGATTGTACATTACATGCTACTGTTCTTTTTTGTTAAAGTAATTGTTTTTTTTATTTACTGCTTGAAGGCTACATACCACTGTTATTCTTTAATAAACATCAACCTGTTTGTTGTTTTGTTTTTTAACATTTTGAAAACCCTATATAGTCAGCTATTGTTTTCTTTCTTGATAGCAGAGATAAGGCTGTCATGCCATAAATGTGTTCCTTTTGTTTGATCCTCCCATTGCTCATTGTTCTATATTTCCACAGATCAGTTGTTTATTTGTTGTTATTGTTTCACAGAGGGCTGCAAATTACAGTTATTGTCATTATAAATTAACTGACTACATACATGTATATACAGTGAAACCAGTGGAGAGGGAAAAAAAATCGTTTATAATGATGTAATGTTAAAGCAACTAAATTGTGCCCAACAGTCATAAATTGTCATGTTTTTGTCTGTTGTGTTGGGTTATGTAAGTCATTCAAACAGCCTACAACTTAAAGCAAATGAAGCATTTAGAAATATGGCAAACCAACACATCATACCCAAGCTTATTTAATATAATAGTGTAGAGGGAGCCACCCTGCTACAGACAGAGACAGTGCCACATCAGCACTGTGTGTGTGTCTCTGCATGCGTGTGCTTGTGTCTCTCATCTGTGTGTGTCTATGTGCTCTAAATGCTGATTGATGTATCTCTGGCTTTGTCAGCCCTTTGGCATAGGTGGAACAGGTGTGACTCTGCCACAGAGCGTGGCTCAGACAAGCCATATCACGGCACAATGAGGTCATTGTGTAACACAAACATTCCTGCACAGGGCCCTCGGACTTTTACAGGCTGGAGTTAGCCATCTGTGTGTGTGTGTGTGGCTCCAGGTGAGGGGGATTTGGATGAGATTTGCTGTATGAAAGAGATGTGTGCTCACCAGCTGCGTGTCCCTACACACTCTCAGAAACACCTTCAAGGCTCAGACAAACACACACAGATGGGCCAAGGGACGATTCTCTAGTATTGCTAAATCAGCGTCTTGTGTGTGTGAGAATGAGTGTTGGGTTTAGTGGGGATGGCTGAGTATTTTCCGTCTGTGTCACTGTCTCTGATACAGTCAGGGTTGTGTTGGTTTGCATGGATTCCACTGAAGTCCATTAGGACAATATGGATGTTACTACATGGATGAAGTCATCTGGTCTGACTCAGGCAACTCATTCAGTGGCATCTGTGTTTGTTTGGATCTTGGCTGACACTTCAGCTTCTGTGGCAACTCTTAGGCACAACACATGTAAAATAACTCTTTATTTCTTGATGACTGCCCTGCTCTACATGTCCACAGTATTCCTGCTTTCATCTTGGACAACTGTTGCCATTTTGGTGAGGTTAGGTGAGGTTGACCATATTCAGTCTGTGTGTATTTGAGTACGTGTTTTGTCTGAGTGATGTATACTGCTATCCCCAGGGTTGGGTGTCTGGACTGGGTCCCTTGTAGCTGCTTTACAGTTTAACCAGCCTTGACTTGCTGTATGGTGACATGTCTGCACTGCACTGACTGAGAGGATCTGCTCCGTGTCTGTGTGTGTGTATGGATCAGAGTGGGTGTAAGGCTGGAGGCTGACTGCTGGGCTATGCTTGAAAGACTTCTGGCATGTGCTGGTGCCTGCATTTTTCACCCTTGACTGGAAGCATATGCTGTAGCACAATCGAGACAGTGTTAGACAGGCTTGGCGTGAGGGACCCAGGCGGCTTCCTCCACATCTGGCAGTGCTTGGCCCTCCTTCCAGGTGAGTCACGTCCCTTGGGAGGGTGGCTCTGCTGCAGCCCTTGGCCCCTCAGCGCCTGGGCATCTGGAAGTGTCTTGATCTGTCTTGCAGTCACATCTATCGCCACATGCTTTTCCAATTTCATCACCCCCACCACGGTCTCCACCTCCGCTGCCCCCAGCCACTCACTGACCCCTGCTGTGCCCCGATTACACCCACCTCCACATTCCAGGTGACACTGTTTAGCAAGAGAGATGACCAAAAGGAAAAACACCACTGATAAGCTGTATAACAAGAAGGCCACATAATGTCTTTGTGTGAATATAAGCTTTTTTTGAACAGGATCATTTAGGACAGTTGAAGTTTACTTTACTTACTTTACAGTTCTGACAAAAATTCTAGTAGTCATGATGATATAGCACTCATTATGTTAAATGCTGTGAATGCAACTACATGACTAAAAAGATGTTTGACATGTCCGGAAACACAAGCAGATGGAAATGAAATATATTTAGTATAGAGAACTAAGATGTGTGGTAGACAGACAGTTTTCACACTACTATTTTTACACCAAAATTAGCACCGATATGTTTCTTGTTTAAACACACTCCTTTCACATCACAAGCGTCACCACCAAGCTGTAAAGGAGAGTTACAGTAGAACGTCATATGGCAATATTGTTGTCCTCCAGTGTTGCATCTTGCAAGATATGAAGTAACAATTCACCTGTTGTTGCACAGAACATAAACAGCTGCATATTCCTGGCCTTTTAGCTATTTACATGGCAACAGTCGCCAGCAGCATGGCATTGCGGCTGTGTCTACCAAGGTGTTGTGTTTACACCAGTTCTACAATTCTACAATCTCATTAGGCAAGCGTACATACAGAGTAAGTACAACACAAGCAATGCACGCTGGAGCTAGTGTCAGTTGAAAAGGGTTTGAGTACCGATTGTAACCTTTCACTCTGAAGACAAAAGCCAGATGATAGCAGGTGTTAGTGGTTGTTTTGTGCAGTGTGAGAGGGGCTGTATTGTGCTTACTTATGTTTTAGATAGTGTAGCCAGATTTCCACATGGGGACAGCACAACAAGTTGTAAACGCTTATCTATTATCCTATTAGCATAACCTTATTGACCTATTTGTCACAGCTCTGGCTGTGACTTTGGTTTTGTTTCTGCTCTGTTTTTTCTGGTCTTCCCTCCCCTGTGTCTGTTTGGTGTGGGCACAGCTCATTATACCTGGCACCTGGGTTTGTCTCCACACCTGGCTTCAATGATCATCAAGCTCTCCATCCTGAGTGATAGCTAGTCTCTTCTGACTAATTCTTGTGACTAACAATACTCTCTTTTTGTCCAGGACTTCAGTGCCTTCACTGCTGTTAAGCCACCCTATCATACGCCACTCTGCCTGTGCTCAACCAACTTTCTGCTGTCACCCAGCAGCCTGTCCTCCAGCCATTGCTTGCCTCCTGCACTCTCAGCTCCAGTAACAATATTTTGTTATCTACATTTGGGTCCAGTCAAACGCCACCTTAACACTATTGCAACAATGTTTGAGCAAACATTTGCACATTCTATTTCAAAATCCTGAAGGTAGTGAGCAAGGTTGGCATATATTTGGAGGCACCAAATGGCCACTTGATAAATGTCCAATGTCACTCTTTTTGGTCACCTGATGGGCTCCATTATGTTCACTAGGTAGTAGCTTACTTTGCCTGTTTGGTGTAAGGCAGGTAGTGTACAGCAAGTTTATTAGAGCTTTATTACTGAAATAGCTGCTGGGTGCTGGAAACAGGTTTATGAGGACAATGAAAACTCCTGGGCAGTTTGTGTTGTAGTGGCATTAACAACTCTACCAATTCTAACAACATCCAACATAGGCTTGTTTATGTATATGGCATTTCTTGTTGTGAACCTTTCATTTTTTTTAGAAAAAAAAGGCTTAGAAATGTATTGGCGAATGACAAATTTTGTTTGTTGGGCAGCTTATGAAAAGGTGCTTAAAGTATTATTTTGTTTTATATCTTGTCTGATAGTTTAGATGCTTGTTTCTTGTTTCTTGTTTCTTGCCTTATCTTACTTCTTGCTCTCTCATCTTGCTCTTAGAAATTGTTTTGGTGAATCTAGTGTTATCATAAATGAAAGGAATGATGGTTAAAAGTACAAAAAGTTGACCTACAGTTGAAATATACTGTGAGTAGTTATCTTGTGTAAGCATCAACTAACGTTCCTGTCACTTTTATGTGGTGTACCTATTTCAGTTGTGGGGTGCCAGAATTTCAACATTTTTAGTAATTCTTTGATAAAAGTAAAAGTAAAATAAGCCAGCCATTCACAAGGATGAGTGCATATACACATGAGCACACAAAAGTACATCAGCCAGCCATGCATAAAGGGGTGTGTGTGTGTGTAAGCATGTGTGTGCGTGTCTGAGTATGTGCATCCAAAGAGGAGGGAAGATTGTTGGGGTGGGGGGGCAGCTTTTCCCCTGACCCTTAAACAAGAATGTCATAGGCAGCCTGGGTAATTATGTCCCTTAGCCTGATGGCTGCTGGGGAGGCCCAGCTGTGTGTGTATGTTAGTCTGAGGAGAAGGGGGTTCTACTGACAGGAGTTGCATGTGTCAGAGCGGATTGATCGTGACACAAGCAGATGTATGTTGGTGGAAAACATATCGGTGTCTGTTTGGAACACGTCTATCCTGATCATTAAAGAGATGAAAATAAACATCTTGCTCTGATTAACAGCATCCGTCCCAATGGACTTGTCAGCTGCGCCACCACCACACCATGCCAAGGTCGTACATATGTGTGTACAGATTTTACATAAATGTGTTCCTGTTTAAAAACTGGTGAGCCATGCTCCAGCTGTAATCTGGGAATGTGTGTGACAGTCTGTTAGCCAGTCAAGAGGGCCATTAATATTTTCCTCTTTTTTCAATGGTGTATAGAGATTCAGTGTAATAGAAAATGTGCTTTTAAAACAAATCATATTTAACTGAGCTTTCTTTAAAAAAAAAACCCACTCTCTTGCTGTTGCTATACTATCCCTAAGCAGCATCTCTTGTTTTATCTATTGCACTCTCTCTTTCTCAAACACCCGCACACAAAGACTATCCCCCCAAACACATACACACATGCATGCACACACGCACACACACACACACAGCCCTGCTCTCTCAGATGCTATTTAGAAAGGAATTCTCCTGAAGTCTCACATTTCACTAAAGAAGCAAAAAAAGAGAGATAGAGTGAGCAACACTGAAGTTAAGGAAAAAACAACCAGGTGAAAGCCATATTGTACTGTGAAGTATTGTGTTTGTATGAATTTTGGCATTGTTTAAAAAAATTTAACCGTGCATGTCCTGCTGTCATTAAAGGACAAGCAGCTGGAGGACTACTGAAGTTAGTTCTTTGATTCACTCAAGTGTCTTGATTGGCAGAGGGTATACCGCATTTTGTGTGCGTGCCTGCCACTGTGTGTGTGTGTGTGTGTGTGTGTGTGTGTATGCCACAGACATTCTTTTTTTTTCATTGTCTTGGCTGTCTCGGAGGCAACCTGGTTTCTGGGCCCTGTGAGAGAGTGTCAGTGTCAAATAGAGAGGTCTTGTAGTAAACAATCCAGCACACACTCCTGGGAAACTCTCTCTTTGTCTACTTATGTTGTTTCAGGCAGAGGGCCTGAAACACATTTTACCCTGGCTTTTAGTGAGAAAAACAAATTTGCAGCGTTGAGTCCTGTGAATCGCCCCAGAAATGGGTCTTGTACACTGATAAGTTTATCTGAAGTATTCAGTTCTGAAATACCCACCTTCCTAATGAGGCACCTCCCTTCTGTTATGTTGAAATGATAGCCCCAGAGAAGATTTTCTGTGTGTGCACCATGTGAGCATCGATCAGTCCAGACTTGTAAAACAGCTTCCCCAATCCAATTTTCTACCTTGTTGTATTCATTTCAAACTGCCTCACTGATGCCATCTTGGGTCAAGTTTGGATGGAAGAAAAACAAGAACCTGTGAATTTAAGCTGTGCACTCACTAAAACATCTCATATTTGTTTTACATTTTTTTACTCCATCATGGCTCTCATTGCTCAAGCTCAAAACAAAACAAAAAAACAACAAAAACCCACACACTGTTGTATTGCTATTGTAGCCAACAGACTGTAGCTGCTGAGCAACTGCAAATGTAAAGCTTGTATATGTTAACGTGGATTTTTTTACTCATTTTTCTCCCATGTGGACTCCACTTTTGCATTCATGGTTTTCTTCTACTTAGGACAACAATTTTTGTAATTGGTTCAGATTGGTGCAATATAGGGCAATTGCACATCAGTTCTTAATTCAATACTTACCTTTGTATCCATCCATGTTTTATCAGCCCCAAGAGTCCAATGAAAAAAGACGAATGGGACTGTCAGCTCATTGTGCTGGCCCTGACACAGGCCACCATAGCACGTTTAGGGGCCCTCAGGTGCTGCTGTGCTCAGTGTCAAGACTCAGCTGCTGCAAGTCTCAACACAACCCTGACACAGCCATGCCACAACACAGGCCCTTGGGTGATCTGTCTCTCTGTCTCTGTGCTTCCACATGCACACAGATTTCTAAAGCCTTAACTTGAATCATCATCCCCCCAGCAGCAAGGTACACAGGATTATGGAGAAAAGAAATCAAACACTGTTAAAGTGCAAATTCAGCAACTCTGCCTCCAATTTACATAAACAATGTGAAAACAATAAGAACCAAGAGTATCAGAACCCACTCTAAAGTGAATGTGATATTTAATTGAAAGAAAATAGTATGTATTAAATGTAATGTATTTTTCTCTGTTTATTCCCCTGAACCACAAGCTGTTTCAATGTTTAGCTGTTTAACTGAGAGCCTCTCTTATGCCAAATTTTCACAACCACACAACTGACAGTACTTCCCTTCAAAATTTAAGGGCCAACATGAAAGTGAACGACATATTGCATGTTTCATATAGAAAACTAAACCTCTCGTATGCAAGCCACAATACGCTGTGGTTAAAGAAAATGATGACAATCTTGGTCTTACTGGCATAATCATGGCTAATACAATTACCCAAGCCCACTTCTAATTAACAGTCTTAAAAATGCCACCAATACTGCAGTGGCATTTTACTTTAAAATCCACACAAAATATTCTACAGTGCACAGTATACGAAAAAAAAATGCTTTTGCACAGTATTGGTGAGGAAATGTCCAGGAGATACTGTAGAGCTTACTACATCATGAAATATAGCCATCAAAATGCCATTAAACTTATTGTGATATGTTAGCAGGACATATGCAAAACTGTACCATGTGTCATGTTTCTAAGTGCAATTGTGAAGACACATGAGGGAAATAACTAATTACTCGGGAACAGGTATCTAGCTGCAATAACCCCTATATACTTGGGAAAATTCTCCAATAAGTGGATTGCTAAAGTCAATGAAATCCAACATGAAGCTAGCTGGTTCTGTGCTAGATGACTTGGAAAAATGACTGGAGGCTAGCAGACCTGCTAGTTGCTGGAGAGCAGGTTAGAGGCTAGCAGGTTGAAGACTAACTGGCTGGGTACCTGGCTGGAGGCTAGTGGGCTAAGAATCAGACTGGAGACTGGCAGACTTGAAACTGGCAAGCTGGAAATCAGAGGTGACATCCTTTAGCTGGGCAGGTGGGTAAATCCTTAGCCGAGGTTCAGCAACCTTGCATGCCACCTTGGGAGCTGCCTCTTTCATATCTGTACTACAGGCACTTTTCCCCTTTCCAAAGATACAGATGAGTGTATAACAAATTCAACAGTACCTTCTTAAAAAGTCTGCCTGCTGGGTCTATGGATCCTTGGATCTTACTGTCACATTTGTGCCAAAAAAGGAAACACTAAGGGATGGACTTAAAAGCAGTACAGTTCAAATGATTTAATAATGAGGGCAAAGGATTAAATATAGGTTGACAAAGGCAGTGTCAAAACTAGGAATTCAATTCAATTCCATTAAGACAAGAAGGAGGAGACAGAAAGCAAGTACACAGAGACACATCCGGAAATAAAATAGGAAGTAACTAGAGACAGTAACTACCATGACACCATGGGTCTTCACTGTTATAAGCCACTCCAAAAGTAGTGGTGTGTTTTGAAAAAGAAGAGGTGAGTCAGCCATGCTGGCTGCTCTGTAAAGTTGCACTCTGGCACAGCTGTAGTTTGAGAGATATGCAATCATCAGCATGCTAACATACTCAAAATGACTATATTAACATAATGTTTATCCTGTTAACATTCACTAAATCACTAAAATCAGTTAGATTTTTCCTCAGGTTTGTGAATATCTGTGCAAGCCAGTGCATAAAGTAGTTATAAAGATTTCTCATTCTGGAACAAAGTGGTGGACTGACAAACATGGCCAACCATTCTTTTCTTGTTCTTTATCTTAGAAACTGTTTTACAAGTGAATGTGTTTCCACGCTAGCATCTGCTTTTGGCTAAAGGAGGATGATGTTCTCTGTTCAGGTCAGAGCAGTGGCAGCAGATCAAAGATGAACAGAGGCAGGGGGGTTAGATGTGGTGGTGTGTTTGTTTGGAGCAGAGTTTGAGGAAAAGTGGAAAGTCCAGTGGTGGTTAATTGGTGTGTTTAGGTCTGAGGTCATGAGGGTGGCAACAGGAACACACCGCTCAGCCCTGAGCGGCAGATGGATATACAGCCACCACAGAGATGCTGCTCAATCTAATCACAACTAAACACTATGAGGACACGCACAGACCCTCTCTTCTTCTTTTCCTCTCTGACTCTCGTTTCTTCCTTGCCTCCCCTCCCCCCTCTCCAAGCTCTGGCTGTGCCCAAAGCCCAGGGGAGGTCACAATGTGTCACAGCAGCAAAGGCTTCCAGATGAACATGTTGGTAAGACCCCCACCCCCACCTATCAGAACCACCTCCTACCTCTGAAAATACCCTGGAGGTTTGCATGACCTGAGGGGTTTAAGATCAAACAGGAGCAGAGATGATCATGAAATGAAATTTTTTTTTCCCCTCAAAAGTTTTTCATCCTTATGCTTCTCTATTTCTGTATTGATAAACCAACTGAACACAAAACTGTCCCTGATGTCCAGCTGGCTGAGGCACTGCTGCCTACGCATGGCTGTACATTTTTATCTTTGTCCTGCATTATTATGTATCAAGACAGGGTTGTTCTGCTGAGGGGGTTTGCCAAAATGCCATGCTGATTTGTGAAACAAAAATCCCATCTGTGGTCCAGTCAGTGTTCTCCACTCCTGTAATCATAGATACAATGTTATTTGTGTTTCCTGTACTACAGCCTACTGGAGAGCCTAAGGCCAGGTTCAGACAGGACAGGGATGGCAGGATTCATGACAGCACCACATCATTGCGCTATTTAGAAAAAAAGACATTTAAATTTTGGCCTACATAGAGCAGCTTCCAAAAGCAGAATTCTCTGATACACTCAAACACACTGGGAAAACACACATAACATACATACAACAACTCATAATTCATTGTTCTCTGGCAAAACAAGCAACAGTTTCTCTTTCTCTCATTGTATCTCTTATCAATACTACACACTATCAAGGGTTTATACATGTGCTTCTGTGGTGGTATGTTTAAGAAACCCACTATTTATTTTCACTGTGTTTCTCTGTGAAATCTGTGTGTGACCAAACCTTTTGCTGATGGATTGTAGTCATACACCATGTGTCTGTTTAAATCATTTCTGCCTTGTTTTTCAGTCATCTGTCTCATGTGTCTGACTGAACAGATAAACTTCATTTTTAAATCAGCACAGCTGTCTACATCGGCTTTGTGCCTTACTTTACTAGCCAAACAAATGCAGAACTGTTTTCAGACCTCTGCATGTTTGCCCACATCTCTGATTTGTTCAGTGATTCAAGTCAGTCTTGTATTCCCCTAGACAACTGCTTTCCCAGGTTGAAAACAGTTGAACAATCAGAGCTTTGTAGATGGGACTTTTTTAGGCTACAACCGTGAAAGATAGCAACAGAAAAATGGTTGCAAGAGACGCAGGGACGCATATATGTCATTTTTACAGAAACGTAAAATTTTACATCAACATATTTATACAATCTTAAGTTGCAGAAGGGGGGCACACATTCCATTTTTAGCAATACTGGCAGGGGACGGGGTTGAATGCATGTGAGAAGCAAAAAAGGGGACCTTACATTAAGCCCATAATACACTGTTGCCCCTAAAGTTGGAATAAAATATTTTTTTACTCTTCTCATGAAATAATTGTGACAATGTGATTTATTCTTGATAGATAAAGTGTATATCTTCTCAAAACTCATCATTGCACCTGGTTAAAAGTGATTACTGATGTGTATAAATAGGAATAAAAAGAGGAATGGGTCTGAAAACAAAATTATTCCAACTTTATGGGCAACAGTGTATTTCCAAGCCATTCGCCAGTGGTGATGTGTATAGACAGAAAGTAAATTTTCATCCCCCTTTATTTGCACAATTTTGACCACCTCACCATTTCTGTCTGTTTACCCTAAAAAGTATACCAACTGTAATATTATATAATTATGGTTATTTACAGCACACACTTTTCATTTTGCAGTAGAAAAACAAACAGGTATTACAAGTATTTTTGTATTTATATCTGCCTTATTTATTGGTAAGCACACATTTTGTTCAATACTTTCCTTATTTTACTTGACCTGTTGCACACTAAAGCAAAAGACAACCTTGCTAAAGCTTTAGAGCATTGGTTTGTATGTCAAGTTTTATCTTCTTTTTGTTTTTTTTAATGTTCCTGATGTTTCCTGCACTTGAAATATAAGTAATCAAATGTTACTTTTTTGCATGTTCATTACTTTTATACAATGAACTTTACACTTTTAATGACCTTACACCGAAGAAAACTAAGGCAGACTGTCCCATTGTAAAAGAACTGAGAGGGAAACTGGGGAATCCTGAGCAGATGATCCAGTGACTGGAGGACAGGGCAACCAGAGGACAAGCAGGAGACCAGGGAGCAGAGCAGAGACTGAGAGGCAACATCAGGCCGACAGCCTGGGGGTGGAATAGTAAACAGGTCATTGGGAGTCTAAGAGGCAAGACTGGAAAACATCCTGAAAGCTGGGCAGAAGTCTGCAGTAGAAGATAGAGATTCCCTGGAAGTCTGACTTAAGGGTGGCGACAAAGGTGCTATCCTCTGGAGGTCTGGCTGGCATGTAATGGCCAGGCGAATCTGCTTTGGAAATCTGGCTGGCAGGCCAAGGCGGAGCCCCGTGCTCCCAGTGGTCTGGCCATCCTCCTTCAGGAGATGACAGGAGAGCCTAGGAAGAGACTGGTGACAGGATCATATGACTGTTGCCAGTCTGTAGGATTGACAATCTGTAGGACCGGCAGTCTCTTGGACTGGCGGTTATGCCAGTGGCGGCTGGGGAGACAGGAGGCTGCAGCACAGAGCCTTGTCCCCCATTCTTCCTATTACCTCTGCCTGTATGACTAGCAAGCTATGTGCTGACCTACTGCTGCAATTAAAGGACCGTGTTTTATTTGCGCTTGAATCTCATTGTCTTGCTGTTGAGTCCTGGCCAAGTCTGTCTGCCTAGGAGATACATTCTCAGGTTAATCCACTCCATCAACAAGTGAGAGGATTTGTAAACCGCCACAACCTCTCTCATGTAGGCGTTTTGCTCCCAGCTGAACTACCCTGTGGAGCAGATGCAGGGGTCTCAGGCCATGCTGAGTTTCTCTGCCACCTCCTCAACCACCTCTCTGAGTCCAGGTTCGGAAGTCACTCCACCCTTGGGTCAGTCTCCTGCTATTCCTTCTCTGTGTCTCTTCTGACCCGCCAGCTTCTCCGATGACTTGGGAGATTGCTTAACCTTTCTCACCAGTGCGATCTCCACTTCAAGCTTCAAGCTTCGGCCTTCCCCATTGACCGAGCCAAGGGGTAGCCTACATCTCAGACTTGACAGGCTGAATCAAGCCCTGGGCTACCATGGAATGGAGTTGGAGGTATGCCATTAGCAACTCCTAACTGCTTTTCATCACTGCTTTCACCCAGAATTTTCATACATACTCTCCCACATCAAGAAGCTGCCTACACCAGGGAAATTGATGGGTGGCTTTTTATGCCATTGAGTTTTGCAATTTGGCTGCGAAAATTACTGGAATCAAGGCACCTTTTTGATGCATTTCTGAACAACCTCTCCAAACCTCTTAAAGATCAGCTCACCCCACTGGACCTGCCAGGGGGCTCAGTTACCTTTTCTTGTGGAGCTTGAACATAGGAACCTCGAGCATCTGAGGTCTGCTATATGTCCAAATACCAGACAAGCCAGATTGGCCCTCCCACTGTTTTCCCTTCATGCTACCATATGGTACAGGTTGTAAGAACCCCAAACCTGACTCTCACTCTAGATTATTCTGGCCTGACTTTTCTCTTTCTGATGTTGCTCCTGTTCTTCCCTCTTCTTGTATCTTGGGAACAGTGAACAATTTAAGTCTGCCATTACAAATGTTCAAGTCACTGCCCACCAACCCTTTTGCGTTTCCCTGTCCACCTTTGCTCTCAAGTTGTCAAGTGGCCTCATGCCTCCTAGTTCTCCTGCCACCTGGGGGTGAAAGGAACTCTCTTTATGGACAATAGTGTTTCTGGTGGCCCTTGCTGAAAAAGGAGTTAAAGGATTATGTATCGGCCTTACAGGACTTTCCTTCTTGGAAACATCATTGTGGTCAATGTTGTAGACAGGTTCTCCAAGTTTATTTACAGTGTTCCTGTTTTTAAACTACCCTTAACCAAACAGGCATTGTTGCATCATGTGCTTGTCTTCATGGTCTCCCATGTTCAGTTCATGGCACAATTCTTGCAGGCATTTTGCACCCTCCTGGGAGCCATTGCCAGCCTATCTACCATGTACCACGCCTTGTTCAATGATTAAACTGAGAGAAGTCAGAAAATCAGAAAGAAGTCAGTGGCCTAGGCACCAGGGCATGGGCTAGGAGAGTCCTTCTCCAGACCTTCAACAAGTATGCAGTAGACAAACACAGTCCATGGCTCTGACTATCAAAGCAATTAAAACCTTTGGCTGTCTGCAAAGAGCCTCCCCCTTTTAGCTGAATCCAGAAACTAGCACCAAGGTTTGTTGTCCCCTTTCCCATTTTTAAAGTTATTAACCTTTTTGCTGTCATTCTCAAACTTACCAGGAACATCTCCCCTGGGAGACGTTTTTGAGGCATCCTGACCAGATGCCCGAACCATCACAATTGACTCCTCTTGAGGCAGAGTAGCAGTGGTTCTACTCTGAGCCCCTCCAGTATGTCCATGCTCTTCACCCTATATCTAAAGCTGAGCTCACTTATTAACTTATTTGGATTCTCTCGAAGCAGAGGAGCTCTAAGCGCCTCCTGAATATCTGTGCTCTAAGGCTGAGCCAAGCCACACTGCAGAGGAAACTCAAACTTTGTGATCTTTTTCTTTTGATCACTGCCCACAGCTCGTGACCATAGTTGAGTTTTGGAATGTAGACTGATCTGTGACAGGGTCAGAAAAAAGCATGTTTTATGTGTGTTGTGATTGGATTTTTTTCCAAAACCTTTTTTAACTAATTCTGAATGCTTGCTTTTATTAGTGGTATGTATTGAGTGCTCTGATTTTATTTATTGAGTGCTGTGCTTTTACTTCTTAGTATTAGGGTTTTGAATGCCATGTGTGTTTTTTTATGTGTTTATGTGTGATGCAGAGAACCAGGATGGTGAACTGAGGTGACCCATGAAGAGACACACCCCTGATTGCCATGTTGAGTAACAGATCCGGCAGCAATTTGTGTGTGCACACAGGTAAATATAAACAAGGAAGTGACTGTGTTTGGGGGGACACTGATCACACCAACAGCAGAGCGTGGCCAGACTGGCAGGGGAGTGTGGTGAGACTGAAAAGAAGAGAGAGCGTGGCCAGACCGAGGAGACCGAGGAGACAAAGACAACAGCATTACAAAGTTTCGTCTTCTTTGTGTGACTGATGATGCCCATCATTCCTGGTGCACCATGGGCCCAACAGAACAACAAAAAGTGAACATTTTAATGGGGGCACTGACTGAGGTAGGTAAGCAGCAAGTTCAAGTGCTTGCAAAAATATTTTCTGCCCTAGACAGTCTCTGTAGAGAGAAGATCTCTTTTAGGTGCCATCAAAACCCAGATGAAACCTTGCAGTCTTATGTTCTCAGGTTGAGGGAGTTCCATGGATGACCATCTGAAGGAGCAGTTTCTCCTTGGCTTGGAAGAAGGCCCTGTACTGCAAGCTCTGAGGAAACATGCTTGTCAGTACCCAGTTGAGACCTCTGACAGCCCAGCACAGGAGGCCTGGTTACTGCAGGAAGACCAAAGAGGCCACAGGAGGACAGAGGTAACCTGCTCTGCTGTGGGGGCAATAATAATCACAAATCTCATTTCCAGGAGACAGATCGGAAGCTGAAGCAGTAACTTTTTTGACGTCCCTGGAAACACAGCTCAGACCCGATAAGTGCAGCCTGTTGTCCCCCTTGTGTTCACTGTTGTTGTGTCTTTTTGTGTACAGTGCTGTATAGAAGAATTTCCCCATGGGGACAATCAATGAATCAGTCAATCACCTTGTTAAGTTTTTGGGCCATGTAGTCAATAAGAGAGGGGTCCAGCCTGACCCAGATAAAGTTTTGCCTGTCAAAGATTTGCCAGTCCCAACAATGGCAAAACAGCTCAAATCCTTTCTCGTCCTGGCTGGATATTATGAATGCTTCATATCTGGATTTGCAAAAAAAAGGCCACCCCCTGAACTCGTTATTGGTTGGTATTCCAAATGATAAGAAATTAGGCACCCATCCACTCAGTTGGTCAGCTGAGTGTCGAAATGCCTTTGATGCCTTAAAAGACTCATTACGTGATCTACATGTAAGCAGTTATCTACATCACTGCTTAATTGCCCTTATCCGTCTGTCAATCTTCCAATCCACTTTCCCTTTAATTATGAACTGGACCCCTAGATGGTTGAACTCCTCCACTTGGGGCTGCAACTTCTCCCCAACTCGGAGTGGACAATCCCCATTCCAGCAGCTATGGCCTGGGACAAAGAGTAGCTGATCCTCATCCCCACTGCTTCACACCTGGCTGCAGGAGACCCTGAAATTATTCCTTTCACCACTTGGCTATGCTCTCAGTCGAGGTCCACAGCTCCCCAACCCCACCATAAACAGCCACTAGTCTTGCTCCATGGCCCTACTGAACTCCTTCCATATGACTGAGTTTATCTGGAAGCTTGGGTGGAGTTCAGTTCAAATTAGTTCTAGACCAGGTCTAGACCAAACTCATGATACTAATTGCACCTAACAGTTCCCAACATGACCAAGCAAATGGCCACAGCAGCACGTAAAAACTTCCCTTTAACAGGCAGAAGCCTTGAGCAGAATTGAGCAGAGCCTAGCTCTAGGTGAGCAGCCATCTGCCTGGACTGGTTGGGGGCAGAGAGTGAGCAAGAGACAGGGAGAGAGAGCACACACCAGCATAATACAAGATCTAACGATGGAATGATAGATCAACTGACAGTGATAGCAGGCTTGATGAAACAATAGAATATTACTGCTGCTACTGCTACTGTTACAAATACAAAAAATACATATACTGTACATATCTATCTATCTACACACACACACACACACACACACACACACACATATGTATACATATATATATATGTATACATATATATATATATATATACACACACACACACACACACACACACACACACACACACAGTTTGGGTGTTAAAATTCTTTGCACACAGAGCGAAGTTTTTCCCAACAAATATATACATAGGTTACAATACATACATTTTCCCACTTAAATCTGTGTAGGGCTAACGCTAAAAAATTCTGCCAATAGTAGAGATGGCTGAATCCTGAAGGGAGTCCAGTACAGCTTTTAGTTGTGCCTCATCAGCATTATAAGACCCTACCCCTTCCACACATGCACACACACACACACACACACACACACACACACACACACACAAATACATACATACATACATACCTGCCATTCCTCGCACATGAAATATTGTCATTACACATTCCTTAGTTATAAGTGACTTCCCACTACAACAGGGAGCTTGGTCTTAAAGCTGCAGTTAACAACAACTTCCTGTCCTTTCTTCTCATCTGACATATTATGAATAAAATGCTTGGGACTGAGAGAGATCAGTCATTTTTGTTGTTCTGTTTGTGAGTGTGTGCTCATGATGGCTGTTTTGTCCTGGAATAGTCATAGGTTGGGTCTAGCACAGAAACCTTGTAGTCCACAGTCCTTTTCTTGTGGCTCCTATGCCAGTGAATATGTCTCTGTGTCCCCCGTCCCCCTGCTGAGAGATTCCAGAGGCTCCTCTCTTGGCCTCTCAGGGCTCCTAGGTCACTCGTTTGTCATCATGACCTTTGACCTCTGTAGGCCAGTGTGCCAGGAGGAATGTCGGAGATGTTTACCTTTACTGAGACTGATGATGTCCAGGTGGCTCTTCCACCCCCCCCCCTTTTTTCAGTCTTGTGTGTTTTACAGAGCCAGGCATCTTGAGAACCCCACCATTCTGCTGCAGCCAGCTAGCCTGGTGACTAATGCAGAGGTAGAGTGAGGCTATAGCCCATAACACTGTTTGTGTGCTAATACCTGTTAGTACCAGTGACTACCAACAAAAGAGAGTCTTGCCTGGATCTTCAGTTTCAGCTCTGGCATAATTGTGGACAGACTCTTTACAGTTGTGTCAGAGAGAATTTGTATTGTTTTGACTGGAAAGCAACGAGAGAGAGAGAGAGCTATTGATTGGTCGTCTGTCTGGGTCCAGTCAGAGAGCACACTCATCCAAAGTTCCACTTCTCAGAGTTTGTTAGCCATCAGACAGCCAGCCAAGCAGCGTGGTTAGACAGAGAGGGCATTCAGTAATAGGTAATGGACCCCCACTTCCAGCTCCCTCCGCCCTCCACTTCAACATGGTGCCATCTATCACTCTCGCATCGGACCTTCCCAGTGGCTCCTAGCTGGGTCCTTGTCTACTGGAAACTCTTGGAAAGTTTCCTGCCCTTCCCTGCCCCCAGCCCCCTCAGCCCCTCTAAAGAGCCCATTAAACAGTGTTGTAATGCAAACAGTAAGTCCAAAGAGAGTGAGGGCCAGGTGTCGGGTGCAGAGGGGATGAGCGTCTAATGCAGCCATTATGAGTGGCGGGGAGGGTGGATGGATTATCATAAAAGCATCCCCCCCTCTAATGTGGACATGTCTGATCAATACCAGACTCCTGGGAGGGAATGGAGGGATGGACAGATGAAGGATGAGAGAAAAGGGAGCAGGTTTATTAATCTATCTACTGGCAGGGCTCTGTGTCGCCATACCACAGGATGGCAGTGATGGGTGGATAGTGGGTATAAAACATGAAGAGAGATGGAAATTACATTTTTTTATATAATGCAGTGTCTGAGTCATGTGACACTTTTCTCACATTCTACCAGCATAACAACTGAGCTCCCAACCAAGAGAAATATCAACTTCCAAGATTTTACTTTGTATATCTTGTTGTGCAGTTCTTAAGCCACGTGTATACCACTTGAAATTACAAAGAACATGTCAGTACTCAATGATTTACAGCAGTATTGAGGTGGACTGTGTGTGTGTGTGTGTGTGTCTGTCGTATGTATAAAGGAGCAGAGCTGACCTGTATGTCCATAATTCAAAAACATTATTACTTAAATCTAAAATCATTATTG
Source organism: Datnioides undecimradiatus (assembly GCA_008933995.1). Classification (NCBI taxonomy): domain Eukaryota; kingdom Metazoa; phylum Chordata; class Actinopteri; order Lobotiformes; family Datnioididae; genus Datnioides; species Datnioides undecimradiatus. Next base: position 4,094,887 of record WARS01000067.1, on the reverse strand, counting down.
GAAACTAACTATTGGTAACTCATGTGGCTAGTGGCCTCACTGAAAATAAGTTTCAAAAGATGAAAGGCATTTGCAGTAGGAATCCACCCATTTCTGGATTCAAACTTTGTCTGTGGTTATACAGTAGAATAGAACAGTTTTCATTTGAATATCCCACAAATGATCAGTTCCAGTTTTCTTCTCGGCTGTGCTCATTCTTACTTTCCTTATTGTTATCACTGTTGTATCAGCTTGGGTTTGTCTTAGTGGATCTAATACACTGAGGACAATAAAGAGCGCAAAACTGCCAGCTAGCTAGCTAGCTTTAGGTTTTACACAAAATAAGCTTGAAAATTGATTGTTTGGGCATAACCTTACTCAATGGTCAGTTGTAAAGCCATCCACCAACAATTACAATTCTAACTATGTGAAAGGTATTAAATTATGAATGATTCTGCATTGATGACAATGGCCAGTAGATGCTAAATCTACAACATGAGAGGATACAGTTTACATGGGGAACAAGAGAATAAAATAACTTTTTTGGTTTGGGTTTTATTGTTTGTTAGTCAGAGAACAAGAAAACATTTGATATATCAACTCAGTTTATTACAATAAAAAGGGAAAAGCAGGTTGTTTACTAGTTTTTTGTTTATTTTTGAAATGAAAAAAATAATCACTTTTCTGTGCAGTGCTTTTTGGGAAGGCTGAAAGTCTCCATGTGCAGTGGTGGAATGTAAACTCAGTACTTTTACTAAAGTACTGTGCTTTAGTAAAGTTTTGAGGTACTAGTACTTTACTTTCCAGTCACTACATACTTCCCAGCTACTACATTTTGTAGGCAAATATTTAACTTTTTTGCTAGGTACTTTGTAGTTTCAGGTTGTTAATATAAAATAAAAAATTGACTAATTGATGTATTATTATACATTAGGCTACACAACAATATCAATTAAAATCAGCCTCACTTTACCATCTGCAGCATTAAAGCGATAAACACATTGTATCAGTAATTGTAATAGTATGAGTGTAATGTGTTTTGTACTTTTGTTTAAGCAATATTTTGAATGCAGGAATTTTACAGTCTGTTTACAGTGTGGTATTGATACTCTTTAACTGGCATGTTTTTTTGCCCTAAATTATCATTATGAATTAAATGTTGACTGAAAAATGTAATCGATTTAGAATAATAAAGCCTTCAATGTTTAGGTTGGTCCTGCCACCTTTCTGCTTTCATGTCTCCATGAAAACTCATACTTTGTTCTTCTACTGCCCCTCCACCCCCACACCAAAACCTGCTGTAGTTTGCAAGAAGCAATACTCATTATCCCTTCCTTTAAATATGACATTTCTATATGCTGCTTCATTAAAATGTTAATTTACTGTTGTATTTCTTAAGTGGTGTTGGTAGTTTCTTCACCAAAATTTGGAAACAAATGCAGTTTTACCTGTGTTATTAATAGTTGCTTTACCCTGGGGAGAACATAAAAGGAAGAAGGTTAGGTGTATAACTATGCTTTTACTGGGGACTATGCCACACTTCCATGTAAGGGCCATAGAGCATGTGCACCAGTCTTTTTTCAGCCACATGGTTTGAAGGCATGCTTGTCTGAGACCTAAAGGTAATGTGCACATCATTAACATGTGCATGTGATTTGTCCTTATTGATTAGACCCTATTATAGCATCACCATATTTTGATGGAAAAGGAGTTTAGACAGAGACAATGGTGGAAGATGGCTGGAAGGCTGGATCTGAACTGAAGAAGAATGGACTTCTAGTGAGGGCAAATGTGATAAACAGGAGGTGAATTAGGTGGTGGAAAGTTGGAGAAATGTTTCCTCTGACCTGAAAGCTGACAATGTCAGAGAGAACAGATTTCATGTTTAACAGCCACAAAAAAAAAAAAAAAAAAAAAGCAGCTGTGCAGCTGCTCCTTTTCCATTGATTGTGTGTGGGGAAAATGCATTTTGAACCATTATCACAAGATGAATGTAAAAGTTTTAATAACCCATGCTATTACTAAAAAATCATTAACAGTGCAGTTCTCTTCCTGGGGGTTTGTACAGTATACACTGACTGACAAGTGATTTCTTGAAAGTAATGTGCAGAACACCAGAGCAGTGAGTGCCAACACTGGACATAAAGGATAACTGCTCTAAAGCTGACATCCACAAACATGGCTTTGCTTGTCTTTGTGTACCATTTTCTGTTTGCGCCCAGATTGATACTATCAGATATGCTCCCATTTATTTTTACGTTTGAGTCTTCTACACTTTACTCACTAACTAAAGAGAGAAGAATGTGCTGATAGTTAATATTAATATCCTGTGGTTTTCTTTTAACATTTGAAGGGCACTCAGTGGCCAGCTCTGCTTTCACTAATGCTGTTTTATATAAAAACCAATCTCCAATGAAAGCCCTGCACCTCCCACACACATGAGCAGTCATGACCTCCCCTCATGCTGCATGGTGGAAGAGCTCCACACACTTTTTTCTTATCACATCATTTTCCATCTCCTTCACACATAATCACATACATTCTATTGAATGCCTGCACCACATACTGCATATTCATAAGGGCTGGACTAAACAAGTAAGCCCTAACTGTTGTAATACACAACTGTGATTTCTAGGCTGCCAAAAGCCATGTCACACACTGAAATCTATCATCAGCTTTGACCACTCTCCTTTTATTTTATAGTAACTACCTGGCTCTTTATGCTCTCTGTGTGATTTACAGTGACCCAGTGAGAGTGTCTGTATTGAATAATGGCATGGAATGACAGGAAAACCTCTGGCCATTTGGCGTGGTGGCTGGAGTCTGGTACGCACAGTTTGCAGGGAACGGGGTAATAGCTCCCCTTTTGGCCTTTTTTACTGTCAGTGTAAAGTGAGGAAAGGCACACTTGGATGACACATGTGACACACACACATGCACAAACGCATGCACACACATCACTCTCAAGTAGTGTGTGTGGCTGTGTTGGAGCCAGTTCAGTGCAACTTATAGAAAATAATAATCTCATAAAAATAATCCTAACCACTGAACTTAAATAGGATATAATTTATTAATAATATAATTTAGATCAGATATACTAACTAAACACAAGCAGTGTCATGGTCTATATAGAATCAGACTATTACCTGCAATTTCACATGTCGAGATTTAGATTTATATGTACATCAATAAACTCCTTGTGTATTTAACATATCTTTGGCAAGAACTGTATTTTAAAAGTGACAGAGTTTTGTGTTAAAATGAAAACATTAAATTATCAGTCTAATGGATTAGTTTATTAATCTGCAATGCTTTTGGTGATCACATACATTTGATTTTGAAGTCCAAGTTATTTTTTACCATTTTACATAGAATAATTTCATGTTTTGGGCTGCTAATTGAATTAACAAGACATTAAATGTGACCATTCTGGGCTCTGGCCATTTTTCACTTTTTTTGTCATTTATCAAATGAAATTATTTGTCAGTTTCAAAACCATCATTTAACTAATAATGACTGAGTGCAAGTGTAGACTGCAGTATTTTCTTTGGCTTTGTCGAATAAAGAAAGTTTAAAGGAGTGTGTAATGCTGTCCCAGAGCTGCTCATCTGCTCAAGTACTCAAGCCCCTTTTGCTCTTCCCTGCAGGAAGGCTAATGACAGTCATGTAAGTAGGCAGCGTGACCTGTTCTGCTGCACATGGAGTTTATTTGCTGTGGTTTTAGTTGCAGCTTCCATGCTCAGCCCCCAGGGCGCAAATACATCTGCAGTACTTCTGCCCAGGGAGCAGCAATCTGACAAGCAGTGCAGACCTAATCCAGGCCAGGTCTGGGGCTGTGTTTGGTATGCATCCCCTAGGTATGGAATAAATACAAGGCCGGTAAGTAGATCTGCTTGCCTGGACGGCCGCAGGGTTAGTGGAGTGTAGGGCTTTCCAACTTAGCGTTACATGCCTTGACGGGATGTCTCTTATCCATATATGTAACCTCATAACATTTTGGGCTTTTCACGAATAAGAACAGCTTTGATCTCCTGTGGAAAGTAATGCAGTATTAATGTCCAACTTCAAGGGCCATTAGCTGCATTTTTAACAGTTAGCGAGGCTGCTTGGCAAATTTTTGAATGTCAAAGTCAGGGGGTGTTGCTAGCCTAGAGGTTAGAGAAGCAGGTTTATGATTGGAGAGTTGTCAGGTTGAGTTCCTTGCTGGGAGAATGTGGGTGGGGAAAAGTGGATGAGTAATACTCTTGTTTCCCTACAGAACTTCTGTTAAGTTACCTTTGAGCAAGGCAGTGCATCCCCTACTGTTTCGGAGTGTTCCACTGACATTCTCGTGCTAAATTAGGGTGTTTGGGAAAAAAAGAACTCTGTTTATTGAACCTTTTTAAGTGTGTCTCTACCTGGTGGCACACCCCCCTCACCTCTCCCCTTTCTCCCTTAAGCTGCCACAGGTAGAACAGACGTGTTGCATGTTTAAACCTGCTGTGCAATTTGTGGATTAGCAGATGCCTCTAATGACTAAAATCATCAGAGCTTTTCTTCTGCCACAGAGGAGGGAAAGAAGGAGGAAGAAATGAAAAGAAAAAAGAAACAAGCTGAAGAGAAGCATTAAGGACACAATAAAAAAATATCAGGAACTTTTTCTTGATTGTAAGTAACAGCCTCCTTTGACTCTAACAACTGTTCAGTTGTGTCACTAGACAGTTGTGTTCCTAGACAGTGACACAACTGCAAAGCACTTACACTTTACAGTTACCAGTTTTCTACTTGTAAACTTTCACATCAACATTTAACTTGTAGTTATGTCTGTGAAATTAAGATTTAGAGCTGAAATGATTAGTTTATTAATTGATAACATAAAAATGCATGAATTATTTAAAAAGCAATTATTTAAGTCAGTTGTTAAGCAAATGTGCAAAATGTCATCTAATGCTGTGAGCTGTTGGTCAGACAAAAAAAAAGAACATTTCTTCTCAAGTTGTAGGAACCCACAAATCAGTGTTTTCATTATTGTCTAACAAATTATAGACCAAACAATTAACTGTGGATTTAATTGGAAGGTCATTGAAAAATGAAAATAATCCTTAGTTGCAGCCCTGCTGAAACTTAACTAAAAGCGAATATGTATCTCAGTTGGTGTTCAATAGTACAGAAGTGCCTAAAAAGTCCAACAAAGAAGCCTCCCTCCTTGAAGATTGACATGGCCACAATAACACTACTGTCTTTAGATGTCTGATGATGTTAACCTTTGTCATATCTACCCCAAGTCCCCTGACACAACTATCTATAACTTTCTAGTGTTTTAATACTTTTAATGCTATTAGTTGTACAGATTTAACCAAAACTCTAAAGCTCTAGTTTTAGAAAACTCTACTACTTAAGTCTTCAATTCTCAGTGGCTATGGACACATTTTGGTTAGTACCAAAAAGTAAGGTTGAGGTTGAGGTTTGATACCCAATCCCAGGTACACATATTTCTAAAGATAACACTGATTTAGTTTTTGTCATGTGTGAAGTCCCCCTCCTCCCAAGACGCTCAACACAGACACTGACACATTCCTGACGGCACAAGGCATAACTTGTTATGGAGGCTGTTCACAGGGCTGTGTTAAGGTGAATCCAGACACACACACTGGGCTGTGTGCACCAAGAGGGGCAGCGTTGATTTAGGGCATTACTCAGACAGAGAGAGAGAGGGGGGAAAATAGAGAGAGTCTCCCCTGACTGCATTAGGAGAGCCTCCAGCCTTTGTGATTCCTTTTGATCAAATCTCTGTGAAAGATGAGTGTCATGCCCTCTTCCAGCCAGCTGTGAGGGGACTGCCCTGTGACTCTGAGGGGGCTAGACATGTGTGTGTGTGTACGTGCGTGTGTGTGTGCGTGCGTGTGTGTGCATGCACACCTCTATGTGTACACACAAGTGTGTGTGTTGTGTGCGCAGGCTACGGAGGGAGCAGGCAGATCCTGAGGTGAGAATGCAGAGTGGGAGGATCTCATTCCAATCCCCTGTGCCCAGTTTCAACACACACACACACACACACACACACACACACACACACACACACTGAACATCTTGAGTAGTTTAGAGCCAGTCCACGGCAACATTAGAGGAGAGAAAGCAGAGGAGGCGCGTGTGTGTGTATCTGTGTGTGTGTGTGTGTGTGTGTGTGTGTGTGTGCATCTGTGCAGTGAGAGTAAAAGCACAGTGACTACTTCTCTTTTTTGTGTAGTGAGTGTTGGTGGCTCAGTGTGTGTGTGTGTGTGTGAGAAGACTGAAGCGGACTACATGTGTGTCTGTGTTGTTGAAGGAGATGCTGCTGGGTGTGATGGCTCTTTTGCATTAGTACTTGAGCGGACAGGAGAGTTGGAGCCAGTTGTTTTGTGGGACTCGCGGGGAATGGCAAACTCCACGGTATCCTTGGAAACATCCGACTAAATGACAATGGCTGAGGTAAGAGAGACGGCTTTTCACTACTATTCACTGTCTGCTCACACACACCGCCTGCACGCAGAATCAGGATATGTTTAACAAAGACAAACTGAGGGAGTTTATGTAGATCACAGTGACAGACAGGAGTATTACAGACTTTTATTTTGACTTGTGCAGATAAGGAGAAATACTATATTTTATAAAAGTATACATGTGCATTCACTACTTCATGTGTAACAAGACATGAGCAGAAACATTGTGACATAGACTTGAGTTTTGCTGTGATTCCAGATATGTTTCTGATTTATCTGTTGTTTTTTTCTTTTTAAATTTGTTGTTACAAGTTGTCACGTGAGGGACATATAGAGGTTTCTGATAGTAGCACCAAAACTCAGGTTATATATCTGAGTTGTAGTAGTACATGAAAACAATCTTTTTTTTAATAATTTGCTTTTGAGCTTTTATTGCACAAAAAAGTCATGTTCTTGAGTGTGGAGTGTTTTCTAAGCACAAGCAGCTCTACAACAACTTGAAACTGGGAAATCTAAATTGAAATTTGTAACCGTCTGATAAAACAGCAAGTAAACACAATTCTAACTTTGATCAGTGATTTGATGCCAGCTTTTGGTAACTGACAGTTTTTGAAACTGTTGGTTTTCCTGAAAGTTTTCAGAAGTCATCCAAAAAGCTCACCCCTCTGTTACTCTTTTTCAAAATTTTCTGTGACTTATTAAGAAAACAAAATCACCAGTGTCTTTGCCTCAGTGTGGAGAGAGGTTGTCCCTACATGCCCAGAATTCAGCGACAACTCCCAATGAACACTAACAATTACTTAACCACAGACAAATTAGGCTTCTCACTCGTGACTGATTCTCTTCTATTTCCCCTACCTTCTCCTCCTTTTATCTTAAATTATACTTTGTATTTTGCTTTTGATTCTTTTTAATAAATCTACAACCATTAGTTTTATTTAACTGTATTCTGTTGTATTCAATTTCATTGTATGTTCAGTTATACTCTATTCTGAACACCACTTCCACCTTTGTCTGTAAGATATTAAGCTCCTGTGAGAGAATCATTCAAATCATTAGAAGAAAGAAAACCAGCCTCCAGTCCTTACCTGGACCTGTTCTCCATCCAGCCGTCTCTCTCTCTCTCTCTCTCTCTGTCCGTCTTTATTGTGGGAAACAGAGCAGACCGGCCTCCTGTAGCCTCCTGGAAGCTGGCCACAGCCCAGCGGAATGTAATTTAAGAGCAGTCTAATGTTTTGTTACAGCCATAATGTAACAATTAGCTGAGCTGTCTGTGTGGTGGTGGTGTCGGTAGTGGCAAAACACTCTCTCCGTGTGCAGAATGTGTGTAAGTGTGTGTGTGTGTGTGTGTGTCTTTCTGTGTGTAAACAGTGCTAAACATTTGGAGGAGAAACAGTTGTGGTTTATTCCCTGTTAGATTACAGCTTGTCAGAGCCGAGCATCCAAACTGGCTAGAGTTTAATTTCCATAACAATATTTAATAAAATCAGATTTAATAAATGAGGCCATGTGAACAAAGACTTTCTACACAAGGATGTTGAAACAAAATCAAGAATTTTAATTTTCTTTTTAAAATTTTTACCTTTTTTCATGACTGATTCATAATTGTTTGGATAGCTAAATCAGAGCGACATCAACTCTTTCAGGCTTTTTTTTCTCAACTTGTAATGCATCAACTTTAATAGAACTACTATTTAAAGCAATCTTATGGATTTGTATATTTATATGATATTTTATAAGTAGCTTAAGAGATATAAATTTGACTAATAGCCACAGTTTTTGTCAAACACGTGAAATTCAACCATGTACAGAAATGATCTTTATCATAAAACAAAATATATATTTACATTAAATTAAAGTTTTGATTAGATTAATAATAATGATGATGTTAACAGGCTGCCTTTTTATTTTCTGATGAGGCAATTACTCCACAACCCATGAAAATAATTTAGATTTATTTTGTACCTGTGTGTGTGAGACACCTCTGTGGCTTTCCTGTAACACACTTTTTCTACCTGCTACCCTTCCCTCACTCTCTCCATCTCATGTTTCATCGTTCTACCTCCTACCTCTTGTGCCTCTCTTTCTATGATTGTCTCTCTGTTCTTCTTCAGGGCTGCATGGCCCCAGGGAGCACACTCACACACATACACACGAAACAGACAATGCAGCACAAGGCCCCTATTTGTCTTTACAGAGCTGTGCTTTACTTTGTATGTGTTAATGTGTGTGTGTTAGTGTTTGCAACTAGCCTACCAACCTCCTCAGCTTCATTAGTTCATGATGGTCCAGCCATGAGAGGATGGGGGGAAGGCGTGTGGTGGCTAGTTGTGTGTATCAGATCCAGCCCTTTACCCCCTTCAGCATATCCTCAAGCTGTGATCCGCCCCTCCTGGCCCCAACCTACCCCCTTAACCCCCTTAGCAGCCACCCCTTGTGTCTGCTCTGCGCTGCCACCAAAAGGCTTGTGAGGATTTGTCAGCCAGATGTGACAAGATTGTCAAGAGGCAGGCGAGGAGAGAGGGAGATCTGATATTAATCAGAGCGTAGCTGGGAGCCAAACTCTCTCAGACTCAGTGTACTAACATGTTCCCCTCATTTACTCCTTTTCTGAGCCAAACACTCCCTCTGAGTTCCTAACAGGGAGCCACATACACTAGGAAGCCAACCAAACTTTGGTGCCCCCCCTTCTCCCCTTCCCCACAAGTTCATTGTCTTTTAAGATTATTTTTCTTTAAAGAGGACTTTCATTTTCTCATGGACATTCAGGTAAAGATTTGCTACCATTTGTTTGCTTTTGTATTGAATTGTGTAGTGTGTTGTGTGTGTGTGTCTGTGTGCTGTGTGCTCGCATGTGATTGACTGCTGGATGAGTATGAAATAATGAGTTTTTCACGCTGTCTTTGGGCTGTATGGACTCTTAATAGGCTCAAGCACAGCCTGTCACTACTTGCACTCGCCCAGGCTTTTCCTGGGGTTGTCTTTTCCTTTTCAGGTCCAATGTGGTGTTAAAGGAAGGCTCATGGTTTACATTTTTTTATTTGAGTGTATTTTAAAAGCTATTATACACATGGTGCTTACTTTAAAGGAAGCTGTTAAATGAATCACAGCCTGGATTGCTTTGTATCTGTTGGTCTGTGTATAAAAAAGTGACATTTTTTTAATGTAATCATTTTACTGAATATCATAAGTGAGTGTTATTTATCTGGTTCTGGGTGTTAAAGTGCTTCCTCTTTCTTAGCGGAGCAACATTAACTCAAAAGCTGAGGCAGGATCATGTTGCCTGCTGAGCGGCTAATGTATCGTAACCTCACTTTAACTAACACTTGTCATCAATTAACATTTTACTACCTTGCTGTCACATACACAACTCGATCCAGTGCATGATTTATTCATGAGACTGTTTTATTTGCTTTTACTGCACACACTCACGTATACACACACAGAGAGACACACTCAAGTTTTGGCGCTGAAGTAGTTTAATTGTGGAAGTCGACATTATTAGCAGCATGTCTGACTGGTACCAAGAACACTGTCCTCCCTCTAAATTCCTATTTTCTCTGTGTTCTGGCTGAGATATTTATTTTCCCAGTGTGTGTGTGTGTGTGTGTGTGTGTGTTTTAGTAGGATTTAGCCATTAAAATCCACGTTTTCCTTCAATTTCAGAAACCAAACTGTAATAGACACATAAAATGATCAGTAGTTGTTTTTTAAATAATATCCACAATCAATGCCAGTTTAGCTCTAAATATTCAGTATGAATTACTATCATATGTCATTTTCTTTAAAGGAGTTCAATGGCCGAAAGGTTACACACAAAAAAATATTTTCTTCAAATTTAAAAACAGATCATTTTATTATCATTTTATTTGTTCTGTTGTTTGTTCTTACAGTTAACTGATTTTCTGTTGGGCCATTAAAACCGACTGTGAGCACGTCAATTGCCAGTTCCCAATCTAAGCTTAAGGTAAATGAAAATGAAACTAAATGAAATAGTTCTTATAGTTTATGCGTAAAACGATATTGCAGATGAAAGCATTTTTCATTTTCCGGTGAATGACCTTAGTAAATAATTAATTAAATCAACTCATCAGACTGCACTATCTCTCTAATTAAGAACTCATTATAAAAGTTTTATAGATTGTATAATGTTTGTCAATTTATGGTTTATTACATCTTATTAATGCTTTATTGATTCATTACAAACCTTCTATGGTAATCACATTTGCGTTGCCAGGTTGGGAGAAGGGTAAGATTTTTTTTTTATAACCTTGAAATCCACTCTCTCTTATTAATGTGCTATAATTGATCTATAAAACATTAATAAATTATTTATCAGTCATTAATACATACACTGGATACGATTTATTAACCTGGCTTGGTAGAAAGTCATATTCACTAATTTTATGCGTATGTACATCTGGGAATATGATATTCTGGAAGCAATGTTTTGCCTCTTGATTTTGCAAACTAATTACATAAAGGGATATTAATGGTTTGCAATAATGGCAACTAAAAAAAAAAATATTAGTGGTAACAGTAAAAATCTAAATCTTTGTCTCATTTGTGTTTTTTCACAAGTTGTCAAAATAATTTTCAACAGAGCTCACAGTCTGAGTGCTTTGCAGAAGTTACCTGTTTTCAAAAACACATTTAATTTAAAGAATATTTATTTTGTCGTGATGTTCAGTGGTCATGTTCATTTCCATCAGGAAAAAGTGATCTTCCTTTATTTCCCCTGTGCTACAACTCTCTAGTTAACTGATTACTGGCTGATAGTGAAATCTTGTGCGCTCTCACTTGGCAGTCAGTCTCCCTCTTCCTCAGAGCTGCTGATAGTCCTGTTGTTATTCACTCTTTGGCACAGTACTGCTTGTTTCCCCATCGAGTGTCAGTTGGTGCCTGGATGCTGCTAATTGATTAGTTTTCCACCGCATTAAGCCAACAAGTCCCCGTCCATCTCCAAACTGTCTCTGTCCAAGCAGCTGTTCACCTCTGCTGAGTCTCTAAACACCATGGCTATTCTGGACATATGGCAGGATTTTATTTAAAGAGCCAGAAAGCATTATTTCATTATTTTTCTGTGTGTATGTTTGCGAAGGATGTCATGGCTGTAGTCCAGTTGTGGAATAAAGATGATGTTCCACTTTGACCTGACACAACATAACTTTTTTAAATTGTTTTTTTTCTGTTCCTGGCTTCAAATCCATTCTGTATTTATTTATTATTACACATTCAGTATCTAATGGTGACTGGACAGATTACATTTCTTGAGGCTGTTTATGTCATTTCAGCACTGTGAGACACCATAGGGTGAGAAAGAACAGACTTATTTTGATTGTAATGTAAGTATCGCTCATTATAACAGTTCCTATGGAAATGAGTTATACAAGTTAATCTTTATTGTGAAGCCATTCAAATACAACACAGGCATAACTGGTGACTTGTGTTTTTTATTTCCGTGTGTGTTTTGACTTACCATGAAAAGGTATTTCATATGAATGCACCTTGTCACTCTGGATTTGGACATCATCGTGTGTATACGCCATTTCTATGTTATCCCTGCATTCTCTTCACCTTACTCTTTTCTCTTTTCTTAACCTCGACTTCTCCCTCTTTAACCTCCATTCATGGCCTCTATCTATCCATCCTACACAGCCTGACCTCTGAGCGCATAGTCTCTAAACCAAGATGCCTTTAACTGCAATAACCAGACAAACACTGAGCGACTGGGGAGTGGTGGCAGAATCGGGAAATACACAAGGAGACTGAATATGCTTCCACATTAAAGAAAAAGTGCTGAAAATCTGTAGATGTGGTGCTGCCAGTGCAAACAAATCAAACACAAGAGAAAATACACAGATGAAGGATTTAGAGTGGCCAAAGCTGGATAAGGTTCCTAACATCAGAAGCCAAAACCATCACTTGGAGTATGTATTTATATTTTCTGATATTTGAGACATTATTCCAAATCCTAGTTTTGTTTTAACTTAAATCCACAGAAACACTTATTGCAAGGCTGTGAAAAGCATCTGCAGCTGGAATTTGCTCAGTTGTCATCTAGTGTGTCACATGTCACATAACCTACAAACCAAATTTCAGAACTGTGGTTAAAAGTTCTAAAGCTCTGGTTGAAAACCCAAATAATTAGAATTTAAGCATTTCTGTCAGATCACTGTTTCAAAGGTCAAGAATTAACACCCACAGATGCAAAGAAAAAGAAAAGGTGTTCATAAAAAAAGTTGATATGCTCATTTGGTTGACTTCAATTACTTCTGTGCACTGCACCAAAAAACATGAGGAATTTTCTTTAGGCTGAACGCGTCTAGCACTAACTCTTCCAAACTATGTACTGTTTGTTTTAGCAGTGTGTATTATGCTCACACTGGAAAAGAGACAAAGACAGAGAATGATAATAATGATAATAATAATAATAATAATGTAAGCAAAAGAAACACGCAAAAAAAATTCACAGCATAGCAATTTAAATATAATTTAGTTTCACTAAAAGTAGTGATGAAAGCACATTTTTGATGCTTTACTTGAAAACCATGACATTAACTGTGTGCTCCCCCCTCTAATGCGATCGGAGGCAGATTTAATGTAGTCAAGGTGTGTGTAGAGGTGGTGGGGGTGATGGGGTTGATATGTTATGCATCACTGATATAATGAAACCAACATTGTGTTAGCTTTGGTTTAAAAAACACTGACCCAACTGCATCATTTTGTGCAATTAGTTTTCTTGTCATTGAGTTCATTGATTTGTACGAACAGCCGTTGCTTTGTTATGACAACTGTAAAGAGAAATAGATGGTGGGGGTTGATGGTGGTGGTGTTGTTTGTGTATCTGTGTGGTGGGGGTGGTGGTCACTAAGAGCCACTGTTGAGCTGGCCTGCCCTGTGCTGCCATATTTCCTCCTATTCTTCTTTCTCTTTTTAGGAACTCATGAAATGAATTGCTAATTAAGATAAACGATCTAGACTGTTCATTGGAATGTGTGTGTGTGCGTGTGTTACAGGATGATGAGTGAGCAGGAGCACCTGATTGAGATGTATATTAGAGGGAGCAGCAGGAGGAGGTGTGTGTGCACCCACAGTGGGATGGGATTAGCTTAATTGGGCCATGTTGGTTCTTGGTGCTCTGTAATGATGGGATTATGTTCCTGAGAGATGAGCAAAAGGGGTTTTTACACCTCACCACTGTCCGGAGGAGGCTGAGCTGGCTGGCTGGAGATAAAACCCGACATGGAGGGCAAAAGAGAGTGAAGCAAAGCTAAGCAAACGGATGTCACGGGACTGAAGGCTGGAGCTACCACGCTGTGTTTCAAGGCCAGGTAGTTGCTGCCACCTTCATCTCCGGTCAGTTTATCCATCCTAATGATGAGAGGTTATTGTAAGGTGAAATAATATGATCCCACATTTCAAGGACAAGCCCAGCCTCAAGCATAGAGCCAGCGCTGAACTAAATGAGGAGGAGGAGGCAGCCCCCTACCCATCCACCCACCCACACCTCTCCCCTCACTCGTGGAGAGGGAGTGAGGAGCAAAGCGCGAGGCTCATGTATACTAAAACCCCACTGATCATGCATTATAGATGCAGAGGGAGAGAGGTGGCGTAGCACAGCCACTCCGAGGTTTTCAGCATGTATCACTAACAACACTGGCTTTGATCATAAATTTGATGATGCTTTTCCCTCAGTTCCTGGTGTGTAAATGATTTTTTTTTGTCCAAGAGGGGGAAGAGGGGGAGCATAGTCATTTCTAGTGTATTACTGTGTTGGATTCCTCTCAGCAGGGTCTCTGCCAAGTCAGCAGCTAACTAGAAAACTTGACTCATTACTGCCATTTACGTCTCACTCTGAATATCCATCCACTTATTCTACTCTCTGTATGTTTGTCTTAAAAAGATAAACCCATTAACAGATGAGCTAATGGACAGAGTCCTCTAATCTGTGTGTGTATGTGCTGCGTCTTAGGCATTGATTGATTGAGATTGTTTTCGTGGAACAGGTGTGTCCAAGACCTTTTGTTATCTTTTGGAGAGAACCTGCCCTGCGGCACTATTCACTCACACACACACACACACACACACACACACAAAGCTGAGCTAATGCTGCTCTCACAGGGTAAAGCAGGCAATGAGTTATGCACAAAAAGCAGAGCAAAATGACTGCAGGCAATCATGCTATTTCTTTTGGCTTCTTTAGGCAACTTGACAGTTGTACATTTTATATGTAGCTGCATATGATAAGTTCAGCTATATCAATGAACACTTTTTTCCATGACAGTGCATATTTTCTACTACTGCTATTATGTTGCGCTTCTGGAAATATAGCAATGTGACCACTTGAAAATATTCAACCTATGGAATTATACAACCTTTGAACAAAATACAAAATTTACAAATGGCATTGCATTAATGATTTCAAACGTTTGACGTCAGGGAATTACAAATGTGCCTTTTACATCTCCATGAGCAGCTAAGATTCTACTCAAAATCTCAAGGGTTATAGTAACACCAAATATGTCTGGCTCAATTTGGTAACAAGAAAATGATACCATACACCCAAAATATTTTCTTTTCATAAAATGTTTCATTTCATTGTGTCTTGAAATTGAAAAATTGAGCATAAGTTGCTACATAAGTGTTGTAAGGAAATAGTACTAAATAAAATACATTATTTGTTTTGGACTAATGTAAATGCATTTTAACAAACATATGGCTGATAATCAAATACTGAAGATATAGCTACATGATGCAGTGGTACTGTGTGTTGAAAACAGGTAATTAATTTTCTTTTGTGCTCATTTACAAAAGGAGAAAAACCTGTGTTTATTTTATTAACAGGCTATCTGCTGCACTCTGGTGAACTGTAACTGTGACAGCTTCAAGCCTGGGAAGCTGAAGAGGAGGCAGTGTGAAAACTGCAAACATGGCTGGGTAGCACACGGTAAGAGCTCACTGCTTTCACTTGTGATGCAAAGACATTCGACTGAGGTTCTTTTAAATAATAATATTATTATATATATGTGGACAACAAATCGGGTGTTTTTATTAAGTATTTCATACATTTTACTGACCACCAACATTATCCAGCCACAGACAGTTTTTGTTTTAGTTGTCTGGCTGTCGAAGTAGTGGTTTTCAGAGAATTAGATTTTTCACATTTGTTGTGATAATGTAGCTCTCCTCCTGCAAGAGCAAGGGTAAACAAAGACAAACACTTTGAATAACATTGTGTTTCTCTTATGACTGTCTGTTTTTGTTATAAAGAGGACTTTTATTGTCATGGAAGCTCTGTTTGTTCCCCAACACTGGAAGTAAAATAGGACGTAGAGCTTAGACCATTC
Organism: Datnioides undecimradiatus; assembly: GCA_008933995.1. Taxonomy (NCBI): domain Eukaryota; kingdom Metazoa; phylum Chordata; class Actinopteri; order Lobotiformes; family Datnioididae; genus Datnioides; species Datnioides undecimradiatus. The sequence continues at coordinate 4,079,100 of WARS01000067.1, read as the reverse complement.
AGCAACAGTTAGGTTTGTTTACTGTAACTGTGCTGATGTCCCCATCGTCTGTGTAATGTAAAAAATGCTGCATAAATTCTTGTCAATTTCTTATTTCATTTTCAAAATTACAGACTGAAAACGTATTTTTAGAAGTATAACTCTATAGAATAAACTTAAATAGCATGAAAACTTAGAAGTTAAAACATGCATTATTGAATTTATTTTCTCAAGGTAACAGTCAGCTAACAGTGGCATTAAGAATGTAGAATATCAGTATAGAAGTATTCACCGGAGAATACACGGCTATTGTATTTTAATTTTTCCATATGTTATTTATTAATAATTTATCATACAGAATTGTACTATTTATTTTAGTTTTGTAATTTATTTAATTTTAGCTCTTTAGCAACTAGTAGAATAATGAGAAGCAATTAAAATTTTTATCATTTTAAAATTATTTTATCCTTTTTTTGAAACCTGTGTTGTTTCTCTTGCTCTGTCATTTCTTTCTGTCACTGCATGGAGTGATGCAGTTTCATTAAATCTAAAACAGTAAAATCTGATGTCTGTATTCTAGCCTTGAGCAAGCTGAAGGTGCATCACATGTACCAGAGCAGCCAGGTGGAGATTGTGCACTCGAACGTGGTCTTCGATATCTGCAGCTTGATGCTGTACGGCACCCAAGCCATCCCGATCCGCCTCAAGATCCTCCTGGACCGCCTTTTCTCTGTCCTCAAGCAGGAGGAGGTCATCCAGATCCTCAATGCACTTGACTGGACGCTGCAGGATTACATACGAGGATATGTACTCCAGGTGAGCAGTTAACAAAAAAAAGTCCTTTATATTTGGGTTTATTTCTGTAGGATTATATCGTGACATATGTGGGTTGCTGAAAACCAGTACAAAACAATTTGCTGTATTAAAGTCAGGTCTGTGTATTAAATACAGAACTGGAAACAGGACATAGTTAGCTGAGCTATGATGCAAATCATACAAAGACATGAGTTTACACAAAAAATATCATCCACAAACACCTAAAAAAGCTATGTGTCAGTTATTTTTTGATAAAAAAAAACAATGCAGTGTAAGTACCATACACTGAGTCCTGATGTCTCATTAAAGTGAAATTGCCCGGTTTGTCTGGCGACCAGCACTACATCTGCAGATGCTGCAAAGAAGTGCTGGAAGCAACAGAGGCACAGAGGCTGTTGTTCATCAGGAATTAGTTCTAAATGAATCCCCTGAGAATAACAAATTTTACACAATTTAAGTTTTTCTTCATGAATAGATTTAAGATAAATCAAATAAAACAGCTGTGCCATGAATGACTTTGATCTGCAGACAAAACTAGGCTATTTCCCCCCTGCCTCCAGTATTTATGCTTAACCAGCTTGACACATTCTGACTCTGGCTTTGCACTTAACATACAGAGGACATTGATACAATTTCTCACATCTAAAATTTTGCAAGAAAGCAAACTATTATTTAAAAATGTTGCCTAATGAAGTATCCTTGAATATCGAATCATCTTTTATGGAAGGAAATCCATTAAAACCAGCCTTGAGGTAGGGCCAATTAAACTAACAGAATGAATAAAAGGGAGTATGTGAAGGCAGGGACAGATGGACTTTCTGACGCAGGTAAGAGAAAGGAAAAGTAGTGAGAAACTCATGTCTAAAGGCAGGACAGAGTAGGGATGTGATCTAGCAACCAGTGCCATGAACTCTCTTGGTACCCTGCTGATGCTGTGTGCTTGTAGCTGTGGTATCACCAGCACAGGGAGGTCTCCAGACTGTGCTGGGTAGATTTGTAAATATTGTCTTTTGCTTCAGATTCCCTCTTAAGCAGGAGCCAAGCTGGCCGAGACCTGGGCTGTAGGCACTATGTCAGTGCGAGCTCTCATTTCGATTAGTACATCATCAAGTATTCAAGTTGGGTTGCGTTTAATTCATGTTAGCTCATCTAATGGCAAACGTAGAGTCAGAATCCTCGACAGGCCCCCAATGAATGCTCTGTGATGAAATATTAATCACGGTTACGGCATGAAGCCGCTCCTCACTTTCAAAGACGCCCGAACTCACATGTGATTACTGCTGGGCTAAGGAAGAGAGGACCCACTTGATCAATGTGAGCTGCTTTCTGATCACCCCTCCCTTACTTGTGTGTCTATACATTTATATGTATGTGTGTGTGTATAAGAGGGTACGTGTCTGCTGTATGCTTGTGTGATGTGAGGGTGTGTGCGTGCGTGTGTGTGTGTGTTCTCTGTCTGCTTCTGCTGATGCAGAGAGAGTAAATCCACATGATTTAAATGAAGAGAAATGACCTGCAAGATGAAACACAGTGTCTGTGTAATGAGGGTTCTCAGGGTTCTGCGCTGCCTGCTTGTATTAACACCCCATCTGATTCCTTTATTTAGCTGCCCTGCCAGTCTGCTTTATAGGGTGTGTCATCTAACCCACTCTCTGAATATGTATGAGCAACCCAACAGACACTTATAATGCTAATGATGAAATTGCTCCCTCTGCTTTTTCTTTTTTCACTTTCTCTCTCCTTCGTAATCTATTTTATACCCTTGCTCTCTCCCCTTTCTTGGGTCATTTTGCTTTCCTTTTCTTACTGTCCTGTCTACAGGATGTAGCTGGAAAGGTACTGGACCGGTGGGCCATCATGACCTTCGAGGAAGAGATTGCGACGCTGCAGCAGTTCCTGCGTTTTGGTGAGACCAAGTCTATAGTGGAGCTAATGGCTCTGCAGGACAAGGAGGGCCAGGCGGTGTTGGTTCCCAGTACCCGCACCAACTCAGATATTCGCACTTTTATTGAGCGTAATACCCCACGCACTGCTGCCAACCTCTCTACATCCAAAGTTGATAAACTGAGTGGCAACAGCATGCACCACTTTGAGAACTTTATCAACAGCATGGCCTTCATGCTGCCATTTCAGCTGTTAGGCTCTGTTCCTGCACCATTTCTGGGCTCACCGGCGGGGGCAATGCAGCAGCAGCACCAGCAACACCAGCAGTCATGCCGCAGTTCAGTGGAGCAGCAGAGTCAGAGACGAGATGATCAAGGCCAGGATGGTCTAGGCAGGGACAACCAGATCTCTCTTTCACACGCTCCAGAGAGCAACCTGCTAGGTACCAGCTCCGTCTTATTCACTGCTGATCTAGACCGAGGAGAGAAGCCAATAGACAGCCTCTCCACCACGACAAAGATAGAGGCTGAGGACTTCTCCACCAGTGACAACTACTCAGATGGACCTTCCACACCATGCACACCCTCCATGAGCTCTGATGTCACACAGATGTCACCTGAGGGCAAGTTGCGCTCCTTGGACAGGAATGGGAGTGGCAATGGTGGGGTCTCAGGTGGAGGTGTGGGAGGTGGAGGAGGATCTCTGAAGAAGGGTAGAGTATTTTGCAATGCTTGTGAGAAGACATTCTACGACAAAGGTACACTGAAAATCCATTACAATGCAGTGCATCTGAAGATTAAGCACAAGTGTACCATCGAGGGCTGTAACATGGTCTTTAGCTCATTGCGCAGTCGTAATCGCCATAGTGCCAATCCAAACCCACGTTTACACATGCCCATGAACCGTAATAATAGGGATAAAGACCTGCGTGGCAGCTTGTCTGCTGATGAAGGCTCTCAAGGAGAGAAGAGGCCAGAATATGGTACTCCCATCTCTGTCTGCTCTGCTGAAAGCCATAAGTCAGTGCCCAGCTACATGGTCAGCCATGTGGACTCTAGCTCTAAACTCCACAGCAGCTCATTTTCCAGCATGGGCCAGAGCGGCATCCTTTTTCCCAATTTAAAAACAGTACAGCCAGTTCTGCCTTTCTACCGCAGCTTGGTCACCCCAGCGGAGCTTGCAAACACCCCAGGAACACTACCTTCTCTTCCTCTCTTGTCCTCCTCTGTACCTGTTAAACCCATCACAGCCCCTGAACCCTACATGACAGACCCTGTACCAAAGAAAAAGTCTCGGAAATCCAGCATGCCAATAAAGATAGAGAAGGAAGCGGTGGAACGAGATGAGCAGATAGAAAAGGACAGCAGCTCTGAGGATGAGGCTACTTTACAGGGCAGGGACAAGGACGAGTGTGATGGCAGCCGAGCAGAAGGGCGTGTGTTTGCAAAACAAGCTGGGGAAGAGAAGGAGGTGAGAGCGGTTTACAGTGGTGAAGAAAAGGAAAGGGAGGGCGTCAAGCATTTGTTGGACCAAACCTTAGGTAGAGAAATGACAGAGAGAAAGGACAAAGATGATGGCCCAAGGCAAGCTGAAACAGGGGTCATCACCTGTGCACCTACCCCTTTTGAAAACAGACTAATAGAGAATCACTGTGACAACAATATACTCTGCCAGGAACCTAATAGCAATGACGAAAGGGAGGAGACGACAAACACGCTGCCTGCAGGTGACAAGATTACTGAGCTCAGATGGGATATGAGTGAGCACAGGATGACTAATGGGGGCAATTCCCAGCTCACTGACTATGAGAGGGATAGATCAGGCGGCTGTGGAGACGACTATGGTGATTCAGGTTTGTCTCACCTTGACCCCAACGCTGACCTGCCGCACCACTGTGAGATCTGCAGTAAGACCTTTAAGAACCCCTACAGTGTCAAGATGCACTACCAAAATGTCCACCTGAAGGAGATGCACATGTGCACAGTGGATGGCTGCAATGCGGCTTTCCCCTCCCGCAGGAGCCGAGATAGGTAAGAGGGACTCATATTTTGTTATTGTTTCACCTTACAATGTCAAGATTATTTATCAACCTGAACATTTTTCTTCTGTTCGAAGAGGCCAGAGTTAATTTAGCATCAAATCAGTAGGTCCCAACCATGTGCTTAGACATGTGAATGTGCTGGCAGACAAACAACTAACAAACAGCAACAACTGCTGTCTTCATAGGTTTTGGAGTTTGCTATTGAACATATGAGAATTTACATTTTTTTAAGGGTACATAGTGATTGACTGGATTTGACACTTCAGGTACAGTGTTTCTGTAAACAACAAAGAATTAGGGAAAACAGCATAATGTAGTTAAATAAAAAATAATAGTGTGAAATCCATGCATTTGGCAAGAAAATATATCCTCTACTTATAATATTGTAAAAAGGACATTCACATTTAGTGTTAAATAGATTACATAGAATTTTAATGCATATTTGTGTTTTATCTACAGACACAGTGCAAATTTGAACCTGCACCACAAGCTGTTGACCAAAGATTCTTTCAGCCCAGCCAACAGTCTCTACTCACCCTCACCCCACTGTAGAGATCGAGACTCTGTCAGCATGGACTACTGCCAAGACCAGCGGGACAAAGATCTGCCCCATCGAGACTCAACTGGCCAGACCTCCGTCATCTTCCGAGGGCACAATCGCATGGGTCTGGTGTACCCTATGAGCAAAATGTCTACTGCATCATACAATACAGAGGAGCCACCCTTAGGAGAGGTTGAAGGATTGGGAAGAGGAGGAGAGGGTGGTGAAAGCAGTGAAGATGGGGCTGTTCTGGACCTGAGTACCTCTGCCCCACCTCGTGGCAACAGCAGTGCTCGATCTTCCTGGGATTCAGATGGAGCTGGTAGTGATGAAGGGGAAGGGATTGAAGAGGATGAGGGGGCACTCCCCATGGAAGACAGTGATGAAAGCTGTGATGGTATTGGTGTGGGGAGACCTGGTGGTGAGGAGATGGGGGAGAGGACCCTGGGCTGTATTGGTGGAGGACAAGGTGGGCTTCAGGGAGGTGGGGGTGGATCTCCGATAACCTGCCATGTCTGCCAAAAGGTCTACAGCAACAAGGGCACATTCAGAGCCCATTACAAGACTGTCCATCTGCGACTGCTTCATAAGTGTAAAGTCCCTGGCTGTGATACATCCTTCTCGTCTGTGCGAAGCAGAAACAGGCATAGCCAGAACCCAAACCTTCACAGGAACCTAGCTGTTGGCTCAGGTGCTGCAATGGACCAGGAGTAGGGATTTAAAACCCTCATACCAACATGGCTGGCTTTCTTTGTTCCAATTGTCTTTTTGTTGTTATTTTTATTTCTGGGCACCTAAAGAAGGCTCATGGATTAGCACTTTTAAAATTCCAAAATGCAGTCAATCTTCTTGTCATATTTTGGGAAAAAGAAAGAAAAAAAACTGTAGTACAATCATTAGTTCACTTGTTCCGACAAATACAACTTGCACTTGCAACAAATGCCTTTTACTGCAAGACAAACAAAGCATTGAATGAATCTGTTGTGTACATCTGTCAGTACATTCATTTTCAACATTGATCTCAATCTTTCATTGTAATGTAGTACTCATTTATTTGAATTGGTTTGCCTTAAAGCCCAGCTTAGACCTTAAAAATTTTATGTCTGCGAACTGAATTTTCCATGCGTTGTGCAAGTGAGAACTGAGCCATGAATCTGTATCATGCAAGTGATTTTCTATCTTGTCAGATGTCCACATCTTCCTTGTGAAGTTGTGTATAATGTATTGATAAAAAACTGTTGTGAAGTAACCTCTACATGTCTCATTTCATTCATTTGGACATTGATCTTTAAAAAAGTCTTTGTTGAATAGCTATAGTGTTGTGAGCTTGATCAATAAGTTACTGTATGGTGTAATATGATCTGTCTTTACTGTTCTGGTTGTTTCATACTGCTAATGTTGACCAAAGATTTTTTTCAGTCCACAGGTGTGTATAGAAACCCCTTCATACTGTATGAGGGTTATGCAGTATTAAAAGGGCCCACCTGGTCTTCTCAACTACTTTGTGACTAACAGCAGTATTCAGATGTGGGCTCTATTGTAAAATTAAAAAAAATATCCACCCCCATAAAAAAACCTGACTGGGGTGAAAAATATCTAGACTTTGGTTGTGGTTTTGTAAAGAAATCTGCTTTAGACTTGATTAAGACATTGCTCTTGTATTGTTTGTGTGGTCGCTTGCAGTATCCTGACTGACTGGACAAACAGCTGGAAAGTATGCTGTGTCTGGAGGCTAGAGGCATGTACTGTGAATGAGTCAAACACTGAGAAAAAATATTATAAAGAAAAATGCAAGTCATAATAATGTTCCCACATACAAGCACATCCTAAAAAAGAACTGGTAAACAAATGTGTATTGAAATGTATATTCTGTGAATAGAGTAATTTGTTATCTGAAAGAAACCAAAAAATATACTGTATAAAATAGGTTAACTTTACCACTAACATGACCATGATTTTTTAAAATGAATAAACAGGAACATTGTGTTGTACATATCTGATTATTTCACCATGGTATACTGTTCTGGTTTTGCTCTGTATTCTGTGTATTTTTATAATACTGTATTTAAATGCAATGGGCTGGGTTTTACATCCCATTTGTTTGTTGCTTGGATCTGTTTTAAAAAAGGAGCAAAAACCAACATTTGTTGATAGATGTTCATGTTTCCTTTGCTTTAATGTTACAATATTCATTCCAATTAAATAAAAAGCCATATGTTTTCAAGTCTCATTCCATTCAATCATTATTTTGTCGCTGAAAAGAAAAACTGTTTAATATTCCTAAAGATTTACTGCAAGTCTGCTTGTAAACAAAGCAAATTATACCTTTTCATGACTTGAATACATTTTTCTATGTATGTATTACTGTTTGTGTTCTAGTACACAAACAGAGAATGTAAAGAGGAGGAGTTAAGAGTATTCTTTTTGCACACTGCCACAACAGTATCATCTGATCCAGACTGTCTCCCCAGAGGCCTTGTAATACTCAGTGTTAGGCGGAGCAACACTGATGAGTCTCCAACAGACACATAAAGCAATAGGCTGCTGGCAGGATAACATGCACTGTAGGCTTTACTACAGAAGATAATCCATCTCATGGAGTCATTCAAAACTGTGGTGAAACAAAAATTTATTTGAGGGAAGAGTCTGCCCATATTGTGAGAAAGAAATGACTTTATCCCTAACATCAGGCAGTATTGATCAGATGCTTTGAGTTTTTTGCCCACATATTGGTCTCTAAGCTTTCTGCAATTGAGATAAATGGAATTTTATTTATGTTTTTTGCAACACTGAAAAACAAAAAAATTGAACATCTCTTTCCCAGAAATGGTGTCCAGATAATCCACTGGCCTCACTTAAGAACTAAATTAGGAGCTAGAAATTAATAAAAGGGTGCAGAGTTTGTCATTAGGCTTTGTTGACAGACTGAGGGGTCAGGGGTTTGTTCAGGTTCACAACTTTATTCCATCACTGCAACACAACCCAGACTGGGCAACCATACAACACAGACACAAATACATTAAGAGACCAAGAAATATACACACAGACACAAAATGTCCTAATCCACAGCGACAGTGCTGAAAATCATCCAAGCAAGGGATGTTTTGTTGGAACTTGATTAATAGTGTATTCATTATATTTTGATTTTTTGTAATACTTTCTTTTGGCATGATAACATGAAAGAGGCACGGAATTTCAGCAGTGATTAAAAATTTGCATTGCTGCAAAATGGCATACACTACAGGACCTCAAAAAAGCTCTCACAGTCATTGAAGAGGTGAATTAATCGCTGTAATACTGCTATGCAAAGTTAAAGGGCATGGATGAAATGGACCGGGGACAGTGGAAGTATCGTTGGGCCCACATTGAAAAAGCGAGGAGGACAAATCTGTTACGCAACATGCCAAAGTATTGCACGATTACAGAGGGCTGAAAGCCTTGCATAACTCAACAATTCAACCCACCCATCACATTTACTGTACATTAGTGAGCCTGCAGTGCTGTTCCTCATCACTTAGGAGCTGAAAAACCCAGTTCTGACAAGTGCCCCCCATCCTTTTTCTCTGGCACATTGCAGAAATCTAGTACCACTCAGAGAGGGCACAATGGGTTATTTCAGTCCCTCCTGTGTGCTGCATGTAGGCGACAATATTCAACAGAGAACCTGGTTGATCTGTAGAGGTGGAGTACTTGCTCAGCTTCCTCCACAGAGCTGTAGCTGTATCTGGAACAACTTGCATCATTAGGGCTATTTTTATGAAGCCGAGGACCACTTTCAGATACTGTTCAGTTGTAAATATGGAACAGATTGAGAAAAGTAAGGAGCCTCCCTCACAGCAGTTTTGGATAGACTGATTTTGAAAACTGTCTTAAATGATCCGTTAGGGAACATGAATCTATTTCTCAATAGAAATTTTCTTGTCGTGATTTGTGTGTGCGTGTGTTTATCCTGAATGCATGCAATACCTAACTATATATGAAATCATTTCAAAAACACAAATGAAGTGATAATGAATTTGTTTTGGGCAGCACAAACTGAGGCCAAGACTCAAGCTGAAAGTGAGACGGCAACATTTCTCATGTGGTCAGTGTCTACACTGATGCCTAACTTGCAGCTATTATCTTTATAGTATTGACTGTTGTGAATGAAAACAATCTACAAAAAACATCCAGCCGTTAAGCTCGTACAAATAACGCAAAGTGAAATCACACTTGGTGCACACTTGGTGTACACACCTTTAGTTCAGCAAATAAATAAAATGGTGGACAACAATTTTTTTGACCACAATCTGAATTTCTGTCATCTGTTGGTTAATTGAGGCGCTCTTAAATATTCAACATCACGAAAGATGTATGGGGTTAGAAACCCAAGTAGACAGCCAAACAAAAAGGTTGCAAACTCTTAATAGACCATATGAGCTGTGGAAAAGACAAGCTAAAAATAGAGGTGATGAAAATCATTATTATTATTATGTGAATTTAAAATTAAACAAAAAGTTTATGATTTACAGCACAAAAATGCATTCTACCATTTGAAGAAAGTTGCCTGAAGAGCAGGAGTAACAGAAAATAAGTTCCAAAAATTGAAGTAATAAAATGTGTGTGAATTTAAAAAATGGACACTGGATAAAAGAGACACACAAAACTGATTTTCAACTGGACTGCGTTATTGTCAACTCTCTATCATTCAAAATACCAAACTCACATTTATGGGTCACAGCGAGCGTCTGCGGGCTGTTTAACTCACAACTTTCCCTGAAAATACATCAGTGCGTCAGTCATAGAAATACTATCTATGACGTTTCTGCAAAATCAAAGGCTACTGTGTCTGTCTAATGTTTAGTGCTGAAATAGTGTGGAGGGTTTCGAAGCTTATTCACTGAAAACAGCTGCCTGCTGCTGCCTGAAACATGGTTGACGACAGTGGTGAAACTCAACCAAACAGGCTGTAAAACCAAAATAATAAATTGAAGGAGGCTGTGTAGGGCTGATGGAAACAACACAGCTGGGTGATAGCTCTCTTTGGGCTTGTCTCTAAAGGCAACACATTTCACACTTGACAAAGTCAACTGAACCACTGTTAATATAAAATTGATTAGTGCAGCTTTGATGTAAAGAAATGTAGCAGTGTTCCCGGATATCAACTACAGTATTACTACATTATCTCTATTATAACTAATAATAATATACTGTAATTATTCTCAAATCAGTGTGAGGTTGTCAAGTGTGGTTAACTTACCAATTTTAGCTCATACTACATTCCCAGAAAATTTGTTTTGATGTTTGTGCTCAAAAGAACACAGCTGAGTGCTAGATTAAAGGTTAGAGATTTGCCACAAGTCAGCACCTGGGAAGCAATGAATATATGCACACTACTGTGAGTATCCCAAACAGTGAAACTGAGCCCTCTGAACAACTCTGCTGATGATCCTTCACATGTTCCGGAGAGAAGGGTCTTTCTCGGGCATTGACACTGGATCCCATCTCTTGTTCCTGGGATGGGGATCAGGGCCAGTGGGTTGGAGTTTGGGGGGTAGGAACTGGAGAAAAGTCAGAGAAGGGTGGAGAAAATGGATTGTCTATGGGTGCTTGGAAAGCTGAGGAATATGAGGGGTATTACTGCCTAGCACAGCAGCCAGATGGACAGCAGATGACTTTTGTTCCTCCAAACACCCTGCACACTGAAGTAAAAACTGGAGGAGGAGGAGCAGAGGAGTAAAAGCCGGGGGGAAAAAGAGAGGAGGCAGGAGGAGACAGGCTTGAGTGAAAGTTTCAGTTTTATGAGACAGAGTTTTTTCCTTTCTGGACTGTAACATGTTCATCAATGCCCTTTGTGTCCCAGTCTGCCCTGCCAGGATAAAAACCTTTTTATAATTATACCATCCACCACCATTGTTTAAGAAAGGCCTGTAAAGGTTTATGCAATTAAGAAAGTCAGAAGTAAAGATTTATTTCATAGTGACAGATGCGAATGATTCACTATACCCCACAATATTCTGTGGCCTTAATTCAACTGTGTACACAAATTAAAATCTTATAATGGTTCCACTTAACAGTGTGCACGCCAGCGCAGTAGTGTGAAGTGATGCTAGTCTGACCCCTGCTGCTTAAAACCAGATCCCCACTCATTTGGATGTCTGCCTCTCTGTAAACCTGTAGTGCCCCTTAGTGGTGAAAAAAAGGAGCCACAGGCTTCTCTAGGATTTCATGAAATGTTGGCACCTGTACACAACTTGTGTTTTTTAACTTCATTGTAACATCAATGGGTGGCACGATGGCTTCGTGGTTAGCACCTTGCCTCTCGGGTTTGATTCCCGACTGAGACCTTTCTGTGTTGGGCTTACATGTTGTCTCTGTGTCTGCATGGGTTCCCTCTGGGTACTCTGTTTCCTCCCACCACCCAAAAACATGCATGATAGGTGAATTGGAAACTCTAAATTGACTGTAGAAGTGAATGTGAGTGTGAATGAGTTTTTGTCTGTCTGTGTGTCAGGCCAGCAATGTACTGATGACCTGTCCTGGGTGTACCCTACCTTCTGCCCAATGACTGCTGGGATAGGCTCCAGCACCCCCATGATCCCAAAACAGATAAAGTGGTTACAGAAAATGGATGGATGGATGCAAGATCTACAGGCAATATATGTCAACCATGGAGTAATAAAGTTACCAATGCTTTTGTACTGTGGGTCTGAGAGCTAAATGCACTACAACCTATTAAACACATGAAACAAGACAAAACAAAATCAAATGTAGATACACCAAGTACCTGGGAACAAAATATGATGTTACACAATAAGGAGGCAATAATTCAGGATCTTACAAAGAATTTATACAGGTCATGCATGACCTACTGAGCAATTATCTGTGCATTCTGGAGGAAAACTGCATCACCAAATAAATCTGGTGCAATTTTATCCCCACCATAAATGTTTACCTACTTAACAACAAAGAGTCAAACCATATTGCTCCTTTATAATTTGGGGGTACTTAAAGGGGACTTTATTTTTTGGTCTCAAAAGGCCCACTGATGAAAATGTGCAACATCTGCTTGAATCTGCCTTGAAGTAGCATTGCTCACTGAAAGTAAACAAAAACTTCAAAATACAAAACCCCAGACTCATTTATAGCAGATTTTAGATTATATCTAAAATAGTGTAAGACACACCACATTACCAGTTCAAACAACATGGCCATCTTCCACCAACGACCCAGCTCTTTCTCTTTATTTGACCTGCAGTATATTTTTAACTGAAAGTGATTGAAAATTTTCTTTTCAAAAAACAAGAAAAATACACAAGGGATTTGTTTTAGTTGTCATGGTTTTGAGTTGAATTTCTTGTTTTGTTGTTTCTGTCTTATTTTGAAAAGTTTTTCCCTTGTGTGTTTCCGTGTACTTGTTTCCTGTCTGTGATTAGTTCATTGGTTTCACCCACCTCTTTGCCTGCACTCCAAGTCTATTTAAGTTGTGTCATTTGCTTTGTTCCTTGTTGGTTCATTTGCTGTGTTTGTATCCATGTGCCTGCCTTGATTTCTTTTGTTTCCCTAGTGTTCATTTAGATTTTGGATTTCTGGTTTTTGGGTCTTTGGTTTTTGGATTTTGGTTACCTTGTCATGTTTGGACTGATTACCCAGATTTTGACCCTGCCTGCCTTGACCATCCGTAAGCCTAGCTCCTTAAATAAACTGTTTAAACATCTTTGCTCTTTGTCCCTGTCTGCATTTGGGTCCATCTCTCCATGTGACCAAGCCTTGACATTAGTGTTGCAAAACTGCACCACTGGCTTTAATGGGCAGCACCATTTACACAAAACCCAAGATCACTGAGTCATAAGTTAATTTAGCAATGGTGCCAACAGTTAGCACATTAGGTCTATACAAAATATAAAAATTATTTTTTATTCAAATCTCACAACTTTAATTATTTGTTTAAATTAAGGTTGTAAATTATGGTAAATGGACTCTACTCATATAGCACCTTACTAGTCTTCAAAGTGCTATTACACAATAAGTCAGTATTCAACCATTAACACAAAATGAAACTGAAGAAAGATGGAGACTAACATATTCACACACCCATGGAACAGCTATAGTGAGAAATTTGGAGTTCAGTGTCTTGCCCAAGGATGCTTCAGCATGCAGCCCAGAGGAGCTGAGGATTGAATCTCCAATCTTCCGATAGGGTCAGCAACCTGCTCTACCTCTGAGCCACAGCCATCCTGTCAATGTACGACCACTCAAAGTACTTGTTTGGCACTGAATGACTCAGGTTGTTTCAGTACTTATGTTATGAAACGTGCTTTTCTGTGTACTCAACACATGATAAATTTAGTTACAACACACGAAACATATGATAGCTTTAGCCTCAAATGTTCTCTGGGAAGTAGTGATTTTGGTTTAGGATTACTTCTCTTCTGTAGTGGCAGTAGTCAACAGAATGATCTTTGATCTGCCAGGCACAGTATATGGATGGTATGAGCATACATTTGCAACACAACCAATCCCAGCTAGATGGCTCCATCAGCACTGGACCAGTTTCAAATTTTTTTGTCCCCAGTACTCATTCACACATCAAAACATGGAAAAAACATAGGGCCCAGGGTGAAAAAAACCCAAAAATTATTTTTAAAAATAACTTCCATGTTCAGGGGATATTGTACTGTCATAGAAACTGTCAGATGTGGTTCACCTCTTGCTGAATTTGCATTTATTTCCTGGAGAAAAGAAGGCTGAAAAGTAAGTGCGTCCCTCAGGGAGCTGAACTGACTTATTACATACATATTAACATCAACTCACATCAATGTTACTTTGAAGGGGCACACTTTATTGAAGATGATAATGATAATCAATATGATGACCTAAAGTCATGCAGTTATCGCTGCCTAGTATGTTTTTTTATTTTAATTTTGATTTTATGCTAACCTATACATTTAACAGGGAATTAGTGTGTTTCCCCCTCTGCTACATCCATCAGACAGAGGTTAGGCCTACTGTGATGCTGATTCAGATTGGACATTTGAAACATAGCATCAGGTACTTTTACTAGAACACCTGCAAACGTGTTGTAATACACAGAAAATACACTTTGCTTTATAATTTGTCTGCTTTTCGTTGCATTTTGTTCATTACTTGAAAGGTTACTTGACACTGTAGAGAAAGAAACTAGGTGAGAGAGGGAGGCATGACATGCAGCCATGGTCTGCCTCTTTAACTTCACAAGTTAGACGGGCACAAGATGAGTCTACATTACTTTGGCCTGTTATTTGTCCTAACAATATTTTCATCAGCTGTACAGGTCGCTAATTCGTGTCATTTTTAGTCATTAACTGTGTTTAGGTATTTTTCGAGGCCTTTGTAGTCATCATTTTTCTGCGCCGCGGTTTCCTCCACACGACCAACTGTCAGCCAATGGGAGTTGAGAACTGGCGACATCTCTGTAATTCAGGAAACCCCTTCTCCTCCGCCGCTCATTAAATTAGGTAACCGTCACTTCCGTTTCTTACTTTCCAAAATAAAACGACTGCCCAATGTCTGACAACCCTTCAGAACAATTAATGATCTCGTGAAAATGACAGCTAATATGAGTGCGTTTTCTGAATTAAAATAAGAAATGTGTGTGCATAAGTCCTAAATTAAGTCACTACAATCAGGCTAAAGAATGAAAGAATTGTATTGTAGGGGAGTCAGAAGACACATATAACAGACCAAGATGTAGTCCATTATCCACACAGGGTCTTCACTAAGCATTGCAGGTTTATTTTGGGAACACTATTAATGTGAGCAGTGTCCCCTTTTCAATTTTTATAAAAGGTATAATGGAAGTTGTACAAGGTGGATGCCTTTTTTAGTGGTTAACCCATCAGAGTTCAAATCACTGTATGCTGAAAAAATGTAGTTGTCAGACTACCTCACTGACACTATTTGTGTCGTTCATTCAGTATCAAAACCAGAATTTTTATGGAATAAAAGGCGTCAATTTTCATTTTTCAGGTCAAGTGACACTTTTATTTTTAGGATTTTTAAACAATTTCCGGTTGTGTCAACCTTTGCTTCCTCAGCTTCACCCATATGAGCTCTTGCTGCAATCTTGAACGGTAGTGACTGATGTTGCAGTGTTGTGGGGTCGCCTGGCTGTTTCTGAAACGTAGATTTGTCCAGCTTTAACCAGTGTTTTACGGAGCAGTTTCTCCAAAGGTGAAGCGTTACACATTTGTCGAAGATGTCCGTGGCCGGGCTGAAGAAACAGTTCCACAAAGCCAGTCAGGTATGGAGACGCCTGTTATTGCTCGTTCATAACAATTGTTTGGATGTGATCTCTGTTCGCAGCTAGCGGTAAACGGAACCAGGTAATTCGAAACATAAAAAACAGTCAGCTGAATATCCCTACATATAACGGTAACTGTGGTGGATGGTGGCGCAAATTCAGCCACTTTTGGAGCATTTTTAGCTGCCTGTGTAGTCTTACCTTTTGAACCAGATAAGTTCGTTTTGTACCGAGACAACGTCATGCCAAACTCCGTTGAAAAAAATCACAAAATTAAACGTTTTCCGGCAGCTCTTTAGACTAATTTTAGGCGCGGATAGGAAACATTCAATTCCAGCAGGTAATTCGGCATTGTTACTGACATATGTTAGTCACCTCGCACCTTGCTATTTCAAATGTTAACATTTCGGCTGTACGTGGTAACAGTTTGTATTGTCAATTGGAAAAACTCTTAATATCATAATATCAGGAAAAGTTGTGAAGAAGTAATTAAAATCCTGCTTAAGATTAATTATTTTTTCAAGTTAACGTTTACGTTTCTCTCATGTTTAGTTTTACAATACTAACGCTATATTTGTTAACTATTAAGATTACAATAACAAGTGAACATGGCTAATTATTCGCCGTCCAAATGTCGCAGCATATGTCTTAAACGTTATGATCCAAGGGGTCTGTATGGTAAAGGATTAGGACCACATGATAAATTGATCTGGTTTCTGTGTCTAACATAAGAATTCTGGAAATAAAGCCTTTTCTCTGAATTATGATTCTTAACTAAAAACTCAAACCATTTTTGATTTCAAAAGCAGCTGAGCTGTCCTCTGTAGACTAGCAAAGTGTTTCAAACGCATTACACACGAGGTATTACAAGCAGTGTGAATGAAACTGACCCTACAGTCACATTGACCCAATGCGGGTTTACCATGATGTTTTCAAAATGAACATTATTGTTGGGCATAAAATTCAATTCAGAATTGGCCTGTTATTTCCACAGATTGCTGCCACCAAAATACACTATGGTGGGCGGTTGTGAGTAACTGTGAACCGTTTCAAGATAACAAATGCTGCCTGTTAATTATCTGTTTGCCACTGCTCTTAATGATTCAGAAGTGTCTGAAGCTTAGAATGAACCTTTTCAAAAACCTTTGCTGGTTAAGTCAACAAATCAACACAATTGGGTTAGAGTGGAGTATGGCATGAGGGTTTCCTCACAGGATTGTTGTCCATCTGTTAGATGTTCCCTTACTGTAGCCCACTGATGCTTTAGGCCACCGGACACAGAGTGCTACCCAACAGAGAGAATGGACTTCAGGCTGGGTTTGGGGCAGGTTGTGGTTTTGTTGTTGACGGTGCAAATAGGATGCATGTATGACATGGTTCCAAATAATGCACAGTGGAAATAGAAATAAAAAACAAATAGAAATAGAATAGACAGAGTGTTAGTAGTAATAATTTAACAATGTGAGATATAATAGTTCAGCAGCTCTAGGGACATTTTTGCACTGCTTTTCTTTTAGTAATGTCAGAATATTTTCCTGAATGTGCTTGCTTACTTTTGACATTTTCAATACAGGACTTTTACATACAGGTATAAGTACTTCTGAATACTTCCTCCACAACTGTCTGTCAAGGTTGACAGACTCCAGACAGCTTTTGTTTAAGCTTGTTTGTGACAATTTGCTCTTAGTCAAGCTAGCACGCTGTGCTTGTGTAAATCAGCCAAGTACGACACTGTATTCTGTATTCTCTAGCCTATATTTACATGTTTATGCTGCTTTTTGAACAGGTGAATTGATAAAGGCCTTTTCTGTGGAAAGGATTTATTGTACTTGTATGAATGAGTATAGTTGGAGAAGTTTTTCCCTGACTGAGACCTTCATAGGAGATGCTGCAGTCTGATAAGATATTACACCAATGCATGAAAATATACCTTTAAACATAATAAAAGACAGCAATAACAAGTGGCTACCATAGTGACAGTCAGTCATGATTGTAGCAATACATATTATTGGTAGTTGCCTCTTTTGTCCAAATATGGTCACTTCTGGCTCCAAAACAGACCAGATGGGAGAGTCCATAAAAGCAAACTGGAGTCTTAACAAAAGGCAATATATTTCCACAGTTTTGAGAAAGTACATCAACTGATTGATTGCAGGATCTTTTTCCTTTTGTGGTTATATTTTGTCGTAGTGCTAGCATAAACAATGTAATAGTGAAACAGTTTTTACATGAATGCAAACGTTTTCATGCACTCGAATTTTAGTTAGCAGCTGACAAATAGTACTGATACACTGCATGCTAATATCGGCCAGTATTGCTGACCTGGGTGATTTATTGTTTTTGTTCTAGTTTGGTTTACTCTTACTGCCCTTGTCATACTTGTTTTGGGTCACAGCCTTTCTTTATTGTCAGTAAAAAGGCTCTGATAAACTCAGTGTCCCTGATCAGCACCATGCAGTAATCAGACACAGTGAGAGATTTAGCGAACAGGGTAAAGTATTTAGCAGCAATAGGTGATAGCTGATAGAAAGAAAAGAAGCAAGAATCAGAGCAAATATTAGACTTATATTCAGTTTGTATGCTGCTCTGCAGAATGGGTAAACAGACTAGTGTTTACTGACAAGTCATATGGTAGAGTCTTGTTTACTGTGCACAAAAATGGTTATTTGTGGTTTAATGATGCAGGTAGCATGGCACACAAGCATGGCATTTATACATATGTATCCATATACAGTAGATAGTAGCTGGTCAGCAGTAGACTCAAGAAGGACCTGGGTTCCACTGTAAGCAAACCTAGCTCCTACTTATGTGCCGTAACTCTGAGTAGTATGTTCAAGTATGTTCAGTTGTGTTGCTGACCCTGATCCATGATCCTTCTAGGGGCAGACCTTCATTATTCCCATTTCAGCTATGTGCCAAGTGTTGAATACATTTAAACCCATGAGAATGTAGTAACACAAACCACCATCTCTCTGTTCAGCAGTTTCACATGAACACCCTTACTGTCATCATATGTAAGAGATGCAGTGTGCAGTGCAAAGCTACATGAGAAAAATCTTTCAAATGTATATTAAAATCTAAACCTAAATTTTAAGGATATCAAACATAAAGTATAAATAATAACTAGGTATGGCAAAATATGTAAAACACAGTGCTGTTGTGTGCATTCCTGGGGGACATTCTTTGATTACTTTCACATCTAACCTTTTCAGTGCAGTCAAAATGGATCCTTTTCCCAGTCAGTGGACTTTGTCAGGGCTGGTGTAAAAGCATTCAGTTGAACTAGTGCAGGCCAAACAACCAGGCCAAGATTTCCAGTTACTTATAAATCCAACTGTTGATAGTGATCGTTTTGGTAACCATGTACAGGAATCAACGTCAGCACGGGTATTTTCCATTTTCACTGTTAAAACATCTGTGATTCTGTCCCACTCTCTTTATTTGTCAGTTCAGCACTCCCACAGCTCTGATCATTTCCAACATGCTTCCTTTTCACCCTGTCCCTACCTGTTGATAACATCTGGTCAATCTCCGGTCTAATAATGCTTATAATATTTTATTTCTTTGTGACGTCATTGTGACACCAAAGAAAATAAATATGCACATCAGGGGCACTAAAGTACTGCATAAACGTCCGTCAGTCACAAGACCTTGATTTCCCCATGGGAGTCCTGATGACGTACCGATGATGCGGGATGACGTTTGCCAAAATACTGATTAGTGAGTGGACCAGAACTGAAATGCGTTTTGTCCATTGGTCTGGAGAAATGAACTGAACGACTACTGGAACTCGTATATGAAGCTTTAGGTGTCTAAGGATGTGAGACACACATATGTTGTCATATGTGTGCGTGTGGGGATGTGACTTTAAAGTGCCACTGTAGTCAGTGAGCAGTTTTGTGTAAAACATTAGCAGAAACGCTATATATACATATTATTCAATACAAGCATTTTAGTGCAGTGCTGGTAAAATATCTGTCTTTATGTGTAAATGTGACATTTTCAAATACTTTATTGTTCAGCAGAATAACACGTTAAATACTGGTCATCACCTTTTAGAATTACCTTCACGTAGTTCAGGTCAGCATTTCTGTGTGAGAAGATATTTTCCTCAGAGCTGGATTCAGTTAAAAATTAAAATATGTATATTATTTTTATTTATTTATTTTAGAGTTGAACAACAACTGGCTCATTCACAGTGACTAGTACACAAACTGTGACCTGTCTTGTTTGCTACATAACATGATAAAATCCACTGGATTCTTCCTCCTTCTGACACAGACCCCAGAGACAGAGGTTTATGTTTTCCACAAAGTTTTGTAGATTGTAACTGTTGTAGTTTAGGGCCCTCTGGGTTTCAGAGCTCAGTTGAGCTTACCTGAAAACTAATTTTACATCAGCTCAATTAATGAACAATGACTTCAAATTAATATCATGTTTATTTTCAACTTGTATCTCAGTTTTGATAAATATACTGTTTTTTTAACATAATGAAATTTTGTATTAATGACAGATGTTCCCTAAACATTCACATACAGATTATTGGTAAATGATGATGATTATATGATCATGTAATTGCCAACTGTTCCAATATTCCATTATCATTTAAGTAAATTTCAGAGAAAAAATTTGTGGTTTCAGCTTTTAAATCTGGATGTGCAGTGTTTAGACCTGTACTGTTGCTGTTGCTTGGTCGCTATTTCAACACATCACTTTAGTAGCTGGGAAACTTTGATGAGCTTTTTTTTTAATTTTACAGGAAAATTAAATTGTTAAAATAGTGGATTGTTGCGGCTCTTTGTCTTTCTACAACACATGGTTGTCACTAAAAAAAGAGCATCCACACACTCTAATCTGTGCAAAAATGTTAAAGGTAAAAAAGGCAATTGAAGGAATTGAATGAAGCAGTACAAGGTGCCATTAAAGCTTTTTCAGACAGTGCCTGCTGTACCTAAACCCAGCAAGGCTCTATAACTGAGAAGAAGCAGCTGCTAGCTTGAACTGTTGTTAGTAAGAATACTGAGTTGCGTTGTGTTAACACTGGCTGAACTGGAGTTTCAGGCCATTATGTGAGTGCTTGCACCATTTTATCTGCAAAGCTGTCTAAGCACATCATGTGTCTTCACTCTGGACCTCAGGCTTTAGCAGAGAGAAACTATCAAAGCCTTTTAAGCTCAAGCTTCACGTCAAAAATCATCAGTGTGGAAAACCCAGAGACGATAAAGCAGTCTTAGTGGTGGAAAAGCTACATTGTAAAAGAGAAGCCAATGTGTCAGGTCAGGAGGGCGTGCCTGTTGTTCTTTCTGACTGTGAATTTGTCCCCCAGGGTGAGACTGTGCACCAGCAGGTGCCCGGTGCTGAGATGTCTGAGGGAGAACGTGACGCAAAAACGACCTGAGCTGCTGTGCAATGGCACTTGGAGGCTCCATCATGACAAAGTGTTGTCTCACTTGCGCAGGCTTTGTGCTCTTGCCACCACGGTTGTCTCTCCTTACCCATCCAAGTGGCTGGATTTGGCTCCTTGTGACTTCTTTCTCTTCCCCAAACTGAAATTCAAGTACTTGACCCACTTACAGAACAGGACAAGATTTTTATTCACAGTGTGACGGGAACTCTGGGAATGGGGTATCAATGCACAAGGACGCTACTTAGATGGAGGTTGCAGCCAAATTTAAATCAGTTACAGTTATTGTTTTGAAGGAGTAGTCTGAACACATTTTAGTTACACCTATGTGATGAAAAAACCCATCAGTTGAATAGCGTTAATGCAGTGCACTTCAGGCAGCTAAACTTGGATGGCTAATTGTCACGGAACTGCAGTCCTAGGTGTGATACTATCTATAGTGACAATCAAGAAACTAATAATATAGAACATACACATTTCATGTGAGAAGATGCAATAATAGAGATAAATGGAATGTTTTTGAGTTTTTGCACAGATTTGAGTGTAAAAAAGTTTGATTCCAGATTAACACAGAACATCTAAACATACATTAAATAAGAGTAGAATAAAATGAAAATAAAACAATATACACATATATACCCAGAAAGTACAGTATATGCAGTGTCAGTGTAAAGTTCTATGTCATTTACTATAGAATGTGGGCGATGAGTTGTGGACTATCACAGCTTGTGAAAAGAAGCTGGCAATTTAATTGCAGTTGCAGTATTGGCTAGATGTTTTCCTTATATTCCTCAGAACACTCCCTCATCCTTAGTTGAAATTGTTTGTTCTTTCCCCAGGTTGAAACAGTCATTATATCTCACGTGTCACTGAAAATTCAACACTAAACACCAGCACTTATCTAACTAGATAGAGAGTGCTGACGTTGGTATTGACCTTAGATCATCATCTGGGTGAAACATAGATTGGGTCACACGTGAGAGATTCACAGAATTGTTGTCTTGTACCCTCATGAGGAAATCTTATGTCTGTTATCTGGGCTGCTGCAGGAAAATGTGAATGTCAGTATTTATCTAATTACCCGTGGAGTTATTCTTGTGGTAGCTAAATGTTAACTTGTTACTTCCTGTTTTTGTGTCTGTCATTGTTCTTGTTCTGTGTGATCTCCTCCACACCTTGATCAGTAAGACTGTATCTTGAACTTGTTGGTTTCTCTTTCACAGCCTGTTCCATGAGGTAACATGTAGGTCATGTCTCCAACATAAAGTAGGGATGTTATACACTCAGTTCAATTCACTTTTATTTGTATGGAGCGGGGGTTATCTTTGAGCACATTCATAAGGAGCAGGTCTAGACCGAACTCTTCATATTCATTACTAAGTAAGATGATATAATGCACGTATTAAAATAATGACTGAAGGTTTTTGCTTTAGAAGGCAGTGATTTCAAATTTCAGAAACCTGTTTGATCTCACTGTTGTTGATCTCTAAGTCAGACTGTGATGAGCAGTCAAAGCCGAGGCTGTAAAACATGTCATACCTTTGCATTTACAACACTTGTAACAGTTTCCTGTTACTAGAAACATGGTGAGAAAATATTGGGGAACAGCCAGACAGCATCAGTCAGACTTGTAAATCTGCTTAAAAGCAAACAAAAGATTGTTTTTTAGGTGTTGGTCAAAAATATTGTTTGGTATTTCAGCTGCTTCCTGAAGCGGAAATGGTACAGTGACCGGGGCTGAGACCAGATATATAAATCTATCAATCAGCAGAAGACAACAGGGAAAGGGAACATTGATACTTCCTGTTTATTATCCATGTCTGAGTCTTTTTCCAATTTATTAGAAAGGTGGTATGGGAAGAGTTGTCAAATATAGTCTTTGACCATTTTTGATAAATAAGATTATTCTTCACCCACGTGGTCAATACTGTTGAAGCAGAAACCTGCCATTGCACAAGGAAGAAGTTGACGTAGCCACAGTGACTAAAGACTAACGATGAACAAAATATGAACTGTCATAGAAAATATGTGGCTTTTGTTAAAAAGGTATAACTCATGTACATAGCAAGTTCAATATGGAATACACTTTGTAGAGACCAGTACATTTTTAAAATCCTATGAGGTTTAAGTAGGCCTGATACTTAGACTTACTTTGTAACGTAGGTTAGACTTTATTTATCTGTTGAGGGACCCTAACTGATCAGCAGTGTCTGACATATTTCATTCTTGGTGTAATATTCATTACACAAAAAGCAATATTGGTTAAAAGGTTGATTTGTCTGTTTGTGATACTGATTGAAGGAATATGACGATTAGAGTTCTGAGCAGAAAACTCAATCTCGATCGCTGAAAAAGTCTGAGGTATCATTGGTGATTTAGAGATCAGAATCCCCATCTGTCCAGTTCTATATATATATGATTTGATAACAGAATTGTTTTTGCTTCTGATCTAGTGCTCAGTTATTTTGCAAAGTCCACCGTACAGGTAGAACCCACTGGAGTTTTATGACTAATACTATGATGCTTTTAGGTGAAAGCACTGTTTGAGAAACCAACAGAAGGCCGCAGCACTATTCTTACATGAGCACAGATCCTCTTTCAATTTGAAACCCCTCAGTGAGTGTGAGTTTACTGAATCCTTTGTTAACTATTTACAAAATTAGAAGTTAGAACATTTGTTAGATACAACCACTCTGGATTCTGCCACTGTGAAGTAGAAGTATAAGAAAAAAACAATCTCTCTATGAGTGGAACAGTCTAGGCTAGAGTGTGTTATAGGCTGAGCTGCCTAATGTCTTCTCCTTAGGTCGGGGTATGGACCTGGTGTGTTGTGCATGCATTCTTGCAGCATCAAAGCAACATTTCATCACAGTAACCTATGTACATTTGCAGCCTGCAACGGAAACAAAATGCCAGTAGATAGAGATACAACTGACACCTCTATGAAAAGGATCCATGAATCTTTAATGAGGAAGTGATGCAGGGACTGAGCCTCAGTCGCCTGGTGGTCTGGCAGACAAGCATTTCAGCTCATTAACATTTAAGCAGCCCATCATCATTGTGTGCAGCTTGACTGTGACGTGGATCAGCCAATTTATGTTGGTTGGACAAAATGAGAGCCTACCAGTTGAATAGCAGCTGATACATGATATACAGGAACAGGGTGTTCTGTCAGTAGACACTGGTGAAAAGTGAGATACAGTATGATATACATAGCTTTTCTTTCCTACTGAGAAAGACTCTAGACCACTTTCTACCACTGAGGCCAGAATATACATTTTTCTAGTGGTTTTATTTGAAAATTGTCTAAAGAATAAAACAAGTCTATTTAAACTTTTATTTAAAACTGCAATAAGACTTGATATCCACTACATTTGTGCAACACAGTATATTTAAGAATGTCTATGGAAAGTATTTGACATGGAACAAACTTGTATTTACAGGCTGTACTAAATGGTAGTTGATTCCTTTATTGCACTGAAAAAGTATTTGTGGAAAACCTCTGAAGAAATAATCATTTTGGACTCTAAAATCATTTGTGGAAATGAGCTGGCATAAAATATTGCTGCGGACAATCTTCCAAAAACAAATGAACCTTATTTGTTTGTGGCTCAGAGCTCCCAATATAAAAGTTATTGTTCGAGTTCAGAAATAACGGAAATACAGGGGCAGTGAGTACTGTTTGTATGGGAACGATTCCAAAAACACTGTTGATCCACCTCAAAGCTGGTGTACCTTTTTAAGCTGTTTTTTAGGCTGTTCTCTGGGGACCTCTTCTCAATATTGTTATTTGCAGTTCATGAGGTGCAATTTAAGTGAAACAATGACTGATCAATCTAAAAGATGTCAAGAACTATTTTTGAACAATTTTTTTTTAATTGAAAGGATTTACATTAAAATGTTTCTGTCGTGATTCTTTAAAAGAACAAAAAAATGTCCAAGACCCAAAACTCCCAAGAAAGTCAAGCATCAGCCTGTGTTGCTGCATTAACAATGCATTAGTAGTGTAAAGAGACTTCCATTCTTCTTCAGTGGCAGTTTTTAAAGTTTATTTAAGATAACGATGAAACATGAAAAGAAAAATATGAATATGAAATACAAATGCTAGTTTATGAGCAGTCATTATGATTTTGTGTACTCACTCCATGTGGCCTGACTGAAGAAATAATAATCACATTAGGTCTGCCCAGGACTCATCAGCTAAGGACGCCACTGAAAGTAATGGACAAGTGTGTCCCTGCTCTGGACAGACCTCTAATGAGGCAATTACCTGTTATAGCAGGTTTAACAAAGGCATGGCAAAGCAGGATTAATCCAATAATGTCATGTCATTCTGCCAGATGTGTTTCTTTTCCTTGAGAGGGGATTATTTGATTTTCTAAATCATCTAATTGTCTGTGTTCATTCAACAACCTTGTTACCTCCCTGACAGTTTATCAGAAGAAGATTCTCCTGCAACGACTCACAGTGGCTTTGATTTCCTGAAGCAGAGCAGTCGTGGTTTTGTAGGTTACGGTTAGATTCATCTGCCTGACTGGCTTAAAGGGAAACTTAAACAATACAATTGGCTAGACTGCCTGCTGCCTCTTCCTTCCTGCACACACTGAAACTTTAACACGCAAATAAAGTTCCACCCACAGCTCAGGAAGAATCACACATGTACACACAGAGACTGTGTGTGTGCTGTATGCTGAGTGAAAGGCTCTTTTCATATTGTTATCTTGCCAAGGACATCTCAAGCTTTTCAATTTACAGATCTGTTTGATGGACACACATGACGCACCACAGGTTTTGTTCCAACAACACAAATGGGAAGGACAAGTTTTGCTTTTGGTTGTGCAGTACTAAACTGTGTGTGTATACGGTATGTTTAGAATATATTAGGTTTTCAGCTTTCTCTGGCTGGAATAAAATAATTTATAGTAAACAAAGCTTCTAATCCCTTAGCCGGGGAAACTAAGTAGCTCTTCTATGAACATGAAGTAGTCCCTAATCTCTGAAGGCTGCTGTGGTTAATAACACTGAAGCGTGTGATTTAGCTGAGTCAATGTCCTGCAAATCGCATGAAGGCTTCAAAACAAAAATTAAAGTTACACTTTCAGATTTGTCTCGTATACCATTTACAGCAATAAGAGCTGTTATAATAGTAATTTTTCCAGTGCGAACACTACAAGCACCTATAAAAATGGTGCAAACCCTTAAAGCTTCTCACAGGAAACTGTCTATGCACACTGAGGTCAAACTGGCCTCCACATAGGAGATGTTAAACACATCATAAATAATGCATTACTGCTTTATTACTGTCTAATAACTAACTTATTAATTGATAAAATACAGAAACATACCAAGTTATAGTTGTCCACCAGTTTATGTGCAATATAAAAGGTGATATTAAGATATAAATTGGCTTTAAAAAGTGCCTAGTGTACATAGTGTAGTCCATTTCATGTTTTCTAGCAGCAACAGCTCGTAGTTGTCACTCTACCACTGCCAGGCCTACTCAGAGTCTTGAGGTTAATAAATTGTGCCTATAACAAGTTTACAAGATTTTTGAGTTACTTTTAATTTTATTTTGACTTGTGGCTTATTTTCCGTTCAGTTAGGCCCCAAGGGAATTTTGATTTTGAGTTTCAGTTTTAGTCTTTTTTTAAAGGGTATTGTTTTTATGAAGTTTCAGTTTCTGTCACTGTTTATTTTCATTGTAGTTTCATGTTACGATAACAGAAAACAATTAAAACTCTGGTGCACAACTTTACATACTTTTTAAAAACGAAAAATATCCATATACACTACAATATTCTTAAAATTAATACGCCAAATTTTAGTTCATTGAAACACTGTGCTGGTCCAATAACATGTTTAACTTATCTGCTTATCTCAGCTGTGAGTCACTGAGTAGCTTCAATGTCCAGCCTGTTCAGTCCACTACTCAACAAACAGACTTTTGCTTGGGACAGCAGGAGGGTTATAGTTCAGTCCAATAGTAACCACTTGTTGTTAAAATGTTTGTCAGTATTTTTCAGGAATACAAACCTGTAATATAAAAGAAAAGGCTAACTACCAAATTGTAAAAGTTGCATCCAGTTTTTATATCCTCTAACCATGCCACCCTCTGCCAACAGTTTTCACTGTTCTGTAGCCTCCGCTTTAGGACATACCAGTCCTTTGGTAAAACAATATAGTTCTGCTAAACCCACAACAACAGAATTCCTGTGTATGTCTGTGTAGGTCAGTGATACAGTGCCTCGTGAGATTCCACTTGTTTTGGAGGAAAACTGCTGCTTTCTTCTGAAGGTCTTGTGGCTTGACTTCATGTCAAACCACACGTTGCGTCGGGTCAGCAGCATATCTCAGCTGAGGAGAAAGTGTGATTTGTGACAGACAGCATCACACTCGAGTTTTTCACTTTGTTATGACCTTCTGCATTCTTCCCCCCATCCATACCCTGTAGACACACAGCACAGTCCAGCCAACCTGGAATGCCTTCCAACTTTTCCCAGACTAATTTCCCACAAGAACCACGGAGACTGAAAGAAACTGAACTCTGCCGTTCAGTCTTTGCTGTGCGTTAATTTTTGAGAACTCGTATTAATACCCTGTCACGTCTGAATAATTGAATTAACCTTGCTGTCTCATACTTTTGAAAGAAGAAAGATGACACTGTGTAGGCACCAGTTTCTTCTCTGGCTTAGGAAAGGGCTCTGTGAGGTGATTACTCACAACCACGAGCAGAAACAGTCCATTTACAGGAAAGCAATGTGTCTGTTTAAGTGTTTTTGATAGAAGTCTATGTTTTATTCGGTTATTTTTAGGGCTGGAACAATATGTTTGTGTTTATGAAATCCATAGTTGAAATATCTTATATCTTGAGTTATATTTTGAAAACCAATGCAGATCAGTCTTCTAGAGTTTTATTTGAGCAGCTGCTATTGTGCTACTATTGTGCCTATGAAAATGGGAAATAAAATACAATTTTGAAATAAAACCGCAACATTTAGCTCTTCCTGCTCATCGAACCAGTGCTGTAAAAATAATAGATTGAATAAAAAAAATGTAGATATACACAGTGCTTAACAAATGTATTAGACCACCTGTCATAAAAATGAGAAAACTATAATATTTTAGGAATCTTTCAAAAACTTGTTTAACACTAAAAATGTTTATAAATGTTATTTATTTGGCAAATAAACTGAAACAACTAAATAGTCCTTTTTCACATATAATAACCAAAAAATTAAATATTTTGTATGGCCCCCTTTGGCCTTGATAACAGCTTGCATTCTTGCTGGCATCAAGCACTTTTCGACAGTCTCTTTTGTTATTGAGTTCCAAATAGTTTCTAACTGTTCCCACAGACTTTACACAGACACAGGCTTTAGATAAAACTTTTGAACTTACTAAATCCAAATTTGTTCAATAAGATTCAAATCCGGACTTTGACTTGGCCAGTCCATCAGTTCCAGTGCCCCTGGTTCCTTTTTCTTGGTCAAATGGTCTCTGCACAGCTTTGAAGAATGCTTGGGTTATTGTCTTGTTGGTATAAGAACCAACGACCGATCAGATTCAATCCAGAAGGGATTCCATGATGCACTAGGTTGTTGTGATAGATGTTCTTGTTCATGATACCGTCGATTTTCACTAATTTGCCCACACTATTTCCACAAATGGTACCACATACCATGATGGAATCTCCACTGTGTTTCACTGTAGGTGCAATGCATCTGGCATCACGTTCTCCAGCTTTTCTGTAGACATAAACACAACGATGCTGACCAAAGAGTTCAAAATTGGACTCGTCTGTCCAGAGTTCCTTTTTCCAGTCATCAACAGTCCAGTGTTTGTGCTCCCTGGCAAATCTGAGGAGTTTCTGGATGTTTGCAGGCCTCAGTAATGCCTTCCTAGCAGCTAGTCTTCCCTTAAAGCTTTGTTCCGTCAGTCGTCTGCTTATGGTCATTCTTTCTCAGACTCTGATCTAGAAGCATTCATTTCTGCCAAGATCAGCAGTGGTCTTCCTTCTGTCTCTAGTGCTTAAAATCTTGAGGTGTCGGACATCTGCTTCAGTTAACTTTCGTTTCCTGCCTCTTCCTTGCCGCATTTTGTAAGTGGGAACACTTTATGTCTTTCCCTATTTGTCTCAGAGACCATCCAGCATCATGAAGTGCTTTAATGCAGACTCTTTTCATTTTCAGTGAGCACTCAGCGTTTTACCATTTTGAACAAGAACGAGGAATGTGAAACTGAATTCACCTTTTTATACCCAAATTTGAGCCAGCTCACTGGGCTTCTCTGAGAAGTCAAAGCATAACATTCAACCACTAAAAATAATTTTTCTGGTGGTTTTTTGTTGATGCTGGCTGAAACCGTTTTTGGGGCACCTAAAATTAAAACCCTGGCTGTAAGTTGAAAGGCTTAAAGAAGCTCACAGTAAGTTAACAAGTGAAGTTGTCATTAACTTAAGAATAACTTTACCTTCACTTGTCCCCACCATTGTTTGTCTCTGTCTCTTTTTGTGTTTCACTCTGTGGTGTGTGTGTGTGTGTGTGTGTGTGTGTGTGTGTGTGTGTGTGTGTGAGGGGAAGGGCTAGACCAATAATTGTTGATTCACAGAGAACAGGGGACAGAAACAAGTAAGATCATAATGGTCAGCAAATGCAGTGATCTTCCCGGTGTATACATATTTCATATACACGATTGAACATGTAATGCTGGTGGTATCAAAGAAAAAACTAACTGCTGACAGTGAAGATTGTAGCTTGCTGGAGAGTCCCTTCATGTCAAAACCCCTGACAATCAGAATGGTTGTACTTTCAGAGTGAGTGTTGAGCTGTGGGTTTACTCTCTGTTCAGTGCTCGGGGTAATTGCAACTCTAATGTGTAGATTAGATGATGTCAGTGTGGATTAAAAACAGGGCCAGCACCAGTCATTTGTGGCCCCAGCTGCCACCTGCTGCACTAATCTGGTTCCTGGAGCATTGCTACAGTCATTGTCCCAGTGAGCATTGCTGCTTCCCTCTTTCTCTCATTAATTTAACAGCATGCATCCCAAATATTATTTTTATCTAAATTATATGTTACATTCTTTTCATCTAAGAAAATCTTTACCATTCATCTTACCTTTCATGTTATTAATCTCTTTTCCAAAAGGGGGAGAGAAGAGTCCTACACAATAGATTTGTCAACATTATAAAGAAATAGTTTAAAATTATTGGAAATATTCTCCCCTTGTAAGTGAAGTGAAAAGATGACTGTCTAATGAGCTCGAGTCAGAATCTATCCTGCTGTTTAACTTATACAGGAACTGAAATATTAGATTTACAATTTGTGTTATTAGTGGGAGTGTGCTCTCTGTTTATGGCTATGTCCTGATTCCAACTCTGTCCTTAACACACAATTATAAAATTGATATCAATTTTTTTCTAACTCTAGAAGAAAAGGAATATGTATTTTTCTTAGTTCTTCATCAGGTCTCCAGTGAAAAACGTGTGCGTGACAACAAATTGCCAGACCAGACAGTGTTTTCAGCGAGTCTGTAGAGATGTACAATCGTCTCAAATTTTTAAATTTCATTACACAGGTTTCTTTGATCAAGACAGTGTATTTCCTTTAAATGTAGATAGAGCAGTCTTGATGTACAATATGGCATTCTGGTCATGCGATCTACTATAGTCATGCAATTCTTTCTTTAACACAGGCTATATTCTTTTGATATTCATATAGAGCTTGACAAGTTACATTGATTGAGTTTCTTTGCTCAGTGTGTGATCATATTGCTTTGTTCCTACCTGTATTTTCCTGAGAACTGCTCAGTCACTGCAAGCTCTTTTTCTGAATGACATTTCAAAGCGTAAGCTGCTGTGTTCTATTTTTTCACCTGTGCCTGTACAACTGCTCATTATACTGTGTGATCTCTACCAACACATACACAACAGTGTATAATTGTTGTTGTTTTCAAGCTCTTTCCCTCCCCTGCCCATGCTTTCCCAAAGCCCCAGTCGTACTGTACATTGTTTGCTGATCCAGTCTGGTTGCTTACATAACGCCTGGCAGCAGCAACACTTACTCTGGCTCTGCTGTCGTCATTTACTGATACAAGACAATGCAGGAAGCTGATGACTGCAACTTCCCACCCTGCTCCTCACACACTTGCTCATTAGGGCTGGGATGGCAATTAACAAGGAACATGTTATAATAGTATTTATATCACTCTGAATCACATGAATACAGATGGATGGAGGTGTCATCTGACTCCATTGCTGTTACAGACCACAAAATGAAGATGGACATACAGAAAATAAGGATGCACATTTTCTTTTCAGAAGACAAATACTGTATAACTAACTGGACATCAGTGTAAGGACAGGAGGTGTGGTGAACTAACGTACAGAGCAGGTCACTGTGGTTGCAGCGTACAGCATTGTAAGTTTGTCATGATAACAGTTACTAGATAAAAATTGGTCCTCAGTACATCTTTAATATCATGACACATAAAAGTCTGAGGCACATAAAATAGGATGATTTCTCCGCTTTTTCAGAATAAAGTGCACAAAGTGTTAGGAAATAAAATTAAAATAAAAAGCCTGGCTGAACAAATATCAACATATTTGTAATCATGTTTGTAAGTAGTTGTTGTGAATTCTTCATGTTCAGACATTCTTATTGTGAATTTCGTTCCAAAACTGGGGAAACTAAGAAATGATGACATTTTCTAATAGATTTTTTGAGTCTGGACAGACAGTGTAAACTTGACTGGCAGTTAAAAGAAGACAACCACAATGCATACATTTTTTTATAGCTCCAGCATGTTTTAGGAGAGTATAATTAATAAAATTGTATCCTTTTATACACATGATACCGCAAAGTATTGAACTTTCAAATTAACAGTATCTTATATGATATATGTATTTAGATCTTGCATCTGAAGTCTTTGGGAATCTGCACTTCAGTTATATTTATCCTTATGTTCTAAATGTGAAGCCTAATGTCCCAGTCGACTTAGTGCCATGCATCACAAGTCATGATGACTGAAGTCTCAGCTCTATTTTGAGTCGATCTCCAGGATTCCTCACTCCTGTTAAAATCAATGCTGTTTGCCGAGCTGCTAATTGGACTCCTTTTAGCTTTGCCATGTCTGGTCGAGAACCACTCTCATGGAATACACTGTAGTTTTGTTAATCCTCTATGTTGGTGCTCGTATCCATTCATTGGCATGGTGACCTGCTCGTTTCAGGATAAGCATCATGAATTGCTCATGAAATGATGTGAGTATAGTCTCTTGCTGTTGAACAGTTATTACAGTAATTGGTTTCAGTGTAGTGTATCATAAATAGTATCAACCTACCCTCTTAGTGGAGTGGCTAGTAGACTACAAAAAGCCACAGGAAAAAGCAAATTATACAAACTACACCAAGATATGACTATAAAGTGGGTTCATCAGGAAGTAGATTGCATCATATGTGCAACAACTCCTGAAACTGAACTAATGACTGAACTAAGTTTTCTTCCTTACTGACCAACTGCCCTAAATCTTTCAGCATTAGCCCACTGTGGGTGCGAAGAGAATTTTAATCCTATTTAAACCTACAAGAGAACAGTTTCAAAGTCCCATTCCTGTGCTTGACACACATCTGAAAACAAAGCAAGTGTCACACCGCGGTGAGGGTTTGTCTCGTCTTGGGTTTTGTCTTGTCATTTCCTGTTTTATTTTGAAAACTAACTCTCCTCTCGTTTCAGGTCACTTGTCCTTCCTCATGTGCCACCTGTCTGATTGTCTTCCCTGATCCCCGATTGTGTCCACCTGTGCCTCATTACCCTCATGTGTTAAATAGTCTACGTCTCTCTTTGTCCTGTGCCAGTGTGTTTTGTATTCGATCACCCCAGCCAGTGTTACTTTGCCAAAGCCATAGCCAAGATTGTCCTCGTGTTTCCAAGTGTTTCAAGCCTCTTTAAAGAGTGAATTTTTGTTAGTAATTTTCATAGATCAGGCCTTTTGTTTTCCAGGTAGATTAGAATTAGATGTGTTAGGTTTTTTTCCCTCCTTTGGTGAGTGGTTTTCATTTCTATTAGGGTTCATTGTTTAAGAAGACGTTTTTGTTTGTTTGTAGATTTAGGATTTATCCTCCACTTGGAGCGTTTTTTGTTATTTCGTATATTTCATAGACTAATGTGTTTTTTCCTCCATAAGGAGTGAATTTTTGTTAGTATACATTTCATAGAAATAATTCCTTAGACGAAGATTTCATAGCCATAGTCATTCTCGAGGTTTCTTCTAGATTAGGGAGCCTTAGGATAATTTCATAGCCCTATCACTTTGTCAAGCGAGCTTCAAGCACTATAATAAAGTCTGCCTTGGTGGTCACGAGATTCTGCGCCTGAGTCCTGTATTGAGTCCGGCCCTGACAGCAAGGTCATACGCATGTCTGCTGTAAAGGCGTACATGTCGATTGTGCATGTCTGTACACATACCACAGGAGGTATGAATACCGGTTTATTACCTGAAACAAAGAATTACCTAAATAGCAAATCACTCAAATTTATCTATGATTGAGTCACATTCTCTTTCAATTAGTGTTTCCTTCCTTCCAGTGATGACTATTATTAACAGTATGATTTTTAGTTGTGTGGGGAGTGGTGGAGTTACACAGGTTGTGGAGGTGGAGAAATGGTGATTGCATTTGTTTGCAGTGAAGAGACAGACAGGGTTCTTTTCACTGGTAAGCGAGATAGCCCAAAGCTGTTTTCCAGCGGCAGTGTTTTTAATGGAGAATTTGGTAAGGAAATCCAGAGAAGTCCTCTGAGGTTCAAGTTTCTGAGGTGCCAATTTCCCAAGCGTTCAAGTTGCAAGCAGACTTCTAATATGGTAATGAAAATGACCAAACAAACTTAAATTATAAGACCAGTAATAAAGTAATGGTGTTGAAAAATTTTAGTTGCATTCTTCTTTTGTTAGATAACTTCATTTTAAGAAGAAGTTTAGAAGGTTCATCAGAAGGAGGGGGACTCTTTCTGGACCATGGTGCATTATGTGTTCAGAGACACATTTAGCATGGTGGTCTAGGGGTTGGAACCTTCAATCCTACCTTGAGAAATACTCCATTCTTCTGTATGGAATATTTTGTTTAGGTTTGGAAAATAAGTTCTGGAGATTAACCTACATCTTGGTCTGAAGTTATTAGCAAAACAAACTGAGCAAACACGAGCACCAGTTTGACCTGCAGCCCCTCCTAGATGCCCTGTCTGCTGAATAGCATCAAAAAAAAACAAAAACTGATTTTCAGCCTAAAGTGATTTTATTTTAATCATTGGGTTTGTTGCTTTGAAGAAGAGGAGACCACTGTAATTAATTCAACAATACATAATAATACAACTCCCATGATCCTAAGACATTTCAAGACATCATTAGATTGTGTCTTTTGTTAGTGTTTTGATTTGAGAGACCTTTAATAGCAGAATATGACAAATTTCATGTCAATCGCGATTAATAGGATAAATGTCCAAAACAACCAGGCTGTAGGAAAATGAATTCTGCACAAAACTGTCATCAAGGCAAGACTGAAACATCTCATGAGCTTTAGGTCAAGGTTATGCACTTCTTCCACCCTCTTTCTGCCTCTTTGGTTTCTGATGATTGTTTTTAATCCTCTCCACTCTCTCGGCAGCTTCTCAGTGAAAAGATCAGCGGGGCAGAGGGGACAAAGCTGGATGAAGACTTCATGGAGATGGAGAGGGTGAGTTCAGTACAAGTGTCTTCTCAGAGGTCTCATGATTGATACACAGTGTTACTTATCTTTGTACTTTGCACAGACACGAGACTGATCTATTTTCTCATGTATTTCTAAACCTTTGTTTGGTACAGTTGGTTAATCTTTTTTGAATACAAAGGTTGTGAAAATGTTGCCTGAGGCATCTGTCTGAGGCACTTAAAAGTTGAAGGCACTCATTTAAAAGTTGAAAATAATGTAATGTTTAATCATGAGCCCAGCTTGGACAGCTTGAATCATTAACAGACTGAATATGATATGACAAATACTCTATAGGACAGGAACATTGTTCACAATGGTTGCTACATCTATTAATATCTCTAACATTTTTTAACATTCTTGTCTCCTTCTCAACAGAAAATTGAGGTGACAAACAAGTCAGTGTTTGACATCTTGTCCAAAACAACAGAATACCTCCAGCCTAACCCAGGTAATAATGGGCTCATGCATTATTTTGTTAACACCACTGTAACTCTGTCTTGCCAAATGAATCAAGTATGTGATACATTCATTGTTTTCCTCAACAGCTTCTCGAGCCAAATTGAACATGCTGAACACAGTGTCTAAGATCCGTGGGCAGGTGAAGACCACTGGCTACCCTCAGACTGAAGGCCTGCTGGGAGACTGCATGCTGCGCTATGGCCATGAACTAGGAGAGGACTCCGTCTTTGGTACTTAAACTCACATTCCAGAAAATACTGGCTAGACAGAGTGGCATTTCCGGTTTACAAACAGTCAAAGTTGCACAGCACACACATAATACATAAACACACATAAGCATGGTGCCATGGTGCATGTCTTTAAATGATTGCTGTGTTACACTGCCCTGCTGAACAGACAACAAGTTCACTTTCACAGTGGCGTTTGTCTCTCTGTACTGTAGGCTGTGCTCTGGTGGATATGGGTGAGGCCATGAGGCAGATGGCAGATGTGAAGGACTCCCTGGACATAAACGTCAAACAAAACTTTATTGACCCCCTACAAAATCTACAGGACAAGGACCTCAAAGAGATCACGGTACATTACAGCAGCCTGGACCTGTAACTAAACATGCACATGTTGAAAAAGTAGTGTGCCTGTTTTTGAAACGTTTGACTGTAGTTGACTGACTAGTAGTAATGGAATGAGAGACTCTTGATTTGGTTTCATAGTTCAAATGTCACCCTCAGTTTCTAATGACAGTGCAGCACAGGGAGAAATGTGATAACACTTCAGGATGTTCCATGGTTTCTGCAGCACATTCGTGCAGTTTAACACCTGTTATTTGGCCAGTGTTCAAACACCTCACCTGCTGCCTGTGTCATTTACATGATGCATGAGGTGTGTTTTAAGTTGCTGCCACACTTCTATTATATCCATTTACTGACAGCATACCATACATATTTAACTTATTTTAACATTTCATTTTACTTTTAAGTATATGTCTTGCATTCAAATGTGCTTATAGAGAAGTATAAATTGTTCATACATCTCTTCAAGGTGAAGCTCATTTTAATTAAGTCTATTGTACATTTTATATGTTGATGTATGTATATGTCATGTGGAGTTGAAGTATCGACAGTACTTCAGTACCATTACCGACATAAGTGCAGATATCTGTGGAAAACACATGGACTTCACAACTGTAACAAAGCTTTTTCTTCGTATTCGCCTGCTTATTTAATCAGCCAGATATGTTTTATGTTTAGGTGCTAGGGACCCCTTTTATTTGATGACAACAGATTTTAGCCTTCCTTACTTAACAGTAACGTCTCCCTGTCACAGCAGCCCAAACCAACTGATTCCTGCAGGCAAACGCACCAGGGTTCATTTGAATTACATCAAACAATTGTGGGGTAAAAGAACCCTGCCTTGTGCTCCATGAATTAACATTACATTTTGTAATTTTTAGTTTCGCTCTGGAAGTTAACAAAACATGTGAAGCTAATGTCACCCGCAGAATATTTTTCTACATTTTGGTGACAGACTTAATAATATGAATACTGATTTTGTGGGGTTAAAAATTCATTTGGTTGCATCTTATGAATTTGGTACTCAGAAGTTGGGCACACTGATCAAAAAAGCATTAATAAAGAACAGGGACCATTATGTTTCTGAACATATATATATATAATTGCCCCTTTAAAAGACCTCCATTTAAAAAATGAAGAGATATAACATTTTCCTGCATATTATGTGCACAGGATGTTTGAGTTTCCAATGTTATTATTCTTGTTATGTCTCTCTGTAATCTCATGGCAATACAAAAGGCTGTACTGTATTTTGCAGAAGAGATTGGTCATCTGTTGTCCAAAGAAACCCAAAAGAAAACAAAAACATCACACTGACTCTTTTGTGTTTGCAGCACCACCTTAAAAAGCTGGAGGGCCGCCGGTTAGACTTTGACTATAAGAAGAAGCGTCAGGGGAAGATCCCAGACGAGGAGATTCGGCAGGCTGTGGAGAAATTCGAGGAGAGCAAAGAGCTGGCCGAGAGGAGCATGTTCAACTTCCTGGAGAATGATGTAATGGCTAAAATATGACTATCATAACAGACAGACCAAGAAGACATATTAAACATAAAACAACTCACAGTTTAAACTTATAACAAGATATACGTGAATGTATTAAACAAATGTGAATTAGACAATTTTGAGGTCCTGCACAGAAGCAGGCATCATTTAACAGTTGGAAATGAAGGTCAAGTAAATGTTGAAAATGAGTGAGAAAGTCATGAAATAGTTATTATAAATATCTTAGATGTACACATATTTAAACCATCAGCCACATATTAGATGTTTTTCTATCAGTTAAAATGATTTAATTGGATTGAAATGCCACAACTCAGTGAAGCAACAAGTGTTTATAAAATACCTGCCTCTCCACCATACTAAGTGCCAGCATTAAATATGAAGCTCTAAGTGAATATATTAGAACAAGTGATGTTTTAGATGGTTTCTGTCCACATGAAAGAGCTATTTTTATGTATTCATGTTTGGGTTGCGGCCAAAAGGTGGAGCAGGTGAGCCAGCTGTCAGCGCTGATCGAGGCAGCTGTAGAATACCATCGACAGTCTTACGAAATCCTGGAGGAGCTCAGCCAAAAGCTGCAGAAGACGTAAGTGCTGTTCTTTTGGCCACACTTCACTCACACAAGGCAGTCTGCTGACTGTGCAGGGCTCATATTCTGTCTCATTCTGGTTCTGCTGTTCAAGAAGTACTTTCACATTTAGGCATGAATTCCATGGCCAGTGAGATAACTGAAAATGATCCAAAATATAATTCAGAATTGAATTTACTCAAAATGAGCATGATTTTTTCACTTTTGCATTTATCAAGACTTCAATTTTCAACATCTAAAAAACAAAACAAATAAAAATATATAAATTATTATAATAATATTTATAAATAAACATAAAAAAGAACTATTCCAAAGAAAATTATACATATTGTAATGCGATTGGCTGGTAGTGTTTTTGGATAATTGTGCTTCAGGTTACGTTGACAGACAAATGAATGTTAGATTCAATCTTGTCCTCAGCTGCAGGTTACAAGGGAGAATGTGCGAAGAGTTTTGAAAAAGTGATGTTATCAATAACTATACACAAAAATTAAAATTACAGGGTAGAACTATTGGAAATTGGGATTTAAATCAGGAAATATCTGACCAACACTACAGCCTGTAGTTGTCCACAGTGTAACAGAAGTTTATTTGTAAAATTTCTGTTCATCACTGATCCATCAGCCTTCAAACAAACTGATTTTTTTTATCCAGCAGCTGACACAGAGGTGAGGAACCCAGACTTCAGCAGTTCGGAGTAAAGCATTGCTCGACAGCATCTAAGGAATTCTTTTTTTCATTTCTTAAGTGGATTATTTAACCACTTTCAAATCCATGTGACTGAGAAATGCAAACCTAAATATTAATTTTTTTATTGATTATCCAAAATGTATTAATTCAAAAGTTGATTGATGAATTGAATTGAATTGAAGTCATTACTTTAGTCCCTGCATAATATTCCTGTAATACCTCTGCCCTGAACTCTTTCCCTTGGCCCCTGTCCGAATATTAAACTGACGTGCTTTACCATGCACCACTATATTTATGTACACTGTTTCATGAGGATATGTGGACTGTAGCCCTGTATTTTGTCACCATAACAATTGGACTGTCTGCTGTTGTCCATTTATGTACTTGTTCTGCTGAGTGTAACACACTGCACCAAAAACAAAGTCCACCAGCCTTGGTTATGTGGCTAAAACACAATCAATCAATCAATAGGAAAATGTTACAAAGGAAAAACCTTTAACCACAGTTCAGTAGAGTTCAATGTCCCCACCACTCTTTTCTGCCCGAGCCTACTGCTGTTCTTTGTCTTTAAGCTGTACAAGAAACTTTCGGCTTAATGAGTAAAGCATCACTTAATAAGGGCCCACACACAGCAATTGCAGAGAGTTCTTATTACGTTTCTATTGAAACTGTTATGTTTATTGTTAATACGGCCTTTGCGGAGATCATTGAGAGGACTTCAGCCATGTGAATAAAAGGCTCTTGGAGCTATACCCCATACCTAACAGCAAGTCTGCTGTTTTTAGTTTACTGTACAATTGTGCCACAGTTTTTGGCCGTCATTTGACAAAATCCTCCTAGAGAGCTGATGAGATCAAATTCAGATTTGTTTAGTTTAAAGAGCTGAATGGTGGTAAATCATGAAACCTTTAAACGAAAGCATTGCTACGGCGAGGAGTCTATTTTGATGTCTTACCATTACACAGAAAGTACTTAGTTACTGGTCTGTGAAGGGTCAAATCTGCCCCAGTCTTCACATGTTTAATAAAAAGCTCAGGTCTGAAGACAAATAAAAAGAATAGATAGTTAATAACAAGGAGGATTTTAAATTAAAACATCCTGATTGCATAAGTCAGCACATCCTGTGCACCTAGAAGGGGAAGCAGTCCTGCTCCTGGGATGATGAGCTGAATTGCTTTTGCACAAGACTTAAAAAACTATTTATGAGCCACTCTGTGACCCCAACAGGAAGTGACCAATTTGAAACTATACTAATCAATTTCTCTGTATTTTTCAACCTTTTGTGACTGTCTGCTTTTTCAGAGTCCTCCTACAGAAGTCATCAAATTGACAATTTGTGCCATTCTACTCTGAAATATCTGTATGATGCTAAATTGAAAAGCTTTTGAGTTTTTATCAAATGGTGTTTGTCGTAATTTGTACTTGTTTAATTTGCCCCAGATATTGCATTTTTGATTTCTTGATAAACTGTTATATATTTAAC
This sequence comes from Datnioides undecimradiatus, assembly GCA_008933995.1. Taxonomy (NCBI): domain Eukaryota; kingdom Metazoa; phylum Chordata; class Actinopteri; order Lobotiformes; family Datnioididae; genus Datnioides; species Datnioides undecimradiatus. The sequence goes on along the minus strand of WARS01000067.1, from coordinate 4,039,146 downwards.
ATAAGTGGATCCACTCTGTACAAAACTCATACAACCTCAGAGCCATGCCAACCAGTCCTTACCCTGTGATGATGCCAAGGCTGCTGCACCTCCACACACTTGTGGGGTTGTGAGGGTCCACTCAGTGCTGCTTACTGCTTACATTTTCTTTGTTTAGCCTTATGGAACAAGTTTTTTTCACTGTACCTACCTTTACTACCTTTTTGTCCCAGGATATCCACAGCCAGCAGCCGGCCCAAGAGAGAGTTTAAACCAAAGTCCATCAGGAGCAGCAATGAGACCCTGGACAACAACGAGCACAATGGCCTATCCTACAGCTCCTCGCTGAAATCCTCTGGTAAAACAGATTAATTTTATCTTGTTTCTTTCTGTAGCTTCACTGTCACCTGCATCGTCATTGTTGGCTTTGAGTTCAACTTTTTTCTGTTAATCCTTACAGATATCCAGATCAGCCACGCAGTCAATGGGAAAAGTAGGTATTCCTTCATACAGCGGTTATATGAGGCCCTCATCACTTTGGTGGGGTTTTGCCTGTTATGTTACACAGCGTTTGCTCCCCTCCACCTGCTGTTTCTCATCTCTAAATATAAGATGGCTAATTTAATTGTAAACCTAACATTAAACGTATGCTTCTTCTCCCTCACCAAATGCAAATAACCGTTACACTGTTTCAAAATACTTTCATCTTTTGAAACTGGCTCACTGACAGTTAACATTTCACTTTTTTCCGTCCACTAGCAAACTCCATTTTGGTTGTTTGTGGCTGTGTAAGCTGTTTATTTGCTTTTTAATGGCACCTACTGTTAAATGAGTATAAAATAAACTGAAGCTATAATCAGTGTACAGGTCAGTTCTGAGAGTGTACACATTTGTGGGAACATGTTGGTTTTTGTACTGACAGATTCATATCTGTCCTTTCAGGCAATTCAACAGTGTTAAAAAAAAAAAAGGTGCGAGCAGGTGGAGGATTTTATTTGCTTTGTTCCTGAGCGTAACATTATCCTTAAAATGGGATAATGGATCTGCAGCTGATTTTTTTTTTTCCAACTTCTGCTCTTCTTCAGTTTTACTTTTTAATAACATCCCCCAGTCCCCATGGTGGCACCTGGATTTAATCGTATTAAACTGGCAGAGGACAAGTTATTTTTCTGAAACATATTATAAACATTATAAACATACTGAATGATTGCACAGTGTAATGTCTGTTAAATGATGACACTATCTGTGTTTAGATATCATTATACAAGGGGCTATCAGAATGTTTTCAGACAGTGTCTGGTGTTCCTAAATGCAGCAAAGTTTGGTAAAGCTAGCTGGAGGAACACTTAGCCGGAAAAAGTGCAAGTTAAGTACAAAAACTTGCGCTGGTGACACCAGACAGTGGCACCAGCGTTTGACAACAGGTGCAACATCTGGGATCCAGCTTGTGAACATTTGCACTTTGTCACTTTAAAGTTTTGTAGAGACAACTATGAAATGATTGACTTTTTCAGCAGTTTCAGAGGTAAAAAAGGCATTTCCAGTGTAGGGCTGGAGTTGTGAGTCAACCCATTAATATGTTGAGTAAATTCCAAAGAGCTTAACACATCTAGAAACGACAGTAGAATCATCCACGTTTATAACTGACATCATCTTAGACCATGATGTTGCCCTAATTGGTCATCTGTAGTCATCTAAAAGATGTTGTATGGAGGTCTATATATTGTTATAAGGAGTATATAGTATAGTGTTCAATTGGGCAAATATCAGGGGTATTTCTGCAGGTTACCCCATCAGGAAATAGACATGCAATCCCACCACCTTTGCTGCCCTGCCTTGTAAAATCTCTCAAAACTATAATTGGAGGAAAAGCCTCAATAATAATGTGTTCTGTATGATCAAATAAGTCATTTGTTTATGACAAAAGACTTATTCCTTGTTGATCAAACATTGAAAAGGGCTTTATCCATTATTTCTGTCCTGTCCAGCCTTTGTTAGTGTGTGGAACATTTAATGGGATTAATGGGATTTAATGGGACATCAGATCACCTGCAGTTATACCATGACTCAGAAGTTCAGGGAGTAGTGGTTTAGTTGTCTGCTGTCCCTGCTGTGATCACGAGACAATAGAAGTTTGCAATTTGTTTTTTTATTGCCAAAGATAAAAGACTGTATATCAGTTGTTACAGTAAAATCTCCCTTTGAGTGTAACGATATGTGAATTGTAATGAATTGCTTTTTGGAATAAATAAGAACATTTAGCTAGCTTTAATTCAGCTATTATACCAATAGATAAATAAATGTTGGACTGTCTGTTAAAGTGCAGTTACCATTCCCCAGCACTCACCAGGTGAAGAGAACTTATTTCAACACTGTCAGTGGCAGTAAAGACATTGCTGCCCCCTGCTGGTAAAAAAATCATTTACCAAATGGTGCACTTACAATATGGAGTAACATAGATTCAAAAAGCACATTTGGAAAGATTTCCTCATCATATACTGAGTGTATGCATTGTTTTGTGTTGTCCTGTGCTCACTACCGTCTCCATGTGTCTTTACGTCTCATCCAGCTGATCATATAACCTCTGTTCCACTGTCATGGCCTGAAAGCCCCACTACCAATGGCAATATTCACCGTGAGTAGCACATTATCATTTTCTAGACATTTCAATCTCATCTCATGGTCTTAATCATCAGATGGAGTTTGCTCAGGTTTCATGGAGTCGGCTCAGTATTAGCGCTGAGTTCTGGCAAATAAGCAAATCCCATCCACTTAAGGTCCACATATGAGCTCTGTTCTGTGCTTTCTCATGGTCTTAATCAGCAGATGGAGGTTGCTCAGTTTTTGAGATGACACAACAAATCTCAACTCAATGACTGCTTGCTTGCTTTTTCATGTGTGTTTCACCACATCACACCATCCTCATCAGCAGTTGGAAGCTACCCGGTTGTCATGGAGATGGCTCAGTTTTAGTAGACTACTAACAAATGAGCAAATTCAATCCACTCAAGCCTATCTCACTAGATTTTTGTAAACTTTCAACCACAGCGTGTAGTCTGCAGAATTTGCTGTTTTTGTCATAGCATTTGAAAGTTGTTGCGTTTGGCTCTTTTCACACATTTTATTGATGAACAAGTCATTTACAAAAATAATGAACGATAAAAGTAACTGTTTGTCACAGCCAGAAGCCATTTGTCATCATTATGTGCAGGAATTGTTGCAATTCTTCAAGTAGTCTATAATCTTTTCCTGTGTTGCAGAGTCAGAAGTGTTGGACCAGCCATGCTGTCGCTCCCTCTATGACTTTGAGCCAGAGAACGAGGGCGAGCTGGGTTTCAAGGAGGGTGACATCATCATCCTCACCAACCAGATAGACGAGAACTGGTATGAGGGCATGATCAACGGCGAGTCTGGCTTTTTCCCCATCAACTATGTTGAGGTCATTGTCCCCCTGCCTCAGTGAAGACAGGCAGCTGGAGTCCGTCCCGCCTCTGGCCTCAGCTCGACTCAGACCTGATAATACACGGAGGCATCTCAGCACACAGCTGAAAAATATCCATCTTCTGATTTCAGACCGAGCCAGAGAGGTAGTAGTTTTGTCTCAAGTCAACCTAAGATTGAATGTTGCTCATTATATTGTTTTTCTGTTGATATTTATGAACCTAAAGCCAACTTAAACCCAAGCCATTAAGTAGGACTCTCCTCCTGGTTGATCTGACCAAGGTGAAAATGTATTACAGTCGTCTAACTCTGTAATTCATCCTGTCAGTCCTTCAGATGATGCTGCATCCTGTTTATGCCGGTTCAACTTGTCTTTGAGCTGTTTTGCCCCTTCACCACAAACTGAGGCTCCTTAACTCTGCTTAAAGTGTGCCAGTGAACATCATGACTGCACTGTCAGTCACCATGAACAAATGATATGCATTTATTGGCATTACAGTTGCAACAGGAGAATTCCATGAGTTTCATCATATTTTGTATCTCATCAAATTGTCATAGAGTTTCCTAAAACAGTGACAGTGGTTACCAGGACAGATTTTCTTACAGAAGGCTTGAATGTAGACCTCTTGCATCGTGCTGACCGCGTACTTACTAGCTTAGCTGCTAACAGTCTTTATCATAATCATTTAGTCAGATGAATTAGGGCTTAAATAACAGCTTGATGTTTAAAGAGTTGGTTCACCCAAATTGCCCCTACTATCAAACCTTGCAGATAGTTTATGAGGTATGTGTCACTGGAGGTGAACAGAATTGAATTTGTGGTGCTCGCAGCACTGAGTGTTTTCTCAGCTGCCTTCCAAAATGGCGGCAGTTTTGATTTTGTATTTTGTACTTACAATTCATTTTTTGTTGTGTCATTAACCAACACAAGCCTCACATTGAAGGTGTTAATTATGCTTTGTGAGGCCTTCAAGTGAATTCTTGCCAAAGTTCAATGATAATTCTAATTTATTACAGCTTTTCATAGTTTTGTCTGTCATTTACACAGTATATGTAGAGTAGTAATTAAAGTGCACTCAGCAAGTTAATTGCTGAGATTTGGAACATGGTGTCGTTGCTTAAACGAAGACAGAAACACCAGCAGTCAGACAATAAGTCGGATTGTAAAGCCGCACAAACCAATACATTTATATATATATATATCAACAATGGGCAAAATGGCTTGTATTTGAACGATGTTGCTTTAAGTGCTGAGCCTGCAAAGAATTATGACCAGTTATCATATGCATTTTTTCTTAGCTTGATAAAACATTATAGCAGTTTCACCTTATTGTAATTTAGTTTTACCTTAGAACCAAACAGCAGACAGACCAGGTAAGAAGAAAGTTTTATGGTAATATATGTGCAATGTTCGGTTTGAGTTCTGCCCCCAAGATTCCAATAAGAACTGATCAATTGTGCTTCAAACATATCCCAAGTCAGCCAAAAATATTTGAAGAGAAAATGAAGGAGAATGATGGAAACTTAAAATATATCACCCAAGAAAGCTGTTGTTAACATCCATCACAGTTCACAACTTTGACCCACCTTACACAGTTTTTAAGGATTGGAAACAATTTCGGCATGTTCACTTTGCGTTATTGTCTGACTACTTGTTTTTCTGCCCAGTTGGACTTCACACATTGTTCCTAGATTTCAGCAGTTGCTTTGTTGAGTACAGTGTTGCTGATAGAAATTATGAAAATACATTAACACACAAGTTCTAAAGTTATTTAACCAGAATTATCTTTTAGAAATTTTAAATCAAACATTTGATCCATGTAGGCTTTAGGGCCAATGGCACTCATCTTTTCGTGACAAACATTCCATTGCTATTTATTTGAGACGTGATATTATTTAAGAATATTTCAGGGCACAGCTCTTGAACAATGATGAAACCTAACTCAGTCACCGGAGTCTGAAAGCAGCACAATCCACTGGGATCATGGTAGACAGCACATGATGTATGTTAGTACTCTGTTAGAGTGTGTCTGTGTTCAGGTCGGCCTGTCTTGTGTTGTAACTCTGTACCTTTCTGTTCATGTCCTTTCTCTGCCCCAAACTGACTTTGCCTGTTTGCCTGCTGTGCTCTTAAGAATCACAAAGAACACCTTGTCATTACAACTGTGAGGAACTGAAGTGAACTCCATCCCTCTGAATGTCCCCTTGCTCTCTGTTTACATGTTCTGACTTATTGTGACATAATGTAAGGACTGAACCGTAGGAACGAATGCCTTGTCACACTGAAATCACATGAACGTGATTTTTGAAACGTCATCCGTATTGCACTGAAGCTTTAGAAACTACCTGCCACTTAGGTCTTTGGACATGCACCTTTTTGTTGTTTAATGTTTTGTGTTTCCATTCCTTCTGCATTGCACTTTGTGTTATTCACAATAGGGTTAGAATCACTACCATATCAGATATATTATACATGAAGTCAGAATGGTAAATACTTAGATTCGTATACCCACAGATGTTCTTTGTACTGTATTATAATGAATCCTGTAATGTAGATTGGAAAAATGGTTTCATCATCTTAAATTGAGTGTTGACTAAGACTGTGGAAGTAGATTATCCTGTTATCTTGTGACACTCATTCCAGATGTTTTATTTGCTAGTGATAAGCTGTGAGATGAGTAAAGGCCTACAGTTACTGTGTGGCTGTGCTGACAAAGCTCTATTTAGGAATCCCACCATAGCTTGAACTGGTAAAAACAGTTTGGTATCTTGGTTAACATCAGTCATTTCCCTTGACAATTCATCTAGAATATTCAGTTAAATACCAAGAGACAAAATGGTGAAAGAGGTAGATTACTGTGTATTCTCAAAGACATCAGAGGTCCTTAGTTTTCTAGTCCACAGACAAAAACCAGGGCTTTATTTGAAACTTCATTTCTAATGTTTTCTAATCTGCTCTTGTGTTACACTAGTGTTAATGCAAACCGTAACATCAGTCAATGCTTGCTCCTTGTTTACTAGTTGCCTGGATAAATTAAGGATAGTCTTCCTTTACACAGCATTAATTCCATCTGCTCAGCAACAGAGTCGTCATACTCATCCTTGTTGGTCAAAGGCCATAGAGTGGCAAAATGGGAGCAGTAATTGAAAAAAGTCCAGTTGATTTTCTCCAAAAATAGTACCATTGACATTTAGAGCTCATCTGTAAGCTGATGCACAAGGATGGACGTGACATTTATGTAGCTGTCTCATTGGTTTACAATTGCAGAATAGAATAATAAGGTTAAAAGTACAAAATGTACAAGCCTGTTTCCATACATCCATAATTGTAAGGTGTACTACTAGTCACTAAAATGTGAGGTGAGATATTGACTACTAACCTTGGTGCATTTTGGCAAGAACCATCCAATCAGGGTTTTATTCCAAGATCTAACATGTGTGCTACTGTTGGATGACACAAGCTAAATATGATACTTTTTGGAAAACTGATCCTACAATCTGCAGTTTACTTTTTATATTTTCAGTTTACTTTTTAATTTTAGGACATTTCTAAGTCAACTATGGCTTTGTGTTTTCTTCAAAGCTAAAGCTCTGATTTGAGCCTCTGATTGGCTCTTTCTCAAAAGCAACAGCAACCAAAGCTCCAGGTATTGTGGTATTTAGAGTAATCTGCTTTGCCAAGATGTTCGACAAACTCAGATTTTTAGAGTAAAAATAAATGCAGCAGGAGACTATAACTACCTAAATATATTATCCAAGATAATCCAATGTTTCTGTAATATTGAGTATATTATTGAAAGAAACATTTACAAAATATATATTTTTTGATTGAATATCTGCTCTTCTCAGTAGGGTTTTGTGGTAACTTACCAATTGTGATGAGTGTTGTTCTCATTGATAATTTCATTTCAGTTTATCAGCCCTCAAATAATCTGATTAATTGGTGCACGAAAACAGTTGTTTTTTTAAAACAGAGAGCATCTTTAGCAGAGTATGACTTGACTCTGATGTTTGCACGATGCAATTAGTGGCATGGAAATGTGTACAACGCTGAATTTACCATGTGAGCTTTCAAAGTACAGGTCATTCCGCCTCAACTCAATGTTTAACTAGTGAACCACCTTAGTTTATTTGACTGATTTAAATTATTTGGGGATTTATGGTGCTCAAAAGAATTCCCAGTTCCACATCCCCTCAGAAATGTGTGCTCTTGCTTATTTTATCAACAAAGAGTTTTAAATAATGTCAACAGACATAACCCCAGACCTAAACTCCAGTTTAGAATGTTTGCTCTAATGTGCACTCGATGGATTTCATTCTTAATTTCATATTTTTAGAAGTTCGACTTGTTGCATGATTCTTTTTTTTGTTATTATGGAATTTGGATACTGGGGAGCTCCTAGCACAAAGTGCTATCTGCAACACGGTCAAAATACAATAATGCATAAAACAGTAATGAATGTCCATGAGAATGTTTATTCTTGCATTCAGTCTCCAGAAAGCAATAGGGGAGTGATTTTTCAGCTTGCAACTTGGTTTAAAAATTGTTTTGTAAATGGAGTCAATATTAAAAAAGGAAAAAGGTGTACTAGCCATATTAACTTTCCAAAGATTTGGTTACAGAGTTAAAACTGAATGCAAGATTGACCTCTTTTAAACTACTTCTTTTAGCAGTTAGCCCCACAGAATGAATAACTTTTTGATACACTAAAACAAGATCTTTCTCAACACTGTACCTCTGTTTGCCTTTGCAGTCTACAAAAGTCTCTCCTCAGTATTCATTTTTACACCCAGTTTCCTGGCAAAGGTAACTGGCTGCACAGTTCTGTGTTTTATTTTTTCAGTAGCATAATTTATGCAAAATGTGTTTTATAGATGTTGTAAATGAATATATTAATAAATATATTGCATAAATAAATGACAAATATGAAGCCACCATTCACTTGCGCGTTTTGTTTTTGCCTTGATCTGCTTATTAATCTGTACCGGAAAAATGATGTGTGTATTTTTGATGGGATGCTGTTTCAAGTCGCTTGGCCTGGTAATTTTAATGAAGGCAAATGTTATTGTTTTGTTGCATGGAGAAATTGTTTATTACAGCACACAATGAAAATCTAGAATACATGAACAAAACTGCAGAAAGTTTTGTGGTTTACTCTTAATAATAGACCTGTTCTAAAAGGATATGTAAGAGTTTATTTTTTGTTTTTTCTGTAAAACAGAAGCCCTGGAATTCATGTGATTTTTTTGATTTTTTTTATTTTATTTTTTTTTAAATTTTATCACTTTTGAAGTCCTTTTTTTCCTCTGTGGAAACCGGTATCTTTTTTTAATGTTTGCTGTTGTAATACTCTTTTCAGCCACAAGAGGCTGAAGCACACCACAATGGTATGCATGCATTCATGTTTTCTGGGTTCTGAGATTTAATTTCACCATCCACTCTAAACACAAGCTGCCGTTATTGTGTAACACACAGTGTCATTGCATTTTTTTAGGTATATTCATGCAAAACTGCCCCTTAGACCTACTGTTATGAAAATGATGAAAGCCATATTAATCGCTGTCCCCCTGGATGTCAAACTGTTGTAGATATTCAGTTATTACAAGGTCACTCGTGGTCCTTTGATCATGGAACCAACAACTGCAAATGATTAATGAAAGCATTTTTTAACAATTCTCAGACAGACTATGGTTAACAAAAAAATAAATAAATAATGCTGCATATTATGAGAACTTGCTCTTTGTGTTCTAAACCTATATAGTCTCTTATGGCCAAAAAGGACCAATGGCAATGTTGAATTTGTTCAGCATTTTGCCGAAGAACTGCGGACTAAAGAAAGTAGACAGCCCACTCCACCTCTGAACCACAGCCTACTCCATGTAAACCTTCAGCCTCTTGTAGCTGAAAACAGTGTTTTAACAGCACAAAACGGTCACCAGAATGTCTTTTGTCATCTGCCTTTCAGGGTTTCAAACATTATCCCATTCACCTTCTTTGTATTGCAGTTATTCCAAAATGAGATCCATGGGGGTAGACACATGAAGGTTGCAGTTTACTTCCTCATGGTTGTAGCCTATATCCAGACTTCAGCACTCCTCTGCTTGGACCCCCGGCTCTCCTTCTTACTCTTCAGTGGTTGCCTCTCCCCTTTATGGGAGTCCTCTTTCTTTGATTGTGCCGGGCTAGTTTCTCTGACATCGTTGGGCTCTTTCACCCTGCCACAGTTCACAGCACACGTCCAATCAGGCTGGTGGCCCACCACCAGGTCCAAAGTAGGCAGAGAGGTGGTGCTGGTCAATTCCCTGAAGCCTAAAGAAGATGTGAGAGAAGGGCTCTCAGGAGGGAAGGTTTCATACCCCCCCTTCCTACCTGTGCAGCCTCCCCACGATGCCGTCTCCCTCAGTCTCACCACCTGTCGGATCTTCTTCCAGCCCAGGTGGTTGAGCTCCAGCAGATTGAGCAGGATACAGAAAATACCCACAGAAAACATGAAGAGGAGGAAGATGGTTTTCTCTGTGGGCCTGGAAATGTAGCAGTCGACTGGCTGACTGCATGGAGCCGAGATGCAAAGGAAATGAACAGGTACCCGGAAGCCAAACAGCTTCCACTGTGCCAGGACAAATCCCACCTCCAGAACAGCCCGTAAACACACATGGAAGACATAACATTTGGACAAAACTCCTCCAGAGACCACAGGACCCTCTGCACTACCGTCTCTGAAGGTACAAGCCCGGCCATGACTCAAGGACACCATCTTTTTGGGATCCCCTCTCTGGAGGCTGTGGGCAGTGATGCCCTCCAGCACATTTGCTAGGCTGTGACCTAAATGTTTATGGGAGTGGATAGAGCAGCTGTCTGAGTCACAGCTCGGATCAAACACCTCTCTTCTGCCATTGCGTCCTACATCTAGGCTTTCTTGTCCCATGGTATTTCCAAGTCCCGGCTCTTGCTTCTGAGTGGTGCTGTGGGGCAGCTTGGACAAGTTATGCCATGTGTAGATGATGAAGCAGAGGGATGGTGTGGAGACACTGATGATGTGGAAAACCCAGAAGCGAGGTTGCGAAATGGGCGCAAACGTGTCGTAGCAGACGGTGGAGCATCCTGGCTGCAGAGTGTTGCACACAAACATCTCCTGCTCATCGGTGTACACGTCCTCAGTCGCCACGGCAACAATAAGCAGTCTGAAGATGACCATGACGGTGAGCCACAGGCGACCTATCATGGTGGAGTGCTGGTGGACAGCATCCAGAAGACGTTTGAGCAGGGTCCACTCCGTCATGGTGGCCTGTGGCTGCCGGCTGTCTCGAGGAGGGACAAGCTGCTTGGAGTTGAGCAGTCTGCTCTAAACTGATCCACCTCTCCTCCTCCTCCTAACCTCCTACGGTGTTTTACTTGCTAACATATTAAGTCACCCTACAGAAGACTACAGAAGGTTGCACTACCCATAGATCTACACTACCTCGTGATTTTTCCCAGTTCTAGAACCTCTTTCTTCTCATTTCTTCGCCAGAAGATTTTTTTTTTTTTAAATCAAAACATCTACCCTCCCAGACTGAAGCATGTAGTAGGCTTCCAGCGTGTTCACCAGCTCTGCCTGGCTGCCTTGAGAGCACTGGAGTCATAGCAAGAGAGAGCCATCCCATCTTTCAGAGATAAGGATGTCCACTTGACATGAGTCACTTGGCTTGCTCACTTCTCTCTTGTCTTTAGGATCCATTTTAAAACCACGAGACATTTCCCTTCCTGTACTGAAGGAGCTGCTGATAGTGCTAACTGATAGAGCATTCTCCACAGATAAGTCCTCTGAAAGCTAATGGATGCTTCCATTAATGGAGATTCATATTTTAAAATGAATAAAACCACAAGCACAAAAGAGCATGCTTAAAGTCAGACTCGACACATTCTGGATACTGTTAGACACAAAAAAATCAACATGTTTCAGTCAGAGCGTACAACTGTGCAGAATAATTATTAAAAAAATGTTTGGACTTGGTAAAATGTGCCTTTCCAGAGTGTCTGGTGGCACTTTCTGTTCAGGACTTGTTTTGACTGCTCCTCTCCTGCCACTTGCCAATCCTGTTATCTGTGTTTTAAAAAAAGACCCTTGAAAGGGCTCCTAGCATCAAGTCATTGTGTCCCCCAGATAAAACACTCAATGACCCCTTTCCTTACTTCAAAAAAGACTAGACAAGCCTGTCTGAGTCTGTGGCTCAGACCTCTGCCTTTTTCCATTTATGAAACATTTGGTGTTCTTATATATATATATATGTGTGTGTGTGTGTGTTATATTATATTTATAAATTTAACAAAGTACTTAAGTTAACAAAAATACATGAAAAATGCAAAAGCAAAAAGAAAGGAGGCAAGGGTGTGAGAGAGAGAGTACAAGTACTACATGTTGCTTTGAATTGGGTGCTTGTTGGATTGTACAACATGTGAAACCCATTCTAATGGTAGAATCAGAGGGGTTGTAACCTTCTGAAATATACAACATGATAATTTATTAGCCAGGTGTGTATATACTTTGCTGCAACTACTTCTGCCACTGCGCTTGTGTACAAATGCTTTATTTACTGATGTGAATTATGAATTGTGAATAGGACAAATTACAATCGTTTAAGTGTTTAGCTAAAAGCCTGCATCTCCACCTGCCAACTTTTTTTTTTTTTTTTTTTTACCGAAAATCAATTTACTGATGTTACATTATGCATATTGCAGGTTAATTTTTGTATTTTTAAAAAAAATCTGGGGTGTACAAAACATTTAACTAACACTTCAGTGACTTAATATCCAGACAGCCTCCTGCGGTGCTTTTGTCCACTATTGATCCAGACTGAAGCACACGCTGGATTAACATCTTTAATGGCTGTTATGGGATCTGATGAATGAAGCAAGGGATCAATTGAGTGGAGAGTGGCCCCTCGCTCCAGAGAAGGATTAGAGAGGGCCCCAGTTGCATCTGACACAATGGAAATGGAGAAGAGGGTAGAAGGTTTCGTTAATCACAAAACAGAACTTGACTGAAGCCCACACACAACATCAACCAACCCAGACTAGAGGCAGCATCCAACAGGCCACAGAGAGGACAGGAAGTGGCTTTTCTCTTCAATCAGGGCCCTGTGTACATATGTTTTTATCCTGTATGTCTGCGGCTTTGTGCTCTGCTGTCAAAGGAATTATCCACCCTCTCAATCTGTTCTTGAAAGAATTCCCAGTGATGTGTGTTCCCTCTTGGCTATGTCAGGAGCAACTTGGGAATGCAGACAGGATTACAGAGGAAAAGAGGGAGAAAGAGGACTGCTAGTCTGCTGGTTAGATAAAGTCCTTTTCTTCAGCAGGCCTTTCCTCTGAAATTGTGTCTAGAAAGCAAGAACAGACTACAAATATGACTAGAAGGTCTTTTTTTGTCTTGGCACCAAATCTGCTCCACACTCCACACAAACGTACATTAGTCTTCTTAAAAACATGTTAGTCATTTAATTTTCAAAAAACATATTGACAATAATTAAAATAGTAAAAAGGAACATTCAAAATGATTCTGCATTATAACTTAGATTCATAGAACTGCACGTCATTCATATGATTTACTAAAGCAAAGTCGTTCTGTTTGTCACAGCCTGGCTCTTTGCCTGCACCAAAAACGTAGCATGCAGGTCAGTTTGAATGCTAAGTAATAAGAAAAACTATGCAAAATAAGCACATGCATGGAGAAATCTGTAGAGCCAATACTGTAGGGAGTAGATGAGTCAAAATGTGATGCATGGATGTTGTACAGTAAACAGTAACAAAGGGAAAGGAATGAAAAGGACAAAGCAAATGTGTGGGGGGTAAAAAGATCTGCCCCCAGACTGGCTGCTGCTGTCACATACAAGCATGAGGCAGGTAACTCAAACAGAAAGGCCGTCACAATTTTAAGCAGAAGATTGGGGGGGGGGGGGCTTTAAGTACAATGAGTGCATCATTAGCTTCAGTTGTAGTTTGTGGATTGTGAATCACTCTAAACATCCGCAAAGTCAGAGGTCAGAGACGCAACTGGTAAATTAGTTCTTTGTTCACCTGGCATAGCGTTGTAAGAATCAAGTGGTGATAAAATCAGGAAAGAGTGCAGAGACAGTCATAATGACAATACATCTTTTGTGCTTTTCTCACACTCACACATCCACAGCTACAGCTGAAATATTCAGTTAGACTCCTAACCATTCACTAAGCCTTGCTCCCTTTAGTTACTGTTTGCTGTGCCTGTCAAGCTTTCCATTCTCACAATGGGCATATGGAGATTGCAGTGTTAACAGTAACAGATTTACCACAACCCACAACAGGTTGTGAGCCCATACACAAGTTCACTCAAAAAAGACGCACAGTAGCTGAGCAGTTAATTGAAATCCATCATTTGTCGGTGTATCAAATAAACACTGTCTCTGTTTTCCCTATAATTATTCCCACTTTCATTGATTCATTGATTTCACTGATTTGATTGAATTTTACAGGAATCTTGCTGGGACATTATTAGAACCCATAAAATGAAACACCAACAATATCAGTAATATCAATAACAGCTTGGAAATGTAAACTTGAATAATCGTCAAACTGTAAGGAGAACATATTAGCTATATTTATGAAATGCACATCTTCAGTTTTCTTATGACTTGCAGTGGAGGAGGAGGACAAGTGAAGGCAGATAATTTAAAAAATGAACATTCAAATCAATTCAAAAGGGGAACATTTATGTTTTTCTCTGAGTTTCTGTCTTTGTCTGTTTGTTATTGGTCATTTGATTTCCATCTCAGCAAAATTGTTGATTGGCATATACATTAAAAGATGGGGGCCTCTTCCATCAAAGCCCAAACAACAACACAGACCCATGCTGTTTTTCACCCGTGGTCACTGCTTCAGACTTAACCAGAGTCAGAGGCCACTGAAAGGCTTGCTCAACTCGCTCCGCTGCCTGCTTGCCCCCTAACAGGATTAAGGGAGGACATGGTGAGGTGGCGCTCCTGCTTGGTGTAACTCACTCTGATGTAATTTCCATTTGTCTGGCCTGGCCCTCGCTTTCTCCTCTGTCTAATCCTTCACTATTCTCACCACCATCCGTCAGCCACACTAATCTGCTGGCAGGCTTTAGGAGGGGAAGCTTCCACACACAGTCTCTCTGGTAAACAGAGAATGAAGGGCTGCTCGTCACTGTATGGGAGTACACACCATTGCACAGTGTTTGTGGATGCCAAGCTGATGGTAAGACTACTGTTAGAAATTGATTTGTTACTTTGTACAAGCTGTTGTTTGGAGCTAACTGGCTTAGCTGTCATTAGCTCTACTCTATGTGTGACTGGCTCTGCTCTGTAGCAGTTCAGCGTTATGTTTCATGTGTCACTGCTTGTGGGCTTGTGATGAACAGCAACTTGATCTTGTCATGAAAGTAGGTTGATATAATATATATATATATATATATCTGTCTCTATATTTTCAAACAAGCAGAAACATTCCTGTTTTAAAATTTAAATAAAATTTTTTTAATATGTAAATATTTTTAATATTATATCAGTTTAATTGGTAATTTAATATTTTTTTCCTGAACTTTAAATTGCTAACTTAAACTTTTCCAGGAAACAGTGTAAAAAACTAAACTATAAGCCATATATTTAAACTAACAGTACACGTACTGATGGGTGACAAATTAAAGGAAAATCCCACATAAAGCACTTGGCCACCATGCACTATCAGAGCAGCTCCTTGGTGTTGATCTTTTAAATCTTTTAAACACCACTGGTGCAGAGGAAACATTTCACAAGAGATGCTCAGACCTTTGGTCTTTTATGAAGGCAGTGGAGAAATTTGTCAATCACATTGTTCCAAAATGTGTGTAGAGATCATTGCACATGATTAACATTTAGATGTTTGTCAATCACATTGTTCCAAAATGTGTGTAGAGATCATTGCACATGATTAACATGTAGATGTTGTACCTATTCTGTATTATGTATGTCACTTTGGATAAAGGCATCTGCCAACTGACATTGTAGAATTGTAGAACTGCAGAACATCATTTTCATACTCTTTACCTAAACCTGGACCTTTAATTGTACCATGTTGTGCACTTGGGTGGAAGCACGTGAATTTGTTGTCCGTTCACTCATTTAGTCGGGCTTAGACATTGTCACCCATTAGCATATGATAATCACCGTTACTTTGTGTATGTATCTTTGTCTGTAGAATGTAAGAATGTAACCATAGTTTTCTGCCTCTGCAACCTGTCAGAACACGTAGCTTGACTCCACCTCTCCAAGAGACGAGGGACCACAGGATTTCAGGTATTAATAATAAAAAAACAAATGTAAACTGTCAAACATTATTGATTATTGAGTAACTTATACATAACTTAGAGCAGTCTAAAGTTAGTCCCTGGGTCAAAATCCTATTTAGGCCGTTTAGATCATTAAGTGTGGCTTTCACGTTATTTGAACTTATTTGTGAATTACCAAGTTTAACATTTTGATTTAAAAAAACATTTTTCTTGTCTATCTCTTTGTGTGTGCTCATAGATGTGATGCTGTTGACGTAAGTGAATGGCCCCTGTCATGACAGCAGAAAAGCACCTGGCCCCATTGGTGACCAGCAGTGTGGGGGAGGTCAAGTCCATGCCAGAACACAGGCTGGAGGAAGACCTCAACTGCTGCAACCAAGAAGAAACACATCACGCAGTAATGCCCACTGAAGAATGTGGAGTAATCACTGACAGGTAACACACTAAATGATTTCTGTCTTGAGAGATGAAAATGAAACAAACAAGACCATTCGATGTGTCTTTCAGCAACATTTAAAAGATATAATAATAAAATCTTTAAAAGCCTGATGCGTGCTTAATGTAGTGTAAGGTAAGTGTAGGTAACAGTAGATTATCTTATACCACAGATGTTGGTATTCATATTGACTATTTATTATTAGGCATATGTTGCTGCGAAAAAATTTTAAGAAGCATGAAACACAATCAAAGAACCTGCATAGATTTCAAGCAACAACTGACAGAGGGAATATAATTAAAATAATTATTATAGAGCTCATTCCCTGCTTGGAGCATGGAAAATATATTTGGTCATTATGGGCACATTGTGGGCAACTATTCTGTTGTTCAGTTGTGGAATGAGGTTATGTCTTATATTTTTCAGATACTGACACTTTAAGTCGTCTTGAATCATCTGCAGTGAATCTTATGTTTTCATGTCCTGGACCCTTAATCAGAGAGTTATAAAAGACATCAAGCCAAACTCCAGGCCTGGATGGATTTATGAATTCCAAAGTAAACTAAATTTTTATGTAGAGATGTGGCAACCAGTGCTTCCCTAGTTTGGACAGGATCCATTGAGTGTATTACATGGAGGACTGGCTGGGTCTTCTGTGCTTTTGTTTCTTTATTTCCTTTTGTTTTCTTCCTTATTACCACATTAAGCTGTCCTTCATGAGCATTGTGATTGTTTTGGCAACACAAAAAAGGTGATCTTGAGGGTTTCTAGCATGCACCACAGCACACTTATATACACCTCGCTGTTCTCTGAAATGACTGTTGTCTCTTGTGTGCCAATCTGTGCAGTGAGGAGCCTTTCTGTAGGATTTGCCATGAAGGCAGGTCATCAGGGGAGTTGCTGTCCCCCTGTGAGTGCTCTGGTAGCCTGGCCACAGTGCACCGGCTCTGTCTGGAGCATTGGCTCACCGCCTCCAACAGCAGCCACTGTGAACTCTGCCACCATCACTTTGCACTGGAACGCCTGCCAAAACCTCTTAGTGAGGTAGGCCTTTGCAAGACATTTCATTTAATTTTGTGACAATGTAGCTCATTTCTACTCTTCCACTCCTATATAGAGTCCCCTAAGCCACCAGACTCCATAATCAAACCTTTTAGCTTACCGTTGCCTCTATTGCTTTGTAACTCTTTTAAACACTTGTCACTAACAACCTTATTCAGCAAGACAACGACTGTACTGCTGTGTTTTGAGCCCTTGGCTGACCGTTTTACAAAGTGTTTTTTGTTGAGAGCATTAGCCACTATGAACTTGCCACGAGGACACTGCTTCAAGTTGAATGTGTAAGGGGTGAATTTGGACAGCAAGTGCTTCTCACAAGCACCAAGCTAAAATTTCTTCACAAGTGCAATTGTCAATTAACTGAATTTCTTGTACACTCTCCCTAAGGCAAAAACCCAGCCTGTCAGCTGGGTATTCCTTCTAAGAACTGCTCAGAGTCTTACTGGAGAAATCAATGAGGTGTGCTTTTTTTCAGTGGCTGCTAGTTGTGACATTACAGCCCCAAGCCCATCTAATGAGGCAACAGTGGGATTAGGGGCTCAAAACACTTCCTTTCCGGTCACACAGGGCTGTCTGGGCTTCCTGTCAGCATTAGAGTTCTGACTTTCCCAGTTCTCTGCTGAGGACAAACATTGGCTTAGCTATAAATGAGCAATCAAACCTCAGAGTATGGGTACTGCTGTTGCTCAGTCCATGGTGACTTGGCTCAGGGACTGGAGGATGGCCTGTTCTAGCTCAGCATGGACATGTCATGGTCAGTCAAGTCCAGTTATGATATGACTGGTCCATGCTTAGCTGTCACCCATGAGCTGGTAGATGAGAGATGTCAGTTCACACAGAGGGTGCTACAGAGGTGCTGTTGAAAGCCTCTGGTATAGGTTTCTGTACGTGTGAAAAATTAAATTACCTCCAGTAAACACCGACCCTCAAAGTCAATTTGACAAAGCCCACTGGCAATAAATAGGCAAGTGCCAGAAACATCAGACAGAACGAGGAAGGCATTAAAGCTGCAGATGTAGCTGCAAATGTGGGAAAACACATGATTTCCTACGCCTGTATGCCTGTCTTATGCCTGTAGTTTGTCGTCAATCACCGATTGGGTTGCATGTATTATAGCATTATTATCTTGCAAAAAAGATAAAACAAATATCTCAACCAAAAATTAAGGTTGTGGTCTCCTGGAATCAGCACCTCTTTGGCTTGTGTCTTGAGGGGACCAGGCATGGCCTTGTCTTGTAAGGAGGCATCTGATTGTGACATCCTCTGACATTTCATTGGAGAGTTTGAATACTACAGAGTCTGGCATGTGGTAAACTGATTAATCTGCACATCCATGTTATCCAAGTTGTTTCAAGGGTAAGATAAAATGCAGTGTATTTCAATGAACTTAACTGTTTTCCTAGTTTTTGGCCATTTAGCATTAGAGATTTGGACTAGGGGATGCTTGTTTAGTTAGGCTGATAACCTTGTCACTAAAATATCTACCTGAGCTTGATGCAGCTGCTAAAGTGAAAACTGGCAAAGCTTTTGAAGCCACGAGCTTTCTAGAGCTGCATGCTCCTCAAGTCACATATGTAAGGGGACAAACAAATGTTGTGTTTTCCTGTCACAGGAGCCTGTAAGATCTATGAACCTGCCCTGACATCTGCCCCATCACAGTCATTGTTATGATGGTGGCCACCATCCTGTGCGCACTTGTATCCCATGTAGCACTGATCCTGAAAAGATCCTTTTTTTTATTGATACAGTGGCCATAACTACACAGTCTTCATACTCATCAATGTCACTACAACATTTGCTATCTGAAGATAGAAGAAAGATGTCATTGCACAGGCAGCAGAAAGTCCCAGAAAGGTTCTCACAGTGTCTGTTAGGATGGACACCAGGCTTCTTGATATTATATGCCAAAAGACACACTCACAGGAGCCTGGTGTGTTCTCGCATGCTAACTGGTCTTCACAAGCTGGATCAGGGTGTGACTTGCTCCTAAAGCTGCTGTCATACTGGCATTTATACGAAACAGGCAGGATCACATGCTGTTCTCAGACAGTACCTATCTCACTTAGAGCACATCTATGCACTTCAGTCTCCCATGATGCACCATTTATTTATAGCGATGGCAACAGGGGCATATGTAACCACCTATGTTTATGCAAAGGCCTCTGCTATGGCTACACAGTTCTGACTCAAATTTATTATCCTTGCGGATGTTCATCTGTGGGTCGAGATTGTAGCCAGGGTGACAGTGGCAGATACAGCTGCGCAGGCCTGCAGCTTAAGGACTGTAGGTGCTGGTGGGAAATGCTTAACAGCATTCATCATCATCTCTGAAAGCGCCCATGGACGCTTTGCTCCTTGTAAGGGAGGAAGATATTTTGGTGAAAAGGTTATCAGCCTGTCTAAAGCTGAGTAAGGGGGGTGAGGGGTTAAATTTCTTAACTTCATTTTGCAACCTAATTCTCTTCCATTTTTAAGTAAATTTCAAATTTGTGCAACACTAAATTGTTTACAAAAAAATAGGAAACAGGAAATGCAAACAATCCCAGATGTTTAGGTGGTGGTGGTGGGGGGGTGTTCAGTCTGACATGCACATTTTCTCTCGATGGCCTGTTCTCCAGGGCTCCATACATTCTCACTACACTTTCCTCTTTTATAAATACCAGTTTGAGCGAAACGGTGTACACATGCTTTTTCTGGGCTTCTTGGCGAGTTGCCTTCATGTTGAAGGACCTGCTGCTGTTAACTGGACTGCTCCTACCCCTAAAGCCACTTAGGTTGAGAGCCAGATTAGATGGCGTTTCCTCCCCTTGCTTCTCTGTAGAGGACAGTACATTAGAGTGTATTAGTAGCCTCCTCGTCTGCTGCATGTGTAGTCACAACCAGTAATCTGCTGATTATGCACCATGTGCTCTGCCGGGTTAAGGTACACAGTGAACATAAGCCTGCTGTCAGGAAAGGCTCAACACATGTACAGGCACAATACATTAAAGAAGTACTGCAGATGAATTAGTTTATTTGGTCACCTGTGTTAATATATTAATACACACATCCAGCTGTGTCATTTCTGCCCACCTTTAACTGAGCACATGTGTAATCAGCAAGAATGCTTAGGAATGCCAAGCCTCTAACTATTAACCAATCCCAATATTATACATGCTTTAGTTAAGGAAGAACAGGGATGTTGTATTTTGAAATAATCATCAAATAAAAGGTCAATTTCCACGTTTGCGACCCTTCTGGTTTACAATCCTTAAAAACCATCAGAGAGGATGAGCTTAACAATCCTCGTATTAACTGTCCTTTGTTTGCAGGTTTAGTGAGTGTTTTGTTTGACCTTTTGGATAATACTAAACCAAACTATTGACAGTGTATTCCATCTTCGTATATGTGCCTATCATGCAGTTTATTTTGACCATATCACCTGGCACTGCAAATGTATAGTACATGTACAGTCTATAGATTCAAGTTCCTACAAGACTTGTTTCTACATGATTTTTTGAGTTTTCTTAAAAAAAGAAAAAAAACCCAACTATTTCCTGCTACCACCAATGCATGTACCAGCTCACCGGGTCCAAGCATTCAGCACCGCCTGCTGGCCAAAATGCCATATTGTTCTATCTTCACATTTCTATGTTTCAGTCAAATAGCCACTGCCATGATCTTAGGTTTAACTTTATGATGTGCTGTGAACCGGCCTTCATCCTTCTTCTTTCCCAGTGGCTGTGTTCTCCTTCCATGCAGCAGCAGAGGAGGACACTGTGTGGTGATGTAGTGTGCTTTCTGTTCATCACACCGCTGGCCAGCCTGTCAGGGTGGCTGTGTGTTCAAGGAGCCATGGACCTCTACTACACCAACGGCATGGAGGCCCTGGGGCTCCTGGTCCTCACATTGGCCCTTTTCACCATATACGTCTTCTGGACAATGGTATGATCGGGTCATCATATTCTCATTTTACCTGCCTTAACATCCATCCAGCCAAGTGTACAGCCCAAATAACAGGCTGAATGGTGTGAAGATGCACTGTAGAGCTGAAGGGAACTGCTTAGTTGTTGATAATTCTATGAGCAACCCCTTTCACATTACACAATCGGTTGATTTGTTCACACCTTCAGACAGCTTTAGGGTTTGTTTGTTTTTTTTTACATCCATCCATGGACTTAGTGAATGAACCCAGTTGTCATGGCAGTAGGTCATATGACAATAACTTCATGGAATATAGTAATTGTGTGTTTGACCTTTGCTGGATCTACTGTAACACTGTTGTTTGTTTCTCAGGTATCTGTGCGCTACCACGTGCATCTCTTCAAGACGTGGAAGAACACTGATCAGAGGGTGCGACTGCAGATTCCCCTGCCTTCCCACATCACACATAACCAACAGACCCTGTCCATAAACATGGTCAGCAAAGCCACCAACAAAGAGACTATGGTGTAGGCTACAACACTATACATACCTCAGATAAGGAAGAAGAGGCGTGAAGCTCAATCCTGACATAACAGTGTTGGAGGACTCCTTCAAGTGCTACACGACCGTCACACTTAGTCTCTCCTCCCAAACTTAATATGGATGGTGTGTGCCGGGAACAGCAGCGGGTGCATTGTGACTTCCCACAAAGTGATGAAACTTGTATCTTGTGACCCTCTCCAAAAAGAAGAGTCATTGTACTGTAGCAGTGGTTGAATCGTTATAACATTACTTTAGAGCACACACTGACAATCAGAGCCACTCTTTTGAAAAGACAGTGAAGTGCTCTGGAACAACGTGAAGATCCAATTATTTCCCTTCTTATGGAAAAATCAAGATTACGAAGCTGACCAACTGACTGTGGGTCTGCAACGCTCAGGCACATTATCCATCTGACATTTGCTCCAATTTTGTTCATTCATTCTCTCAAACACACAAAATCCAGCCACCCATTCATGACACAGCTGACCTTAAAGGGTAAGTAGGACCCATGCATGCTCACAGTTTAGGGTGCATTTGTCCAGACTTGTATATCACTGAGGAATACTACGGAGGTGTGGGTGTGCGCGGCCTATTTTTTACCCTTTCTGGTGAATTAGAGTCATGTAACAGTGACTAACCATGACCAACTTCCAGCTTCCTAACTTCCTCCTGCTATTAAAGTGCATACAGGTGTTGTATCATAACAAGCCATTATGAACTGGAAGCAATTTAAATACATATGTTTTTATGCCAAATTCACCTTTAACTGTGTTTCTTGCAATAAATTGTCCTTAATACCCAGAGCCATGTATCTAAATAGTATTTATAACTTTATTATGTCAACAGTTTTATTTGAGACACACACAAACACTTCAATTCGATCAAGTGAAGGCAAAGGTCATGTCTTGTCTTGAGTGACTGAGGAATACTGAGGTTTATACTGTTGCTCTAAGGCGACTGACTGAAATGTCAATGTCCTACTATAGTTTGTCAGAAATGGATGTTGTTGAAAGAGACGACACTGGAACCATATAGCAGGAAGCGCTGGTACCCAGAGGCCAGACTCGGTCCAGAAGGACAGGCATTCACATGACGGTGCAGCTCACCTCCTTAGATAGATCCTGAGGAAAAACAAAACAAATACATCATTACCATCATGGGACACGTGCTGGTCTCATCTAGCCAGTCTGGTTAGCACCGAACATGCAACTGGGGGATGGTATGGCAAATGGGTGCAGAGCAAAGTGCAGACTGTAAGCAACAAGCAGCTGTCATTGTCAAGTGCAGATCACTGGATGTGGATGTTTTCCTCCAGTTCAAAAGGACATTGCTGGTGCTGTTTGGGGACCCATTAGTCTCAGGCTTGAACAAAACTCAACACATCCTTTTATACAGTTACAACTGTATGCGTCTACATCGGCTGTTTGAAAATTGCTCACAAGTGTTGCTGTGTTCAATTAGCTGCATAACAGCCTGCTGTAGCCTGCTGCAAAACAGACCGCTGTCAGGCCATAGACAGCAAAATTAAAACACAACTATACTTCAGACCTTTCCTGTTTGACAATGTTGTGTTATTATATGATATCTTTAAACATTTGTTGAATATAATAACATTGTTCTTAATTCAAGTGTAGCAGTTATTAGTAGCAGTAATTTGTCCATGACACCCACTGGGCAGAGTAAAAGTTTAATTGATTAATCCCTGAAATGCACAAATAAACTGAACTACAATGTTCCTAACAATAATAAATAAATAAAACCAAAAAAGCAAATCAAAAGTTAAAAAGCAAAAGTTAAAAAGTGATTCATGTTTATGGGAATGCTGTTAAACAGTCGGCACACATCCCTGTCAAGCCTGAATCTGTATGTACAGACGGGTGACATGTTTAAAAAAGAAATACAAATGTCCAAGAGGTGAAATGTAATGAATGCAAACATGATTTAAAAGCCAATGCAGGGGAAGTCCTTTAGGACAATGAGTACACACATTTGAAGGATCTTTGACAAGCAGCATTGAGGTGGTTCTGAAGGCTTGTGGTGGAATAACACCTCAAACATACATCACATTTGTGAATAAGACCAAGGGGCCTGTATCACAAAGCTAGATATATAGGTTAGCCAACTGCCTTTGGGCTCAAATCAGGAATCAAAAAGCAAGCCCACTCACAACCATTGTACGTGCTTCTATGCAATGTGCTTCTCTGCTGCATGGCTGACCTGCCCCAGAAACAGTTCATTTTAGGGGGGTCAGATCAATACTGGTCCAAAGCCTGCATACTGACAAATCAAGCCACTGGAAAAGACGAGTCACCCTTTAAACAGTAGTCTGGCAAAAGGCCAGATTTGACACTAAATACTTACAATAATTAACAAAGCTACATTTCATGTTATTAAAATTTGCATCATTTTGTGAAAAATGTTTCTTACAATGACAGTGTGACATCCAGTGAGTGATAGAAAGCTCGTTATAGGGTTTGTTTTATTATTAACAAGACTCCTGGCACTGTAGGCAGCTTTTACAATCTATTATTTCCTGTAGTGTCTTTTTAGTTGAATGACCACTAAAAGCTCTTTACACTGCAGCGTTTAACACTGATGGCAGATTGCTGCTCATCAGAAGATGACAGTGGGAAATAAAATTACTTTCCTTTTATTAGAAAGAAAAACTCTACATACAGATAGCTCAGCGAATAAAAAAATGTTAACATTTTTCTCTGGCAGCATCAACGCCTTGTGTTGATTGTTATTTTTTTTATTTATTATATTTTTTTCATTCAACAGATTGTTCATCATATAGTCAAAAAAACAATGTTACCATATCCATCTGAATTTATCTATATATCTAAATCTCCATTCATCCATCTCTATGTATTTCGCCACACTGAAAAGGTTTCTGTAATATTTCATATTAAGATCTCAACTGATGACATTAACATTAATAAGAACACTGCCTCTTTTTACATGCAGCAGCTAAACCCAGAGTCAGCTGAGCCACTTGATAACCAGCTTCACAATACCAGTTATGAGGATCATCAGCGTTGGGCTCAGTGAAGCCAGGTAAACCAGACTGAGAAACACAGAGCTAAACTCGCCTCATGATACAGACCCCTAGTTAATATCTGGCCAACATCTTGTGACTAGTAGGCAGGGCAGCACACATCAGTACAAGCAGACAGGCGGGGGGGGGAAAGCCTCGGCGTGGCAGCACCACCCTCCTCACCTACTGTACAGCCCGCCGTCTGCTCTGCATTCAAGAGACAGAACAACACTTCTTCTTTCTCTTTGGCTTTAACGCAGGTGGGAAAAAAAGAGACACTGAGTTTCATATACTGAGGTATTTGTGCTTGTATCAAAAAAAATGAACTTAACTTTGAACTTCATGTTTTTCTGGCTGTTTTTAGTGAGTGTGTTTACCTGTCTCCGAAAGTGCTGGATGTCACTGCCTGCGACCAAGTCTTCGTCAAACTCCAGTTCAGTTTCCTCGTCACCTCGGCCCTGGAAACACACCCTGCGCTCAGCTATTTCCTGAAAAGGTGTCACATGACTCATATATTGTAAGTTCCATCATCATTGTAAGATCAAGACAAATGGATTTACCCATACATGAACAAACACACTATCTGTTAAAAAAATGAAGGTGAGGTTTAGAGATTAACACTGCAACTCTTTGATGATTTTATATAAAGAATTTATTCAAAATCTCTAACATATACAGATTTTAATGACCGAAACTGAAAGCGTATGTACAGGTGCATTCTGGGAGACAGATTCACGTACCTCATGGTCTGGATTGAGGAGGATCACCCTAACATCAGTGACAGGGCCCCAGCTCCTGTGGCCCTGCAGAATCAGGTCCCCAGCATCAGCCTCTGCCTCTGCACCTGCTGCCCAAATCTGATACAGACACACACAAACACTTTAGCCAATGTCGCAACACTGATTTTGCAGGACCAATATTAAATTGCTCACCAAATCTTGTTTTCTGACCTAACGATGTTCTTGTGAGTGTTCTTGGGAGGGGAACTGCGTAAAATACATACAGAAGGGTAACCACTCACTGTGAGTGTCTGCCCACCAGCCAGGACGCAGGAGGAGGGGATGTGGAAGGAGATGTCTCCAGAGCCTGTGTACATCCTCCGAACCACCCACCCACCCAGAGGCTGCTCCTGGAAACACAGAAAATGCTGTATCCGATTCTGTTCTCTAAAAAGGCAACTCAAACAAGTGCTACAAATTGGTGACATAATTTAGAATTGTCTCCAATTGTCTCGGTGCACTGTGAGCCAATTCATTCTCCATTTTTAGTCCACTGAAAAACAACAGAAATAACAGGCAGCTCAGCTGGGTGCTTTAACTGGAACATCTAAGCAGAGGAGGGAGTATTTGGCAGATTAATCCAAATGCACTTTACATTTTGCAGGCAGGAGGCCTACATAACAATACTGAAATTAAAGTGTAATTCATGGTTCACCTCCACAGGCTGAACAGCTCAGGGCATCTAACAGTTACAGAAATTGGTCTACATGTTTTGAATCAGAGTGCTGAACTACACTGTTCCTAACATTAATTCTCAAGCAGTGAATGCACGCTTAACAAGCAGAACCCATTATTACCGCTGGAGACGAGCAGGTTTAAAATCCAAACGTGTTATGGGCAGAGCTTTTCTTCTCATCACAGTTAGCTGAAAGGCGAAAGTGGGCCTGGTGCTGGAATTTGGAGTGCCGTGTCCGATGCCAGACATATCCACAAAATACCGCACCATCTTCAAAAGCTCATTATGAGGGTCATTCTTTCCAAATGCTGCAGAACCTTTACTAAAAGTGTACTCTGCACTGTTCAATCAACATATTAAAATCTAAGAGTTGTGTGTGAACAGATTCAGAATTGCAGACCACAGAAGTGTTGAAAATGGTCAAGATTCAATGCACCAAAGGCTGAGATATCCTGAGTTTGAGCATCTTGTGTGGATAAAGCTCAAAATGCTCTATCCTACATTTCCCATAATGCAACCAATTGCGTTTTTTTGTTAAACCTTCCTTACCTGGTTCAATCATTTTCTCCATCCTGATCTAAACTTGGATCTCCATGTCCAAGCTGAGATAACCCTGATGGTCTCACTATGACCTAGTTCCTTTTCCCCCCCAGACTTGACCATATACAGGTGTAGTGTCCCTCTTAGAAATAAAATGCTGTGTGTTGCTATGAAGTGACTCTAGGACAAGTAATTATTATTAAAACTACAAATGAAACAAGCCTCAAAGCAGAGCCATTATCCAGGTCCTTTATAGCCTTACTGCTTCAGTGTTGTTCTTCAGTCTAATGTATTTTCCATCAATGTCGACCTCTGCCACGCTCAGAGCACCATGTTGTGTGGAACGGCTGGAGATTTTATATGCAGGCGAGCTGCCCGAGGCTCCCTCATGTTTCCTTTTCTTCCCTCTGGGCTTGCGGCTGCTGTGTTCATGGGTTCGAGGTATGGCTGTGTGCTGGGAGGGGCTTGGTGACAGATGCAATCTGAGAGAGGAATGACATTTGGTTTAAAAAAAAAAACCAAAACAAAACATGCACAAACTGCTTTTATGCAATTATGCTTTTGATTCATAAAAGCAAACAGTAAAATTGTCTGCATGAGGCATACAGAGATCACAGCCATACCTCTGTTCCTCCACCTCTAGCATCTTCCTGTAGGCATTGATTTCCATGTCCAGAGCCAATTTGACATCCAGCAGGTTCTCGTAGTCTTCCAGCTGGCTGTACATCTGGCTTCTCATGCTCAGCAGCTCCTGCTCCTTCTGACTGAGTTTCTGCTGCCAAACCTCACGCTCCCTGTCGAGAGTCCTCTCCAGCTCCTGAAAGCGGCCCTCCAGCACCATTTTCTGACAAGAAGAGTAAGATCAGAAAGAACTTTTTACCAACATTATAAGCTACAGCATGGAACGACAAACTTTGGCATAAACTACTGTAGTAAAATACTGACAATACAAGGATTGAAAATCAACATCATAACATCAAATGTTTACTAAAACGGCTTTAACCAAACAAAACGAGCTACATGGAGACCACAGTGATGAATAATTCTGCAAAGGGGGTATAACTTGGTTTTTAAACACAAAAAACACCCCATACAAATGAAAAAAGAAATATTTTGGATTATAACATAACAGTCAGTGAGCCTTAAAGGTTTTGGCTGAGGAACTCTGCTCAGGTCATACATGAGGCACATGAATTTAACCCTGTGGAGGGAGCATGGTCAGCTGTTCAATCTACAATACTAAGTAGCATGAAAACAATTCATTTGCGCATCCTGTTGGAGTAATCCCATAATGTTACTATTTGTTATTTATATGCAAACATAACCCCAAAGCTGGTCAAGTGACTTATCTTATCTATAGAAGTAGATGTAAGATGGAACTTAAGAACTTATTCTTTTACTTATTACTTGTAACTTAATATTTGCTGGATAAACTCACATTATTAGAACACGTTTTCAGCTTGTGCGAAACATGGCAGCTTAATGAGACTGAAATACCCTTCTGCTGTTAGCCAGTCTCTGTTAAGGCTGTGGGTATTCCTCAGGCCTGTCAAAATAAAGGTCATTGAAACTACAACATCCAACCTACTGGAATGGTACAATCAGAGATACTAACATAGCAGCTTGGGAGATGTTCTTCTATTCACCTGATCTTGTTTAGTTACAGTTTTGCACTCACATCTTTCTGGTACTGCTGGAGCTGGGAGCTGAGGGACTCCACTCTTAGCTTGGTAGTTTCCAGTTCGTCTTTGGTGGCTGATGCAACATCGTTTTTCTCCAACGCAGCCTGCTGAGCATTCTGTAACTGTAGTGATGAAAGAATTCAATGGAAACACATTTTAAAATATTCAAAACTTTAGTATCCAACATGTGCAATAAGTCTGGATTCTTTCCAGTTATTCTGTTTGTGTACCTTTGAGCTGAAGGTCTTGTCCATCTCTTCTTTGTACTGCTGCAGCTGAGACTCATGGTCCTGGCGGAGTTGCTGCATTGCTTCAGCCAGTTTACTCTCAAACTCCCTCCGTCTTCCTGAGTCCACCTCCACAAGACGGCTCTCATGTCGGCTGCGGATCTCGAAGATCTCCTATTGAGCATAAATAAACAGCTAGGAATGCTACTGGGATGATACAGAAAATAAAAAGATTAATCATGGAAAGACAAGAATGTATTAACAAAAGAGGTGAAGGTTAGCTCAGGGATATGCCAGTTTTCACTGTGTGTATGTGTGTGTGTACTACCTGCTCACTGATGTTTTTCTGCAGTTCCAGCTGTTCCGTGAGTGTTTGCACTTGGTTCTCCATTTCCACCCTCCTCAGGATCTCAGAGGTCAGCTGATTCTTTGTGTCTGCCAGTACACCCTCCACCTGGTGACCACACACACTTTTAAGGTGTTGCTTTTTAGCTTTGAAACGTAAGTCTCCGTTAAACACAGAAAAAAAAAAAACATTAGACTGTGACACATTTATTTTGTACATTTCCTCACATACTCTATGTAGCATTTTGGTGGATTTTCCCTCTGCAAGCAGTTGAAGCCTATAGCCTTTGCTTATTTTGCTCAAGTATAACAATCTACATTTCAGAGGGAAACACTGCAACATTTAGCACTCAGGCAAACTTTCTATTTTTATCAATGTCCAAGTTTTTAGTGCATAAAAGAAATTAGGACATGGTAGCTTAGCATAAAGACTGGAAGCAGGGGGAAACAGCTAGCCAAGAATTGTCCAATGTGGAACGGGACTAAGACTACACCCATTCTAATGAGGCTGTATTTTGGCACAGTAATGCTTTGAGCTAAATGCTAAAGTCAAAAGCATGTTGCTATTGAACAGGTTTAATGTTTGCTATTCCCCTTAAAATCACGTTTGCAAATTTGCACTTAACAAAAAGCGCAGACGTCACTGAACAAAGCACATAAAGTACTGATGATAATAAAATTCTGATGACGGTGTGAGAGGAATAGTTACAGGAGTGTTGGCAGAATAACTGCCCTGGGAAACATGAACATCTAGACAGTTCATTGCAAACCATCCAACAGTTTTGACATACTTGAGTCTGGACCACAGTGGTGACTGACAGACGCTGTCTTCTGTAGATCCATGCTGTTAACTATCATTGTTACATTCCTGTTTGTGTATGGGTTATACAAATGAGGAACATTGTGGTATTATTAATAAGGTATAGAATTGACGGAATTATAATAAAGACAGTCAGTATGCTTTCCTCCTTACAGACACCTTACCCCTACCTATGTCTCCTCAGGCCTGGGCTCTGATCTTATGCTTAACCTGCTAATCTGCTATGCTTAACCAAAACCTAACCTAAAGCGACTGAAGAAGGGACGATGTGGGAAACACACAGGAAGCGAACATTGTTTGACCGTTAACAGGTTTTGACCCAGGGATGGTGGGATGTACTTTAGACGTCACTTTAAAAACGTAGAGGCTAGCCGTTCCCTTCTGATTCCAGTCTTCTTGCTATGCTGAGATAACCATACCCTACCTCACCTAACTCAAAATGTTTAACTTTGCCTTTTCAGAAAATCTAACTTTGTGCAGTAAATGTAAATGTAGCTTTAAACTACAACACTGTGCTGCAAACCAACAAGCTACTTTTTGAGCATACTTCAAGTAGCTGCAAATTTGAAGAAATGCTTGGATCCAACAAGCAGGGGCTATAAGAACCCCCATTAGATGATGCATCATTGCCTTATCAAGTGTAAAACCAGCTTCATTTCCTACGTTTTCTAGCTGTCCCTGGAGGTCAGTCACGTCATCATTGAGTCTCCTCTTCTCAGACAGCAGCTTAGTGTACTCAGCATCCTTGGAGCTCAGAGACGCCTCTATTTTCCTCCACTGGGCCAACGCATTTGCCAGATCGTTCTCCTTCTTCTGGTTCCTGGGATGGGAAAACAGTCTTAACAGTTGCGCACAGCACAGAAGACGCCTTAGCTAGTTCTCTCTCATATCATGCCAAATTCCATTTAGATATCTGCATGTTTAATGCTGCCTTGGTCACTGGCATACAAACATGGCACCACACAACATCTAGGTGTCTTCTCAGGTTAGTCTAACATACTCAACACTTACAACATTATTCTGTTATGAACTTACTATCCCCAAACTTCAACTTGAGCCCAAGTTGCCTTACAACTTTTGACTCTGCCTGTGTTTTCCTTGAAATATAGTTTCCTTGCTGCAGACAGTGACACAGATTGAGAGATCAGATTTAAAGTGTAATTTATTAAAAAAATTATGGCCTCCATCTCAAAATATGCAGCTGTGTGAGCCAGCTATAAAAGCAGGTATATTACTGAGGTACCTTCAGCTTGGTATATCAAATTAGTCCCGAATAATATGGCGGTGAAACATTTGTTTTTGCAGTGTTTTTCTCTGTGTTCTGATGTTGTCTGCGTCTGATGCCATGGAAGATTATCTTAAATAAACACATTTTTGAGTGGAGTCTGGCACAGCGGCCTCTCCGATAGCGACTATCACGCATGACTACATGATGTGTGTTCTACCTGGTTTGAAGTTTCCTGTACTCATCGCATAGACTTCCATAGTCGATCTGTAGACGGGCCCTTTCCCCAGCTAGGCCGTCCAGGGACTTTCTGACATCGGCCAACTCCTCCTCGTACAGCCGCCGTACGTTGCCCATCTCCCGGCTCTTAGATTCCTCCTTCTCCTCCAGCTGAATAAGCATGGAAGACCTTTCACTCTCCAGTTCTTGGACGCGCTGAATGTAGTTAGCCAGGCGGTCGTTGAGGTGTCGGAGCTCATCTTTCTCCTGGATGCGGGACAGGCAAGTCGGGCTGGTGCTGGATGTGGGCAGGCCGGCGGCTGCGCTGCGGCGGCGGCTGGAGCGACAACCAGTGCCGGCAGGGGTTGAGGTGGCAGAGGCCATGATATTGATGGGCTAGACCACAAGTGATCCAAACAGTTTAAGCGATTCAAAAAGAATGATACAAAATCATCGGCCGCAGTAAAAAAAGACCCATCCGAACGAATCCAATCAATAGATGCAGTAATATGGACGCAGCAATATTTAAAATTAATAAAAGTCACATTGAGCCACGCTGTAAAGTTCTTCGAGCTCCGCAGCACATGCAAAACCGGGATCTGCTCCTCTGTACCTGTTAAATGTCCCTTTTCCTGAATCCCACATTCCCACAGCTGAACTGAATTAATTTGACGAGTTGACGTCCAGAGAACAAGTGGCGTGCGCCGCCAGCTCCATCTGATCTCACGGATGCAGGACATTTCCGGGTATGCCTTTCAAAATAATGCTGAGTTGACAGGCGCTTACGAACTGCCAAATGATACAAACTACCAAAATTAAAATTAACATGGGATTAAGAGGGAATCTGTGGTTTGCAAACTGTCCTTATTAAAATATACCTCTTTAGTCTCACCGTGGACTATCAATAAAAAACCCTACCCTTTCCAATATCATTTTGCACATTCACAAAGAAATATTATTTTCTTAGATTTATAATCCACTAGGCAGAACACAAATGACATTTCATGCCACCAAAATGTAATGTCACAGTTTCAGTGATATATTCTAGTAAGATATTGTTGGTCAGCAGTGACTGGTGATAGATTCTTACGATGCAAATCAGACAAATAATAAATAATGAACAAACATATTACGTTACATTGTTTTTGGATAATTAAGCTCTACAGCCATCCGTCTTGGGATAACACTGTGAGAGACAATGCAGTCTGGGAGGAGATTCCAGAGCCTCCAGGCCCGCACAACAAGGCTGAAGGACAGCTTCATCCACCAGGCTGTCAATTTGCTGTTGATTCTTTTTTGTGTTGTTTTTTTATTGATGTTTTTATTGTTCTTTGGGCATGAGGGAACAAAATTTCAATCCTTGTCTTGTATATATATTCAAGGTCTTGTATATATATTCAAGGTGCTTAATGGTCACATAAAGAATCTTGAATCTTGAACCTTAAACCTTGAACCTAGCAAATCACAGATAAACAGAATGAGTTTGACTTTTAATACAGGTTTAATGTTCCACTGGGTTTGATACGATATGTTGTGCTGAAGACTCATTCTACTCTGCACAGGTAACAAAACTAATGAATGGATGAAATGAATCCACATATATATCCACATATGTCAAAGTAGAAGAAAAATATGGATATGATTAGATCTAAATGAACTTAAAAAGGCATAATACAGTATACAATGTCAATGAAGACAAAAGAGGCTTCAGGAAAAATGTAAAACTAAGTTTTTCTTAGAAATGGCTCTTTTGTTCACCGTTTCAAATAAATACCAGATGTATACACAAAGTGCACAGATTCATGATATGATTTGCAAAGTGAAAGTTAGCCTAGAAAGCCTGTAGCTTTTCATGACAGACTAGCTGGTGTTATGAGGAGAGTTATGTGTGGGAAAACCACATCCACAGGAAACATTACCGTCATGCCTTTCCTAAATGATACGCACATGCGACTTTATTTTTCAAGGCGAATCAGTGAATTTCCGCTTTTCCTTACTGGAACTCCAGGCAGCTTGACAGAAATGAGATTCCTGCAGGACAGCTGATCAGGATGACTCGCCAAAAGCCGGGAGCTGATGTCACTTATCACAAGACATTTAAAGGAAAAGTTTGTTTTCGTAGTTGTTTGACGCCATATATCAAATATACAACACATTCAGCGGCAGTAACGAGTCTTTATTACGGTAAATGAAACAATGGAATCTATATCTGTTAATCGAAAGCCACAACCTCGTTTGCAGCGAAAACACCCGATCTGCATTATTCCTGAGAGCAGAGCCGACACAAGGCAATGTTAATGCTAATGCTAATATGTTAGTGTAATGAACGCTCTGAACGTATGTAGCGGTCGCTAGTTAATGTCATTAACTTTAGCTCAAGAGGAAACCAAATGTTGCTGCATTACTTTAATTCATGTTTTGCTGTAACTGTTGGTTAAGGAACTGACGGAACATACGCTGCTGCTCATTCACCAACACTCAAAAGATGCGCACGTGCGCACACACACGCTCCCCAGTGATGGTGTCTATAGGCCTACTAGACATGAAAATATCAGTTGATAAGTCGGATAATGAACAAATATAGAACAACGGGTGTATTTTACTTTAGTTAAAGTGAGTAGTATTTTCAGTATGACATTTCAGTCACATCAAAACAGTAATTAATTATTTCTATTTCTATATAGATATTTTGTATATATCCTATTACTTTTATACTTTTTGTGGTTGTTGTTTCAGCTGGTTCTGGAATAAAGGACAGGTAATTTTCAGACATGTCTTTTTCACATTTTTACCATTTTTTCGCCCATTCAAATAATCGTTTAATCGAATCAATCGAAGAAAATAATCAATAGATTAATCATTACACAAGTAATCGATAGCTGCAGCTTTATATTAGAGTATAAATAAAGTGTTATTGCACTTGTGTGGATGAAAGGGGGCGCCAGACCTCCATCACAGCAGAATAATTCAGTTTGTACAATGTGGCCTCACCTGTCCATATACAATGTGGTATGATTGCGGTATGCTTTTACAGTTCTTGTTATACTGACTGTCACATTGATTGACTAAACACACTTTTGATTATATGCTAATGCATAATTGTCCTAAAATGCAGTCAAGTCAACTATATGCCATAAATGAGTACAGACCATCTTTCAGTGTATTTACATTGTCATTCCTCCTCTCCTGCATATGCACAGCATGTTTCCATCGAGCAGATTTGTGCAGTGAAGGACCTTGAGGTCATTTGCTGACTGAAACTTTTTGATGTTCTTATTAGTCTAAGTCAAAACCAGTCCCTTCATACACTGCCAGCTTCTATTCCTCACCTCATAATAAAAGCCTGGGGCCGGCGATGTGTGTGTGTGCCAGGCTGTATATGTGTATACAGCCCAGCATGTGCGCGCACACGCACACATGCAGTCACACACACACACTCCCTTTGATCCCACCTTTCAATTGCAGGGAGCTCTGTTCAGCTGAACTATGGGAATAATCAGGGTGTTTGTATTGCACTCAGGTGAATGATGGATGCTGACAGAAACCAGGCTGCTGGATGTGAAACTGGGCTCATTGGGATGCTGGAGGACTAAACTAACTCCCTAAAACTTTTCCATCTTGTCCCTCTTGGATGGTGAGTCTGAGTTCTGCATTTATCTTACAAGTCTCACATAAAACTTCACACAAAACATTTCTTAAAGGATAACATTGGCATTATACTCTATTCATTTTATTGTCAACAAATTCCATAACAAAAATAAAACCAACACTTCTGAGTTCCAAGCCAGTAGTTCCCACTGAAAACATAAATATTTGAAGTCAAGATGAAATGAGAAATGCCCTTTTAATCCTTTTAAAAATACAAAAAAAAAAGTAAAGGCATTTTTAAATCAAAATCAGAACAAGTGTTCTTCCTGTAAATAAAACATATGGGTTTACCGTATTTAGATTAAAATCCTTAACATCCCACCTGATGATCCTGTTTCACTACAGAATATGTCACGATACTGAAGCTACATGCTGGATTGTGTCATTAAAATATGTCATGCTTTGATCAGACACTCACCAGATCAAACTTGGGTTTGATGTGTGTGTGGGTAGTTGTGCAGGCAGAACGACTCTCATCACTGTTATTTTATTATATTATATATTTAGACTGTGATGCGACGGAGATCATTTTAAATAGTGTATCCACATATGTCATATTATGAAGGAAAACAAACTGTTTGAGCAGCAGCAGCGGCTGAACAGTTTATGGAGGCAATGATGGAGACGCAACCCGCAACCATCAGCATCACCAGAAGAAGAGGTGAGCTGGACAGATATGACTGATACACTGTGTACATGTATACACATGCTATTTCATCAACTGTATATCATGCTCAGTTTTTCATTTAGTTTCATGTTCTACCATTAGGCACTAGTGGGTAGTGGGTACTAGTGGGTAGTGGTTTCTAGCATGACTGATTCATTGTTTGTGAAATATTAATCTATAATGTTAATCCCATAAATAAATGTCATGGAATCAAAGTACAGTACTTGTCTCTGAAAGTCAGCGTGAATTAGAAGCAGTTAAGCAGCAAACAGTAGTCAACTGAGTACAATCCATACTCAACATACTCAGTGCTCAGCTGGTCAATTCTTGGCTTCTATAGCAAGATGGCGACAATGTGGAAAACACTGTGGAAGAGGTCCTGCTCCTTCTGTAAATATGAAGGGCTCATTCCAAGGTAATAAATACAGAAAAAAATCTTATTTTAAGATGATTTTACATGTAAGATATTAGGTTCAAGGTTCAAGGTACTTTTAGGTTAAATTTCTGTCAATAGATACCCCTAATCCAAAACACTGGACATTTGGAGAGCAGTGTCCCTAACCCCTAATCCCTAATCCACCATATGAACAGTGACAGGCAGATCACATGTGTATTTAGTGCATTTCTCTGCCCTCCTAGCTCACTGTATGAATCCTATACAATCTTGAGAGTCTACAGTTTACAACACATTAGAACCATTTTTCTGCACTGAATTCTAATATCAAAGATATTGATCAAACATCAAACTAACATCCCAGTACTTACATGCCTATATATACATTAAAGAGTGACTGGTTGCACTATATGGCACATAAAGTGATCTGTAATTAAAGTGATTTCTTTTTCCAGTGACAAAATCCACTGTTTTCTTTTGGTGCAACATGCTGATGTTCAGCTACTGTGAGTTTCCATCTATCTGTCTGTCAGATCTTGCAGGTCTGCAAAGAAATGCAAATGTTGGAAGATACTTATATACTGATATTTATCTAACTCATTTTGGCCTCGGATGAACTTAATAATTTGTTTTTGCACACAAAGACTGTGGATTTTGTCCCTCATCTCTTGCAGTAAAATTCCTTCAGGAAGGGATTACTTCATAACCAGTATGGACAAAAGCAGTGAGCACTCCAACCAGTGATTCTTTTAAGAATTATCTGAAGATAGACTAAGCCACCAGTATCAGTTTAATCACAGCCTGACATATTCTAGGATAGTCAAAACAATAAAATAATAACAAGTATAATAATGTTACGATCACTGCTGAGTTAACCTGTGGTACCTTAATTAAAATGAACTGCTCAGTTTCCCCCATTCCTTCTCTTCTTTATGCATTTTGTCCATTATTCCTGGAATATTAAATTACCTTAGTGTTTGTTATTGGATTAAATGCAAATCAATATAGGAATTAGCACTCTGTAAACATAACACCAGTTGAAATAATTAAAAGGTATAACGGTATAAGGTCTTAAAGGTATAAAATATTACTTTAGTTTATACCAGATAGTGATTATAAACTTACAAAAGTAAAAATGACCACAAACCAGCTGGTTCTTGAGGTCTATGGGGATCGTGGGCCTGAGGAAGAGGCCCATTTTACCTAGCTGTTAAAGATGCCTTGGTTAACATAATGCCAGCTGTGACTGGTGATGATCCCAGTGCTTCCATATGTGACATAGCAAATAAAAGTATTTTGAAATACTCTATCCATGAAGTATCAAAGAAAATGCCATGAAGTATGTATGCCATGTAAATTTGGAGTGGGTCAGCTGTGATATATAATTACCTATAGTGTGGATATGAACATTATTATTATTGTGAATATTATTATTATTATTGTTGTTATTTTAAATTCACATGTTGTATGAGTATCAAATATATAAAGCCAAGTAGGGCAACTGAACATACATCTCTGCAACACTGACTAGCACAGACCCTGGCTATAGGAATTTAAATTTATGGAGATGACTGCTACATAGGCTCTCCGCTCCTTCACACCACATGGGACAGAGGGGTTTGTCATCAGGCTCCTTGGAACGATGTGTCAAGTCACCAGAGACAAGCAAGGCACTGCTGGAAATGAGCTGATTACCCTTCACAGTTAAAGTACACTTAGTCACCTGGCAAGTTAAATGAAATTCAGACGTGTACAATGAAAACTCCTGGATGTAAATAAGGTTCCCAATTCAAAAGACTTTCAAGGACACTGGCCTCCACACGGATATGATTGTGACTGTCAGTGTAGACAGACGTTCCTCTGGGTTACATTTACAGTGTTGATAAAATGATCCTGTGAAATTCTTGTCAATACTCAAAACAACAAGCATGATAATATGATGACAGAGAAGAACAGAACTGCTTGTGTATGGTAACTGGCATGCAAGCAAATGCGGTGCTATGCTAAATATACTTGGTACATTTATATAATATAATTTATAATATAAGTTAAATGCTCTCTTATATAAACAGGAACGATAATGGAACAAAATGTACTCAGCTTCAGCCCATCCCCACACAGCTTGAGTTTCACCTTCATGGCATCAGCACGGTCAGCCCACCTGGGTCTGCAACATTTTGGGCACACAACACACAGAAAGACGCATGTAGGGCAATGCATTGCATTTTCTCCACACAGACACCAATATTTGCGTTGTCCGTTCCATATGTATGTGTGCATCATCTAAATATGTATCCACTTTCCAGAAACATCTATATTTGAAGGATTGTGGTGACAACATATTCTATCAAAATCAGCTTCATTTGCCAGGCACGAACAGAGAGGAAAGGCAAGGAATTCGACTGTCTTTCGTTTCGCACAGTTAACTTAAGACACTACAAGAACAAGAACAGGAAAGCTTATCAAAGTCAGGTCAAATCAATTTTATTTCTCTATATCAGAAAACAACAACAAAAAAAACACCCCAAGGGGCTTCGCAGTGTACACAACCCTTTGACCCTTTGAAGAACAATTTATTTGAAAAGGGATAACATGAAAACCTCTGACAGAGCAAAACACAGACTGAAAGTATTTTCTCTACTTATCAACAGCATCAAGCAATCGGGCAGCACCGAAGATGGAAGTGTGCAGGGTTTTTTCTTTTTTACGTGTGTGTGGGGTGCACAATTTGATAGTCACTGATGAAGCCAACATTTAATCCAAATGGTCAATGTATTGACTGAGCAGCCAGGCTTTGCTGCACAATTACTTTGACTGGTGGACAAAGAGAAAAGTAAAAAAAACCAACTAGTTATGGCATGATTGATGAATTATTAGCGTAAATGAAATGATAGAGAGAAAAGAGCAACATCATCTGGACAGAAAAGGCTCGAGTCGTTTTATTTTGAAAGTTCTTAGCGGAAACTGTATGGCTGGGTCTGACTTGACTCTGGTCCCAAGTTGTGTGTCAGGCAGGCAGACGGGGCTGTGCGCCGCTCGGATCCTGGAGACACTTTACCGGAGGCACGAAGTACCGGCGTGTTGATTTCTGTGACACCTCTCTGGTCTTTCTCTGTCACTCTTTCCTCGTGTCTGCGTTTGGCTCGGGGTGTGGACTGTGGGGATCGGGGCTCAGTGGACAATCGGACTGTTTGTGGAGACCAACTGATGTTGCATCTCCATATGAGCGCATAGG
Source organism: Datnioides undecimradiatus (assembly GCA_008933995.1). Classification (NCBI taxonomy): domain Eukaryota; kingdom Metazoa; phylum Chordata; class Actinopteri; order Lobotiformes; family Datnioididae; genus Datnioides; species Datnioides undecimradiatus. Next base: position 3,999,989 of record WARS01000067.1, on the reverse strand, counting down.
ATCTCTCCTCTGAAGGTAAGGTGTTTAATTCTCCACAATCGAGCAGTCACATCGGGATGAAAGCACCGCCATTAACCTGCAGCTGACTCCACTGTATGGGCTAATTATTGCCTACTGCGCCCCGTTAGGTTTCGATGCTTCTGATGCGCATGATGCATCAACAGCCATTGGATAAAAGCGTCGCTGTATGATTAGAAACTTGGAGACTCGCAGATCTTTGTACAGGCTTCCTGGTACACTTGCATAGCATATCTGGAAAAAAACCTTGGGAGCAGCAGATTCCCAACGCCGTCGCTATGGCACCACGGTGTTCCTGAATGCAGGTGAATTTCCCCTCCAGTGCCTTTAAGAACTATCTGTAATACTAATTTTCCCTGCTGGCTTGCTGTATGAAAACTTACGGACTCCGAAGATTATGATTTTTACCAAAAAGGCCTATTACTGTCAGTTATTTTAGTTATTGATCAATCCTATCAAATATGTATTCATAATTTAATCCAATATAAGGATAGACTGCAACATGTAGTGGCTTATTATACATAGTCCAAAAATATTGTTTTAAACACAGAGATACCATAGATCCTATATTCCATTCTGTTTTCTATCAACACAAACAAACAACAACTGACACAGCCCTGGAGTCCCATCTGAGTGATGTAAATTCCTTGTTAGCATATTTCCAGTGTGCCAGTTCACCCTCACACTCACTGATGAGTGTTCTGTGAAGCTCAACATCTTTACGACTGTGTACTGAGTGAGGAGACTAAACTTTAGTAACACGGGCCCCTGTACTGTTTGAACTCCTTGATTTAAAAGGGCAGCGGGTGGAGGGCGGGGGGGGGGCTCAGACACCTGGCCTCTGAAATAGACAGAGCCATGCCCTTTTCTGAGCACAGTACTGCGTACAACAATCCCCAAAGCACTGAAGTGTTTTAATCTTCTTTCATCATTTTAACACCTGCCTACAAAATACTCAAAAACGTATCTCCATGCACACCGGTAAAATAACAGGCACCACATGGTCCTCTCTAATAGATTCCTACACCCAGGCAGTCTTATGAAAAGCTACTTTCACCTTTACAAAGGTCACAAGTCCCCTTTACTGGACCATTGACTTCATTATACTAATTAAATGTTTGCAAATCATCTAATGCCAGATCCACGCCGAACAACCCTCACCAGCTCAGCTTACTTAGTTTAGAACTCACCAGCCTTTCTTGGATTGCTTAGTCATTATTTATACATATTTTTTGTATAGTTACATCATTTCTTGTTGGCTGAAATCAACACCCTTTACAACAAAAGCTGTATTTGGCATGCAAAATAACTAACATAATCATTTTACTTGCAAGTGGCATGTTAGCCAACTTATTAGCAAAATCAGCCCCAAGAATCTGGATGATTTAGCTGACGTTATCCATTCAATACCATATTGTTCTACTGCAGCTATCATTAGACATATAAAAACAATCTATAACTTAGTTTTGAACTGTGGCAACATTTGACATATTGATATAACATTCACCACCTAGTGTAGTGTCACTTAAACATCATAGTCAAGTGTTGTAGCAGAAGTATTTTAACTTGACTTGTTCACTTGCTGTACACAGGTTGGGTCTCACCCAGCTGTAAAGGGACCCTGACCTGGGGAAAAATCCAGATGAAGATGGAATCATTTATTCTCTGCAAGGCTGTCTTCATCTTCCTCACACTTCCCTCTCCAAAGGTACTGAAAATAGATGGTTGGATTGATGGCTGAATGGATGGATGGATGAATGGAGCATAATTGGATAGATGAATCCAAGCACTGTGCAAAGGCTGTGCAAAATATCATAATATACACCTTCCTGATGTGCAATATTAGACTAACAGATGACTTCAAACCCAAACTCTGTTATATTTCTGTACATGCAGGGTAGTTTTTTGCACTTACCATCTGGCTCACACTCACAGTGGATCATCACATTTACTGGTGGATAAAACAAACATGGACCCAATTAGAAAAACCTTGTCAGAGTTCACACACTGCACACCGAGCCTCCTCCTCACTGCAGCTGCTGTCATCTCTGTTGCTTAATTTGATCAGACCCATCCAAATCAAATTGTTTGTACAGGTCAAAAGGCGTCAAGGCAGCATGGGGAGCCTGCTGGAGACTTTGTATGTGTGTATGTGTGAGCTGGGGTGAATGTCACCTCTTTATATGAAGCAATACTTAGTGCAGGATTTTCTCTGGCAAATATAGCAGCTACTTAATCCCTGCCAACAGGCTGCCGTGGACCTGGTGGTCTCCATGATCAGCTCAGCAAAGGGACCTTTATTTGGACCATATCTGGCTATGTCTGTTTTGTCTGTGTATACAAATGTTAGTGAGGGAAAAATAGACTGATATGTCTTTGGTAGTGGTGTACGGTGTGTATATTTGTAGTGAACTCTTCATTACAGGATGCTTAGATCAGTGTGTGACCTCCTCACTATGTGACACCCTGTCACCCAAACAGTTACTGTCAAAACAGTCTGTTTATAGTTCACATACTTAAAAGCTTGAAACATGAGTTCAAGAGTTTTACCTGGAATGTTTTAGAAGTGCACCACTTAGTGCAGATCAGTTGTAGTCTAGTCCAGTAAACCACAGGGCCACAGACTTGAAACTTTGCCATATTTACTACTGATCACTTGCTATACCGGTGACTTTGGAATTTAAGTTTCAAGATTTAGACCAGGGCTTGACTGATTCTATCTGCCTGTCACCATCTGATTGTATTGTGCTGAAATTACAAGAGCAGCTGACTACAGGACAGACGCAATAAGTAGCATTTGCATTTTGGAAATAGAACGTGAAATTTAAACGTCACAGCACTATGCATGACTGGATATGGGAGATGCAGTGCTGGAACATATAGCATCCCCATATTTTACTCTGCTATGATAAATATCATATCGCTCACACTTAGCTTGCTAGCTAATACAATGACTACTTTCATAACTCAGTTGAGTGCAAGCTAACATGTTAGCCCATTCTACCTTTATGTTCTAACATTATGGTGTGAGGTCTAACATTAGGAGTGCAAGGGTAATGTTCCATTAATTCACAACAAACTCTTGTTCAGTTTTTTGTATATCTGAGCACAAAGATAACATGACAAGATTATTTAAAGCACTAAGGAAAGTCAATATCAATTAAACCCTCATTTAACAGCAGTTACAGGGATATACAATTCGATTCAAATCATAGCAGTTCTCATAGCAAGTTCTCTCAGGGCATTTTTCATATAAAGCAGGTCTGAACAGACTCTTATTATTTACTAACTTGTGACCTAACAAAGGTGATACAAGGAAAGATGATTGGAGTAAGATGTAGAGATATAAAGTAAAAGTAATAAAAATAATAACTGTAGCAGTAGGTTTTGAGCAGGAACATGGTGGCAGTCGATAGCTTGTAATTGTAGATTCAGACGCTGTAGATCTGGAGGAAGGGGGAGAGAGGAGACGAGAAAAGATGGATGATGACAAGTAGGTAACATACATTAATGATTGCGTATAGATGGTGAGGAGAGGGGAAAGGGGGCTCAGTGCATCATGGGAAGTCTCTTGGCAGTCTAGGCCTATATCAGCGTAAGTTTTACTCTTAAACATGAAAAAGGTGGCCACCACCTGAACACAGACTGGGAGCTGGTTCCGCAGGAGAGGAGCTTGGCAGCTGAAGGCTCTGCCTCCCATTCTACTTTTGGAGACTCTAGGAACAACAAGTAACTCTGCATTCTGGTAGTGCAGTGATCTAAAAGGGGTAACATAGATAGATAGGATGGTGTCTGACCACGATGGCTGACCAGCCACCACCAGGGGCTTTAGGAGAGGAGAGGGATTTTAAATTCTATTCTGGGTTTTACAGGTAGCCAGGGTAGGGAATTTAATATAGCAGAAATATGATTCCTCTTTCTAGTTCTTAGTCAGTACTTAAGTAGTAGTTAAGAGTACATATACATAAAATGAAGAGGAAAAATAATCATTAATCCAATGTTAAATCCAATGTTAAAGTTTAAAATGATATATCATTGTAGCAGCGTTCTGTGAGCAAAGCTTTGAATTACATAACTTATAGCTTTATTATGACTCTTGTGCTATATTTCAAGCCACTGTACATTTCTCCTTACTGAAATGATAAAACATTTTATAAGCCTCTATGCGTACAATTTAAAAAATGTATGACTTGGGCCTCCTCCAGCAGACACCTAGAGTGTGCCACTTTTTAAGAGATACTGAGACTCTAAAGAGGCTAATGGTGTGCTACTCTTGTTTTAGTGTCATATCACATATTTTGAGTGATGTACCACTTGTTGTTGACTTGTGGTATGCTGTTGCTGGCATATGGCAAAAATGACTTGTCACTCATGTTCCACTGGCAGATGCCACCCTCACTGGAGTATGCCAATTTTTCCTGGCATCTACTTCTTCTGATATGGTTTCTTGCTACTTTGTGCCACACAAAGACAGAATACCATTTGTATCCCACCGATGGGTGCCACTTTTCACTTGCTGCTATATGTAGTCCTGCCTCTGATGTGATGAACACTTTACTCTTCTGGTATTTATCCCTTGCGTTGTCTTCCCATTGACCATGCAACTTTTGTCCTCCTAGTTTGATATTGACCCTTGTTCATACATACTGTTGAGGACAGCAGTCTTTTTTGGGCAGCTTAAGCTAGTGGGGCTTAGTTCTTTTATCTCGAAACACCTATCATGTGGAGGGTGTCTTGGACGTTTAATTAATGATGGCTTTTTACCTAAGGGTATATAATTGGATGCACAAATTCAGTTTGCCATATTTTATGGTTTTGAAATATGCATCTAGAATGTTATCTATCCTGTGCTTTTATAAGAGAAGCGAATAGAAGTAAAGACAGAGCACATTCCTGTTTCTCATTGTTTTTGAATGATTTTCATGTGACATTGTCTTTTTCCAGGCAACCTTAAAACAACTGGATATAATTTTGAGGAATTTGTGTTTTCAGTATTTTGTAGTACACATTTTCCGCCTTTAAAAAAAACAAGGGATCATTTTCTTCAAAAGCCTCAAAGTCATTGAGTTTTTTTAGCCAGTGGAGAAGACATCTTGAACACAGCTCTTATTTAATACATTTAAGTATTATGTTTCTGATATCCTCTTTGAATATCTTGAGAAAACATCTAGAATAGCTTTGAAAAATGAAACTGTCTGGTGTTTTTAGTGATATGAGGGACCTTTAGACACTCTCAAGTTAGATGATGCTTTGAATTGAGATTAAATTTTCAAGTACTACAGTGTAAAAAGTCTGCACACCTTTATGAGATTGCAGGTTTTTAAAATATAAGTGGAACAAAAATGACATATAACAATCTAAACTATAACATTATAACAGTTACAACAATGTAAATGTTGGCCTTGTTTTACCTTTAATGTGATCAGGGAAAGAACAATTCTGATTGCATAAGTCTGTGCATCATTTCACAATAGGGTTCTAGCTGTGTTCAAAGTTAACTAGAAAGTAGAAATCATGCCTGTAGATAAACAGCAAGTACCTGCTGTAAGTTAATGTGATTCTGGGTTTAACCAGATTAAAAACAGGTGTTGCTGTGGAACTTCCTTAAATAAGTGTTTGGGGTTGCATCCGACTGGAAGAGACATGGGCCACAAAGAGTTCTTTGTGGAAGCACTTCTTGCTTTTATCATAGAAGCAAGACTTTGTGAATACATTTCTGTTTGCACATCTTGACTTTGGAATTCTATCCCACTCTTCTTTACAGTCCAAGTTCCTTCAGATTGTGAGCGGATCTCCTGATCTCCTGCGTACAGCTCTTTTTAGGTTATTCCACATGTTCTTGATGGAGATCTAAGCTCTGACTGGGCCATCCCAACACTGATTTTCCTTTTCAGAAGCCTTGGTCCACCTTGATGTGATCTTTAGGTCATTGTCATGTTTGAAAGTGAAATTTGTTTTCATCTTCAGCTTTGTGATGTCGGCCCGCAGGGTTTATGATAAAATATCTTGATATTTGGGGCTGTTCATTATTTCTTCTACCTGACAAGGGCTCATGATTCAGCTAAAGATCCAGCTAATGTTTCTTTGACGATGAGCTGTAATGGCTTTGTGCCAACCATGTCTTTTAAAAAATAAGGCAGAAACACTCAACCCTTATCTCGTCAGACCAGAACACATTTTACCACATGGTTGGGGGTAACTGAATGCATCTTTTGGCAGAACTCAGGTGGTTTTGGATGTTCCTTTTGCCACCTTATCTACCCCACAGCCAAGACATGCAGAAAACAGGAGAGGGTTGTCGCATTCAAGCATTGACCAGTAGCTGCCAGGAATTCTTGTAGATCTTTGCGGTTAGTGTCTTGGTAGCCTGCATAATATTTCTTCTCTTTCTTTCATCAACCTGAAATTATATTTTTAAATGTCAATACCTTGCAGTTTCAGCAGGGTATGTAAGCTATTTAGACTGTCTGCATTTCTCTGGTTGAGTATTTTTTTCTTGTGATTACTGTATGTATACATGAGGATGCATACATACACATGTATATATACAGAGTGTGTGTTTGCAATTTATTATTGTAATGTGGTCATGGTGGAAAGTTGATATACACTGTTGCCCATAAAGTTGGAATACATTTTTTTTTACTCTTCTCATGAAATGATTGTGGCAATGTGATTTATTCTTGATAGATAAAGTAACTCAAAACTCATCATTGCACCTGATTTGCATAAATAGGAATAAAAAGAATAAAAAGAGGAATGTGTCTGAAAATAAAATTATTCCAACTTTATGGGCAACAGTGTAGCTACACAGAACATGTGTTGGATTATTTTGCTGTTTTAACAGAATAACATGATTTGGTATTTTTGGCATGAGTATCCTGTCTTATGTCACATACAGAACACACTGTTTAACATTTTATAAAAACATAGGAGAATATGCAAATTTTCAATAGGGGCAGATGGCCACCTAGAACCAGGATCTGCCCAAGGTTTCTGCCTGTTAAAAGGAAGTTTTTCCTTGCTGCTGTCACCAAGTGCTTGCTCATGGTGGAACTGTTGGGTGTAATTAATAGTAATGAGTGTGGTCTAGACCTGCTCTGATTGTAAAGTACCTTCAGATGACCTTGGTTGAGATTTGGTGCTATATAAAGGAAACTGAATCGAATTGAATTGAACATGAGTGTCTGTATTTAATTATTTATTTATTATATGGGGATTAAGGGAACACTATTATAATTTAGAGTAAAATTTAATAAAAACATTTAAAGAGAAGGAAGAGGCCGATGGTGATGGCTAATTTGTCAACAAATTTAACTCAAATGAACAATGACAGAAGGGTGGAAAAAGTGCCTTTACAAAATTAGAAATGTCACGCAGCAGCATGAACCTGCAGCTCCTTCCCTGTCCTCATCCATGAACCTTTATTAGCTTACTCATCTTCACACCAACTCTCTTACATGAGCTGTGCTGACATGAACTGTCCATGTTCTGCCCTTCATGGGAATATGAAAGAATAGAAGCTATCAGAATAAAAGAACTGCAGAGTGAAGGGGTTAGACAGGTGTTTCCACTGAGGGTGTCCGCCCTGCTTCCCAATTAGAATCGCACACAAATGCACACACATACACTATGACCTACCTACCTACCTTACCTCTCATTTGAGAAAAAGGCACACAAAAGAAAAAAACATGCATTGCGTGTGTTCACCTATGTGTGTGTATGTAATGTGTTCTTCAACTATTAAGCATAGTGTTCTCTGTGTGTGGATGGCATGACGTCAGCATTTTATCCCCTGGTCGGATGTACAAATTTTGTGTCACATTCTCCCAGGCAAAAGCCGGTGTTTATGAACTGTTCACCAGAAAGACAGGGAAAGCCAAAAGCCTAACCTCACAATCCACCACAGCACAACATTCTGGTTGTGGGCATCCAGTCTTTGGAGAGCAGGACGGACGGTCAAATTCCAAAAGGACACGGGAGAATTCAGCATCCTCTTTCTAAGTGGGACATGGCTCACCCACATGGTGCAGAGGAACAGCTTGGTTCAGGGGTGGTGCAGTGTGTGATGACCAACAACAACTGATGTAAACCCAAATTTTTCCACTACTGCCCACCTGGCTTTGAGCATCTCACTATCTAATGCAATTTATTCTTCCTTCCCCAGAAGTTTACTTTACTCTTACCAATGCAAGGCAAGCTTACATAGCATGGTCGGAGGTGCATGATGTTTTGTGCTGGCAGATGCTGCCTTGAGGATTTTTGCATAATCTTTACAAGATATGAAGAACTTAATCAACATATCAGATGGGTAGGACTCTGGACCATTGTTATTCTCCATTCAAGGTGGATTACAAGTCTAATACTCCCCCATCTATTGCCAAGTTATATTACTGCCTCCATCTTCCTCATATATCAATAATTGGTATGGGAAGTTGTTGTTGCTGTGGCGAGACTAGTCAGGCATTAGACTGACCTATCAGAGACTATACTAGAGGATGCACTGAGTGATGTAGACCAGCGTGTTCTAGTCTAGCTTTGACAACACCGGTGAATGCAAATGGAAGTTGTAACAAGTTCATAAGAAGGCCGACCAATGATATCATCCCCAATGTTACCGATTATTTTCTGCACCAGAAACCATGGGTTGATGGATCCATGCTGCTTTGTGCAGACATGCTACTTGTTAACTTGTTGTCATAGTTGGATGGTTTTCAAAATATTACTAATACTACACACACGCCTTTTAACAAATATGTAGAATTGTCCCACACTGCATTTTGCTGCGGCAATATAGAAATATGAGTATGTTTCAGGAAAAACCTTGATTCTTGGTCTTGGATTCTTGGTTGATTCTTCATTATGTTAATGAATAAGAGGTCAAATTTACAAACTCCACTGGTGGTGGGGAAATAAAATAATACTCATGCAGGATCATTTCTGCTTGATGACTGTCAGCAGCTATCCAAATTCCCTTTTCATTTCAATTGGGAATAAAGAGAAAAACACTGACACACCAGAATTTGTAAGTATTATCAAAAGGTTTCACTGTGTGAGTTGAAACCTCGGTGTGCTCACAGTATCCCAGCGTTCTGAAGTGCAAATGAAAAAGACTGGTTGATGTATGAGGTCCACAGATGGAATTTCTTTTAAACGTGCTTTTAGTAGTAGATAATTCACAAGACATGTTACTTATTGGACATTGGGTCAGTCTGCCATTTCAGTTACATCATTGTACAAGTGATGTAATATTATTCAACGTGAATAATTATTATTATTAGAGATGCATTGTTGCATGTCTTCTTGGCAATACTACAAGGTGTCACAAGAGCTTTATGTATGTAATCTTTTGTTGACGCCTTTAAGTTTACACTCAGTACTTGAAACCAAAAACCTTTCACCAATGAAAATTTAGCAGGGCAGATTGACCAAAGTTTACTTAAATATACATGTGCTTCACTTTTTGTTTTTTTCATAAATCCAAATTTATAAGTAGAAATGAGTTTTTAATAAGATTTTAATAGATCATTATGGAGGTCTGTGGGCAGTTGTGTTTGGTGCTCTGCAGGCAGCTGAATAAATCTGTAGACAATCATCCATGTCTGGTTCGGTGAGGAATAACAAAACTTTCCCCTGGAATATAACTATAACTATATAACTATATTAACAGGTGAATTCATAGACTGAACCTTGTGTGGTAAATTGAGAAGTGAAGGAATGTTGTGGTGGACAAAAAGGAGTAGCTGGGTGTAGATGAGATCAGGGTGGTGGTGGTGGAGGGTTAGGGTCCACGCATGGTTAGCTGCGTGGATTATCACAAGCAGATGTGGGATCAGGATCACGCCTGATTGCCTTTTATTGTCTGGGTTTTTCTAGCCGTGCTGTAAAATTTAGATCTTAGTTTCCATTGACCTCAACCTAACATATCCCCTCTTTTGGTCATGTTATTAACAAATATAAAATAATAAAACTGGCAAAACAGGAGGAGAGCAAAGGCATGAGGGACAGAGGAATGGAGAAAGAAGGAAAGAGTGAAATGAGCAGTGACAAAGTGGGAACAATTTGTTTCCTGTTGGACTGACCTTCCTGGTGCCAGCCTCTTCCTGTCATCCTTTAGCCTTGCTGTTGGACAGCTGTTCAAACACAACCCATCTACGGTACCAGCTCTGACTTTTCCCGTGTCAGCCATCCTCCAAGCCTCCCACCCAGCCAGCATTCCCACCCTGATTCCACAGTCACTAGCTTCCTCTTCCCATGTACCCACAAACAACAACAAAATAGCCAAGCTTTTCTTTTCACCTTCCTCTGAAAACAGCATTGTCTGTGATGCCAACAAGCTATGAGGTATGGCTTCGAGGAATGCAGTTTGCTGTTGCCATTGTGTGTACAAATGACAGGAGGAACTGCAGACAGCAGCCAGGGACCAGAAAGGAAAGGACACAGAGAGAAAGACAGACAGGGAAAGAGCATGCCATCCAGCTAGACAATATTGGAAAACATTCCTCAAGCACAGCTCAGGAAGAAAGCATCAGACTTAAGTAATGATTTAGTGGCGCATGAGATATTTTATTTTCGATGCCCTCAGTCTGGGTTTGATTGGATAAATTTGCTCAGAAGATGCTCTGTGCTATTACGACATGCTTTTGATCTGCCTCCGGGAGGAAAGATGCAAGAGTCTGTTCATCCTTGATTAAAATCTCTGTTTTAACGAGCAAGCCATGTGAAATTAGTTTTAGCTGTCTCAGTTAGTCCTCAAACAGTTTTTCTGATGTCTCACGTTGTCTGTCCATCTGTCACTCACTGACAAAATTTGCAATGCTATTGGAATACACTGATTTGATTTGCTGAGAAGCATCACGTGACATGATTTCCCACACACAATGATTCTGTGAATTTCCTGGGCTACTGAACCAGTGCTGTAAAGGCTAGAGAAGCTGCATTGGTTAAAATAGAGACACTCAAAATACTCAACAAACACTCACTCTGTTCTGGTAGGTCTTGTTGTTGACAGATAACTTCAAGTTACAGACCACGGTTAACTTATTAGTGACCTCGGTAAGTATTTAGAGGGATAGCAGGATACCAAGAGGGATGCATTTTGGTCTTTTTTAACAAGGGAGGGTGGCATACCCCCTCATATTCCCTCCAGTTACTTTCTGATGCCACCAAACTCAGAAAAACTGCAATGCATTTTTTAGTTAAATAGTTTTGATGTGTTATTTAAAATCCACTTGTAGGATTGCTGATCTATGGAGACCCCCCTTGAAACATTTTATGCAAATAACAAATGGATAAGAATATGTATCTTTTTTTCTTCATCATATTTAATATAAATTCACATACATGGAGTGTCTGTGGCTCAGAAGTAGAGTGGGTTGCCCACTCAACAGAAGATTAACCAACTCCTCCAGGCTGCATGCTGAAGCGCCCTTAGGCAAGACACCCAACCCCAAATTGCTTCCAGTAGCCGTCCCATCAGTGTGTGAATGAGCAAACAATTGTTAGTTTCCTTCATGATGAGCAGCAGACATCAGTATGAATGAGTGGATGCCAAGTCTAAACAGCTCTCTCTCTGATACCGTTAACCATTAATGTAACCGACCAGCAACCCTTGTGCTAACCTCAGTACATCTTGCTTACAGCAAAAAGTCCTGCTTTGTGAGTTACATGCATCACTCAAAATGTTGTGTAGCCTGCGGGCAGCTCCATGCAATGGACTGTGATCCCTGTACTGTGACAGAACAGAGACAAATATATGAGCCATTACAGTCCTAAAAGGTTTTTACAGAAAATAATTACAATTCTTGGAAGCACACTCTATAATAATTTCTACAATTCTTCAGTGTTTTGCTTTGGCAGACATTTTTATCCAAACGACATACATATATAAGCACAACACGAGCAAAGATCTAGGTAGTAAACAATTGGTACAAGTGCTAAGAAATGCTTTGAGTCTAGTAGGATACAGGTGGTGGCAGGTAGTGCATCATGTCAAGTGCATAGCAAGTGCATTTGCTTTTTGTTGTTTGTAAGTAAGTGATAGTGCTTGATTAGATGAGCAAGTATTGTGAAAACAATATAGTCTTTAACAGTTTTTGAAGGCTGCAAGGGACTCTGCAGATTGAATGGAGTTTGGTAACTCATTCCACCACTTAGGGAACAGAGAAGAAGAGTCTAACTTGTGACTTTGAGCATCATTGTGATGTTGGGACTAGGTGTCTATCGTTGGCTGAGCATTTAAAGCAGGATGGAGTGTAGACCTGGATGAGGGAGGTTCAGCTAGCCAGGAGCAGTCTCAGGTATAGTTTTGTAAGCAAGCATCAAGGATTTGAATTTGTCACAAGCAGCGCCTGGGAGCCAGTGGTCTTATGAATGGAGTGACGTGTGCTTTTTTAGGTTGTTTAAAGACTAGATGTGCAGCTACATTCTGGATCATCTGCAGTGGTTTTGATGTGCACATGGGGAGTGGGGAGATCAAGTAGCAATGGAGCTGAGGACTGGCCAGCGGCTCTTGCAGAGCAGAACGATTCTGTTCCTGAAAGTAGTGCAGTCTTGGTAGAGTGACCCCCCCTTGAACCCAGAGTGTTTCTTGAGAGCAATACAAAGACCTGGTTGAAGACTGTGTACTCCAATATTTTTGATAAGAAAGGTTGGAGTGAAACTGGCCTGTACAGAAGGACAGAACAGAAGGGACAGAAGGGGCAGGAAGTCAGTTGCATGATTCTTTTCAGTATGTACCGGTATGTTCATGTCGCCGATGATGATCAGGGGTGTGTTGTCATCAGACATAGCTGATGGTAAAATGTCTAGTTCAGTTAGTCTCCTGTGATGAATGAGATTAACAACTGACTTAGTTATAGGAAAAGTAGTTTAGATAATCACTGTCTAACTGTCAGATTTTGTTGTAGAGATATTAATTATTAAATATTATTAATTTACTTGTAGTACAATAACAAATGTAGGTGGTGGACAAAACTTTAGGTATAAGTTTAAATAAACCAAAATTATCCATATCAGAAGGATTCCTACGATAGAGGAAGGAGGATGGAAGTTAAAGGAGAACTTTTACTCAGATCTACACTGTTTCACATCCCACTGTGGAAGCTGTAAGGGAGAGGGAAAATGACCAGGTGCAATGATGAGTTTTGAGAAGATATATACTTTATCTATCAAGAATAAATCACATTGTCACAATTATTTCATGAGAAGAGTAAAAAAGTGAAGCACACATATAGGTACCGCTGAGATAATCCTTTATGGCAGCTGTTGTCCTTAAGAATCCCAGATTAGCAAAGCCTAATATGGACAAAATTGTATGTGATCCAGCCTCTTGGGATGATTCTTATTATAGGTTTACATCAGAGATGGGGTCATAGCACTGCATGAGCAGGGCCCCTTGAAAAACACCATATAATGTGTTCCTGGGCCTGTTATTATTTGAGCCATGCTTATTACCTCCTTCCTTACCTTTTTGTCTCCTTCATTCCCGGCAAGGAAAAAGATCTCATTAATGCGTGTATTTATTAAATTTGTCTCCAGATGTACCCATGAAACATCAATTCAAGTCAAATCAAGTCAACTCAGTTCAATTCAGGTTAATTTAATTCAATTGTATTCATTTCATTTCAATTTAATTGTATTTGTGTAGTGCCAAATTGCAACAGAAGTTAAAATATAGAAGAGGTTTACACCCACCATGAGCAAGCACTCTGTGACAGCAGCAAGGAAAAACGTCCTTTCAGATCCTGGTTCTAGATGGGTCGACCATTTGCCTTGACTGGTTGGGAGGAAGAAAGAGAGAGACACACATAGGGAGAGAGAGAGAGACAGACAGCATGAGAGACAGAGGGAGAGAGACAAAGACAGAGAGCACACAGCAGCACAGTGCAAGTTCTACATTAGGATGGAATGACAGATCAATTGACAGTTATAGCAGTCTTGATAATAATTACTACTATTACTGCTACTACTACTAATAAATACTACTACTACTACTACTAATAAGTAAATTCTAATAGTGGGTGTTGAGCAGAACTGGAGGGACAGTTTGTGTTCTTTGATACAGACTCTGCAGCTCCAGAATACCTGCAGGGACCAACAGGTGAAGAGAGAAGAGGAATGAGAAGCACAAAACTTCAGGAGAGAGAGATGTTGGGTTAGTAACATCCATTAATGGAATATGGATGAGGACAGATGCGGAGAGAGAGGTGGAGAGCAGCTCATTGCGTCATGGGAAGTCTCCCAGCGGTCTAGGCCTACAGTTACATAACTAAGGGATGGTTCAGGGTTCCGCTGAGATCACGTGAGCCAGTCCTAAATTGGGCTTTGATTCATACCCTCACACATATTCATTATCAGGTTAATGGTAGGAGGAGCTATGCTGTGAATTTTGGGATTTTGTGTAAATGAGAAATCTGTTGCAAGGTAACAACTGCGGAAACAAACTTTATTAGTATTGAGATATATGTATAAATAACAATAAAATACAACACACATATATTGATATCAGTAAAATTTGACCCAGATTTTATTAAGCTATGAAACCCTAATATAAACAACTCTCATCTTAATTAAAACGAAACAGGGTGTCATGTGGACAAGAGTGTTAAATCACTTTCTCATTTCTGTTGAATGGTCAGTCACCAATGGATTATTAATTATGCAAACTGCATAATTTGCACTGTGAAGCTTTTGGCATTTCAGTCCTTGTCTTAATGTGATTTATTGATAATTCTGATTCTTTCAATTTTCACAAAGTTAAAATTTGTAACTCTCCAGCTCTGCTACCTTGTACCTTTTGGAGAGAAAACTACTCTCTCAGAGTGACCTGTTTATTTCTCACTCACGCATACATGCAGCACAGATTCACCAACAGCTCCGGGTGAGTGTCGGCCCTGGTATTTCAGCTAAAGGTGAGGAGTGAAAAGATCACTGTATGTCTGTCTCCACACGCCACACAAACTGCTGTGAGCCAGGCCTTCACCAGTCACCTCTTCAACCCCTACTGCATACATGCTTCATATATGTGTGTTTGTGTGTATGTGTATATGTGCGTATGTGTGTGTGGATAGAGACTTGGCTGAAAAGCTCATTCATGCACTTGGACAGTGTGGCCATTCACCCCAAGCTGTCGGCTCCCTTTCGCCTCTGCTCTGGGGTTCTGCCAATCAGCTGGCTCGAATCTCTCCACTTCCTCATCCTCTCATTTTTGTTTATTCTTCCCTGCACTCTCTTTTCTTCCATATATTTTTTTTACTTATTTGCCTCCTCTGCTGCTGTGTTTGTTGTCTCTGAGGAGCATTGATACCTCTCCAGCCCTCCCTCATAAATGTCTAACCTCTTCAGACCTCTCTATAACCCAAGCGATGGGTAACACACCATTTAACCACTTCTCCTCCTTCACACATCTTGTTACAGCATGCTGTCATTGGAGAGCCTCTCATGATATCTATCTATCAGTACTGTGATGGTGACAGGAACAGAGTAATGGGTTGGAATATTCCTCTGAGATGCCTAAAGCATACTTGATTGATATGATCTGTCCACTTAAATCTGTGGGGACTGTCCATTGCTACTACGGCCTATTACGGCCATATTATTACGAAACCCCAATTGTTTGAAAAATGTCCCAATGGACCGAAAACCCATTTATCTAACATCTCGTGACCCATAAACAATTGCCCAATACGCAATTTCCCTGGAGGTTTTTGCCTTTAATATCTTATTAAGACATGCGGACATGTCAATTTGAGGTGACATTCGTCATCATGGCAACAATAATAAACACATGGTAAATGTATAAATGGTCACAGTCTTTCAACATCTGAAAATAATGCCTCACACATACTTTACTTATTGATAACAGATGACCTACAAAGCCTTCAAATTTATACATACTGCTTCTGGATGTGTGTACATTTTCTTTTTATTTTAGGTTAACTTGCTGGATTAACAACCAACAGACATTCTGTTTATTTACAAACAGAATATCCAATAATCCAATAATGATTTCTCCTCAATTTTTAAGAAAAGTCATTATAATCAGCAAATGTTTTATGTTATTTCTAAATAAAAATCCCAAATGACATGGGCAGAATCCAGGGTCTTAAAAGGAATCTACAAAATGTAAACAAACCTATAACAGACATATACACTCAATTCAAATTTGTTTTATTCATAATGCTCCAAATCACATCAGAAGAACTCTCAGGTCACTTTTCATATAGAGCAGGTCTTGACTGTACTCTGTATATTAAGGGAGCCACACAACAATTCAAACACCAAGAGTTCCCACCATGGGCAAGCACTTTGCGACCAATAAGCAGAAACCTTGAGCATACCAGGCCTGGGTGGGTTTCTGCCTCAATTGTTTGGCTAGTGAGAGAGAGGAGGGGGAGAAAACATACAACAGCACAATTTAAGTTGCACAGAGATGTAAAGTAATGGTAATAGTAGTTGTAATAGCTAATCAAATGTGCAACACCAGGTGTTTAGCAGGAACATGGTTAGAATGTAGCTTGTAATCATACAGCCAGACTCCACAGGTCTGGAGTCAGAAATACCTTCAAGCAAGAGGCCGAGACAGGTGGAAGCACAAAATAACGAGAGAGAAGACACTGAGATAGCAGTGTACATTAATGGGATAGGAATACTGTGGGAGGCTGTACATCACCAGGATTGCTCTTTTGCTTCCCTTTTTACGTAGTGCTCAATCGTTTTAGAAAGACAAAATTCATCTGAACATGCCCCTTTTTGTTATAATAAGCCTCATCAAACATTAAATGATGTGAAAGCTGAATCCACTATAGTGATGAAGCTTTCAAAATACTGGATCTGCAGTGGATAGCGATGCACTATCTTGTCCCCAGTAGAGAAATATCGATATCAATATATAAAACATATACATATATCATGATTAAATTATGAAGGAGTGTTTCTATTTTATTTGGTGCAGCACTTATTGCATCATTACTAGCCTTGTTGGTTCAGCAGCCCAGGAAAGTCATTACAGGTATTGGTCCCTTATATTTAAGTTTCAATTAACAAATAACTTTCTGTTTGTTAATTTATACATCACCACTGCTCCTGCACACTGAGACACAGAGCTGTGTTGTTCCACGAGTGGAAGGAGCCTTGATAGCATCATCTTAAGTAGTCTCGATGCGAGGAAGGCGCACTCAAAGTGACAGATCTTCTTGATCGTCTTAATCAGATCCTCTTGTAACTCCAGAATTCCTCTTCTTCATGATTCAGATCATGGCAAATATTCAGAATCCTAGCTGGTTTACTGCCTGTTAGACCAAGGACACTAAAGGGATATTCCAAATCCAACTTAGTGCCTGTGAAGCCAGATTGAGTAACAAGTAGAAACCTTGTTCCTATAAGAACAAAATATTTGCATTTATTACAGACTTTAACAGAGAAATACATCACAACAAATACCAAGGATAAACATAAGTGATTTCTTTGCATAATTTCTTGGCATTTTAAT
Source organism: Datnioides undecimradiatus (assembly GCA_008933995.1). Classification (NCBI taxonomy): domain Eukaryota; kingdom Metazoa; phylum Chordata; class Actinopteri; order Lobotiformes; family Datnioididae; genus Datnioides; species Datnioides undecimradiatus. Next base: position 3,982,483 of record WARS01000067.1, on the reverse strand, counting down.
TTAATTTTGGTTGTAATGCAGTAGCACTGTGACACAAAAAACGTAGATACAGGTTTCAGCCTAGAAATAACACTGAAAGCAACAAATCAAAATAAAGGAATATAACTCATATACAGGAATATATAACTCAGACTTGGACACTATACTTCATGTTGATTTCTGTTCATCATTATGATGTAATATGTTCTCTTATATATTACCAAGAGAAATTACAGCAAATTGACAGCAGCAGCTAAACAAGTTGCTTTCATTTGTCTCATCACTGTGACTGTCCCACAGGAGCCTAAAGCTGCATTAACCTGCTCTGTATTCAGTTAAACTCAGCACTCAGTCAGCATTCTTGTGGCCTGCAGTGACTGATAAGATGTTCCGGAAGGTTCGGTTATAGCTTGAAGTGGATCACAATGAGGGGGTGAGGGCCACTTGGCCTCCATTAATCCTACATTTCCCCAACACCAGCTCTCTTCTGTGCTCTATTTATGGTGTTCTCTAGGGTTCTCATATCTTCAAGTATGTCTTAATTAGTTGAAGAGTCAGACTGTGTTATGTTACATTTAAAGTGCAAGAGATGGTCAGATAGACACCGCAAAACACTGAAACAAAAACTACATGCAGAACAACAGCCTACTTATTTAAAGAGCATTTTTCCTGACAAAAACAATTTTCATTAGAAGCATCTGTTGGGCACAAATTTACATACATTTGATGTGATATGTAAGGAACTAGGTCAGCTTTTGAGTTTTGTTAGGAATTTGTTTGCAGGTGCACAACTCAGAGATAAATTAAATGAGGGTTTACATTTTCTGTCCCAAACCAAGCAAAAGTCAAAACCAGGCAGGATTAAAAAAGGCAAACTTGTTCAAAGAGGTAGAGGGGGGAGGTCAGGTGAGGGGAATGGCAGGATAAGGACGAGGCATGATCTGAAAAGACATGAAGCTTAGGCTATTGTAAGGACAAAAGCAGACATGAGACTGTAAGTGTAAGGTGAGATTGGTGTTGTGACGTTCAAAATTATTTTCAGACATCACAAAGTCAAGAGGTCATTTGTGGCTACAAGGACTTTCTCGTGGTGTGAAGGATTAACTCATTCCTTACCTCATTGGCCAATTTAGGCTGGGCGTAGCCATTATAAGGGTAATGTAAAGTCCTACGAAACTCGTATCTTAATTACAAGTTTTTCTTATTACTTGCTGTCAAACAGAAATAGGAGAGAAAGAGTCAAGGGCCATACTTTGAGAACTGCAAGTTTGCTTTTTTGTAAAAGTTTGACAGAGTCTTAAAAACTGCTACTGAGGGCTATGCGTGAAAAAGCCATTACTTAGAAATAATGTTAGTTCATTGGAATTTAAGAACGGTGGTATTTTAATTGGATCAAGAATAAAATGAAAATACATCCATTTTGTTCAGCACACAGATTGATGAGGCGAGATTAAGCAGTTATCTTCCGTTGATGCTCTGTAGCGTGAATAAAATTTGCTTGCTAAGCAGATCCAGTTTCTGTGGGGATCTGTGGTAAAACCCAAAAAGGAATTATGAGCTGACTTTCCTTTGTGTTAACTGGATTGAACCTGACTTGTTTTGGGGTTGTGGGAAAAACACATAAAAACACACAAACATTTCATCACTTAATACTGTCACCTTTTTCTAAAGACTGGCTACTGACTGAACTACAGTAGCTCTAAAAAGGTTAACACTGCACCAAGCATACTATTTCACCCATCTGCTCACAGGATGGCACTAATGTGGAGAAAAAGGGGACTTGTCAGTGAGGACAGAAAGTATAATTCATGCATTTGATATTTGCATTTGTTAAAAATTAGTATAACCATATTAAAGTAGAGAATGAGTAAGTCTCTGTAATCTTTGGAGGCCAATTCCTTACCCATAACTCATATTGTCCTCTGAGAATGTTTTCTTGTTTAACTTTAATTACCATATGCTCTTAAAATGTGTGATGGAAATGTATGATCTTAATGTCATGTGGTGAACTGAAGCCTGACACTAGCCCTACCCACCATGTTTGTAGAATGTTGGTTGTGTTGCTGTACTTCCACTTCGTTGTTTTTATCCTAGACATTAATCTGCAAAATTGATGTATTAATGCCAGTATTGGTAAGCATTAATGCCAATGTCTCTAAGTCTGAGTCTAAGTCTCTAAGTCTAATTAACAAGGAACGTATGTACTTTGTGGCATCTTTGTCACACATCTAAGTGGAGGCCTGGCAGCTGTAGGGGAGTGCTATTTTCATACCTTTTATTCAAACTGAGTAGGGCATTTAAAAAAAACTCATGTGCAGATATTCCTAGCCTGCAGACTCAGGACATCTGTGTAACAAGGGTTTTGGTACCCTGAAACTCAAATGTGCGTTTGTATTTGTAATGAGGGGCTCATTTTTGTCTCAGTGCAAATAGTTGTGTCACACTGTTCTTAGTCTGATCACATCAAGCATTGACATTCTCAGTCAGAGTCTGAGGAAAAGTTGCTCTTCTGATTTTCCTTCCATATGCCACTAATGCATGAGCATTTCCATGCTCTGTCAACAACAATTTTCAACCCTGTTTACAAAATCAAACCATGAAAAGGGGATAATTATTCAGCACTTTGAGTTCCATGATAATGTAATGGATCATAACAGTTCCTTTCCCTTAACCAAGTAGTTTTTCCAGTTTTTTTTTAACTGTGGTAACAAATATCAGTTTTAAACTGGGAACATGATCTTCTCGCTTAACAAGGTATTTTCAGTACTACCTGATTGCACTTTGCAGTGGCACATAACATAACAATTCTTTTTTGTTAGACATTTAGAACTGTTTGGAAGGGTCTGTTTTGCCAATGAGCATTCGATCATAAGACAGTTATATGAGCTATCTTTGAAGGCACTGAATTTCATATTTAATCATTCAGTGTTCTCATTGACTAGTTGAGTGTTCGATACACTTTACTTTTCAAAACAGGTAATCTGACAAGCACAACTACCTCATTTGGTCTGGTGTATAGAGATGAGATTTGAACTCCCTTCCACTGTTTTTCTGTAAAACATTTACTTTCATTGGTTTTCGTGTGCATAAATGAGCGAACAGTGTTGGGTTTGAGCCCTTGAATGCAGATGTGGGGTGGTTGGTGCTAACAGCACTTTTGCCCATGGCAGCACTGATCAGGTTGTCATGAATTTTGGTTTCTTTGGTTGTGTATATATATTGGACCTGATCCACAATGTTTCAGACCCCCACTAAAGTTTTGATTTCTGACCTCCACAAAAATAGACTTCCCCCCCACACTATATAACAGCTGCTTCCTCTGCTACAGTATGCTGTCCCTGGGGATGGGGGTTGCCCTCCTTGTATTGTTATCCCAGTATTGGCTCCTCTGATGTAAGCCAGTGATCCAGTGTGAACCAGCTCTCACAGAGTGGTGGTGGCTTGAAGGCTATCCTAACACTGTCCTTCCACTGGTGTGTAAACTCAATTAGGGGAACTGCTGTATGCTGCACTGCATAGCTATGGCTCAGTAACTTCACAGCAGGACAATCTCACTGTGTGTGTCTGCGTCTGTGTCCTAGTATGGAGGCAGTCTTCTATTTGGATGACAAATCATGCCCTATTCAGACATTACCTTGTAATTTCATTGTCATCCACCCATTCTGTTCACACTCACTTTGATTTGAGCTGTGCACCAGAACAAACAGCTGTCACTGTGACAACTCAGATTCTCACATACAGTGGGTGTTTCATCAGGTATTGAAATAACGCACAGGCAGTCAAAAACATTGTGTTCTTCATCAAGTACACTAAAGAGAGTGTCAAAAAGTATCAGACCGCAGCCAGAATACAGTCACTTTGTGTATACCTTCACAATAAACTAAATAAATTTTTTTGATACAGGGATGGAATCAAATTAATGGTCAAAGAGGGTCACTGTTACGCTGGATATCTGCTTGACTGTAGTAGTAATCGTAGTCCTGCTGTAGATACTAGGCTGTAATTTTGGAAGAAACACATTCCAAAGAAAACACTCAACAAAATAAAACAGTAAATGAACAAAAACAGAACACATAATCAAACCATGACAAAGCAAAGATGTTTGGAACATTGACATCAGCCCATCATCTAAAGCAGAGGACTATGAAAAGTGGCAAAGCACCAGGGTTTAACTTCATACCAGTAGAACTGCTTTTAAAACTGCCTCTGAGATGTTGAAACATTGATATAAGACTGGCAAATTGCCACAGTGCCAAACGTGGGGAAACATCAGTAGAATCACTCTAGAAGTCTGATGTCTGTAGCCTCAAAGCTATATTATGTCTCTGCTGCTGTATGGCTCCAAGCGTTTGGGTCATCAGAAATAAGCAGAACCAAGTTGATGCCCACCTACTCCGCAGAATCCTAAATGTCCATTGTATGGGTGTATCACAGTCTCAAATGAGAACCCTTGCTAAGCCTGGGGCTACAGCAGCATAACAAAAGACATTAAGGCACAGAGATTCTGTTGGCTTGATAATGTACTGAGGATATGACTCCAACAAATGCCCAAAGTCACCCTCAGAAGGACACCAAAAAAGAAGGCAAAGGCTGGTCTTATGGGGCTCAGCCCAAGCTGAAGCTGATGACAGACTCCAATGAAGATGGCTGTCTTTTTGTTCTTACTTTTCAACTCTAGTTCGACTTTTTGACCAAGCAGCACTGAGAGCAAGATTGGATGATTCCAAACACAACTAGATATTGATAGAGTTGCAGTGTTGCTATGTGTCTTTCAGAGGTTTAAATAGGCAATTCTTTGTGAACAAACTTGTCATATCAACTTTATAAGGAGACAGGTTGCTAGTGTTTCTGGTGGCCCCAAGTGGTCAAAGTGTTACTGTAGCATTTCACTGTGTTACACTGCTACTTACTGAAAAACGATCACCAGTGAAAATACGACATGATTACAAAATCACTGCCTGATTGCTACAGGGAAATCCAGTGAAACAGCACTCTGAACATGTTTTGGCGAAAATGTACAGAGCAGTGGTCATGTTAGTAGAGCAAGAGAGAGAGCATTAAAGAGGTGAGTAAGTGATGACAGTGTACCAGTCCTCAGACACTCCTTATTGAAACACATACCAGTGGCACTTTAGTTGTGTCTCCCTCTAAGTGGCTCTAAAAGCCCGTAGAAGACATCACACCGACTAATCTTAATGGTAGATCATCTCTCTCACACACAATTCAAGTGGCCCAGACACACACACTCACAGTATCTCTGTGTTTCTCTTTGTGGCGAGCCCTTTAAATACCAAATGCCAGTTTTTTTTTACAAAGGTAGTGACAGACAGTAGAAAAGGCAAATACCACAGTTGAAAACAATAAACCGATTAACATAGGTGACAATGAAACAGGTAGGAACAGAATGCAAGCACACACACACACACACACAAGAGGAAAACTCCAATAACATAAAAAGGAAACAACCAAAAACAGAAACAATCCCATCCAAACCATAAGAGAGGTCCCTGACAGGGAACTGCACAGCGAAATTACTAAAAAAAAATTAAAGTAGCACAGAATATATGCAGAAACAACAGAGGGCTTGGTCATATCAGAGTGCAGCTTATCTCTCCTGCGAGTTGAGAAGGAGGCACGGGGAGTGGATCCTGGCCTGTTAAGGAGAGATGATTCCCAACATCTGTTAGAAAAAAAAAACAGCCAGCTAAATTAACCCTGGAGTGACTGAAATCAGATTTATGGTGAGGGACCCTGATCTAGCATCAAAGGGTCTGTGTGTGTGAATGTCATCTGAATTTGAACGTTTCCCATGCATTTGTCTCCATACTGATTCAGTGTAACTGTGTGTCTGTTGTCAGTGTGCAGAGAATCAGCCCCAGAGTGCAGAGTTCCTGCCAGAGTTTGCTCTCTCACCTCAGGGCAGCTTCATGGAGGATGCCACAGAAGATCAGTTTCTAACCTACAGATACGACGATCAGGTCAGTCAAACACTTTCATACTGTTGCTGGAACAGAATAGATTTGTAATGTCTGACACATCGCGTTGCAACTTATACATCTTTAACAATGCTACCATTCTATATGATTTCATTTGGTTTGATTATTCATGTCAGGATTCGCTTCATTTCATTCAAATCTGGAAAAGTCTCTCTGCTGCAGGCAGAGTTGGCATTGTTACTGAAAACACTGTCCAGTCAAATGGCTTTTAAAATGAAACAGGCTATGGGCAGAGTTATTTTCTTTGCACCACCAGAGTCACCTGTGCGCAGGCCTAAGATCCCATGGAGCTTTTTTGTATTGTGAGGAGCAGTTGACATTTAGTCATCCCAGCACAGTAAATTAGATGCTACAGGTTGAGTAACAGGTGGAGAAATGAAATTTGAAATTTAAAATAAAACGGGAGCAGTTCCCGTGTTCCGTGCGTGGGTTGCACAGCAGGTGATTGTCAGCGCGTCACAGTGAAACAGCAACTTAATCAAGGGAAATGTGGCCGAGAAGTTCACTCCAGTAAAGTTTGTCCAATAAGAGTCAAAAGTTTGAGTCTGTGGTTTTCTCACCCAGGTGTGAGTTGAGTTGACCATGGTGTGATGGGGTTTTGAATCTATTTGGTTCTCATTGTTTCTCCTGCTATCAGGCTGTAGGTGTCTTTACAGACCCCAGTCAGCCTTCATGGCTGCTTGTAGGCATGCCTTTGTCTTATACATGCAGCATATAGTGTTTTAGGTAAGGACATGGCATGTATTCCTTCTTTTCCTGCTTTTCCATATTTCTAATGTGGTGATCTTTGCCTACTGTGACAAAAGTTAACTGCCTTTTTTCTGCAATAAGATGTTTCAACAGTGTTCACCTGTTTTCACTCCACCGATCACAATAAACTGTGGTTCTTGCTGCAAATTGCTGTGGCTAGTTATTTAGTTGCTGTTGCTCATCGTTTGATATTGAATTATGGTGTGGGTGATATGTTTTCATAAGTTATTCTTCAGTATAGCCTCATTGTAAGAAGTAGCTCAGCCACCTCCTACAACAGCTGGCCTCTGTAAATGTTCAGAAAACGTTACTCAAACATGAGGAAACAGTGCATTTGTTGGGGACTCTTTCCTGTGGCTGGCTTATACAGATTCAGTGCTCAGCTGCAGCAGGATGGTGTATGTGGGACTGAGTCAAAATAAACTACACTGTGTTTTTATGGTAATGGGAAAACATGATGTCACCCAGTGCAACAGTGGGGCTCATTGATGTGTTATTAATAGTTTTTGGACAACAATGGACTGCTCTGGCACATCAGAATAAGATATAGTGTATCAGGCTCATACTTGATAGATGCGTACAGTGTTGGTGGAGGTTTGCACATGGGAATTACAAACAAGAAGAAGAATATAGAACATAACCAGACTCCTCCACCCTGTATAGATGATGGCTGCTGCTTCTAGCATCCTGTGATTTATGGGTTCTTCTGAGATCAGACTGAGATAATATATTGTTTTGACAGCAAGATTAGGTGGGGGCTATGAGATTTAGAGAACTTTTTTGAACTGATGATAATAAAATGCAAGCCTTGAATTGAGTGTGTTGAGTGTGATTGACGTACCTGAATGGAAAAAAAAGATGAATAAATCTAAATAATAAATTCTCTATGCCATGCTATTTTTTATCCAATAAATCTGACCTGCTTTTCTGGACATTTTAGGTCCACCCAGACATATGCTCAATTTCTAAATGTGTACAAGGGTGGTAGTGTTCTAAATCAGCTTGTAATGATCTTTTTAAAGTTTCAAATGAGACCTAATTTGCTCTAAGCACAATAGAAAAGTGAGGTGGCTTAGATTTTGCTTTTACTGTTTATTTTTTGGTGAACGCTCACATTCCTAAATGCACACTTTAGAAATACAACTTAGAAACCCACACACATCAGCACAAAGCTATTTTAAAGAAAAAAAAGACTGGGTGGCAGTTTATGGCTTGTATTTTAAAAGTACTGTTAGTAGGTGTTGGCACCATAAGTAGTTATGGTCTCATAATGCATTCCTGTAGAGTTCTGTGTGCTTTGATGAGGAGAGCAAGGTAATTTTCTACTCTCCACTGTTTGAAAAAACTGCTACAAAAATGCAAATTGCCCTGAGAGCATTTCTCCACTTTTTATGCAACGCTGAAAATTAAACCTCTGTATGTTGTGTCAAAGGGTATTGGGTTTAGCAACACATGCACACACACACACACACACACACACGCACACACAATGAGTAATGCAAAAACACACTCTCACATACACACTCAATTCAATGCACCCATTCTTCTCCTTATAACGCCCAACTAATGTGGAGAATTTTTTTCATTTTAATTCAATAAAGCAGCAGTAAAATGATCCATCTGGCATTGGAGTGTGGTTAATAAGGAGATCTCTCTGTGCAGCTTTAGACACACATCCACATAAATCAGGTTATGAACTTTAGAGTACATTGTGTTTTAAAGCCTCACAGCTGACAAATATCATACAAATGACCCACACAAAACACACAAACCTTGTTTGGAGAGATTCTACTTGGATGAGTTGTCTGGAGTCCTCTAGCCATCTGCAGTGCTGAGGGGAGTTGTTGTAATGTTGTGTGCCAGAGCCTTGCATTGAGGCTGCACAAAGGTTGAGGATGACGTTATGTATCTGTTCAGAGATGTCTGGGCACTGTGTGAACAGAGCCCAGTACATGAAGTACTCTTTCCATAGGGCCTTTTCATTCAGAAATAATGAACTTTATGTTAATAATGACTGTCATTTAGTGCTTTCCTTTCCGGAGTCTATGGGCTCTTTTGAAACATAACCATGGTCTGCCAGTCTCTTCATGTGGCCTCAGTGTGTCATTAGAGTGTAAGGGCTTAGCTAGCAGAGATACAGGGACATACAGGATATGTCTTATTATTATTATATTTGTTTTGGGATTTTGCTAAACACCTGCAGGTGCATTAGATGATCCCTGCTGGTGGAAGCTATTAAGCATGTTTCCATAATAACCTGGTGTCCTGGTTGTCAAAAGCTGGACTGGCCCTTGTCCTGGTTTTGAGAAACCTGAATAGGCTACCTGGAGCACCAGGAGTAAAGAAACCACAGTACTGTGCCATTAAAAAGGTCCTGAACATTCCCTGTTGGTACGGAACATATTGAATGAGATGGTGAGAAATCAAGATGCAGCCATTGACAGATGATTGCAAACCTGTTGCAATTATCTCTACAGGGATATGAGAACCACAGTGTCCCTTACTCACACTGTAAGGAACCTGGGTGTCATACTGGTGGACCAGCTGTTCTTTGCAGCCACCGTTGCTGCAAAACCCTGATTTATGCTCCACAACATTAAGTTTGTTCCTCACCCAGGTGGTTGGGTATATTGAGGTCCAGACTCTTGTTACCTTGTCAGCTACATAATTTCTGGCTGGTGTGTTTGCATGCCATCTGACCTATCGTGGTAGTGGCAGTTTGAATATGATTCCAGAAATGAACTACCTTACAGCAAATGTCTCAGGACCATGCTATCTTCAGGACAAACTGTACACTGCAGCCCATTTACACTCTGCTATTTGCAGGTTGCAGGCTCAATGCGAGTTGCTGTGGATAAAACAATCAGCTAAACAAATGCAATGTAACACAATTGTTATAAAGAATAAATCTTGTGGAGGACCCCAAGGTGCAGACAGACACACAGAAACAGTCAGCAAAATGAAGATAAGGACCTGGTTTATTAGTAAATGAGAGCAAACTTAATTCCGTGAGGCAGGGAGTAAGGCATGGGCAGGCAGAGGTCCAGGGGGATCAGAGGGTGAGAGGAAGTCTCCGAGTTGGGGGCAGGCTGGATCGGAACAGGGGTTCCAGGCTCCTGAGCGGAGTGGGTCCCTGGAGCAGGAGCTGGAGCAGAGGGTTGGCTAGGCACAGCGAGCTTGCAGAGATCAAGAAACGAGACAGGAGCTGGAAGCAGAGTACCAGGAGTTGCTGAGGTTTGCAGACAATCTGGTGAAGACTGGAGCGTTGAACTGGGTTTTTAAGCAGGTGCGTCTGTAGATGGCTGATCAGTGGATTGATTGCAGGTGTGCAGAATGAAGCAGCTCCAGCTCCGCCCCGCACAGGCCAACCTCAAACACACAAAAACAACCACAGGGAAACAGATGGGGGGAGGGAAAGGGGGAATCAAGGGGAAAAAAAACAAAAAACAAAAAACAAAAAAAAAAAAACAAACAAACAAACAAACATACAAAAAAAACCCACTGAGATCCTGACAGTACCCTCCCCCTAAGGGGTCGCTCCCCGGCGACCCCCAGGCTTATCAGGATGACGAACATGAAACTCCCTTACTAAAGCCGCATCCAGGATGAAGGACCGGGGACCCCATGACCGCTCCTCAGGACCATAACCCTCCCAGTCCACCAAGTACTGGAGCCTGCGGCCTCGGCGGCGGACATCCACCAGGCGGTGCACAGAGAAGGCCGGATGGCCATCAACGACACGGGGGGGAGGAGGGGGATCGGCCGGAGGGCACAGGTCACTGTTACTGACAGGTTTTAACTGAGAGACGTGGAAGGTGGGGTGGATTCTGAGGGTGTTAGGGAGTTCCAGGCGGACAGCAGATGGATTGACCTTCTTTACTTTGAAGGGTCCAAGATAGCGGGGAGAGAGTTTACGAGAATCGGTTTTGAGAGGAATATTCTTAGAAGAAAGCCAAACCGACTGACCTGGCTGATACTGGGGGGCTGGGACTCTGTTTGTTTGCTGTCCGTTTAGTCTTTTCTGAGGACTGGAGGAGAGCGGTGCGGGTCCGGTCCCAGACATTTTGACAGCGGCGTAGATGATGCTGGATGGATGGAACAGAAAGCTCCTCTTCCTTTGCGGGAAACAGAGGGGGTTGATAGCCCAATGATGCTTCGAAAGGGGACAAACCTGTAGCGGAGCAGACCAGGGAGTTGTGGGCATATTCAATCCAAGGGAGATAGGAACTCCAGGCAGCAGGGTTGGCAGAGACAACACAGTGCAAGGAAGTTCCCAGGTCCTGATTGGCTCTCTCTGTCTGTTCGTTGGTCTGAGGGTGAAAACCAGAAGATAGACTGACTGTGGCCCCAATGCCCTGACAAAAGGCTTGCCAAACCTGAGACGTGAACTGAGGTCCTCGGTCGGAGACGATGTCAACTGGAATCCCATGGAGTTGAACGACATGGTTGGTGACGAGGTCAGCAGTTTCTTTGGCAGAGGGAAGCTTGGGGATAGCAATAAAGTGGGCAGCTTTAGAAAAATTATCAACTATTGTCAGAATGACAGTGTTACCTTGTGAAGGGGGTAGACCCGTGACGAAGTCAAGGGCAATGTGGGACCACGGTCGACCAGGGACAGGTAAGGGTTGAAGGAGCCCAGATGGCGGTGAGAGTGAGAGGTCTTTCTGCGAGCACAAACAGAGCAGGCTTGGACAAAGGCTCGTGTGTCTCGATCCATGGAACAGAGAGAGGGTGCGATTGATACCAGGGTGGCAGGAGAACTTGCTGGAGTGCACCCACTGCAGGACTTTGGAACGAACTGAGTCGGGGACGAACCGGCGGTCAGGTGGGCCAGTTCTGGGATCAGCCTGAGTTTGGAGAGCATCCTGAATGCTTGACTCAATCTCCCAGGAGATGGGTGCCACCACACAAGCGGGAGGCAGAACGGTTTCAGGAGATGGGGAAGCTTCCTCCAGGTCCAAACCAGGAATGGTTGTTTTGATCCCTCCAGCCAGTGCCTCCACTCCTCCAGAGCCAGCTTCACCGCCAATAATTCACGGTTCCCAACATCGTAGTTTCTCTCCGCCTGAGACAAACGTCTAGAGAAGAAAGCACAAGGATGAAGTTTATTTTCCGGTCCCCGCCTTTGAGACAGAACTGCCCCTACCCCAGTATCGGAAGCATCGACCTCCACCACGAACTGTTGATTGGGGTCAGGATGAACCAGGATGGGAGCTGAGGTGAAGAGCTCCTTAAGTCTGGAGAAGGCCCTGTCCCCATCTGGAGTCCACTGAAACTGAATGGCAGAGGAGGTTAGACTTGTTAGAGGGGCAACAACTCTGCTGAAGTCTTTGATAAATCTTCGATAGAAGGTTGCAAAACCCAAAAATCTTTGGAGTTGTTTACGGTCTCCAGGGACTGGCCACTCTGCCACTGCTCTCATTTTTTCTGGGTCCGTTTTAACCTGGCCCTCCTCAATAATGAACCCCACAAAGGTCAGTTTCCTAAACTGACCTTTGTGGGGTTCAGTTTCCTAAACTGACCTTTGTGGAGTGAAACTCGCATTTCTCTGCTTTCACATAAAGCTTGTTCTCCAACAAGCCTTGCAGGACCAACCGGACATGGCTTTGGTGTTCTTCCAGGGACTGGGAAAAATCAGTATGTCATCAAGATAAACGAAAACAAATCTGTTCCAAGAAAAAAAATAAAATTAAAAGAAAAAAATCTCTTAACACATCATCAGACAGGGGGGAGGGAAAGGGGGAATCAAGGGAAAAAAACACTGGGATCCTGACAATAATACAAATAACAGGGATGCTAGTGCACTTGTAAATGCATTCATTGACGCCTGTGCAGAGGTGCTGTAAATAAAAACAGGTACAGCAAAATGTGAAAATACAAGGTGCTATCAAAATATTACATGATTGTCTCCTGAACACAGCACAGCCCAGTAACAAACAAGTAGCAGTTGTCAGCTGTAACTGTTGTGAGTTAGTATACTGAGTTATGTTGTGGGATCACCAGCAGGACTGGAATTGAGGACATAGAGTCATGTGACCAGTTGCAGGTGCGCACAGTGGCAGAGATTCTGCCAGTGTGCATTCAAGCCTTGTCGCCATAGAAGCAGTGTAAAACAGGGAAGTCAGTGCGTCAGAACAGAAGGGCATGCTGGTTGTTTTCTCTGACATTTGTGGGGTAGTGGTCTGTGAACTTGTCTCTCAGGGTCAGACTGTCAATCATGCTGAGGTGTCTGAGACAGGAAATTCAACAAATATGACATGAACTGTGGGCAAAGGTGCTTTGTTTCTCTATTAAAGAACAGGTGCAGACCTTATTAGGAACATACAGGTTTTTTGAATCTGCGACAGTGACTTCATTATCTTCTCAGAAAGGAAATCCGAGCTGAAGGGTCGCTACTTTGATACAGTGGAAGTCATGAGGTCACCACCAGCGCACATTGCAGACTGTTGTTTATAATTTTACATAACTTTCAGGGAGAAGTCCAAGCATGTCAGGAGCACTGGGAGAGCTATATTGCTGCACAAGGGAAAAACTATCAGCAGCAGACTTTGCTTGTAATGAGAAAAATCAAGTAACCTTATGACTGCAGTTCATATGCAGTGCAATTTTGACTTTGGGTAAATTGATATTATTACAGGGAGGAAAAGTGCAATCAGGCTTAAATGGGTCACCTGGAGCGCCAGGACAATTGCTGGTTCCTTGTTCCTGGCTAACTGATTGAACTGTGGTGTCAGCCCAGGGTTAAATACAAACACAAATTGAAATGAAATGAATCAAAGTGAACTCAACACAGAGCGCTTACTGCAAACAGCAGCCCTCATGTTTGCTTTAAACCTGATGGTATGATCTCTGCCTGTTGTCACATTCAATCGGCCATACACATGCACAGCATCAGTGTCAGTGTGTGGCATGCCTCTGCTTGCTAGTGCTTCATCTAAAGTTCATCATTAGCTCCTCCCCACTAGCCTTAGACACTGGTCCATTTATTGAGTCGTCCACCCTGTGACCACTTGGCATGGGCACTGGATTGTTATGAATAGTATAAAGTCTCAAATAGAGGATTCGGCACCAATTGGCTGTGCTATCATTGAAAATTACATAACTTTATCATAATGTATATTTCCATAGCTCAACTGTTCATCACCGCAAAGGCAGAGTCATATCTTACCTCGTTCTTGTTGCTTCTTTTTTACTGTTCTTTTTTTCGGTGTTAAGCTGCTGTCAATGAAACGTTTCTCTTTTTCTCACACTAAGGCCATGAAAAGGAAGAGGACATTCATTTTGAACATAGTGGTAAAACAGAAATGGCTGAATGAATCAGAAAGAGGGTGTAATTCTGTTAAAATGAACAAATTAACAAATTATGCCAAATTTATCAAGACAACATAAGTACTTACTGTTTATTCACAGTGTTAGAGACATGCGGTCCTTTCTCCACTGACCACGTAGGATCATTCACATCACTAGGGAGAGAGTTAACATCCATATGAAAATGGTAATAAAAGATACAAATGTCAGATGCAGTTTGTCATCACTTTCTTGTTACACACTCTCTCTCTCTCACACACACACACACACACACACACACACACACACACACACACAGGTACATCAGCAAGAGGTGGAGATTTGTTCTCCACCTCAAGCTTTCAAACTGCTAGTGATAAAAGATTTTTTACCAGCTCCAAGCCTGAATTAACAACGAGGCAAAGTGGGCAATGATCTCATTGCCTGAGGCCCCCCAGGGGTCCCAAAGGCCACACACTCGCTTTGTAATATTAATAATCTGATTACTTCCAAATTGGTTTAGTAGATGCATCCCTAAAGCATGGAAATGTGAAAATTGCTTTGGGTGGCTCCTGCATTTTCCCAGGGTGCACTCTTTTATAAACTGGTATGTAATCAACTTATCACAAACTAACTTGGAGAGGGAGGTGGGGGAGGATTGAATTCAAGGAATGATTTTCACCTCGGGGCCCTCAGCTTGTCCTGATGGGTTTTGATTGCTTTCTTTATGTAAGTAATGTAAACTTCAGTTAGCTGTGGCTATTTTATTTTTAATAAATCTCTTTCTATATATATAGACAGAGAAGGAGAGTGGTAAGGAAATTTAAGTTGTAACAGTCATTTCTGACTGTTCAACCTAATGAGTTTACGTTAATCCCTCAAAATGATGTAATAGTACGAAAGACAGTATCAAAGTAATGACATAGAGCCTCTTTAGTTCAAAACCTTGTAGCAATAAAGACGCAATCAGTGTCATTCAGGATAGGTTAGCGTGTTCACAGTGTAGAGATTGCCTCAGTACAGAGTATGCGTCTGTGTGTGTGCTGACAGGAGGTTGTTTGCACACCTCGTGAGTCTAATGTGACAGTTCCAGGTTCCCCTTATCACCTGCCTGGTGAAGCAGCCTCAGATACTGTTCATATAAAAACAACAAAAGCCAGTTAGCATACATAAACAGGTCAAATTGACTTCTGTGAGTCTTCGAGCACAGTGAGGACTGGGAGATGACTCACACCTGGCTCATCTGCATCTGTCTGGGCTCGCTTTATCATTTGGGAAGGTATGATTGGGCCCAGGCTGTATAAACCTCAACCATGATGTGCAACGAGCTGTGAAACACTTGAATATGTTGCGATGTTAGCTCTGATGACAGAGGCCTGAGCCACAGATAGAACACATGATGCAGGGAGGACACATGACAGCAGGCCAGCAAGCAACAGCTTCATCTGACGCTATACCTCTCTGCCTGGTTGTGACTTATCCAAGGCTTTTTGCTTTCACCTTCTGCCTTTGCATGTCTCATATTCTCTTCACTATGCTTTCCTTTAAACAATGCCTTTTCTCTAGAGCAGCTCAGGCAAAAAGTTAAAAAGCGAAAGTGCCTTTCTCATGTTTTATCGCACAGCATTGACAAAGTAGTAGGACTACATGGTTATAGAAATAGACTCTATGTGTTACCTGCATTGGAGGTGGGTGAGTGAGACACTGAGTGACTAATAATGATGTCATTTTGGATCTTGCTATAATATAGACTAGCAGCTTCAGACTGCCTTAAATCTGCAGCTATGCATGCTGCTGCCTCAGCTGCATTGCAATGAGGCGTTTGCCTCATGTATTTTAAAAAAGGTGTTGGAGAAGTTGGATAAGATGATCTACACTATTAGTCTCAGTTGTTGTCAGTGTGGGCTACACACGGATCAGTTGACAGAATTATGAATAGAAATAATCTGTCAGCTTAAAACAAAAACGTCATGGTTTATAGAATGAATTATTCAATTGTCAAAAGAATTCCCATGGCTGAAGTAAACTGAGTTCATATTCTTTGTCATCAGGACAGATGAGGATGTTTGGATGAAACATGATCTCATTCTCTTATTTTTTTTGCCTCCCTTCTTCTTTTTAGTTGTTTATCCCAGCCCTGACGTTTAACACTGTTGCTGGTAACATATAGTCAAGTGCAGGCACTTCTCGTTGACTCTCTTCAAAGGTTTCAAATGGATTGAACTTCTGTAACTCAAATACTGACATTTTCCTAAATTCTGAAGTGCATCATGTAGTGTTATAGCCATTTATATGACATATGATAAATACACTGGCAAACCTTTCTGTAGCATGGACAAAAGGCCTTTGTGATTTTGAGAATGTTGTTTACTTATTGATGACTGCTAATAAAATATGACAGGGCTGCGTGAGGAGGAGGTTTGCTGGGCGTGAGTGGTATGTCCACAGCAACTGAGACACAGTGACAGGCTATTGAGTGGATGTTCTGGAACTGGCTTTCTAATGGCAGTTAAAAGGGAAACTGTGGTTGTGGCCTAATGGCTCTTAGCTCCAATGCTTATTTTTGAGGTGACACATGCAGCAGACGAAATATCCTGCAGCCACACTGTGGTCTGTGGTGTAAATGTGTGTGTGTTTCATCTTCTCTCTGTGGGTCGCGCATAAATGCCGCTCTATGGTTGGCATATTGATTTATGATGATGAGATTATCACTCTTGAATACTTGAGCGTCAATCCAGCTGCTCTGTTAGAGTTGGGAGTGTTAATACTGTATGTCTACATCTTTCTCTCTCTCTCTCACACACACATACACATATTAATGTGTTAGTCTCTGGCATCGAGCCAGACCTCCAAAGAGTTTCTGCCTTCGCACCAGTCTTCTGCCCATTTCTTGGAGAAAGTTCCTTTACCACAGGTCTTGCCTGTCTCCATCCCTTCCAAAACCACACCTCCTTTTAGCCCCACCACCATGTCACCCTCCAGACATGTTTTGTGTGGGGGGGTGGAACGGTGTCTGCACTGACAACCCCCCCCCCGACCAGTGTTTCAGGTCCCTTGTTCTCCGACCACTGGGTCATTCGCCCAAGGTTGTCATTTTCCCCTGTACCTCTGCCATGGGGTGGTCCACACAACAAAACTTAAAAAATAAAGACTTTCTTTTTTTTCCTCCATGGATTTCATCTTCCTCTACCCACCTACTTTCTCATACTTAATGGAGTTGTTTTCAAAGGACATCTGGGAGCTGTCCTTTGAAGAGGGGCTGCTTTTATGGTTTCAGTTTTTTTCTGTTTTATGTTGAGGGAGTCTTTCCCTACTGTAAATTGGTAGTCTGCTGGAACACCACTCAGTGTCACTTGGAAGAGAGAAGCTATGGATTCCTAGTTAATGATAAGGATTATACACTGACCATGGAGCATATGCAAATAGCTACTGTTGCCATGCTCTCAAGGGAGACTTTCTGATGTCGGAAATATAAAAGACAATCAAATAGTACCCCGCTGACACCTTTGGCTGTCCCCGCTGGTCATTTGGCATTAGCTCTGCAGGTCATGGTGATCTATTGATGGTTTTCCAGAGACCACAAGAACACTGACTAGTCAGCTTTGGCTGCTTGTATTGTTTCTGATGGAAGTAGAGATTGTTGATAGTAAAGGACACATTAGGGAAGAAGGTCTAATGCAGTAGTCCCCTATTTAGTGGTGAGACAAGGCGAAACTTCTCCCTGTTGATCTACATTACCATGGTAATGAGAGAATCTAAGCAGTTCTGCTGTTTGCTACACACAGCAATGAAACATAGAACAGCCTCAGAATACTTTTATCCAGCAATGCTGGTGCATCAGTGGCTGGAATCCAATGCAGAATGCTAAGACATAACCGCCTCCATTCATTTATTGCATCAAGTAACACATTTTTCTTTTTCAGTAACATTACATTAACAACATCCCAACAAAAGAGTAGACCAGCCAACACCAGTGAGAAACCATTCATTGATTTCTTAGCCTTAATTTTAAAATCAGCAAGTTCGTGGCTAAGGTTATGTTTATGTAATCATGAAAGTATTGAAAGACCGGGCCTGCTATGAAGCTCAGCTAGTTAGATATAAGCAGGGGAAGCTTAAATAGAGTTTAAGTTACAGTTCAAACACAGCGCTGAATGAAAGGTAATAACATTCACTCAGAGAGAGGATGAGTGTGTATTTGCAGCTGAAGGCCTACATTGGTTTATTTTTTCTGTCCATTCATGCTAGTCCCTAACTGATTCTTAAAAGGTTTTCCATCAGGGTGGGTTAAGCACTGTTCAAATAAATAATTCTAAGTACAATTCACTTGTGCACTCACACACACTCTTTCTCTCTCTCTCTCCCTCTCTCACACACACACACACATAATTGAGGTAAAGGTATTTTCAGGTCTTGGTGGAAGTGCTGAAGATTTTGTTGTGCTGTCATAGCAACTGGCCATAAACTGAGTTAGTGGTGATGTGTAATCTCACTGAAGTGGCCAATAATGTAGTGTCTGCGTGGTCAGGGCATCACAACACTCATATCAATGGCAGATGACATTCACTAAAGGCCCATAAAGAACTGCTATTTTACCACTGTGTGATTGTGTCCCATTAGGGACTCCACATGTTGACTGTTTCAACATGAATGCTGTTTATTCTCAGTTCTTGATCACCAGCCCACGCCTCACTTAGTTTTCTTACCTTCTATTAAACACATTGGCGTTGTCTTCAGTGCAACTGTGTTTTAACATCTGGAAGAATTCTGGGGGTCCTGATTTGAACCATTTTAGTTGATAAGCTTAAAATGATATGTGGAATCTGTTGAAATCTGCCACATCATTGTGCAGGAGAAGACTAACACCACTTTGTTGGACTTGAACTACAAAAGCACAACCACACTGATGATCACAAAATGACGTACTAATGGAGTGAGTAGCACTTCTTCCTTCATCAAACAGTCTTTTAGAATGCAGCCTGGAGAGACTTGTGCCATCATTCATTTGAAAAATTGCAGAGTCACTCAGAAATTCCACATGTATAAATGGTACTGAACCTTGCAATGCTGTGAAGATCAGATTCCAAAGAGTTGCCCCCTGTAAATCTTGTCGGCAGGAAGTATTTCCATCATGTGACTTACCTAAATTCAACAAATTGTTCCTTTTACATTTCTATTAATGTTCAGATTAAGTAAATGAGTAACATGTAGAGTAGTGAGCTTTTGGCAGGTTGGTTGGTGACATATTTGACCCATGGTAGTAATCTGATGGATGTCTTTTACCACCACTGTGGTTCAGATTGAAATATCTCAACAACTATTTAGTTTGCAATAGAATTTCGTATTTCCATTCGTCTGTCCCAGAGAATAAACCTACTGATTGGGTTGATCCTCTGACTTTTAATCTAGCACCACCAACAGGTCAAAATTGCAGTTGGACCAGTTGGACCAGGATGAAACATCAGCATGTTAGCATTGATAAACATATGCACGTTGCATTATGTTAGCATGCTGTCAAGTCTACAAATAAATGGTGTTAATTGTGTTGTGTGCAATTCACAATAGATGGGGAACAGTCTTTCTGTAGTGTTAGGTGCCTGGATGCTGGAATGGTCTTTTGGTTGTCTCTCTGTCACTGTCTGTATCCTGGTCCCCATTTATAGGAGGTAGCAGCTCGGCTGATGGTAAACACTTTTCTCTAGCTCATTAACTTTGTGGTGGCTTGTGTTTGGTTAAAGTTCAGTGTTTGTTTTCCAGCATCAGCAGCCTCACGGTGTCCCAGCAGCCTGGCAAACCCTGTATCCCTCATGCAACATTCATGGCTGCACTTTTTCAAAGAACAAACAATGAGAAAAGCTGTGTGGCCACAGTATGACTGACGCTCGGTGTGTGTCCTGTGCATTCCCAAAACTTGGGTGTGCTGTTGCCGTCATCGTAGCCTGAGCATTCATCCTTCCTCTCTTTTCAGCACAGGCATTTCTTTCCTCTGCAGCATCATCTGTACTCCCAATGTTGATCCCGTTATGTTTGCCTGTACTGTGCAGGTCAATGCCATGATCTATGCACTGTATACTATTTCTCTATTCTCAGGAAAAAAATTGGTCTGATGGCTAAATTTGGCAATCTGACACATACAGAAGCCCACACATGTTATTCTCTATGTTAATTCCCTGTAAGAGAGTCCCATAGGAGTACTGTATTTACAAAGCAGGTAGTGCAGCCAAAGTTCTGCTCCTGCAGCTTGGGATGGATTCACATTGTGGTAAAACTTGACATGACCAGTGTTTCTTTGGTCTATGAAAATTTTATAATAAACTGAAGCAACAGTATAAATATAAAAAGTATTGACAACAAGAATTATAACATTTCACTTTCATCTGCTCTGACGAGTAAAGACAAGACGGAATTAGTTAAATTTCATTGCCAAATTTGATGATTTGTTTTCTTGCTCTGTGGACGTCTGTAGTGTAAGCCTTGTTGTTCTGTGAACATTTAGCATAATTTGGTATTGATTGTAGCTCGATATAAAGTGAATAGACATGATGTTTCCCAGATAATGCTCCTCTGCCTTACATATTTTGTAAGGCAGGAGAGCCTTAGCTGTTGATTTAATAAATCAGAATTCTATCTGGTGAAATATGACTCTGACATTAGCAGGTGTATTTTATAAAATGTCTGATTTAAGGACTAAGGATAATTTCAACGTGGATTGGGACACAACAATGATGTAGCATGCGCTGTACAGTGTAGGCACTTAAGGAAAGGAAGTAGAGCATCTAAGAGACAAACCTTTTGTTTAAGGTGTGGACTTGTGACCCCAATAACTAACTTTATATCAAATATGCAGGTGAGCCTTCAACTCCTCTTCTGCTCAGCCAATCAAACAAGTAAATTGGTCATCTTGGAGACACTTGGAGCCTCTTGGGAGGACATTTGAGAATTGCAGTTCCAGTGCAGACACTAATAATGCAAAGTCCACTGAAATATTGGTAGGGACAATTTGGTTCTACCAAAATATTTGAAGGGATGTGTCATGGCATCCATATGTAAGCTCATGTACTTGGTTTTAACAAACATTAACATAATCAGTGTCCTCCAAACAATAAGTATATTAAGCCAGTGAAACAGCCAAGATGACTCAACACATAGTTGTAAGGCAAGCCACTGAGAATTAAGGCATGCTTAATTCTCAGTGGCTTGCAGACAGTGAAAATATCTTACCGTTACACTATCATGAAACTGAACCAATGACAAAACAACTTGACTGAAGTAAACTTAGTTTCTCTCATTCAATTAAGATGACAAGACGAAACAAGAAGACTAAAATGTGACTTTAAATCAACTGCAATTCTCAGAAAGTGACAAATCCTTAAACTAAATTTAAATTTCTTGTCAAAATGTACACTGTCTGTAACCACCTGCAGGAGGTTATGCCAGAAGAAGTTCACCCGTAATACTGGATCACTTTCAAGATTACTGTGAAGACCAATTAGGGTTTTTGGCTCCTTTATTGAATTTAGTTTTTCACTGATTGTTGGTGAAGAGCAGCAGCATAAATGACTGTACTGGCAGTCTAGTTTTAGAATTAGTCATATCCAGCCTTGAACACAGAAGCAGAGCTGAGAATGGACTGTTCAGTTTGAATTTCACAGCAACTTTGGCTCTGTGATTCAAGGCATCTAAGCATTTATAAATTTTAAGATAGAATAGCCTCACAAGCAGTGTAGCCCTACATATGGTAAGTACTGGCTGTTGGTTGATTGAGAGGGTTTCTGGGTAATGGATGACATTTCAGCAGAGAATCTGTAGTTTATAGGGGCCAGCTTTTGAACAATGCATGATAGTCCAAATTACCCTTTTTGACTTACATTAAAATAGTTTGTGTATATGATGTTGATCCTAATATATATGTGTGTTGTATATTTCAGGGCAGTAGTACAATGAACAGAAAGCATAACTGCAGATGCTGGCAGGTCATGTATGTTTTGGATAATAGTTAATGATATTACCATAGAATACTAGGGGTACTACTACAAGTGTGTATGTTCACTGAGTAAAACCTGCAGTAAGCTGTATTTCATTTTTTCATGTTAACTCAATACAGATTCTGTTTTTCTAAATGCCTCTTTGGAAGTGACTGCATGCATTGCAGTGCTGCTTCTGTATGAGGGGTTCATCCTCTGATTGGCCTGATATTCAGGATGATAACCGTTGACTTTGACAATTCTTGAAATTTTCATTTAGCTTTACCAGTAGCACAAGTCTGATCTGATCTGTCAGGTTGGAATCGCAGTTTGTCCAATATTTTGTTTACTTTGACCACATATTTAATAAACCAATCACATATGCACAAGCTTGAGCTGTTCTTTACTTTCATACAAATAGGCTAAATTCAGATAATAGGTATGTTAAACATTATGCTGGGTAGATGTCTGCAGTAGTCTGGATTTAACCCTGAATTGGTCACCTCCAGCTCACTGTAGAATCAGAATATTCAGACAAACACATATATAGTGTTTTAATTTTTATTTACTTGAGGCACTTAACAACAAGATTATGTATTCTCTGTGTCCGAGGTTGTGAGTTTTTTTTTTTTATTGTAAAAACAGAAAGGAAAGGGAATTTTCTAATGTTTCTAATGTTGTTCTCAGTTTTTGGTATGTTTTAAAATATGTTGATTTTTTTTCTTGCCTTTATTCCAGGTCAAGATTAGTCTTCATTACAAATGTTGTGTGCATTCCACTGACTCACAGAGGCGGATGTTTGACACTCAAAAGATTCTGGATGCAGTACTTTCTTAAAGCACCACAGAGTTTGTGCATCTTTTAAAGTTTTCATAAACATGCTGTTGGTTCTTATTGTACCTAGCTGTGAACTAATGTGAGCCGACAGTTTCCAAATTTCATTTTGTATTTATGTGTCTGGGTCCTTTGTTGAATCTCTGTGCGCGCCTTCCTGACAAAAAACTCGCCCAACAAGCAGCAGAGTGATCAGCTGTGACATCTGGTTTTAACACTTTCCCTTGTGGTTGTCTTGGAATCAAACCTGCATCGGCTTATAAAGCTGCTGAAAGGGAAAGCGCAGCATTGCCCAGAGCTGCTGCTGTACCTGCCAGGAACACACATGCACACACGCGCACACACACAC
The DNA here is from genome assembly GCA_008933995.1 of Datnioides undecimradiatus. NCBI lineage: Eukaryota > Metazoa > Chordata > Actinopteri > Lobotiformes > Datnioididae > Datnioides > Datnioides undecimradiatus. Next base: position 3,959,324 of record WARS01000067.1, on the reverse strand, counting down.
ACACACACACACACACACACACACACACAAATGCATGTTGCCTGGGGCTTCTAGTCTCTGTGAGGAACATCTGGAATACACGGTGAGGTGTGGCAGAGGGAAACCTGCAGCCAAGTAAATTTCATGATCTTGACATGCATACATCTAAGAATATTTGCTTCACACACACACACACAGGCACACACACACAAACACATACACATTTGCTGCACATTACCTTACATTTCATGTTAGGCATGGTAACTTGAAGGGCCTTAATTGTTCAACTTTTCTCAGTCACCCGGGAGGCCCTGCATGTGAAGGGGGTATACTGTTTAAAGAAATGAATGCACATTATGTCAGATCTTTTCTCTGACCCCATTAATCACAAAGAGTGTTATTGTAGCATTAAGCTGGTGGATAATGACTGGATGTTATAGTTGGGGCCTAAGTGCTTGAAGGTGATGGAGGCTGTAGCCAGAAGGCGCAGGCTGTTTGTTAGGAATGAAGGGCGAGAGGCAGTGGGCTAATACAGGGAGGACTGTAAATACACTGTAAACCAAATCATCTGACTGATCTCTATGTGCATATCGGTTAAAGCACACATGGTCAGCCATGCTGCAATAAGCTCATGTTTGAAGTGTTGATGTCATAAATATCTGCTCTGCTCTGCGGCCCCCCTGAGAACGAGCACCAGCTACACTGTAAATGAAGAATATTCCCTGCCACAAACAAGCAAAAATGCCAAATACTTAATACTTAATATTGATCAGTAAGGCAAAAAAGGCATATGATAATATGTTTATAAAACCACTCAAAGCCCCTATAGAACTTTCCCAAAGGACTTGAGGATATATTGTTTAACGATTGAGGGGAACAAAGGGGAAAGGCCGATTGGGAGTAGGTGGGCTGGAGGGTTCCTGGACACCAGGCAGCATCAGCACATGATCAGTTATAACTCTTCTTCAGGGTCAGTATGCCAAGGAACAAAACCGTCACCTTATCATGATTGCAAAATAGTAGCTTTGTCCAGTACTACCTGAGAAAAGCTTTTATTAATATTACTCTAAATGCTACTTTTTATGATTTTATGATCATTAGCATAAATCTAATCAAAGAGTATTTGGCTATATTTATTACTCTTGGAAATTCAATTTACCTACTAAACTAGGCCATGACACATGACCTAGGTGGTTGCACAAACAACCTGTGTTAACCTCTCTCCCGTTATTCTCTTACACATTTGAAGAGGAGGACAGAAGTGTGCGCTGTAAACACATTAACTGCAACTCCGGCCCCCTGTGTCTGTGATACAGCTTGTGTTTGGAATGGAGCATCACACATCTGCGCCTGGAAAGCAAGCACAAAAGCAGCAATACGTCTTTCCTTGGGTGTCAGATGGCAACAACGCCATGTCTTGCACTCCTCATGTCATTACTTCCATGCAGCAATTTAAAAAACAAGTCTAAATGTGGCTTTTTCTATCTGCATAATATATGAAAGCACTGGGCACCTGGTTTATGATTACTGATAGTAAGAACACTGTTTACACTAGTGTGATGTATTTCAGTCCATTTCATAAAACACTGACATAGTTGCAAACACACTATAAAGTGGATATTATGATGCACAGAGACCTAACCTCTGACCATATGTGGAGAGCAGCATCAGAAAAGTCTTTGGACCACTGGGTTTAGTAGCTATGAATAGACTGTGGCTCATCTGATTTACACATCTCTTGTGGTATGACTGGTGCTATTTTATGACGCGAAATAGTGATCTATCCGTGATCCAACGTGAAAAATGAATAAAAAGTTGTTTAGAGCTATTCATATTTTCCCTGCTCTTGTTTAATTTTAAAAAGAGATGCTTTAAAGGCAAGCCTGGGCTGAATTTATGTCAGTGGTCTTTGCTTCCACTGTGGGCCACAGGTTTTCTTTTTTTCTTTTATTTTAGAAGTATTGCAAATGCAGTGCTGTTCCCCTCCCCAAGAACATGCTGAACAAAATGTCTTTATTTCAAATAAATGAGACTCCTGTAAGTCGGAACTCTGTTGCCAAGCTTTTAACAAAAACAAGAAAGATACAGCATATCCCTCAGTTTAACCCTTTCACGCATAGTGGTCACTACAGTGAGCAGCTATACAAAAGCCATTTTCCTGTATATGAATGGGTTGAACAGTGTTACAATATGTCAAATATGTTCACATTACTGTAACAGCATTTTTCTTTGGTATTTAAATACAAAACTTTGATACAGACCTGTTTCGAGCTAATTTCTTTTGTTTTCCTCTTGTAGTCTACATATTTATTCTCTTATTCTTAGCTTTCATGCTCTTGCTTTTTGTTGCTTTGTCACTTTTGTCGGTTTTTCATTTCATTACTTGGTTTTATTTCACAGTGGGACTCAACTTGACATTTTTTTATTGTGTCTCTGAGACATAATGATTACTTTCATGATTCATCTAATCAGTTTATCTTGTCACTGCCTCTGAACTTTTCATAATGTCAAGAATGAAAGTGCCCGTGTCTCATCCAGAGCTGTGAGCCAGCTGAGTTATCTGCTCTCAGACTTGCTGACCTCACTTCACCTGTTTTCAGTGAGGCTTCATTTCTGTGGTGTGGTGTAGTGTGTGTGCGTGTGTGTGTGTGTTGCTCATCCTTGGTCACCAGCCTGACTCAAAGAACGGTGGTGTTGTTTGTGGGTGTGATTAAACAAACACAGCACAGCTCGTGGTGGATGGTACAATCAGCCAGGGCTGGTTCTGTGTTTTAGTCGTAGGCCTTCTGGCATCATTTCCTCCACAAAACTGGGGTGTACCTGGGGGTATACATTGACAGCGTGTGTGTGAAGACAAGACACACAAGTATCCCTGTCAGGGACTGATGTTTGGCAAAAGAAAATAGAAGCTCTCTTGTGAAACTTTATGGCTCTGCTGAGATCTCTAAAAATAGGGCTGTTTTTAACTTGTGACATATTCCATAGATCCAGTTATGTCTGCCTCGCTGCTTCATTCCAGGAACAAAAGGGGCATAAATTGCCTGCCAGGACGCCCAACAAAGAGATTTAACACGAGGAGAAATTCAGCACACAGACACGACTCTCCTCATTTGAATCATACCCTGCAAATAAATTAAGAAACATCTATCTGAAGCATCTAGTTGGTCTCTCCTCTTGTCTTTTTATGGCACTTTTGTGAAAATGTCAACGATTCTGCCAGTGCTGACATCAATCCTTCTAAAAAGAGAACGTTCTCTTGTGTCTTTCTGCCAATGGAATGATCTGAATTCTCCATTTCTTTTTATTACAAAATTGCACCAATATTTTCCTCCAATGCAGGTGTAAATGAGGCCACTGGGATGTACTATTTACTAAAATTCCATCATTTCAGTGACATACATACGTATTCATATTAGAGTGGCGCAATATCTAGAGAAAATAAGGCATAGAGAAATCAAAGAAATATGGTCTCAGACAATAATCTGATTTTGTGGCAATGTGTTATTCTTTAATTATAAGATAAAGATTCCCCATTGTCAATAAGACAATAAGGCATTAAGGCAATAAGTACACTCTCATGCTGGTGGCAGAGTTTGATTTTTTCAGCCAAAGTGTTGATATCTTGGAAATAATGCCAGCATCATATCAAAGATGGTTTATATCTAAAAATAAAGATGGCATGAAGGGAATATGTAATTTCTGCTGTAGGTTATTTATGCATTAGTAAAATTACCTCATACAGTCATTTAAAATGACAATAAATCAAATTTATGAAAGTACCAAAGTGTCAATATCCAGATGCAGATCTCACGTCACTTGCTCTCACAGTGATCAGTTAGTTTGGGAAACATATTTGCTTTCTTCAGCTGATGTCAGCCTCCTCGTGTGTTAAGTGCGGCGATAGTGAGGTCACAGTTAACACAGTGGGGAGAAACTTCTGATTGTTCCATAGTTCAAATACACTAACGATGCCTCTAAAGGTCACTTGATGCTATGTCTCATTTTTATCATTATGTCTCATAAGTTGTAGTTTTAGATCCTGGGACCATGATTAATCTAACACCAGGTGTAGTGACTTTACTGCCACTGTGTCTCTCCAGAGACCAGAACAAAACCCTGTTCTCACTGACTGGATCTGGCAACCTGTGCTGTTGCTGCATATAGTTACTGGGTGCAAGAATACACTTTTGTTTGTCAGGAAATAGTTTGAATGTCTAATACTTCACCAAATTGTAATTATCACACCTCTCTTTATACTTCTGTTTGGTTAAAAACATGTGAAACAGTGTGTTAATTTGTGAGTGTGGTAGGTGTAATGTTGGACAGTGTTGTACCTTTTTTACATATTACCCTTCATTAAAACTTCAGTTTTATAGATTCTGTTCCTGAAAGGGGATTGGATGGTAATGAGGCTTTGTGAAACAGACACGATTGTTATGAAGTAATAAAGTTAAACCCCAGCTTCTTGATTCTGAATGAAGCGAATTTTCCAAAAAACACCGATGGAAAGCAATCTTATTCACAGGTATAAGTGAGTTCACTTTGTCTAGCAAAGAACTGTTCATTTAAAAGGATAAGATGATATTGTTGTTTCTTTAATGTCAACACAATAGAGCATCCCAGGCTAAACATCACACCCCAACAAAGAGGAGAGTTCATGGGCAAGTTGAGTGGACTCTATTAGCTCATATATGTCTGTTACAACAGCAAGACTGAAAAGAGTGAACAAAGTAATGTTTTAAGACAGCAGAGATTTTAGCTTAACAGTAGAAAAAAATGCAAAATATTATATAATTGTAATCACTGATCACTTAATATCAATAATGGTGCAGCTTAGTTATTTTGCAGATATTTTTATACATATTTTGTAAAAAAAAATCTGTAAAGAAAATGTACAATTGGATGGAAAATGCAAAGTAGTGAAATTAAAAGTACTATATTTTCCTCTTGAATGTAATGGAGTAGAAGTATAAAGTAGTGTAAGATGGAAATACTTGAGTAAAGTAGCAGTAGCTCAAAATGGTCATTAAGAGTTCTTTAGTAAATGTGCTTATTTCCATTCCAGCAGTGGTTCTAGATGCTGGAGGGACAGGCTGGCCATGACATCAGGACTTTGGCTTCTTGTTTGTGCAGCGTTCCCCCATGAGTTCCTCTGAGTCCCGTTGGTGAAGACAGAGCAGGAGCCGACTGAAGAGTCACCCTGGTGCATACACAGTGATAGCTGCCATTGTTAAACATGAATCACACACAGCTTAGTGACGATACACACTTTAACGCACAAATCTAAACAGGGATATACTGTATGAAAGCAGCAGCTCTAGTGTTTCTATATCTGTTTAAAAGGAGCATGTGGGCGCTGTTCTGCATGTTCACAAGTCTCTTCCACAACTGGTATTATATATCAAGTTTAAACCCTCCTCGATGTCGGTTCTCCTCTTTTCTCCTTTCTTTTCTCTTCTCCAGTGCCTCTCGACCCTGGGTCACGGCACCAGTTACTTAGCCTCCCAGCCAATTTTATGCAGATTGAATTAAAGAGGCTAATGAATGCAAAATACCCCCACCCCATCTCTTTATGTCTGAGTTCGGATGAGGGCTCCTCTGTTGTAACCATGTAACCCCCCCCCCCCCCGGTCCCCAAGGAAACCTCCAGTCCAGAGGCGAGCTGTGATGTGATTTGATGCTTTACACACACACACTGTTAATCAGTCAGTAGCCTCTATTACGGGGCAGTAGGAGGACAGGGGGCAAAATGCATTAGCATAGTGCTAGTAACAAAAAAGAGCCATGCATAGATTTTACGCTGCGTTACCCCCTCCAAGGAAAAGACACTTGGGCCTTTTGTGTCCACTGAGTTTACCTGCTTTGTCCAAATACGATACCCTATTCCCTGATCTCTGTTCAAGTTCCCAAATTCAACAGGTCACACAAAAGCGTATGAGTAGAATCAAAATTATTTGTATAAGTTGTTTGAATAAAAAAGTTACGAGGGAAGGAAAGGGAAAAGAGGCCAGTGTTCTTTTGATTTTTGCCTGCGTTTGGGTGAAGTCAGAAGTCTGAAGCCTGTCGTTTATCTTCTACGTCTAACCCTCCTGATTTGGATTTGGCAAAGCAGTTCTGCTGATTTGCTCATGTGGCTGTATTTCATTTTCTCCAGAGAGTCTGCCGTCCAGTGTATTAGATTGATTAAAGCAGTAAATACAGTTTCAGCAGGGCATAGCAGGGCCAATGCATGAAGAGTCCTAAATGAAATATTCACTGATTGAAAAAAGGGAGCAGCTACTGGGCTGTGGTGTCCACTGTATACTGCACTCTACTGCAGCTTTCTGGCTTGCTGCTCTTTAGACCATATCTTCATCTTGTATGGATGTATATACAATTTGCTAGATGTAGGACTACACCTCTTAAATCTCATAACATAGTTTCTCAATCCCAGAACAAACATTATTATTGTAAAAATGGCTAACAGATGCTAACTGTGGCTACTGTGTTTGCTGTTGGATGGCTCTGTTTGCGTCCATGGCCGATGTGTGTGTCGTGCTCTCCAGCGACACCATCGCAACTTTGGTGGGACAGTGGAGCTGAAAACATGAGAGCTGAGGTGTTCGGGCTGTTCGCCGTAATCGCTGCCTTCTACTGATGAAGGCGGTCTGTTTGAATGTGAATGCAATTCAGTCTCAGAAGACTTGCACGAAAGCAGTTCTGACACAGGCTTTTGGACTTCTGGACAAAATGAACATGATGCTTTTGTGTAATCTTCACAGTTAATTAACCCGTCATTACTTGCTGTCTTGTGATTATAAATCAAACATTAGGGAACACCAGCAATTCGGGGGGTGGTTGCTCACCATCAGGCCAGAGTAGGAGAGCCTGCTGCTGGCATGCTGCCCAGAATTCGAGACAGAACATAAGGATTTAATGGATGTGAATTAAAGTGAAATCGATTTCATGGTGATAAGACCTTTGGATTTTGCTCTTTTGCCCCAAAGTCGAAGTGTATCATTGGTGCAGCTGATAACAATGCAGCATAGCTGATGCTAAGGCAGGACAAAAGTTTGTGTCATTTATCGGAGTGAATAAAAGACTCAAGCGCATGTGTGAGCAATTAAATGCACTACTAATCTGGTCTGTACGTCCGAGTTCAACACTGTTGTTCTTTCACTGAATGTTTTGAGAAATTTAGAAGTAAAGCTTAATATTTAACACTCCCGTGTTCCTCAGAGGAAAGTGTCTGAAGTCAGATAACATATTTCAAGCACAGAACACAAATAACATGGCCTCCCACTTTTCCTGGGAAGACAGAGGTATTAGACTTTGTCAGAAATGCAGAATTCAGGTCAGAATGCTCTCAGATTATCTTTCTTCCAGGACACATGGTGATGCACACTGAGTCTTATTAATGATGTTATTCCTACCGTCTAATTGCACAGACTTTGCGTTTGGCCCAGAAATCACTGTTATGAATAGCATTATACTGGAATCGCATACATATTTACAATGTAGGACAGCTTCAGTTGAATTTTAAGCTGCACTGCGGCAAACTTTGCCAAAGTATTAGAGTCTCTGAGCTGAAGTTACTGTGCTCTTCTGTTTCTTGTCTCCTCCGAGTTGGTGTGGCTTCTCTTGGCAGTGCAGACAGAAACGTGCTCAGAGTTGCTGTTGTGTGCTCTCTGTGTCATCTTTACTGACATACACACAGTCACACTCTTCATATTGGAAACATCACTCTCGGTTTATCACTCTCGTTACAACATCTCATGCGGATGACGGAGGACTAATTGAGTCCCTGCTGAATCCCTGCTCGGCCTTTTACCCAAGTGGCAAAGTGGCTTTGGAGTGAGCGTTTGTGGGGATGTGTTGGTGGCTTTTCAAAACCCTCACTCACTCTCTCATGTACACACAAATACATGTATCTAGATATGCGAGCAGAGCAGAGACTGCAGGCTGTTTGTGAAGAGGTTATTCAACCCCATAGGGAGTCCATGGGGATAAGAATAACTCTTACCATGGCTAAATGTCACTCTAAGTGGGATGTGTGTGTGTGTGTGTGTGTGTGTGTGTGTGTGTGTGTGTGTGTGTCAAATAGCTTCATTTGCTGGATGCTTTTAGATGAAAGAGCCAGGGGCCACAGCTGCTTCCCTTCTGGTCATTCAGGAACACTCTGGGGTGCCTCTGGCTGCTTTTAATAAACACTCCAATACACACACACGCACACACACGTGCAATCTATGTTAAAATGGTTTTTTTTTTAAATAACTTCCATGAATTTATTGTTGTTTATGTTATTCCACTGAAAAGCAAAATGAAGTTAGTAAAGTAATAAAGTTCAGTAAATCAAAATGAGGAACACCCAGGGATTCAAAGCAGCAGAAACTCTCTATAATTTAATCTTCTGTTTTACTGTTTAAAAGTAAACTCAGTTTACTTAGAGTCAAAGCTATAGTCCAGGACTAATGAATAAACTTCCATCTCATTCCAGACCTTGTCAAACAAGTTAAAGATGCTGATTAAGCGTGTCACCTTCAGTCGTAGTGTACACAGTTTCATAATCTGGTGCCTGCTGTGACATTCCTGTGCTGGCGCTCTAATAGAGATGAGCTCTACATCAACTAGCCATTGTCAAACAAGCCACCAAGCAAACAAACCCAGGGCAAAAAAGCATGGCATGTCAGTTTGCAGGCTAGCTAGCTAATTAGCTGCTTACCTGAAGTGAATTAAATACTATAATCATAAAAAAAGATATACATGCCAATGTTATGTGGGTCTAATTGGATGGTGCTGTGGTCTTTACTGTGAAATACCATATGCTGGCGTCAGCATGGCTCAGCTGAATAAAGTGAATGTTGAAACATCCAAATAATAAAAATAAGTGAGACTTTATTTACAGTGTCTGCTTAAATATCTTCTGGGATAGAAGCAACTCATGAATATACTACTACTACTACTACTACAGTATAGGACAGTAATCCTGCCTCATTACCTGCAGGTCATGGATGGCTGCTCTCATTTACCTTTATCATTGTTCACCATTTTTGTCTCTTTCTTTGCACTCTGACAGTCTCTCAGTTCTGTGCAGAGTTGAGGTTGTATAACAGCTGGTTAAAAAAAGCAGAAAACTGTCTGGTTGGACAGAAAAATGGCTGTGTGGCTGTTCCAACTGCACATACACACCTGTGATCATGGCTGTGTATTGTGAGATCCATTATTTAGGTGGAAAACAAACCAAATGCTGTCAGTAAACATTGTACTGATTTGGTCATTATCAGCATTATTGTTCACTATACACATTTATTAACATTCATGATGTAAAATTAGCAGTTATGTCTTCATTTGAAAATGTAGAATTTTAGCTGGATATAAACATAATTATGAAGAGACATAGATGCATATTTCATACAAATTTAATGCTTCTCCAGAAACAAACATACTTAGATCCACACACACTTGTGTACATGAGAACATACATAAACTAAACTTACAGTGACCATAACACTGTGTGTCTTTCTCTGTATTTCATGAATCAAGCAGGGGAGGTGAGCTTAATGTCACTCAGTGGGTGCTGAGACACTATGATGGAGATGAATGAGGTGTGTTTTGCGAGCAGCAGGAGGAGAAAGCAGACCGAGTTGACGCTGGGTTTGATTTATTCTGTGACGCGCAGTGAGGAAGCCTGTCTGTCTCTCTTTAGATGTGTCCCCAGACAACATGCAGGACTGTCTGCTCTCTGGGTTATAATGCTGCTGGAACTGCCAAAGGATTTCATAAGCCAGATTTAGCTGTCATTCTACAGCTGCATTGGGTAGTTTGTTATGTCAAAGTGTTCCTGTGTTGTCTCTGTGAATCCAAAATGTCTCATACTTCTGTTTTCCTAAGAAAGTTTGATCAACAGATACAGCATGAACAATTCTCATAAATAACTGAATTAAGAATTAAAACATAGATTGGTCATTTTGGGTATTAGCTGCTAACTCTTAGCTAAGAACAGCAGTTATAGATCAACTGTCTTAATACGGATCAAAAACAAATCTGGGCTGTCAGGAAAATATAGAGGTTACAGAGGCTAATTAGAGAATTTTACCTAAAGCAAAACGTCATAAGGAGAAGGCATCATTGTAATATGAAATATTACCGTCTATTTTCTGTGCTGTCAGTTTGGAATTGAGTAAGTTTTTGTTCTGACTTTGTTAAGTAACTGAGCACTGTTGCCTTTATTATTCACTGTATTCTCATAAGATATACAATCTCGAACATGAGATGTTCTTCCAAACTACCTTGCATGTAAGAGTCTGCCTTGATTCAATGCTTTATTGCTTTCACTGTTCACTATTCTCCTTTCAGAGCATGTCGTGTGAAATGACTTTTCTCTGACGTCTCATCTGTCCTCTGTCTGTGTATATATGTGTGTTTCACTCTGACTCAGTTCACAATCACAATCACAATTCAAAACGCTTGACGTAATGCACAAATTTACTTGAATGAGTAGCATCACGTGAGATTGTGATTGACATTTCATACAATTTGTCTTTGAGTGTCCTCGGCTGCTAAACCAGTGCCGTAAAGGCTAGAAAAGCTGCTCCGGTTAATTCATTTTACAGATTAAAGGTCTGGGTCTCACCTAGATACCATCATATCTGGACCCAGACTGCAGATCACCTTTAAATGACCAGGAGTAGTCCTAGAGGTGGAGATGGAGAGGGATGCCAGCTTAACAAGGCTGGACCTATAATGCTAACAAAGGGGATGGTATCTGTTACAGGGCCTACTGCTGGTATGGCAGCGATTTATCGTATACTGCCAAGTCAGTATAAAACATAATTACATATATAAATATCTAAGGTGATGCAAAAGTACATTGTAAATGTAATCGTTTTTATATTGAATGCAAATGTTTAACAGGGTTTACAAGTCCTTTAAGAGTACAAAAACCATTGGAGCAGGAGCATGGAATGGCTTCAGAACAGTTCAGTGACACAGAACTGGGCTTCAATTCAGTCTTTACACCTGGGAGCTCCACCTGGATCTGTTTCCATCTCCCAATTACTTTCCCTGTAACACATCCACCTGATCTGGCCACTCCGCCACCTTTTCCAGAAACCATGGTAACATGCTGTTGTGTTTACCTCTGGACGCTCTGAGGACAGGGGAACTTTGCTTAGCGACCAGCTCTGCGACACAGCGACCCATTGAGTGTTTTAGCAGAAGTAGTTTGGTTGGCTCAGCCTGCGGAGTCCTCCCTCTCACTCATCTGTTCAGTTTATTTGTTGTGTGCTTTTACTGCGGTTCATATGGCGACAATCAACTGTTGGCACCTTTTTAGAAAGAAATGTAATATACAGTGTGGGACAGGGAGCAGTGTTCAGTCCAGCCCGGAGGCTTTAATAATTATAATTCCATTGACCTTTTACAAAACAGATTTATCTTTGGATACATTTTTAATACTTTTAATAATAATTGTTTCAGCATTTTTAGTTTGTTGGTAACCTGTTTAGTCATGAGCATGTATGCTGTGCTAATAGGACCAACACCAGGGAGACACTGGTAAATCCTGGGCGTCACCTAGTCCCTATGGCATGAAGGTTATTGATTTTTATAGATGCAGTAATTAACCTTGAGTAATAGTAATCTCTGCTCATTGGACCAGTGGCTGAGATAGTACCACAAGTGCATTTACTGCATTCATTTATGATATTAACCCTTTAACACCTAAGCCTGTCCTGTAAGTGCTTTTGCCCATTTTTCCAGAATACCTGGAACTTCCAATACCTGGCAGTTATTTACCATCTACTGCATGTTAGAAGAGAACAGTGAGAACAGAAAAACATAAAAACAGAATAGGATTTTAGAGTTTTAGTGAACAAACAACACTGCAATTATACATGAATAGCAGATTTTGCATGTTATATTTGAAATTTGAAAAGTATAAAACTATTTTCAATAAAATTCGAGTGTCTGTTTCTCATAATGTGCGAAAACAGGCCATAAAATGGAAACTTTCTCCACCGCTGTGTGTGTAGCTGCTTCGCAGGCATCTGGGACATTCGCAAGTGTAATTACCGTAATAACACCATTTTGGCTATAAAGCACAACATCTCATAATGGAATTAATGGAATTAAAAGAAAAAGACAACGACTTTCATCACAGAGAGGCGGCGACAATCTATGAAAGTTAACCATCTTGGAGACGCAGTTGAGCGATGAGGATAACAGCCGTCCTCTTTAGGCTAAGCATTTCTTTCTTCTGCTGCTTTTGCATATGGCTATGTCATACTAATGTATGTAGAGTACAATTCAGTATAATAGTCCTGCTTGGCCACACTGGAAGTTTATCCCTGCCTAGTAATGTCAAATGTGTGGTTTGAAATCCCAAGGGTAATTAGGGAGATGGTTGACTTGGTGGATAGCAAGTTTAGGTTAGGTTAGGTTAGGACATAATCCCACATTCCGGTAGCTTACATTAACCGTCCACAGCCCCCTAACTACATATAATCTTTAAAAAGCTGCTCCATCTGTCCATGTGCTCTATTTGTAATTCATCCAAAGTTTATTTTCCTTAATGTAACTTTCTTAGAAGTAAACCTTTGACACTGACACATTTGGCTCCCCAGTGATGAACGGGGGTTTCCAGTTCCATATGAAGAATCATTATGGAGTGTTTAATGGAAAACTCGCTAAATATAGACTCATCTGTCATATAAATATCCTTCAGTGGCTGCGCGAGCTTAAAGACATGTTTGAGAGTATGTATCCTGACCGTTCCCAAATGGGTCAAACATTAATTTACTTCAATTCACTTTAATTAATTCCCTTTTTTTTTTTTGATGACAGAACTGAAACACTTCAAGTTCCATATGTGAAGGATTCTGTAGTGCATATATTTATAGTGTGGTGGATCTCACGGAGTATTGCACAGCATAGTTGGTTTTTGCAGTGACGACTGTTGAAATGCTGAGGTTACACAGATGAACAATATGCAGTAACTATAGTGCAAGCCCCCAAATAAAATGTACTATTTTTCACATTGTGTTTATTCAGTTATTAACTCATAACTTATATACAAGGCCTTCTCCCAAACTGCCATGGCCGATGTTCCTTCTGGTGAATAATACAACAAGAAAAGCGTTTAAAATACCATATTTGAGTTTATGATATTTTTATAATGTAATAGTTTTAAAAAACACATTTTATTTGTATGTCCGCATATTCAGCTGACTTCATGTGATTACTGTTGTTGTTAACATTGTCTGGCACATTAATCAGTGAAAGACTGGACTAATAAGAGGGACACGTTTGCTTTCCTCCAGCTCTGTGGACATGCCCCCAACCTTTCCCCAAAGAAATTACACCTGCCTTCCAGTGTGTGTTTGTGTGTGTGTGTGTGTGTGTGTGTGTGTGTGTGTGTGTGTGTGTGTGTGTGTGTGTGTTTTGGTGGTGATGGGGGATGCTGGCCACTCTGCCAGACAAGACCAATTAACTGCCTTCCACTTGACCCTCTTAAATCCTTCTGTCAGGGTGAGACCTCCTCCACAGCTCTGCATAGCCCAGAGGCCACAGCCCCGCAGCTTCTAGCTGACAGCCTATAGCTGCTCACTCACAGCACACATCTCAGACTGACGGACCAGGAAGTTTTGTCAACACAGACTTAGACATGCAGTAGGTATTTGGATTATTGTTGTAAAGTCTGCAGACCTAAAAGGACAAAATTTCTTCCTTCTAAGTAACTTCCAAAAATATGGTTTATATGAGTTTAACGATCTGCCATCATTAGTCAAGTTCTGCTTGGTTTAAGCCAATTCAAACTACATGTTGACAGCAGTGCAACATTCGCTGTGATCACTCAACTGCCAAGGCGCTCTCCAGTTGTTTTCTTCTCATTTCTCTACCACTATATAGAAATAGCAGACTATTATTCAACAAACTGTGTGGGTCATGGGTCCTTATTTTTCAGCATTCAGTTGCTGCCTCCATTTTTTGGCTTTTTAGGAAAGATTTCAGTTTCTTTCAAAGTGATATTTTTTTTTATCCAAAGTGATGTACATATAGAATAAGTACAACACAAGCAAAGGTCTAGGTATGAAAAGCAACATGGAGCAACATGGAAAGCAACATGGAGCAGTGTTACTGCTTAATGATTCGGTAGATATTTGTATGCTGTCTGTACTGTAGACAGTTATGTGGTCCTCCTTTCATAGTTGCATAGTGTGATGTTAAAACTACTCTGCAATGTGCTAGTGATTCTATACAATTTCAAATAAAGCAGCGTCTGGACATTATATTTTGCACCATAAGTAGCAGAATATAGAACTGTCTAACAGTATATTTACTGTGCTGTATAATTTGTCATGTGTGCGTGTGTTTGCAGTCAAATGTTCTGATTGACAGTATTCTCCTTCAGATCCTCCATGACATCTGAATGCCTGCCAACCTACCAGTCCTGATGAACAGTGCTTACTTCTGCGAGATGTATTGTATATGAAAAGTCTTGAATTGCAGTGGATGACAACCCCCTGTCAACATAATTTAACAAGTTTTTCTGAACACTGGTAGACATTAGGAGCTTATAGTTGACAGAGGAAGTAAAACAGACTTAAGATACAGTCTGACTAATGGTTTGTTAAGGCTGTGATCCCAGAAAAAGTTAAAATTGTCTATTGTCTAAGTGCACTGAATGGATGGTACATGCAGGTGAAAGCCATGTGTTCAGTGCCCACAATCTGCTTAATCTCTCAACTCCTTGTTCGACCGGTGGTAGAGGGCCAGCGATAAACGCCTTAGCGTTCATGGAGCTGAGTGCGTTCAACAGATCAATAAGTCTCGTTTCAGTCCTGAATATACAGACCTCAAATCATTCAAATCTATCAACATCAGAAAAAGCTCCAGTCCTATTTATGGTGGTAGAATTCTCCTGTCCTGTCCCAGCCAGCCTAATAACATCACACCACATATATACCTGAATAAATATCATAATAATAAACATACATTACTATTATTATTATTATTATTATTATTATTAGTCACTGCAAAGCCATGTTTTGAATTAATTTATATTTTAAATTCAACTGAATACTGTTTCTAGAAACAGAGAAGTCATTGTATAATCTCAATGATTTCTCACCAGAATCTAAAATGTCAGTAAACTAAATAAAATACCTGACATTAAAATACTCAGTGAAGAAGACAGACATCAGTCAGGAGCAGCCCTTCTTGTTGTCTTGTAGCACAGGTATGGAGGAGGGGCTGCTTTGTCCCAGCCAGCTGTGAAATTGACAGTAATTTGCCCAAACTAAGATGAACTGTCAGACTACATTAGTGTGAACTTTTACATTTTTAAAGAAGCATGCAGAGGACTGCGGACGCTGCTGGAAACAGCTTTTCAACACGTTTGTACTTGAACAGGTGGTTTGATTAAGTGCTTATTGCCTGTTTACTTATGAAGGTTTCACTGCATTTATATACACAATGTAATAGTCACCAATTCAACTAATCGCTTTACCTTCCCTTTGTCTTTGTGACCTCTCTGCTCTGTGTTGGCTGCTCTGTGTGTGTGAAAGAGAAGACAGAGAATCAGCGTCAACATGACCATGTGTGGAGACTCAATGCAAAACAGTGATGTAGAGGAAGCACATTAGGGCCGGTGGAGGTTGCAACTATCGGAGCCACAGATTCTGCTATTTTGTACATAATGTCACATAGATGTAGATAAATTGATTAAGCCAATGCATCATTTAACATTGAAGCCTAGCATGGAGAACAGAACACAATCACTTTGCAGCGGGAACGTGATGCAGCTGTGGAACTGCTCAGTCTCTGTTTTGTGAAACTCAGCCCTTTGCACGAGGACTTCCACCTCTGCCTGAGCTACATTCCCTTATCTCAGGAATTCCACAGCCTCGTGTTTGTTTATTCCCAGGGCAATTGCTGTCATTAACTAAAACAATGCAGTGCACCTTTTATTTTCTTACTTGTTTGGTTGGGGCAGACTAAGGCTGAAGCATGATGGTGTGTTTCCAGGCCCTTTTGGGCTGCATGCCTAAATGTCCTTTAGGCAAGACACTGAACCCCAAATAGCACTGATAGCTGCTTGAATGAGTGAATGAATGCTTTGTTCCCGATGAGCAGCCATCAGTGAATGAAAGGATGTGAATGGGTGAATGCTGTCATATAATTTAAAGCACTTTAAGAGGTCAAAATTAGAAATAAGCTGTATAAGTACAGTCTAGTTACCAGCATGATGTTTTCCTCTATTGTGTCTTTTTTATCACTGTACGTTGTGTTTTATTCTGCACCAGCATCACCCTCCACAGAAAATAAGGATTTATTGAATTGATCTTTTCACAGCTACTGTGGTCCCTCAGTGCACTGTGATGTTTCTCTCAGTTAAATCTGTAGCCACAACATTTGTGCAGGATTCTGCCAGTCTCAGTCAGAGATCATGCCCTTGGGATATCTGTTCTTACTGCACACTTCTTACATCTTTTAAAGCAAAGTCACCCACAATCCCAGGCCTGTTCTGGGTTACCTTTTATTTCCAGATTTACTCTCAGTCCTTACCCTGCTGATGGTTTCAAGGTCATCAGACACTTGGCTGCTGTGGATTTAGGTTTGCTGTCTTCTTGTTGTTTGCTCTGCTTTTCGTAGTTGTCCACTTCTACAGCATGAAGTACCAAGCGCAGGGGTTGAAGAGACTCTATGCATGATTGATAATGCAGACCAGCCATTACAAATCTCAGGATGTTAGTTCTTCCTGTTATTAAAATAATGTTTGCCTTTACCATTTTTCTCTTTTTATCTCCATTTCTGTGCCCTTCTCAGATTTGCGGTCCAATTCTATTTCACCCCCCATCTCATAGTGGTATGCTCCATAATAAGCCTCTGACAGACTATTTTTGTGTACTGTTATTTTTACCCTCCTCTTTTCCCCTTGTTTTTCACTTTGCTTCCTCTTGTGTATTTTCTCTTGTTCAATTTATTTAGCTCTGACTTTATAATCATATTAGCCAACAATGACCAAAAAAGACATGCAGCTCTCAGGAGGTTACAGAATCTGCAGGGCTTCAAATGGAACACTGTATTGCCATCAGCTGGCATTCTTTGGATTCAGAGCGATGATCTGTGTCTGTGCCAAGAGCTGTTTTCACTTCCTTGAACAAAGTACAATTCGAGTCTCAAGTCTTAGGAGGCATGACCAAGTAAAATCTGTTCGGTCTGTGAATGCTGGAATAACAAATACAATAAAATAATGGCAGTCATCAATTTCATACTCATATTTTTTAATGGATTTAGTGTATTTAACTCACATATTATACACATGCATACATATATTGCATATTATATTATGCTTTATTCAACTTAAATAACAAGATCAGCTTTTTAATAGTTCAAACGTTTTAATAGCTAAACCCACACTGTGTTTAAAAGACACATTAAATTCAAATGGTGTTCTCTGCCATTAAAGGTGACTAATGCGTCAGATGTCTTGTTTAAAACTGCGTGGGTGGATACATTAGTTCTAATAACTGATACCATATACAAATGAACACATACCACATCAAGTCTCCTCAGCTTTTTGTATTTATGTATAAGGGATATTTAACCACAGTGTATGCGTAAAAATGTGTTATTTAGTCACCACATAGAGTCTGACTTCTAGACATAATGGTACAGGAATGTTAATGTTTATTTGTAATATTCAAATTTCCAGCAACACGAGTACTATGGCTTATGATGCTACTGAAAATACAGACTGAAGTGTAATGAGGAATTGCTTTAATGGATTTCAGTCATCTTGTGCCGTGACTTTATTAGCAGTTGACTGTCTATTTCTTTTGTCTGTTGCTTGCTTATAGCTTTTGGTCATATTGGAATATCATATCATATAGTCCAGTTACATAAATATCATTATCTGTGCTTTGGTTTGATCAAATGTCTGGAGTTTACCCTGTACATACAGAGGCGATTTTAAATGAAAAGTAATATAGGTGAGGTAAACCATGAACTGCTTTAAGAGTTACAGTAAAATCTTAAAATCAATTTTAAAAATGAGTGATAATCAGTGTGTTCAGACAGAAGGCAACAAGGCAACTTTTTCAATTGCGTAAACAACCACCTGAAATAAAATGCAAATTCACCAAGGTGTCACCCCAAGCAAAAAATATGTGTATAAATCTAATGGACTACCTGTCTGGTTGATCGATTTTCTGGTGGTTTCTCCCTATGTAGGAGAGAACCAAGCTCACGAGAGTCGGCTGCTATGAATAGTTAATTGTGCTTTCTCAGTCTACACTACTACCCAGAGCAAAGCCCCACTTTAAGGGAGATGCTGGGGAGCAAGACTCACCTCCTCTATCACTGGCTTTCATTCTGTGCGGGCCAACAGAGATTCCATGAGGAGGTGTAGGAGGAAAGGGTTGCAGTGCTTGTGCACAACAGATGGTGTAATCCTGGACATGGTATGGTAAAACAGCATCTGCATACCCCAGGCATTGAACTGCATCCATATTATCTGCTGAGGGATTGCACATGGCCCACTGGTGTTGCAGTGTACACTGCAGTTCAGCAGCTGAAGACATAGCATGTGTTGTCATCGGCTCTGGTGCCACCACGCTTTCACTGGCATCCCAGAAGACTTTAGTGACACTTCTCTTCCTCAACACTGCCACAGGACTTTTAGCACTGTGTAAACCGCCCCTGAGAAATTAAAACTTTGGACTGGCTGTATGCAAATGTAAGGGAGGTATACACTTCTTCTTCATCATGGACAGATGGACTCCATCACAGCCCCACCACTGTACCACCACACCCCATCACCAGTCTGTCAGCAGTCAGATGGAGATACTCTTTGAGAGACTGCACCAGAACAAGGCTGCAGGCCGTGATGGTATCAGCCCCGCAGTTCCCAAGGCCTGTGCTGACCAGCTGTGTAGGACTCCACAGCATCGCTTTCATCTTAGTCTAAATCAGCAGAACGTTCCGGTGCTGGAGAAGACATCCTGTCTTGTTCCAGTACAGAAGAAGTCACCCCCATCTGATTTCAACCACTTAGATTCAGTTGAAGACTTTGTTTTGTTATTTAGTTTATATATATGTATATCGCAGACGTAGTGTAAACATACTCAAAATATGCTTGTTTCACAAAAAGTTTTTAAAAAAGTGTTTATCTTGGAGATGTTTTTTTAATTCTCATTATTTGATCATTTGTCCATTTCATGGACAAAAGAAACACATACTCTGTGATGTAGTATTTGGCTTACAATATGAACGCACATGATAATTTTCTAATTCTACTTTCACTGATGTTATTAACAATAATGTATCATGCTCTGCACTATATGAATTTGTTTGAGAGAAGGGATACTATTCTTTCGATCTTTTCAGTCTCCTGAAGTCTCCTTTTTTTGTTTTTTTAGCACCTCCTCACTGAGGCCAGTCTTTTCTTCTACAGAATCTAGTCAAGACAACAAAAGACTATTTTTTGTGAACTGAACAGTTAATAACTTTCCTCATAGCTCCATAACAGTAGTCCCTTTATTTCTCTCTGCCACGTTTTCTTCGCCGGTCTGGGGAATCACTCTGATGATCTTCTGGCCCAATTCTTATGCAGCTGCTGTCCTCCACTCTTTAATGTAGGTCCTAGCCTGCTCTCAGAAGTGCTTTATGGAGCTGGTGTGGTCTGCGAGCGTTCAACTCTGGCTGCAGCATCTCACTGGACGTTCCATTATCCATTATGTGTTTCCCCAGTAATGGCTGCTGGACCAGATAACTCACAACAGTTGCACTGGAAAGGATTGATAGAGCTGAATGGTGTGTGTGTGTGTGTGTGTGTGTGTGTGTGTGTGTGTGTTTGTGCAAGTATAGCAATGGAGAGTAAATGTAACACATATTTTAAATATATCAATAAAATTCAATTAACACAGACCCCCTTAATCACACTGCAGAGTAAAATTAGGATATACTGTCTGTTGCAGATGCACAGCGTGTGCACACACAATGCAGCGCACAGCAATGTTAGTGTACTGGCTGGCAGCAAACCATGGCAAGTATTTTCTTTAACATGACAACAGAAAAGTTGTCTTGATTAATAATACATTAGAGAATATTTTATTACTATCAATCAGTCACAAAAAGTCAACATATCTCCTGGTAAAAAAGTGACATTTTTGAGCATACTGAAAAAACGCAAATTACCTGCAAAAGATTTTATTAAACTTCAATCCCAAAGTTTTTAAAATGTCCTCTTTCTCCCCCTGTGCCTGCATGTAGCAGCCACTGTGTGATTATGGTTTCTAAAAGATCAGCGTCATGGCAGATGGACTGTGGTTAAGGTGTGGTTCAGGCAAAAACACTTGGTCAGGGATAATCTGATGGTGATGATTAATCAGAAAGAGTCTGTGACTGATTAATAAGTCATGTCTTCTGCATTAAAGTCAGTTAGTACTTGGCCAACCACCAAACCACACCCCACACCCTGCTCTAGGCTACATCTCTAGCTCTCTGAGAAAAGTGGTATCACATAACTAATACAGTGGAATAGGATTTATATTGCTTATTATAGTTGGTGTAATTTTACACAAAAATCATCATGCAAAAGAAGCTATGACATCAGTTAAAGTGGTTTAAGTCCAGTTCCTGATTTCTGTCTCTTTTGCAGCACTGCTTCTGTGCACAGCGACTAAATCTCTAAAACTAAACTAAATCTTCCATGTTTGGCCGTCTATGCTAGTTATGTTGCAGAGTGAATGTTTTCCCCCTCTTATTCAACTTTTCATTATTAACTGGTGAGTGATAACGCAGAGATATGCACCCGCCATGGAGCTGTGACATGAAAATTGCAATGCACTGATTGATGAGTTTTCAGAGGGAGGTCAATATTATTCCCCGACCAAGACACCTTTTTCTTCAGTTGTATTCAGGCTTTTTTTAGAGAGGCAAATACAATTGCTGTGCTTGTAAAAACAAATAAGTCTGATCAAAGTGGGCAGTTCAGCAGTTTGTTGTTACTCCTATCCATGCAAGTGAAGAGGTTCATGGGAATTTGCTGTTTGTTTATGTTCCTTACGGAATGCTAAGTCCATACGTTATGCAATGTATGTTTCTCACTGTCTGTTTATGACTAAAGCCATATGTATTCAGACACAAGTATTCATGCACTGTGAGAAGACAGCCTAGTGCTTTAACTCCTACAGATCGGTTCAAGTTAGCGTGGTCACATATGTAGCCTATTATCTGGTCTAATCAGCGCTGCACAGTAGTTGATGGCCGTGCCAGAAACAAACGCTCTGGTAGTGCATCAGACTGAAGCTGGACGCCCATTACACAAACTATCGCCTTGATGACTGCTATGCAAGTTTTGTGCCTGTTAGTCTCATCTGGCCTATTTGAGCCAAAACTTGATTCTTCAATCTCTGCTTTTATCTGCTCTGCTCACTTCCCCTGGCTTGCTGATGATAACCCAACATGTGTGTGTCTGATTGCTCTTAGCAACCAAATATTTGCCTTCATCTCTCAACCTCTTCACCCCCACCACCTCTCTCTGTCTCATACACATACACACCTTTCGTCCGCCTTCTAATCCCATAATGGCTAATAGCTGGAACATTTTTGTGGTGATTCAGTTTGTTGGAGTGTGTCCACCTCAGCTTGCTGGGTTACATCGAATGCATAATGTTGTTTCATTACTTACCCATTATTTTAACTCACGTCATGATTTGCTAATTCAGTGCATATAAAATAAAGGTAATTTTGTTATTATCTAATTGGATCTGTCCTGTTGGTTGACCTGACATGCCTTCTGCAGTCCTGGTAACTGCAGGCTCCTCCACCACAAAGACTGCTATTTGGTCTCTTGGTCATAGCTGCAGACCTGCAGCTTTTGCACCACTGATGATGCTTGGCATGAAAACAGAGTTATCCCAGGCTTGCTGATAGAGATTCTGGCAGGCTTTGAGATGGTCCTGCTTCAGCTTGTGTATCAGCAACGTGGGTAAAAAGCTGGCAGCAATGTGACTCATGTTAAGTCTGAAAATGAGAATTCTCTGAAGCACACCAAATGACAGTGCAGTTGTCTTGATTTTGAGGCAACTATCATGAAGCACATCTAGACATCCAGCACCCAGATGTGTTGTGATGTTCCGCCCGTCTTGGAACTGGAATTCCACAGAAAACTCGTTACGTCTCACAGCTTCATCGACAAATGCTGTCTTTCTTTCTTTCTCCCTGAGTTTGATGCAGAATTTGATGATTGCTCTATGCTCACATCTGAGGTCTACAGTTGGAATGCAGAGGCGCACCTGCCAGTGGTCACATAAAAGCATTTAACTGTGGTCCAGCTGGTGACAAAATTGTGTAATTACTCAAAACAGTTACTGCTGATAGCTACTACATGAAAACATTGATTGCAACATAAAATATATGTAGAAATATATATGTGCATGTGCATGGGCTTGTGTGCTATTCCGATTAGTATAGCTTCTTGCTACTGTACCGCCGTAAGCTTGGGCTTGGTACATTTGTTGCACAGCGAGCTTAATGTTTAGATGAGGTGCTGTGGAGCAAATCTGTTATAAGTTGAGCAAATAAATATAATAATAAATATGATGATATTTGAAAAAAATAAAATAAACCAGAATAACAGGCTTCATAATTCCTCAAAGGTCAAACCATCTGAATGATTCTGCTCAACTGAGCCAACATTTTCATGCAAGTTGCAAAGTTTTAGCACGGCTGGTTTGTTACGAAGTTTCAAAAATGTAAAACTTCCTGTGGCACAATCAGGACTATCAGCACACACAGCCAGTCAAGGAAGTTTTGCATAGGACTGGACCTACGTTTTATACATTTTAATGCATGGAAGACAGATTGTACTGGGAAAGGAGAAGAAGAACAAGAAAAATATCTGGAAAAACTTCCCCGGAGCTGCCCCATCTCTAACAGTTATAACAGTAATAATAATAACAACAATTGTAAATATATATGATACAATCATTTTTGGAACATTAATCACCAGTTCCACATCCCAAATACTGTTAGACATCAGTCAAAGTAATATTCGTTTCCATTACATTTCTGCGATCTGAGTCCTGGGAGATTTTACTGCTAATTGAGGCTGTTTGGGTAAGTGGTTGAGAGGTCAAGCTTGCATGGGCTTGAACTTCCTTCCTTCCTATTTCAGAGCAAAACATAGTCTGACAGAACGACCCCAGATATAGGGTTGTTGACAGCCATAGGCTAATCAGTTGTGTCGGGTGTGGTCTTCTTATGTTTGTACAGTGTGAATCAGGTTGATTAGCCAGCAGGTTTTCACATACAACGAACTTGCCTTGGTAATATAGTTGCACAACAAATATAAAAGTGTAAGCAAGCGCTGCCAGCCGAGGACCATAAATGGAAAATTGAAATTTTTTTTTTAGTTTTATTTAATTTAAAACATTCAAAACATTTAAAAGAAAGCAAAGAATAGAAGTCCTGACATTATGTCAAAGATATGTCTATGTGGTGCACAGGTATCTACTGAAGCTGGCAAACCGAGTGAATCACTGCAGTGTGTAGTCTGCCCCTTGTCTTCTGTTTTCTTGTTGGGTTTGAAGAAAGGAGAGTTAGAATCCTGGTCTGAGCTGCTGTAAATCACTTCTGCACTCTGTATTCCCCAAAGTTAACCTGTCTTCCATTGGTCTCTGAGATCCTGGCCAGGCTGTGGTCACTGGGAGGCTGTTAAGCCCTGTCCTGGTGCCACAGGCCTGAAACTCTCCTTCCCCTTGACTTTGAAAGCTCCTGTAATAGGAGTGTAAACATCAACAATCCCTTGTTCCTAGTACAGGACTACAAGCTGCACATCTAACTTAAATTATGGCAGCTGCAGAGGGCAGTATGCTGTGGCTGCTCTGGTGAAGTGCTTCATATTTGTATGAAGCAGTTAAACAGTTTAAACAGGTTGACACCGCAGAGGTGGATTAACTCTTATCTGCTTGCTAGACCATTGAACATGTTTCACCCATGGTAAGCCAGGCTAACCGTGTCCTGATTACAGCTCACAGGCATGAGATTGATACAGAAACAAATCTTGGAAATAACCTAAATAAACATGATTTTAAAAATGTTTAATTAATCATTTTAAAGCCAGGGTTTTAAGTTTTTGTAATAAAGTAGGTGGGGGTACCTCACACCAGTGGGCATTTTACCTAGAGGCTAAACTTTAATCCTGACTTAAAAGTATAACTTCCTCTTATAGAGTTCCTTGCAAACTGAAGACTAGCTTTCATATTCCTATTCATGCTGAAATACAAAAATGATTTTAGGAAACTCATATGGGATCTGAAGTTTCTTTAAGTCACAGCAGCATGTCTTTGGAGACATCTTTCAGATCTCTGTACAATGTTGGTGGTGTTGATTAATATCTCAAATAAATAAACATCTTAAGTATTAATTATAATTCCAAACAGAATCATTTTCATTGAGCAGTTGCTGCTCCTGCTTTGTGTAAGCAGATGTTGTAAAATGCACTTATGATAAGGTCTTACTACACCTCTTGTCAGTTAGATACTAGTTTCCCCTATAATACCATTTACCTCCTCTGCAGCAGACTTAGCAGTTTCAATTTGGTATCTACTTTCAGTCTCAGCTCTGGTTTCAAATGCAGCAGGCAGCAGTTTTTTGAGAAAAAGCTGTCCCCAACCTGATCAGCAGCAAAACAACAGACAGATGCATTTAGTAACCATTCAGCTGACATAGTGAAGCATTAAGCAGCTTAAGAGATGTTTTCTATTTGGACCAGAGCTACAAGAAAGTAAATACAGGTCTTGCCATAAGACCGGAAAAAGGGTTCTAAAAGCGTGATAATGCTGCTCGATTACCTTTACGCACAGCTTTTGCACAAACAAGTATTGACAAGGAAAAGGCTTCCAACTTTGTTTCAACAGATTCAACATGGAAATGTGCACAAAGCCAAGTCCATAAAAAATGTTCCCAGTTTCAAGTGGAAGAACCTGACCTCAACCTTTGGGACCAACTGGGACACCCATGAGCCAACATCTGTACTGGAACTGGCTGATGCTTTTCATCTGAATGACAGCAAAGCTCTGTGGCCATGTTGTAACATCTGGTTAAAAGACAGTTGTAGGAACACAGTGAAATCAAACTGAAAAAGAAAATCAGTATATTTGTCCGATATTAGCACAAACTTCTCTACTTATTCTGTCAGCATTGTAAGAGGTACGATGTCCGTAAATCACATTTGTAATTTCTCTGAGTGTCTGGTAGGGGTGTAAACAAGTATAACTGAATACATTATTAGATAATGTGCTCTGATGAGAAAAGCTGAGGGATTAATACTAATAAATGGATAAAATACCATAGCCTATTATCTGGTCAGCAGCTAATCTCATAGATGAGGCAGTAAAAATTATTTAATGATGGTGCAAAGTGATTTCTTAGTTTAGAGTTTTACATGTAGACAGTTTGAGGTTGGAGTAGACCATGAGGGTCTGGCAACAAACATGTGTGTTTGTCTATTTTGAGCTTCATCAAAGAGAGCAGGACTATGCAGGGTTCCTCAGCTCCCTCATCATTAGCTCAGCAGGCCCCGGGACTCATTTCCTCCATTCATACTATTGTTGTTCCTCCCCAGGGATCTCCATCACTCACTTCTCTCTCTTCCCTCCTCTTACCTTTTATCCTGTTTTCTTCCTCTCTCCCTGCATCTCTCCCATACTCTCTTCCGTCCGTTCTCACTCTCACTGTGATCTTTTGATGTTTATTCTATAGTTGGAAATCATCAGAAAATCTCCCCTCAACTGCAATGAATGCACGGCCCCCCACAGGACTCCCTCTGTCTCTTGTCTTGTACACAGACTGTGTGTCAGGGGCACTCTTAAAAATGGCTGAAAGCTCCATAAAGTTTTAGAGGAAATGGCAGATAATCTCTTCATTCTGATGAGAAAGAGGACTATTTTCAGTTCGCTCTCATCCATAGGAAAGTGTTCAGTATAAGAAGTATTGAAATTCAAAATGATAATTTGGCTGTTGAATCATTTTAATGTCAACCAACTGGATTAAATTTACTTTGTGAGTGTGTGTGCGCATGCGCAGAGTGAGCAGTCTTTGGACATATCATCTTCGGGATGAGTATAGGGAAATGAGATGCAGAAGAGCAGGTTGGGACTGGAAGCTGACACTTTGTTTGGCTAGTAGATGTGGATGGCGGCGGTGGGACCAGTCCTCTTGCAATACAACAAATTTGACCAAACAGTTTATTCTGTCAGTCTCCTCAGTTTAACTGAATGCTTTTCTTTTTGTTGTCATGTAGTCATATCTTTACCTGTATGCACATTCGAATCCACGCCGCAGATGTGTTTGCATGGACATTTGCGGTGTGACCGCATAGACTGTGTTAGTATTTCATCAGTAGCTACACTTTAAATTGCGATGTAGTCCCAGTGATATAGTTTATCTTTGAATATCCTAAAATATATCTTTAGATCGAAAAATGGCAAAGACGGGGTAATATTCATATTCTCCAGTTACACATATCCACATATCTGTATATGCATGAGCAGAACAGGGTAAGAACTACATGGATGGGTCAAGAGTATACCACCAGCGTCACACTAATTCAATTCATATCTGAATGGCTACAATGATAACTGCAATGTTGTGCCAACATAAGATCTTTCTCCTTTTAATCTCCTGTCTGTGTCTTTACTATCAGCTGTTCGGTAAAGGTGAAAAATGGAATTCTACATTAACAAAAGTTAGTGGAAAATTGTAATTGTAAATTTGTAATTGTATTCCATCACACAAACACACACACACATATTAACCTGTTGGTGGCGCTAGAGGAAAATGTAAGGCATTTGCCAAAGTGAAGGATTTATTCTTAGGAAACCATTAACTTCTCTTCTAAATGGTGTCAGTCAAGCCATAATCTGTGGGGTGGAGGAGGTAGCTGTAGCGCCAAGCAGTGCTGGCATTCAAGAATATGACAATTCAGATTTGATAAAGTTATGCCTTGTTTGTGAGATTTTCTCTTTTCGATGTATGATAATTGTAAAAATAGACAGATCTCATTCCACTTTGATAAAATAGTATACTGTTGTAATTTGTTTCCAAAGAGTAAGCCTGAAGGTGAGACATTTCCCCAGATGGGTTCAGTTCTGGTTTAAACTCTCTATTTTTCAAAAGTTATTATTGCCCTTCTGCATATGACTGTGAAGTTGTTATTGAAACACAAAGCGATTTCTAAAGGAATTCAAAAAAGTTATGGCAAAACCAAGTTCAGTTCCCCTATCAAGTATGCAATTTATTCTCATTGCTTACGCGGCCATGACTCCAATCATTTGCTGAAGAGGAAGGTGTAAAGGCCAAACGCAGCAGACAGAAACTGGGTTTTAAAAAGTATGAATGAGACTTACTGGGAATTTATTCACATCAAAAGCCAGCATGTTCTGCAGGTCTTTAGCTTTGCCCCTTAGTGTGCCCTTGGTGGATGCTGTGTTTTGCCAACATCACTCAAGTAGGCAAAAATCAGAATTACAGAATTATAGAAGTGCTGGTCAGTTTGGGGAAAACAGTATGAATTGGAATACACTAAAAACACTAAGCTGAGGTGATGTTTCATTACGGGCTGTATATAAAACCCACCTATAGCCATTAGTGGTGGAAAACAAACTGAGTGGAGTATTGAGTCACTGAAACAAATGAGGCTGGAATTAAAAGTCAGTTGTTACTGATTAAATTGGGGACAGAAACAATGGAGTGATTGTTGTGGAGCTGTACAAAGGTTTTCTCCTGCTGCTTTGACTTCGCTGTTTTCTCATTGGCTTGGACTGCTGCCAGAGATGGGAAATGGGCTTTAATACCAGACAGTGTACACAGAGGTTGGAAGAGCACTCGTGTTGAGGTAACTGAGCAGAAGACTGGGACCCTGACAGGGTCATGATCGCAGCATTTGTATCAACTGTAACTTTCTTAATAAGATTGTTTGTCTGCAGAAGACATCACCCAGTGCTCAAAGTATTTCAACTGTTATAGGAATACGAAGGCTCTGCGTGTTTTCACAAAGCTTTATGGGTATTAAAAGTAGAGCCAGTCAAATATGAGTACATATTTCAAATGCACAGGTTGATGATAAAAAACATTGTATTATTTATTTGCAGGATGTGGTTTGCAGTTCTGGTACTTATAAATTAATATAAATGCACTGACTGGAACTGTAGAAAAGGGGAAAATATCTGCATCACAGTTCAGTGCATTTGTCACATTCACCATCATGTTTACAGCTGATGTAGCACTGACGCTAGGGCCCGTTTACATCAGAAAATGTAATCAGGTACAGTGACAGTAGCCTTTGGTTTCAGAAGATGGCGTCTGTTGTCGCTCCAGCTGTTCTGTTTACCAATTGTGTTAACATTTTATTAAATGTTAATGAGGGCAGAAATACCAGGTTCTGACAATAGAAACAGATGTATCCAACCTGCCAGCAACATTAGTAGTCCACATGAATGCTGCACCTTTCCGTGTGGTCAGTAATGTTATTGTAGCTGTTTCTATTGACAGATCTTTATGTGAATGAGCAAGGAAGAAGGAAAGAAAGAAGGATTTAGTCAGAGTCTTAAGGTATTAATGTCATAACTCCAGCAATGATAGACTCTTATTTGACATAAAAAACTGTCAAATATATCTAATACAAGCAGCATTTTCATAATTTGCATCTGCAAGTGTCTGTGATGGACAAAACCTCAGACTTTTCTATATCTAGATAACAATGGGTTTAAAGCAGTTAAATGAGAAATGATCATAAATAGATTCATATTAAACTCAAGTCAAGTCAGAATGTTGTGATGAATGGTATGATTGATATAAAGCAGCTTTGGATTTTACAGTGGTGCTTGAACGCTCTGCAGTGCAGCCCTTTTCGGTGCAGTTCGTTAGAGGAATGTCTTATTCAAGCTGTTTTCTCTCTGTCACACAGAAAAACACATGAGGTATTTGAATTTAAACCCCGTAGCTCACAGGGACCTCAGAAAGCATCTGCTCCTGGTAGAGAAGAGAGAGGACAGATAACACTCTGATTAAGATAATATGATAAACTTCTGCCTCCACTGTCAATAGAAAGAGGAAAATACATAAACACATCCATTTTTCAAAAGATAATTGACTATTTGCGACCATGCTGAGCTGATGAGATAAAAACATACACGCACGAGTTGCGCAAACATGGCTGAGTCACATGATTGCCCCGAGGCAAATTGGGAGCAGCTCCTCTGTCATGCACAGACAATTGATTTACAGTGAGAGACTGCTATTTCTCACAAATACAGTTTACATTTCCTCTGCGGCCTTGAGAATTATTGTGGAACAAATTAGTGGCCGGGGATTTGACTGGCGGAGCCCCACATACCCAGAGCAGTACTCAGAGAAACAGGACTCAGAGAATGTTTGCTCCTGACTCAGGACTGATGGTGAGTGGGTGGCAGATCAGGCCTCAAACCGTTGAGCCTTCATAGCGCTCACAAGCCTCTGTGCTTGTCTGAGTCAGTGCTTACGTTTGGTATTCATCCTGCTGAAAAGACTTTAATATAAATATGAAAAGCTTCTTATCAGCATCGACAGAGCAGATCATTGCCTTTTATTTAAAGTCATACATTACGCACATTTTTGTTTGGTTCGTTTCTTTGGTATCTTCTGCTGCGAAGCACCACAGACCGGCCAACCAGGCTGATAAAAACACGAGTCAGTCTGTGCAGTTTACTGACATCATCTCAGAACCTTTATTTTCACTGTTTTAAATGACTTTTTTAAGAGATGAGATTTTAAGAATAGAAAAGCTATTGTATGATGGGACTGAGAACACAGAAAACACCCTTAGACTGACATATTTTAGGATATTCCACTAATATTTGGAATATCAATATCGTCATGTCAGTTGTCAGTTAAGGCTTACTATATTTAACCAGAGAACAGTTTACTGTGGGACCAAAGTACAGTTTATTAGTTAAAATAAGAACTCAATGTTGTTGTCTTTTTTTTAACTTTCTCTAGTATTTACTAAATATTCAGTGGGTTTCATTTGCGCTTTCTGCTTTGCTTGTTGTGACACTTAGACAGGTCACTAAATAGCACATGATGCTTTGGAGGAATCTAAAACCCATTAGTAAGGACGGCAGAATAAATCCTGCAGCTGTGAGCTGAACGCAAGTTTTCTGCCTCATTGGTTTAGACCTCCAGTCTTCAAAATGAGATGCACATATAGTAGTTTTACAGTAATGTGCAAACCTTTTCTGTAGGTACCATTGCTTTGCCAGCCTAGTGGACCTGTATCAGTAAAGAGGTTGCCATGAAGACAAGCTAAAGGGGTTGTATGTTGTTAATTCAAATTTAAATAAATGAGATGTCGTCTTTAGCTGCAGTGCATTGTTGTGCTTTTTTAGTACTGTTCACGAACCTCCAGGCTAGCTAGTGAACGTATACATTTAGAGCGTGCGCCTGTCAGTCAACTGTGCGCAGGCTGTAACCTTTGTGGACATGGAGTTCTGCCCTACTGTGGCCAACCATCATCACACTTCTCAGCTGAGGCCGCTAATTTGGCTCCTTCCTTGTTTAATTGTCTTATAATTTATGGTGACCTTTCACGTTGCAGCCTGTGCAGCAAACTACAATACTACAATCAGGAAAAGTCAAATTTCATACATCGGAACTGAAAGAAGTACCCAAAACTTTGTGAATGTGAGTAAATGTTGTTTGTTGCTTTTTTTTAATGCATGAACAGTATTTCTAGATCGGGCTCCTGGTGTCAGCTGTTAGTTGGGAAAACAAGCCCTGGTCCCACAAATGCACTGCAGCAGGGTGTAAGAACTGGGGTTGTTTTGTTTGATACTCAGCTGTAGAAGTCTTATTTGTCAGGAGTCAGATATACCATTAATACAAATGGAGGCACAAAGGCTGAACCCATGCTACAGAAGCTTCCCAGTTTCCCTGTTACATTCTATCCTTGTGTAACATCCTGTCTGACAGCTCTGATGTATTCATCTGTTAGCAGATCTATGAAGCCCTGACAGGTTGTGCAGCTTATAAGCCTGAATGGTCTGTACAGATGTTGCAGCGGCTCTATTAGTGACACGATGAGAGGAACACTGTCAGCATAATGTAAATACTTATGATGAAAGGTTTCCCGGCAGTAACTGCTTGTTATACACTTGTATGTTTCTGTGTGTATGTGTACTGTTTCAGTATATAATTAATAATTATATAATTATATCAAACAATATTAGGATGCAGTGTAAATGATAGCAATTTTATTGATTTAGTATCAAAATAGTATACTGAAATTTCAGTTTGAAACCCTGACTAACTATTAATAACTATGACCAAATTACAACAATCAACAGCAAGACGGAAGGCAAGTTTTCTTAGGCAGGTATGAACGCATTGTTTGCTATTTAGGACCTATTAGGAAATAAAGTAAAAAGTCACTTAAGAGCAAAACTGCAAATTTGCAGGATGCTCATATCTGAACAATGCCGTGCAAATGGAAATTTAAAAAAGCATGGTGAGAACAAAGACCCCCTTGCGTGATGGTTATTATAGTGCACGAAAATGGAGTTAAGTAGAAAACTCTACAGGTACTGCGTTAGGGAAGCTGAAGCATTTGGGAAATAGGAAAGGTGTCAGAAGAAGTGTAGGTGGTACATAAATGCCCTTGCAGCAGGTACAGATATGGGAAGCTGGTTACAACTGTGTGATACAGACGATAGCTGTAGGGGTTTTCAACGACTGTACTGGGTTTTATATGTGTATGAGAAAAAGAGGGAGAGTGAAATGAGCAGTGAAATTGAAGAATTAGTGAAACAGTGGCAGGGGAAAGAGGATGGGA
Source organism: Datnioides undecimradiatus (assembly GCA_008933995.1). Classification (NCBI taxonomy): domain Eukaryota; kingdom Metazoa; phylum Chordata; class Actinopteri; order Lobotiformes; family Datnioididae; genus Datnioides; species Datnioides undecimradiatus. Next base: position 3,927,490 of record WARS01000067.1, on the reverse strand, counting down.
TATACAGCATCTGCAGACTGTGCTTTATAACACAAGAACCAACAGGGCGTCTACACAGGCGGAGATGCAGAAAAATGAAATGATTCCATCTGAAATCAGACAGTTAAAGGCCTTGATTCTCTAGTGCTAAGTATCTTTTCATCATATTATAGTAAAAAGGGACCGTGTGATCCACTCCCTTCCCTGTTTGTGTTTGATTATCGAATAAGGTCTGGATGATGTATTTCCTTCAGTGCCATAATAGATAATATAAAAACAGAGAAAAATAATAGAATCCCCACACACACACACACACACACACACACACACACTGAGAACAGAGCAATCAGCCACATCAAAACAAAGATGACCCTGGTCGTAACTTGTCATCCTCACGCTTGTTTTTTCGCAGTGTTTTACAGACGTACTTTTACAACTTGCCGCATGCAGTTGGCTCTATTTTGAGTTTGGTTATCATTATTAAAATCGACATTTCCTGCACAGATGTCTCACATTAAAAGCCTGCCAGCTTCTAAAATTGGACATTACCCTCCACCTTCCTGAAAATGCTTTTAAAGTGAAACATCTGCAGGAAGGGTTTAGTTTTATGGATGGTAGAGATGAGAAATCGGAACCGGTAGAATCCATTGGAAACGGAATTATAAAAATGCCTAATCTCATTCATCATCATCTAATATCACCATACCACAGCTACTACATGTAAAAACTAATTTACCGAAAATTTCCATTAAACAGTGAAAATATTTTCATTGAACATAATCCAGAGTTTCGCAGAATTGTCCAATATCAACATTTTATCTGGCATCCAAGTTTAACTTCTGTAATATAGTTCTGTTATTGTACTGATATTATTAGGTAATTCCATCCCTGCACAATAGTTTTTCTAATGTTTTTAATTCTTTTTTTTGGAGCACAGAGAAATTGAAATGAGGGGGAACAGATGGGAGATGACATGCAACAAAGGTCCCCAGCAGAGCGCAAATGAGAGGCGTTTTGGCTCCTGGTCGGCAACTATTTGAGAAATATGGTATTAATTTTCAACAATTTTATTGCATTCAAGTGTTGCTTCTGGCTTGAGTGGATTCTGTGACTTTTGCCTTGGAACTTTCTCTGGCTTTGAAGCTGTCTCTGAAACCTACCACACGCCTGACCCGAAATCTTAATCTGTCAAAGTGCAAAACTATCAGAGGCCATGGCTGAAACTCCACTGCCACCCTCCACAGCAGAGCCTGGCTCTCCAGCCTCATTATTCACCCTTAGCCTTTAGCTCAGTGTATCTAATCTTTCTCATTTAATATGCATCATCTAGCATATCTTTACACAGTACAGTCAATGCTTCAAGCCAAAAAGATTGCTGGAGATTGGAAGAAAATAACAAGTCAAGTCTTCAGATTGGCTGAGTATCTCTGGTGAGACTCTGAGTTCTCTCGCATTCTCTAATATCTGCAGGAGTTTATCCCAGCAAACACGGCCTGTGTTATTTCTTACACATTTGTCTTCATATTAAAGTGAATGTGATGCTTTAGGACCCTGTTTAAACAGTTCAAAATTCATTCCTGTCCTCTCTGTCCTGCATGTGTCATCAGGCAAGACCAACTGGACTGTGCATGGGTCCATGCCAGTTGTCTTTTTTGAGAAGCTTGACAAGTTTTAACATTCATTTATTCGTCACAATGCGATGCACAACGAAACTCAAGTTGTCACCTTTGTGCTTTTTTCATGCTCAAACCATTTGATTGAAAATCTGTGATTGGACGCTGCAGCTGATGAGACTTCCATAATACATGACATATGTCGACATCACTGCACTTTTACAGTCACTCACAAAAGTTGTCAGATGACCGTCTTAAGCAAATTACTCCCCGATTCTAGATTTTGTTTTCTGATTCCACCAGCTTAAAATAGGTCTGATTCATAAAAAACAACAGACTACTTCATTCGTTCATTTCATTAGAATGCTTTTCTTGACCTCATGGTTGGTTATTTTCACTTTAAATCTGCATAATGAACAATGAAAGTCTTCAATGAATGCAATTTCATTGAATTTCATTTTTATTCATCCAGTTACCCATGATGCTGAAAACCCCTGTGTGTCTGGTAAAAACTATAGATTGATGAGAGATATATTTACATGATTATCACTATTTAAAACAATAATAATAAATAATGCTGACACACTTTAATATTCGAATCAGAAGCTGGATTAATTGACAGTTTAAATATGCTCAGTGACTACATGCTGAATTGGAAGCTCTGACCCCAAGTCCATTTACCATTTTGTCAAGGAAAACACTGTGTCAGCTGTGGTAACTGTGGCCTCATTAGTGTTTAAACATGAAAAGCACGATAGATGCATTCAAGGAAATTCGGATGGACCCTTTGTAATACTTTCTTCTTTCATCTAAAGGCTGATGTTCTTCATGTTCTGACTGCGTGTGCTGATCGTGTTTGAAAAACTGTTGCAGCAGGGCTTAAAGTAAAATGATGAGCTTCTACCCGTATTACACTGCCTGTTTAAGGATGGAGTGTTGCTGTTATTCTGCAGCGCTATTCTGTATAAAATGCACAAACACGTAATTGCAGGGCATTGTTGCTCTACCTTTAAGCCAGCCAGTCCCAGCCAGTCCCAGAGACTGTTGCGTTACATGTCACACCTCTTTTGCTTCTGAAAAGCTGGCATGCTATTTAGAGTCACACAGTCAGGCAGCTTTAGGCCTTGTTATTTGGTTCAGTGTAAAGTAAATCTAATATTGCCAAGACACATTTATGAATGTATTGCAGGATTTTTGCTTAAAAGGGGTTTTTGTTAACATGGCAAGAGGAGCTTTGCAGGAGCTATGCATTTTTCATAAAATGCATTAAAAATATTAGCCCACTGCTTTAGCTTAATAAAACTTGTGACCATGCCGCAAGAGGCAGCACAAGAATAACTCACAAACTGGCTTTCAGTCATTGATGAAAGAATGGTTTGCACTCCAAAACTGTAGGGGTACCAAGCTGCAAAAAAATACCAGTTCTTGCATAATGTTACTTTAAAACTTACCGAAGACACTAATATTTAAAAGTCTCTGGTCATCGGTTATTGTATTATGGTGTTCTTTCCCTCAATAATATGCTATTTTAACAACCAACAATAGGGATGATATGCCACACATTTGAAAATAGTTTTGCCAAATATTTGTTCTTTTTGGTGCTTTATTCAACTCTGACACAGCAAATGCATACATAAGATAAGAGACAAGATTGTGTGTTGTTTCTCACTCTTCGTTTGTTTGAGTTGTCTAAATAAGGTATTTTAAATCTTCAGTACAGTATTCTGCTGCTTTAGAGAAAGAAATTGTATTAGAACAGGTCATAATTCTTGGCACGCTGCTCATATGAGCTTGTGCAGTTCATCTCAAAGTCAAAGTTGTACTTAATTTGGATAATACTTGATATTTCCAGAGGGAAGAATGATAAACCAAACTCAGAATCAGGAAGTCAGAGAGGATCCAGGAAGATGCCTCATCTTACAAAACCTCAAATCCCTGTGCTGGATATCAGCTCTCAGTTCAGCCCTGAGCCGGGGCTGAAGGAGTCAGTGGTCAGCATCACCCCGCTGTGAGGACGAGGGCTCCCTTTCCAGAAGAATCACACTCGGTTTATGCATTAACTCAATATGCATTAACTCAATATAGGCGCTTCCCTGCTTTCACTAGGGATTAAATGTTGATTATGAGGCAGAAAATGAATTCTGGTGTTTGTGTAACAAGCTTAATTGCTGATGTGTGTCAGAACTGAAGATGAGTTTACCTGTGTTTTTTACTCAATATCTATCACTTGCGCCTGCTCAATAAATATTTGATGTTGTTTTGCAAGAATCCATAGACAATTTCTTTGATGTATGTGCATGTATTGTGCACATGCACATGTTCACCTGGATGCAAAGAGCATGATGAGGCAGACCATGGTTGTCCATCTCTGACTGCTTCCTTTGGCGGGGCTGCAGCTGAGGGACTAGGAAAGATCTCTGTATTTGTGTGAGTTTGCGTGTCTCTGCTTGTGTAGCTGTCCATGTGTGTGTGTCCATGTGTGAGCCCTGAGCTCTTTTGGCAACTGTCATCCAGGTAATGAGCCTTTTGCTTTCATCAAAACAGCTGGAAGCAGCTCAGCAAGCCCTCCGCCTGCTCAGTAACCTGCAGGAGGAAATCAGTGCACTATATCGATGCATAGATACGTTTAAGGGATTAATCCCTAAAGGGAAAATCGGTCAAAGAAAGTCATAATCCATAAACATGCAGAATAAACAGAGCATTCCAACAGGACATAATTATTGCCTGGGAGCCAGCCAAAGCCACTGCAGTATAATGCACTGCAAAACCAATGCCGCATAAAATTAATAAATACAGTGCATGCCTGCCAATCCAGATATCACTATGCCCACAAATGCACTGGGGCACCAGGTCCAGTACAGAGGCACCACAAGCTCCAACAGCATCCACATTCAGTGTCAGAAGTTACTTCTAAAATGCGCCATTCTCGATGACTAAACCTACATGAGCAAAGTAGCAACAATGTGTTGGTGTGGTTGTTTTCATGAAATGTAAACCAGTCAAGCTGCACTGATATTCATTAGCTTCAAGGCCACTCAGATGCTAAAACATTGCTGTCTCGATGTTTAAAGAAATATTGAATAGAGTAATCGTTGCGCTTAAGTGTATTAACTGTCAAAGAGTAATGAGTGAAATCTTTCCCAGTTTAAAAATATGTTATATATGTTTCTGCGTTATGACCATTGGCATGTACAATAAATAGATTGTGGCATATTGTATTAAAGTTATTAAGTAGATATGTGGCATTAATGATCGCATGTCATATGCAATGAGATTAAAGGAGTTGAGGAGGAGCCTGATATAGAAAGTCAGTCTTGAAGCCATGAACTCACACTGATGTCTCGCTAATGTATCTTTAGCTGTACTCCTGAGCACTGTCAGCTTTGCAGCTACTCTGTCTGAATGGGCATCCTGTCGCATCCAGCAACTGTTAACTTTACTGTCTTTACGGCTTTATGCTGGTTTTAGCCTGTACACAGACTAAGCAACCTGGAGTAGGTTAGCCTACTCATTTCTGAAATGAGAAGTAACAATGGCCTTCATCCTGCCATAATCCAGAGAAGTTACAATGACATTGTCAGCCTAAGAAACCAATAGACTACCAAGACACCTCCAAAATAAATTTAATGTGGAAAAAGTTATCATTTGTGTCTTTTAACAGGGTTCCCATGTCATGTCTATGTATGATTTGCAGCGTTCCTCACTTTTGGGTAGATAGGCTGAGTAGACCTTAATATAGACCCAGCGAGCGAACACCAACACTGGTGGTGGCATGATGCTCCATCAGCTGATACATTAGATATTACACAACCTATAGTGGAAAGGGCCTTTAATCCTCACACCACTTCCATCTGTGCCTCTACCATAAGATCCAGTCGCTGTTTGTATTAATCAGGAGACTGAACTGTACATTGTTTTAAGGGGTCTTGATAACAACGTTGGACATTCTTACATTCTTGGTTCAATCCTTGAAAAAATATTATCCCCAATACGAGCCCACAAACAGCAGTTTTAGACAACTGGCCTGTATGAAAGCATAATCCATGATGAATTTCAGTTTCCTGATTACCAAAAAACAGTGGTGCAAAACGTCTTATGACCAAGTGCAAAAACAAGGACAAGAGCTATGAAGAAAGACAGAGGTGATTTTTCACTTCTTGGGCAGCTCAAAGTAACACTTCCATCACCATGATTCAGTACAGCTTCTCTCCAGAGTCATTACATCTTTTATAGGTTGTTATTATTTGTCCTGTTGCTATACATGATGTCATTGACAGGTCTCATGTGAAGTCTGGTAAGGGAGCATTTGACACAGCACCATATTGACTGTGCTCAGTAAACACAGCTCTCCCAAGAATGATAAACAGCTGAGGTCTGTGTATGAAGGGCGCAGTGTGTTGTTGAACAGGGCTCGTACAGCAGGTTTTTACAGTTGTCAGTGGCATTTTGAGGCCAGGTCTCCCAGTGTGAGGACTCAGCTGCAATCAGCCAGGGAATGAACTTAATCGTTTATAATGAGTCCAGAGTCCAGCCTGGCAGCCCTCTGAAAGAGGCAGACTTAACAGGTCAGAGCAGTCCAACAGATCCTCAACACAGCCAGAAAGGAAAAAAATCATTTTAAAAATGTATTTTTCTTTCAAATTTTAGCATCTCGGATATTTCCCGTCGAACAAGCAGAGTTGAGTCACACTTGAGTCACAAATTTGCTAACTTCAGACTGAATCTGACAGGATCAAAATGACTTGCACCTGGACTTTAACTTAATGACCAATGACTTAAAACTTGACTCGGACCAGCAGAATATCCACAGATGGTTATGCTCATGATTTAACTTTATCCTGTTAAAAGCTTTGAATTGTTAAATTACTATAGATTTCAGATTCACTTTAGAAAGAGCATTTGATGTGAGACAGGTATGAAGAGAATAGAGAGTGGAATGAGAGCTGGCATTTTCTTTCTGAATTCCATTTATATAAATGTATTTTCATCAGCAAGTCCCCCGTCAAGGACACATAATGATGCCTGAGTCATGCTTTTTAATTTTCATTGTACAGGTAAAATTCACATTCAAAGTACCAACATTTGTTCCTACAGTGTCACAAATTGTTTAGCCATATTCCAAATGACCGCACTGGATCGGAGGGTAAGAAGCCTATCATCACAGAGAGGGTGGAGACAACATGAATCTTACAAATGAGGACGATGTCATAGACTTTTGGGCCATCTATGTAACACTGGATTGTTTTCAATTGCACATGAAAAGTGACGATTGTGTTAAGATAAAATAAGATTAAACTATATTAATCCCTTTCAGCGAAATTCAGTTGTTGCGAAAGCAAATGATAGATGTATATGGAAATAAAAGAATACACAGTATATATATGGTGTTGCATTTGAGGGAGATCTTCAAAGCTTCTCATGTCACAACTGCACACACTTCACCATCTACTGTATAAACTGCATGGTTTGATTCTGTCTACAAATAGGTGCTGGGATTCAAGTTTTGGAGGCAAATTTTTTGTCCATCTCAAACTAAACTCAAACTAAATGTTTCAACTGAGCATCACTGGTTAGTGCACATTACTGTTGATATACTCTCTGTAAATTTCAGGATAGGTTTCACCAATGGTATGGATTGGGATTAAATCCATTGGCATAGAATTCACACACCTACACTGAACTAAGCCAATTCATTAAACAGACTTCATAAGTGGTAGATTGTATCCTGCATTCAACTCTCTCATAAATATAAGTAGGCAGGCAGTATTTTCTAATCCCATCAGGCACACTCCCATATCAGTACACAAACTGAGATTAATGCTGCTGGCTATTTCCACTCTGTATGAGCTCCTACAACCAAACAAAGTGATGCAAGTGTGTTTACCAGCTCTGAAACTCTACAGGAGATCAAGTGTGAAGCAACCTAATAGGATTTGCACTTATACATGTTTCATGATTCTCAAACAAAGAGGAAAATCTATGATGCAATTTGGGATCAGTGGAGGGAAAGAAGGAATTAATGAATCTGTGAATAAATCAGCAGATGAATCAATTAAAGGGATGACTGAATGAATCAGTAATTGAATGATGAATCCACACGACAGTGGCTAACCTGTGGGACTTGTTTGAACGCAAATGCAATTTAGTTTGACATCAACCTGGAAAACAAGCACTGCATGAATGCAATCATATGATAATTAAATAGCCTAAAATAATGTCCGTGCTAGCCTATGTGGTCCAGATCTAAAATGAAATCAGGGGAAACATTGTCAGAGAGCTTTTTAGACAGTTGGTCCTTTTTTTAGTAAATTGCTTAGCTGCCCCTAATGTCTGACTGACATTTAGAATAAGTGAAAGAGACAAAATTTAATTTTACCACTCTCTAAAATGGAACAGGGCTCTAAAAGATGGAAAGAAATGTTTTTTAATGCTAGAACAGCTATTTTTGGGTTGTTTGTTCGTACCTAGGGCTGGATGATGCCAGTCTGTCTGTGGGCTTCTTGATAATCTATCTATCTGACAGACAGACAGGTGGTCAGGTAAATGCATAGGTCAACCATAGACTTTAACTCAGTAAAGCACATTTATTCTCTGTTAACCTGCAGTCCACACTGATTTGGTTTTGTAATCTTAATTAAGTAGTTCTTACAACAACTGTTTGTAGCCCCAACCACAATGTTTCTCAACAGATAGCAAACAAAGTAGTGGACAGTCAGAAACAAGTCATTTTTATTGCAATCACAAAGAAAATGATTACTATTACTAAATGAGTGCATGAACTTTCATAAAACCTTTAGAAAGGCACCATTGTTTGTATTACCAATAAAATTCAATACTTATCACAATGTTGAGTCCTTATTACAGTAAATTGAGAAATATACTGTAAATGTCCAGGTCATTTAGGTTGGCAGTGGACAGAGATTGCTGATACTAAACTATGCAGAGTACAATGGGCCAGGCAGGCCATCCGGGCCAGAAAAGCCTTGGCTGGGCAGATTCTCCTCAGGCTGATGTTATTACTGTCGGAGGTCTGTGATGGCTGTTAGCCGGCTGAGCCCGACAACAAAAGGTGGTTTTATCCTGTTAGCGAAGTGCAAACGTGTCTAATTCCTCTCTAGCGGATCAGTCTGTCTCTTTGGATGCAGCAGGCAGAGAAAAGTCAGAGAATACTGAGTTCCACTGCGGCGCAACAGTCCAAGACACGCGGATCGATCGCATCTATGTGGGTACAATGTAACAAGGTTGAAGACTGCAAAGTGTTTCACTCTGCCAGCTCCAAGGTCAGCCAGTGATCCAGGCCTGGGAGGCAGGGTGAAATGAAACCTGCAGAGGCATGTCAGAAATGTTAATTCTGGTTGACCAGACATAAATAACATTGTCAGAGGAATTAGAGTTTGTTCCTGTGCTGAGTTTCACTGACACAGCATGAAAGCTTTTGGTGGAGGGCCTGTGCTACTACTTCTCCAGGAAAAACAGTTTTCTGAATTGAATAAATACGTGTTTTGACTATTGGTCCTCTGACGCAAGGGTTGAAGGGCACAATTTAAAAGCACTTTAGAAGGCTCAGTTCTTTGGTTCTCTGGCTTATTTTCCATAAATACTTCATTGTGCTTCAATTTTCCCCTTACACCACACACACACACACACACACACACACACACACACACACACTGTTCAAGTATGAGATGTCTTTTTTCTCTAGCACCACAGGGTCTGTGGTGACATCACTAACCCAGGGGATGCCAATTTTCCTATTTTTGGTGACACACAGCCAGGAAAACCCTCTCTCCTTCCATCTCTTCCACTCTCTATCAAAGTCTCTCTTTCTGTCACTCCCTCTCTTTCATCTGAGCTTTTAACACAGCAGATAAGATAGGGGAGAGGTTGTGGGTGAGATGCACGAGGGCTGGCACGACTTCATGCGGCTACTCGCCTTTATCACAGTGCTGAGGTAGTGCTGTTGTTCAGTGGCCACAGGGGTTGAAGTGGTGGTTCTCTTAAATGTTTCAGGAGCCCATCAACAGAGTGACCTGGCCTACACCAGCTAACTCCTAAGCTATTTTACCCTCCAGAGAACACTCTAGATGAGACAACAAAGTGTGGCATTCAGTATACTGCTGATGAAAGCTCTAAACTCTATTTGTTATTGAGTGTGACCATTCAGTGTTTAGAATTAAACATAGTCAGACAAAGAATAAGTTAGCTTGAAGATAGTCTTCTTATTGATCTAGCTGGCTATGCTTTCAGGAGACTTCATTTCAAGAGACTTAAAGAGTTATGAGAGGTGTCTTTGACAACCTCTTTGTTAAGTGTTATTTCAGTTAGTAATAGCATGAACAACTGTAGGCTGTACAGAAATATGGAAATATCCCCCAAAAGAAATCATATTTCCCTCCTTTCTCAAGGGAACACATTTTAAAATAAAATCATCTGATGTGAAAATTCCTGATTTAAGCAAGGGGATATTCTATTTATTTTTAGATAACGAATAACCAGAAATGTAAAGCTAAACCAAGATTTTGACATGGACTAGAAAGAGGAGAAGTGGATAGAAAGATTGAAAGATCCTCAATGGTTGGGAGAGAGATTCAAAAGATTTGAATAACCACAAAAGCTTTGAATTTGGTACAGTAAGATGGCTGAGAGGACTACTCGATATTCATATTATGTCATGCTTTTAGGTTATGGAGAATTCTCTTCACAGATAGATGATATTTTTTTTACGAGGCATTTGGAACAGTAATGTTTTGTACACAGAGTATGAAAGGCTGTCATGGTTTTGAGTTGAGTTTTTCTTGTTTTGTTATTTCCTGTTTTATTTTGAAAAGTGTTTCCCTTGTGTGTTTCTGCATACTTGTTTCCTGTTCTTGATTAGTTGATTGGTCTCACCTGTGTCTCGTTTTCCTGCCCTCCCCTGTCTATTTAAGTTGTGCCATTGCCTTTGTTCTGTGTTGGTTCATTTGCTATGTAGTGTCCATGTTCCTGCTTGTTTCCATGTACTTTCCTTGTGCCAATTGTGAGTTTGGATTTCTGGTTTTTGCATTTTTGGGAGTTTTCTTTGCTGATTTTTACTTACCATGTCATGTTCGGATTGATTACCTGGATTTCAACCCTGCCTGCCTTGACGACCTGTAAGCCTAAGTTCCCGAATAAATTGTTAAAATATCTTTACCCCTTGTTCGTGTCTGCATTTAGGTCCTGCTCTCACCTCGTAACCAAGCCCTGATAAAAGGGCTTCAACCAGACATATAAATAAAAGGTCAGAAAGGCACCTGGTCATTGGTTAAGCTTACCATCAAAATCTGTGCAGACTGAAGAGGTTGCTAATGCAGTGTCAAGGGCACAGTGATGCCTATAACAAAGTGGAATTAAAAGGTGTGTTGCTATAAGGAAGTAAATGACAGATCAGCAGTTATCTTGATGATCTGGCAAATCAAATTTCAAACCCATTATAATGGAACCACTGAGGAGAGTGCAAAACAAAGAGTCTGACAGTAGTCCATTCCTGTTTTATTAACTTACTCTGTTTACTGTGACCAACTTGGCAATAAACAGGGTTCTGATTGTGAGTTCAAACCTGTCCCCCTTCAAAATATCCCTATATTCATCATCAGTGTGGTCATCAGCATTGGGAAAGTTACCTGAGAAATCAATCTCTCTGAAAAAGTTACTGCATTATTTTACTCAGCAGCAAAAGTCATTTATATGGGCTCACCTTCACCAAAGTCTTCACCAAACTTTACCTACACTGTCTACTATTGTGGTATTGTGGCTTTGCATTTGGACGTATTCTACATAACACTGGCCCTCTTTGTAACCTAGGCTGCAAACTTTCCCCAACCATGTTGACAAAGGACCCCCCAGTCTCTACAACAAAAGTATTCTAACCTAAACCACAGTACACTATGATGATGGCACTCGATGCAGGGCACAACTAAGGCACACGGTCCATTCTATAACTGTCAAGACTAAAAATGTCAACTTGCTGTGGGCACTAAAGGAAAGGTCACACAATAACCAAAATAAAATACATCTTTTGTGACCAATGGATTTCTGTACCAAATTTCATGCCAATCCATTGAACAGTTATTGAAATATTTCATGCTGGACTGATGTGGTTCATCTAACCTCTGAATAATAATTTATTTAAATAATCATTTAAATTTTATAATAATTTGATGAGTTAGTTCTGCTTCTTTCAGATCTTCTTCTTCAGTATGAACATTTTACATGAGCAGCAAAAACTTTGTTAAATAAGTTTTATATGCATGTAATTTTTAGTTGTCATGGTTGGTGGCATATCGCGTAGAGTTTGCTTTTGGTTGGCTGTGTTCTTAAAACAAAATTAGAAGGAGCTTACATGGGTGTCTTCTGACAGCCCTGAAACCACCATGGGTTTATCTGTATTTTAACTCTCTCTGCAGTAATACTCATGAGAAACATTTGAGACATGTCAGAGTACACTGGTTTAAACGTGCTTGGTGTAAAAGCATGTGAATATCTAATCTGATTTGAAGTGACCTTTGTGGTGGTGCTCATATTTGTGCAGGCATCCAGGATGACCCGCTCAGATGAAGAGAGGGACATCGGATGGGATGCCTGGGGCCCATGGAGTGACTGCTCTCGAACCTGTGGAGGAGGAGCCTCGTACTCTCTACGACGCTGTCTCAATGGAGGGTAAGCTGCATCTAACATCTAACAATACACGATCTGACAGCATCTTTGAAATACAGTAATAACTTTTAGCTGAAATCTGATCATTAAAAAGGAAAAAAAAGAGTAGAGCATCACATACAGCAAAATATCCATGGAAGTGACATCCTCCTGAATTGTTGTGATTCCTGTTGAGCAGATATTTCCAGGTCAATCAGTGTCAGTGTCAGACCATACAAGTTATTGTGTACAAGTTGTTATCATATCTCACAGTAACACTAAAGAGAAGCTTCACTGAATTGAATTGAGAGAGAAAGGGGAAACTAAAAGGCTGGACCTCTGACATAGTCCAGATCAGCTCCATGGGTCGGTGTGGATGGGAAGCTAAGGAGACAGCATCTGGGTTGAGAGTGTTCTGTATCTTCCTCACACTGATAAATGCATCACTTGTGTGGGTTTCAAGCCTTTGTTGTTTTTAAAAGCCACAGCGCTCTCACAGTCAGCCTGTCTCCGCTGAGCTATTTGTTGTGCAGCGTTGCTTGTTCAGGAAGTCATCACAGCCAATCAGTTTCAGGCTGTGCCCCGTGGCATCATTCTATAGCCTCCTGGCAACACATTATATCTGACTGAAGCTCAAACTTCCTCCTCTTTCTCACCAATGCTACTGCTGAAATTTCTCCCACTTTGGGCATCAAAGTCAGAAGTAATAACTTTTCTACTGTACATATATGAGCAGTGCAGTGCTAAAGCTGGTTAATTGGCACCTTGTGGTTATGAGTGGAAATGAGTGGTTCTGAAAGAGAGACAGAAGAGGAGTAGACGTAACCTGCAAACTGGCCTTTGGCTTTTTTTCTGGAGGTGGTTCTCTGGCTGCGTTTTGTCATATTTGGGCCAGTGCTCCACTGAATGTGTCCCGTGGTGGAAAGCTTTTCTCCTGTATGGTGTAGAATTTCTAGTCCTGAGAGACAGATGTTTATAGAAGAGCATGTCAGCTAAAGTCTTAATGTCTAATCCATTCTGTTCTCATTCCCCAGTTTTTGTCATAGATACTGATCCTCATATAAGCAAGTCACAGGTTTGTTTTACTCAGAGCTTCTGCCCACTATGGTAAGGTTAAACAGAGACTCATAGCAATATTTAATAAATATATGACTGTATTACTGGAGAGCCCCTTTTCATATTTGTTATTTTAAAATTATAGACAATATTAGATTGCAACATAAACAAACAATCCAACAAAGGTCAGATTTTAATTCAGGTGGTCTCAGAAATACATCACATGTTGCAAGCTGAGTGCAGCTCACGTGTAGCCAGGGAGAAGACCTCAGAAAACACAAATACAGAAACCTGAAATAAACAGTCATGAGTGAAGATTCATCACAAACTGATGAATTTTACTGATTGGAAAAACAGTTTTGTATTTTGTAGTTGGCATTACTGCAAAATTCGGGTGTTTGTCTCACCTGTTCAGTGTGCATTATACCAAAGCATGTATTTTTATTTGTCTGCATTTGAATTATGAGGCAGTTCCTCTGCTAACATTTTCACATTTCATTATTTTGTAAGAGTTTTATTCAATAGATCTTTCCTTGTTGTGAAAATTATAGTTTTATACACTTATTAATCCAGCTCTAAATATCTGATCATAGCTTTAAAGCGTCATTTGGTTTCACGTTTGCACATTGTACACTATAGCGGCTCTATGAGATGCACCAGCCTATGCTAACTTTCTCCACTGTGATCCCATGCTGGGAGCAACTGCTCCTGCTACCCTTAATTCAGCAATATGATGCTTCATGTTATGGCCATCAGTTTTAATTATATCTGCTTTTTGTAATTTGCTATGTGCTTGCTTTCTTTATTAGTTACAATATCTGACAGCTATTTAATTTGATCCATCTGTTACAGGGCACAGGCTATCTGCCTGAGGTTGCAGCTCCGTTGTTCTTCAGCCACTGGGCTATTTGTCGCAGACGGCACTATATGACACTGTGCGTTAGTTTGACTGTGTTAAACCTTGAAGAAGAAAAAGTCTGACTTCTTTTAAAAAATGTGTCAATTTACATGTGCTCATTTACAGCTAAAATGTAGTGGACATTGTCAATTAGCTTAGCCACAGGCAGATACTTCCCTTGCCTGTTGAGTGTTGCTTTATAAGGATAAAACTACTGGGAGCTAATGGACCTTTAAAGGGAAGAGTGACAGTCTGATATTAAGGGAGGCAAAACATTGGGCAAAGACAAGCTCCACTCCAACAGAAACACTGGTTCCAACACTTCACACTACTCCAACTCCAGAAAAGCCTTAAGAATCTCCATCTCTTACCGGTGCAGGCGAGTACACGACCTGTTCAACACAAATAAGAACATGGGTAGCACTGCACATACAGAGACACATAGCTGGTATGCACACATACACACATTACACTCAATTTTACTGTCCCCACTAATTATGTCCAGGTCAAACAGACCCTCACCCATGTAGTAAGCTGCACACACACGCACGCGCACACACCACATACAACCACAAACACACACACAGTGGTCTAGTAGGAGAGCTGGCTTGTTGAAGGACATGTCTGTAAGGACTGTGGTGTGAATCTCCTTGTGCAGGGGAAGTCTGAACAAATCAGGACCCCCAATCACTTCCAGATGCTGGGAGATGTGTTCAAGGTTTACAGTGATCAAGGACAGACTCACCCAACAACTGCCAGTCTTCAGATGTCTGAACACACGGAACCTCATCAGACTTCAAACAGCCCAGAGGGACGTACGTGTCGGACTGATAAACCTCGGTGCATACAGCCCGTTTTCATTTCTATGCTATCAAACGCAGACATTTTGTCACAACCCACAGTGTCTCAGACAGACGCACAAGGTGCCCTTTAGCTTCTGAATGAGATTCACCAGGTTTTAACTCTGAAAAAAAAAAAAAAGTGGAAAACAGTCCATGGCAATATGAGATTTTCAGTCTCAGTGGAGAACCACAGACCTCTCGGCTGTCTCTGTGGAGTTCCATTGTTAAATTTTCTTTTCTTTCTTTTTCTTTTAATGACATTCTCATTATGTTCTAACACAAAAAACTAAAGCGTCAACAGAAAATGTGGTCAATATTTTTATCATTTTCAATCAGTTGTACTGTGATTCTGAGCGATTCTGAGAGACTCAGGTTTGGATAGCTGAAGGCTGCAGTATCCTCAGTATCCTATGGCTAACACTTAGACTACATTACACTGTTTTGTTAGTTTATTCCTAAATATTTACCAACAGATGTAATGATGTACAAATCAATACAATATGCATTTTTATGAATTCACTAAAACAGGTGATAAAGAGAATAAATACCTAATGAGACTGTAAGTAATTAAATGTATGCATAATTACACAGTTGTGAATAAAGTCAATAAAGAATTTTACATTGAGGGTTGTCTGGCTGTTCCATTGAATTTGATAATATACCATTTAAAAAGGAGGAAAAACACAGCTTATTATTCATTTTTTAGTTTTTATTGACAGGTCAGGATATAGCAGGAAATGAGCAGAAAGAGCAAAATGATGTGCAACAAAGGAATCAAACCAGCAAAGTTGCAGATCGTTATTTTTAACCAGCCACCCTTTCCACTCTCATGCTGCTCACCATCACTGCCACTCTGTGTGCTGCACATGCCGTTGCACCACACTGACACTGAAACCGGAGACTGATTTCTACCTGCAAGTTGACAGGGGGAGAAGATGATGTTTTTAGGATTTGCAAAAATAAAATCATCTCATTCATGGTAAATGGATATGTATGCATATGTTATTAAATTGGATGACTGATGTCATCAAGCTGGTGGTTTTGCTGCTACTTCTCGTTGTAGGTTTAACAAATGGGAAAACCATGTGCACCTTATCCTGTACCCTGTGATCGGATCAGGCACACATGTCAATTTAATGTTCAGTCTGCACAGTGGTAATCACTAAATTACAGTATATAAATACTCAGAACTAATAGGACAGACCCATCTCCAAACTGCACACCTGTAAGTTTCATAATGGCTCATCACTGCCCCCTATACAGCAGGTCTTGGTGCTGTATGAATGCAGTAAAGGTATCAAACTGCTCAGAAAGGGCTTCTTTAAACAAGCCATCAGAAATTCCATAAGGTTGTGAAGTCACAATTATTCAGTCTCCACACTCAGCCATGATCCTAGCATAGCCCACACAGGGCCATATAGAATTTGTGGAGCAAATAAACATGGAGGTGTAAAATGAAAGCTCTGATAATACGTGGTCCTGTGTGGTATGCAATGCCAACAGCCAACAATAAACTGTCAGACTGAGTGGTTTAGCAAGAGTGAGGGAGTGGCTGTTTGGCAGAGGTCAAGGCAAACAGAGTTGGGTGAGCAATCCAAGTCGTGAATGTAGCTGTGCATGCATTTGTGAGTAGCAGAAACATCTGAGTGTGTGTGGCAGAGACAGAAAGTTCCACTCAGAACACTGGGGAAATCAAATCAACACTTTGGTTAACATAACAGAAAGGTTAAGGAGACACACAGCAGGTTGGTTTTAAAACAATGGACTGTCTCTGAAATCCTCCATGAGTTGTGCATATGGTCACTAAGCAATACTGCTGTATAGATGAAATACATTCTGAAATTAAATTAAACTTAATGAAATGTATGGCCGTTATTAAAGGCAAGCTCAGTGTAGAACGATAGATTTTGGCCCAAGCAGCACAGCGAACACCACACATGTACAACCTGCAGCAGTTCACTAAGAAAGCTGTCATGCACCTGTTTGGTGTCCACTACATGACTACATGTAGTCAATACATGTGTGTCAAATGAAAAAGGTGAAAAATAATTGCACTTAGCAGTTTTTATAGATGAAAAACAAGACAAGCCTTAACATTGTTTCTCCAACAATGTTCATTTTTTCCATTTTATGGTATGCTGCATCCCGCAGTTGCATACTATCCTGAAAAGCTACCAGACTAGCCACCAGTCCGACTCTTCATCCATGACAGTTTAACAGAAGACTAAGCGGCCATAACTTTAGACAGTCCTCGACCCTGGAAACACAGTCAGTACACCTACTGTACACACACACACACTCAAACAGATGCACACCAACACAGTTTGTCCAACTATGGTTGAGTAGTTCATGCATTTCAATTGGACAAAGCTATTAATCATTGTTCATTAATACGGAGCCATGACTTGCTGTTGTCTGTGTCTGGTTTAGCTTGGAAGCAGCTGAATGGCTGCAGTGTGTGTCTCAGCTCTCTATCTGCCTTAAGTGGTAGATTAGACTGGCCTGCTTTACACTGGGATAAATGAGCTACTACCAGTTTAGTCTAATGTTATTGTAAGTCAGCAGGAGAAATGTGCACTTTATGGCAGTTAACACACACCGAGAGATTGGGTGTTGTTATTGTTACTAACAAGGTGGAACGGATTTAACAGCGTGTCCATGCTGTCATGGGGAAAGGAACGTTCTGCTATGGCACATTTCACACAGGGCTCAGGTTCATTCTGAACCTCTGTGTGTCTGTGTGTGTGTGTGTGCGTGTGCGGGGAGAGGGGGATTCAGTTGTTGCTTGACATTTTGGACTCTGCCAGCTGGAGCTCAGTAGAGTGCTGAGGTGGCTGCTGGCTGTGACGTGTACTGCAGGTGGTGTGCGCTGTAAAACGTCTGTGTGTGTGTGAGTGTGTGTGTGTGCGTGCGTGTGTGTATTTTACTTTGTGAATATTTATTCACTTTATTTACTTGCCCTGTCAGGAATTTATCTGCAGGTCCTATCAAGAAAAACACTGAGAGAGGGTCAAAAAAGTTCATGGTTAAAAAAAGAGGAAAAAAAACAAAAGCAGGACAAAAAAATGGCAGAAAAGTGCCACAAATGACACAATACTGGGCAGTGGGTAAGTGAATAAGGTACCCCTTTACAAAAATTCAAAATTTCAATTGGAAATAGGTTTTGAAAATGCAGTATTTATCCAAATGTGTGATGTAAATCATAGTAGAAAAATGTTTTCCACTCACCTGAAGTGATCTGCAGAGCCATGCAAGAAGTTGGTTTGATTTGCAGAGGTTTGTGGCTCTTCACAGCTGGAAAATCTGCCACCAACCAAATAGAAAATGTATGGAATAACACAGCTTACTGTCAATGGTCAAACAATATAATACAAAGAATAATGTTCCCTGTGAGCTCAGTGGACTAAAATAATGCTAGGGCTCATGAAAACCTCTACTACATCCCAGAAACACATAATTAAAAATACTTTGTTCTCAGATGAATGCAGGGCACTGTTGTAAAGCTTGTATTATTGACGTTTTGTGCTTTCACACAGCTTTATTATCGCCTGTAATGACCTGCCAACGTGCTCAGAAATTTCTTTGACGTTTCTTTGCAGCAGCTGTGATGGCAAAAACATCCGCTACCGGACCTGCAGCAATATGGTAAGTGTAATCTCTACTTATTGTTAATATTTGTTGCTTTATTCGTCTTAATTAGACTACTCCTTTTCAGCTGCAAATTACATTCACACCTGTGTGAAGCTGATTTTTGTTTTTAAGAGACTGCCTTCTCAGGAAAATGACAGAATCAGTAGATCCAGCAAGAGCCCGAAACAACCCCTTCAAGTGACACAGCCCTCCAGCAGCAGTGGGAATTACAGCTCCAGTCTGTTGGGAGCACAAGAGGAAGTCGGTTATTTTAGAGCCACAAAGCCTGTTCCTTTCCTATTTCATACAGCTAGCCAACATTGGCTTTAACCATAACCATGATTGCTCCTGGTAAAGGATAGGTTTTAAGTCTGCATTAAAACAAACAGACAGTTGCACATATGAATATTATGTAACAGCATTTTATTGGTGTTATTATTCCAGGGCATTTGTCAGAAAAAGGCCTGTTTCTTTAGAAGATAACCACTTGCTTTGATAAAAATCAGACTGACAGAGCCTCATTTTGATAAAAATCAGACTGACAGAACCTCATTTTAACTTCAAATATACTTTGAAATGCATTTTTTAAGCACAGAATGTGGACTGAAGGTTTCGTCCCCCATCACTTTCACTGTCAAGAGCATTAAGAAGGGATCTATGGACAGGAAGAATAATCAGAGGCAGCAGTTTACAGCCAATATACATATGGGCACCTGACAATTAAAACAGGCATTAAAACCTGGCTTAAGGCAAATACAGACATGGGGCCCTCCACATCTTTGTCATTACCCTTTTAACCCTATTCAGAACTTCTTCTTTTCATTGATTTTCACACACCAGGGAACGACCAGACATCTGGATTTGCATCTTTAAAAACCAGAACTAAACTGTTCAGTTTAACCAATGCACCCACTGTAAAATCAGATTTTCATCAACAATTAAATTATTATCTTTCCAGCATGATCTTTTTTTTTTAACCATACACAAGCTAGGAGCTGCTCATACCTACTCTGTTCTTTACTAAACGCTTGTAAATCTTTGTTCGACATTTAGAGTGCTGCGTCATCTTCATGTGTCACAACAACTGGTTGCGGTAGCACGTAGCCCCTCTTTGCTAACATTAAAAATGCTTACACTAGTGCAAGCATTACCTTCTTGCTGGTCATTAGTTATATCTGGGTTATCAATGGCTAGATAAAATGACACATTTATATGCTGAAGTTCCACTTTGGATGTGATTCCAGATGGTTCCAGTGTGTCAAGAAAATTAACTCAACTAAACTGAGGAACACAGACCTGTTCTGGTAAATCTCTCAGTCAGTGCTTAGCAATTTAACAATAATTCAGAATCAACTAATCCTGTTTGTCTGCTCCTCTAGCTCAACTGAATCTGTCTATTTTAGTAATGTTTAATTCTGGTTTCATGAAATGTTGAAACCTGAACCAATATATGCTCAATGATTTTGTCATTGTGCTCAGCAACCGCTCCAAATCCGAGTTTTTCACCTAGCTTGCTGTTCAAGATTCAAAGCTCAGTGGGGATCTGTGAGGATGTTTGAGCTGGTGACACATTGTTGGACTCTTGCATTTTCAGGGAATGTGTCTTTTAGCTATTTTCTGTTGATTTGTTTTGTTGTAAAAGAACTCAATACAAAACCGAGGACTCAAATTTGCCCTCAGTCCTCGGACTATTGAGATTAATTCAGGTCATACCACAAATATGCAATATAATGTATGTGGCAGGGTTGGAAAAAAGAGGAGAGATTAATTATTTGCTATAATATAGTCTGTTTAATGTTCTTAGTGAATAATTCCTCCATTCATCCTTGGCAGTCCATCCTATAATATCAACAGTTGACATTTAATCCATGAGAATAACTACACACATCGCCATGATGGAAGCTCTACAAGAGGACTGCGCTTTTCCAAAACCGCAGAAACACAACCAGCCTGTTAAAACAACCATCTTACACCATTTTTAATCAGAGTAAGACAAGTCTTATTTCTCCTCTTCCCTGCTGAAGTGGTTTAGTCTGGAGTCATTGTAAAGCTTCAATCACATCTTGCGGGAAATGTTCCCAGGCTAATATTTATCCATTCTCCTTCATTCACACATGGAGGCTAACTCTGTCTAAAGGATATAAAGACTGGCAGAGTGTGACTTAATGAAACTGATGTGTCAGATTAGATGTGTCCAGTTCTCAGTCAGGGAGAAGACAGCAGAGTTATCGGCCGCCAGAATTTTGCCAGTTGTTGTCTGGAGGAATGTTTTATTAATCTGAGGGTTTTTCAAGATGCAAACAGGTGTTACGCTGTTGACAGCTTTTCTGCAGCATGACCTCCTCTGCCATGGTCATGTGTGGGACAGGCTTTTCATCCATCCAAAATGAACCACCTGAAGTCACAGGATGGCTCCAGACTTGTCCCAGCAAATTTTGGGCACATTCAAGATTTAATATCACAAAGCACGTTCTCAGGTTTACTAAGCTGCAAAGATCAGATGGTTTCAATGAGAGATAAAACTGAGTGTCATCAGAATAGAGATGACAAAGCACATTGTGGCTCTAAATAACAAGGCTGACTAAAGAGAACAGAAGTGGGCAAAGCACAGATACTTGAGGTACACCACAAGTCAGTTGAGCCATGGAGGAGGTACATTGCAAGCCAGAGCAATAGAAAATGTTCCGTTGGAGAAGTAATTGTTGATGATGGACACCTGGTGTGCATTATCCCTTTTTTTGAACCTCTCCCCTTGCTCTTCTTGTTCTTCTCCTCAGGACTGCCCAGCAGAATCAGGCGATTTCCGGGCCCAACAATGTTCAGCCCACAATGACGTCAAGCACCAGGGTGTCACCTATGAGTGGGTCCCAGTGCCTTACGACCCCTCAGCACCCTGTGCATTGCGGTGCCAGGCTAAAGGGAGAAGTCTGATAGTTGAACTGGCCCCCAAGGTGCTGGACGGGACAAGATGCCGGGCAGATGCCTTTGACATGTGCATCAGTGGAGTGTGTCAGGTGAGGCATTGTCTTATATATCAGACTTTCTCCAGTTATTCTCATGTACAACTGTCACATGCACCATTGAATGAAAAACGGTTCAGTGAAAACAAAACCTAAATCCTGAGTTCTGAGACATTATATATTACCTGGGACGTTACTCGTGTTTAAAGTTGAGATGACGAGTTAACCACAGGGTGTACTGTGGTTCCCTCATGTCACTTGTAAAACAACTGCATCTCCATAAGTGAAAATGAGTGCAGAGGATATGTTATTGATGAGCATACATTTTGCACTGTTTTAGTCAACTCTGATACTCATTGGTAATTTTTCTGAGCCAGAGTTTACAGTGAGGGAATTCAGAAGAGAAATGCAGACGCTGCTGCTGGCTCCCAGCTAGAGTGTAGAGGATATAGCCAGCAAGGATCAAGCATGCAGAGTGATCTGTTGTTGGCTGCAAAAACACTCCTTCTACTCCTACCTTCTGAGAATGTCAAGATTAACTTAATTTTTGATGGTAATGTGAAGGAAATGTTTCCTCAATAACAAGAACTGTGGAGTGCTGCAAAAGCAGGATATGCTCAATAATTAATCAGTGCTGTGTTTGACCTGACTTAAAACATGCAAGCTCTAAATTTGGCCTTGTTCTTATGTTGTATTATTATTTATTATGTAGGTAAGGCTTCAAGCATTAGCATGCTAACTAAACTAAAGTTGTATTGTTAGGAAACGGTCAAGGCAAAACTGAGGGGGTTCCTGCTAGATGCAAACACGTAAATGTCAATGATAGATCGATGTGTGAAAAAGAAATAGTCAAACTGCAGAAATTCAGCTACTAAGCTACCTCATAATACTTTGATTGGCACACAGCTGTTTGCCCAATGTGCCTGGCAGCTTAGAAAACCATCCACTGTGCATCCTGATACAGGAGCAGGCGAACTCACGCAGAGTAATATATTGCCTTAATTGATATTTTTCATCAACACTGATTGGGCATCCACTTAAAATGTGGCAAAATTCCATTCACAGTTTGTTTTCACTCAGGCCATGGTTTGAGTTAAAACAGCTACTACAAAACTATAGCAGGAGGCTATTTGTTACATTCCAGTGTGAAAGTGGTTGTTTTCACAGTATACAGAGTTTTTAAAGTGTGTCACTAGTGTCTGGTGTGACATTCCCACAGTGAAGAACTTGTAGAGTCAGTCAGCAATGACCTGCTCACCAGAGCTAAGTCAACTGTAGCTACACTGTAGGCTACAGCGCCCAGGAGCATGGCGAGGTTGGTTGTGTCATAAGAGTGTAAACAGTGTCATTACTGTCATTTCAGGACAAGGAGGACAAAAAATCACAGTCTGGCTTAAAGCTGGGAGAACCTTGACTGTCGATTGGCTGTAGGCAACAAACGATGTTTCTGATGTTTGTCACACATCCATTCCGTCACATCTTCCTCTCTCTATACTCTGTGGCTTGTTAATAGTGTCACCTGACTTCCTCCTTTTCATTATCATTACAGCCACTAGCAGTTAGAGTTTTTTTGGTGTTAAACCCATGTTGTTTTGGCAATTTGCTTAAAATACTTATGCTGTCATTTCTCTGCTCCATTATGGCTCCAGAACTCAGATAAAACTACAACAGTGCACTAACTTCTACTGTAAACTATCCACAGTATGAGATACTCTAACACAGTCTCCACATTGCCGCTTTGCTTTAATAATGTGCACCTACATGTAGTGATGGGCTATCACTCAATGAAAAGATGAGCTCTTCAATATCGGAACCTTCATCCCTCTAGTGTCATAATCAGTTTCAGAGGTTCCATATTTAGGTAGCTTTGTTTCAGAACACAGAGAGGGAGACTTAGTGTGGATCACTTCCACTCACAGGCTGGTGTCTGGATTAGAGTCTGTTTGTGTCTGTATGACAGGTGGAGGAGCACATGTATCACGCTTGACAGACCCATTTCTCAAATAGTTAATTATTTATGCTCTTTGGCACATAGGTGATGAGAGTGGCAGTGTGGTAGAAACCTATTATGTGCTACTGAGTGTTCCTGTCCAACTGTCAAGTGAATCTGGGTGTGATACCATCAGCTTTGAATTGATGAGTTTTGGAGAGCTTGTTGTTTTCTTTTCTGTTGATTCTGTCAGTTTAACCATATTCCATGTCTCATGAACATGAAACTGACAGATCACACTTGGATTCGAGTACTGCAGGTAAACACCATACCAACCTGACCTGCACACAGGGGAGACAGTGTAACACTGGTCCACAGCTGTAGTCAACAAATGTTTTTTTTAGCTGACATTTAAACACAAAAACGCAGAAAGCCATTGGTAAAGTGTGACAAATGTGTTTCTGTTACCAGATATCACTGCATAATTTAACATAAACCGCTGAATGGCAGCAAGGGTAAAAGAACAGAAACGTTCCGAAAGAAGACGAGGAGCAGAGAGGCAAACAGCAAACGGGACTCTAAGAGAGAGAAGTGGGTTTCCTCCTGTCTACTTCCTCAACAACAGCCAAGATAATGACATGGCATCCTCACCAGATCCATTAAAAACATGCTCTGCTTATGCAAATCCAGTCGTCTGCATCATATACCACCAGCTCACAATACAGCTTCACTAGTAAAAAGGCAGATGCATTTATAATCTGACACTTTAAATTGCACAATATCCTCTTATGATTTCTTATTACAGGAACCATAAGCCTACAATACTTACAACTTTTCTCATCTAACAATTGTCATCCTGAGGTGTCAATGCTACATTGGTAAATGCATTTTCTTTTCAAAAGAAAAGTAGTTCTCTCACTTCTAAGCCTTTCTCTGATTTCTTATTCTCAACTTATGTTGAACAAATACATAAATACATAAATAATGTCCTCCAACAGTTGGTTAATGGTCTCTACTTCAGCAGTCCTGAGGAATAATATCAAGTGTTTACACGTAGTTTCTTAGTATCAACATTAAATATCAGTGTATAGATCCTATTCTATGGTTCTTCACTCACAGTGCTAACTCCTGGTCACGCGCCATTAACAAACTCACCCATAGTGCAATTGTGTTATTTATGTAATACAGTGCAGTGCTTGTGTAATGGGTGTGCAGTTTTATGCATGCGATCATGTCTGTTCAGTCTTCTCTTTTTAGGCTGGAATAACCTTTGTTATAGCATTGTATGCATTTGTATATTTTATAGCATTTAGATGATAATGAGGCATTGAAACTAAACTAAAGTCAAAAAATGAATTTTTAAAGGGAGCCCTGAGGCGCAAGACACATCCAGTGTAGTCATTTTATAGCTGTTAGTAAGGAAAGACACTTCACTAGCTAGTTTATCTGCCACGTGTTTCTTTTTGGCTAGTTCCCATTCATTGCAAGCGCTAGTATTTATAAAATCACCATTATTGTTTTTGCACTCCAATAGCATAGTGTTTGAGTTGTGCCTTCTCAGTTAGTAGTTATCTGTCAGGCCAGTCAGTCAGGGCACATAAAATTAGCCATACATGACCCTCCCCATGCTGATCATAGAGCGCAGTGGTGAAACTGAAACTTCCAGGTTCTGTTCCAAAGGTAAGAAATCCTTATTCATTGTTTGTAGGAACATGAATGAGCAGAAATCCCACCCTTAAAGGGGGCATATTATGGCAACTGTTTTAAACTGGTCCTGGATGTCTTAAAAACAAGCTTTTGAAATTTTTTGCAAAAAAAATCTGAAATTCAGCCTTTGAGGAGGGTCTGCAGTCTCCCACTCTCTACCTTCATTATCTATGTGGAGTTCTGAGTGGACGGGGAGGCTATGATAATGAGGCGCTGCGCTGATTGGCTGCCTGAATGACGTATGGAGGGGGAGGGTGCAGAACTGTGCAGGACTGGTATCCAACATGGCTACTTCTCCCGACGAATAGCCAGTGGCTATACGCCATATCTATGACCCAGAATCTGACCCACGATCAGCGGGAGGAAACGGTTAAAAAGAATAAAAAAATACAACGCAGCCACGGTCTTCTCTGGTCTTCTGGGGCTGGGACAGAATATAGGCATCTGTGTTGGTTTTTACAACCAACAACAGAGCAATCTGCACGTCTGGCTCTGACCGACGACATCGCAAAACACTGCTAGCTTACCGCTGGAAACAGGGAACTTCACCTAGCGGGATGTACGCCCCCTTTCAGTGGTTTCAGTCAGAGGAGGACGGCCTATGTAAATCACTCCTCTGGTTACGTAAGGACAGGAGCTGAATCTGAACGGCCTGTAAGAGCCCCATCTTACCAGTGGGTGGGCTGTAGAGACGATGCAGGACTTGTCTGCCTTCCTCTTTCTCTGAGTTGGTAGGTTGAGGGGGGACTAGTTTAAATATGTATAGGCAAGAAAAAAACGTGTTTTTCATAATATACCCCCTTTAAAATCACGAATGTTTAAAAATTGAAGTGGTAGTAGGAGCCTAACAACTTGGCAGTCTGTTTCAGCTCCCTGATAAATTTTCAAGGGCTCTTTTATAGTAGATACTGCGGCCCAGGAGCTTTATCTTTCTCTCTGTAAGAAAGTATCAAATGCATTGGAGATAAACTGGAATCAGTGGTAGGCAGATTTTGTTTTCACATTTGCTTTCACAGCGCAGTAGGTACCGTCATACATAAAGCAAAGCAGATTCACAGTCCAGCATGACCACGCACCAATAGATGTGAGCAGAATGAGAGCTTAATGGTCTCTCTGTAGCACAAAATGACAATATCATCTCCACCTTTCTACTACCCAAACACATACACACAGAGGCAGGAAGGTGCAGTTTCCACTGCGATGACTCCATCTTGGTCACAACAAAGTCCATCTTTAGATATTCTGTTGCCATGTGCATGTTCAGTTTAAAAACCAGTGCTGTGGTCACCTTAACATTGTGCCATCTACTGTAACTAACTAATTAACTAGCTTAAGTAATTCACAGTCCTTTCCATTGTGCATATTCACTAGCTATTGTCCAGTCTTGTGTTCATCTCTTGTGCATGACCTCATTGTCTAGCTGGCTTTACCCATTGTACTGGAATTCCCTGCATCTGGAGTCTCTGATATTTCCTCTAGTATTGTTGCAGCAAGGAGTAAAGATCAAGGATGGACTTCTGAAGAGCTATAATTCAGTTTAATTTCAATTCAGTTGTATTTGTGTAATGATGTACATGATATAAATGCTGCAATGTAGACAACATGATATAACTTACTTTGGTGATATGAACTGTATTAAGTACTGTAAGTACGACGAAGCTTAGCTCACATTTTCCCTTTTCTTTCATTTGTTTTACTGGGATAAACATCCTGGATCTTACCATAGATATATGGACCAAATCCATTATTTCCAAAAAAACTGACCTAATGTACTACTGTCACACCACTGTCTATTTCCTTGATTCAGTCTGTGTCTGTGGGTAGTTTTTCTCTAAGTGTGAAGCCTTGTTTACCTTAACGCTGGAGAGTGTTTGACTTGAATGTTCTCTGCCAACATGATCCACTAATGTATGAGTAAACAGCTGTGACAGGGGAGAGGATGCAGATACCTCAATAGAATTGGTGGCATTATTAAGGCATCTCAAACATGTACTATGCTGTAGCATTCACTTCAGTAAGGCAGCGGGATGCGTTAGCGACAAAGAACAACGCAGATATCAAGCAAAGCAATTGAGCAGCACTCTATCCAAGTGAAGTAGTCCCAGTTCCTTTTGCTTGCAGATTTGGATATAGCTTTGAAACATCATCATTCCAGAGCATTGCAGTGGGTGCAAACATTTGAATTGCAGCCCACTTTTTCTGGGTGATTCATTTGGTTCTGGTGTTAATGTCAATGCTAATGTAGAAACCCAAGCTTTCTAGGCAGAGTTAGGATGGGACTGTCATCATCCTATAGCCAGTGACCTGGCAGATGAATTTGCCGCCAAAATTGCAACCAGCCGTGATGAGACTGATGCAGCTGATTTTTGTAAGCCAACTTACAGTTTTAGAAACAGTAAATTTGGCATATTGCTTCAAAAATCATGAAGCTAATTGCTTTCTGCAATTTATAACTCCGATCCTGTGTCAAATGAAAAAAACATTTGTCAAATGGATAAGGCCCAACCACAGCAAAATCACCATCCCAATTAGAAACCAGCCAAAATAAGCACAGTGTCAGTCTGAATGAATAAAGTGAAACAAAATGGTATTTTATTCTTATTATAAGGCTACATTCCTCAGGGCTTTTCATGCTAGGACTGGTGTCTTAATGGTGCTTTTTTAGATTACTCCTTCCTGTTAATCTGAATTGTGTAACATAATGTAGTAATCTGGCATTTTGTAGTGTGGTGCCACACACTTCGGATGTTACACAGTATTAGATGCTTCTAATCCTCAGAATTAGACTAGAGCTCAGTTACTTAAAACCTGATTTCCATTTTGAATATTCAGCTGCACACTATAAAGTACAATACATACACAGTGTTTCCATTTTCCTAGTCCTATTTTTAATGATGAACAGCAAGTTATTGTCATTGATCGGTGATTAGGGGTAATTGGGGGTGCAGAAGGTGAGGTTATGTCTAATAATTAGTTTTAATTATGATTAATATGCTTCTTGATGAGCAAATTTTAAAGTAGAGCTTACTCCTCCATAGAAACAACTGCAAACCATTTACTCAATCTGTATTATACACAATGTAACAAACAGATTTTGCTTTTATGCAAGCTAGAGGGCTGATCAGTACACAGCGTTAAATACAAATCTCCTCTGCTTCTACAACACAGTAATTAAGTAAAACAAACTAGTTTACACGATTTGTACATTTCTTGTGTCATCAGTTCAATAAATACACTGTATGTTTCTATGTACATCATGTAAATGTTAGTTATGGTTTCATTTAGACATACTATTGAAAAAGCCACTGTCTTGGTACACAAGACACATAAGTGATAATGAACAATAAAGAATCTTTTTCTGTTTCTCACAGACCTCATCCCTTCACTTATTTCATAGGCTGACTGATATTCATCCACCATGACTAGGAGGGAGAAAGATGCATAAATCATATAACTATGGCTAACAGCACACACTGAATTTATGGTGTCATCAAATCATGGTAAAGAGTATTGATGATGAACCAAGTATCAATAAGCATTGTGTGTGTGTTAGCAAGGGAGCAGAGTAGAAACATAACATGAGGCTCCCGTCACCATAACAACACAGAATGGGGACTGGACTGTGCATGATGTAATCCACTTGTGTCTGGCCTATAAGTGCTCTCGCTGTCGCCTGGCCATTTGGTGACAATGACACAAACTATTCATTTATTTTTCAATAAAAAGACACACTCTCCCTCTACTTTCTTCACCTCACCTCAGCTATTTTTAAGCTACTGTTGCAAATAGTGAGCGTTACATTCCCCTTATGAGTTTGCAACTGTGTTCACCTGTACTATGTTGCTTCTCGGGCTCTGTAGGCTTAAGCTATTGCACTTCTACTCATGCTGCTGGCGAGGATAGCAGCCAATAGCGTGCAGTCAATCACAGTCCAGATGAGGGGGTACAGTTGAGGGGTTGCTGTGCTGTTTCACAAGGCCTTTAGGACAATTTCAAATTTTGGACATTTGAAGCTGGAAGTGGATTTATTAGGAGCACAGTTCTGCATGTTTTTAGCATGGAAGCTAGCAGGCAAAAGAGGACAATAAAGAAGATCACCAACACCGGACGAACACCTTTAACTTGGAGGAAACTGTGGCTTCCTGCTTCCCTTTGAAATGATTGATCACAGTATCCTGTTAGACAGACTGTCTGTTTATATGCTGATGATACACAGATGTACCCATCCATTAAATCAAGAAACCCTTTAATGTTATGTTCACTTAGCAGTTGCCTTTGTGATGTTAAAACAGGATGTCAGAAAACATTCAGCTAAACTCAAAAACTCAAAACAGAGATCCTTTTCAGTACTTCCCAGCAGATGGCAGGACAAATCCAGCCATTTACTGGTCCTGTATTGATTCGTATTAAGTCTCACACCAAGGAATTCTGGTGTTTGTTTTGAAAACAATCACAGTTTTGAGCAGCACACCACAAAGCTTTTGTATTCATATTTTTTATCATCTGACTAATAATTCAAAAATATGATCATTCTTGGACAGAAACAGACCATTTCCATGCTTTGTTATTTCAACATGCCTGCATTAACCAAACAGTGGTTTTAACTAAAATACATACCATCATTCTATCTATATACTTCAGATTGCCCAGAACTCAGGTGCCAGGCACTTCATCAGAACAATGAAATTGAGCACATCACTCCTGTTTAGACCTCCATATGCTGTTTTCCACAGTGTTGACACTAGGTTGTCAGATGTGACTAATTACCTTTGAGTCCTAGTGGCCCCTCTCCCTGCATTTCTCTGACCTCCATAATACCGTACGGATTGGTATGTACTCTGAGATCCTCAGGCAGAGGTCTTTTGTCTGTTCCAGAGCACTGGCTGAAAACTAAAAGGGGCTGAGCATATGCAGTCAGGGCCCTGAGGCTTTGAAACTAGGAAATGAGGTCGGCATGATCATCTTTAATCCCTTCTTAAAAACTACTTTTATCGGGGAACTTTACTGATTTTACACAAGTTTCAATGTTCTGTCTTTTACTTCTGTATATATCTATATGTGCATATGCCATATAGTTAATAAAAGTGAATAAAGACACTTGTTACCAATTAACTGTATGTAACAACTGTAGCTTCAAAATGCATGATATGAAATTATGTAAATGCATGACAAACATGAAACGTTTTTAGATTCTAAAACTAAATCAAGTGCCAAAATTCACTCTCTCAGCGGATAAAAATCTAGATATAGGAGCATCTAAAAGGAAGACTGGAGGTGCTGTTTTCTGCTGTTTTCTAATGAAGTTTCTATTGATCTATCATTTCTAATCAATTTTTATCCTAATGTTCAGAAACCTAAAATAAAATACACATGCAAAATGTTTAAGAGAATTGGAGATGGCTGACTATCACGAGGTGTCATAACAATATTGTGGACCTATGTCTATAAAAAGCATAAGCTGTACCTAATTCAAATTTGGAGCTCCTGTCATGTTGGAATTTTTGTTGCATAACCTTGTAAAGTGCTGCATCAAAATGACAACCCTTAAAACTGAATTTGAACTCCATGCAAAGTCCAGTGAGTCGGTTGAGTGAAGACAGATGACTGTGTTGGTGCAGCCAAAAAAACCCCTGTTACTGTCAATGTGCGGCGTGCCTGCACTGTGCAGTTCATGTCACTTGTGCTGGATCTCCTCCCTCAGACACCCCAGAACAGCACAGTAGAGCTCCCTGTTGACAGTCTGATCCTGGGGGATGAATACACACAGTGCACCCTGTGAATTCCAGAGAAAATAATCATCATGTGCTCATGATAAGAGTCTGCTGCGTCTCTGGGTTGTAGCTGGTGGATGTTCACCTACAGCTTTGGCTTGACACAGATCTTGGTGTTTGCTTTTTGCTAAAGTTTAAGGCCCATGGTGATGAGCAGGTTCTCAGATGTGATGGTACAAGTGGTCATGTAGCAGCCTGTTACTGTAGTCCAGCTGGTGATTAGATGATGTAACTCTGTATGCCTCCTCACAACAGCTTTAGCTAGCAACCCCTGCATGCTAGTTACCAAGCCATGTTGCATTTAGGAACAGCAAACACAGTTCCCCAACATTGTGATGGCTCCTCGCATATGACACATTTCATAACAGATCAGTTTTCTAAGCACCATCAAGCATCTTATAAAGCTTTGTCCTACCTGAATGGGCACATCAACTCTGTGTCAAGCTTTAAAAAGACTGTTCAGCTGTATCAATATTAGTATGACTGTGTGCCATTAGGAAACCAAAGTATTGAAATGCTGTTTACTGTTTAAAAGGACTCAGGATGAAAAAAACAAAAACATAAAAACAAATGGAGCTCATTTCCATGAAGCCTGAAATAGATGCCACATTGGTGAGGACTGGCACATCACTTGGCCCCAAAGTTTAAATGATGTGTCAGAATCTCCTGCAGTAAAAAGCAATTTCTCTAGAGACAGTTTACTGACTTTGTGGTGCATGAGTAAACTGCTAAGCCTTCCAACAGTCAGTCCAGTAACACACAGGGACTTCACAGCAGTAATGGGTGATGGATGATGGATGTGCGCTCAAACATTAGATGCTGCTGACTCTGGCGTGCAGAGAGGGCACTGGGCATGGCAGGGAAGAAATGGCATCAACCGGTGATGGAGACGGCAATGCAGGAAGGGTTGCTGGGTTGCCGTGATACAGTAGAGGGAATTTTGTCAATGATGGAATGAGGCCAACCCTCCTCTAGTGCATGTATATGTATTAATAATACACCACACAGCAGCATAAAATCCAGCTGTATACTAGGAGGAGAGTAAATAAATACAATTCCTGGGTGTAAAGGGGGGAGAGTAGTGGTATGTAATGCTGTAATGCTCATCGCTGCAACAGTGATGTTTTTTTAATAATTTTCAAATTGAATTTTAATATGCTGTTAAAGGAGGATTACAGTTTGAGGTCACTAGTCCCTAATATAGTACTTGGCTTGCAATTAGTTGCCCATACTTGAAGCAAATAGTAGGCTAACAGTAACAATAGTAGGCTGATGCTGATGGCAGTGCCAGTTTTGCAGGTATTTATCCATGAAATGTTCGATTTTTACACAATGATGGCACAAAATAAAAGTTTACGAGCTCAAAACAGATGTTACTGTTTATCCTGGGGGGAACCTGAATGTCTTTTTCCAAATGTTATTGCAGTTTTTGAGATATTTCACCACAAGGCAATAAGGTCAACATGCTGGTGGCACTAGACGTCCAGGGATCACCAACGTCATTAGAATCACTCCTGTGTGGGCCATGAATGGTTACAAAACATTAAGGAAATTAATCTATGATTCCATTCTTGATAACAGAGATCAACCACCCGACTGTCCAATTGACTGTCTGACATCAGCTTTGCCAGACTCGCCGCCTTTGTGGTTTATATCCCCAATTATGTGAGAGGAAGAGAAGTGATAGCTGTTTTCTGCCAATCAACTAATCAATTAATCACTAAATGACTGAGGCTTGACTATATCAGTGCAACACATGATTCAGCCATAATTGTGAGTGTACTGTACATCCAGCTCTTTTGTCTTTCTCTTCATCTCCTCATCCGTTAGTCAGCCGGCCCACGTCTCTTGCTGAGTTTGTATTTATGATGTGTATGCAGGAGGTGGGCTGTGATCGTCAGCTGTCCAGCGGTGCAAGAGAGGATAACTGCGGCGTCTGTGGTGGTGACGGCTCCACATGCCAGCTAGTGCGGGGGCAGGCCCTACCCCACCTCACACCAGAGCAACGTAGGTATTTGACCGCTTGCTTTGCATCACTGCTGTACCTATCTGTGTCTAATTCACAAACATGTCTTTATTCACTTTGAGGCTTTATGTTCTTCGAGCTAATCCTTAATACTTAACACAGTGAACCTTAAATCTGCATTACATCCCTTTCCCAATTCAAAGTCCATTCCCCTTCAGCTTTCTACAGATGCATGCATTTACTAGCTCATTTTAGAGAATGCACTCTCAGCTTAGAGCTAATATCCTTTGGATGTTTTCATAACTGTAAAAACATAACTAGTTTCCCATCACATCACAGTCAGGCTCTATGGGTGGTATATAATAAAGCTGGATACTTGTCAGCTGGGATGTGGGTCTTTTACCTGTCTTGGCTGTGTCTCAGTTCATGCTGAGTTGGCCACGGGCCTTCAGGAGCTATCTCATCTTTGGCCTGCTCTTCTCTTTTTGCCTCTAGCATTTATTTATGAAGGCTGGACTATTAAAATGCCATCTGGCTATAGCAAACCACCCACTAGCAGATGGAGCTACACCACTCACACATCAGTGCCTTTTCTCCCTCGCAGCTTTTTGAATTTAACAACCAGAGTTTAAATTCATATTTGTATTTTGGCCAATCGTGGTCTTTTCATAATTTTTTTTCCCTGTGTTTGCTTCACTGTGCATAATAGAAGAGCCAAGCAGAAAATGTGTATCTGAAAATGAGTCTTAATCAGATTCCATTTTAGTTTGAGAACAACAAAACTGTTGACTATCCATCATTCAGTCTGTCACAAGAGATTAGATGAGAAAATGCTAACAAGGAGATCAGTATTCATTGCTCACAATAGTTTGGGGGAATAAACAAACCAACTAATAAATACATAAACACTTAATGTTCACTTCTCAACGTTTTGCAAATATACAGAACCATATGTCTTTCCACACTGAATAGAAGATTTCTTTTCCACACATCCCCCTTTCTTTTCATTGGTGTCTGCCTAAGAAATGTGGAGGCTCAAATAACAACTAGCAATGATGGAAATGTGAAAAGTACAATTTTCACTTGGGTGGAAGTTTGTTTAAAAATTCCAAAGACTGCTCAGCATTTGGCTCGTGTCCTTCATGGTGGTCATCCTCAAAGGTTTTGACTTCTCTATCTTTGAAGGGTTGAAGCAGAAACCTTATTTCCTCACCACCGATAACAGACTAATAACTGAATAATCAATGACTAATAGCCTCCTCTGAGGTTAATCCAATGAAACAACAAAATCTTTCATCTCAAAGGGGGCTTTAAAGTAGGTGCATTGGCAATTGAGCACAACCAAACCATATCCTAAAAAGTGGATGTCAAAAGTCTTTATCAATCAAATGAACACCTTTAAAATTCATCATTTTAACAAAAGAAATGATTGCTGTGCCACGCACAGCTAAGGATTAAATTTAAATAGTTTAGTGATAATGTAGTAATAATCCAAAGCACTGGACAAATAAACATCTGATCTGGTGATGATGTTAGATGGTATCAAGGTATCTGCTAAAGTTATTTAAAAAAGGTCAGGAAATCTCCAAAGTCAGGTTGACACATCAGGTGGAATGCATACATGTCTGTACAACATGTGCCCATCCAGCTGCTATTGTTTGTAGCATTCATCACAGGATTCTACCCAAGGGTTGTGGAGATATTTTACTAAAACATGTGTCAACATGTCACCCTCATGTTGGCAGTAGAGAATAAACAGTGATCAACGAAGTTAGGATAAGCATTTACCCTGTGGGGACCATGAAGCTGTATTGAAATATTAATGACAGTTAATCCAGCGGTGGTTGAGGTACTTCAGTCCAGACCGAAGTGCAGGACTGACAAACTAACATTGCCATACTGTTCACATTATAATAGTACCTTTGGTTATTTTATTATGTGTGAGAACTCTTGTGTCACGTCCTTCCATGACATATACCCTGACCGGTTTCAGCCGGCTTTTGTCATGTCTGCTAAGGTCGGTTTTGCTTTGTAAATTCCAATACATGCTGCACATGTAAAACGTTTCTTGACTTTAAATGTATGTCAAAGTTTCCTTCATCCAGAGAGACTCTGTCAGACTCATCTGTACATTTTCCATGCCATGTTCAGTCTGTACCTTACCTTCAGCTTGAATGTGTCAAAAGATGAGAACTGATACACTAACTCAATCATGATCCTTTAGGCCTCCCTTGGTTAGTGAGTTTATTTACCATTGCAGACAGAGAGTATCACCTTTGTTCTTCCACATCCATTATTCATGACTCTATGTGTCAGTCATTGCATTTGGAGAACGAATTTAAAGCCTCAGCGTACAGGTCTAGCAGAAACATATAAATTGAGTCCATATTTATCTGTGTTTCATTTCAATTATTTATTTCGAAGGTCACTTTTTAAATACTTAGCTTTACATTAAACCCCATTTTGGAGTACAGAAAAAAATGCAAATGACTGCAGCTGAATTTATTTCATTGCTCCCATAAATTTAGGACATTGCAGATGCAGCATAATTATGTTAAGGGGCAAAGCCTGTGGCTGACAGCCATCGCAGCTTATATAGTTGTTTGAGCTCAGTGCTCATCTGTTGCCAGAAGGAAAAGTAACTCATACAAAATGTGGAAAATAGAATTAACACTCCATTTGTCTTTAAAGCTCTCGCCTCGTTACTACACCTTCTTTCATAACCACAGAGGGAGAAACACCCCAAGTGTGAAAAGTCGGAAAGTATTTATGCAGGCTGAAAAATAGAAATCCTTCCATAGCAGAAATTGTTTCATATCAGTTGTTGGGTTTTTTTGTTGTTGGATTAGTTTAGTGTAGTTGTAGTTTAGCCGTGTGTTTTTGTGCATGCTGTGAGCTAGGCCTCAAGAGAGTCTCATGATTAAATAGTCAGCAAGGCTCACTGACGGAACAGCACACACAAGGATGTTATTTAGGTCTGCAGAGTTGAATTCCCTGCTGCTGTGCAGTTGTAAAGCAGGCAGATTTAGGGATGGCTCTGACTCTAGTGTGGTGGTCTACTTCAGTCAGTGACAGGCCTTTACCACAAGCGGGGAAGACACTGAAGGAGGCGTTTTAATGTTTTTTATGTAAGAGGTTTCAGTCCAATTCATACACATGCAGATTTAGGACTGCCCGCCACAACCTCCAGTTAACTTTGTTTTTGTTGAACTATGAACCGCCAGCCCTGACTCTAGTGTCTGCATTCAGGTCCAATCCCTTGTGTTCCCTGTTCACTGTGTGGCTTAAATGACAACAACGGACTAAAACAAGGCATCCCAGGATACTGACGGATGCCTCAAACACACCACTGTCCTACATTATTACTTCTATTTGGCAATAATAATTATTATAATTAATAATTATGTTAATATCATTACAACTGTTGTTAAAATAATTAATATTAATTTAAATTAAAAATTTGAATAATAATTTAAAAAGACTGGAAATAAAACATTATGCTAACACTTTATAAAAATTACAAAAAATAGATAAATAGAAAAATCTTATTGATTCTGCAAGCTTCAGATTTCATGTATTATTCCTTTATTACCCTGCTTTAACCAAATAAATAGTTCAATAGAATAAACCTCAGTTATAATAAACTGATAAATTATTGAGACTCTCATGGCTTTTGTTTTATTTTGAAAAGGTTTTCATTGCATCTCTGTGTACTTACTTCCTGTGCCTGATTAGTTCATGATCAGTGAATTGGTTCCACCTGTGTCTTGTTTGCCTGCACTACCTAGTCTACATATGTAAATGTCATTTCCTTTGTTCTCTGTTAGTTCGTTATGTGTTTTCCCTCCATGTTCTTTCCTAGTGCTTTTCCTTATGTTCCTTCGCATAATTTGATCAATTGTTTTTGTGGATTTTGCTTTGTTTTACGGACTTTGTCTCTGCCTGCCCCCCTTGTGGATTTGTTTACTTGCTCCGGACTGAATACCTTGTTTCAGCCATGTTCACCTGCCTTGACCCACCTGTAAGCCTTTATACCCCTTTTTACAATAAACTGTTTACATCTCTGCTCCGCAGAGTAAAACTGACTCAAAGGGTTACTCAAGGGGTTTTCTCTGTGTATGCTGTCACTGTCAAAACATATGGTCCTTGTAACAACTGAAATTATTGAATACATAAACACAACACATAGTCATGCTGACAAAAAAACTCACACTCACACAGTTTTAAATGTTTTTACTCCTCATGTTATCATAAAGTCAAAACTGGCACCATGGTGTGTTGTGCTAGTTCCCTCAGTGAACACTCCTGGGTCTGCAGTGTGCATGATGCATCAAAATGAAATTCCTCTGGTTCGTGGATATCTTTTCTTATTTTATCTCTGCGTTGCATCTTTCTTTTTCTTACCATCTAATTTTGCACAGTTCAATTCACTGACAGGATTCAAGGTCACAATAAACAGACATGACTGCATAGTCAGTTATGATACAGCAAACATTGTGCGGGACATTAATCTGAAAGCAATCGCAGTAATTTGCTACAGCAGAAATACAGCAAACATGTATTAAATGCCTCTTATCAGGTAGTGGTGAATCAGTGGCTGAGAGTATTGCCTTGATGAATAATGTCTATTTGAAAAGTCATAGGAAGGTGATCTGTATTGATTATGTTGATTGGTTTGTTGAAATGGTAAACATTTGAGGATTACAGGCTGCTATGGAGTGCTAAAATGATGTACATGCACGTGTACGCACACAGGTGATAAGCGGTTCTGCTCATGGTTTCTTGTTGTTAAACTGATCAACAGATGGCTGTTAAATGCCACGAAATGCTGCAATGCAGCAGCAAAGGGATGCCACAAGAAGAATTGTAGAAAAATGAACATGTTGGATGGAAGTTGGATGGAAATGTTGCTTGCTTACAAAACTATTTCACAGGGGAGAGAGCACCATTCTGCCAAAATTCTGAGAGTTGCCTATTTTAGTGTTTTGATGACATGGGAGGGGATCAAATCTCCAGTCAGTTATACAGGTTTTCCCTTCAATTTGCCTCCCTGCTGTATTGTACTGTAGGTTGAAATTGAACCTTTCCAACTTCATGTCTCACTGCAGCTCTGAAGACAGTGCTGGAGGTGCCAGTGGGTAGCCGCTTTCTCAGACTCAGTGCCAAGGGACCTGATACGTTAGGTGAGTGACCACTGTCCAATCCAAACTTTCAGTCTGCACTAGGATTAAGGTCACATGCTCACTTACATGTACATTTACTGTCACTGTGTAGTTCTGTACTAGCTCAGTATCTCATTTGGTGCACATAGGACTTCACAAACTTACATACAGAATATGTGGGTTATAATACAAAACAGAGAAAAGAAGAATATCTGTTACTTCTGAAGGGTAGTTTGGATGGATTGTAGAGAGTAATTGATAGTCATTAAATGAATGACTGGGTGATGGGGTTTATGTAGGTGTGCCTTTAAGTGTTTGCAGAAGATCATCATTGGCTATGGCCAGAGATCAAACAGCAGTCTTAGCAATGAAAAGGCCACAGCGTAAAAGAGGAGAGTAACAGATCAGGAGCGCACACTGTTTTTTTTCTTCTAGCACTCGCCAGGTTGTGAACTGTGAATTGCTCTCTGGGGTCAGACTGTCAATAGAGAGCTCTACTGCACTGTTTTGAGGAGATTTAGCTCAGATGACCTGGCTTCCATTTCTTTTTGTTATAGAAGCAGAGTTTTATGAATATGGTATGATAAGGAAAACATTATGTAACCGATCTAGATCATTTGCAGAGAGCTATCTTTCATCAGGAAATATCTTTTTCGCATTGCCCCTGTAATGATACGATAAAATATGACTGAAACCCAATGTGGTTGTATTGATTCAGATACACAGGCATTAAAAATATTTACACACAGACCAGAGTTCCAGAGTTCTGTGGCAGTAACACACCTTATCTTACAAACAAGGGTCTCAGTTCCTGATCCCCAGACCCCAGACATTGAGGTCCAATCACTTTTATGTATATGGGATAAAACAACTCATCTTAAACAACAGTGTTAAATGAATATATAGGGGGAGGGTTCCTGCCCCAAGTGGAGGAGTTCAAGCATCTCGGGGTCATGTTCACGAGTGAGGGAAGGATGGAGCGTGAGATTAACGCACGGATCAGTGCAGTGCGGTTGATGTACCATTTCGTCGTGGTGAAGAAAGAGCTGAGCCAAAAGGCGGGGCTCTCGATTTACCGGTCAATGTTTCTACTCTCACCTATGGTCATGAGCTTTGGGTCATGACTGAAAGGACAAGATCATGGATACAAGCGGCCGAAATGGGTTTCCTCCGCAGGGTGGCAGGGTGCACCCTTCGTGATAGGGTGAGAAGCTCTGTCACCCAGAGGGAGCTCAAAGTAGAGCCGTTGCTTCTCCACATCGAGAGGAGCCAGCTAAGGTGGCTTGGCCATCTGTTTCGGATGCCTCCTGGACACCTCCCTGGGGAGGTGTTCTGGGTATGTCCCACCGCGAGGAGGCCCCGGTGAAGACCCAGAACACGCTGGAGGGACTATATCTCTTGACTGGCCTGGGAACACCTCGGGATCCTCCCGGAAGAGCTGGAGGCAGTGTCTGGGGAGAGGGAAGTCTGGGGAGAGGGAAGTCTGGGCATCCCTGCTCAGGCTGCTGCCCCCACAACCTGGTCTCGGATAAGTGGCAGAAGATGGATGGATAGTGAAAATGTATACAACAAGAAGCATGATCCATGCTGTTCAATGGATCTATATATGGATTAATAATATCTTTGAAAGCCTAATTCTGTTTTACTCTTCGTGTCATATAATGTCCAACTGCGTTTCTGATATTCTCAAAACACAATAAATTGCTGCATGTGCTTTATAGATCTGAAAAAGGCCCACAACCTTGTCCCTCGCAGTGTCCTGTGGTGGTGCTCCAGGAGTATTGGGTAAATGGCCCATTGCTACAGTCCATTCAATCTCTGTATTTTCGGAGTCAGAGCTCAGTTCACATTGTCGGTAATAAGTCAGACTCAGTCAGTTTTATGGACAGAATTTGCAGGCACAGCCAGGTGCCAGAGGGTGTCAGGTTTGGTGGCCTAAGGATCCCGTTGCTGCTTTTTGCAGATGATGTGGTCTTGTTGGCTTCATTGAACAGTGACCTGCAACTCGCGCTGGTATAGTTTGCAGCCAGGTGTGAAGCGGTGGGGATGCGTATTAGCACCTCTAAGTCTGATTCCATGTTTCTTAGACTGAAAAGGGTGGATTGCCCACTCCTGGT
Organism: Datnioides undecimradiatus; assembly: GCA_008933995.1. Taxonomy (NCBI): domain Eukaryota; kingdom Metazoa; phylum Chordata; class Actinopteri; order Lobotiformes; family Datnioididae; genus Datnioides; species Datnioides undecimradiatus. The sequence continues at coordinate 3,887,206 of WARS01000067.1, read as the reverse complement.
CCCAAGTTGCTGTCCCAAGTGCAGGAGTTCAGGTATCTCTGGGTCTCGTTCACATTCCAGAGGAAAGTGGAGCAGGAGGTTGACTGACAGATTGAGGTGGCGTCAACTGTGATGCAGGCCCTACACTGAGCCATTGTGGTGAAGAGAGAGCTGAGCCAAAAGGCGAAACTCTCAATTTACCAGTCAATCTACGTTCTGATCCTGGTGGTCACGAGCTAAAGAAGAAAGAAAAAGATCTCAAATACAAGTGCCTGGGCTCAGCCTTAGAGAGCTCAGACATCCAGAGGGAGCTCAGAGTAGAGCCACTGCTCTTCCAACTTGAGAGGAGCCGGCTGAGGTGGATTGGGCATCTGGTCAGAATGCCTCCTAGACATCTCCCTGGCGTCCCTGGGCATGTCCATCTGGAAAGACACCCCTGCTCAACACCAACTGTTACAATTTATTTTTATTATTAATAGAGTAGCAGCTGTGCTGCAATTAATATTATCAAGACTGCTATTATGGTGACACATCTGTCAGTTCATCTTTATGTAGACATTGTATTGTGCTGCTATGTGCTCTCTCTTGTCACAATTGTTTGCTCATGGTGGGAAATTGTGGGTGTAAATAACAAAAAAAGAGTTTAGTCTAGACCTGCTCTATATGTATGGTGCCCTGGTATAACCTCTGTTGTGATTTGGCGCAATATAAATAAAGATTTATTGAACTGAGTGGTTGAATTAAAACTGCCCATTATAAGGTTTTGTAGATTTTCTAATGGATGATCTTAGCCTGCACAAGTGTACCTAATACAGTGACTGGTGAGTTTATTCCTTCATAATAGCAAGCCGAGTATGAAGCAATAAAGAATATGAAACTTCTCCCTAAAACCTCCATATTCTTAATGCGAAACAAATAAAAACACACTACATTGCCTGAACCCTGTGATTTACATCCTCAAGCATCTTGAGTATTTGTTTGTGTCATTTGGGTTTTCCTGACCTATTTTATTATGAGTTTAAAGGCAGGCAAGAGCCCACAGTGAATTCAGATAAACTCAGCATGTCCACAATCCTTACCCTGCTAATATACTCAAGTTCTGACAGCACAATACCCCAAAGAGCTGCAGGATTTACTGGATGTGTGCTTTGTCAGTTGTTTCAGAATCAAGTACTGTTCTAAGAATTACTTCAGCAGATCATTCATCAACTACCAGGAGAACAGTGTGGCAGATGGGGAAAGAGTAGAGAGAAGCTGAAGGGAGTGAGAGACCACAGTAAGAGAGAAAAACCAACAGCTCAACTAACTCCAAAGTTCATGAAGAAGTGTAGTCTCATCTAGTCATATTTTCAACATATTTTCAGTGTTTTCATGAACACCATCACATTGTTTGTTATATAATGCTGTATAATGTTTTGGGGGTTAGAATTACTGTAAAAATAACAGAATTCCTGAAATGCTTTTTACTTTTCTTGCAAATTTTAAATGTGTAAGGAGTCCAAATGGAGATGCAACAGGATTGATGGCTGGCATTCTGACACACCATCTCACAGGAAGGGCAACATTTTCAATTACTGTATGTTTTTTTTCACAAACTTACTTCAGATACTTATTAAGTCACAGATGCTAACACATCATCTGGTGTTTTTCCTTCTTCCTCCTAATTTCACTTGTAATCTCATTGTTGGTATGAAATACAGATTACAGTAACATTATAATATGCTGCAGCAAGGCCTCCATTTGCTTTCATGTCCTGTGATTTCAAAATCAGTGCAGTCAGTGCTGGTCTGGTGGTACAGACCAGAATGATGGAAGACCAATGCCAAAGGCAAATGTTTTGTGGACAGAGTCTCTGATTTTGTGGACTTTGAATTTTACCTGTGATAAAATATCTGTGAGCTCCAGCACAGCCTGGACCATTTTGCAGCTCCTCCAAGTGAAGGAGTTAAAGTACCTCAAGTTCAAGATTTAAGATGGAATCCAACACTGACAGACAGGTTGGTGTGGCATCAGCAGTACTTTCATTTCTGTACATTGTGATGAAGAGAGAGATGGATTTAAAGGCAAGGCTCTTGAAGAATACTTCAATTGCAAATTCTCCATCTTCATTTCAACCCTCAACTGCAATCACAAGCTTCAGGTAGTCACTAAAACAATCCAAACAAAGTGAATTTGTTTCCCGTGGTGGCTGGTCTTACCTTAAAAGATAATGTGCAAAAAGGACAATAGGAAGGAGCTCAGAGTACAATTTATGGTCCATCCCAGCTCTGTTTAGTCAGTGATCAGACAAAATGCCTCTCCTGGATGCCTCTTTTGATTCTTGACTGAAGTTATGTTCTAGGAGAGCTGTATTATATCTTTTGCCCGATATTCTGCTCTGTTTTCTGCATTTTATATTGTTGAAGTTTACATCCCCCTGCACACCAGATCTCAAGTTTAATGTTTGTGGAACATACTTCACACTGCTCAACGTGGTTTATAATTTTTGCACTGTGATGAAATATGTTATTAAATTAAAATTAAATTAAAACATTTTATTTTTAATGAATGTACATTACTAAATCCCTGTCTTGCTCCGTTTCTCCCTCAGTTGTTGAAGCCACCTCTCTCCAGGGGTGGAAAGAGGAGACCGGTCTGGTGTCTACAGGCTCGTATGTTATAGGAAACACCTCCTTGGACTTCCAAAGAGGAATGGACAGGCAGACACTCAAGACACATGGCCCACTCAAAGCTGATTACATTATCAAGGTAAAACAGAAGACGGGGACAGGCCTAGGTTTTTAGCAAAACAGCCTTAGGACTTTTGGCCTGTGATGTACATATTTCATTAGATACAAGAGATACAATATAAATAAATTAGTCTGCTGCATAACATTTAGCAATGCAGGGAAGTTTTTTTAATGAGACTGTTGCCAGCAGCACTACCAGTATAAGTGTTGCAGAGGCCTGCTAAATCTAAATAGAAATTAATCTTGCCATTTACAGAGACTGTATTGTTTCATACGACCTTTAATTGTATGTTGCAGACCAGCGCTCCGGCTAAACAATACCTCCACAGTCTTGCATGGCTTCACCGTTGGAGCCACATTCTAACACCATTTTACATTTTTGAAAGGGTAGATTTTATCAATAATTGCACATTCAAGCATAAACCAACAGTGAATTGACCTCACTAACAAGCATTGTCTCTGTATCCAGAGTCGGATATATCTTAGTCCCCTGTTCCACAGAGCTTCATTGTTGTTCAGAAACTATTAAAAGCAAATCATTTTGCAAACGCTTTGGTTTTGCACTGGTTGTTCTTTCATAACTCTAAACACACACACACACACACACACACAGAGTATTTTATTTTTTATTTCCAAATGATCTGTCCAGCTGACAGAGATACTCACCAGACCACCAAATCAGCAGCTGAAAATAGTCCCAACCATACATGTTGGAGTACTTTTTGCAAAGTAGTGTACTAATACTAGTGTACTAAGCAATTAGTGAGCCTTTATTCATAAATAATTCAAATGCATATGACGGAAGCACATCACATGCAGTTCAGTGATTTAATAACAGAAAGTAAACTAAGTATCACGGGTAGGTGAATCAGCCAAAGGACAAAGAGAGAGCAGCCCAACACAAGCACTTAAATCCTACAAGAAGCAGACAATGAAAAGTCAAAAGAGGCAAAAGTCAAAATATAACAACATAAAATAAGACATAACAACCTGTTAGGGAACTAAGGAAGTAAACTGGTATATGTGGTAATTCCTGTTAATCAAACAGCTTGCCTGTGCACCTGCTTAACAGCTGAGAACGATGTGGCAGCTGCCAGACTTACTGATGTGGCCAGATGTTGTTACAGCACCGGGAGGGCAGATATTTGCAGATTAAGAGTGCTCCCCTGTTTTCCTCTTGTTCTTCATCATGTTGTAGTTGTCGCCATTCAGCCTTATTGGATATGCTTTCAGTTACAGTATATATCACAGTCAATTAATGATGAATATCACACAGAACGTTTTGTGTTATAAGGTCAATGAATGGAGGACACATTCAGCGGTTTGGTCCACAAGGCCAAAGCTGCCAGGCTGTGATGAATGGCTTACACATCAATGACATCAATAAAAGAAAAGGACGGGTTGTCAGAAAATGCTCATTTTACTATCTGAGCGGCCTCTTGTCCTTTGAGGGAACAACGTGTAGCTCTTTGACTTGCTGAAAGACTCAAGAGTGAGAGATGAACTCTTGTGTTACTCTGTGTTGAATCATCAGCCAGAAGTTTCATGTTTGTGTCCTTAACACCGACTCTTCAGTCACTGTTAAACTGAAATACACCTTCAGAGAGATGCTACATAAATGGTACTGCGATGCCTCTATCTGTTGATCATATTACCCTCATATCACCCTTTGATGATCTCAAGAAAGTGATAATCCATATTTCTCAAAAACGTTGAATGATCTCTTTATTAAAATGTGCCATTATTTGATGTTGCAATTCTAAAAAGTAGGGGACTTGCAAGAACGCTGAATTAGTTTCATGGTCCATTTAAGTGAGAGCTTTTAGTCACAGTCTTTAGACTCCAGTCCCTCACTTTGTAACTCAGGTTTGTTAAATATGTCATAAATGATATATGTCATGTTACATTTACTTGTCCTATGTCAATTCAATGATTTATGATTCAGATTTGACAAAAATGCTAACAGAGTCACATTATACAACAGCTCTCATGAATATAGTAGTTAGTAGAAGCAGCGTAGTCCACGTAGTACTCGTAAATTCAAAAGAGTGTCTCATTAACACATTCCTTCCCCCTGTTTACTCCTCTATATTTGGTACAGATGAAATACGGAGGCTCCAAGGACACAGTTGTCCAGTTTCTCTTCTACCAGCCAATCAGGTACCAGTGGAGAGAGACTGACTTCTTCCCCTGCTCAGTGACCTGTGGAGGAGGTGAGGTGACAGTCACTGTAAACAGGTGTTTTTGTGTCTGAATAATGTTTAAACTATTTGCTTCTTCATCCTCCAACATTGTACATCAGGCTTCATCTCTGGATGACTTAGTTGTTGATGCAGCATTGTAGATTTTAGCGTGTATACTCATTTCTCCCAAGGCTATCAGCTGAACTCTGCGGAATGCACAGATATTCGATCCAACCAGAGCCTGCCTGAACATTATTGCAACAGCTATCCTGAAAACACCAAACCCACGCCAAAACTCAAGGAGTGCAACATGGACCCTTGTCCAGAGAGGTATGAATCATTACAGGTTGTATTTTATGTCACTGATGTCACAAAAACAACATTTTCATTCAGTTACCCCTTAATCCATTCAGCTGTTCTCAAATTTAGATGTTGGAAAGATGGGGGCACCACAACACTGGGCAAGAGTTGGAATACACCCTCGCCAATTCTAGGACAATGCTTCTCAATGAAAAGTACAGTTATTAAAAAGACTAGATGTCATCTTTGATTTCTGAATGGATGATCCAAAGAGCGTAAATACTAACAGCAAAATGCAAGTAACAATATCATATATTAAATGATCGGGAAGTTAGAGTAGTTAAAAAGTGTTTTGAATGAGCAGCAGATACAGTAAATCATTCAACCAAAATAAGTCCTGAGCTAAAAACTAAAAGAAATTTAGCCTGTGTTGTTGGTTCTCACTGAGACTTTGAATGAGAACACCCTGACAGGACGTAGATATGTGAGATTTCTGCTGTTCATAACCATTAAATTAAACCAGGTTCAACCCTGTTACCCCAGCAGGCTTTGACATTCCTGGAGGGGGTGTGCCGATTCAATGAACCGATACAGTTTTACACCTGCAAGAGAAGTTACAAGAATGATGATTGTCTTAGCACATCTCAGTGCTTCTTTTAAGAAGTGCCGGATTGATGAAGGATTTAATCAACAGGATAAGGAGTAGAAATGCTGAACTGGCATTGCAAAGCTGTTTCTACTGATACTGATAAATTTACAGTGTTTTGTGATATTTTGTTTCCTCCAGTGATGGATTCAAAGAGGTGATGCCATACGATCACTTCCAACCTCTGCCTCGGTGAGTAACCCTCACAATCATTCATTTAAAAAGTTGTGGAGCAGCAGTTCAGTAGTTCTTCCTACTTTCTGAGAAATGAACTCTGTACTACTGTGCCAAAATTCTGTAGGTGGTATGTTAAAAAGTGAAGCGTCAGATGATGTGATGTGCTCCAGTTAAAACCACAGTATTTGAATGCAGCCACCAATGCACATGTGATGTGGCGAGGCTCAGAGGTAGAGCAGGTTGTCCTCGAGCAAGACACTGAACCCCAAATTGCTCTCATACGATAATAAAAAATGCAAACATCAGTGACAGTGTAGGTCAGTGTATTGCATGAACACTTGTATGTGAAGAGTTTGTTCTTACAGGTGAAGCTACAGGGAGTTATCACCATCTCTGAAGTTTCCCTCAGCTCTTCTGAGCTTCTCTCTTTGTTCAGCTAATTGGTCTGATTTTACAGCCAACAGCTTTACTGTTCACTCTCACTGCTCTCGTCAACTCTCCCCAGCAGGCAGCAGGCAGCTGTTTTTCTTGAAAACTCTGTACAACCCATGCTCTTAGCAGCTAGCTGGTGAGTGTAGTGGAGACTTTTGCAGCTAAACAGGCAGGCGTTTTTGCATCATCTCAGGAAATTATCTTCTCAACCTTTTTTAGGATGATACTGCATGAATTGGAGGATCATCATAGTGTCAAATGTTGAGAGTTGTAGAGTTTGAAGTTAAATGTTGTTCATGTTGTATAGTTTTAGAACCTTGGTATTTTGTTTTATTAAAAAAACATCTTTCTCTCTACAGTGCACACAAAAATCCTATTCTGGAGTACTTATCATGCATCATATATAAAAAGCACAAATTAATAAGAAAACTTTCTCCAGAGATCTAATTAACCCAGTACTGTCATTAGAATGCTATGTTTCCTATGCAATGATGTAGCCTTTAATTTCTTTTTTTTAAAGTAGTCATTTCTTTGAATCTCTCCAATCTCCAAAAAACAAAATCACTTCCAGGGATAGGAAGTGTGACATGATGTTATTACAACACCATCTATTTTCTTTATTATTATATATCTTGCCTTCTTGTCTGTTTCCTCTTAAAGTTGTTCAAATTACAGTTTTTGTGACATTAAAATTGCTACACTGCTCCTGCAGCCTCACTGTTGTGATGAATAATAAACCCTTAAAAACTCATTCTCTTTAGCTTTTCAGGACATGCTTATTAGTTTCCCACACCAACTACAAATCTCTCTAACCATTAAAATCACACACTAACAATATCTTTCATAAATATGAAACAGAGACAGAGATGACATGGTTTCTGCCAAGATGATGTAAACCAGTTTGTTCCTGATGTACAGAGGGTACACTCCAAAGGGCCTCATGGGACTTTGAAAAGGACCTTAATAAAGTCCTGTGTAGCATCAGTGCTGGAGCCTTAGGCTAGATTTGTATGTTTTTCACAGCAAATCACAGGGAAGGCCACAATAAAAACTGAAATGTTGTCTGGGTTGGGAAAAAATAAAGGTCTTCCATGTTCTTCTGAAAAAGAACTAGGAAAAAGAAAAAAAAATACCCCAACCTACTGAATAACTGAAACAACAGCTGTCTCCCAAACTTAAGTATTACCCATCAATCAACATACTTACTCTGACTGGGGAGAGAGAGAGAGCTCCAGTTTTTTCCAAACAATTTTTTAAAGTAATCTTTCCCAAAAGTAATTAGATGTGCGCTCCGTAGATGTGGTGTTTTCAGCTCTGTGAGTTCAGCTCCAGGCTCAGTGGTCCCTTTGGGTGTGATCACCTCACACTGTGACACAGGAAGGGAACAATAATAAGCCATCATTTCCTTTAGACATGCTTGGCTGTGCAATACTGCAGCACGCTCCCGCACACTAGGAGATCTTCTTTAGAGTGTGTGTGGAATGAGTGCAGAGAGGGAGCTCATTGAGGTGTGCACTGTAGGTGTGAGGCTTATCCCAGAAGGCCTTCTTCACTTCAATCTCAGTAACTCTGTTGAAGTGGTACAGTGCATGCATGTTTGTATTGCTGCTGTTATGTACTCCATGCACTCCAGCCCAGGAAAAGTTTTTATCAGTGTGTATTGCCATCTAATAATATTTCTGAAAATAGAACAACCTTGTTTTGTTCCTGTACTGTATTTATTTTGTCTCCATAGTAAAAGCATCCCCAGCCTTTGTGTTTTGGGAGCTTAACAATTAAGGAAACTGCTTCATTTGAAATGAACAAAGTCTATGATATGATATTCATCTTTAATTGGACTGCTTTAAATACAAAAGCACAAAAATAGTCATACTGCACTTGAGTCTTTTAGTTGCTTGACATATCAGCTCTCTGTTACCATGCAGTGCAGGCAGGAGGAAGAAGATAGATTGTGGTCTGTTGAAACTTATGTCCTGCTTGCAGTGGGATTGCTGTTGATCACCAGTGTTATCTGATTACTTCACTGTAAAGAACAGCTTTGTTATAATACTTCCATGTATATGTCTCTGTCCTCCTTTATGTTAGTGGGAATAGGTCTGACTTGATCAACAATTATGTGTATCATGGCCGTGAGTTCAGACCTGAGTCATGTCTCAGAAAATCAATGTGATTTCGGTTCACGCTGTGACAACTGAGTGCCAAGGGGTGTGAAATACCCTAATTGCCTCTGTGAGCTGTGTCACACTCACCGCTGCTGCTCATGCTGCTCACCTTGTTGGTAAGGTGCTCAAATCAGCTGCCGTACTTCAGCAACAAACCTCTGCTTGTTTTCAGAACAATGTGCACATTAATGTCCCTGTTTTCATCTCTAATCCTCCCTCATGGTTTAAAACCTCTGCTCTAAGAACCCATATAGTGTCATAGTATATATATATTATTATATAGTGACCAGAGATGTAATCATACGTGGTGTTTTGCTTTATGAAAAAAACAGTCTGAGATGTTAACACTGTGTCAGGACTCATCATTAAGATGCTAACTATGCTGTTATTAACATTAAGAAATGCATCAGTAGCTGATGGATAAGAAAGTACTAAGTGAGTTTGCCCCCCCCCGTCCTGTGTGTGCAGCTGGGAGCCCGGCCCCTGGACCCAGTGCTCTGTGTCCTGTGGTGAAGGTGGTGGCTGGCAGGATCGCAGTGTGCTGTGCGTGGAGGAGGACACCCACGGACAGTTCTCTCACGTGGAAGAGTGGAAGTGCACCCACTCCCCTCGTCCCATCACCAGACAGATCTGCAACACCTTTGCCTGCCCTCAGTGGGTGGCAATGGAATGGTCTCAGGTCAGTAAGTGCTGTTTACACCAGACACCTTCATTAACATGGATTTTATCTACCTGTATAAAATGGATTAGTTTTTATATATTTTTATCTATATAAAAATGAAAATATTCACTGAGAATGATCAGCTGATTAATGGATTGATTTGACTGTCTTGGGTTGTGAGATGCTTAATGTGACTGGAGAGCAGGAAAACATTTCTGATACATCAGTTCATGTTTATTTTTTATTTTATTCTTCTCATTTCTCAAAAGTTACTGATTAATTCTACTTCATAACTACTATAAATCAAGAAATAGACACATTTAGACATAAAGGGTCACAGGCCATAAAGGCTGGGAACCACCATCACTTGAACTGATTAACATCACTTGTAACATAAATAATATGTGAGGGAATGTGTGTGTTGCCATTCCACCGCAGTGCACAGTGACATGTGGCCGGGGCCTGCGTTACCGGGTGGTTCTGTGCATCGACCACCGTGGGCAGCACATTGGAGGCTGTGAAGCGTCACTCAAACCTCACGTTAAAGAGGACTGTCTGGTCCCTATTGCCTGCCACAAGCCCAGAGGTGAGCTACTAATTACTGACAGAGAGCTGTGGGTATGTTTTTTTATTTTCTATTTTCTATTTCTTTATTTGTTTCATAGTTTATTTTTTGCCTTTGTTGGATGGGACAGAAGTGTGAAGTAGGGAGGCCACAGACTGGAATCTTTATTAGCTCCCAGAGGATAACGCAGGCACAGAAGACATAAACACACACTGATCACATAAACGTGCATACTTTTAATGAAAGTATTATTTCATGATACTGACCCTGCCCTCAACCCCTTCACTGTACATGTATATGGTGTATGGCGATTGTATTTTTTATTTACCCTTAAAAGAAAAATAACTTTGCATCTTATTGAATATATCATACTGTCTGCATAAATATATAACAGCATTGTATAACCATGCACCATATACCCTACTGCAAAACTATATTTGCAGATAATGGACTGCTAAAAGCTTACATGTATAAACAATCCTCTGATCAACAGATGCCTATAAACACACACATACGTTCATACAGCACAAATATTATAAAAGCTGTGTTCATATGTTTCTCTTTTCATGAGTTCATTGTGTTCAAGTGTGTGTTATGTGGTACACTGAAAAGCACTGCTGCTGTCCTAAAGTCTGAAGTCGACACATTCACCATTAAAGCCTTCATATACACCAGCTTCCATCATTCGTTTATGATGCATTTACAACCAAAAACCAAGCGTTTCTGCTCATTAAACCTTTTAAAAAACAATTAATTCCTTAAAGAAGTTGTTCAGCTTTACATTCATGGGCACTATAAACATCAGTAAATAGCTCATTCCATATTAATAGCACTGACAGTACTCAGGCTCAAGCCAAGCTCTGATTCTTTACTACAGTCTGAGCAGATGCTTCTTCTCTTTCTCTCATACGCACACACATGCACAGCTTTCTGTAGTCTGAACATCAGAGACATTAGTTAAAATTATAGAGAAACACATCAGTACAAAATATATTGTGTTTGATTGTGTTATTCTTTAGATAAAATACACATAAAATGTATTATATGATATCTAAATTAAAATCACAAGCAGCCAACTTGTTTCAGTAATATGAAAGGAAACTATTAAAATGTAAATTTACTGCCTTGAAGAGTAAAAGAGAAACCATCCTGCTTAAACCAGGCCATGCCCACAGTCCAACATAGGGTTCAGTCCCCTCCCTACCTTTTTATATGATCCCTGCTGTTGTTGATCATAGATCTGCACCTGAAACCTGCATTCATAGAAGCAGTTTTCTGGTAGTGTTTCCATGATCCATGCATACCCAGGCGATTTGGCCCCAATGACAAAGACCATGTTGTGCCTTCTTCCTTATTTATATGAATGATATGCAAGCTTTCTAAAGATAATGATGTTGATTTCACTTGGTACTGGAGGTTTCAGGTGTAATTAACACAGTCATTGTCCAGGAATCAAACTGTTCTTGAGCTGTCTTTAAGAGATTTCAATCTAAAAAGTCTTGTTTTTGTCAGTTTACATGAGATGCTCTCTATTATATGCAGTCTGTCCTTGGCTTCTACTTTTTACACAGTCGCTCATGTCCTGCTGAGTTTCTCTTCCAGAACAACTCATGATATGATAATGAGTTGGTTTATAAAGTTGATCAATTGCTCAAACTAATTTATTCCTAAAAGTAGGAAAAGTATGAGTTAATGTCGGTGCAGTTTGAACCCATTTCCACCTCTGAGGTTCTGGATCAATCCATGCCCTGATTTCTGGTGTCAGACTGGGGTGACTAGGGTGAAACTAATTTTCTGTCTCTCTGTCAGAGTCTCTGCCAGTGGAGGCCAAGGTTCCCTGGTTAAAACAAGCCCACGAACTGGAGGAACACCAGACTGCCACAGAGGATCCAACGTGAGTACACACAGTCCCGAATGAGATGAGATGAGAAGGCACAAGGTCATATATTTATCATTCTACAACACAGGCTTCTGCAATGCGATACATGTCCCTTTATGTTACTCAAAAGAGAAATTATATATAGAGATGAATAAATAACTTCTCATTAAATGAAGGAGTCTCAAAGTCTAAGGAAAGAAGCTGCTCTGTAGTCTGTTGGTACAGCAGTGGATGGCCGGATGGCAGCAGGATGAGCAGTGTTGTAGTATACGGCTCCATGCAGACACCTCTCCACACTGGTATCATTAATGCTTAGAAGAGAGACACCGATACAGTTCATCTTAGCTTTGAGCATCTGCATGCAACTCCCATGCCAGTTTGTAATGTTTCCAATCCAAATACTTTCTATTATAAAGTTAACAAGACCTCAGCATGGGAATCTGCCTTATTAAGTTTGCTGAAGAAACTGTTGTTTTTGAGTTAACCACAGTGCAGATGTTTGATGTCTATGATGTCTCTGATGTCTAGTTTCTCTGTGATGCTGATTACCAACAACCCACAACTGTTCACCTGCTCCACCTCAGCTCCCCTGGTGTTAAATCGACTATCCCTCTTGGTTTCACTGTATTTTCATTGTTTTCTGCACACCATCTGGAAGATGGTTGATTTGTCCTGATATGAACTTGCGTCAGTGTTTGAAAGCTGGCTGATAACAGCAGTGTCATCTGCAGACACAACGGATGTATGAATGTATGACCACCAGCCCAAACTGTCTGCTGTCTGATTGCAGTGTACGGCACTCAAGCCGAGGGCTGAGTTTGTTGATCAGTTTCATTGGATGGCTTTGTGTTGAATGTTGAGTTGAAACGAACAGACAACATTCTGCTGTGGGTGCTGTTATTTTAAGGTGTGTGAAGGCTGAACAATCTCCTCAGCCAAGACCAAGAGGACACGTCCCTGCATTCAGGCCTGCCACTCCAATTTCATTGCTGGAAGCCTTCCTCCGAATGTCTTTGATGTGTAGGGGGGTAGAAATAACACCTGACACTTAATCACAAATGTCTGCTGGGCCCAATGGTTAGCCAGTTCATACTGTCACATGGTGGGTAGCAGAAAAACAATGGGTAGGAGCCAATCACAGACTCCAGAGGCCAGGCAGGGGCTGTTCAGTCATTTTAATGCCAAAGTCACTGGAATGCTGAGGCAGGCAACGGTCTCTAAATACACATACTAGAAAACCCGCCCAGCAAGGCACAGGAAGAATGCAAAACAGGCAAGGCACAAGCCTGAATCCAAAATCATACAGAAACAAGCTGGAGACTGTTAACACACGGTACAAAGATGAACTGAGAAAGGCAAACACACTATATACATACAGTATATACAAACACAATAAAGAGGAAGGGCTAATTAGACATAGGAGAACTCTATCAGGACGAGACGAGTGAAGTGGTCTGACACACTAGGCATGTTCCTGGCATGACAGTTAGTCTCTAAAGTTTTAGTTTGATGTACTTCGACGTCTTTACTTTCCGCGTAATTGTGATGTCTACAGGGACATGCATTGCTTCATTTCCTGCCAGTGCATAATCTTTAACTTAATCAAAATCAGTGTACGTTGACAAATGGTATTTAAAATGTATGCAATGACTGTGTGGTAGGTAATTTGGAACATAACAGGACAGGTGGAGTGACTTTAAAATGGGAAGGGCTCAATTTGAAAGAATTTATAGAGGCCAAATCACTTATTTGATCATTATTTGCTCATGTATAAATGCTGAGTATTGCTAAGATGCTAACAAAGATTCTGTGGCGACACTTAATGGAAAAGGACTTTTCCAATTCTCACATTCATATTATCAGTACATGGCTCAAGGCATCAGTTAAAAAGCGATAATCAAGGTATGTGGTTTTGAATGACTTTTCAAAATCCCACTGTATTAAACTGACAGCATTTGATTCCAGCTTACATTGTTTTGAATGCGATGTAGAATTGTTGCTGTATATCAGCTCTAGTGAGATTGTGATTGTTATGTAACCCATGGTGCCTGTTCAGACATGGGACTGATGTTAAATTGTCCATGTACATCACTGAAAGAGGCTATATATTGTCACAGCGCAACAAGAGACACACTGCACACCACATACAGTATATATGCACCTTTTTTTTTAAAGATTAATTGAACAAAATTCAGGTACATAGGCCCTCACACACACACACACACACGCTTACACATCCAGCTTGTCCAGAGCTGTGTGAATCTCTCCGGCTCTGTTTCCTCTCTTGGTGCTGCTGATGATAAGCATGTGATTATTGCCTGCTGCTCTGGGCCTGGTCAGCTCTGATAGCCTCCCTGGGATCCATCAGCTCTCAGAGCTCACACACACCTCAAACCCTTGGCAGACACACATATGCCTGTCAGTCTCTTTGTAAACATGCACTTCAAACAGACTTACCTCTAACACTTTGTGGACACACCCTCAGCTGGCTGTGTGTGTAATCCCCATCACATGCAGTTAATCTTATGTAAACTGTGCTAATTTGCAGCCTTCTCGCAGCATCTCGTAGGAATTTACGCTGAATTGTAACAGCAAATTAGGTTTTGTAGGAAACATAATGTTGCAGCATTATAATTTATATTAACATAAGAGGAGAAATAGATCATTTACATTTTATTTCATTTGTTTTCTACCAAATTAGGCAGTCTTGCAATACATGATCCACTCACAGTGACTGCAGCATTCCGTTTTTTTACGTGCTTATGTTCAGGTGTATAATGTTCAAATGTATAATTTAATAATATATATAATATTATAAATAATTATATATGTTAAATATATTTAAGAAAACAAATCATATATAAATTAATTTCTTAGGAGACAAGGATTTGACAAGTAACATTGATAGTCACTGCGTATGAATTGTCTCTACCAGAGAAGCATACATGTGCACACCTTCTAAATTATGTACACTACCATTCCAAAGGCTGGAATCACCTGTTTTATTGATGTTTTTCTTCTTTTTTCAGTAACGGCTATTTTGACAACGATTAAAAAATAAGTTCAATCAGGAGAGACATAACTGAAACAGACACTTATAAACTGATCCAATTCATTTATTTGCGAGTGTCATAAATAAAAGACATTGGAATTCTTTAGCTATTGATGCCTTGTGTTAAATATCTCTTCCTCGTGGACACTGGTGTTGACAAAGAATTAACAAGTGATTTTGAAGATCTGAATGGATCGTTGTGGTCATGAAGGAAAATAATTCCGTTTTGTTTTATGACTTACGTCAGCTGATTTAACACAAGCAGCAAATAGATGAAGACAGAAGGGAAGAGAGAATTGGAGAGTGAATAATGACTGAACTGAAATTATAATTCAGACACTAAATTATTTTCATGTTCATATTTTAAATGGTTGATAGAAGTAATAAAAGTCCTCCATTTACTTGATGTTCTTCTTGTAATCAGTATATTCTGATCAGCAGCTGTCTTCAGTGTCTGTATTTGTGTGAGCTGTTGGATGCCAAACATAGTGTAAAGTGTATCGAGAGGTTAAAAGCCTAGAAAGACACTATGAAAGTATTTACCATTTCCCTTTTATATCTGCAGTGCTCGCTGGTTAGACTAAATAGGTTTAAACTGTCATATTTCCATAGCATATTCAGCTGATATACTGGAATTGGTTCTCAGTAATACCTTTCTGTTGGATGTTTGGAAGTTTCTAGGTTAGGTTTGCTAATTAGCATGCCTGTCTTTTTGAGCTTGTTGCAGGCTTTATAATGCATTTGACACAAAGAGAAAGCTGTTGCTATGTAGACCAGCTCAGATATAGATGCCAAGTTTCCTTTTTTGTTACAATGACTGGTTTTTAAACTGCTCTAAAAAGGTACAATGTTTATCATTCAGGATGAATGAGAGTTATTGCAGGGTGTGTGTTTTGAGAAAGAAGAGGGAGTAAGGAAAAAAAAAAAAAAAAATACAGGAGCATCCTTCAGCAGCAATTATCACTCTTACAACCATGTACTTCTAGTCATCAGAGAACACTGCCTGAATGTGAGGTGTGCATTTAAGTTTTAAGCTGGGCCTTGTGCATCAGTAGAGTTTTGAGCTCACAACTAGAAACACCTGTTGCCTAGAGAGGGCACATAAAGAGCTTCCTGAGCTACCTGCTACATGAGACAGCTGCCAGTTTTGCATAAAAGCAGTGTCAAAAACTACTGTCAAATATTCAGTTGTCAAGAAAAACTAATAAGATTTGTAACGGGTGGTGTATGAACCCAATTGCAGCACAAAAGGGACACAGAAGGCTGAGACGTATTACCAGGGGACAGACAAAGCAGGAGAGTCAGAGGCAGGCAAGGTCGATACCGGGAGATCAAACAGAAGACCGCTGGAAAGTCTCGCATGGTAAAGAACAATCTGGCAAAAGAGTGAGTGTGGAGCTGGTGAATATATGCTGGGCTGATTGCATGTGATGAGGAGCAGCTGTGAGCACAGGTGAGTTGAGGTGACTGATGAAGTGGGAGTGGCCGGCAGGCTAAGTGGGGCAGAGGCGGGGTCAACGAAAAACTACTGAGTGAACTGGATGAACTGGGTGACTGAACTGTGACAAGAATATGTGCTTATCTTTTGGTTTAGAGTGCAAACTGATGAAGGTCCAGGCTGGCTGAACTTAGATGTTGAGGAGAAGCAGTTATCTCTCAAAGATTTTCATCAAGATGGGGCTAAGTTCTATATGACAGTAGTTGTATCAACGATGGTGGCTCTCTCGAAGCAGGTGGAAACCTTATGCGGATCATGTGGGCACACCTGTCTGTGATTTCCTGTAACTGAGTTAGCTTGAGTCGTAAGTGACCTTTTGCCAAAAGTAGGATTGCCAGTGGAACAGCCTCAGCCCTCCAAGCCAGGTTAGTTTAGTCCTCTCCGTCTCTTTTCCTTCCCTTTGTGGGGCGACTGCACTACTCGTGATGCCGTTTGGTCTCACTGGTCTGCCTTGGTGGCCAGAAGATTCTGTGGACAGCCAGAATCCAATCCCTGAGCTGCTTGTACGGATGTTGTCACCTGTATTTTAGCCACAAATAATAACTGTTTAAATGGTAAAAGTGGAAAAATCTAGTTTTGTGGCAGACCAAATTTATTGTGTATGTATAATTGACTAAAAAAGTATTAAAAACATTTTACACCTTGTATTAATACGCAATCTACGTCTGTACATCTTATTTGGATTAAGGAAAATACATATTAATGAGGCCAAACCCATGCAGAATACATTGCACCTAAACCACATCAACAGGTAATCACAATGTGATCAGTTCTCATTGAGGCATGAATGGCATCTCTACAGTTTGGCCACATTCTAACATTAAACCATCCAGCCAGCACGACAACTGAAGCTCTCTGTGCTGTTTCATGCTGCCTGTCAGACTGCTACAGACAAGCTCTTCCTCTGCAAGGAGAAATAAATTGAGCCCTGACAGCAGCATCACCTCAGGAAACTCTGCAGGGATTGCTTCGGCATGCAAGACCGAGTTACTTGATCGACAGGGCTAATGAAATGTTCGTTAGTGTCACAAGTGTCAATAAACTTTTTTGGCTCCTGAGGTCATGCGGCCCAATAAATGTCCTTCTGGTCCCTCAAGGGGTGAGTTGCTTCTCATGACCTGAGATATCAGGTTGACAACTCCGCCAGCTCCACTCGCCTGATTAACATATTAAAAACCGATCACTATGCAGACAGAATCAAGATTATGATGATAAAAGTAAAAATGACACTTCACTGCAGTACATGGAATACAAGACAAAAACTCATGCACATGTGACAGCGTATTAACAGCAAAATGATGTCCTTCGGTATGAGTAATAATATTAACAGACACTGACATGTTCACATGAGTACGCCTGTAATGGAAGCCTTGAAAAAGGTCTTGCTGCTGGCTGCATTCAGAACTAACAAGTGTAATGCTACAATTTGAATGGTCAGTCACAGTTGAAGAGTAAATTAGTGGCTTCAGCTTTATTCCACACACTGTGCTGCGTTAGAGTGAACAAGAAACAGAGGAAAACCGCAATATGACTAAAATACAGATCATCGTAAGTTGAAGCTCAAGTTGAAGCACATGCCAAAGTGTCTTTGAGCAAGACACTGAACCCCAAATTACCCTTGATGCTGTACCATCAGGGTGTGATGGTACGTGTAGTGTGAAACAGTCCATTTACCATTTGTCAATAACTTAAATTTCAAGATTATGTCAAGTTCAACTTTAAGTAAAGCTCCAACTGTCTTTTCATCACCATTGGGCTGGTCAGCTATCACATTACACATTAACACATAAATGAACAAGCTTTACAGGCATTCTTGAAGAGACGCAAGGTTTGGAGACCAATGATTTGCCAGAGACCGTCACCGATTTGACAAGAAAAACTGCTTTCTTCATACCCTGTCATTAGCTGCAGGCATGGGAATGCACATTAAATAAAAGATTTGCTAAACTGGGTATGTTGCCCAGAGCATGATAGCATGATATAAAATCCGTTTATCAGAATTTGTGCATCTCAGATGGTCCAGTTCCAAAGAGCATTCACAGATGTTTCCAACATTCTTAGTTATCATAAACATAGACACTTTATAGCTGTGCCCAGTCCAGTTTAGACTGTCAACAGATTAAATCAGGCACTTTTGATTACTATAATTATTATAAATCTTTTACCAAACTGATTCAATGTGCTGTTTGGCAACAAATGCCGAACAAATGGTGAACACACTGTGTTGTTATAAATGCTGTGGCTCTTTTTGGTTTTGTTCTGTACCTCTGTTCTTAGATTTGTACCTGGGCCCTGGTCAACCTGCAGCGCCTCTTGTGGACCTGGCAGACAAATACGGGAGGTAAAGTGCCGAGTGCTGCTCTCATTCACCAAGACAGAGGTGGACCTCCCAGAGGAGGAGTGTGGCGAGGACAGACCCCAGCTTGAGAGGCCCTGCAACCAGGGGCCATGCACCAAAGTTCCAGGGCTCTCTTCAGGTCTTAAGGACCATGGAGTCTCTTACACCCAGACAGAGGAACTGTACAGCTGGGGCTACAGGGGCTTTACTGCCTGTTCAGCTAAATGTGCTAGTGGTGAGGTCTCTGAATAGGATGTTGGCAATTGATTGGATTAAATGACAGAATGAAATGGTCTGGACTGTTTTGTTTCTTCATGTCAATAGTTTCTTTTCTGTTTTTCTGACCAGGGAAACAGAAATCAGTCGTGAGGTGTGTTAACAAGCAGCAGGGTGAGGAGGTGGACGACTCTCTATGCGAATCATCCAGCCGGCCGCCGGTAATGATCCGCATCTGTAACCCTGAGCCCTGCCCCCCCAGGTGAGAGACCACGAGGTCACTAAAGCCACGTAACAAGCTCCCAGAGCCTAGACAAGAACACTACAGTCAGAGACTGCTCTGGCTGCGCTAACACTCAGTTAAACTTTGCAACAGCACTGACTTGACAGACAAGATTTTTTACTTAATTTGATTTTTAGTTTGTTCACATTTGACCTAGATCATGGTCTTCCCTGTTTCTTTAACCAAAGTGCTTTTGTTTCCTTGTGCACCATCCACCCTGACCATTTCTGTACAGCCAGGCAAAATACATCAATGTGGAGTTTTAGTCACTCAAAGAAGTGTGAACACAATGTATTTATATTAAAAAAACAGCATAGTAATAAACAAACTGAATTTCTATGTTCAAGGACAACAACTCCAACTTTCCATCTGTCTTCAATTACAAACGCTACAAACGCTGACCTGGATAGAAAGTCAGGGGTCAGGTGGTACTAACGGGTACTGCACCATCATCTGGGATTATACCGCAGAGATTCTGCTTTGTTTCACAGCACGTTTCTGTGTCACAACCTGATGAGATGTAAAAGGAGAAGAGAGGAAAAGCGCCTCATTACATCAAAGCTGCTATCACCTGAACAGACCCAGAAATAAGAAGACAAGGATCAGTTGACCAGTTTCTGCATCACTATCACAATGCTTAGATATAGGCACAGAAATTCATACAGCTGAAGAACGTGGTTCCAACATTACCAACAACCTCCTTTTTACCTTAGTTTCCCTAAAAAGAAACCTCCGAGCCTTCCTTAGCAGAGAGAGCTCAGATGTTGGACTACAAATGAACTTCAGATTATAAAACTGCGGGATAAACAATAATAATGTTAGAATAACTTGGATATGAAGATCATTGATGGGGTTTGGATGAAAACTAAACAGAGGTGCCAGTATTACTTTGGATAAGCACAGGGATTACAGCTGGGAGTGTAGTCAGAGGGTTTGGAGCCTCTGCAGAGAGCTGTTTCTTTTTACACTGATTTATACGCAATACTTCGCCATCCAAAACAGGTTCCTTACTGAATAAACACAATAATGCATGCAGTCAGTCCAGGCCTAGTGAAATGATGTGGCTAGTGAGACGGTTCGGTTGTCAGTATGATGCAACATAATTTTGTTTTTGGCTGAAAATAGGCACATAAATAGCAAAACATACTGGGTCACCCTACAGCTGGGTGAGACGTTTGTGGTCTGTTCAGCAACGCAAAATAATTAACAAGTGCTTGTTTTTATTTTGATTTTTTTGAATGAAATAAAAGAAAACCACAGACCAAAACAACATAAAAATATATTTCTCAAAGATTTTTGATGGTCTGATATAATGCACAGACACAAAAACCTTTTCAACATTGTTACAGACTAAAAATAAGATGCTGAGTAAGTCAGGATGAATTCAATGCATCTATCTGAGATAAGGGTGCCTTAAAAACCAGTTAGTGATTGGTGTGACTGGCCTCCCAAGAAACACATCAGCATCAGTACTTTCTTGATATTCCAAATATGACCTATATCAATAATTTAGTGGACTAGCAACCTCTTGTGGCCACGGGTGTTTTGATAAAGGCAGAAGTAATGTGATCACTAAGCCAGAAAACCAGATACAGGGAAGGTGACTGGTTGGAATGAATGGGTCAGCAAAGCAGGTACCACGCATTTCGTCATCAGGACTGATATCTTCACCTAATCTTTAACCAGTTAGTTACTTTGGCTCAAACCACTGTTTTCCCCCTCCTTGACAAGCCTTTATGTCATATAAACTATTATTAGTTATGATTAATATAACAGTAATTTAAAACAGATTTCAAACACACTGAGAAACAATGTTCTCTAAGTCACCTTTATCACAGTTGAGAGGGTTTAACGGTTTAACGCCGCTTTACAACAAGATCACCTTTGTAAAACTTGGCCACACAGACGCAGATAGTCTGGTCCAACTTGGCGTTGGCGGACTGAGGAAAAGCTTTTTCGGTGTCGTCGGTGTCTTTGTCACTTCCTTTTTATTGCTGCTGGTGCTACTGGCACTATTTATTTGATTGGTTGAAGGCTTATTGGCTTCCAGCATCCAAAAGCGCCTTTTGTAAACGGATTATACTAGTTATTATTGCAACCTCATCATTTATTTTTTGTTATAATGTGATAAGATGAGATGTTGAATGTTCCAGCCCAATACTTTTTTCAGTGCCGACTTTAAATTAAAAACATGATGGACTTGATTAGCTCTTCGTAATGCATGAATAATAGGTGTAGCTGTTTTTGGGGGGAATAGTCTCTTTGCATTTTCTATTCTGTTATTTATTGAAATTACATTTCTCATCCTTTTTGGGGGAGCTTTAAATCTTCATTCTCCATGCTATGCTGCAAAAGTTGATTTAAGGTATGATCAAAGTCCCCTGTGATTATAATTCCTGTCTGATTAATTTGATCTAAAAAGCTCTTGGAGGTAGGAAGGGGAGACAGGTGGACAGATAAAGATTTAATCCCTAGTCTTCTCCTTTTTAGTTTGGGAATTCAAGCTTGTTTTACAGTAAGCAAAACGCTTGTTTGCAGCAAATAAATCATCAATCTGATAATCATCAGAGCGGCTGTAAACAGCTTGTTTGCGAGAACAGCCACCAGTTTCATTGTAATACAGCAGAACAGGATTAGGGCCACAGATTTCCACATATGCTCAGAAAACTTGTAATCGATTTCTTGTTTTTCTTACTTCCTTTCTTCCCAACCCTAACCCGTACCTTGAATTTGTCAAAATACATTAAACAAGATGATTTAAAGACAGGTATGATCACCACTCTTGCAAATACAGACTCCTTTGAGTTTTGCCCTGAAACTCTTAGGTGTATTTTGGCACACGACCAGGAAGATTTTACAGTATGCTTACTTTTTAGAGTACGCGTTGACCAAAAATATCAATGAGTTAAAAAAGAAAAGTTCCCAACACAGAGGTACACTTTAATAAACATGGATACACACATGCACGCAGATATTTTCTCTTCTCACCATTTATCTGGCCCCACAGCTGAGAACAGCTGAATAAATGTCAGGAACTAACAGGAGGCCAGCAGATTAAAATGACCTTGAGCAACAAAAATCTTGCAAGCTTCCTTCACTACAAATGTAACAGATGTTAAGTCTAACTCTGCCTTTTCAGTTTGCTTCAATTCCTGTGGAAACAAGCAGAAATATGAACAGCGCTGCTCTGCTATTGCAAACCACTTTGTGGTTGGAATGTGTATTATCCTGTCAGCAGGGTTCAAGCACTTTGCTGCCACCAAATATCCATCAATATCTCCGATCCATATCCCAGATATAAAGTGCAATTAATGCTGCAACCTTACGATGGTCGAGTGGTAGGAAGTCACTGAATGAAACCAGAAACATCTGTGGTTACAAGTGGCAACGGTTTGTACTAATAGATCAGTGCAGCACCTGGGCTGTTGTCCAAATAACAAGCACAGATTTGGATTTTGGTCACTGTACAAGAGCAGTGATACCAAACAAAGCAAACCTCATTGTGATGAGAAGACTCCTAGCAGATGTGTACAACCAGTTGGCCCCACAGTGGCAGTTGTCTCCCAGTAATTGCAGTTTTATTCTAAGCTGGACTGACCATACCCTGGCTGCAGCTCTGTACTTAACACACATTGATGCATTCTTGTCATTTCAATCCCAGAACAACAATCAACAATCAACAATCTGAGAAATTAAAAAGTTCAGCTATTTCAAAATGCCTTCATGAAACTGTGTATTGAGTTCAGTCAGTCAAGGATCACTGACATGTCAGTGAGGACGATCATAGATTGACATTAGTTTGCATTTTGGAAAAGCAGCTGTCACTTAACGGTCACAGTGTGTGTGTGTGTGCGTGCGTGCGCATGCCATAAGTCACTGCATTTCCAGGCAGGGGATGGATATTTGTCCATCTAGTAGTCCTGTAAACTGGAGGCATGTCTGATTCACACACAGTGATTTACCACTCTCTGCTCTGCTAATGGACATTTACAGGAAGCAGCTGCAGAGTGCAGGGATTTACACGCATACACACACACATGCACAGACACACACATACACACAGCAGAAACAGAGAACACATAGAGTGCAGTCAGTCTGAGAGAACACATTGAGGTCTGTAAACTCCCCTGTTCCCTCTCCTGCTCTGACTGTCCATAATTCTCTCTCCCACTCATCCTTTCTTACTCTCTCTCTCTGAATGAGACTGTAATGCATAATTTTTCATCCAAGGGATTCATCTCTAGCACTTATGAAAGCAACAAAGAAACCCGAGCTCAGTCGGTGCCATCACCAGCTGGTCCTCAGATCAGACATTTAAGAAATAAGAAATATTTTGGATTTAAAATAAATCCATTTTTCCTCAGTGACATTGTTCCATTGCACACAAAGTTGCTAAGGAAATCATTGACATTCCTGATGCCACACTTTACTTTTATTCTCTGTGCAATCAGAATCAGAATCAGCTTCATTTCGCCAAGTAAGTTCACACGTGCAAGGAACTTGACTCTGGTTTGTCGTTGCTCTCTGTACAAGAACAAGGAAAGATGTAAGCATAGCACAGAAAACTAACTATGGGGATATGTAAAGGTGAGGTAGATTAGACTATTATTCACACAGAAACAACATATATAGAAAATATATACAAGTTCAAATAAGATTCAGCATAATGTTGTTCACAGGCCTGTGTATTGCTGCAGAGTTTCTTGGCTTCACTGAGCTTAATACTGCCATCCTGGATAAGTGGTATAATGAAGCCAGTTGTCAAATGGCTTTGTTAACTCTGCCGTAGTCCAGCCGTGAGTGAGGCAGTGAGGAAGACGCAACAGTCTTGAACAAACTATTAAGAAGACGTAATGTAAAAACAGTTTAAAGCAAAACCAACCAACCCTAAGAGAGGAAAGCTCTCGTTTAAAATGGCCCAAAGAGAAGAAACCATGGTCAGTTCCATCTGACTTTACTGAGCTACAGCATCCATAATATGATCCCAAGTGGCACCTGCCACAATTCAAGAACAGCAACAGCACTAATGACTATCTGAGACATAAGTAATATGGTCTAGTTTAAATAAAACAAAATGAAATGTTTAAGTGTTTATAACTAATAATATGGGATTTCTTGTTTCTTATTTTCACTTATGTAATACAAAGGTGTTGTTAGGGGAAATAAATTGACATAGAAACAGCTGCAATCATGCCTGTTATGTTATTGAAGAATTAACAAGTTCTGAAACATGAAATAATCCAGTATATCCCATTACAGCAAGCAGTGTCTAATCCCACTTAAAAACGACAGTGGACTGAACAAGAATGTTTCCACTCCTTTCTTCTCTCCCTTCGGTCCATTTCCTAGAGAGTTTTCATCCTAATATATAGCAGTGTTTTGTGTTTGACCTGCTCCGCTATCTCTCTCTGTAGATGGGAAGTGACAGCGTGGACCAGCTGCTCTGCATCCTGTGGCGTCGGCATTCAGACCAGGAGCGTGTTTTGCATGCGTCTCTTGTCTGTTGAACAGCAGGATATTCTGACTGTATCCGGGGATGAATGCAGAGAATTCAAACCTGCCATCTTGCAGCCCTGTAACCAGGTGGACTGCCCTCCAGCCTGGGAAACTGAGCCCTGGCAGCAGGTATGGACTTCGCTTGTGTGTGCTTGTGTATTGTATGAAAGCTGATGAAATTCTTCCCTCCCTGCCTCTGTTACTCCTCTTCTTCCTTTTGCTCCTTGCAGTGCTCCCAGTCCTGTGGAGGTGGTATTCAGTTCAGGAAGGTCTACTGTAAGCAGCTCCTGTCAACAGGAGCCTACAGAAGGCTGGCAGACAAGGCCTGTTGGGAGCCCAAACCTGCCACTAACAGAGGCTGCAGCAAGACTGACTGTCTACCCTACATAGCAGGAGGAGAATGGGGAAAGGTGAGCACCAGCAAGTGTAGAGATTGCAAACGTGCTTGTGCAAAATGATTTCATTTCAATGAATTTGCCCGAAATGTGTAAAGTTAAACACCAGAAGCTTGCCTGAAGCACAGGGCACAATTCACATCCAGCTGCCATTGTTCCCTTCACATCCTGTCTCATTCAACAATAAATGTTAAGCTTTTTTTAAACTGATGTCTATTCCTGCCTTAACCAGACCAGGCCTGAGTTTCCAGTGAGTGATGAAACCCTCGTCACTAAACACAACAGAATCAATGTTCTGTCTGATGGATATTGAAGGTGTATTTAAAATATGCATTCATTTAATTTTGACCCACTCTGCTCTTCAGTGCTCCGTGTCCTGTGGCCTGGGAATCCAGCGTAGGGAGCCACTGTGTCACCAGTTGACAGCTATGGGCACCCAGGTGACCCTGGCCAGGGAGCTCTGCTCAGGGATGCCATCCCCACCACTTGTGCGAACATGTCGCATGATGGCCTGTCCCAGTAAGAACACACACTCTCTCACAAACACATTTGTTTATTTACCTAGGTTTGCATTTTTGAAACAGAAAAATAAGCAAGTTCTGTAGCGAGAGGATTGATTTTGTTTTTCGATCTCTTTACCTCTTACTTTGAGGACATTTTTGTCAAATCTTTGTGTTGGAGTTGTTTCTAGTGCAGAGTTATTACAAAACACATGGATTTTTGGAATAGCAAGGGGTGGCCAAGTCCACAATGACGGAAGCCTGGCCACCCTGTTGGCCACCCTGGCTGTAAATGCCTCTGTGTGGCATTTTGTCAAGGGCAGAATAGTGTTGTTGTGTTGTTTTGGGGTTTTTTTGTAGAGCCCACCCTGACGACCTCATTTGAAATTGTGTGGGTTCACCGCTGACAAAGCAGCAATAAACGTTCATGCATTGTGCTATGGAGTCATTGTTTCCCAAATTGCTCCATCTTAAATTTAGACCCCATTACACAATGTGGTTTTGAAAATCTTGCACCTTCAAGAGGGTTTTCAGAAATCATCAACGCCTGTGCATACACAAACATTTAACTGACACTCTTCTCCTTTATAATGCATTGATAACTGAGAATTTGGGTTCCTGTGGCTCAGAGGTAGAGCAGGTTGTCCACCCATCGGAGGATTAGTAGTTCCTCCGGGCTGCATGACACTGGACCCTGTGCCTTTGGGGTGTGCATGAGTGTATTTGTGTCTATTCTGATGTGCTCCTGCCATCAGTGTGTTAATCGGTGAATGCTGACTTGTAGTGTGAAACTGCAGTGAGTGGTCAGATGACTAGAAAAGCACTCTATAAGTACAATCCATTTACAGTATTCCATTTCACACTTTTAGTAGCTAGTAGTAGTAGCTAGTACGCAAGCAACATGGAACAAATTGTAAGCCCAGTATGGCTCTGGTGTTGGCTGCTTGGTTGGTGTGTTGCTGGTGGAGCGATTTGCTTACTGTTACTGTCATAAAGCAAATAGTCCAGTTTAGTAGACCATCCTTATTTTAATGTTGTTGTCCAGAATTAAATGTTCATTTCAGTGTTCAGTTCTGACCAACGCTGAGATTAATGCTCGCTTGCATTGTACAAGCATTTGTATGTAAAAATTTAACAAAGGACCTTAAAGACAGGGGTATTTCTGACCATGGTTACATGCATTGTTTGTTACATTCATGTGTTGCTATGATTTATTTTTGTGTGTACAGCAATTTTAGCTTTATTATTTCAGAAAATGAGTGAGCTTATTTTTACAAGGTGCTTTAGGACTGCAAGCTTTTTACTCCTGAGGAAAATCTCTTTTAACTTAAAACAGGAAGTAACATGACAATTAGCTTTTTTTGGAATTTGCTTTTCATCCAGTGAGCTCCAATGATCCAATGATTTATTCTCCTCAGTAACAGTTTCTGCTTAGAGGTTAAACTGTGTGTGTGGGGAGGTGTGAGAGCCTAGAGCCCTGTCTTAGATAGGCAACAAAACACAGACAGAGAAGGAGAGAACAAATAGAAGCAAGAAAGCACACATAAGCATAAATCACACCAAACAGTGTTTATATGGATATGTTCTCATTTAGACATTTAGAATGAGGTTACCTACTTAAGAATTAATTGTTCGTACCAAATGAATGATCTCTGATAGTAACAAAACACATTGTTACCACAATGATACCCATTCCCGCTTAAACTGTCAATTCTTTCTGATAGAAATTCTCAAAAATGATCAAAAGCAATGGCTGAGACAAGCCAAATTACAGCCACTTAACATCCTCATGAACACAGAGCTGGTATATGTATATGGCTAAAAGTGGCAGAGAACAATGTATACACTCCCCAGCTCTCCACAGAATCTTACTTCATCAAGCTATCAACAGACCCTGTTTTCTTTTTGAACATGAATTTTGGAAAAAATGTTCACTTTGATCTGTTCTTCTCATGCTAAAACACTGTGCTTTACTGTATGTAGGAGCTAGAGAGTGAATGTAGTCCCACCATGAGGGAAGGACATCAAGTTCAGCAGAAAGCCCCTCCCCTTTGCACATGCATACATAATCACTGTGTCCATCTAGGAAAATGCACACAGTAAATATGAATTCAGAGAGTCACCATTTAATTGTTAGTCTCCTCACTTCAGCTGGGTCACAGATTGTAAAACACATGAATACCTAGCAATTTCTGAGAATCAGGGCCCGAATCAGCATCTCTCTAGTGCTTTTTTCAATCTTGAAACAACTATTTATGTCATCTCAGATGGGAAGAATACAGTTTCACACTATGAATATCTTCCATGTTAGGCTGTCTGACTTGATGAAAATGTGCACTGTATTACAATTTAATTTAATTCCATCGTGGTCAGGCAGCATGTCGATCAAATAAGTTCTGTTCAAGCACAACCTTTACATTTTTTAGGACTATATTTTGTTTTTTTATTTGCATCTGGTGTTTTAGGCCCCATTTAAATCTGATTTAACCCAGTTTATCTCATAACAATATCCAATCTATGGTTATATGCATCTATACTTTCTATTATTAAGCAATCTGGTTATCTCGATCCTGTGAAATATAAGAGGAAGTGCTGGTGGGCTTTTCAAAAAACACAACATGTCCCAGATAAAGGGAAGCAATGCCAAAGACAAGGCAGCTTTGACTGAAAATAATTTTTTGCAAGGAATAACTCACTAGCAGGATGAAGGTTCCTGATGTTTTGAATTTGAATACAGCTCTACTTTACAGATTAGGTCAGGTATTCAGGTGTGGTAATACAGATTCTTCCTCTGATGAGCCAACCAATGTTGTGATTGGCATTCATCACCATGCACTGCTTCTGTACAAAGGATACAGTTTAGCTTTTGTCAAATCTTTGAATTTAATTTCTTTCTTTAATATGATGACAACGCTTTTTGGTTCTCAACGCTAAGGTGGTGAGTTACAGGGACTGTTTTATGGTCAGAAGGTAGGTCACATGAATAATATATCTTGGGGTAAAGTAGCATAAAATGTCTTAGTAAGGTACACAGATAGACTGGTAGATCGAAAGTTTTGCCTTCAGGCTCAGCTCTCTTTTCACCACAGCTTTTTGCCGTATTATTGCTGATCCTGCACCCATCTGCCAGTCCATCTCTGGCTCCACTTTTGCCCTTTATCGTGAAAGACCCCAAGATACTCGAACTCCTTTGCTTGAGAACATAAATCACTCCCAGTGTAGAAGGAGCAATCTAATGCCTTCCGGCAGAGGACCACGGCCTCAGACTTGGAATCTCATCCCAACAGCTTAACACAAACTGCCCCGATGTGGGCTAAATGTAGCAGTGTGGTTAAGTCCATAGAACCACATCGTCTGCAGAGAGCAGACATGCAATTCAGAGGTCAACCAACCAAACACCCTTTTCCCTTCGGCAACACCTCGACTATTTTGTCAATATGTATCATAAATAGAACAGGTGACAAAGGCCAACCATGACAGAGGCCAAAACCCACTGGATTTTTTTTATTATTATTTTTTTATTTTTTGCCTTTGTGCCAGGAGAACTGACACAGCTGTCACAATTTCTTATGGAGCTGTGGTTATGACAATTTGTCAGAGTCTCCTTTCTAGCTCCCTGGAGTTACGTTTCCCAAAGAGGCTGAGCGTGTGGTATCCTAATCATATGAGAGCACACCAAAAATGCAAACCTGTCCCTTAACAGATTGAAAAGTTCTGAAATCCAGAAATCTGAAACTATCCCAGTAATTGAATTTATTCAGAAAACATTTTACTTACAGTTCTTACAAAAACTATTTTCCCTCACTGTTTTGCCTTTCCTTTGCTGAACTGAAAATACAGAAATGGAAACCGCTACCCTATTTGGTCTACTGCAACTTTTTTTGACCTAGATTGTATCTTACGATATTTTAGTCATGTTAATGATGCGTACTCTATGTCGATATTCACCTTTCGGCCAAGAGTTCAAAAAAGAAGCAGCGAGAGGAGGGTATTTGCTTTTTCTCTTGGTATACTCAAGTATACCCATGTATACCATGGTATACAATCATCATAAGTCTTACTGACCAAAACAGTTCTTTTTGACAGGAGTTACCACTAAAAACCTAAAAATATCCTTTATGTGTTAGGCGATGATGAAACTGCACTGTCCACCCTACAGAGCTGTCATATATCTACAGTTTGTATAGTAGTAGTAGTCAAATTATTTGTAAAATTAAGGGTCCAGAGTCCTCGTACCATTGCACTTGCAGGGCCCATGACTCCTCCATAATCATATCACCTCTCAATTTTTCTGCAAGTCTTCATATCTTTTTTTTTTGGTCATTGAAGAAATCCCAAACTAGTTGGTAATTTTCACAAAGATCCAGGGGGTAGATTATCACTCAGAAATTGTATCTTGACTGATAAAGTGATATTTAGCACTGCTAAATCATCTGCAAATAATAGCACTCTCTGTTCATCCACTGCTCTTTTTATTCCCTTGAATTATTCTGCAGTATTCCTTGTCCTTGTGAGCTCAATGAAAATACATCACGAGGGAATGGACAACCTTTTTTAGTTGATTGCACCAGAGTCTGAGTGTTACCCGGTGTTATTTATCGTAGCCTATCTATTAACTTTTTTTTTTCAACACATCAACAGACTCTTTTCTGTTCATTCAGTATTGATGAATGCAACAAGGAATGTATTTGCTTTACCAACCAACTAGTCCGTTGAGTCTTACTCTAGAGGACCAATGCACAAATTAGACAAAGTATGGGTACAGGTACAAGTACTGGTTCAGATATTTCAAAATCTCAAGAAGCCATGCCACCTGTATTTCAATGTTAAAACAGTTAAATCTTTTTTTTTTTTATACCTTTCTACTTTTCTGGACTTTCTCTTGTCTTCATGAAAATACAACTGTTTGCATGAAAAACATCCTCTCACTTTTTTTTTTCCAAAAACAGAGCAGAAGAAAGAGATGAGACCTAAAGACACAGAGAATTTTCAAGTGAAAAACCGAGTCAAGCAGTCAATGCCACGTCCATCAAAAGACAGAGGCTATAAGGCTGGAATCAAACAGTGTCCGGAGCTCATGGGCATGCATCATATCTACATACAGACCCGCAAGGAGAAGCGCCTCCACCTGACTATTGGAGGCCATGCCTACCTCCTACCCAATACCTCCCTGGTCATCAAATGCCCTGTCAGAAGGTTCCCCAAAGTCTACATCCGCTGGCTCAAAGATGGACACACCCTGCCCAGCTCAAAACGCCTGGGTGTCACCAAATCTGGGTCTTTGAAGATTCAATTTCTGGGGGCAGAGGACATTGGGGTGTACAAGTGTGTTGCTGGACCTGCCTCAGACATCCTAACCCTCCAACTGATAGGTGGCGATGGCAGGTCAACTAGCAGACCATCTACTGCCAGTCCAAGTACAAACATGGAAATGACTCCACCAATGTGTCGATGGCACTATTCAGACCAGGAGCCATTTTGGCCTCAGCTTAGTGTGTCTTTGCTGCCCCCTGGTGTCCAGGAAAGCTCACTGCAGCCACAGGTGAAGGAAAGGCTGATAAATATCACACTGCAGGCTGACAGAGGAGAGATCCGACAGGAACAGGCCTCAGAACTCATTTCATCATTATTGACGCACATGTCTGGTGCCCAGCTCTGGACCAAGATTACAGAGGAAGGTGGACAACCTCAAGGTAATTTTAATACCAGCTGCTTATGATGTGAAGTGTGTGTTTATCTTTAAAGATTTTAGAAAATACTTGTGAAGCTCTTCTCATTCTCAGAAAAAGACACCACCATTTCTTTTTCTTTCACATAAGTATGATTATTTTTTATGTGATTAAGGCAACTTAAACTTTGAGGGATTGCTTTGGTGTGCTGCTTGTTAGCTGGTGAGTCCTTGTGGATGACCCAGACTAGGACAAGTTATAGTTCCAGTGCTGAATGATGCAATCACAATGCAGTTGCTTGTAAAATTTGCTGGTAGACTTTGTGTGTATAACTGACTAGATAACTTGTTAAGTAGCAAACTAGTTATCATGGTTGGGCTCACGCTTCCCTGCCTTAAGAACTTGGTGTGTCTGCTTCACCAAGGCCAGAGAGCTGAAGTGGGTTGTGGCTCCATGTGTAGAGCCGAATCCCTGTCTCCTGTTGCAAGAACCCACTGCAGGTCATTCTTCCTGATGGATCAGGATGGTCCTTTGGGTTTGAAAGAACTAAAGTTTCAAGAGTGGCTTGAGGAGCCACATTACAGACCTAAACTCAGAGGCATGAAGGGTCATACACTAATCAGTGGATTGTCAATTCGATTGCCAGGCAGCTTCTCCAGGCTGCATGTTAAAGTGTTTTTAATAAGCACATTGCTCCTGATTGGCGTGTTTGAGTAGTTCATAGTGTAGAGGAGAATATATGCAGTCCTTTCAAACAGGAAGAGGAAGACTAGAAATGCAATACATTTACCATTTCCTCTGATTTCCTACGACCCCCCAGTAGCCAAGGAGTGCCCAGTGATACTTTGGTTGGTTCAAGCCAGTGGTTTTGGAGCCATTCTGCCGTTCTGGGCTTAGCCCTGTCTTATTTTGTTAGATGAAGACTGTAGGTAAACCCTCCACTTGCCCCAACTATGGCCAGTAGTAGAGGGTCTTCGATTCTCTCAATTGTCAAAATAGATAAGAAGATCTTGCCACTGGTTCCATCCAGCTGTCAGTCCCATCCCTAGTCACTCTGAGACTCTGGAAGGATGATTAATATTTATAAGTGTACAAACCTGCTATATCTCATCGTCATGAGGCAGTGGAGGGTGTTACAATGGAGAGGCATAGTCAAACCCCTTTTGAGTCCACTCTTAAATTTCTGTTGCACAAGACAGCCTTACTTTTGGCTTCATGTTCTGCCAAGACAGTGAGAGATTTACAATTACTGTCTGTAAGTGAGGAATGTCTTAGATGGGCAGCTGATGACTGATTTCTCTAGACAAATAACTTACTTTTCCCCAAAGTGTTATACAGCATACTCTTGTAAAAAGGTGGTGCTCCCTGTGTCTAAACTTCTCAGTCCCGAATGCACCCATGGAATGCTCTCTGTACATTTTCTAGGTTTAAAGAGTAAATGTGGAGTTCCATGCACTTCCAGGCTTACTGTTTTGCTGTCAGCTGCTGAGTGATGTAATGAGGGACTGGTGTCCTCTGTTTCCCACAATGCTGACGGTACTAGTCATCCAAAGTAAAGACAGTCGTGATGATCTGAGTGTGATTGAAATAGTTTTATCTTGAAACAGCTGGTGACATACTGTTGTACAACATAGTGAATATACTGTATAAGAATATGGACCATTAGCAGTTTTAATATAAAATAATAGTTGTACTTATATCACTAACATGCACAATTGTCTTGTTGCTCAAAAAGAGAAAAAAATAATCTTAAATCTATTTAATGGGATGACTTTTAATAAAATATATTGGTCTAAAATCTAGGGTTAACACATTTGTTGGATGTTCTGTTTGTATCTGATTTGCCCTGCAGACAGACTGCCCAACTGGTCAGAGCACTTTTCATTGAAAACAGCTGCAAAAAGACCAGTGATCATCAGACAGAAGCAGATCCTACTGCAGCCTTTTCAGAGGAACATCAACATCAGCATTGGAAATAGTGCCCTGCTCACCAATAACACTCAGTCACTGACCATACTGTGTATTGCAAAGGGCTTCCCACATCCCAAGATCAGCTGGACCAAAGATGGGGTTTTGCTGCAGCGCACTGAAAGGTAACATACTAGAGTGGAAAAAAAGTATTGTGGTATTTTGATCATGTCATAATTTGCTGAAAAAGATGTTATACTTTCAATAACTTTTGTCTTTTATACAGGTGAATAATCACAATTATTTAAAAAACAAAGAAACAGAATGAAACACATCCATGATGGTAGATTTGTGTTACCTATGGTCAATATCAGGATTGAGTATCAGGTGATGCCATAACTCTACTTATAATAATGATCACTTTCATTAATGGAAGGTGCATGCTATTTACCAACAGGCATGTAGTGGCCAATGTGATTAAAAAGGTGAAAAGGTGAGTAGACGTATGCAATCATGTTTCTTATTTGCATTTGGATATTATAAGATCACATAACTGATAGAACACGACCTTCCATATTCACTGCGTATCAACTAGCATGCAAGGTGCTAGCTTAGGTGCTCGTAGGCAGCGAGTTTAAAGAGAGAGTTTAAAACACTTTAAGATGCGGACCAGAGGAGATGTGGCTCAAACTACCAACCTGGAAATTAGTGAATGTCCCACAGACAAAAGTTTTCTTGGTTAAACTGTTGACTTCTTTCTAACTGGTCTGATAATCTTATTTTATTTTTGTGATATAACTGTATTTCCGGACCTCACCGATTGCTTTAGTTAATTATGTGTAATAATAAATAACTGAGTTCTTATTGTCTGATTTTGTTTGTAGCTGTAAGCTGAAATCATGCATGTTTATCAGTATTGCCACATAAGAGATTTCCCTCATTTAGTCATGAAAAACTGACGAAAACATTAAAAGCATAGAAACAAAAACCATATTTTTCCTGTCCATCTGCAGGGTGTTCTGGGATAGCACTGGAGGACTCAATATCCTTCATCCCACAGCGTTTGACAGAGGACAGTACAAGTGCACAGCTGGTAACATGCATGGCTCAGACTCAGAGACATCTCAGCTACTGGTGGCAGGTGTGTACTAGTTCTTAAATACAGCCTCAAGAGTTATAATTATGTATAGTATATCATCATATTCATGATTTTATATTTGTGTGACTATATCTTCAATAAGTTTAAAATAGAATACAGACTCAGCATTGTATAGTGGCATTTTATGGTATGAATAACCACAAATGTCAAATATATCAATCAACACAAATTACAAGTGATGTTCATGTGATGAGCAGCCGTGTTCCTTTAATGCTTTGAGTCTATTTCTCTGGTGAAGTGCAATTTTAAGTACAGCCCATTCAAATTTAAATTACCAGCTGTGACCACTGTGACTTTATTAACATGCAGTTAATAAACTGTGAGTTTATTAACTATTTCTATAATTATCAGTAATGGCCCCCATTATGGCCCAGTTTGACTATGAGTACATGTATAGAAGGTGAAAATAAAAAATAGAAAATAAAATGGCAATAAATAAATAAAAATGTTGATCATGAAGTGATGCACCTGAAATAAGAATTAGTAAAAACAGGCATTAAATATGAAATAAAACCATTAACATTTAAGATCATCAGCAGGAATAATGTTTATTGTTTATCTGGGAATAATATCAGCCCTACAGGTATTTGGTCATTGACCAAAGAGATGCACAGAAAAATGAAACTCTGACCTGGTTTATGACTAATTTCAAAATAACATTGCCTTTCTTGCCTTCACACTGACATTGTCTAAAGTCAAACTGCAGTACAATGATTTCCATAAAAGTTTGTTTCCACTTGTTTTCTTTCATATATAACAAGGATTAGCCTCTGTAACTTTCTAAAGTAGCTACATGGGCAACCTTTCAAACAAATGAAAGTATCAATGCAGAAAAGATAGAATTTTAAAATTCTTAACTCTATGAGTGACTGATAATTCGACTCTGTGTGCATCTTTAGAGCCACCAGCCATCGCAGTGTCATGGAGGAATGTTTCAGACCATGGGATGGTGTTGGGCACCAACATGAGGGCCAAAGTTGGGCAAAGAGTCAGTGTTCGCCCAGGTGCCAACTTCACTCTGGACTGCCCTGTCACTGGTAGGTCAACACGCTGAATGCTGTAAATAATTTTTCCTCATTTAATTATTATTCACATACTCTCACACACTTTCACGAGTCAGCAAGCTATGGCAGCAATGAAGTCAGGTCTTCAGTTGGGTTTTAAAGAGCCAGATGTAAAAAGTTGTCCATAGCCAACGTGCTGGATGTATTCAGATGTCTGAACACAGTGCTGCCAGCCATTCTGCTGCCAGCTGCTTTGATATCGACAGATTGGGAAAACAAATGGAGACATCAAAACTAGGATCACTGAAACAACAGATGTGTCTTTGATAACCAAGAACAAGCCTGGCTCAGCTCAGCATATCCACTGTCAAATGCATTGGCATGAAAGCAAGTGAATGCCCTTTTAGAGGTGGTGACATTTATATACTTGGTCCTCTCACACTTGTGTGCAAGTCTGCATGACAACTTTATTATGAGAACATTCCTGTAACAGTTTATTTATGATTGTTGTGTTGTTGTTAACTATTAATTAATTATAATGGATTCTCTGAGGGTCTGTATATGATGAGATAAGGGATAACATGGATTTTGCATTAGTTTCATGTAACTGTCATGTGACTGGAGCCTTTGATCCCTTAAGGTGGTGACTGTAGTTTGGTGAGTCTAAAGACATGCATTACACTCAAAACGTCCCAGATAAAGGTCTCAGTAAATGTAATCTAAGGGAATTATCTTGTGTGGACAGAGTGGCTTCAGTGATACTTTGTCTCTGCTCTGACTGTTGACAAGATGTTTATCACACTTCAGTTAAACCGAGGTTACAGCCCACAAATTGTTGTGTAAATACTTTGTACTTAGAGTGCAATGAGCCCACCGAGCAGTGACTAAAATACAGACTCTCTGCCTGCCAGTAAGTACAAAGATAAAGTAAAGTCAGCTATGTGGAAACACAGCCACCTACAAATGAATTACATTAGCAGTACTTCTTAAAAATAATTTACAAATAGTTTTTTACAAAAAGGTTTTTAATGAGACACCAACAGGCTTTGCCTTCTCTTTCATATACTTCATTAAAATGAGTCAAACTATGTGTGAAACTTTAATTTAGTAAAAAGAAACAAAATGCAATTGACAGATAACATTTTATTCTAATAAAATTCAATATGCAACGTGATATACTGACTTTCATTGTGCACATGCACATTAAACTGAAATAGCTGCAGAGATCTTGCCAACACCCTTCAGTGATAATATGCTCTCCATATTCTGATTACTTGATGTCAGGGAGAGTCTAAGTGGCCTGTTTATTTAAGAGAATGTTTCGTTCTGGTTATGAGGACGCTCTTCTCTGATATCAGTTTTGTTTTTCAGATGATCCAAAATTGCATTACTAATTTTAAATTATTGTAATTTTTTTTTTTGTTTGTTTGTTTGTTTGTTTTAAACATACACACTTGTTTTAATGCTTTGCCAGTTTTAGGGATATTGTAATATTACAAATTTTTCTTTGTACATATAGATATACATGTCATCATGATTAATTGTGATTGTATCATCGCTAACATCACACATGAACAGCTATCCCTTTGTCACACCGTTGTGTCATGATACCCAGTAATGATGTTAATGTTGGACACGACCACCACCACCTACCTCTGAACTTACATACTTGTCTTGGTATAGATATCCAGCAGGAATTTAATCATCACACTGTGAATAATAGATGACTACATAATTTCAAGTGTTACACTATTTCAGGTATTATGCTATACCTCACAGTACTTGTCTCTCTGTGTACTTTGTCCGTCAGGCACTCCTCAGCCCACAGTGACATGGCAAAAGAAGAATGGACCAATAGATGCTGGTGCTGTTTTTTTGCCGTCTGGCTCACTGTGGATTCAAAATGTTACTCTGCACAACCAAGGCATCTACTCATGCACTGCTACTAACGCCATAGGAAAGTCAGCTGCCTCTTCTGTCCTGCAGGTCTACGGTGGGTTCACACAAATCAACATAGCGTGTCACTGTATACCAGAAAAATCAATACACAGGCTAATGTTTTTTGTTGGTTGTGTGTGTGTGTGCATGTCTATATATGCGTGTGCACATGTGCAGGTCCATATCCTACTGGAGAAAGCAGGGTTGTTCCACTGTCACAAGAGCTGAACAGGAGAAGGGTCCTCATGGCATCCCGTCGTGGAACAAGCGTCTTTATTAAACCTGGGGACTATCTACGTATAGGTACACACACAATCATATACACTTATGTTCACACAACAAAATAAATCACAGTCACCTCAACTATAAAGACAGTATGCCTCAAAGCTAGGTGTCCAAACCCTAAACAAGTGTAATAGAAATGGATAGTTTGGCAGAGCAACAGCTGGAGGTCAATATGACTCAAGCACCAACAGTTCAGTTTGACATTCAGGTGTGTTATGCTAGTAGCGGTTAACCTGACCTCAAGCTTAATCAAATCCATTCATTCATTCATTTTCTGTAACTGCCTTTGGTGTCACGGGGTGTTGGAGCCTATCCCAGCAGTCATTGTGCAGGACGCCGGGTAAACCCAGGACAGGTTACCAGTCTGTCGCTGGGCTGACACATAAAATGGTGGGAGGTAACCAAAGTACTTGGAGCAAACCCGCACAGACGCAGAAAGATTATATGCACACTTAACAAAGGTTGTGAGGCATAGTGCCAACCACCAAGCCACTGTGCTTGTAATCAAATGGTCAATGTACTTATACAACATCTTTCTAGTCATTTGACTGCTAAAGCGCTTTCACACTACATGTCTGCATTCATACACTGATGGCAGCAGCACACCAGAACAGAAACTTATACTCTCATACACGCATGCAAACCCATATGGCACAGCATCGGAAGCACTTACGGGTTCAGAGTCTTGCTCAAGGACACTTTGGCATTGCGCCTGGAGGAGATGGGGATCGAGGAGCCAATCAGTCACCACTGATGGATGGACAACTCGCTCTGCCTCTGAGCCACAGCCACCCAAAATTCAAATATTTTATTCATTATGCTTGTGTCTTTCAAAAGGTTGCCCAGTAGTTCCTCACCACAAACTGCCAGTGCGCTGGGACTACAACAACCAGACCCTGAAGGAGGTTTCAGGTCCGGCCCAAACACAGAGTCCCGGTGTGGGTCAGGGTCTCCAGTACAGGATGCTGGTGGGAGGCCGCGTCCTTGAAGTCAATACACTCCAGGCGAAGTTCTCAGGCCGGTACCGATGCCAGACTGCCATTAATAGCACCAGACAAATACTGTCTGCTTGGATACACATACACAGTGAAGGTGAGCATTAAGGTGTTCTGCATGCACAAACATACCCCAGTATTAGGCAAACACATGATCACTACATAGGCCAATTTTAAAAATGTTTGGATCTGTACATTATGCTTTTGCTTAGACTACAGGAGTGAAGTATTACAACAGTAAACTGTTGTACCATGCTGGTCCTCCAGTGACCTGAGGTGATGCAGTCATTGCCTCCTTTGACACGATAATATCATTAATATCCTGTAGGGTGTGATGAAGGACTTTTTTCAGATCTTGTAGTGTGTGTATGCATGAAATTTGAGAGAAGAACAAGATTTTTGGCCTGTGTGATGCAACCAGATCACTTAGGATTTTAAAATACTTAGTATTCTTAGTATTCGTAGTCTGAGCCTGGCATTAGAGAGAGCTGGTATTCCATATGCTGAGAGGTAGTACCAGCTGCAATGTGGGCAGTATGAACAGGGTTACTGGACCTGGAAGGAACCCTCTCACTGTCACTGTCTTTCTGGCAT
Source organism: Datnioides undecimradiatus (assembly GCA_008933995.1). Lineage (NCBI taxonomy): Eukaryota > Metazoa > Chordata > Actinopteri > Lobotiformes > Datnioididae > Datnioides > Datnioides undecimradiatus. Next base: position 3,848,163 of record WARS01000067.1, on the reverse strand, counting down.
TATGACCAGGCTGCTGACACTGTCTACAAATCACAATATTGGGCCAATATTGGAGCGCTCTGCGAGACTTGGCCCCAGCAGATTAATCTGCTCCTGTTGTTACTGCATCATGGCTGCCAACTCTGCTGTTTGCATTGTTTTGGAATTCACAATGAAGTCAGACGTGACTCTGGACACTGAACTCTAGAGTTTTGCGCAAAGAGACGGGTAACAATACCTCTGTTCTCATATGTTCTGCCTACTGTCACATTCCCGTCCGATGGCCTCAGCACAAACATGTCCCAGCCTAGCCACTTTAGCTCCCTGCAAAGAGGAGAATCATTCATCATTTCAACAAACTGGCCAGTTAATTGAACAGTAGAGTTGGACATAATACAAACTTAAGACAAAATAGAGCATGTGAATACTCTCGCTGCCTTTTGTCAAAAATAAATCCTCCTGCATGAGACATAGGATTTCAAACAGCCGTACAGCTTGATATCTGTTTACATTCTTAGCTTCTACCTCTAAGTGATCAAAACTAAAATATGCTTGGTCATGGGGTTCCTAAATGCCCTGCTCCCATACTAGCTTGTACCTCTTCGACTCCCCTACACTTATATTGTGAGAACCTCTGAACAAAGGGCATTTCCTATCAGGAGATAAAATACAAGGACAAACAAGATGTTCTCTGACTGACCAAGAACAATTCCTGATTTAAATTTTTCTGCAATCCCTTCAACCCTGTGCAGTCATACACTGTTCCGAGGGATCCAACCATGCTTGGATCGCTCCCTTGAAGACCCATTATGTAACCTTCTACCATCTATGCTCAGGATGTGTTCTAGACCTCAGCTGTGTTAAAGACCAACCCCTCAGCTTAAATTCCATTTTTGAGAAGATGAAGAAGTTGCCATCACCAAATCCAACAAGTTGAGCAGGTGTTAGTGTAGATAAAAAAAAAATGTACAGTCGAACCAGCATGCCCTCCTCATCTGACACACTTCCCTCATTGAATTGAATTGAATTGAATTGAATTGAAAGCCTTTATTGTCATTGTACAAGTTAAAAAGAAAACAGGTACAACGAGATTGCAGAGAGCCTTCCTTTAAGGTGCATGTAGTAGGATAATAATATAAAATATAAAATATAAAAAAATAAAAAATAGAGGTATAAAATACAGAATATGAAAAGGAGACGTTTGCATGGCAAACATAATGATAATAAATAAAACATATAGAGATGTAGTACGGAAATGCAGATATATTGCACTTGTGTATTGCACAGTTGCACAAGTGAGTGCGATGAGTGGTGGGTGAGTGGTGTTTCTTGTCCGTGTGTGGGATGGGGGGGGGGTTAGTGTGACTGTGAGTTCGAGTTCAACAGGGTGATTGCTTTGGGGAAGAAGCTGTCCCTGAACCGGTTTGTCCTGGTTTTGATGGACCTGTAGCGCCTTCCGGAGGGCAGCAGGTCAAACAGGGGGAAGCCGGGGTGAGAGTTGTCTCCTGCGATGCGCTCAGCCCTGCTGAGGCAGCGGGAGGTGTAGATGGCCTTCAGGGAGGGGAGGGGGCACCTGATGATCTTCTCCGCTGTGCTGATGACTCTCTGGAGCCTTTCCCTATCTGCCTCGGTGCAGTGTGAGTACCACACTGTGATGCAATAGGTTAGGAGGCTCTCAATGGAACAGCGATAGAAGGTCACCAGCAGCTTTTCTCCTATGTTGTTTCTCCTGAGCACCCTCAGGAAATGTAGTCGCTGCCGTGCCTTCTTAGTGACTGCAGATGTGTTCGCAGTCCAAGAGAGGTCAGCAGAGATCACGGTGCCCAGGAACTGGAAGGTGTGGACCCTCTCCACGCAGTCACTGTTGATATGGAGGGGGGGCAGGTCTGCTCTGTTTTTCCTGAAGTCCAGGATGATCTCTTTTGTTTTTGTGGTGTTCAGGAACAGGTTGTTGTCTGAACACCATGCTGTTAGTTTCCGGATCTCATCTCTGTAGGCAGACTCGTCTTCCCCTGAGATCAGACCCACTAACGTTGTATCATCCGACACTGGTGAGTCTGCTGTTTTTTCTGGGCTGTAGCTGGTGATGATCCTCCTCTCTAGGTTTGGCTTTGACACAGATTTTGAGGGTTGCTCTCTGCTTGAGTCCATAGTTGTGCACAAATGTACCCAGGCAGCATCAAGTGGTCATATAACAGCTTGTAACTCCAGTTCCACTCTTGATTGTGCATTGCAGGAGTTACAGCTAACTGGACATTGCCATGATGTTTATGCACTCATGGGGCAGGGATATTAAGTGTAGGTGTGGTTGAGGTCCCAGGTTCCCGCTGTGCATCTGATTCCATTCCTGCAAAAGCCTCTACTTTTTTAGCTGGAGGTGTTTAGTTCTGCAGCCACTTATGAGACCACACACACCATTTAAATGGCTGTGGGCACAATAAAATCAACATTGCAAAAACCAAACACAATTAGAATAACACATAATGACAGTAAAGCTATCAACGGGCATTATACAGTGCCTCCTTCTGCTTGCTCAGTCTGTTTAGAACACTCATGTACAGGTGGTTTATTCATTCACTGATCAGCTGTTAAAGCTCCTTGCTTTCTTCAGTGAAATGACATCATCATTAATTGGTTGCTTCAATGTTCCTGTGAATTTAAAATCTGACTTGTTTACATTTGGTTCCGCAGAGTTTGGCTGGCGCTTTGGAGACTGGACTGCATGCAGTGCTTCCTGTGGTAATAGAGGGACTTGGCTGCGGAGGATTCGATGCGTCAGTCTTGATGGAAAGGACGTTCAGCCCACCATGTGTCAGCACGTCCCAAAACCCATCACTTCCCCGGTTCCCTGCAACAGACAGGACTGTCCTCCCAGGTACACTTACACGTAGACATCAAGATGTCACACAACTTTTAGAAGCACATCATCGAAATAGGTCACATATAGAGTCAGCTCTTGGCACAGAAAGCTGGGAAGGTGAAAATAAAATAAGAATAGTCAATGCAGTGATATGTTCTGAGGAGGCAGATTATCCATCAGTGTTGTCAGTGGGTTTTATGTTCACATATGTTGCTACCTGGTCAGACAAACTTTAATCCCACATTTAAAAGCCATTAGCAATTTCCATGGTAGTTAGTATTCTCTAAAACAACTCATGTTTTACTTTTACTTTAATATTACAATTTGGGATTTTGTGTTTTATTATACAGTTTTACTTTTTTGTACAGCTTCGACTGTACAAGCTTGTGCTATACAAATAGTTCATTTTACTGAGGCATCATCAACGATCTCCCTCATCTTCTAACCACTCGAAATGCTCTACACTTTATGTATAAGTAAACAGAAGGAATACTCATTGGCAGTTACACACCAGTTGCAAAGCTATCAGGAGCAATTGCATGCAGCCTGGAGGAAGCCGGGATTGAACCTTGCGCTCATATATGTGTATGCATCTTGATATAACTTTTTTAATTTACCATATGCACAAATACAAAAAAAGCATATAATTTGGGGCACGGTGTATAAATATATGTCATGCTGTCTTCTGAAGAAAGGTGCCACCTAGTCCAAGGCCAGCATGTACAGAGTCAACAGATTGTTTTTATTCATAAACCATATTACCTTCTGCTGTAAGCCAGTACATACCCAGGGTAGAGTCTTTCACAAACTGACTTTGATGAGGCAGAAACACAAAGAGGGCAGCTGCAAATGTATTCACGAGGAGCAGCCGGATCACAGCAGAAGTGTAACTCTCGGCAGAATCTCCTCACCCTGAGTTCTCTGCTGTTTCCAGATCTGACAGCTTGCTTTTACCTCTACGCCGCAGCGGTCTCCACCCCCCTCTCTGCTGCCACACACTGAGCCTGCTTCACTCATTAGTGCAATACAAACGCCTGACCCAGTGTTAACCCTGATGGAGACACGCCAAAAGACATTAGGTTCTCAGTTTCAGAATGTAAATACTGAAACCATGACACCTTTGAAGAGATGTTCAATTATTGTGTGTGGATAGATTTCACCTTATAGAGGTGAACTAAGAAAAACTTTCAGGAAGCTACACACACACACACACACACACACACAAACACACCTGCAAGCTCTACAAAGCTTTTTAGTGTCTTTTAGTTCATTGTTTTGGTTTTACCATGCAACTCTCCAGTTTTAGTCTCTGCTGTTATCAACATTGTCTCCTGCAGGAACAGAGGTTGCCATACGCTACCCTGATGCTACTATTGTACTGAGAAGTGTCCACAGTTACACAAAATATCTAAACAACAAAACGGCTTATTACAACTATCATCGTGCACGAACACATTTTGGAACTCATGTCTGTGTATATCTTGTCTCGTGTCATCATTTCAGATGGTCGGTGTCAGAGTGGTCAAAGTGCTCCGCCTCATGTGGTGGAGGCTGGAAACAGAGGCGGGTCTCCTGTCAGCAGCTGGACGCCAAAGGTGAAGTGAGGATTTTGACAGCAGCTACCTGCGAGAGGATGAGCCGGCCAGCAGACACGGAGCAGTGCACTGCAAATAACTGTCCAACCTGGGTCACCAGTCCATGGGGAAAGGTACATTCAAATACTGGACTGAACACAAGTGCATGTTACACACAGAGTAAATGTATTGTTAAGTGTAACCTCTATTTTACTCAATTTCAGTGTTCAGGGAGGTGTTTAGGTCCCTCCACCACTGTACAGAAGAGATCTGTTACCTGCCAACATGCCAATGGGTCTTTGTACACAGATTGTGTACTCAAGGACAGGTATACACATTCATGCACAAACACTAAAAACACTATTATTAGGTTTACATTCACACAGAGCTTGTTGTTAGATGATCTTCTTTATGCTATTTGGAAAAGTTCAATCAAAGTCCTGAAAAGAAAATTCCGGCGTGTATGGCTGCGATGCGGCCACTGGAGCAGCTAATGCACTTACTAATGTCTGCTTTTTATTTTGGTCCAGCTGCACAGAGACATGAGTTAGGCAGGAAGTCAGACATGAAATGCATGTATCGCCTTGTATACTGGATTGTATAGCTGTATTTAATGAAATGTAGATGTACATGTAGCTATACATACATATAAATATATAGCATATTTCTGCTCATTAAGTTATCAATCAGTGTCAGGTTTCCCGTTGATAGGATTTAATTTAGCTTGAGGAATGCAACATTTCAACATTCGTCTTTCTCCAAGAGTGAGATAACTGCCTGTGTGCAGCAGCAGAGAGCTGGAGTCAGGATTTGGTTAAAGGTGACAGCGCTGACACAGGAGAGTGAGGTTTACCCACCAGTCTTACTTTGTGATAAAGGCGTGGTTATGCAAAAATGCAAATCTGGTCTTTATCACTCAGTCTCTCATAAATCTTGACATGTTGCACACTACCAAGTTTTCCAGATAACACAATAAAGCTTGATGAAACAGGCCCCTGGCAATCAAGGAAGAGTAAAGAGCGAAAGTGTCATAGCAGTGAATCTGTAGCAGTAAAGATAAAGCTACAGATAAAGCTAACTGTACGCTCTTTCAGGCCTACATCTGTGCGCAACTGTTCCTCAGACCTGTGTGATGTCCAGTGGCGTCCTGGTGCGTGGCGGGCATGCACCGTAGTTTGCGGGAGTGGTTTTCAGTCCCGGCGGGTGGACTGTGTTCAGCGCAGGAGTGGTAGGACTCTGGCTGACCAGCACTGTGCCTGGCTCCAGCGGCCCTCCACCTGGCAGCACTGCAACACCACCACCTGTGGAAGTAGGTCTCTGTGTGTTTGCTGGTGATACTATAACAAGGAACCTTAATTAACTGTAATAATAAATATTACGATTTGTCAATGAATAAATACATTTGAAAGAAATGTTATAATTTTATAATCTTACTGGTTGAAATTAGTTTAAACAGAAATGTTTGTCATTTATATGTAACTGCATGCTGGCCTGTCATTTACAAATACAGGACAACTCTTTCATGCTGTGTATTTTGGGATATTACCAGTTTTAATGAGTATTTGCCAATGAGTGAGATCTTCATAACTGAGGGCATTATATCTTTTCTTTTAGATCTATAATAATGAATCAATTAAATAAATAAAAACAGGCACAGTTACGTATGTTCATAACTGTGAATGAGATCAGTATTGTTGTATTGGTAGGAAAATACAAAGATTATAAATACAGCTCTGTTAATCTGGTAAAAGGGTAAATGGACTGTACTAATGCACAAGTCATTATGATAGCTGTATCTAGTGTATTATACCTGAAGTTGTGGCTTGCCGAGGTGGAGCTGTTAGTAAACCAATTTAGATACTGGTTAGTTTCTTCATAATTTATTATTTCATTACTCTGCTTTGTATTTTAAATCTTAATATTCTAAGTAACTGCTTAATACTATGATAATGTTAATGTTAATGTAAAATGTGATTAATTACCCCCCATCACCACTAGGGCAGTGAGAAGTTCATGTCAGGACAGCAGAGAGGAAAGCAAGGTAAAGGCATGCAGGGCAATCAGTTAACTCTTTAATATCAACAGCACACCCAGTTAGGTAAAGAATGAACCACTAAGTCTGCTGCTGTCTCTAATGTGGTGATCACACGGTTTGTTTTGTCCCTACGCAGGTGAATGCAAAGATACCACCCAGTACTGCAGCGTGGTAAAGAGACTGAAGCTGTGCCACGTTGATATGTACAAACAGAGATGCTGTGGGTCGTGTTCACAGGACGCTGACTCTACCTAGTGGCAGTGAGGTGTTGTAACCATGCTACATCTTGTTGTAACCAATGGTTTTCATGAGATTGAAGACTCAGTGAGCGGATGGTTCAAGGACGTATTTGTGAATGAGTTTCAGCCAAATTCTTTCCCTTCCTAAAAGGAAACTCACCGGAGCATCAAAAGGATGGAAGGATTATCTTCTGATTTGGACCCAGCCTCCTAATATGAGTGTTCACTATGTGGATCGAATGCAGTTTTTGGACTTCCTTGCAAAAACTGAATATTTCCTTTTCAATGACATTATAAAACGGCAGCCCAGCCGACAATGTTTTTTTTTTTCAATTTGATGAATGCTTACCACTGCTCTGCTTTAAACGAGACTTAGACCTAGGATTGGTTTGGATTGGATTGGTTTGACAAAGATAGGAGAAATCAAGAAGTCATGTCATGAGTGCTGATATGAGTGAGGTTCTTCACATTAACAGCTGCATGAAAGCATTTTGGAAAACTTCCATACATACATTTCTGTCTTTATTCTACTACTACTGCTTTCGTATTTATTTGTGTAATTGTACAAAAATGTTATTAGAAAATGATTTCTCAAAAATATTCAGCTTTATTAACTATTAACTTCAGTCTAATTTTCAAGGTTATAACAATCACTTCCGCTCACTCTTGAAATTGTCAAGATCTGGTGTCACAGCAACATTGCTAAACAAGACGTCAGGTGATCTGAAAGCTTTAAAGTAAGCAAACAGTTTGACCATTATGTATAAAACACCTTATTTGGAAGTAAAGTTGAATGTAAATGCACCAAAAATGGGTGTCCAATAATACTTTTGGTGATTATTTGTTATGATGTCCAAAACTGCAAAAATAAGACCGAAGTTATAATGATCCATAACTATCCTTTGATCTACCCCTGACTCTCCCTGCTATTAAACAGAATGATATGTCACTGCTGTCACTACTTCTACCCCTAAAGGGATTGTTTTAGTGCAGGTTCCAGTGCTCCATGTGCCCTATATCTGTAAAACCAACCCTAATGCCAAATGGAATTTTGATTTCGGATGAATCAGCAAAACCCTGGATTACATTGAATGCCATCAATTTTATTATTACTATATCTGTTTAGCAATTGTGGGATGGCTGTGTTGAAGGAAAGATTGTGGTTATTGCAAATAGGTAATAGTTAATGGCTAAACTATTATAAACATGGCTAAAGGACAGGGAACTACCATGGTGACTTCAGGGTCAGGATAATCAGTCAATCAGAATATGTGACCCACATTCAGGCAGGAGGAGCCTCAAACCACAAAGTAGCAGTGAAGTAAAGAAGAACGACTGGAGAGGACGAATCCAGGAGATAGAGGGGTATCTAAGTCAAACCGGGCTGGGGTTGGACATCCCAGTCCACATGGTTGGGGTTAGTTCAAAGGTAGGTCAAGGGTTTGGGGTATGATTAGCCGTTGTGGTGAAAATGGTAATGATAAGGGTAATATTTTGTTCAAGGTCAGGGTCTCAAACCACAATCTTCTTTATGAAAGTCAAATTGAGCCACACATCCATCCACCAAACCAAGCCTCCAGGCACTTACTTACATTCAAGGACAGAATGCTTCCTGCATTAGCACTGAGAACTGACACAAATCATGCACTGCCAAGTCATCCAGTATGAATAGAATTCCTTTGTTAGTGAAAACTGAATGATACACCGAATGAAGCAGCAGTCTTATGTTTAATTTATAATTGAAATGTCACGTATGTATTTAAAAGAGAATCAAGGATTGAAATCCTTAAAGACCATTCACTCATGTGAAGGTACTGGGTTGTGATTTTAATCGTGTGTCACTGATGAGATAAGAGCTGCGGCTGTTAGTGGCTTTAGTAGGGAGAGTGTGAATTCATACCCACATGTTCATCAACACCACTCTATGATTGTCAACCAGGACAGTACAGAAGGTTTTGTAAAATAGTTTTGATATTACAGTGAAGTGAAGAGCAGTTGGCTCATCGAGGTAACATTAACTCTGGACTGAGAGGCACCAGCAACACTGATTTTGACTGATGGGTCTGTTCATGTTAGATTTGGTTATACCAATGCTCTGCAATGTAAAATGTCTTGTATATAGTGTGTTTTAAGTGCAATATCGTATATTGGGTGTATGTAGATTGTGTGAGATTTTTATTTTCTTATTCATGGTTAAGGTGTCTTTAAAACCCTTGTTTAAGATCTTAGAATATAAAGCACGTGTACATGTTGATTGGACGGTGTGTTTGCTACCACTCACCTGGTTTTATTTGCATGTGTTTAAGCGCAGTCTCATATGTTTTATAGCTCCATTGTGAAATGCCACTCAGCAACATGAATTCTCCAGTGTTTCTCCCTGGCTACTGATGCATACATATACAGTATAACTGAAATGGTAACACTACACTGCAACGTGGACCTGCAGCCTGACTAAGGGAATGTGAAATAACACATCATTTATGTGCTTTGGGTAACAACACAAAGGAATAAAGACAGTTTGATCACTTCATTAATTTGATCCTTCTTTTTTTTACCTGTGTTTATGTTGACAAATAAAACCTTGATTCATCTCTAAAGGTAAATTTTATAAATTCTAACTTTGAAACAGGGATGTACCAGCATGATTTTGTGACAGTACAGTTAAACAATGTGTAAATCACAGAAGTATTATATTTAAAAGAAATCTTGGGCACGAACTGAAGTTGACATTTTGTATCCAGTGGTTTAACTTAACAGAAAATATATTTCAGTACAAATAAATTGTAACTTAAGGTCCAATTGCTAGCTTTTTTCTAAGCTTTCACTCACATTTTAAGCTCCATCTTTCTCTGTAGATCGACTAGTAAGTGGGTCTTTAGTTAGCGGTTTATTTTTCCAAACTACTGTTTCCAAGTTCAACAGTAAACTTTCACTAATTCATGTATGTATATATAGGTGCTTTCTGGGATATTTAATGAGAGAGTGGAGCGGATGTGCTGAGCTGATTTTGGATTGTAGTGAACAGGAAATTATCATTCAAACAGCACCTGTACATATCTAAAATGGGATTTTTCTGGGTGAGTTGTGACATTTCAGGAAATCGCTTGCTTCTTGTCAGAGCTGATTATTAATATTACCTGTGTGTGTGTCCAGCATACAGTTTTTGTAGCTTAACACAAAGACTGGGTCTAGTGGGGAAATTGCCCAGCAAGAATACACTTTCAAAACATTCTGATTCATTAGCACAGACTCCCGCGCCTTCCTTTACATCACATCAACAACTACAGAAGTAATGAAATGTGTTTTACTTGTCTGGATGAACATCATGTCCCATTTCCAGAGTGCACGCTCAAGGGTTAGCTGTAGCAACCTCTGCTTGCTGAGGCATGGGTGCTCAGTGGCAGCTGTCAGAATTATATGCTTGTTAAAACTAGTTTTATCAGACAGCAGAGGTTCCAGGTGATGGAACCCGTAATACTTTGTATTGCAGTGTGAAACCTTTAATTGATTACAAACTGAAGGTGATAGCTTAACTGACCCAGTTATCAATCCTAATTTTATCAGAACTCAGAAGCAGCATACTGAATGTTTCCCACTATGGTCGCTCCATGTTTTTCCCAATGGGTGTTCACAATTGCCTGTTTTTATCAGAGTTTATGTTGTAATGTTCATATTGTTAGTGATTGTGATTTCACAATGTACACAGTATATGGAGTATTCTACGTTGGCTCAACAGTGTACAAAATAGTGAATAAATGCAGTAGTAAAAAAGTAGTATAAAGTAGTAATTCCACACTTCTTTGACTATTAGAATGAAATCGAATATACTTGTAACTCATAAATGATTTTCTTCACTTTGCTAAAAAAGGAAAGAGTCTAATGAGAGATTGATTTTGAGAAAATGTTGTTTTTTCTAAAACCTTGATGCCTAGATCTACATCTTTAATACAGTGAAAATGCATTCTACGCATTCACAAAACAGCCCATAACCAGCAGCACCTTTTTTATCGTCCCCTTCTCATCCTTCTGTTGAGTTCGCTTATACTGTCATCAGCATCACACGGATCTTAGACTCCACTGTTAAACTCCATTCATTTTCAATCAAACTTCCACAGCTGTCCAAGTGAGTTCTCTCAGTTTGGTCTCCAAGCAACAACACAGCGTCACATCACGGTGTAATATGCTGCATTCACGCGCCACATGTAAAAGTAAACTTTACTAACTGACTGCGTAGACTAAACGTAGGAGGTCTCAAACTAATTTGTACTGAATCTGATTGTTGCTGTATACTAGTAATATTTACAACATTATATCCGAGTTAAACCGTATTATAATTGATGAATCACAAATTTCCCCAGTCCAATCGTATATATGAAAAGGTAAATTGAAAATTAAAGTCGCCGGATAAAACTGTTTTTTAACATGTCCCTGAATGCAGCACCAATGTTAGCAAACGGGCGTGGTTAAGATGCCATAACAACTTCCGGGAAAACAACGTGAGTAGTGAAAGTCCACATGTCTGTAAACCCGAGCTTATTTTGACAGTTATGTCGTGTTTAACTGAGCAGAGCAGTGTGGCATGTGACCGTGGCGTCTTTAGAACTCGGACCAGGCCGGAGTCTTCTCTCTGTGAAACGTTTGGGTGAAGCTAGCCCAGTGTTAGCAGATCACTTGGGAACGCTGTAGTTGAGTCAGCGCCAGCACCTCATGTACAGTACAGTTCACCAACTGTTTTCATTGTTCTCTAATTAACAAAGTCCATGTTCTGGAATCACTCACTGATCAAACTTTGTCTAACCCGAGCGCGCTGTGGACGTTAGCTTTGCCGTTAGCCGCTAACTATAACCAGGCAGAGTCGGAGCAGTAGCCTGACTTTAAGCACCGTGACGCGGACGGTGTCACTGCTCTCTCACTGCTGGCTCTATGTTAAGCGCTGTCATCTGTTGCAGGTGTTTGCCATGGGGCTCACCAGCCTGGATAAGATCATTGCACTGCAGAGAAACCCCGCCAACACCAGAAACCTGTGCATTCTAGCTCATGTTGATCATGGTGAGTTCTCCATTCATCATTCATCACAGCGGCCAGAGTTCGGTTATGTTGCATTATTACCATATTACGACGATGATTGGCCAAGCGTGTTGGGCCTGCAACTAATGATTTATTGGAATAATTAATCTTGTAAATCTCATTCTTGGTAGATTTTATCAAAAAGCTACTAAAAAAAAATAATAATCCCCATAGCCCAAGGTCACATCTAATGCTCATTTGTTGACCAGTGTCCAAAACTCAAAAGTTTTCAGTGTGAAATGATACAAACGAGAGAGAAACAGCATGTCTTCACATGTGAAGATCAATCAGAGGTTATTTCTTGTGAGGACATTAAGCAGATGTGATGTCAGTCAAAATGTTCAGAGGTGTACTGTCTACTGGAAGCTCCAAGGGGGCAAAGTCATTTGGAGCATCTGTTTGTTTGCAGGGAAAACTACTCTGGCTGACTGCTTAGTGGCAAGTAATGGAATCATATCAAGTCGACTGGCTGGAAAGGCAAGTTAATTTATGTTTTAGTTTAACATTCACACTCTGTGACCTGTATGTGCTGTGTAGGAATCGTGTTTTCTTGTTGCTTTGTCTGTGTTTGTCATGTAACTGTGACGTCTTCATCTACCAGCTGAGGTATCTGGACAGCAGGGAGGATGAACAGATCAGAGGAATCACCATGAAGTCCAGCGCCATCTCTCTGCACTACAGACATGGTATGGGTGCTTTGGTAAAATCCACGTGAACACTCGTCCTCTGAGCTGTTCATTACATTCCTGGATTAATCCCACTCAGAGTCCACAGTCTGCTTGCTTCTGATTTGGTGTTTGATTTTGAAATTAGCTTTTTTTGTTTAAAAATCCGCTTAATTTGACAGAAGAACAATGTCATGTGTACTGTGATTTTCAATTGCAAGGAGCATTAGCGATTATTACAACACAGTAAGAGCAAGATGAGTGTATTTACTGCCAAAAAAGCTAGTGTCCTTCTCCTTAATGAGTGATTTTCTCCCAGTATGAACAGAAAACCAAATGAAAGACTTATTACTTCTTAGACCAGACCAGATTCAACATATATTGTTCTTGTTTTAACAGTTATCAGCCTGTATTATTCAACTCAGTTCAATTCAGTTTTTTATGGTGCCAAATCATAATCACCACAGAGCCTACAGTCTATATATGACTGTTTATATTGATTTAACCCCAACAGACAGGAACCTTGAGCAGAGCCTGGCATCGCTCTGGCCTCCTTCCCACACCTAACTATAAAAACAAATCTCTAGACCTCTAGAACGTTGCAAAAATCAGGAACATCTTGTCTCAAAATGATAGTTCATGCTTTTGTTACTTCTAGTCTGGATTATCGTAACTCATTTTTACCAGGCTGTCCCAATAAGTCTCTAAATACCATTCAGCTGCAAAACAAACTTGGCTTGAGATTTTATGTTGGAGTTACAGAACATGTCCTGATTAAATGTAACACAGAGATTCCTGGCAAGGGGTGCAGGAGGCCAGAGGGACGCCTTATAAACTGAGTATGTCCTGTATGATAATGTGTTTTCAAGGTGTTTTAGCCCACTTGCTATAATTTCAGTTCGGTCTGAGTTTAAGTCATCCAGGTCCTCGTGTCCTTGCGTTGTAACCTCAGTGAGATATCTGGACATAATGGCAACTCATCCATATGCACAGGAATAAATAATATATACCATCAACAAATAAGGCAGAATGTACATTCATCTATGTATTATATGTATGATAGTATGCGTACATGGACTCAGGCCTATCCTTGGTTGATGACTCTGTCCTTTATTAGGCTCTCAGTGTGAAAGATTTCAGCCATGTGGTGGTCTGAGGCTTCACTACAATTAAATAAAGAAATAATTATTAATGGCAATAATTGTTGGTATAATTATTATTATTGTAATTAAGCTTGAGTGTTGCTGAACTTGAGTTTGACATTACCATGAATAAAACAGTCTAAACAAGTGGTTTTTACAGAGAAGACTCTAAACAGTGTCTGTGTGCTTGTCTCCTCAGGAGATCAGGAGTATTTAATAAATCTGATCGACTCTCCGGGTCACGTCGACTTCTCCTCTGAAGTGTCCACGGCCGTCAGGCTGTGTGACGGCGCTATAGTGGTTGTTGATGCTGTGGAGGGAGTGTGTCCGCAGGTGAGTATCACTGTCCACTTCATTTCTCTTTCTGCGAGGCGTTTGTGTATAAAGGAGATAAATCTTTCTCATTATCGATGTGCGTTCTACCCAGTGAACATACTACGTTTGCAGGCTGTTTTTGCACGTCACTCCATTTGGTTTGATTTGACATTTGAAATGAAACACTGACTGTGAGGTTAAAGTGCTGACTGTCAGATTTAATTTGTGGGTGTTAACGTGAACTTAAGCTGAACAGTGTGGGAGCTGTAGCCCTCTTTGTTCAAAGCCTCCCTCTTTCATGGGGCTTAAATATATTGGACCTTCATAATGATTTGAGCTTGGAAGTTAGTTCTAAATCTCTGACGGCAGTAAAGAGATCAAGATCATCGAAGCAGAATGGGCCATTTACCAGCTTTTCAGAGCTTTCTCATTTTATGGCCATCATCAGTGAATGGGCAGGCTCAGATGTCACCCATTGATCTAATTGTAGAAAGTTGGTCAAATGAGTGGAACTATATCTCTAATCAGGGAGGTTATTCAGTGGGTCAGGGGGTCCACCTGACACCTGTTGTCATGTGTCAGAGGTTTCCTGCCCAAGTCATGGTCATGGATGAGAACCGAACCATCTCCATTCCCACAATGAAGACTTTGAGATGCAGTTTAAAGTTCTGAAAGCGACTTCTGTCTGACTGGTGCCAACAGTCCTGGACAAACTGCAGGACTGCTGAAATAATATAAGCATCGGCCGCCCAAAGAGGCTCAGTGACGCCAAACAAAGCTGGCTGTAATCTTAGAGTACTGTGTGTAAGCGGAGCAGAGCTCAGGTTGATGATAAGGAATGCATATAGCTTTCATAGCACAGTCTCGTCTGGATCAGACAGCAGGAGGTGTCCCAGCTGACTCACTGGTTGGAGACATGACTGTAGATTGTAAAAAGCCCGGCAAATGCTGTGTAACACTTACCAACTGTCAACCTGCTGTGATGGAAGAAGCATTAAGATCTCTCCTAATCTTAAAGGTAACAATACCCTGGTGTAAAAACACTGTTACAAATAAACATCTTGCATTCAATACGTCAAAAATAAGGGTAGTCATTCTGCAGAATGACCCATTTCACAATCTCATATATTATATATTATATATTATATTCATGAACTATCACAATGTTGTCATCCTGCAGCTGGTTAAGACGGAGTTAAGTTTACTTTCTGTTGCCTTCTTGGTTGCCCTACCCTTGTGTATCATAGTTGGCTAACTGTTTTCTAATTGCAAAGTAACTTTTTACTTATAAAATGTGAACTGCAGTAGAATTGTGAAGGAGCATCAAATGGAAATCTTTATGTAAAGGAGAAGCAGCTCAAAACTTTGCTCAGGTAATGTGCTTGAGTTACAGTACCGGTCCAGCTTTTTGAAACACGTATTAGTTTAAACTTTACCCGTCAGCCAAGCAGAGGTCAAGAACTGAAAGCCTCCTCATATTCATTTATTTATTTGCTAATCAATATTTCAGCTACAGGAGGTGCAGGAGGTTAGAGAAGAACAATACCTCACAGTGAAAATGGAGTTGGAGCCAGTAGCCACTTAGCTTAGCTTACCAAGACTGGAAGTCTAGTTTCATTTGTGGAAAAACAAAATGGCAAGTTACTTGTGTGACGTCTCCGCACAGAGCAAGGCTGCCTGTTTCCCCTGGTTTCTAATCAAACTAGCGGCTGGTTGTAGCTTCACGTTTAACTGAATACTGAATTTCTATATGTTGCATGAAAAAAACAATACATATATAAAATACTGGCGTCACATATTTGGTGATCAGCCAGTCAAATCTTTCCCTATCATATGTCTGTCTTTGTGGATAGATACCTGCCAGAGTTAGTGCTGTGTTGTGTAGAAATGAGACTTTTTGGCATGTGTGTATTTGCGCGTAGACCCAAGCTGTGCTGCGTCAGGCGTGGCTGGAGAACATCAGGCCTGTTCTGGTCATCAACAAGATAGACCGACTCATCGTGGAGCTGAAGCTCACCTCTCAGGAAGCCTACACCCACCTGCAGAAGATCCTGGAACAGGTGAGGAGGCAAGCTCTCATCTGACAAAGCGCACAGTCAGCATCACTCACTGCAAATCCTCCGCAAACAGCCCCTCAGCTCTCTTTGTGTTCAGCTGCTGTGAATCTGTGCTGTGCAGTGAAATGATTTTGTAACTGAGGGTTGATGTGCATGCTCTTCCTCGTAGGTGAATGCTGTGACAGGGACACTGTTCACATCTAAAGTGCTGGAGGAGCGGGCAGAGAAAGAGAAGGAGGAGGAGAAAGAAAACCAGACCTTGACTGGAGATCAGGTTTATGACTGGAGCGCCGGGCTGGAGGAGGCTGACGACTCCCACCTTTACTTTTCTCCTGATCAAAGAAATGTAGTCTTTGCCAGTGCCATAGATGGATGGGGTTTCAGGTGAGGCTGCTCTACTGTTCACGGACTGGGGGCGGGGCTACTGTAAGGGGGGCGTGGCTGACCAGGGGATATGCGGTGGAGTTGAATGAATGCGATTTACATCAGAGATAGTTTTTT
The DNA here is from genome assembly GCA_008933995.1 of Datnioides undecimradiatus. Classification (NCBI taxonomy): domain Eukaryota; kingdom Metazoa; phylum Chordata; class Actinopteri; order Lobotiformes; family Datnioididae; genus Datnioides; species Datnioides undecimradiatus. The sequence continues at coordinate 3,831,729 of WARS01000067.1, read as the reverse complement.
TGTTGCCGTGTCCTCTCCACTGTTTTTATTATAACAATGACTGACCTCGTAAGTTGCATCAGTGACATCAGAGGTATGTACAGCGTGGAGGGTATAAGTGGAAAGAAGGGTCCTCAGATTGGCTTCATAGAACAGCAGAACAGAAGGCCATTTCAGTGGAGGCTGCTGATCGAAGCGCAGTGAAAGACTACTTCAGTTTAATTAGTTATTTTGATTAAATTTCATTTTTTTAACCATCCTTTAGGGCCTGTGTCCTCGAGGAGCCCTTTGCCGTAATAGTAACAAATGTGTTATTTCAGCTGATACCAGGTTAACACTGAGTCAATCCTTCAATCTGAATATTTCGACATCAGCGCAAACTAATTGACACAGCAAACATGGAGTTTAGCTACTTTTCCAGAGCCGGAGCGCTTGTTGGGGGGTCCCAACATGATTCCCCCGTTTATTTTAGCCCCAGGGATTCATAATTGGTTACCACAAGCCTGGAGCACCCACTAACTGAATCAGTACCCCACTGCTGTTAGATACTTCTGAATACATTTTCAAATGTCCACTAGGTGGTGCTGTCAACTCAGATTTAATACATGTGACACTGAATGACCCGCCATATGATTACAGAACCAGAGACTCCAGCCTCTCTGTTGCCTTTGATGACCTCATTCTTTTCTTCAGTTTGAGACTTTCAAAATAAAATACATCTTCCTAACCTTTCATTACTTTATCAGTCCCTCCAGAATATTTATTCCACATTAAAACAGTGACATAAAGCCTCCTTGCTGTGCTGGTAGTTTAGTGTGTGACAGTCAATGATGAGGACACGCAGACCTAGTTCCGAGGGTAGCTGTGTCCTTGTGATCGCTCTATGCTATAAATAAACAAATGAAGCCCCAGCGGAGACAGCTGAGTGTTCTTCGCCTCTGAACCCAAGACAAGTGCTTACTGTCTGTTGCAACAGAGGAGGCTGTAGTAACAAAAACCCGACTTTCCTCAAAGCTGGTAATAATCCATATTTTGAAAACTCTGTAGCATGGTTTGTGAACAGAACATCAGTGCTCTGCTGTCAGTGAGCCTGCATACAAAGTGTAGATGTGGGACTAAGAGTTTGATCTTGTGTCTTCTAGCATCCAGCAGTTTGCCGAGATCTACAGCCAGAAAATGGGTATTAGGACAGAAGTGCTGCTCAAAACCCTGTGGGGAGATTTCTACCTCAATGCAAAAGCAAAGAAGATTATGAAAGGAGCTCAGGTAATGTAGATACAACTAACTGTAGGTTGTTCTGAATGTATTTCCGTCTCTCTTCTTCTCTGAAGAAATATCAGGTTCGCTCATCGCTACTGTTACTAATATAGCTCCTACTTGCATGGTGAATTCAGACATAGACAGGGCTGTGGGTCTGTTGCATGAGGAGCAACACCAGATATGTTGTGCAAATGATAAGTCAGATATCTAATTAGACCGGTACACACTTGTGTTTTGTCCCAGCTTCCTAAATTAAGGTGTCAAGATGTCCACATGTGCACACCATCTATACACAACATAACCTAATATAATGAAAGTGATACATTGTTAAAGGACGTACCCTGGCTTAGCACAGAAATCCTCTCAATCAAGAGCCACTTCTAAGAACAAAGCGGTTCTGCAGCAGCGTGCAGTGCAATCGAAATGTCCTCTGACTGCTCCACAAATTCCCTACCTGATTAAAATTAGCCTCAAAATTAAAACTTCACACACACACAAATTCCAGTGCGCATAATTCTGGTCATGGATGCTGAATTTCCTCCCTGAGACACCCAGAGTGGTGTAGAACAGCTCTCCACTGACAGTCCGAGCCTGGGGGATGCATTCACTGGCCGCAGCTAGAGGAGGCAACCAGCATGCTCTCCTGATCTGATGCACTGACTTCCCTCTCTTTGAGTCTGCAGCTTCTTCCACTGCTCAGGCTGCTGTTTGGGCTCTGGGTGGTAGCAGGTGATGATTTGAGACTGACATGAAGAATATGGCTTTTGATGTTTGCTGTCTGCTGGAGTTTAAGCTCCATGGTGACAGTGAAACATGCACGGGCAGCATCACAGACCAGAGCAACAGTATAACAGTATAAAGAATTTTCTCCTAATCGTTTGAAGAACTATTGATGGCTACAGGTGTGTTTTAGGTGGCACAACAGCCAGACGTGACAACAGTGAAAACGACAATGGCTGCTCCTGGAGAGGCTAGTTTAGATCCTGCTATAGCTGTAGCAGAAGAGATGGAAGAGATGTTTCCACATTTCTCCCGGCCGACTTTGGCGACTCCTCTTCTGCTAAGTGACATGTTTTGTTGATCTGATCTCAGGTTACCCAGTGACGGACTGAGATAGACAGATGGTTCATTCAGTCACCCACCAAGTATTTTTCAAGGGAGCTCTTCTCCAAACAGTTTCCAGGGAGGACTCTGGTTGTCCTGAGTAATAAACCATCTGGCACTTCAGATTGTCAGGTCTTTGTCCTCGGTAGGTAACTCAGTAAAACCTGATGCATTTGGGTGAAACACGAAACTGAAGATGTATGATCTATGTATTTCTAATTGATGAACATTAAGAGCTGTTGAAATGGACTGATGGTCATAACTTTAACTAATAGGTGTGTGTGTGTGTGTGTGTGTGTGTGTGTGTGTGTGTGTGTGTGTGTTTGTGTGTGTGTGTGTGTGTGTGTGTATGTGTGTCAGCTGGTCTCAGTTTCAGCTGTTTCTCGCTTCATTTCCCCTCCTCCGCTTCTTCTGTTTCATGATGATGTTTGATGAACTTTGCTTTAGTGTTGTACAAGATGACAGCCATAAGTCTTAAAGTCCTTAATCTCCGAACTGATTGATTGATTGGAGCCTGACACTGTACACATTAAAACCTTTTGTTTGCTGTAAACCTTCAGTTGAATATTGACCGGCTCCTCAGCAGTGAGGGAATTGAGAAATGGCTCTAGTCGAGAAGTAAATCCAAATTGGTCTGATTCGTACGCCGCCATGTTTATCCGCTCCTTTTGTTGATGCCGGTGAGCTTTTCTGACAAAATGACATCAGACTCATGCGCCTCTGATTTTGGAAATTTGCAGTAACAATGAGTCATGTCAGTGAAGGAGAAACGATCCTAAGCGTGGCTTCATTTCACAAAGAACAATAACATCAGTGCTGGCTGTAACGTCTGTTAAATGATAGTTCGAAGTGAGGACAGAGGCAGCAGCAACACACTGACACATTGTTTTACACAACACGGGCTTAAATTTCTAGACTGCTGTGTATTCGACACTCTAAACGCGAGTGCTGCTGCTTCCTGACTTAGTTAGTGAGGGTAAATATCCTGTGTTATAGTAACAGTAGTGCCACGCAGGAACGCTTATCCTGTTTTTTCCTTGACTAAGAAGCCTAAATGAAAATAAATGATGAACCAATATTCTCTCATTTCATCAGGTTGACTGACTGTTGCTACAGCAGCTCTCAGGCTACAGTCAGCTCAGCCTTCAGCTCCCAGAGCGCCAAAGTGTCATGCATGCAAAGCATTCAGGCTCAGAGACAATAAAACTGAAAAGCAGTGTCGGCTTGCTTTTACTGAACAGAGACTTGATCAGGAATCAATGTGAAATCAATTAAGAGTCGAAGTGATAAGCAGAATCAATCATGAAATAATGAAATAATAAAAACCATACTGTTTAAACTTAATAGGGAAACTGCTCATCACCCATCTGCTGTTCCGTCCTGAGACCTGAGCTCGATGCAGCGTGACCCTTTCTGTCCCCCTGTCTAGTTTGTGGTCAGTCACTACCGCAGGTCTCTGCTGTCCTCTGTTTGAGGCCTGGACAGTTGCTAACTGACTGTCACTCTCAATTTACTGATGGTTTATTAACCCTCTGTGAACTGGTGTGCCAGGCAGTTTACCAGACCTTAGGGTTCCAGCAGTATGGTGTTTCCAGCACTTTTGCTCTAAACCTGCCAGTAGTTTGTTTTTTTGCTGAATTGGTATCTCTAAACAAAACGTAGACAGAAAAAGTTTATTTCACCCCTAAATTGCTTTCACCATGATGAATACTTTTATTTAGATGCATAGAAATGCACTTCCTGAAGGTGTATTTGACCTGAAAGCAGCCACCTGGTTGTTCTATAACCATGCTGGCAGTCTGGTTGTAAAGATGGTTGGTTCTCCACTTTGATCTAAACTGATATAGCCAAATAGCTACACGGATCACCATGGAACCTGATACACACATTCATTTCCCTCACAAGGTGAGTTCTGATAACTGACTTTTCATTTAGCCCCATCACCACATCAGTATCTACTCTACTAATACAGCAGGTTGTGATCTGAACATTAAAGCTGTTAAACAATAGCATATTAACACTGTTAGTGTTGCTTCAGTTAGCCTCACAGAGCTGCTGGCATGGCTTCAGACTCATTATAAAAACTAATACAAAGTCACTTACTAGCAATGATCTATGGCTGATTCCACTCAGATCGGTTGAATTTATACTGTTAATCTTCATCAGCTGAATTATGTCATTATGTGAGCGTATGATCAAGTTATGATATCATGCTTTCTGTTTTGAACTCTTTTTTTTGTCCTTTGTATGGCTTAGAGTGGACTACCGTTTATGTGGTTGAATATCAGTTTGCTTCTGTTAAAAGTGATTCTATTGAGATGAATAATATGAAAAAGATCTTTATTGATGTTTTGATATTAACTTCAAGGAATTCACCCAGCTTTGCTGTGATCAGACCAATCAAATGTATGATGCTGAATAATGATGACGTCCAGCCCTGTACTATCACAGATCACACCAGCAAATGGCATTGATCTAACCTGATCTGTACTTATGCATCTGTGTCTGTGCACCAGCCCTGCTCTCAGTGCACAGGCTCTGCCTGGAACGGTCACGCCACATCTCCCCCACACTGTCTCTCCTTTTTAAGTGTAATGAATGTAGAACAGATCTGTGAGATGCTAATGGACCCTGCCTGCACACTAACATACTGCCGCCCACTCAGTAGAGCCAACACGAGGTGTACTCTGCACCAGAGAAGCAGACAGCCTGGTCTGTACTCACTTTGAACTGACCTGACTGAGCTTATCCTAATGTGCCAGATTTGAGACCCAGCCACACCTAATGTTAGATTTCAGGCATTTCTACCTCCAGGACAAGCACATGGGCTTGCTTTAGACAAACATGTGAAAAGAGTCTGGCCCTTATACACATTAAAGCAACACAGTGTACAAACTGGCAGTCCACCAGTACAATCACAAGTAGCTTATAAGAGGCTGTTCCACTTCCAATGATTTTACATCTCAAAATTGGTTTGTACAACTCTCTTAATGCGTTATATAATGCCCTCTGTCGCTTTGAATGAGCTTTGCAAAATAATGTCATCAGGGTTATCACAACTGGCATTTAATAATGTTATTTATTTATATATATATTCATATATATATATAGATAGACTGCTGCTGCGACATAGCGGTCACCTCTTTTCCTCCTCCTTCCCCTTCTCATGGTGGGCCATTGTGGCCACCCCAGAACGCTCCCTTACCTCTTTGGCTGGCTTGTTGCCATAAATTATAATGAAATTAAACTTCACGTTATTGACGAACTGGATGTGGAGAGATAAGGCTGCAGAGACGCAGCGTGGACCTGGCATTATTCCAGCTTACTCACGCCTTCACTGGCTTTTGGGGTCATGAGTAAAACGGAGAGGCTTTTCAGAAAGCAGCGCTCTCGCAGGATGGAAATGAGCTTTGCAGGTTGACCCTTTGAACCATTTGCGTGTGTGTACACCGTGTGTGCTGCAGAGAAAGAGCCTCTGATCTTTCTCAACAGTCTTTATTTGTGTACTGTTAGCATTTGGGTTGTTCTCATTTTGGCTGCTTATATTTTAGTGAACTATTTTGGAATTACTGTCTTGTGCCTTTCTTACCTTACAATAAGAGACAACCACACTTTTAACACAAGTGTGTAATATAGCATGTATCCTTTTCCTTATTATAAATCAGTTTTCTGATCTGCTCTTGTTTTAATTTGCTGTCAGTTGTGTTTGCTGTTGCAATCCGAGCACCTTTCACACTGACAGGTTCACGACACATTCCACAGCGTTCTCTTCTTCAGACACCACACAGATCGACTGAGCCAACCGGGGTTTCTGGTCTTTATTTATTGATTCCTTTCAGTCACCTTTACTTTGCTGTTTCGCAGTCGCTGTAACAGTTGACTCGACTTGACTTTTTGCGCAAATATATCCCGTTAAAACCTTTCAGTGGGTCAAAAGACATATTGCATCCCGTTCCCTGCGGGTATTTCATGTGAAACACCTGTGCCCACAGTGTTTCGGTTTCATAGACGGCAGATTTACAGGGAGAAAGTGGTGAAGTCGAAGCAGGATTTATTCCTTTACTCATTTGTCTTTAAAGAGAATATCAGAGCAGCTGGGTTCTGTAGAATAATTCTGTTGTTGCATGGATGAATGGAAATGTACATTATAATGCATTTACCATGTGGCCAGCATAGCACAGGTAACACATACCGGTAATGAATGTTTGCCAATGTGTCTCTTGTGCTCTCATCATGTTGAGCTCCAGCAGTTTGCTAAACTAGCCACGTAAATTTATCATATTTGTCTCATTTTATTCTTTCATTCCAAATGTTTTCCTGTCAGTGAGTTATTTCCTCTGACAAACAGAACTATCTCCCAGAGTTTTCCTTTCACTGGCAAACCAAGGTCCGTCACCCTGCCTTAAGGAACGCAAGCCCCAGGAAAATTACATTTGCCTGGGATTCAGTTGTAGGCTTATGTGTGAGTTTGTGATCCAAATGCGCGTTCCATCCTCTTTCCAACCCTGCCAGGAATAAAACTGCAAAACTGTGGAAAAGCACTTCACATTTTAAGCATTGTAATATAATAAAAAACAAACAACAAAGTGTTTGTTATCTGCAGCGCCACTGACAAAACTTTGGCCTGGAGTAAAGTGAACGTAGGAAACGCACAGTCCACTGAATGTTGAATGTTAACCTCTCTCTAACTCACGGACTGAGTGTTTACCATGAAGCCAGTTCACACAGTCACATCCATGTGACCCAGCCCTGCTGTACTAGATCACATTGGCATTTCTGTAGATGTAGATAAAATAACAAAATGGAAATTTAGGGTAATTCAGCAACATCAGCAAGATGTCCAAAATATAAAAGAAACATAAACATAATGAGAGAGTAACACTGTAATATTTATTGGTATGAGGTTGTTCATCAGAGTGGCCTTGAAATCTCAACTACACAATCCATTGGAAACAAGTGCTCAGTCACACTCCCTCTCCTTAAAGTCATTCTGATGCGTCGTGTTGTTTCCTTCTTTGTCGCAGGCCAAAGGAAAGAAGCAACTGTTTGTGCAGCTTGTGCTGGATAACATTTGGAGTCTGTACGATGCAGTTGTCACAAGGAGGTGAGTGATAGATACCACGGTGACACAAATGCTGTTATTGACTCAGAAGAGGTGTCGCTTCCTTAACTGAATCATTTCTCTGGGGTAATGGGACGTTAAATGTGAAGAATACAAAGTTGCAAAGAGTCACAGTGGCCACAGCTGTTAGCCTAATGTTAGGTCACAGTAGCACACGTATGGTCATTTCTACAGATTTGTTGAATTAAATAGATATAGGGCAGAATGTGTCACTGTTTGTCCTCTGCAGGCTTTCTGTTAAGTTGTCTGTTGCGTTTCTGTGTCTAGAGACAAGGAGAAGGTGGAGAAGGTGGTGACATCACTCGGGATAAAGGTGATGGCCAGAGACTCTCGTCACTCCGACCCTAAAGTCCTCCTCTCTGCCATCTGCAGCCAGTGGTTACCTGTGTCCCAGGCTGTCCTCTGTATCCTTGTCTTGTTTGTTTGTGCCTGTTATGGACTTAGACCTCTGAGGACCAGAATCGCTTTCACTTTCATATTTTTAATTTATAAATGGATTAGTACCCAGTCTTCTTTAACACAGACTGTAGCGATGGTGTGCGAGAAGCTTCCCAGTCCATTAGACATGGCGGCTGAGAGGGTGGAGAAACTGATGAGTGTTGGAGCGCAGCGATTTGACTCGTTGCCTGAGCAGACACAGGAACTTAAAAAAGGTACGAACGCACGCACACACTCACACACATGCGTGAAAATAATATAGTAGAGATTTAGACCTCCTAACTGCCAGGGCCCAGCTAAATCACCAAACCAACCGACAACACACCCAGCTCATCAGTACACAACTGCAGGTCAGGCACAAATCCTGCATGAACTTATTGTAGCGTATTGTGAATAATGGAGACATTCAACAGTCACTCATTATCCATCATTTTAAGTTTTACAGCTGTGGGACATTGTAACAGTGCTCAAACACTTTGACCACATGCTTCAGTCGTGTACTCTCTACACTGAGTATGGTCACATATCCACAGAGATAAGCTCTCCTGTAGCGTTAGTTATTGCTTAGGTCTGAATCTGCAGCGAGAGACTGCCTGAACACTGTGGGAATAAGGACCCAGCTCTGAGTCTGCAGCTGATAGACAACTACAGTGCACTGCCACAATGTTCCAGCTACAGCTTGCGCTGTAGAATCATGGACACAAACAGACTACACAGTGATGGGCCAATCAAAGGCGTCACTACTAGTGTTTAATGCGGTTGATGCAGGAGATACAGATTCGCTGTTTGAAATAAAATATGAGCAAACAGTCGATTTGTCTCCAGAGGAGGGGTTTGTTCTTAGAACTCTCACCTTCGCATCATCCGGCCTTGAGGTAGTCCCTAATCATCTGATTAGAGGATGATCAAATCGCCCCCACTAACTGCTCTGATCTAGTTGCCTCAAACATTAGCGATCACACAGCTTCAGGTCTTCAGTCTGTTTCTGTTGTCCGCAACATCTCACACGTGCACACCGCAGTTCTCTGGCGGCTTAGCTTTTATGAAGTCATTTTAATTATATTTCCTTTCAGCTCATTTACAAAACGTGTCACTTGCCAAGTTTACTGTTCAGCCAGCAAGGAGAGCCTGGGACATTCAGAGGGGAAGCTGTGTTTGTGTGTGTATTCTGTCCTCCACATAAGATAATTTGACAGAGGAATGGCGGCTGAACTCATACAGAGATCACGCTAAACCTGAAATTTCTTTCATCCAGCTTTCATCTCTTTCTGATGTGCGTTTGACTCATTCTTCCTCTTGAACGTTTACAGCATTCCTCAAGTGTTCCAGCGGGGAGAGTGCCCCCACCATCGTCTTTGTGTCCAAGATGTTTGCTGTGGACACCAAGGCCTTACCTCAGAACAGACAGAGGTGAGTGTGTATGTGTGTGTGGGCGTGCTGGAGGCCTCTTGTTCCCCCTTCCCTCATATACAGACACCACTATAAACATATTTATCCAGAAATTGCATCCTTATTACAGTCCACAGTTGACAGAACGAACTGAGAAGTGTTGTTGTTGTTGGACTACTTCTAGTTCCAGTGAGATCTGATGTCACTGAGGTCTGTGGTTACTAGAGAAAGGGGCAGCAGCATGTGATGCGCGTCACATTAGCACCCATTGTTCTCATGCACAGGCAGTATCCTTGTCAACTCGCCCAGACATTTCCCAGAATATCAGTTATTCAGGAGAACACCAAATGAACAGAGTTGGCTTGTTTTTGATTTTTGATTTTCATCACTGTGAGGATCAAAACTTAAAAAGATAAATAGATCAAAACATTCCAACACCTATTGCATCGTAATGGCTAAAATCAAATTTGGAGAAATAAAAGGCAGGAAAACTGAAAGTGTGCTTTGTTTTGTTATTTGGGAGAACATAAACAGACATTCAATTAATTAATTTATTTTTTTACTATTATGAAAATGAAGCATCCTAAAATCAGGCCCTGCTAACCACAGGCTTTATTTCTAAGCTTTATTTCACGAAACCTTGTGTACAAGGAGGCAGAAATCGAGCGTGTGTTATGACACACCTGGGAACAGCTTGTCTCTCAAAATCTGTGTTTTAGTGTGTTCTGTCTCTTTTTCCTTCCACTCGTCCTTTACTGTGGGTGTTTCTCTCCCTGAGTGGGATACTGCTGCTGTTTGCCTCTTCTGTTTTTCTCGTGTCCTTGTTGAAGGTGATTTAAGGGTCAGGCCACAACCACCGACTCCTCCACACTCTGTAATGGATGGTGTCAGGTTGACCTGGCCTGGCATGGCCTTGCTTGGCTTGCCTCCCTTGCCCGGCTAATGCACTCAGACATCACGCAGCTCCCGTCATCAGTGTCTGGCCCATTACTCTGAGCCTGGTGTCACAGACTCTGTCTTCAAGCCCTTTATGAAGCTGGGAGACATGTCTGTTACTTCCGCCGACGGGATGAATAGATTGGAGTGTTGCCATTTGTTATTGAAAGCACATGCTCACAAGAGATGGGGATTAATGTTGGGGAGCCATTAAACTGTAGGTCCCAGTGTTGGATTAATGGCCTGGCCTGTGGACCACGTGTGTGAGCTAATAACGGGCCAGAGGGAGCTCATTGTCTTTGCCCCGCCTCATTATGCACAAGGGCTGATCTGCATTTGCTAAATTGTGCTGAAGATGTAAACTGCTCCATTGCAATGTAGTGAACTGTTTTGACAGCCAGTATAGCTGTCCTCAATTAATATTTGTACCAGCATTACCTGCTTAACACAGTGAAATAAACAGTTCTAGGTGATTCTCTTCTTTCTCTTAACTTACTTTATTAGTTCAGATCAGTTGAGTTGCAGCTGTTTCAGAAACACAGCTTCCAGTGTTGTCAGGTCAGCTAGCAAGGCATATATATGACATATTGGCATTCAAGATCATGCCTGAAATGTAGTCATGCTCATCGTAAAACACAAGGACCATGAAGATGTGGTGCAAAACATTTATAAACCAAAGATTTATAAACCACAATACTGGAAATAGGAGGTGCGGTCAAAATATGATATGGTTGTCTCTGCTGTTCCTAAATGCAGCACGACCTGGTTACAAGAATACAGCTGTAAGCAGTATACTGAGTTACGCTGCACAGTCACCAGCAGGGCAGGACCCACAGGCCCTTACACAACCACTGCCCAGTGCACATTTGCGATCACGCGCCGGAACTCAAACTCCAGCAGAGTTCAAACATCAAAAGCTGCGACTGACCGACAGCCCCTCAGTCCACACCCTTTGGCCCACATGCACACCGGCTTCATCTTGCATGGAGGGGGCATGGAATATGACCAGGTCACCAGAGGGCGATCAAGATGTTTTGGCAACACTTTTGAACAGCTGTCGTGTCGTCCACCTTTATATACACTCTGTGGCAGGAGCAGTGGAGAACTTCACCAGCTGAGCCAGCGCACTTCCTGTTAACTCCCAGCACATGAGTGGCATGGAAATAATTAAGTGATATAACTCTTGAGGGCTTTTATTAACCTGACTGTGTTTGTGAACACAGTTTTGGTTTTGAAGGGTGGAGAACATTAACTTGCCTGCCAGTAAAAACTAGCTGTTTCTGCCTTCTCAGGCTTTAATAAGGTGATGGTAGATTTAAGGCAATCTTTCAGTTTTACTCATTCATAACCAAGTTACCAAGCGATACTGAAAGATAAAAATAATTATATTTGTTGAGGAATTCAAAGGATTCATACTGGAAAAGTGAATTTGGCTCTGAATGTGTTAGATGTGTTCATGGTATGGCAGCAGATTGTACGCTCAAGGACCTTTTTGTGGTTGTAGAGTCAGTGCCGAAAAAACTGTATTATTGACTGCACTGCTGTATTCCGCCACTGACTGCTGACTCCTCTCTCCTCTGGAATCTTGTCTCTATACAGGACAGTGTATGCGGGGTTCATGTGAGTGTTCTTCCAGACACAGCTAGTTTTAACATAGGGGTTGATGTTGTGTAGAACATCACCAGACGTATCCCTTAAGGACTTTATCCAACCTGGAAAATGCTGATTTATAATTTTAGACATCGTGGTGTTTTATTTGCCAAATCTGGGGTCAGACTGATTTTCCTCCCCACGGGATGCATTTTTTTATGAAGCCAAATAAACCTTGAATATCTGAACTCATTCAGAACTTTGGATGTCTTAGTACAAACATAACTTATGTCCTGAGTCTTCCTGATGCACTGGAGTCCAGAAATACATGGGCGAGCATACACCGTGTCTGCTCGTTGTACCCTCCCTGCCTTTCCCTCTGTTTTCAGCTTCTTGATCTCAAGCATATCTGGTGCAGAACAGGAAGATCCTACTTCAGCCCTGTTGGCTGGCATCGTCTCTGCTCCCCTTCCTGTCACAGTACTAGATCCTAATTGCAGACTCTACTGATGCACTCCTAAGGAAACAGAGCGGCAAGCTCAGAAGAGGATATATAGACAGGCTGTCAGCGGGGGGTTAGAGGATGAGTAGGGGGCTACAGATACTTGAGAGAGACAGAGAGTGAGAGAGGCAAGAAAAGCAAAGTATAAGAATGAAGGAAAGGTCCTCTTAGACTGTGAGCTTGGAGGGAAAAGCCTGTCCAAAGTCTCAGCTAATGAGCCAACAAGGACTTCCATTCTCTTTTGCCCACAAACCTGCAAACGGCTCACATACACACTGCTGAGATTTCCGCGGCAGCCCATGGCTCCAGCTGCTTCCAGAGGAGCGGGTCATAAACAAACTGTACGTACCCACCGCTCCACAGTCTGCAGTCTGTGTGACTGTGTGACACCTGGTTTAGATAGCGAGTGTCCAATGAAAGGACATGCACTGTTCAAAATACATTTACTATGCTATTTATGAACCTGACAAGAAATTGACAAATGCCTGTAAGTGGTTGCATCAACTGTAACTTAAATGACTCCAGCTCTTTCTAGTGATAAGTGACAGTTTCAAAGTCTGCATTCACACAGTTGTTTACAATAAAGTCTGTTCCATGCCAGATTCAAGGAGCTCTGTGCAAATCTGTGCACATACACCGTGACGGTAAGCTCCTGTGACCCAAAGCTAAGGAGTTTTTTGAGTTTTAAACCCAAAACATTCCCAAATGCTACGCAGAAAATCAACACCACGTCCTGCAGATCACCGGACAATATGGTGTTGATTATACACTTGTGGACCTGCAGGAGAGTCCAATGTCTTTTCAGCGAGGACTTCCATAAGACGAGTATTTTCCATCATGACAGCTCAAAAGCTGGCCCAGAGCTTTACAAATGTAGCCTTCAACGTACTGTTCCTCAATATGTGGCACACATGCAAATGTCAGAGAGAATTTCATCTCGGTCACCACTCAGTTGCGTTTTCATACACTTGATCCATAATGGAAAACATCTTCTATCAAAATCCCTTAGCAGTAAAATGCGATGAACTGTGTTTTGCCGACAGCTTTAATATCAATATATTGTTTAATTTTCCAGCACACTCTCTCCTCCCTTTTCACAATGTTAAAAGGTCTGTTTGTGGTTGTGATCATCCGGCTCCAGTGTTTGGAAGCCATTACCTCATAACCGCAGCAGGCAGGGCCAGAAACCAAGTCCTGGCATTCCCATTATTACCAATGAACGACTGATTTGACCTCCCGAGGAAAAAAAACAGTGACTTCGTTGTGGTCTAACGGGAGGCATAACGGCTCGCATGTACCACACCACAGCCATGTGTTTATTTGGATGCAAGAAAAGTTCAAGGCTCAACAAAATAAATTGATAACCTTCACTTAAACATCTGTCCTGCTTTTGGTCTGTTTGTCTTTTTGGTTTTGGAGGAAATCATGTATGAGAAGTGAGCTTCAGTGAGCGAGCTGACTCTTGCAGTTTGAAGCTGTCAGTCAGTTCGAAGTTATTTGTTCTTATAGCCAGGCCATCATCCACTGGGGTTTGCTCTTTTGTGGTTTCCTGTTAGAATCCTGAATTCAGGCTGTGGTCCCATTTATATCCAGTTTATGCAAAAGAGAGGCGCAATCAGTCTCAGTGAGTCGGCAGGGCTGCTGCTGTTGTCAGGGGCAAATTATGGGCTGTTTAAAGTGGTTTGTCATCATGGAGCTGAACTCTGTGTCGGCTGCCGTCACTCAGGCCTATTGTGAGCAGCTGCGTTGCTGCAGTCATTGTGGTCTTTTTGAAGAGGGTACACACACGCACACATATGCTAACACTCCTACCACATTGCCCTCGTGCACACAGACCACACTGCTTACACAAAAACACACAGGTCATGTAGCAAAACTAATGCAGGGATAATTGTGTTCTGTTTTTACAGCTCGCCCCTGAGGTACCTATCTGGTTAAATTTAAAGTTTTCCACTTCAAGTATGTTTACTGAACAGAGACCATGCTTTCGACACGGTTTCTGATCAGAGAGGCAGGCAGAAGGTCGCAAGTGTTGAGTGTGAAATCTTGCGCTCCAGTTGTCCAGCAGAGTGATGTTGTTGCAGAGGTTGTCAAATGTGCTCATATTTGCTGCATATCTGTTCGGTCATTCAGTGGAAGTCAGGATAGTAGTTGATTAATGACGAGTTGAATGTAGTTAGGAGCCTGGGGTTAATAAACCAGAACCTGCAAGTCCGAAAGATGGTGACAAACTGAATTTGTTTTCCAGCTCAAATACAGAATGAGCTGTGTTTTTCCAGAGGGCTGGAGTGAGTAGGTTGTTTTCATGTTTTGATCCGATCCTCTGAACTGAACGTGCTCTGGAGCAAGCCTGAGCAGCCGGCTCCATGATGCTGGAAAGCCTGGATTAAGCACAGAGTTAGCTGGCTAAGGCCGACACAAGCACGGCGTGTGGGAACAGAACTGTCTCATAGGGTCCAGCCAACAATACAAAGTCATTCAGTGCACGATTAAGATTCAAGCTAATGGGTGTATTGCTCAGGCTGGACCTGCTGGATCTTATTTCATCTGGTCAGTGGTACCTGCTGTGACACATGCTAATAAGAAAATCATTACAACTACAGACTTTACGTGATGTTTTCTGCCTCCGTCTATGGTTCAACTTGAAAGTCACCTTGTCACACTGTGTTTCTGACCTCTAGGAAACTGCCTGGATGTCTGATGCAATTCTGACCTCTGTGTGTGTGTGTGTGTGTGTGTGTGTGTGTGTGTGTTTAGGCCATTGACTCAGGAGGAGATTGCCCAGCGCAGGGAGCTGGCTAGACAGAGACATGCTGAGAGGATGATAGCTGATCAGTCAGTACCAGAGGGCCACAAAGACCTCACCCACTCAGGGAGTACAGCACAGGAAAGCCAGCCTGCAGGGCTCAGCACAGGTAAGAGAAACTCTTTATTTATTTTAACACACAAGAGTTTGACAAAAGACTAGTACCAGTGTTTTGGATGGGGTTTGTGTTTGGCCTTAAATTTTACAGGGAGCTGTGGGGGATTAAAATGTTTGAAACAGCCAAATAAAGAGAAAAAACCCCTCAACATGTACAAGTGAGATCACACACTCCCTGTGACCAACTCTCACCGGGACACGTTCTGTGTGTCTGGTTTCTCTCCGGCAGCTAAGATGGAGAGTCTCACATTGAAAGACTCGAAGCCAGAGGAAGAAGAAGAGCAGAAGGAGACGTTCATAGCGTTTGCACGGGTCTACAGCGGGGTGGTCAAGAGAGGGCAGAGAGTATTTGTACTGGGACCGAAGTATGACCCCATCCACGGCCTAAGCATGGTAAATCAGTCAAACAGTACCTGCCCCACACTTCTCTTTTGCCTGCATTATGTAATAATCTGTGGTAAATTTAAAAAAAAGTTTTTGAAATTGAAATATTAATAAGTAGGGCAGACAATATCAAATATTTTATTAATTTTTGAGTAAAAAGAATTTTGCTACAGCCCTAAAACACATTTAAAAATAATGTCTTGTTAATATCTCTTGTTTTATAGAGCCTGGTGCATTTTCCATGATTGCTTTTGGTCTGCTCACACCTGTAGCCAGGATCAGTCGTCCCAGACCAAGGAAGAATGGCCTATTTTTTTGCCTTTTAGCTCTGTTGTGTCACCTGTTTATACTGACTACTTATAACAAACCAAGACCAGTAAAGATGATGTCAGGTAGACCGAGCCATCTTTAGACTTTGGGCAGGAAAACAAGTTGTAATGAGGATTTTTGATCTTTGATCAATGATCAATGATCTTTTTTGACAGATCATAGTCTAGATGAAGAATTGCCTATTGAGAAAATTACCAGCATAATGATTGATTATGAAAAATGATTTCTTTCAAACAATGGCAAACAGGTCAAAAAGGATGAAACAGAGCCATCTTATCTGTTGGAGCAGATATCCTCTTTTCACAGAGCTCCTCACACTGTTGTTTGATTCACACAAGAGTTCTTATGACTATGTTCTTATGATTCTATGCTTTGCACTAATAAATAGAGACGGCAGGCAAGGTAGCCAAACACTTTAAGTTAAAGTGTAGCCTACTAGGGGAGAGTTGGTGGGTTTTAATGTTGATGAGTACCAGTGTTCACATATCCAAAGGTCCACATTTAGCCAAAGCAGCAGCATTCAGAAGCAAACTTCCAACTATCAAAGCTATTACAGTGGATTTAAAAAGTATACACATCATTATGAAATTTCAGGTTATTGAAACGATACATAAATAGCAAATCCCTGATTGCATGAGTCTGCACGCTCTTTCATGATGGGGGCTCTAGCTGTGTTCCGAATTAACCAGGCACTTTCAAACTCATGCCCAGAGATAAACAGCGTCCACCTGTATCCAGATTCAGATTTAAACACCCCCACTGAATGGAAAATGGAATGCCTGACCCAGCTGTCCACGCATTGTGATCTGTTAACGCTATCTCTGTGTCTCTCCGTTTTGCTCCATATGCTTATTCTTTCTCTTCTTTGCCAGCTGCCAGAGGGCTGCAGTGCTTCAGACTGTGTGCCCGAGGTGCCTCATCTATCCTGTTGTTCCATTGCAAGCCTCTACCTGCTGATGGGCAGAGAATTAGAGGAGCTGGAGGAGGTGCCTGCAGGAAACGTCCTGGGTGAGTCTGCCTTTCTCTAATTTTTGCCCATAGCATTACTGCGGGGCTGTCCAGTGCCTCTGCAGACAAAGTTTGTAATCTCAAATTCTGGAATCAGGTTAGGTCATCGCGTTCCATCCTTCTCAACGACTCTGTGGTCTTTTACACGATTGGCCCATATACTGCAATATCAAGAGCAAAGACAACTATGACTCACAAAGAGCATTTTGATAAGAATCCTCCAATCACAGAGCTTAAAATTCTTTATGTGCGATGCTAAAAAGACTCTTTGTAGAAACTCGGTAACATATTCAGCAGTTTAGTTCAATTCACTGTTACACTGAGTGCTGATTATGGATAGATTCAGCTAATATGGAGTAGTTTCTCTGTTTTTAAAAGGGGTTTAATTTTTGCAAATTCATCCTTACCTGCAAAGATGTGTTTAAGGCAATTTGGAGACACCATGACATGTGATCAAGTTTAGTTTCCTCTGTAAAATCTCCTACACACGTCTTCCCTTGCACAAACTTTGTACATCGAGTCAAACCCGGATCACTCCTGGATTCTCACATCACGATGTTAGTCCAGTTTCTTGTCCATGTTTCTCTGATCCCTCACACCTCCTCTCCTAAACCCTCCTCCCTTGATTCAGCTGAGCAAATATGTGTTCAGGCTAAATGCTTACACACATGTTCACAGACCTTTTCTGACCATCACACACACCATTTCCACGCGCATTCTTTATTTGACTTAGCGGTCCCTGCAGACGGATCTCTTGGCCGGCTTTATTTTCCACCGACAGGGCTTTTTTTTTTCCCAGAGACATTCCCATGAATGACCTCTTTCTCTAGCCTACACATTCAGACACACCTTACAGCTAATTAGGCCCTATTTATAATCCTCTCCGGCTCCAGCCTCAGTAGTTAACAGCTCTGAAAAGATGTTACAATAATGATGTATTTACATTTTTGGTAAATCTTAAATTAAAGACTGACATCTGTGACTTGACTCTGACATCTGACAACTGTGCCACAGCAGCTGACTGGATTTAAGCTAAATATATGGTTATGACTGTTTTCATAGTTTGTCCGTGTCTTAAATGGTCTGTTAATGCAAACAACTGAAGTTTCTCCATGCAGGTATTTCCCTTGGTAGTTTTAAATATCTATCTTTTTATTTCAGTAGCATAACAGTGAATGTTATTTTATTATTAAGACTTGCAGAGTGCCTTTAAAGGCAGTTCTATGTCTACCTATATTTATCCTTTGGTTTACATTTACAATCATCGGTTATTCTTAGGAGTCTTTAAGAACAAGTTTGTGCTTCACTTTATCGACAGGTGCAACCTTGAGTTGCAGCCATGTGCAACTCTTTTAAATTAGTAATAAGTAATAATGTCCAGTACTTATCTTGGTTGTACTACTGTACAATTTATTACTGGCACCACCTCAAAGATCCAGCATCAGTTAGGTGCCACTTCGTCTGTTTTGATGTGTTCAGTTTGAACACAATGAAACTCTATAGCGTGTATGTTTGTGCATATTTGCGTAGTACATGGTGATGACTGTTGCTCGTACAGTACTGATGTGACCTCACATTAATGCTCCTGGGCACTTTGAGCGGAGAGCTGCAAACACTGAATGAAAGTCCGACTGCGTGATATCCTCCAGTGAGACTGTCATGAATTATGAAGGAGACGTGCATTAGGATATTGATGTACGCTCCTCAGTCAGTTAAGGGCGTGGGGCAGAATGCACAGTAGGAACAAGTTATCAATAAGGCGATCTGCCCTTGAGTGAGCATCACGGATCCCTCTGCTCCTTATTTAGTTTGGACTGTCAGCTCACAGATGGGCTGTAAATGGATTTTGGGAGTGGCCCATACGGTATAGACCATGGGCCTTCTTTGGCTGGTTGCACAGAGACAGACTTAATCTTAGGCTTAGATCTAACATGCTTGGACTTCTTGAGTCCTTTAAGTACCAGTAATTTACTGTGTAATGCTTTATGTCAAATAATCTTGTATCTGATTATGGCTGGAGTTGGAAATGTTTGTTTTTCTGCTCACAAGTGACAGACACTTTGCTTTTCCAACTGTTGATGCTATGTGATGATACTATGTTGACTGATTTAAAGCTGTTCTTCGCTCAGGATCATACTGTAGTTCTGTTAATATCGATGCATTCCGTGGAGACCAAATGTTTCATAGATCACGATTAAGCTCCTGAGGTGAAAATCTGCCTTGAGCAGCTGCTTTGTTTTGTACCTTTGCAGGTGGCGACAATGTCACTCATTGGCCACCTTGTTACAGACGTGAATATCTCACAACTTTTTAATGGACATATAATGGACACGTCAATGTCTTCAATGACCCATTGACATTTCCATCACACCATCACGCAGTTGACATTTTCTGCGTAAACTTTTCAACATGTATCAGATTGAGTTGATACGTCACACGATTTTCCAATATTGTCTGGTATTTTTTATATTTTAATTTAAATTGTAACACGCACACAGATTTTAGGCTTTGTAGATTAGATTTGAAAATAGCCACAGCTTTCAATAACAGCGGATATAAAGAGCCTACACACCCTGATGAAACTGCACGTTTTTTAAAATGTAAAGGCAACAATAAGAATGTAAATGTTGGCTGCGTTCCATCTTTAATGTGAACCTATAGCAAACAAAAATCCACCCAGATTGCAAAATTCTGCACACCCGTTCATAACGGGGCTCCAGCTGTGTTCAAACACCCGCCATCAATGGAAGTGATTCTGATTGAAACCAGATTAAAGTCAGCTGTTGTCATTGGAATCGCCTGGATATTATGGTTCCATTTTACTGGGACAGCCATTGGTCCAATGAGTTGCCAAACATCTAATTGGAAAGTCTTGCTAACACCTGGGTTTTAGTAGTTGTAATAGCTACCAGTCGGGAGAGGGACAGAAAAGATATGGATGCCTTTGGATGAACCATGGAGCTCTGTCAAAGCCATCACTGTAACTGGAGAAAATGTGGTACCACAGAGACATTGACATATTATTATTTTTTAATTATAATAATTATCCTAATTATCCTAATTATTATTATTACATAGCACAGATCCAAGTGGACCAAGGCAATGTGTTGGAATGGCCTAGTCAGAGATCAGACCTGACTGAAAACATATGCCATGACCTACAGAGAGCTGCACACAGGAGAGCCCCTCACAGTTCCTCCCTTACGTGCAACTATTTAACATAGTGCAACTATTTTGCACGTAAGGGAGGAATAAAATTCAAAACTCTACATTGTTAGTGGAGTCTGAAGTTAATAGAGACTTGAGCCTTTATATTGCAAAAACTTGCATTTTCACAGGGGCGTTTGCATTCAGTGTAGTTTGCACAAACCCGACCCCTGTCACATGGCATTTTTCTAATTTGAACAGCATGTCTTCGCTGGTGCTTACACTCCCCACCACCACCGTCTTCACTCAGTAAATGCAGCAAACTGTGATTTTGTGGGTGTTTGCCGCAGATTGATACAATTTAAAAATGCCTGAGCGAGGAGTTTCTCTTTATTTTATGTTTTCAACTGTGATGGATAGTAATGATGAGGTAAGACGCAGCTTGTTTCCTATTCTACTAAAAAGCTTGATGACTAAGCAGAAAGTTGGACTAGCGGAAGGCGGTGTGCAAACAATTTCTGCCATATGCACATCCAAGAAAACACACTCCGTCTTTCTCTCTGTGTCTGGGCCATGTGGGAGCCATCACTCTTGTCCTGTTAGTGGACCGCGAGCAGGGAGGAAGTTAGAGCACCATTGTGTAAACCCCACCAGGCTTGGCCTTGATTAGACCCCCATTATTATCTGACGGCTGGAGCAAGTAATTGGTGACGGAAAGAACTACACATCACTCTCTCACACAAGTATACACACAAAGCAGCATTTGATGTTGAAAACATTGTTTTCAAGTTCATTTTCTAGTATGTCGGCACACTGCACAGACTGCAGAACAAAGCAGTATTTTCGTCCGTGTGTGTGTGTGTGTGTGTGTGTGTGTGTGCGTGTGCGTGTGCACCCTCAAACCTTTTACTGGAGAAGATTTCTGCAGTCAATGAACATCAGCATTGATCAGTCACAGGTTGGGTGGTGAGGATGAGCTATTATAGATTTATATCTTTATATATATATTTATATATATATAGATTTTCTGGTCATTTAATCCATCTTTCTAATAGTTGAGTAAAATGTATGCATTTACACATATACCTGGCTGGAAACTCTTGTTTTTTAAATGTGATGTAAAACAAAGAATATGATTACATGTTTCAGCCCCACAGAGGACCTTTGGGACAGCGACACGCATGTTACACATGCCATACAGTGTCATTCTTGATACCACCACCAGATTGCACCAAAGTACTACATACAGTGGTTTAAAAGTTCTTTTCCAAGCACTTTTTAAAGTATGTTAAATGTGTAAAATGCTCTGCTGTAATTCGTGTTTGGTTTTCTCACATACACACTGAGAAAGTTCTGGATCCATTAATCACACGCTCTTCATCCCGCCCACAACCAACCGACTGTGCGATGTCACCGGTGATGGCGCGGCATGGGGAGATTTCTCCATTCAGCATTGGTGAGGTGTCTGTTGTGCACCAACATCGGCTAAGTGTCGCTCGTTTATACTTTTATTTGTTTATGCTGTTTGTTAGCTTGTTACTGGCAGGGACTGAAATGGGGTTAGTGGTTGTGAAAGCTATAATAAAAGAAACGATGATGGTGGAGCGCGTTCAGATCTTTCTAGCCAAATGTGTGACTTTGCAAATGCAGCTTGGTGAACACTTGGATTTCAGATTTTGCCCATATAGACACCACCCCTGTCTGGAGAATGTGAGTCAGTGTAGGCAAGGTCATTTGTAGAGCATAAACATAAGAAAAACACATCCTTTTTTTTTATTGATCAGTGGTTGAAGTGACGTGTGCAGCGTCATTAATTCTCTTTTAGGGTCTTTCAGCTGATTGTTTTGGCTTTTGTCACCTGCGACTGTGCTATCGTCATTTTCAGGTCTTTCAGGTTTTTAGTAGGATCTGATGAACCTGCTGTTCACAGCAGACAATAGAGTTGGTGGAGACCAAAATAGAGCCAAGCAGAGCATGACTATTGTGCCTTCCCTATATAAATGTGAATTATGCTGTGTGTGTTTTACAGAATAACTTTTTATGGAAACTAAATGGCATTTGTGCTCCTGTTGTGCTGTCCCAAGTAGCCAAAAAAAAAATAAAAATCAATGCAGTTTAAAACCACAAATGTCCTAAATGATACTGGTGAGATTTGAAAACTTAAATGCATATGTTTTGCACTGTTACTAAAAACGATGTTCAAACTAATAATCGCTCTTAATCATCAGATGTGACCCACTTGATGTTCGTATCAACAGAGACCCTGCCCTCTGCCTGTCTTCTCTTATTTCCTTACTGTTTTACAGTGTTTGGGTCACCTCTGAACCCAGCCCATAACACTATGCAAGGTGTAGGCTCGTAATGATCCGGTTGCATCGCTGTCTCTGTCTCCTCTGATAAGGATGTATAAAGAGCTACGGGTCTGTGTGTCTGGTTGACTGAGGGCTGGTTCATTTGTGCCTTAGAGTATAATTGCATATAATTTCATTTATTGGTTTCACTGCTTTGTTCAGGCCGACACTGCTCGCTCTACTTATTCACTCTCTAGCTCACTTGACCCCTGCTACGCTCTCTCTCTTGTTGAGCCAGGGAACAGGAGGCATCTATAAGTATGTATTTAATATGTAAGTATTTAATATGTCATTGAAAATGTTAGGAAGTCCTCGTGGAGAAAAATATCTTCATGGACCCTATAGGACCTTGTAAAAGTGGAGCTGTATCCATACACATACAGAAATCATAGCAAAGCCCATGCTAGTGATCATACTAATAAGTAGTTGGAGACCAGTTATTTTTTTATGTCTGTGTTGTTGCCACAGTGACCCTTCTTTCTCCCCACTCCAAGGATCATTCTGTCACACACACACTCTCTCTCTGTATTTCTCTCTTTCTCTTTCTGCATGTTTGTTAGTCCCTCTCTCTCCCTCTCATCCGCTCACATTAACAGCTACAGCAGGAGACTGACTAAAAGACTTTGTCTCTAAAAGCGTAACCACATCAGATAATAGTTTTCATGCTGAGCTGCCTCCAGCTCACATTTTCATGTTGGGTCTCTCATAAACGATCACAGCACGACGTTACCTGATTCATCTTGTCTTTTAGACCCCGTTTACACCAGACCTTAAAATGTGATCCATATCCCGACATGTAATCCGGACAAGGAGCAACACATGTTAATGCGAGGTGTAAATCCGTTGTGATTGGATTGGGATTGGATCTACCTGATCACATCATTTTCAGGTCCTGACTAACAGACTTGGCCATAAAAGACATGACCTGATGAAGCTTAACTGTGTTAAAAGGTAAAATTAAAAAGCTTTAGGAGTTAAAACGCAGAAATAAAAAGTGAGGGATTCTGAGTGACAAATGAAAATCATGTTCTCTCTCAGTTCATCATTATTATTTCAATACAACACTTTCTACACACTTTCATGCTGCTGCCACAGTCTCTTCTGCTCAGGTGACGTTGCTCTTCCATCTTTTCATAGTCTCTTTTTTCCTTGCCAAAGCTACCTTTTGGCGAGGAGTTTTTCCTGGTCCAGAATACAGGGAAAACCCATTTTCTGGTTATGACGGTTATGATATAACTTCCTGTACTGATTCCAAAGTCCAAACCATCCAAGAGTGTGGTCTGGGCCGTGGTCCAGGGAAGGTTTCACACCTGCTATTGTGCTTCAGATCAAACTGAAAAGGTCCCTAGTTCCAGTGAAGAGAAATCTTCAGACAACAGTGTTCTACTGGCCACCTAGTTTTAGTTTTGTCACATTTCAGATATTTAAATATTGTTGGTTATAGAATAAACACAATACATTATAGTCTGATTTTTAGTTGCGGTTAGTGTTTTCTGTTGGGGGTTACTGGGTTTCATTTATACACTCTGGCTGTTTGAACAGAGCTGCTCGCTGCCTCAGCCTTGCTTACTTGGCACTTTGCAGGTGCCTGCGCGTTCCACAACAATGCAGTGTCATTATTTAGAGGCTGGAGCTGTCGCTTATTGCCTAAAATGCTGCCACTTATCTTAGTTTGTGGTAAGCAGCTGCTTGATAGCATTAATGCAAACTGTTATTTGTGCAAACATCTACAGGAAGATTAAGTACTTGACAGCTGGCATTAATCTTTCAGCTGTTTGTACCAAAGCACCTACTACACCCACAGGCTGTATGGCTCTTGATAATGGTATGTTAACGTCACTTATCTTTTAATAACCCTCCCAGCTGTTTTCACCTCTTTGTGGATAATTTTTAGTGGGATTGTGGATGAATTTAGTCAACAACTGTGTTTCCTTTTATCTTTCTGCTAGTTAATCAACATTGTCAGCTGAGAAATAACATCACTGAAATACAAGATGCTGCTTATTAGTATATCGGGTCAAACAGGCGACAAGGTTACATTATCGGTTATTATTTGTAAATGGAAATTGAATGCATTTGTTTTTGTTATAAAAAGAAAGTTCTTTGTGTGGTTTTAAACTTATTTTTTGTTCTAGCGTTCAGGCTAAAAATAACCCATTGTGTTGACAATTTTGGGGGAAGGGACCATTTCCTGTTTAACAGATGAGGTGTGTTGTTAAACCTTGCAAATACATCTGGCCATAGAGTGAATATGTAGAATATCTTTATTAACCTGCATACAGAGGGCAGTAGAACAGTGAGAGCCTACTTTAGGTTTAAAAGCTTTTAAATTAGTGTTTTTAGCCTTGACTCATTTTAAAATCTTTGAACAGTTTACTGCTGTAATTTCCCATAAAAGGCAGAATAGCATCTATTGGGGCTAACGCACTCTGAGCCGTGGTAACTCTTTGACTACCTTAACAAAAGTCCTTTGTTTAATTTTCTTCAGTGTTTTCGATTAGTAGCATACACCCAGCCAGTGCTGGGATTTATCTGTGATTGCAGCTGAGGGAGAGTACACAGCCAGCTCGATGGTGTTTGATGGTGAGCTTAGCAGGGCCAGCAGTTTGTCACAGGGGTTAAAGACGTGGGCAACATCAAACTCTCATCATCAGGGCCTAATGTGAAGCAGCTGTCTGAAGAGACGCAGCCACAGCCCGAGTCATCTGAGTCAGAGGAAGAGGAGGGGAAAAAAAGGAAAAAGCACTGAAAAAAGGAGTCTGAGTGAAATGAATGATGCTGATTCAACACTGGGCGACTTTATGAAAACATTTGTTTTGCATTAGGCTCCTCTCTCTGCATGCCAGCGGTGACTAGCGACCCAGATCTTTAGCAGAACACACCATCTGAATGATTTTACTGATGTCAACCACACAGGGGTGAGGCCAGCTGGGTTCATTTCAGTGCAGCGCAGATCGGATCATGAATAATGACACTATTTCTTGTAGTGTTCCAGTTCAGACAGTAGGACTTCTCTGTATAGCATACCCCTGTACGTCATTATTGTTAGTTTAGTTTTGCCTTCTGTCTTTTGTCTGGGAATAAAATTGTGTGTGTTCATTTTTGGATGATTTCTAGCCTGGTTGCATGAAAATCATTTTTTCTGCTAAAAACTAAAAACTAGTGGACATTTGATTGTTTTGATAAAACCTATAATTACTTTTGGTCATATTAACCAATATACAAAAATAAAATATATTTCCGTTTCAATAAACTGTAAGAAATAGCAAGTGAGACCTTGAGCTCAAGTTCATTCTGGACTCGGTTATTGAGGGTGAAGCTATCTATTCTTCTGCGCACATAGGCCTTTTTCATGTTGGAGTAAAAGTTAAGCTTGTCAGTACTTGAAATGAATCAACGATGAACTGACCAAGTAAGTCCTTTTAGTTCAGACGCTTATTGTCTGTGCTTCATCATCTGAAATCAAGGCATTCAGTTCACTTTGTCTTCTTAAACTGTACCCTGGAGCTCCCGTGAGCTTGAACCAGGATGTTTTGGATACGAGTCATCGAAAGGCGACACCATACAACAACCGGGATGACATGCTGTTTGGTAGCATGGTTGGAAATGAACTTGCTGTCCTCCAGGCGCTGTGGCAGGTTGAATCCAAAATGAGAGAACCACCCATCTGTTTTTAACCTGCCACATTCTTCAGCCGACAGCGTGGAACAGCATGTACAAAATTATAAAACATTAATATTACTACACACACAAAGTTGTGTAGTAACTGTCCTCCTTAACTGTCCACACACAGGCAAAATAAGTTTGTTTAATGTCTTCTAGAGGCTTCAGAGTGTTTTATATGTTTTTGCAGTATCTGCACATGACAACATACAACAACTGGGACAGTGTGCTATAAGTACGTTTGTGAATTATTGATTTTTAATCAATGTTATTGTTGTTACTTGAGTTCACGAGGGGTACACACACCAGTAACAAATAAGTTACCTATGCAGACTGTTAAAGGATATTAAAAGGCAGTTCCCACCCTGGCAACAGCCTGTTCACCCCTCTGCAGAATGGCAAGTGTTACAGAAGTAACCGTTATAACAGCACCAGACTGTCCCTCTTCCACACTCTACCATAAATAAAGTTACTACAGCTTACATTTTGATGTACAACCATTTGTTGTAGATAATGAATAAAACAGAAAAACAACAACATATTAAAAGAGATGTAAAAGAACAAGAAATTCAATTATCCTTGTCTCGTCTGCACATCCGGAAGAAAAACTTTGTGATTTGTTTTTTGTGATCATACTAGTAAGCAGTCTGTGTAGCCAGTATATTATTGTTATCTTTTATTACAACTGTGTTTAGTTTCCTTTTTTTTTTTTTTTTTGACTGTTAGGGGTCCTGGTAGCAGCAGGCTAAGCAGAGTATTGCAGATATCTCTCTGCCATGCAGGCTAGATGAGATTTATCATCTCTCCAGTGAGTTCTGGATCTACCCCAGGGTCTCCTTCTGGTTAGACATCCCTGGTAAACTGTGAAAGGAAGTTGCCCAGGAGACATACGAATCAGATGCAAAATAGCAATGACTCTGCTTTGAGTTTCACCCAGTTGTCCAATCTCCTCACCCTATCTCTAAGATTAGCTGCAGCCACCTTTCAGAAGAAACCCAATGTGGCCAGTATCCAAAAGTCATGGCCATGGCTGGACAGCGTAGCACTCTGGCTCATAGTGGTCCAAGTACACGACCTGTGTATTACAGCTGCATCAATCCGCCTGTCCATCTCACACTACATTTTACCTTTACTTAGGAGCAAGATCCTGACACATTTGAATTCACTTGGGCAGCAGCTCATTTTCGACCTCAGGCAATCAATGGTTTTCTGGAACTGTGGCCTCAGACTTGGAGCTTCATACCTGGCTGCAAACCAGCTCAGTGCAGTTGCCTTCCATGTCTTTTTGAAGGATCTGGATGCATCTGCCATGGACATTAGTGGTCAGGGATCCTGGGCCTTTTATAGCTCCCCATTCGGGTTCTACAAGTGTGACAGAAAGTGTTCACTTCATCTGAGAGAGGTGTAGACATCTCACCATCTCTTCCTTATGTGAACTGTAATAGTTGTTGTTCCAGGTGTTGAAGCCCTGGTAGTTAGAACCCTTTGTTTTCTGTGTGGTTTCTTGGCACTGCTAACAGCTCTTCAGAAGCATGTACCTGGATCTCTTGTATGTGTCCAAATTGCACCATTCAACAAGTTTAGCCCAGATTTTCCTGAAAACCTAATGACAATGTTTCAAGCCAATTCAACAGGAATTCAACTGAACCCAAGAATGGGTTCGCACATATTGTTGCACCCCTTTTAACTCCTGTAGAGTGAAGAGTAATCACCTGGCATCAATATGTTTAACGTGGGGTTAAAGTTATATGTGTAGTTATTCCAGTTTTCCATCTGGCTTAAATACCTGCCACATGTAGAGTTCTGCTTGACCAACCCGTGTGCTTTAAAGGCATCATATGTTTCTTTTATACAGAAAAGGGCAAAAAAGCTCTTTGCCTCTGAAGAACAAGAGGATGATTCAAAATCTAACCGAACCAGCACGAGTATTCAAATTGACTTGCTGGGTTTTGTATTACAGGAAGGTAGACATGGTAAAAGGTGGACGTTGGTGGACAATGTTTGAACTGAAGTGCCTCATAATTTTTCTTACTTCTAGTATTGGCATTGAAGAAGCTTTTAAGCCTGGCAAAAACTGACAAAACTACTTGAGTGAGTCTTGTTTCGTCTTTCAAAGGCACTATGCATCTGTCGTCTCATTAGGACTTGTCTTAGTTGAGTAAGTTGCTGCTGTTGATGACTTTGTTTGTCAAATGGGTGTGATTAGATGATTTTGATCCGAACAGATGCTCACCAAACAACAAGCCTACTTTTGTGTGCGTGGTAGCGGCAGTGAGAGTTTTCTTATGCCCCTGACTCATCCATCTCTTCCTCAGTTGTCCTTGACACAGTTTCCAGTCCCAGCCGAGCCCTGCTGGGATCCCACAGCCATGAAACATTCTCCACCTCATCAGTCCCCGCTCTCCCCTCGGAAATTTATTGACCACCTCCTCCCTCACATCCCCTCCTTCTTCTCCTCTCCTCTTTTCTTTACTGTCTCTCTCTCTATGTCTAGGACTGCCTTCCACTGCCTCTCCGGTTCTGGCTGATCTAGATTTCTCTCCTCTGCTTTTCCTCCTGAAACAAAGTCCCAGGTCTTTGAAGCTCACATTAAAAAGTCGGTACATCTGTTTGAGCAAATATGTGGCTTGAAAGAAAGAGAGGGATAGAGGAACAAAAATAAAGAGTGCCTCCACTTCATTTAAACCCTTTTACAGTTATTCCACGCTATTTTCTTCACTTGCAGAGTTCCAGTCTCCACAGAAAATTAGTAACAGGCTACCTTTCCCATGGGATTTCTATAGCTAGGCACGAAGTCTGTCTTTTTAATTGGTTGTGTGTCATGAACTCCACTAACAAGCCCAATTTCAAGTATAACAAGATAAAAAGATATTATCTGTGTGAGTTTTACAAGTATTTACAGTAAAAGCTCCAAGACCATGGCCTGACTGAACTTAAAAACAACCTTTTTGTAATCCTGTTCTCTTGACAACATCCAAAGCTTTTAGGAAAACCGTCTTCAGCTTGGATAAATGCGAAAATGGGTGTCTCATGATTTATTGTGAATGAAGAAAACTGAGCTTTTATAAAACGTACCCTGTATTCCTGCCTGTGTTCCAGAGAGCACACTTTCAACCACTTTCTGTAATGATTCATCAAAGTATTGATCGTCAATCAAATGATCATTAAATGCAGACCGATCAATATCTCAGTTCAGCAGTGCCATTACCGTTACAGGGATTTGATTGTGGCCATTTGTTAATTTTTCTGAGAACAGTTACAAGCTATGCGATTACTCCACTGTGAGTTCTTAACAGAATGATCTGAAAACCTCTGAATACAAATCGTTTTTGGTTATAAACAGCTTTTTCAGGTTTAGGTACTTTCTGTGCATTACCATTTCATCTGCCACCACAGGGATGTGTGCGATCTGTATTTTGTGTTGGCTGCAGCAGGACGCAAACACCACATCTCATGTAAAAACCTATACTAGAAGCTAAAGGCTGCTATCCATCTGCTCTTTTCTTATCGCATAGACAAAAAGAGATTGTTGCATACAATCTGTAATCTCTCTATCTGTATATCTCTGTTTATTCGGGCAATCTAATTTAGCCCAGGAGCTCTTTTGCATATATGAACGAAACACAACAAAAGACAAATGCAGCATCAGAAACAGTCATAGACAGCATTGAACAGATTTAGAGTTCAACAAACAAAGAAACTGGCCAGTAGATTTAGACTTTTGAGTTTTGAAATCCTCAGTAATTCATTCCAGTCAAAAGGTGCAAATTAGTGAAAGGCAGCTCTGGTGAGCAGGCTTTTAAAATTATATGGCAGCGTTTGTGGGAAAACCTCTCAAAAATAAAAAATACAGAATGTAGTTTTGTTGCAGTGACAAGCACAGTATATGTCAAATATAACAAACAAATATAATGAACAATCCCGTATAACTACTGCTCACCAGTTGTTTCCATTCGACACAAGGCACGTAACAGAGAAAACACTCGGTTTGTCACAGTACTTTTAGTTTGGCCAATTAGATTAGATTTACCTTTGTTGTATAATTATCTACTGCTACACCATAATGCTGTGGCATCAAACCATATAGTGGGAAAAGGGCATTTATGCTGCAGACTTAAAGTTTGCAATACACGCAGTTTCCCTGCAACATAAACGAAGAATGCACATTAGTATGAGGCACCATTAAAAAGTTGTCAGACTGATCCTGTAACAATTAAAAACACAACCTGATTTTAATTTGGCCTTTCCTTTTAAAAAATAAATATGTTGTTGATGACTCATCTTGAACTCAGGGATGGTTACATACATGTGTCCACTCAGATATAATTTAGGGTGCCTAGCTAACCCCACCCATGATATTAAATAAGACTTGGCTGTTAGCCTGTAGATAGCTAGCAGAGTGGTATCATAGTAGTGAGTGTGTGTTTGGATTAAAGCAGGCAAAAACTTTGTTTCTATTTCTTAAGACCCTGCAGATTGTGCATGTGTGGATGCCAGCGGTCCCCTGCAGCCATGTATCTCTTTACAGTATCGCTTTGATTTCTATCACTCTTGAAGTTAAACCCCACCAACATGTTCTTTTTCACTCAAAATCATAGTAATACAGACTCTAAAGACCCTCTTATTCTTATACATTACGCTTGTCTTATTTCACAATCATCTATCCATCTTATTTTAGTGTTTACTTGCAAACCACATTAATCTACTCATCTTTTTCCTTCAGACACACATATTCCTGGAATTCTTGTCTCATTACACTGCACCATCATGCTGCCTCTTTTCTCTGTTCCTTTTCTCTGCATGTATCCCCTCTGTTGACTGTCTTTGTCAGCACTATGTTTGATTAAGTTACCCAAAAAACACAAATTACATTTTGGTTTTGTTTTTTTTTTTCCCCGAATATTGTCTAACAATAGCAGGTGATGGGCTGTTTATGACACAGTCCATTGAAATGATTGACACCGACGTGGTACTGAAGGACAACCCATCTGCACCGACCACTACAGTCTTTTGCCAAACAGTGGCATAATGTAGACCAGCATTAAACAGGCGAGGTCATCATGTGGTGTGATATCAGTATATCACCGTCACTATAGTGAGTGAATATGTCAGAGAGTGGTTCGCTGTTAACTCTCTGCTGATAGGTGGGAAAACTTCAGAAGCAGGCTGTAGGTGGGTCAGCTCTGAGCAGCGCAAAGTTAGAAAGTCACTGGCCTAAATAGACATCCAACAGATTGTGTGTGTGTGTGTGTGTGTGTGGGAGAAAGGGCAGAAAGGAGGGTATCTTCTGCTGACTGCATGACAGCACAACGCCCTCTTGCCAGCCTACATTTCCTGCTCACCTCCATTGCTTCACCTCTTTACATCAGTGACCTGGTCTCAGGTACCGATCCAGGACTTTGCGGACATTTTCCCACATCACGACAGACCTTTCAGAGCGATCGGCCATAATGAACATCTACACACAGCTTTTCCCTTGTCTTTCTGATTTCTCTATTGTTCAGTGCGAGCACTGGTGGTTCCTGCTCATCCTTTGTCTGAGCCATGTGGTGCAGGCATGTTAACACAGCCAATAGATGGCATGAGTGAGAAATAAAAGTAGATGGCCACTCCATTTATCTGGTTGAAACACTCCAGACAAAGAGACCGGAAGAACAAAGGCTGAGACCGGCTGTAGCAGGCACAAATGAAGTTACACTGTGGCAGGGATCAGTGGTTTATAGATGTGTTTGATTCCACTGATGATGGAATCTCATCTGTCCCGATTACTGGAGCAGATCATCATAAAACTGCCTGTATTAAATGAATAACAGCCTTGACAATGGCACAGAGACAGCATTCGAGATGGGAAAGAGACATTTGTCAAAGTGATACTAGAAGAAATATCACTGACTGTCCAAATGAATCATCATTAAATGTATTGTATCAAGCTGTTGATTAAGTAGACATAAATAGATTCCTGGTCATGTAGCTACATTTAATATAAATATAAATTTGACCCTTTTCTCAACTCTGTGTGCAACGTACTGACTTTATCTACTGAAGTAATATCTTTGTGACACAAGTGGTACACATTGTATGAGGCTCTCTTGCAAAAATGGCTATCTTCTAATAAGACAAAAATATTTCAGAAGGATGCAATCATTTTGTGATATTTGGCAAGAGGGCTGCTATGTAGACAGCTGCTCCAAGCAAATTTCAGTTCTTAAGTGTGTAAAACTTGCGATATTGATGTAAATCTTTGTCATTTATAAACTCTGTCTTCCAAATTATTTAACATTCACATGATAGTATGAATATTAAATACCTTGTCCACTTGTTATAGGAAATGTAAAAAGATAAAAATAAGTAGGAGTGACTTTTACACTTAAATGAACGCCACATTTCGGCTCCTGCTAGACAAGTTTACACAACGCTCCGTGCTGATGAAGCCCATCACTGCCAGACAGATCTCCATGTACTTCACAGCATACAATTTTTAAATCCTGTGTTACATTCGCGCCAGGCATCAGACACCAGGCGTTTTACATCAACAGGAAAAGACTGGTTTACCAGAGCTGTTAGTGCTGGAGCAGGCTACAGCAGCAGCTAGGAGTGCGGCGAGGCATATGCCATAAAAACACTGATAATAGTTGTGTAACTCACTTGTGCTCTCATTGCCAGAGAGGGGTGATAGAAGTTCTGCACTGTAGCTGCAGTTTAAAAAAAAATCTGTGCTGTACAAGCTAGAGAATGTGTAATGATTTCATTTCTAAGGTGGTCAACAAGTATGTTGTAGTTAACGTAGAAATTATAAGTAATGAAGTGTATAAGTTGTTACATTTAATAGAGGTTTTTCGGCCAATTTCCTGTCCAAGTCTTTAACAAATCAAACAGGCTTCATTCACACTGTTTTACCTCAGGCACTTGGAAGAGGACTGGCAACAGTACCATGTAACAAGCAACTGACTGCCCTCCACAGCGTGCATATTCTGAGACGGAAGAAAAGGACAGCAGTGAGTTTAACAGGAGAAAAATATCTCATTTGGCTTCACTTTCACATTTTGTGACTGACAGAAATACACATACTGAAATGCATTCTGTTACTAAACAGGTGAGGACAGACAAATGAGTCTAAAACATAGCCAAAGCTAAATGTACTCTTTCGTTTATATTGTAGGAATGGTTTTGCCATGAAAGCTCACACTGTGATGCCGGATGAGCAGGTCCCAAAGATCAAATTATTGAGTATTTGATGAGATCACGAATTGATTTATCACATTGATCATACGTCTCCGTGATGGGGGTATGGATTACTTTGAACACAGAGTCACGCCCACTAATCTGCATCCCTTTCAAAATTTTCCTGTGCCAAAAAACAACTTTCTGCTCTTTATGTGGGTCAGTGACACCATTGTGCTGTAATTTACTGCTGGCAAAAGTCTCAGCACTGGACGCCCCAAAGCCTCCTCGTATAGAATACAAACTGTATGCATGGTTAGATATCCATATAGGAAAGTGAGAAAATATATGTTTTTGGTGACTTGAGTTTACTGACCCCTTTAAATTCAATTTCAGTACTATTAAACATATACAACTTTACTTCATGAAGCCAGACGTCACCCTGACATTTCAACAACTTCTTTAAGGATACATTCTGTGAGTCATATATCTACCGTGCCAAGACTGAAAAGAAATATGCAGTCTGACTGTAAAATGAGAGAGAGCTAAGATCACCGTGGAGTAGCTTTTTTCTTAGCCTTAAAATAGCCAGGGGCTCTATTCCCTTTGGTATCATAGCAAAGAAATCAACAAGAGTCTGGTAGTTCGGCTGAAGTGGAAAATACTAGCATTTTAATAGCATGGAGATTAATGGCACTGACTCCATGTATCATTCATAAGGAATAACAGGAAGTTTCTTCAGCAGGCCACCTCGGGCCATCACACTGCATAGACCCACACATGTTAAAGCAGTTAACATTGTGTTTACTCAAAGATGTGATGATTTTCGGTCATTTCTGATAAATTGAGTCATCCAGGCAGTTTTGATTTAGACATTTTGTCCTGTTTAACCTGAATGTTGGGAACAAGTGTTCCACACGGTTGTTTATGTTGTTCACTCGCTGACAGCTGACCACATATTCTTGGCAGAAGGACTGAAAGGCTGTTGGAATAATAGCTGGCAAAGTACCTTCAGTTGCTGTTGCTGCCACATTTCCTACAGACTGCATTAATATGCAAGTTTCAGCACGAGACAAATGTGTTTTGGGAGAAACGTTGTGCAGAAGAACTCACCGTATGTACAGTAGTTGTGTAAGTTCCTACAGTGTTCAGCTAGGCATTAACAACATTTCAGTTGCATATTTGTAAAGCGTTTTACAGCCTGACTCATGTGTACTCATGTTTTTTGCTCAGTTTGATGGTGTAGTGATGTGGCTGTGTTCCAAGCAGTTAACTTGGTGATAGCATTTAGCTGCACTAGTTGCATGGCTGTTGGGATGGCTGCGTCAGTCAGTCGGATCAACACGTTGGTCCACCACTGGATTGACTGTGATGACATTTTGTACACATGTTCACTGTCTCCAGGATAAACCTAACTGAGCCGGGCATCATTTTAGATATTAGCATAATACTGTGATTTGGTATTAGAGTCTTTTCCTGTTTTTTTAAGGCTGCAATACAGTAAAGTAAAGTGCTTACTTTGGGGTTTGAAGGATTGAAATGGACATTGGTGAAACTGAACTGTTTGTGACTTTTAAAACTTAAATATTTCATGCACACATTGAATGCACCTCATCTTTATCAACCGCTCCAGTCAGTGATCTCTACAAGATGAGGTGGGGTGAGGTGAGGCTAATTGTGAGTCTTTGTAGGTTTTGTCCAGTTTGTAGTCTAATTGGTGCCAGAGTACAAAGACCAGTGTATGTTCGTATGTATGAAACATGTATATTCATGTGCATGTCACTCTGGCCCATAACAGTATTTTTACCAGAGATGTATCAGAATTTTATAATTTTTGAAAAGTAATTGATTTGTAAATATGTAATAGTTTATGCAGCTGTCCTCTGGTGGCAGGAATATGTTTTACTAGCATGCAGTGGTAAAACAT
Source organism: Datnioides undecimradiatus (assembly GCA_008933995.1). NCBI lineage: Eukaryota > Metazoa > Chordata > Actinopteri > Lobotiformes > Datnioididae > Datnioides > Datnioides undecimradiatus. The sequence goes on along the minus strand of WARS01000067.1, from coordinate 3,796,515 downwards.
GTTGCACGTTTGGTGCTCTTTTTAATTCAGTTTCTGCTCAGTTTTACCTCTACAGTGTCAAATCACTGCAGAGGAATAAACAGTTCCATGAGCTTACACTTGGTCACAGCAGCAAGGGAAAACTTTCTTCTAAGAAAAGTTGAGCAGATCCTGGCTCTAGGTGGGTGACCATCTTGACTGGTTGGAGGGAAAGAGAAAGAGAGAGAAGGAGAGAGACAGAGAGACAAAGGGAGGACACAGCAGCATACTGCAAGTTCTGCATAAGGATGAAGCGATAGATCAAATGACAGTAACCATAAAAGCTGTCCTGATGATAATGACAATATGACTACTACTGCTGCTAATGCTAATACAATGAGTATTATTATGTATCAGAGAGGAAGGCTTTTAAACACTCTTAAAGGTGTTCACCCCCTGAACCCAGACTGGGAGCTGGTTCCACAGGAGAGGAGCATGGTAGCTTGGTAGCTTGGTAGCTGTTCTACTTTTGAAGACTCTGGGAACAACAAGTTACTCTGCCTTCCAGGATCACAGTGATCTAGAGGGGTGATAGGGTGATATGAGCTACTTAAGATAAGACAGTGTCCGACCATTAAGCGCTTTGTAGGTGAGGAGAAGGTCTTTAACAGAGAGTCAGTGTCGAGAAGCTCAAGTAGGAGAGATCTGATCTTTTTTCCTAGTTCTTGTCCGTACATGAGCTGCAGAATTCTGGTCAGCAGGAGGGTCTTAGAGACCTATCAGGACTACCTGACAACTGACTGAGTTGCAATAATTCAGCCTAGAAGTAACAACATGTACGATTTTTCTTTTTGACACAAGATGTTTCTGATTTTTACAGTGTTACATAGGTGAAAAAGGCAGCTCTTCGGATTTGTTTTATGTGGGAGTTACAGAACATGTCCTGATCAAAGATAGCACAGAGATTCCTGACAGCGTTGCAGGAGGCCACAGCGATGCCTTCTAAAGTCAGTTTGTCTTTAGATAATGTGTTTTGAAGGTGTTTGGGGCCAAGTACAATAAGTCCAGTTTTGTCTGAGTTCAGCAGCAGGAAATTGCAGGTCGTCCGGGTCTTTACGTCCTTTAGGCAGGCTTAAAGTTTAGCCAGCTGATTGGTTTCATCTGGTTTGATTGAGTCATATAATCATTCCAGATAAATTTGGTCCAAGCACAGAAAGCCTAATTCCTGGTGACTTTTGAAAAGTACTTTTACTTTATAATAGCACTTTATAATAGGCTTCAAATGTATGTGTTTTCAGGAGCTTCAAAGAAGACTCGGGTTCACTAATTTGCAGTAATGTTTTCAGTGATCCACCAAATCAACCAACATGGGTTTTGGTCCACAGTTTATTCAGTAAACCAGGTCTGGCTTGGGCCCCATTCTATTACCACAGGTCCCTGGGCTCATTGTTATGAGTAATACCTGGATTGATTAGAGAAGACCTTGCCAAGACACAGCTAATAATGGCAGTAATGGCAGTAATGGAGAATGATGTAAGCCTAGTTTTGTTGAGTTATCATATTCCTGTTCCGTATGTTTCTGTAGTGCAACAGAAAGCAAATTGCAAAATGCATCTCTAGACACAAGGTGGTACACCCTGAGCGAGCAACTTATCTTTATTATGCTTGATAGGTCAGACTCAAAGTCTTTTGACAGCTTAGCATTCAGCTGAGCAGTTGTTGTCTGTGACTTTGGTGTCTGCATCGATCTTGGACCATCTTTCAATTATTTAATTGTTTGATTCCGTGTTTTATGTCCCCAGGTTTTTTTGTGTCGGCATACAAAAACTACTATGAACTATGTAGTTACATGACATTGTAACAAGTTTCTTGACAGTTGATAACATGCAGTTAAATCAACTTATATAAAATCCTTTAAATTTGGTGTGAACCTTTACAGAGCAGCCAAAACATTTACTGTTAGCCCCCACAACTTCCAGACTGCAGTTTTTACAGCTGGATTTGAGATGTCAGTGATTTCAGTCTTCTAAAGCGGGATGCATATTAATGAAGGCGGAAAAAGGACCTCTCACTTGATGCAGATGTAAAAACACCCACACACAGCAAATGGTCTGGGTCGTGCTCTGAGCAGGAGGCTGCAGCTTCCGTTCAGAGTGCGACAATAAAAGCAGCCTCGACTGCAGCTAGTTTACAGGTGAGTCATTTGTCAGAGTGCAAGTTCTAAACAAGGGTGCTCAGTAATTAGGCCTATTTTTGGCCCTTAAACATGGGGGGCTGTGGGACATGTCTGTGTGTTCATGCGTCAGACGCCCGGCTTTTTCAAAAGCAAAGGTGACAGCAGTGTGAATGTATGGGCTGTTTTGTTCATTGTCCACGCATGCATCACACTCCGTTGACGTATGTCAGGCTACCAGCCCCCTTATCACCTCTCTCAGTCTCTCTGTCTCACACACACACATACATGTTCAGTGAATGTAAGCAGACCTTGGTTGAGTCATGAGGAAGGTGTTCAGACAGACAGAGTTACAGGGGAGCGTGTCAGAGTGTCATCACGTATCCCACACAGCGCTTTCACCTAAACATGGTCTACATGCACATTCACATACGCACACAGAAGGGTGATTGTGTAGTTGGAATATTGAAAAAGCAAGTCTGAATCTTCGGTTTCTTACAGTTTGCTATCAGGATATTACTTATTAAGTGTAAATATGCACTGCATATTGTTCTTGAGGGCACTAGTGGAGCTAAACCTGATCAAGTATCGTCCTGGATGACTATGAGGAGTGCATGTCGGAGTGGATTTCAGCCACTCAGGCGTTGTTTATGGGGGAAAAAGTCAAATTAGAGCTCACCAGATGGCGGGCAGTGTAAAAAAGTCTGTCAGGCCTGTGTTCACTAGCAAAACACAAGCATGATTCATTTTTGTCCTTGAAAACAGCAGTTTGTCAAGTACAGCTAACTAAAACTGCTGCTGAGCCTTGTGTACGACGTGTGTGGTTAGATATGTTGTTAAATTAGACCTATGTAGTACATAAAATATGTGTGTGTGTGTGTGTGTGTTAAATAGATATATTTTGATATCATGATAAATGCACTTATCATGTGAAGTATTTATTGTGATATTATTTTCAGCCATACTAGCCAGCAGGAGCAATGCAGTGATATATGTGTTATTTGGTCAGCAGTGCAGCTCCCCCACTACTGCCAGTGTATTCATGATATGCTCGCATCTAGGCTACACACACACACACACACACACGCACACACACTTGGCTGCTCTCTGAAGCTTAAGTGGGACTTTCCAGTGCGAGGGAAATTCCATAGGATGTTAAAAGGGAACAGATTTCCAGGGCTCTGCGCTTGTACTTAATAAAACACAATCCACACAGAACATTTAACAATCTCCAGCCCCACATCGTATTTATTTCTTTTCAATCTGCCGTTTTTTCCACTGCTGCTGCACCTCTCATTTTTTTAACATGACAATAAATAGAACATACAGTGGTGCAAAAAAAGTTTTTGGACACCCCATGCATTTGTGATATATTGCATTAAGAATCACTCTAGGTCTAAGTCTCTAGGTGCAATTGCTTTTAGTACAGTCACAGCCAAAACACTAAACAAATCCTAAACATTAAAAACTTAAAATTGATTGGTTCCATAAAAATACATAAGAAATGTTGAGTATTGAGTACCATTGTGGTACCACCGATCCACTAACGAAGGTCATGCTTTTTATTAAAGACACTACTTTTGTTGTTGTGCTTTGTGTCTATATAAAGCCAGCACGTTTGAAAGTTCTTCAGAGACAAAAATGCCGAAAACAAGGTACCTAAAGCAGGAAACTCAGCTAAAGATACAGATTCTCAGCCAGGAAGGGTACAGCTGCTGCCAGATTGCCAGAAAGTGCTGAGCTTTCCTTCAGCAGTTGAATACACTCTGCAAAAAATACAAACAAACCACCTGCTTGGAAGACAAACCAAGATCTGGGCGTCCAGAGGGTTTCTTCAGCAAGAAATGACTGCATCCTGATCCGCATGTGCAGGGAAGATCGCTGATTGACATCACCTGAGCTTCAGCAGCAGTGGTCAAACCAAAATGGTGTCCAGTGTTCCACCTGTACTGTGCGTGGTCGACTCCTAGATCATGGCTTAAGGTCCTGCAAGGATGTCAAGAAGCCCCTGATCAATGAGGGACAGAGGTTAGCCCGGCGTCATTGGGCCCAAGCACACAAGAACTGGACAGCCAGGACCAGGAACTGGAAGAAGATTCTGTGGTTGGATGAGTTCAGTTTCCAGCTTAATCCTCCTCCTGCTAATGTGAGGGTACGCAGAAGGCCAGGCGAAGCATTATGTCCAGCATGTACAGTGCCTATTGTCAAGCATGGCAGAGGCAGTATCATGGTTTGGGGATGTATGAGTGCTGCTGGTGTTGGTCATCTCACTGTCTGTGATGTCTTTGAACTCTGCCAAGTATTGTTCCATTTTAGAAACCCGCATGCTCCCTTCTGCATGTGCACTGTTCCGGCAAGGTCAGAACTGGACATTAGACAAGATAATGCCCCTTGCCACACATCCAGGGCAAGCAGAACTTGGCTGCAGGAGCACAATATCCATGTCTTAGAGTGGCCAGCTCAATCCCCGGACATGAGCCCCATTTACAATCTGGTGGATTATCAAAAGGTCCGTTTCGAAGCGTAAACCAAAGAATTTGGAAAAATTGAAAGCAGTTATTCAAGACGAATGGGCGAAGATTACCCCTCAACAGTGTGAAAGGCTCATGGAGAACATGCCAGCCAGGATTAGAGCTCTACTGTGTTCTAATGGCAGGACTGCTAAATATTAATTTGATGATGTGATGGTTTATCTATTTTTTTGTTCAGTTTCGAACACATTCTTTGTTATTTGTTGACTCTGATACCGACAATGTCGAGAACTTACATGCTGAAACAGCATCAAGAATTCAGTTTTGTTATTTTTTCTTGTAAACAATGCAACTTTTTATTTTACTTTGTACTTTTTATTTTTTGTATATATTTTCTTATATATATTTATCTCTTTTTATCTTTTGTAACTGTTTTTGTATATTTGTCATGCTGGGTGCTTGTAAATTGCTGCTGCAACAGTTTGGGATTAATAAAGTTTATCTATCTATCTAAACAAAAAAAACATTTGCATTTGTCTGTCCAATGCAGCCACATAAAAAACTTTTTTCAACTACTGTATACATGGTTTCTCTCACTTCTGCTTGAAAAATGACTGAGAGGATGGTTGACCAATTGATTATCTGTCAAACAACCAGTCAATCAGTGAATTGACTAATTAATCATTTTTCAGGCTAGACTTCTCAAATGTCAGCGAGCCTTATTCACGTTATTTTACCCGTTCTGATCCTTTTCTCTGTTCAAATGATTTATTAAAAAGCGTTGTGTGCAAAGCTAACGAAGCCACTTTGATGTGGATCTAGTAACTATTTTTAGATTCATTTGACTACCAACATGGATAGATAATAATGTACTTTCATCAGTTGTGAACTAATTGAGTGTGATTTAATTTTTTTTCCCCATCAGTTCATCAAGATTTTTAAGAAAATGCAACCACTCACTGTCTCCATCTACTGGTCTACTGGCCAGCTTTTAATTTGAAAGGAAAGGGGAGAGTCCTGAATTGCTTTGTTGATCAAAATGACGAGTTTGCAGTCAAAGTGTGAGCGCCGCTGATCATTGTGAGTGTGAGAAACCCTGAAGAGAAACAGCCGTACACACAAATCGTACGTCACACTCGTGACTCAGTCATCCCAGGAGCGCAAGGTCACTCTGCTCAAACTCGTCCACACTCAGCTGTTTTCTCCCAAATCTCATGTTGTCAGTATACTTTAATTAAGTTACAGTGAAAACAGCAGAAATGAGACATTAAGATGAGTTTTTTGTGCATGCCCCCTGCATCTCTCGCTCTGCCTTACTTCATAACTCCTCCATTTTCGTTACCTCGCCTCTCCTTCATTCCTTTGTGTGTGTTGGGAGCCACTTTTAATGGAGGATGGGGAGGTGTGGGGGGGTGGACGCGGGGGGACATAAAGAGGATGGGAAAAAATATCATCTTTATATAACCGGAGTCACAGCCAATTGTGCTTGTGGTTGGAGGAAATATCTTCAGGCTTGAGTCATCCTGAGCTCTGCAGTTGGACATAACGAGACTTGGTCCCCCGAGTGTGTGTGCATACAGTATGCGTGTGTGTGCATGTCCTTGTGTGCATTCAAGCAGCTCAGGCTTCTCTCAGGTTTGGTCATTCAAGAGCTTTGAGGTGTGCTCACCACGTGCAGGAAATCAAATCAGATATTGGTGCATTCAGATTAGTTTTTAACGAATGAGTAAATGTTTGTAAATCAGGGCCATTACGTGTGGCTGGTGTGACGTTCATATATTGAGATGATTCCTAAAAAGCTTGTTTTGTTTCCGAGCAGCTGATTGAAATATCCTTTCAGTGCGGGAATTACGGCACATCAGCCCCCGGCCGTGTCTGTCTGCGAGTCAGCCAGGTCTTGAGAGCACAAGTCTGAGGCTATGAGAGAGTGTGTATGCTTGTTTTCCAATGTCACACATTCAAAGGATGCTTTGTTATGACCTGCTGAGAATCGTCATAGCTCTGCCGCTGTGTGTCTCCCTTCCAATCCAGTCTGCTGTGCGTCTGCAGCCGTGGCTGTGGGCTGGTCGAGGTCCTCTGAGTTCAGTTTTTCACTTTCAGGTTTGTTGTTCTTTGTTGGCTTGGAAGGTCTATAGGGATCCAGTCACCTTAGGGTAATTACAGTGTCAAGTTACATGGGAGGCGGCCAACAATGTCCTGCATCTGCTTTAGCAGTTATCCAGCCCTCAGCCCTGTGTGTCCATGTGTTCATGCTCTACTCAAAGCTGCACGTTATTGTTTAAACCCAACACTGTGCATGTGTGCGAGATAATGTGTGCCAACTGTGTCAAACACAGATGTAAATAAGTCTTTCATGTGAGGACTGGCTAACTCTTAGAGGATATAACCCAGTGGATTTGGATGTTAGGAGCTGAACAGTGATCGGCACTTCAGCCCTTTGTGATTAACTCAATTTTTTGTTCACATCCAAAAGAATTTAGCTCACAGAGGAAGTAAGAGCCAAGAGATTTGTGTTGCTGGTTGCTGAAAGAAGGGTAAGATAAGTTTAACCGAGGAAGAGAGAAATGAAGAGAAGAGAATTGTGACAGGAAAACTCACATGAAATCAAAATTACTCTTAGTGTAATCTAATCTTTTTTTTTATTAAACACTATCTGAATCTAGCTCCAACAAAGGTACTTTAATTTCTTCTGCCCTGAAACCTGAAGATGCTGCTGATGCTGCCAAAGTCCTCGTATGGGACAATCTTTTCCTGTGGTCTGTCTCTGATCGCCAGTAGGGGGTGCTGAAGCAGATGACCCAGTGCACCACAGTCTGAGTCTCTCCTGGCTTTGGTTAAGGCTGTAGTTTGGAATAAGGCTTAGCTAACAGCGGCCTTTGCTGTATTGATAATAAGTTTGAATTGTCACTCGTTTCAAATTTGTGAACTTTTCCATATTTTGATTCTGTCCTGTTTTAAATTCACTTTATGAGTTCTTGGATTGCACAGAATCAACAGACTGGATGTCTACCAACAGATGACGTCATATCATTTCTATATACCAGTGCACTGAAGCCTGCTTGAACATGAGAAAAAGCCAGGGCACCACCGTTACTCAAGGTTTTGCCTGTAATCTGACTTGTGCATTTGTTTGTTCTCTTCTTCGGAGCCTTTGTTATTTTCTTTGTCATTGCGCGGTGTGTTAAATAGGACTGTCTGTCCTGTGCGTGTGTGCATTTGGGAGATTAGAAGGGTTATAATGTTAGGTTTAATGCAGTATTCTCCACGAGCTGCTAACTGTGTTTTCTGTTGAGCAACAGACTTTGACGGATTTTAAAACATGTATACATATGAATATTGTCATTCATTGCAATGATGTCTCCCTATCCCTTTGTCAGTGCTTTCAGTCATTCTCCATAGGCGTGTGTCTCTCGTGAGTTATTTCCTGTCTCATTATTCGTCATTGCAGTCGTCCACAGAGCAGAGTGGAGCAGCACTTCAGCTCTTTTTAATGAATTGTGGAGCACAAAGAGGAGTGCAACAACATTAGCCTCCCACACTGATTATGCCATTTGATCTGCAGAGTGGCATGAACTTCATTATTACTCGTGTCAGAGGGAACGGCATTTCCTGATTCTTTCCTGCCTGACCTCATGGACACCACCAGCAGCTTCAGTGATTACTTTGTTACCTGGGGGGTGGAGGGGGAGAGGAAAAGTTTGTTGTCCAACAGGTCTGGCGGTATTAACCTGAGAGCTTTGCACACACGCTACTAGTAGTAGCGCTGTCTAAGAAAGGAAATTTTGCATGCCTGGTATGTCAAAAATATCAATGCTGAGCACATCAGTGAGATGTTTTGCAAAAAATATTTTTCATTTGTTCTCCACCAAAATATCTAAACTCGGTTTACAATATCCACTGAGGTTAAACTAAGACAACGGTCATCACTACACATAGCAGAAGTGTTTTCTGCCTCAACCCAAACTCAAGGATTCTAAAACAAACATACAAAGATACAAGGTTTTAATTGGAAACCTAAAATCACTAGACACATTATGTGCTATAAATGAACATTTTCTTTATTAAAGCGACAAAATTGAAACAGGTGAAAATACATGCATTGCTCTGCATATACAGAGTTGAGAAAAGAGCAGTGGAAACACACTCGGATCTGTAAATAAACAAGTCCAATGCTCTGCCTCCAACATTCAGATTTAGCCTGAGATGTGAGAGGAGCTTATCCTCACCAGCATGGAGCTGGATGGTGTTAAAGGCTGGAGAAGAATCTGTGAACAGAAGCCTCAGTCCCTTTCTTGTAGATGGCTCTCATCCTTTTCCAAGTAAATCTCAGGATGTTCTCACAAGCTCGGTTTTTTTTTTTTTTTTTTACTTTGTTCCATTTTTTGTGCGTGTGACCTTACCCACATAACACCCACAGTAGGTTCCTGAAAATCGGCATAGCTGTTCCCCAGCAAGTCTCACTGCCGAGTTACCAGGATTCCTGTTAGTGGGAATCAAATCTTGCCAAAAGACCATCAACGTTTGAGCAGTCTGGAGGACTGATTGTTTTTCTTTTCTACTCCTTTGTCAAATTCCAGCTCTGGTGTAAAAGCGAGCCAAAGCAGGTACGATGGCCAGGATTAAAGGCAAACTTGAGTTTTCAGCCTGGACCCTGTTTTTTTCCCATATTTTGGTGTCTAGATGACTACTGGGCACAGTGTTTTTCTGAAATTGGTCCAGCATGGAGCAAGCGAGCAACTCTCACAACTGTCGCCGTATTTCAAAACTAGACTTTTCATGTTTCATCTTTAATAATATTGCTGTACAGTTTCAATAACAATCTGCGCCACTGGCAAAATCAAACACTTTTAGTGGACATATTGTGACAGGGCACAGTAGTTCTATATTGTAGATTGTAGGCTGTTTCCTGGCTTATAGCTCAGTAATTGACCAGTTTCAGAAACCTTTGTCCCCAGTAGGCAAATAGGCACCAAAACACAGAAAAAAGTCCAGTTTGAAAAATACCAATCTCTCCCTTTAAGAAAGCCATAAAGTTCATTTCTGCATTGGTCGTTAAGGAGAAGGAAGGGAAAACAGATGTGCAGAACTAACAAAAACTGTAAAGAGTACAAAAAGAAAGATACATAGTACATAAGCTAATCCTTCAGCAACACCACGGTCATCATAGGCATGATGTTTTCTTCAAATTTGGCACAAAGGTCTACTTGGACCCAGCGATGAAATGATTGAATATTGTTGGCTTAAGGTCAATGCTACAGTGACTTCACAAACACTTTTTTTTTTGGCCTCATCAACCCAGTAGCTCTGGAATGTCTCAAGACATTCCCTTCAAATTTGTCACATATACTCAGTGGACTCAAAGATGAACTGATTAGGTTTTGGTGAGCACAGGGGCCCAAGTTTCAGTGACCTTACAGACAGTTTTGACCCAATTATGACAACATTTCTAACTGTCTATGAGAATAAACTGAGGAAATTGTTAGAGTTATGACATGTTTTTGGAGTCTGGACAGATATGGATGTTAACTTCCAGTTGTGCATAAATGAGCTGTCTGTGCTTGCAAAGTTGCCTCCCTGAAACCGCCCCTTGATGGTCTCACAATGAGTATTTCACTCAAGTGAATAGAATTGTCTGTATTCCAAGGACTACATTGCTGCACAACACTAAAGAAATGTGATGCACTCTATCTTGCTATCAGAACAGTATTAATTTCCTTGGGATTTGATTCTTCAGTACAGTGTGTTTCATGTGTTGTCCAAAAACAATGATTGTGTTGTGCACTTTCCGGGGAACATGAGTGTGAACATGTTACCGTCTGATGGCAGCACCAAAGAAGAATTTAACTTTTTTTGATTTGCTCTTTTTCCTTCATTCACCTCTTCTCAACACTGGTCCCACCAAAAACCTGCTATAATGTTGTTTATTGTTAGTCATTAATGGCGGCCATCTCCTATTCTCTCCTGTCAGGTATTGGAGGTCTGGAGGAGTGCGTCTTGAAGTCAGCCACCCTATCAAGTTCCCCTGCCTGCTCGCCCTTCACCCCACTCAACTTTGAGGCCACGCCCATCGTACGGGTTGCCATAGAACCCAAACATCCAAGTAGGTCTTATATAAATGTGTAGATATATAAATGTACATACCTACAATAAGGGAAAAAATAGTAAATACATCTTTTTTTTTTCAATAAATATATCTTCATCTGAGAAATTTCAGTCAGACCTCGGTGTTAACTCACTACAAACACAAAGATAAAGAAATTTAAACATTCCAGTTATGTTCAATAAAGTGGAATGACAAAGGAAGTGATAACATCCCATCCACAATATAATAATACAATCCCATAATACAGTTAGAGCTAAAGATCTTCCCCAAAACGTTTGCAACATTGTTAAGCAATGTAGCAATGGTACTGCTTATGGCGGCTATCTCAGCTTCTAAATATAAGCATCGTTGGAATCGTTGGGAGGAACATCACTCCATCAGCAGCCAACCACACATTGGAGCTCCTTGCAAGGTTTCCAAAAGCAGTTTGAAGTTTGCCACGCAACATTTGGAGACACTACCAGAATGTAGTGTGCGACAATATTACACACCATGTTTGGAGAGTACATGGCTCTGTATATGGCCAAAAAATACCTTTCCTACAAGTCCTATTTTGCTTTAAGTCTTTTAGCTGGTAATGTCTGGCAAATACAGACAGATCAATACATTTTCCGTTCCACTGGTTTCTGTTTGTGTGTTAGGTGAGATGCCAAAGCTGGTGCGTGGGATGCGTTTGTTGAACCAGGCAGATCCCTGTGCTGAGGTTCTGATCCAGGAAACAGGAGAACACGTTCTGGTCACTGCTGGTGAAGTTCACCTCCAACGCTGCCTGGACGACCTCCGGGACCGGTCAGTGTGTGTGACATCTCCAAACATCTTTGTTTCTGTACCTGGGAGCTTTTTATTATTGCAGCATAATCATAAAATCCCATCTAGTTCATTTTTATAGAAAGTCTCGAAACAATCGGCATCAATGACTGTGTGGTGTCTGCTTTCCATGTATTCCATTTTCATCTTTCATTCATACTTTTCCATATGTGGGTTTTTCTGTCCAACTCAGATTGATTGACTCTGTGTTTGTCTCTTTTCTGGGCTTCTGTGTAGTCAGGAAAGATGATCTGTTTCCAATTTCAGCACCATCATTATCTGGCTATCATTACATATTGACTGCTGCCTCTGTCTGTCTGGACACTGCTGGCCTCCTCAGAGGAACAACGCAGGTTCACTGACAAGCAGATAGATTGTCAGAGCATTTTTAGGAAGGAAAATTTGGTTTGTCCTGGTGTGACTGCTGCATTCTCATATGACCGAACAGACTGAGCCAAGACCAAGTTGAAAGGCAGGTCTAGTGCTGTTTCCAAAGCAGGCCTGGAGCTTCACTTGAGATCCTTTGTAAAACACAAGCTTTCTCTGTCAGCTTACATTGCCCACTGGACTGCAACCATGTTTGGAGACAATATTCTGGTCACATGTTAGAAATTAATTTTATCATGAGGAGCAATAGTGAATTTTGCCCCATATTTTCATAATACAGGATGAAGTGAGGGATGTGCTAAACATCAACAGCAACAACTACCCTAATTTAAAACCTTCAGAGCTACAAAGCCAATATTTGGTGCTTCTAAATTTTTGCACTGGTACACTCCAAGCTTTCGTTTGGGAGCACCAGTGCTCCTATTAGAGCAGGTCAGTCTGGAGCTCAGCAATTTAACATGTGGTACAGAGAAACAAAGATACACCAACTTCCCTCTTTAACACTGCTGTCTGGGCTTTGGGTTGTAGTTTGAGCTCCGTGGTGACCATGCTCAAGCACACGGTCGGCATCACAGATGTTGTGGACATGATGGCATCTCACTCCAGTCTTGCTGTTGATTGCAAACTGTAACTTAGTATGGTGACTCAAGCCCATTATTGCTAGCAGCTGTTACTTGCTTATTGCTGCACCCTGCTGTGTTCAGGAACAGCAAAAACAGTTGTGACAAAGTGGGGGTATCAGCATGGAGTCAAGTGCCAAAATACGTTGTTAATACAGGGCTTATGGTTTTATTTAGACCTCGTCTTTGCTTGGGGTTATGTGCCAATGTCTTTCTTGGCTAAGCGGGACGAGTTAAGTCTCTGCTGGTCACCTGGTTGACCTCACATGGACAAGAAATCATTAATCACATAAGTTGTTTTCGCACTTTAGCTTTTCTTCAAATGAGATATTCTTTGTTAATTAGTGAGTTTAATAAGTGCTGGTAAGGGAATGTTGGTACATTTAGGCAGAGCCAGGCCAGCAGTTTCCACCTATTTGTTAGCATCTTAGTGGTTATGCTAGCAGCTAGCTGTGCTACATATTTACTGTTCAGGTATTAAATGGGTTAATCTTTTCATGTGCATACTCAAAGTGAGGGCTAAGATAGTATGTGTTCTCCCAGTTATTTTGATTCAACCAGTTTCACAAGTGGGTGGGTTTAGGCCCACAAGATCCTACCTGCATTGCTATGCCTGATGCAACACAAAGGTTTGGCACTAACAAATAGCTGCACGCACAAACAGCGCCAAGCAGCTTCTTTAAACTCCAGCTGAACTGCCTCTTTGAAGCAGAAAATGCCCTGCTGAACACCTGCCTCTTTACTATCTCGCAGTGTCTCTGATCTCTAATGACATCACAAAAGGCTGCTGGGTGCAGTGGTGGATGGAAACAGACAGATCAGTGACCTCCTCTGCCTTCCCTGACCTTCATCCAAACCTCTTCTGAATATGTTAGCATTGTAAATCTCAGAATATTGATTAAAGGAGAGTGCATCTGTCATTTATGTAATCAATCAAAGCACTGTGGCCCAATTTTTATTGAATTAGCGTGACTCTCTTCAATGACTTTGAGCTTTAGGTTAGCACATTTTATAAACAGTAACCAGTATCCTTATTCTACTGATGCCTGTACTTTGTATATGCCTCACACAGTGTGATCACATATTGTTATTTAGCTGGATGTTGGCATGTGAAAAGCACATTCATCAGTTTATTGATGCCCTTATTTATTCATGAAGACAGTTGCTTTGGAAAGATGCGCCTCTGTCCTCATTCATCTCAACTGTCAATAGAAATCTATCTTGTCTATTCAAAAGTCAAAGCACCGATTCTCCAGGCACTGCTGCTGAAATGGTAACACATTATATTAGATTGTTAAGATTGTCTTCACAAAAAAGAAAGTACACCTTGGCATCTAGCATTAAACAAAGTAAAGAACTAATTTCATTGGATTTAAAATCGGGCACAGACAGAAGAAGTGAGCCTCAACAGAGCATTTCAAAGTCGAAAAGACAGCAGGAGAGTGCAGACAAGGAGGAAAAGAGTGAAAAAAGAAGGAATGAGACAGCGAACCTGTAGCAGACAGGTGTGGGCAGAACAAGGTCAGACAAATCTCTCTTCAAATGGCTGGTGTTTGTGTACCTCTGTTCGCACAGATAAACACACTTATATAAAGTCAACTGTAACACTCAGACTGTGCTGTCAAACTGAAATCTAAATTGAGTCTAATGTTCAAAATTTATTCTAAATGACAAATAAGAATCTTCATGTACAGGTAGTTGACAACTACATACATGATGTGCAACATGACTGGGGCTAAGGCTACAGGCAACATGTCATCATCCTCACCAATTCAATTCAATTCAATTCAATTTTATTTATATATATATACCAGCTGATAATCAGTGCAGTGCAACATTGTTTTGAGGAATAGAGCTAAGAGGTCTTGGTGAATAGCAACAGAAAAATGTCCAATCAGACTTTTATTAACTCCATCTGGCTGCTTAGCTCAGTGATGTCCAGCCTTTTCATGCCAGGAGCCACAGGGAGAAAACTGCATAGTCCCGGAGACAATTTAAAAAATAGCTGGTTATGTGTAAGAAGTGGATATTCAAAGTACATCTCAGAGAAGACTGCCAGTCTGCTCTTCAGATTCATAAGAGAAAATGTTTGCTTGCATATATAAAACCAAATAAACTGAGCATCCCTCTGCAGCTCTGGAATTAAGTCATTTTTAGGGCAGGGCCACTGATAAATATTAATTTGTTTGGACATTGACACCAAAGTGTAGGGCACGAAGGTCAATAACACCAGTGCAGTAGCAATAGTTAGGAGTTAGTGGCAGCATTATTTTATTCAAACTGTACATGTTTGACTGTTTATATTATATTAATCTTATATCTTATGCCTCACATGTGGCAAATTATCCCCTGTGCATTTAAACATACACTAGTTCTGATCAAGCACTCAGAGCCGCCACCATCAGCACGCTGGACATCAGCACGTAGTTTCTCCCATAGATACGTGAGTGACGTTGTACACAAACGGCTAACAATGAGGGATAAGCAGAAGCAGTCAGACACTGCTGACTGTGCGTGCAATAAAAGTCTGTAATAATAAAAGAAAGCACACGGCTGGGATGCTCTACAATGTGCATAATGTATGAGTGTCAGAGGAATATAGTGTTCAAATCAGAACAAAAACATGTTGTTATTTAGGCAGTTAATTGGTTCTTTTTGCTGGCGGAGACATGAAGCCTCTGCCTGTGTGTCAGTGTTAGTAAAATGGATGAGGATTCCACTCTGCTGCCTGTTGCTCTGTATTTGTGGGATTCCAGCTGAAGAAAGGAGGCCATGTGTAATGCTGCTGCTATGTTTAGAGCCAGGCCAGACAGCTCTGGACAGAGACGGCAAAGGAGGACAGGGGCTGGCTAGCTGGCTACTTAGCTCACGAGGTGGCTAGTTCCTGATTGGCTGAGTGGGACGGCTTGATGTCTAGCTGGGTGAATTGATCATTGGCCTGTTGTTTGGTTTGTTGGCTGCTGATGTAACTTGATGACCCGTTAGATGTTGTCTTAGCTAGCCGGGCGGCTCATAAACTGGCTTGATCGCCCGCCTGACCGAGGATGGTCGGCTTGGTTGGCTGGTTCATTGGCTGGTTAGGTGACTGGTTGGCATGTCGGCTGGCCGATGGCAGTCTGAGCTCTTTGTGACATTACTGGCAAGCGGCCTCGACCTGCAGTGTGTCACGCTCAGAATGAGGTCAGCGCTGCTCAGCCACTCAAGTGGGCACGAGACTGTGACATCACAGCCCCAGTACTCTGCCGGGATTACCCCCTCCCTCTCTCTCTTGCTCTCTTTGTGTCTCTGTCAGCAGAACTGGGTCATGTGCCAAGTATTCAGAAGCTTTCATGTCAAACACTGCCAAGTAATGCAGTTGATTGATAATTTGTGCTATTATATTTTTACTTACTCCAAAGCAGATCTACTTAACTCTCTTCCTAACCTCAGCTGTCATTGTGTTTATCATAAACTGTAAACTGTTGTTTATATGTTTGTGGCTTTTGCATGGTTTTGCCCGCATTAGAATCAGGTTTAGTTGTTTTGAGCTCCTGTTGAAGATGGCAAATTCTTCATCACTGATAGAAGAACCAATATTAAAAATGCTTTTACTCAGAGGACTGATCGCAACTCAGAGCCCTGTTGCCCCTGGCATCAGCAGCCTGCAGCCATTGTAAAAAATAAAAAATTAAAAAAAAAAGCAGCACACTAATCGTCTGAAATTCCATTTTTAGAACAACACTATGTTCGGTTTCTTATTTATTAACACTGCTCATACATACCCTGTAGATTGGCTGGACATCGTGTTATCAGTGATTCCAGGTTTGGCTACTGTATGGATTTTTACTGGTGTTAATAATAAAGCTGTGTGAACAGTTATATTTGACAAGTCAAAGGCAGCAGAACAAGCCATCTAACATTTGACATATTATTGCCTCCAGAAGCTGATATGGTGAACGCGCCTGCAAACAGTTATCTGTGCGCACATGCAGGCACAGAGCAAACTTTGCATTTATTCTGTGTCACGTTTATGGAAGTAGTGTCAGTGGGTTCATTTCGGCATTTTACATTGTCGCAAATAGCCGCCCGCTCCAACGACAAGTGTGGGGTGGGGTAACCAAAACAATGAGCTGAAAGACCCTAAACAGTTCCATACAGTTGTTGGGATCACCAGTGCGATAACCAAGTGTCTCACATTGCTAATTTGATCCACAGCTGATTGAAACATTAAATTAAATAAACAGAATTAGATTCTCTTGTGTTTCCTGTTGCAGGATGATGAGAGAGAACATCCCTCATTGAAAGATTACTCTGATAGATCAACCAATCACTGGGGACAAAAGGAGGGTTTTAATGGTTGATGGCTGTATTGGATGAATCATTTCAGTGATCTCAACAGGATCTCTCCTAATGTCACCTGTTGCTTCTTCACCTGTCCATTTGCATTTGCCATTGCATAGTAAACAGGTACACTTCTAAGGTGAACAAGCATTTTTCCTTCCCGTTCCCCTTTGTGTGAGTGTGTGAGTGAGACAGAAGCAGAATACATCAGCAGCAGGGACAGTGAGCTGCTGGGATCACCTGTCCTAGTTCTGCTGCTGCTCGATTTGAACGTGTACAGTATCCGCCTGTGTCTTTGTGTCTTTGTTTGTTCGGCGTGCTGTCTCAGCCCTGCGTCTGCACCACCTTAACACAAATAGAAACACAGACATCTTTTTAGGAATGACCCAGTGACCCCTGGGGTCAGCCAAGAAGCTTGTGTGTTGCTCAGTAAAGCCTGTAATACAGACAGACAGCCTAATTACTGTGGATGTTCCAATCTGTGTGGACAGCCAACATCCTTTTTTTTTTTTTTTTTTTTTGGCAGTGCAAATCTTGGTCACACTGACTGCAAACAGTTTCATGTTTTATTTATAGCTGCTTTTTGTGCAAGTTATAAATATAAATAGAATTTAGAAAATCCTATTAGAAGAATACTGTTAATAATATGTTTGGATTTAAAGAATAAGGCAGGCGATATTCTTTATTTATGTATCGTCAAGGAATTTAATGAAAAGACCAAAACCAACAGTGTTTGTCTCGTAGTACCGTCTGACTCCAGCGGATTAATCCGATGCTCTAGTGAGTATTTTTGGCAGCATGTGGTGTATTTGGGATTGACTTTAATGATCCACAGTGTGTGTCGGTTGTAATGACAGAACATGTCACCCAGTGCAACAGCGTGGCTCACTGATATGTTTTTTTTTATGTGAGATAGAGGCTTTGGATCCACATGTATCTGAGAAAACTATAGGTTAGCACCAGACTGAGACTACAACTGCAGCCTTTCTCTTATTAGCAGAGAAAACATCTGTCAAGAACATAAAGTCCCTGTTAAAGTAAAAAGATTTATAGAAAAGTGCTTTCACCTGAAAGTCGGGTAAACTGCGCAGGTTAAATCATCACCTGCATCGCTGACCTGAAATAAAACTGCTCTCGTAGTGGAACGTGGTATTGAAGGTAGCCACATTTGTATAAGGATGCAACAAACATTATTTGATTTATAGATTCTATATTCTTGATTATACATTTGTTACGTAAAACATCAGGAAACAGTTGGAACAGCCCATTTCAATGTAAACTAGAGTGTAAGATGACATCAGGAACAGTCCAAACCCCAAAGTATTGACTTCACTACTAATTAATTTTAATTTTACTGCAATACAGGCAGCAAGTTCTCACATTTGAGGACCTGGAATCTGCCAGTGTTTGAATTTTTTGGGTTTGGATCAGTAACCAGCTGCTAATTTAAAAAAACAGTGGATTTCATGATGTAGACACTTCAGCCTGTATGCACCATTTCTGTGACTAGATTGAATCCGCAGTGCCACAACAGTATCAGCGGAGGTGTGAAGCTCTCTACTACAATGTGTTATTGTTCACATTAATATTTACAGTGTCCCACATGGATTATTTCCACCATTGCTCTCTGTTGTTTATAAGCCGTGACTCCTCCGAGGCGGATTTAAAGCAGGGACACGGTGAGGACATGAATCAGGAGAGACAAAATATATTCAGGTTGGCTCTGCGCGGTTCCTGGTGCTTATCTCTTTTTATTTGAAATATAAAAACAACAGGTTTTCTCATAAATCTGAAACGGTGACCTGTTCCTTATGTGAAGGAGGCTTCGTGTTGGCATTGACTTGTCTGTCTTTCAGCTATAAATCTGACCCTAAATCCTAGAAATATGTTATTTCCCTCAGCTTGTTGTCTAGCCTGTCCATAGTTTGGTTGTGTGTCCAAAGCAACAGCCATTTCTAATGCACTGTAAGCTGTAGAGTCAGCAGACAAGTACCTAAAGGCAGAAAAGGAGCATTTTCATGGTGACGGATCACATGCTCTGACTTGCTAATCTTGCCTTTCTAATGGCCTTTCCACTCAGTTTAATAACTTTAAACCGGGCTTGTTAGCATGCCGATCTTATTTATTTCATATACTTACAGTACGTTCTTATTAGGGGTGGGACTCGATTAAAAATATTAATCTAATTAATTAGAGGCTTTGTAATTAATTAATCTCGATCAATCGCATAACAATATTTGCCCCAAAAAGCAACATTTTTTAATTTGAATGGATTTTAGTGGACGACTGAATCAAATAATAGACACAGACATGAATATTGTAAACTCAAGCTCTTTTAATGTCTGGAAAAATGCATTTAATTGTATTTCAATTCAAAACAGTAGAAAAAGAAATAGAAAATGTCCCTGGACAAAACTGAATAGACCTAAAGTGCCATTTTAAGTACTTTAAGTACTTTTTCATTACAGTATTGACTTTAAATGGTTAAAAAAACAAAAAAAACAACAACAATTCAACATAACGTGCAATTTCTACTTCTTTCTTCTTCTGGTAAAACAACTAGAAATATAAATAGTCATTTGATTCCATTCTGTGCTCGTTACAACACGCTTTGCATTTAGACGGTACCACAGGGCTGAAGTGCATCAGCCTAGCAACGTGCTTTCATCCGATTCCTCCTTTTTGGTAGCCGTTAGCCGAGCTGCGTGCAGTGTAATCTATGTACTCAGAATTCGTGCACTGACGTTCTGCGTTCTTTGGAATGCTAACTGCGATTAATTGCGTTCATTTTTTTAATGCGTTCATTTTTTTGTAATTAATTAATCGTAATTAACGTGTTAAAGTCCCACCCCTTGTTCTTATATGACTGTAATGTAATGTAGAAGCATGAGGCTGATTGTGGATGGTGGAGAGCGCATTTTCTGTCGTTAGTCTCATCAACGGGTTCGTGCTTGTTGTTTTAAGGTTCGCTAAAATTGAGATCAGCGCATCCAAGCCCATCATTCCATTCAGGGAAACGGTGGTACGGCCACCAAAGGTGGACATGGTTAACGAAGACCTAGGCAAGCAGCAGAAAGTAGCCATCATTCACCAGGTGAGTCAACCCCACAGTTACTGAATTTGGAAAATTAGACACGAGGAGTCGTGGAGCACGAAGCAGATATGCTGCATTTACTCATAAACTCATGAACACAGCCCTCAACATGTCAGCCTGTGTGTGTGTGTGTGTGTGTGTGTGTGTGTGTGTTACAAGGTGAAAGAAGAGGCTTCTCAGGGCCGTTCATCTGACACCCTACATGTGGACCCAAGTGGTCTGGTCACCCTCACCACTCCTAACAGAATGGCCACTGTGAGCGTCCGGGCAATCCCCCTACCGCAGGGTAAGACCTGGACACACTTCAACTAGGCTAAAGGTCTGTGTATGCCTCAAACAAACCACATCTACAGTGCATAGCTGTTCCAAACACACCATGACGCCCGGCTAACATAAAGAGATGGTCAGATGGTCACAGGAATCATTAGCCATTGCATTGTTGGCGTTGTGGAGGCAGCAGGCGTGATGTGTAACACAACAGCGTCCTGTGTCAGTGTGTGTTCCATCCCACCATTTAACCCTTTTCACACAGATGTTGGTTCCTCTGTTCATACAAAAACAGTGACAAGTTACAGTCCAGTCTATTTTCACACCTTTACACACCTGGTCAATAGGTCAAGGACCACTGAAACAAGGCATATATCACTGTTAGAACATGTTAAAGCTATTAATGAAACACAATATGTTTTCTGCATGATGGAAGTAACTGCTAAAACTAAAGAGTTGTTCAGTGTCTCTGAGTGTCACCGTTGCATGAAACAATGTCAACGCTGTTCCCCCTTGCAGAAGTGACCAATCTGTTGGAGAGTAGCACTGGCTTGATTCGGACTCTGGAGCAGCTAAACATGTCCCTGAGGGAGGGGAAGAGGATGGACGTCAGCCCTAGGACGCTGGACGCCATTGCTGGACTCAAGGCCCAGCTAGAGAGCCTGCTGCAGGGGAGGAAGTGGAGGAACGCTATCCACCGTATCTGGTCCTTTGGGCCTCGCAGGTCAGGTTCACATGGACTGTAGCTCTTCCAGGATAGATTTATAGCAGTGTCTGCAGTGACACTGAGTGTAGTGACAGGGACATGGTTCCCATGGAACTGAGGACAGAGTGGGCTGACCTTCAGGGGCCTATGTTTAGAGTTTGGACTAAATTTACTTCTACTGCAAACCATTTTTTATTTTAGGCAGGCTTTTATTCCTAATTTGCTCTTTTTATTAATTAAATAATTATTTTCGCTGCCTTTGCTTGCTGTTATCCTTCCTCCTCTTCACACTGCGGATATACTCATTACAATGTATAATGAACTGAAGGGAGGTGGAATGCTTAGAGGAGCAAGTGGAGCATTTTTTCCCAGGAGCTGTTAAGACCAAAACAGAGCAAATGACAGCTTATGTTGCTCTGTGTCTGCTTGATACAGAATACAAACATGTTTTTATACCAACTTATGTGGTCCTAATGTCATTGGTTTTGCCGTTTTTTGTATCCAGGTGGCCAAAAACCTGTGAATTAATGCAGCTTTTAAGTAAAGGTTGAAATGTAATAATTCTTTCCACTCCAAACAGAAAGCACGAGCACAAGCATTCATTTAAAAATATATTTCATCTTAACAACCCATCAGAAGAATGCAGTAGAGCATACCTGTGGTTGGTCTCAATGTTAGCTGTTACTGATCTCTTTTTCAGGTATGGTCCCAACATTCTGCTGAACAGTGTGGAGGGCTACCAGCGGCCCTCAGTGTGGCAGTGTCTGGCCGTGGGAGAGAAAGCCAGTGAGGCTGGAGCTCAGGCCTCTGTGATACGAGACTTTGACAACAGCATCATCAGCGGCTTCCAGCTAGCAGCTCTGTCAGGGCCCATGTGCGAGGAGCCCCTAATGGGAGTGTGCTTTTCTGTGGAGAGGTGGGACATCCAGTCTTCAGCCTTGCCACAACATCAGGACTCCTTGGAGGAGGACTCCATATCCCACGAGGCTTTAGCAGACGGCAAAATGGAAAAAGGCATCGAGACACTTGCGCAGGTGGAGGGCACTCCGGCAGGGCCGAGCCAGGGACGGCGCAGGGTTGACGCTGCTTCTGCAGACTGCTATGGGCCGGTCTCTGGCCAGCTGATTGCTGCTATGAAGGAGGCCTGTCGTCACGCCTTCCAGGCTCAGCCCCAGAGACTCATGGCTGCTATGTATACATGTGAGATCATGGCCACCGCTGAGGTGCTGGGTAAGAGTGGATCGTACACAAACATCTGCCACACAAAATATATATTTTAGATCTAACACTTGTCCCACACTTTCTGGTCATTCTGAAAAAAAATGTTTATCCATGTGGATAGTTTTGGTTTTATTTCCACGTTTTCAGGTATCTGTCTGTGAAATCTCTGCCTGCACCCTCATATAGTGAAAGGAATAGTATTTTGTTTTTGGTGCTCACAGCATGATGTTTAAAAATTCAACAGCAACATCTCTTTCAGTCTAACAGTTACTCAGAATCATCCACAGCATACACATTTACATACACACTTATTTATATAAAGTTATATTGTAGAAAGTAGTTCCCACCAGGACTGCTCAGAGTGTGATGCTCTGTGGATTATACAGAGGAACACACACCCTGTCCTGCATACACGTGTCATGTAGTTGGGGTATTCTTTAAACTGCACTGGTTCTTCCCAGCCTCACCCAAACCACCACTCCATGCAGAGCTGATAACACAGTCTGACTAGGGAACTGTGGCAAATCACTCTAAGAACAGCTCCTTCACATGTAGACAGTGTCATTGTAAAATATAGAATTTAACTGGACAACAGCTGCTTAGCATAGACGACACACCAGCACCTGTCATTTGTTATCACTGAATGAACCAGTCAAAGCTGCTGTTTATTTGTGGTGTTGTGGCTCCTTGAACCAATCAGGAGGTGAACAAATAACCACAGCAACACTGCTGAGACTTTACAATGAGTCTCTACCCCATTCCTATATATCCATTGCACAGACAACTCAAAATGTATTGCTTTCATTACAATTAATCACATCACAAATAAGCGTTTCTGGAGAAATGTGGTTAAACCATACAGATGTCATTGACACTGGACTGAGACATGATCATAAGACCATCTCCAGACTGTATCTGATTCAGTAGTATCATCTAAATGTCATCATTATCCTCAAAACATAAATAGATAAATAACAAACACACACGTACACACCGCCCTTACAGGTGGTCATTTCCGCACAAGAACAACAGGCCAAACAGCACACATAAGTATGGCCTAATGCTCCGAAACCCTTCCTAAATTGTTGTCCTCGGAAAGTCATTAAGATGAAAATGAGGCTTGAAATGCCATTTAACATGTTGGTAAACAATATCTCCGGGCTTGTTTGTAGCCACAGCAGCTCGTTACACAAAGAATTGCTTTGTCGGCTGAATCAGAGCGGGCCGATTAAGTGGGGCGTTAACTGGAAGAAAAAAAAAAGATTTTTGGTTCCATCTGGCTGTTCGAGAAGCACCAGTAGCTCTACAGATGCTTATTCTTACCTGTCCAATTAGATTAGCAACTTTACCGGGCTGTGTTAATTTCCGCAGTTAGCTAGGGTTCATTGGAAAATGCATTTTCAAGTGGTCCATTCACTTATGATCTTTGAGATTGAAGCCCCTCGTGTATGTGGACTGTCAAGCAACTTCTTTTTCTTCATGATGTATTACGCTCATCTCTTTGAAACAATTCACTAATGTTAGTCTGTAATCAGTATCACTTTCTAGTAACATACACCAGAGGCTACTGAGAGCGTTGATGTACCGAACCTGATACTGATTGTACCATTTGTTATTTGACTGTAGACGTGCAGTTAGACATTCCTCAGACTCGGTCAGTATCCAGCTCAATAGTGTTTACCAATAGGTCCTTAAGATCACATGACAAGTTTCATTATAGTTTAATTAATAGTGTGATAGATCTTGCCTGGCCACCAACACTGATATGCCACAATAATAAAAAAAACACTGACGGGTGTATCGAATAACAATGAACATCTTGTTACGGTGTCTCCTGTCTGTGTGTGAGATTTATTTGGCAGCAGGTGAACAGACACTTCTTGAAGGTGATGTGTTGGAAACATGAAAAATGAGCAAGTGTAAAGATCTGAGTGACAGGGGCCAAACTGTGACAGTTACGTGGGTCAGAGCAACCCCAAACATCTTTTGAAGTTCTTAGTATTCAGTGATTAGTACCTACCTAAAGTGTCCCAAGGAAGGGTCATGGTTGCCCAAGGGTCATTGATGCACCTGGTCCAAACTCTTAGAAGAGCTGTTGTTTCACAAATTGCTAAAAAAAAATGTTGGCTATGAAGAAAAATTGTGAGAACACACGCAGTGCATCTGCTTTGTCTGATGACTCACAGTGTCGTATACATGATGCCGACTGCCAGGTGAGTGTGCGTCATTTACTTGAGGAGGCGATGGCACCGGGATGCACTGTGGGAAAAGAGCATGCCTGCAGAGGAAGTGTGATGCTCTGGGCAATGGTAAACTTTCATGTCAGCCATATTTTGACTCGTGCAACCTACCCAAACATCGTTGGAGACTAAGCACATTCCTTTGTGGTAACAGTATTCCCAGATGACAGTGGCCTTTCAGCAGGATAATGCATCCTGCCACAATACAAAAAAAAAAAAAATCCAAATTCCACAGATCTCAGTGCCATCAGGCATGTGTTGGAACAAGTCCAACCCAAGGCCCCACCTCCATGCTTACAGGACTTAAAGGAATTGCAACTAACGTCTTGTTGCCTGATACCAATGGACACTTTGAGAAATCTTGAGGCGTCTATTCCTCAACAGGCCAGAGTAGATTTATGGGCATGAAGGGGGGCCTACGTGGTATTAGCCAGTTGGTTTTAATGCTGTGGCTGATTAACATGTTCATGGTGTTTGCAGTGTTTTTTTCTTTACTATAGACTTCAAGTTGCTGTACTCTACTGTAGCCACAGTTGTTCCTCCCCTCAGCTCTGGAGAACCAATCAGTGATTGTAATCCTTTGTAATCCTTCCTCTTATTCTTACTGGTCCTTCTACTTGGGTGACTTCAGTGAAAGAGATGGGGAACAAATTCAATCTGGAACCAACAGCGATGCTACAGTGACAACTCACCTCCTTGAAAATAATAGTTTAAAATAGACCTATACCGATACATCAGCAAAGCCAGTACATCGACAAATGTGTCTGTAGAGTTGTGTCGGCCACCAGCCAACAAAACATCATACAGAGCGCTGAATTCGATTTCTTATTCCTCAAAAATTTGTCACCTTGGAAATGACTTCTTGACTCTGTTTTGTACACTGGCTGTGTTCTGACCCTGTGTCCTGACCCTGTGTCTCTCCCTGTTCCAGGCCGAGTGTACGGTGTGCTGGGGAAGCGGGAGGGTCGTGTCCTCCACGAAGAGATGAAGGAAGGGACGGACATGTTCATCATCAAGGCTGTTTTGCCTGTGGCTGAAAGCTTCGGATTTGCTGACGAGATCCGCAAGAGAACGAGCGGATTGGCCAGCCCGCAGCTGGTCTTCAGCCACTGGGAGGTGATTAATTTCTCAATTTTTACCTTATTTTAAGACGGTTTCATTCAAAATAAAAAAGTTTAAATAAAAAAAATAAAAAATGTTTTAACCGGACACTGCAGGAACCTGGTCTTACTCATTTTGATGCTAAAATACTAGTTTCTGTTCCCAACAACCAAATGGAGATTGGTTTTATGCTGTTTATGTGTTATGAGTTGTCACTCTGTTGAAACCATTGTACAGCATTTTGTTCTCCAGGTGCAAAGCCTTGCTTTTTATTTTGAATGAAAGCCTTTCTACAAAACAACAAGGAGTTTCAACAAACTAAAGTCACAAACTGCCATTCCAGGATATTTCCCAAAAGCAGTCCGTTCAGTCGAATCAAGCTCTTGTGGCACGAGATTCCAAACTTCCAAACAGAAAACCTGTACTCACCTGTATTGAGGACAAGTGGTGCTGTTTAAAAGGCAAATACTGGCCTCACCGCACAATTACATTAGCTTTATTCTATTTACTGCATTCTGTATGTCACTGATTGATAAATAACATCTATTCACGACAATGATTTTGAAAGCAACCTCACATTCAGCATTTTTTTCACAAGTTCCTAAAACATATGCAAAACACAGTATGTATATGTATGTGTATATGCATACCAATGTTGAATATATGCATTTTAAATGAAGTCTGTAAGGCAATAGATTGTGGACATGGCGATACTTTTTGAAGGCATTGCGCGCGCACACTGACGCGCACAGCTAGAGTGGGACTGAACTCATTATGCAGGGCTGTGGGTCAATGAGGCTGTCTGGTTAATGAGATGGTTCCCTCAAGGGAGTAGGGATCAAAGCTGCGATAGACAACATGTGCGTTAAACCGTTATACCTGCCGCTTGGCTGACTCAAGCCACAGCACATACGCACACACACACACATCTTAACATCCCATGGGCCATATGGACGGTTGGAGTAATAGGTCAAGCCGTCTGTAAAGACAGAGACGACTCGCCACTGTGGTAGAGGCACATGTAGGAATATTCTCACTGTGATCAGAAAGTCTTAAATGTTTCACAGCGTTCTTTTTAAACAGTGCTTATGCTTCATTATTAAAGAGTCCTGCTGAGAAGACACCAACGGTGGTGGTAAAATGAGAAAATTGCCATGACAGGATACTCTGAGCCTGCTTTATTAACGTCATGGTCAAGTTTGATTTATGGCTTTGGTTGCCAGAGAGTCTAGCAGCATGACGGCCTACACAGACCGTAATAATCCTCAAATCTTCACTTTAATGTCATATTCCCAGCAATGCAACTTTACACTCAGTGATCATAGATGAGGAATCCCTGTACAGTCCGGAACAGCAACTTACACAGTTTTAACCAATGTCTTTTAGGATTAACCAACCAACTGACCAACTGTAGACCAGACATATTTACATAAATCAGCTCTTTAGTATTTTAGTATCTGCTGCATTGCTAATGGTTTAGCTAGTCCATTAGCCCTAATGATACACTTGTTGTGAACAGGACTTTGCGCCTGTGAACCTCCGAACACAGAGTTTGTTTATAACTCGTCTGTTAATCTGACTGCTCGTGTTCCCTGTCCCGTCTCGCCGTTTCAACCTAAAAATGTTATCGCTTACAAAATGTAATGTGGAGGCTACTGGAGGAAACGTAATCCAGCCACAGCAGGAGTCAAGTTAAAACCATTCTTTAAACAGGACAGAGCAACATGCGGCAGCCACGGAGTTGATCAATGCAGCCTTTGTATTTTTGAGAGAGAGAGCTTGTTGAAACCTCTGACCTGTGGCAGGGAATATTTTAAGCCTCACCATCCTCCATGTCTCTGTTCTCTGCTTGACTCATGATCCCTGTTACCTCACACTCTGTATGAGACACCCATCCATTCACTGTTAGACTCAGAGAGTGTGTGTGTGTGTGTGAGAATCCTCTTTCTGGTGCCACTTGTATACTTACATGCACACATGTATATAGTTTAGTGGCTGTGCTTGTTAAAAGCAGAACTGCACCTGATTTAAACCTTTAGAGCGCTCCCCGTGTGCAGCGATACACCGCTGCCCGCACTCCTGCTGCGCTTGGTTCGCTGGAAGTCCCGTTATGTAATCTTATAAAACACCATGAGTGATGTGGGCTGAATGTCCTCTGGACATGTAGTGTGTAAATGGCTTCATTTGGACCTGAGTAACAATTTGGGGAAGGGGATGAAGTTGTAGGGAGCTGGCGAGCAGAAGCAGAAATGACGATTCTGTTGGTGCACCAGAGAAACTCGTGTGTTGCCAGTGCACTGCCATGATTTAGCGCCCAAGGGTTGTTGTGCCACAGTTTTGTTTACTAGCACCTTATTTGCTCTGTCAGACGCATCTGAGCAGTGCAGTAGCACTCGACGTTTACTGTGTGACCCTGGGTTACAAAACCATAAACAAGTCACAGTGGTGGTCACATGACGTCCAAATGGATGTGTGTAATTATCCATACACCCACTGCTCAGGCCGTTCTTCTCTCCCACCTTAAATCCCATCACAGCATCACCTGTCCTTCCCTCCACTGGCTGAGGTCATGTCGCACAGATAAAGCAACAGTTGATCAGCATCAACAACTGCACCAAACTCAACTGTGACAGATCTGTTACAGTCACCGTTGTTTCTAAATCCTTCGCCAAACTATGCCGTGACAGCGAAAACTGTTTTTTGTGCCCAAAGGATTAAGCCGAAATACAAGAAGAGTCTGTTTGTAACATAATATGCTGAAAGTACAATTGTGCTATGTTTCAAAATGTAAGTTTCTCTGTTTTCACCCTCCATCAGTTGCCAGCCAGTGTTTCTCTCACCTGAAGATGGAGCTTTTTGAGAATGTATAAGTCTGAAAGTGCTGGCTGGCTGCACATTTTACTGTGAATGAGAACAACCGAGCTTTTGGAAAACAATGGCATAATGCTGGTTGGGGGCTGTGTGTGTGGGACTGTACAATTACACAAGAGCAGCAAACATTACGCTTAACCCACTCAAAGTGGGTTCTCTGTCTTAAGACTGAAAAATACACAATAAAACCACATGTAGCTGCCGTACAGCCCGTATGGCTCCTATAGGCTCTTTGCATGTGTACCATGACCTTCTTGTCATCATTTTAACCATGGCACTTTGCAATAATCCCCACCCACCCACGGATACACACAGCCCTTCGCACACCCACCCCAAGCCTGTTGCACATTGTTTTGAAACCATTGTCTTTGCCTCATTAAAAGTTGTCTGTCTGATTCCATTTATGTGCAGACGCTTCCTGACAAAGAGTCAGCCCCAAGCCCCCCATGGTTCTCCAGCCTCCTCAGCTTCAGGACTCGCCTGCTGCTTAGTGCTGATGTTAACATTCCTACTGACAGCGATTTGATATGGCGAGGATATTGGATTAACATATGAATGAGCTCAGAGGCAGGGAGAGCAGATTTTGAGCACCGTATTGTTGTGTAACTGGAGGGTTAGTGGCTCCTGTTGGGACGTTTACATTAGATTTCCATCAGAATGGAGCTTTTGTTCGGCTGCAGACTGTAGAATTGTGTGAATAAGTCTTGTATTGATCAGCCACGGCATCTGTCTGACAGTACAACTGCTGTGTGTGTGTGTGTGTGTGTGCTTGGTGACCAGGTATTATTGCATTTTGTGGACCTGATAATGTGTAGAGACTGAGTGATATATCAGTCCAAATGACATTTTCACCTGATATCAGTACATAAATATATATTTGTGAATATTTTTAACTTGAAGTATCAAAAAGTTTAAGATCTGCTTGCATCCATTTGGCCTCGGGGTTCAAGCGCCCACCATGAACTGCAGTATCTCTGGTTCACATACTGCTGGGGTCCGTTATTGCATGTCATTCCCCATTTCTCCCCTGTTTTCCTGTCTATCTCTCTACCGGATTACGTTGTTAAAGGCAGACGGTACCCCAGATCACTGCAGTGTTTCCCTGCACTGGACTTTAATCACAACTCATTTTCCTTTTAACTGAGCTGAAACTGAGCTCATGCTTTAAGCTGGAGTGTTCAGAAGAATCAAAGCTAAAGACAGACAGATAAAGCTGAGGACAACAGTTCACAGTAACTCACATTTTGAATTTCACATTTCTGTCATATTCAGCTTTTTGATGGTACTAGCCGTACACCAACTTTAATTCATTCAGCAGTCAGTCAAACAGGAGGCCCCATCCCCCTCGCTCTCTGTACTGGATCCTATTGTACTGCAGCATATGCTGCTCACATGTAGTGTGTGTTTATGTGTGCATGGTTGGTGTGTGTTGTCTCCTGTGATCCGCTCATTGTTGTAGCTCGCTCTCTGCCATCTGTCCCAGTGTAAGCACAGCCAGGTGCAGCGCCGCGCTGCCTGTGCCACTACTGTAATTGTTACTAGCCGCTACAGCAACACTGGTATTGTTTTCACTTTGTGAATTTGTGTGTGCGTGCGTGTGTGTGTTTCATCTTGGCAAAGTTTGGTCCTGGGGACACCCCCTGCAGCAGGAGCTCCCACAGCAGAAGTTCTGTGTCAGGTGTTATTATGCCTGTTGACAGACTTGGTCAACACGATGGTGTCACCACTGTGCAAGATGCAGTCACAAAACTTCAGAGTTGCATAGCTGGGATCAAAGTGTAGGCCAGGTTTCGGTGCAGTCTAAACCATGAGTATGTGACAACATCCGCATGCTGACTGGTGCTGCAGCTGAATGATGATGATGTTAAAGCTGTAGTGCAGAGTGAGAGTAATTACTCAACACAACACAACGGCGTGCTCATGACTCCATAGATCCACCATGCTCCCCTCCGTCAGCTCTGGTGAACCAATAGTGATCGTAGTTCTGTTACTAACTAACTGATTGATGCATTAGTTGATCTTTGCAACTTATCAATGATTTTTATACAGCTACAGGTGGAAAACTGTAGCTGTAACGACCAGTTTTGATCTGACCTCCCCCCCGTTTATGTCCCATACATACAAACTCCAGTTTTCACTAATGCAGCACCAGCTTGTATTTCTCCACTAACCTCCAAATCTATTTTCACCATTAATTTCCACCTGAACCTTTAACAATCAGACTCAGTTTAGACTCATTTCTAATTTGACAGTGAGGTTCAAATACATAAAATATAGACTGATTCAGAATTAATAATTTAACTCCAAACCTCAGCAGTAACAATGTTTTACTGTTGAGAAGAAATTGTGTCATGAGACTGAAATCATCGCTTGATTAATTACATAATATTGTTATGATTGTTTATTGTTATATTGTTCGGAGCTGAACTTATACACGTGGAGCGCTGTGGAAAACTGCAGAAAAATGAAAAACCCAAGGCAAAGTCTTACAGCTTCTTGTCAACTGTGCCCACTTGGTTTAATCCAAAAAGAAATAAATAAATAAAATAAGTCTACATACACATAAACAGATACACATCCTGTTTTTTTTTTTTATTTTAGGAGAGAGAATCTGGGTCATACATGGTTAAACTTGAGTATAATCAACCATAAGGGACATGTTGAGTGTTGCCTTATCCTGTCACTTGATATCACATTTGTATCTCTGTCACACTCCCTGTGTCCCAGGTGATCAGCAGTGATCCATACTGGGTTCCCACCACTGAGGAAGAGTATCTGCACTTTGGAGAGAAAGCTGACTCCGTTAATCAGGCCCTGAAATACATGAACGATGTCCGCCGCCGCAAAGGCCTGTACGTGGAGGAGAAGCTAGTAGAGCACGCAGAGAAGCAGAGAACACTCAGCAAGAACAAGTAAAGAAGAAAACACAGGATCAGCTCCTCCAGGCAAGCTGTGAGACACTGCAGCTGCGCCACGGCTGCGCCACGACTGCGCTCCTCCGTCAGGACACTGGCCATGCAGAGGGATAGGTGTCACGCCCAAATGCAGCCACTCTTTTCAAAGATATCTTCATCACAGCAGCAGCAAACTGCGGTAACAGTATGCTCGCTCACTCCAAGTCACTTCTACATATTTTCCTGTGCAACAGAATAAATTTGAGCATACGAATACCTGGAAAAATTGGCACAGAGTGTCTTTTTTTAGAAATCACATAGTTTTAAGGCAAATAAATGTTCAGGCATTAAGAAGTAAATGCACAGTAAATGCTGTCCAAATGCCCCGTATCAGATGATAAAGAAAGGAATCTGTAATGCAATGTGAAGTAATGTTGGATACAGCAATTTGCACACAGACACTACTTGATATTGCTTACTATTCAGCAACGTGGCTTTAATCACCATCGTGATTAAGATTTACAGTCTGCGTGGCCGTTCATCACCATATTAATTGACTAAGATGTTCCATATGTTCAACATTGATAAGACAATCATGTCGAATTACAGTTGCTCAATTTCCTGTTAAAATCTCAGATTTAGAGCGAAATAACAATAAAGTTGTAATTTTAAGAGAAAAATTATGAATTGTGTCCCGAGACTGAAATAATTAAAGCCATCATATTTTGAGATGAAGAGTGTGCTGTGACTGCTGTGTTCCTCTAATAGAACTCTGTCTCCAGGCACTGTCACCTTCCCTGGACCTCTGTCACAGGTGCCCGTCACACTGAGCGTAGTTAGCAAGGCGTCTGCAGAGCATTAACATTCAGTCAGTGCACAGTAAACTGCACTGCAACAGTTGATCCAGGCTGGCTTTCATATCATTTTAAGAGTGTTTGGGTTGCACATTTGGGTTGTATTTCTTTCACAGAATAGTAATAAAGTGAATTTTGGGTTTAATCTCTGTGGTCTTTGGGTACATCTACATTACAAGTATGTAATTTCTTGATAAATTTACAAGTAATTGGAAAAAAATGCTCCAGAAATTGAAAGAAAGAACATTTTTCTTAGATTTTTTCTGAATTAATAACTTAGTTCTTATGGCACAACTCTTTACTCTATTTTCAGCCTGCAAATGTTTTAACCTTTCATGTTAAATTCTAAATTCATTCTAAAATTCTTGCAACATTTTGTATCTTTGTTTATTCAAACAGTGGTTCCTGAAACTCTGTCGTACTTTTTTTAAGTCAGAGTCTGTGGATGATGGTGATTTATCACAGTCCACAGAAGATGGTGACGTGGTTTGCACAGTCAAATCACCAGGAAAGAAAGTAAGAATGTGTTTTGGCTTTGGTGTTGCTGGTGATCGAAACGGTAGCAGCAGAATATGTGTTGACAGGTCAGTGAAGGAAATGGTTTTCATAGCACCGCGTGCTTCTCCGCGCTAATGCAATCAAACGCCACATCACTGTCTAATGTGTTCACGTGTCACGCCCTCTGAAGGCCTGCAAATAGCCCTATCCTGTCGTCAGGCCCACACTGCCGTGCTGCCAGTTGATAGCCCCGGCCCCGCGCATCCACTGACTGCTAATGGCTGGCGAGCTTCTCCTGTGAGACCTCGGCTAATGCAATGGAAAGTATGGGCCCGTCTCGCATCGCAGAGTCAGTTTCAGTCATGCATAATTGAGGAGCTCTATTTTCCTGCAAAATCTGGCAGATTTGCTTTAGCCATGTGGCTCGATTGAATTGCTCAGCCCCACCCCCACCCTTCATTTCCTGCTTTTTTGAATTTCATTACAGAGACCCTGAAGACAGTTTCTTAATGAGGAAAATAAAAATGTATATTATAAACAAGAGCCCTTTTTAATTATCACGTATTAAAGGCCATATCAATTAGCTCTCTAAAAGCAACAGGCCTGTTGGACCTATAAAACAAATACATCCATAACAAATGCCACCCTGATTGATTTACATATTTATTTACATGCTCTGATGTTAAAGTGGTCTGCAATATAAACAGAAATAATGACTAATGGCTTCTATAGCAACACTGACCCTGGAGCAGAGTAGTGAGGATTCTGTCGTTTCCCCCGCCCCCCGGCTCTCCTTTCACTTTGGAATTTCCATGAATCGATCTTTTTATTTCACACCTCACATTCATTCGCCCACACCCTTCTCCTTTATTTATCTCCATCCTTCCACATGTACATACTTGTTAGTGTTAGACTGATGTATCGCCTTGTCACTCTTGTTCTCTGCTAACATGGTGGAGGTGTATTCATTTAGCATGAACGAGCTGCTCACACTCAGCGAACGCTGAGATGAAAAAGGTCACAGTCCTGAAAAGTCAGGCCTGGTGGGAGGTCCAGGTAAATCTCCATCATATTGACATAAACTATTCCACTATTTAATACGTCAATTTTCCTATAGTACACACTAAATGCAGAGTAATGTAACTTTAATCATCATTTTGCCAATAATAATTGACAAAATGATTAAAAATCAAAATGAATTCAGACAAAAGTTATGTCATTGACAGTATCTGTCCACGGGTTCAAACCCCTTGTAAATTCATTAAAACCACTAAAGCAGATGTTTCCACAACTACATTATTATATGCAAACTGACTCAGAAGGTAAAAACAATAGCAGCACCACTGACCAGTTGGTAGTGATAAAGGAAAAGACAGACAATTGGACAGTGAGACAGACAAATGGTAAGTGAGCAGGCTATTTATCATTTTAATGCCTCCTTTAAATGCTTCAGTCAGCTGCATGGATCTGTGCAATCACACACTGGAGCTCTTGATAAGTGAAACAGTGTCCGTCGCCATCATGGATCTAAAAACTCTACACATCCTGGTCAGTTTTGTTCCATCTTTAATGTGATCTCATAACAAACAACAGTCCAGGGGAAAAAGCCTAAGTAATAATTATTATATCATATCATTTTGTAATTGGGTTCTAAATGTGTTCAGAGTAAACCAATCACATTCAAAATCCTGCCTGTAGGTAAATATACTACATCATACACCTGCCATCAATGACAGCGACTCATACTGAAACCAGGTTAACGTCGGCTGCTGCTGTAGAATTGCGCTTCAGTTCAAATCTATTGAATTTTATTTGGATAGCACCAAATCCCAACCAAAGTCATCTCAGGGCACTTTACAAACAGAGCGGGTCTAGACCACACTCATTACTATTAATTACACCCAACAGTTCCACCATGAGCAAGCACTTGGTGACAGTGGCAAGAAGAAACTTCCTGTACCAGGCAGAAACCTTGGGCAGATCCTGGTTCTAGGTGGATGGCCATCTGCCCTGACCGGAGAAAGGAGAGAGAAGGAGTGACAGAGAGAGACAGAGAGAGAGAGAGAGCACACAGCAGCACAATACAAGCTCTGCACAGATCAAGTGACTTGCAATCGTAATAGCAGGGTTGATATTAACTGTAGCAATACTACTGCTGCTACTACTAAACTGCTCATAATTACAATAATAATAGTGATGATTTCATTGTCCTATTTCATTGCAACCATCTGATGAAAACTCACTGATGATCTTTCTCAAAAAGGTCCGAAAGGCTTTTTCCAACCACAGTTGACATGGAACTGGTTGACACCACGAAGACTACATTGAAACATTCAGCATATCGTTTCCTGTCTCCAATAGGTGGCACTATGACAAAAACTCTATATTTGCATGTAGCTGTCTTCGGGCCAGGCTCTTATCAAAGAGCATCTACCTGTTGGGTTTAGAGAATGGCCAGTCATGACATCTACCAAAATTTTTATATCTAGATGAACTGTGCCAGAAACTTAAAAGACTTAATTAATTTGCATAAAAAACCAGAAAGACTATAAATCACTCACATTTTTTGTTGACTAAAACTAATCAAGGTTGAATGATTTAAAATAAGAATCAGGTCCAAACCATCCAAACTTCCCTCTGGTTTTCTAACACAGTTGTTCCGTTTTAACCAAAGATGACATCGTCTGGGTTATTTCTATAACTTAACCAACAACCCAGAGAGAACATTTAACTGTTGTTCTCTTCCTGACAAGTAAACTGACTTCCTGACATGTAAAACTGTGCAAGTAAATAAAAAGTATGATATGAAGTGCGTGGAGTACAACATGAGCCTGCCTGCCCCCTCCTCTTCAGTTTCCTGAGGGCAGTGGGAGTGCTACTGATGAGTGTAAACACACTCTCCTCTTTCTTTCCTTCCTTCCTCTAATCCCTCTTGCCCTCTTCTTTTTCTCCAAATTCGTTCTGAAGAAACCCAAGATTGCGATCAGTATCAGTGTGTGTGTGTGAGTGTGTGGTAACGTGAGCGCACAAAAGACACACACGGGGGGAGTATGTTGCTGATTGATGAAGTCCCTGTGTGTCACACTTTCAGTCCAGGTGTCTTGGGGGTGTTCGGTTGGAGGGTGAAGCTAAGGGACCAGTCAGGGGTCAGAAAGAGGCCCGTGGATGTGTGCGCACAGGTCATGAGGTGTCTAATGGAGAGAGAGTCAGGTAGCCTGAGCTGTGATCTGAGCGATCTGACTGAGTAGTTCCTAACCAGGCTTCACACAAGTAAAGTTAGAGCAGGGGAGAGCTGCAGTACCTCAGCAGTGTGTTATACCCTTTGGCTTTGTTAGCAGTGAAGCATGGTGCATTCTTTATGTTCTGCACCAAAAGTAACCAAGTGTGTTGTGTTTCTCTCCTTCGGTCTTCTTCTTCTCACAGTGCTGCCTATGTTGTGGCTTTCCTGCTGACAGCTTAAAAATATATTTATATTCATTTTGCCAGTGATAATGTGCATCTATTTAACAATATATCCCCACCAAAACCAGATCCTTGCACTTTTTATATTTGTATTTATTTCAACCAATAATGTCGTGCCATCCACCAATTAATCTTCTACTTTTAGCTGCGCAGACCTAAGTTTCATTAGTTAGCTAGCTAACATCAGGGTGTGTCTGCAGGTGTTCAGAACACCTGAACCATGAGGCTATACGGTCAACCACTGTCCCTCCATGTTTGTTAGGACTCGCCTGCTTTTAAACATTCAAATCGAATTTCTCCAAACATTGATCCTGTTTCACTCCAGAAATATGTCACCATACAGAAGATACACACTCAAATCCTGTGTCATCCAGGCTTTGAGTGATGGCTGTATTCAGTTAGCTGCTTCAGAATCAGGGTCCACCATCATAGTTATTAGTAACACCTATGCTTTTCCCACTGTGCTGTGAACAAAGGGCCTATACAGCATCATCATATAGATACTAAGTGGTAATGTATTGCCCTCTCAGACGGCACTCTACTAAACTGTCAGGACCACTGCAACACTCATCTACACTTGTTATTTTCCTTGATTGTACAACTGCCTGCCAGATGCAGATGTTTACTCTGCAGCTGTGAGATACTGCTAAAGGCAGTAAGATGTCTGGTAAAAAGTGAGACTGGATAACTTTGCTGTAGAGAAACCCTTCCTATTGTCAGTGTCTACCATTGACAAAGATACTGCTTGTACACTAGAAAAGACAAATCTTTGCCAAAGTCTTCCTCTTTCTCCAGTGAAAATGTGAAAGATAGCAATATGAGGGCAAATATAATACTTGATTAGAAACATCTTTCCACCCAACACTCCATTTGTCCTGCCTGACCAGCCGTAGTTTTCATAAAACAGGAAAATGGAATGTTTTATTAATAGTCCTATTATTAAAATACTTTACAATTCATGTTAAAATGTTGTCTCTTCATTGGACTGTGGGGCTGTGGTGTGTCCCATGTTTTATTAGCTCGGATCTGGTGTCATTGTTTACCGTCGTGGATGGTTCTGTTGTGAAGAAGCAGGTTTTAAAAGTAATAAAAGAGATTTGTTGTTGGTCCTCCCAGAGGTCCTGTCTCCTGGCTGCACCACCTCTCCAGGATACTGTCTGAAACCTGACTGTGCTCTGCCTAATATACAACTCAGAACAGTTTGAACCATATTCTTTTGTAGGAGACACAGGGTTCTTTGGAGTTTTTAGTGTTTTTGGAGCACCAGCATGGACAGTAAAGGTATCTCCTGCTGTCTTTAACCTGGTAGGTTAGTAAGAAGGTTAGGCAGCTGTCTGTCTCTCATGTCTGCAGAGAGGTGAGGTAAGGCGAGGCCTGGCAAGATGCTGCTGCTCTCAAATTAACTGCTTTTGTTTCCTGTGAGCCGGGCTGTTCTATCCACACAAACCACAAACACATTTTCAGACTTTACTCAAATGATGCTTCTGCATAGCTAACTAGCACCAGAGGGAAGTGAGTTGTTTTTTAGTAGCTGGACTGAAGTGGCTCTTCGCAGTCTAGCACAAGGATCTGAAGCAGCAATAAACAGCTTGTTAAAAAATGCTGAGAAGATGCGTTTGCACATTCAACAGAATGCAGCCCAAGCTGGGATTTGATAAGGGTTCCTAAAAAATGCCTGCATACGGGGACGTGCCGAACATTTTGGAGAAACAGTCACTTGGTCCAATCTGAAACCTCCCCAACTGCTCAGTCTGTGTCACCCATGTTTGATATTTAGGTTTTGAAATCTAGGTGATGATGTTTCTACTAGCGGGATCGCAATGAGTAAGACAAGCATACAAGTGGATGCAAGATTCCAAGCCAACAATAAGCTTTGTAGCTCCTCTGGTGTGCTACTGTTGACAGATCTGACAGTTAACATCTCAACTGCAACACGTTTGCTCTGTCTCCCCAATGGCTTTCTCAAAGAAACTCATTTAGCCTTCAGCTTTAGTGTTTTTTTTTACTACTGCTAGATGTTTCACCACATTATTCTCCATTTTCCTTACATCCTGTCCCCAATGAGAGCACATGAGGTGGTGCTTTGGTGTGATAATCTTGCTGACACCCTGTAGTGTGAGATGTGCCATTATTTCCATGTTTGAGATCAGAGAAAACAACAGCTCTGAAGTTTCTCCCTGTGTGCCTGATGCAACCAGATTTGGAAACCAGGCCCAGGCTTCAGGAGGAAATTCAGACTTTCACTTCCTCAGTGCATGGACCCGATAAGGAGCTGGCTTTCCAAACTGTGCAGTTGAGTGGACAACACAGGGGAATGAATCATAGATATATACTGTACATGCTGCATTGAAGCTCTGGAGATGCTTCTCTGGTGCCACATCTTGCTCTGGGTCCAACCTGTTCATGTAGCAACAATGCTAGACTTTTGGATCTTGTAGAGGTTTCAGAGGTTATTTTACCATATTTTGCGGTTATGAATGTGTTGAATTCGATATATCACGGTAAGTTTGAGCTATGAAAAAGTTAAGCAAGCTGGGGTCAACTACAAAAAGAGTACATTTTTGATGAAAGTAAGATGCTGAAAATCACACAAATCACATTAATCAATCAATCATCAATATTTCCTACATTTATATGATTAAGGCTGCATTGGTCTTGTTCATCACTCTTGTATAAACAAGCAGCCTTAAGTAGTCTGTTTTCACTTCAGCAAAACTGCCCTGTACCGACTCAGCACCATGTCCTCCTCTATGTACTCTGGAACTGATTTGGTACAACATTCACTGATGTTAGCACAGATGTGGGTTTGGCATGGAGCTCTGGTGCATTTGTGTGCTGAATTTCCAAACATAACAGCTTATGAATGCAATGCTTAATGTGGTAGCTGAATGACAAAGCGCTGCTGTCAGACCTTTACTTCAGCACATGAATGCACCACCAGGAAGGATTGACAGATCAGTCGCTATTTCCAGTTCCAGGATTAAAACTCTAAAATTGAATAACATCAACAAAACCCAGAGTGGTTGTGTGTTTCAGCAACACATCTGGCCATCCTGACCAGCTTCAAGTTGGCATCAACACCCATCGTGCCTTCTCAGTACACAACCATCTGAGGCTAGTAAAACCCCCTCTGTAGCTTGGACATTGCAGCTTTCTGATGAAGAAGTCTGCTCTCTGCTCCTGGAGAGGCTTTAATTTGACCAGTCCACACTCTTGTTGGCGTACCCAGCATATCCATACTCAAGGTGGTATGAGTTCACAATCAGTTCACTCCCATTCGTTGATCTCTACAGAATTCTACATTCGTCAGTTTGTGAAGGTATTTAAAATCTCTGCGAGCACAACCAGCTCATTTCACTGCAGACTTTATTGACTGTCCAGCCGCACTGCCTAATCGTTATACCGATCTAAGAGAACGTGTGTGTGTGTGTGTGAAGTTCCTGTAAGCCTCACACACTCCTGTTCTCCGTTGTTTTGTCTGCCTGAGGTTTCTCTTCCTCAACATCTCTCTCTTTCTCTGTGTGTGTAACTGCTGAGACAATGCTCTGCTGATGTGTTCTGCAGAGATGAGTTGATTTCCTTTCCCAGAGAAATGCCCTGAAGGAGCTCTCTGCCAAGTCCCTATAGACACAACACACAAGATCCCTTATGCTCTGCCGTCCATCTGGTTAGACAGCGCACGGCACTGACACACACGCAAACACATTTACACACACTCATATTGATGCCAAGATAGTGATGTGGTTAGGTGAACACTTTGTCACACTGGCGCTGTACACTCCATTGTCTGCTAGGCAAATCTTTGGCTGGCTCTCTATTCATGTGCCAGCTGACTCTGCCTCCATTCATTCCCTCTCTATTTGTTCGGGTTGTGGAGGAGTTGAGTGTGTCGAGAGACCAATTACCCGGCTGGTGTGCCAGCTTGTGCCAGGCCAATAGGCCAGTGTTAAGAAGTGTGCATGTGTTTGTTCTCCTATCTTGTAGTTTTACACCAGTGAGAAACAATCTGGTTTTAATGTTTTAAATGTTTTAAAGGTCTACGTCAAGACCTCAGACAATGTCCTTCGGTTTAAATGTAATTTTGGTCAGTTGAAAATGATTAAGAATGAATAAATTAGTCATCCAGCTATGATCATTTTGGTGGTGTACTTGTTAAGGGGAGTGTTTTCTGATCAGAAAACAACATGGCGACGTCACTGGACTGCACCTGTCAAAACTGTTCCAAATCCCTGTTGGTTAAAAAGCAGCCATTCTCCAGTAAGATGTATCACAATATGCTTCCTTTAATTGTGTTTTACTGAGTTTTTGAATAATCAGAGTCAAGTGTCTTGATACGTTTGGTGTTTTTATTTGAAATATATCATCAGTGGCTTCAGCAACAGCTAGTGCTGGTGCGAACTACTGAAGTACTGACCCCATTTCTTTTAACTCTCCAGGAAACAGGCTCCCCCACAGGCTCCGTTGATCCAGGAGAAAATGCCGAGTCCAGGAAAATAATTAGAGAATTCTTTATGAATCACACAGCAGGAAAAATTTGCAGTGCTACAGAAGCAAAGATGATATCGCAGTAGCAAAAATCATCAAGCAAATTGTAAAAATTTAAATATCTTGAATCACTCAAAGGATTCACGTTATCAGGCATATATAAAGTGGGTTTAATGTTACACTGATGTGGCTCAAGAGTGAATTTGTCTTTTGTTGTAGTTTGGTGTGTGCAGTGTTGACTGTGAAGCC
This sequence comes from Datnioides undecimradiatus, assembly GCA_008933995.1. Lineage (NCBI taxonomy): Eukaryota > Metazoa > Chordata > Actinopteri > Lobotiformes > Datnioididae > Datnioides > Datnioides undecimradiatus. Next base: position 3,755,734 of record WARS01000067.1, on the reverse strand, counting down.
TGATAGCAGCAAGAAGGAAAGATCTGCAGTATCACTCTTTCACACTCCACATGTCAATCAGCCTGTCACTGAAGTGCCACAGTGCAGTGCTGTCAGGATGTCCTGCATGGGGAGGGTACAGGTTCCTTATCAAAGATGACAGCTTGGCTATCATCCCTCTATTTCCCAACACCGCCACTGCATTGAGGGTGCACCTCAGGAAAAAGCTGGCCTTCCTGAGCAGTGTGCTGTGTGTGTCTTGCAGTCAACAGTCAAGAAGAAGCTACCCCAGCTACAACTCCCTAGAAAATGGCTGATGCCACCACAGAGACTGTAAAGGTCTGCTGCAATCCCAAAAGGCTGACTCTCCTCAGCAGATGGAGTCTTACAGATTTCAAGGGTATTGTCAGTGAAGTCCAGGTGCTGTAAGGTTTCACAATTATTGTCTATTCCCTGTATGTTCATTAGTCTAGGAGTGCTTACAACAAGCTGTTTGGTTTTCCCTGCACTGATCTGAGGGCACCAAACCAAAAGTCCTATATCAGTGCTCTGTGCTAACTGTCATCCCCATATCTGATAAATCCAACAAGAGTGAACTTTTACCAAGCAGAGAATGAAAAGGAAGGGAGCCGGGACAGTTTTCCTGCAGGGTCCCTGTGCTGTGGACAACCATTTTGGTCTCACAGTCCGGTGCAGTGGATGTGCAGGATGGCTGTGAGCTGAGTGCTGTGGGAAGGGTGGTAGAGGTGGCAGTGGAGCAGTTTATAGGTGGTGCAGGGACTGCAGTGGTGAGACTGTGCAGTGGAGTGGCTGATGGCTGATGAAAGTAAAAGTTTAGATCATTCATCCACTTTTAGTCCCCTGCAGGCTGGGAGCTGGGTTTCTTATCACCAGAGATGGTTTTAAGTTAAGATCCTGCTGACATTGCTGCACCGTGGTCCTCCATCAACCTCCCGTAGCTGTGTTTTTCCCTTCCTAATGCTCCTCAGCTCCCTCTGTATGATCAATAAGAAAGAAATAAAGCATGCTGCATGTCGACTGAATAAACAATGCTGGGGCATCAGCGTGCACGACCACGTATCTGTATTAAGATGACTGTGGATCAAATTCTTACATCAGGTATTTGATGTGATTATCAACAGGATGAATTCCTAAAAACTCAGTGTGATGGTTTGGTGTTGTCAGATTTAATTGAAACCACCCAGAGATACAATAACATGTGTTTTTATGTGTGTATATGTGTGGACAATATTCATGTCCCCATAACATAAATGATTTTAGCCTGAAGACTAGCTTTAAGGTTAAAATAAGGTTTAGGTTAATCTTAAGGCTAGAGTTACAGTTGTGCAAGCAGTGGCTAGGTTTAGAATAACTCTCCAGGAAATGAATGTTAGTCAATGTAATGTCCTCTGAAGTAATGGAAACACAATGTGTGTGTGTGTGTGTGTATGTGTGTGCTGGGATCAGCTCAGGACGCTGAAACAGCCAGACAGACCTTAATAATTATTTGACTGTGTACTACAACAGTCCAGCTTTGAAAGCCCATTAGATGGCATAGCTGCATGATGTGGGAGAGCGGGCTCTGATCCACCGGCTTCAGTCTGCAGGAGCTGAAACTGGAGATGCAGCTGAGAGATTGAAAGTGACACAAGGTATAAAAGTTGGTCTAACAGGCGGTGATGAGAAAAGCAGACAGCCATACTGTGTGCCGCTACTCTGCTTTTCTATACATTGATGTTTTAATGGATTTGGTTTGAGTTTGGTTGCCTCAGTCTGTGTCCATTAGTGGAATGATCACCCTGCTGCATAGCCATGTGGTTTGTAAGTAAAAGTAATCTCTTATCCTCATCTTCTGTTTCCCTGCTCTCCTCATCACTTCCATATGCAAGCTGTCTGCACGTCCCTAACAAATCTGGAAATGTTTTAAAGGAAGTTATCAGAAATGCCCAGTCGGTGCACTCTTTGAGTCTAAATGTGTGTAAATTCATCTGCAGAGAACTAAGTCAGATACCTAATTGAATTCGTTTCATCTACTCTTTCAGAATATGAGAAAATATTAAAAACTCAGACGTGGATTAAACTGACGCATCGGTTCCTGTCTTCAAAGATCATTCGATCTCTGTGGGATCAGGTTTAAATTCAGTGTTTGCTTTTGATTATATCTCACTGCTTAAAATGCTTTTACCACGAATGTATTATGAGAAGCAGAAGTGAGACCGCAATGTCCTAATTCTGTTCCTGCAAATCACAAAAAGACACACAACATACTCATTATGCTTTTTAATATTTCCCAATAAACCCAAGCAGTCATTGGTTAAACTTTACCAGTTTTGCAGAAGAGGCCAGATGAGGAGCTTGCAGCTAGTCCAGAACCTGTGTGTAACTTCTGTACAGTGAGCACAGTTTAACTGCATGGTCACAGTGCCTGAAGGACTTCCTTATAGGTATTTTTAGTGTAATACATTGTGACATATCACAGGTGTAAACAGGCGTAATTAAATGAATGGTGGCTGATTTCCTGTAGCGCCTGTCCATGCTGGCTCACTAGATGTTTTTATATTTCTTCTGTTTTTATGCACATTTTTGAACTTCAATTTTGAAATACCAAACATTTTTCTAAAAATCTTCGAATATTGCAAATAAGGTTTTACACCTGACTGTGGTGAAAATGTTGGAGATGTTAAAAAAAGCAAACTAACTTAAATTCCAGGTAGGAAATGGGACCTGCAGATACTCTGACTAATGAAATGCTTGGTTGAAAAGGTAAGATCATGTGTAGGTGTGTGTGAGAAGCTGTGTTCTACAGTACGTTCACACTGTGTGCGCGTGCAAGTGTGTGTATGTGTGCGAATGCTTGCTTGTGGAGCATGCATGCATGCACAAGAGCGCGCGCACACACACACAGACACACACAGACACATTCTCTTACAAAAACCCTGTTAGGACTGAACTGGAACTGACTGTGCCAAACTCTGCTAGGCCAACTCGCCCACACTCTCTAAAGACCCCAGCCTGCTGGCGGACTGCTGTCTTTCCAAGCAACCTCAACTGAACATGGATCAGATTCCATTAATACAGCCCTCCTGACACTGTGTTTCTGCACCGTGAAACACTGTGCTGTTCTCAGATAGCTCAGATATGAAGGGAAAGTGCTTCACATGTGTCCCTGCACAAAACAATAAGGAAAATGAATAACAGCCTTGGTCGTGGGCAAAAGTTTCCACTGGTTGGCAGTTGACACGATGAGATGGTGCGATAGACCCAGATGAGCTGCAGCGCAAGTCCTGGACTCTGAGGTAATGGACTGTAAAATGAGTTATCCTACTATTAAAGGCTGTTGCGAATAGAGCTGTGACCTTTGCTGAGACTTATGAAGTACACTCAGTGTGTGTGTGTGCGTGTGTCATATAGGGTTTTTGCTGCTGGTGGGTTCATTGCTCGTCGCTGTGATTCAGTTCGATTCCATTCAATTCGATTCAGGTCAATTCAGTTGAGCAGGAGTCAGGGGTTTCATTGGCATGACATTTGACACTATGTTGCCAAAGCACATGTATGATTATTATAGTCAAAGAATGAAATGGAAAAAAATAATAATGTGAATTACAATATTAGTTAATAAATTATTAATATATTTTTATTGTGATATGACTAACAATGCAAGAGAAACTAAAAACTGTTAGTCTACTGATAATATGATAAAGAGGTGATAATAACGCCAACACAAGATGATCATTATCATTGTTCAATAGATAAGAAAAGAAAATCTGCAAATGATGGAATAAAATAAAAAAGTGTCGATATGAAGGATAATGCAAGACAGTCATGAGTATATATATATATATATATATATATATACACACACACACACACACACATATATAAAGTCTCTGTCCCACTACACAGCTCTGTTGTTGTGGGAGGAAGTGACATATTTAGCAGACCAGACCTCTGAATGAAGGTCATTTTTCCCTTTCTGTCAGACTTTGGAATGTGGGACATTTTCAAATTCGCGATATCTCCTGCCTTATTTTTCAGAGGTTTTGACACTCAGTGTAGTTCTGTTTGTACGGCTCACTCATCCCGACGCCAGCACAGCCTGTCCTGTCTGAGCGAACAGATCTGCCTGCTTCTGCCCTCCTCTATCGCCAGACTGCGCTCACTCATTCTGTGGCCGAGGTTTGTGATGTCAACAAGTGACAGGACCAGTTGGCTGAGGTGACCCCTGTCTGGGCTCAGCTCCTGCAGGCAAGGGCTTTACGATGGTAACCAGCCGGCTCCTAAATTTATTATATGATTTTTGAATACTTAGAAACAAAGGATATTGACCAAATTCAACCCCTCAATAATCCTATTTTGCTCATTCTTTCTTACAACCATGCAGTGCAAAGGATTCTGTATCTGGTTAAAATATCTGGAGCTATGTCCTAAGTGGAATTTTGATTTAAATTGACCAGACCAAGTCCTGGTGACTGTTTTAATATCAATGTCAATTCATTAATATATCTTTTCAAGTAGGTGAGGCTGAGTTTGCGGCCCAAGTTCACCCCTGAGCTCACCTCAAACAGGCTTTGAGGTGAAGAACGCCTGAACCACGTGAATACCATCTCAGTCCTAATAAACCTTTAACTTTTAGCAGCATAGAGCTTAGGAGCAATAGCATTGTGCATTGCTGTGTTTCCAGGTGCTCAGAACCCCTGAGCCTTGAGGCTATCATTCAACTCTGAATGACTGTAAGACTGTAACTCTCCATGTTTGGTATGATTCACCCGCTTTTCAATGCCAGTCCTGTTTTAATGTGTCATCATTTGGAAGCTTCTCACTGTGAAAACGAAGTTTGTTGTGATCTTAAAATAAAACATCACTGGGTGCGTTTGACCCAGACGTGATTGTATCTGCAACTAAGCAAATGAGACGATAGTGTCATGAAAGCCCACTGCTCTCTATGTAATGGATCTGGTCGATAGCAGTATATGATTCATTTCCAGTTGTTTCCCCCCCAAGGTGAATTACAAGCTTCTCCTTTTGCTCTTATTCTATATGTACTTCGCTTTGGATGAAAGAGTCTTGCAGCATTTGCTCTGTGTAATATTAAACAAACAGACAATGCTCTCATCAGCTAGCTCACAGCCGTTTGACACCCAAAAATGCCAAATTTGAGTGTCAAAGTGTTGGCTGGAGAGTCCAGTGTGTGTTGTTATGTTATGTCAGAGTCCCTGCAGCGAGGATCTGTGAAGGGTTCGTGCCAAGCTCTGACAAAACATTGCTCTCTGCGGAAGACTCCGTTAAACACTCAACAACATTTCAGAGGTTAGGCTGGTTAATGGTTATTGTTAGCACCAGCATCCAGAGACACAGAAGTGTCTGGGAGACTGGTGAACATTGGGCAACAGTAACCAGAGAACTTGTGTACTGTAAATCAAGTTCGTCAATAATCACAGCAGGGAAGGTTGGTCCCCTCTAACTTGTTCCCCCTAAGTCTTCATTCATCTCTTGCATGTCTTCACCAACAGTATAACACTGACTGTTTGAAGTGGAGTATTATTGATGCACTCCTGAATACTGACTCAATAAGTTCTGCTAACTGGTTAATTGCTTCATTTGAAAAACTGGGGAACATTTTCCATCTGATCTGGGCTCTGTTTTCCCTGACTGCGATCCCCCTCAGCCTGCTTGTTGGGATTCTGATAGGCCATATATTTGTCTCCTGAAATGGCTTAATCTCTCCCCAGGCTCTCTATCCACCCACACAGCTACATTTATGCGTGTGTTGGCCTTCTTTGTCAAGTGAAAAGAATGTGTTATTGAAATGACCATTGCGTAAGTACTATCTTTTTTAGCATGCAAAGTGGAAGCTGTATTTGCATTTTAAAGAGCTAGAAATTATCCCGAGTACCCTTGAGCGTCCGATTCATTTGCTCTGAAACCATATTGCTATCAAGTGCTTAACAAACTGTCATTTGAATAAATGCATTTAATATGTTATCACATTTTATATGCATATGCTCACAGTCTTTCAATGAGAAATCATGTCAGTGCGTACACTGAATGGAAGCGCTATTCTTCAGTGAGGTTACAATAACAGCCAATTAGGGAAACCATCTGTAGAAGGAAGGTGCAAAGGGGCTGTAATTCTGTTGAATATGTGACTTGTTTTTATTTTAAAATGTCTTTTGTTAGGTTTTTGTTTTGCATTATTTTATTTTATTGTGTATTATTATAGAATTTTTCCATCATTGTTACAAATATCTGTGCGATAGTTTAAATACATGTGCTGAGCTGTAGCGCACTAGGTTTGTGTTCACTGTGTGGGTGTGTTTGGTGGTGAATATCAGTGTCTCAACCCCCATGACTCAACCTCCAACAGCGCTCCTGCTTAGAGCAGACTGTGGAAATACTTTATGCCCCGCAAGGTGCCTTGAGGCTGCGATCTTTAAGAACCTCTGCGCTCCAAAATCCCAAAGCTAAAAGGAGGGATGGTAAATAAGCTGAGATGACCTCAGATCAGTATCCGTCAACAATCGCCCCCCGCTCCAACCCGTTTCCACCTGGTATCAACATATGAGCTATAACTGTAGACATTATGTGGACTGTGTCAGCTGATCATGGGTCCTTTGCATTTTAATGAAATGTCTTGTTTTCATGTTTCTCTCTGCACTGCAGTATTCAATATACAATTAGGACTTCTCTCATCTAAGGTCAAAATTAATATAGACATTGTTTTAAACGGACTTTACTTATATATACTTATACTTCAGCATGCAGCCCGGAGGAGCTGGGGATCGGACCACCAGTCCTCTGATAGGTGGCTTCCCTGCTCTACCTCTGAGCCACAGCCGCCCTGAATGTCAAACAGCCGAAGGAATCCACAGGCTACTTTTCTGCCATATTGCTGACGAGGATAACATTACCTTTACTGTAAAGGCCCTAATAAATATAAAAGCATAAGTTGCTTCGGTATGCAGCCAATGAAGAGCATAGTTACGTACGGAGAATTGATTGCCATGTTGCTAGAGGGTATCTCATTCATTTCGATGAAAGTCGCTGTTTGAAGGACAAAAATGTTTTCCAGGCTGCCCTGAGCCCACAGAGCATGAGCATCAGAAACCTTCTTTGCTTCAGCCAGCCAACTTCCTGCTGAGTTTTCCCTTTGCCAAGGCCTGACTGTAGCTTTTTGACAGGCAGCTTGAAGTCGAGCTCTAGTCAGCGCATCTCAACATGTCAGATGCACACTTTTCTTAAATGAACTGTTTGATGCTTGGTAAATCCAAATATAATTGCATATTGTTGGCCAGAGATAGATGAAAAGATCAGTACAACTCTCACGGTCTGTGTTTAGCTTAGCATAAAGACCAGAAGCCGGGGAACTTAAGCGTATGCTGGCACTGGTGCTGGCTATAACAACTTGCTCCCCTTGACAAAACAGACTCTGTTTTCCATCAAATCCCTCTTTTCATTGCACAGATGTGTCATATGGTGATCACCAGATATAAACAAGGTGCTCTGAGCAGACAGAAATACACACTGCTCTGTTAATGGTGTGCAGGGGCTGCTGGGAGTAATGAGTCTCCACCCTCAGGGGAAGCTGTGAAGCTTTGACTCCCAGTAAGAGCAGATGCTGTAGGGCTGGGCACTCTTACTGGGAGTGTGTGTGTGGGTGGATGAGTAGGTGGTAAGCGAATAGATAGAGTAAGTGGGAGGTTGGGGTACTAGTGCCTTAAGCATTGCTCATGTGTGTATACACTGGCTGACAGTTATGACTGCAGTGTTCAGTAAATCACAGGTTGGAATACTGTTTATGCTGTGCCAAAAATTTCCAAAAAAGAATGAGAGGACGTAGAAGACGACCTCCGCGCTGTCCAATGCAACCAACTTCACTCAGGAATAAAAGTGAACGTACAGTCAGTGACTGTGCATCTTGGAGCTGCGGTGAACAAAGTGAAAAACACATTATTAAAGTTATAGTTTTAACTAAAGAGTGGAGTAACTTTACATATCTGAGCAAACCTGTTTACACGTGTGCCCCAGCTCAGGCTTTCTAAGAATTCTGCTCATTTTGGGTGAAGCCATGCCAAGAATTGGCACAGTAGAGTCAGTCCTTGTGAAACAGGGGGTGCCAGACCTGCGGTGAATCAGTACAGAGCCAATATGATATCTAATAAGCTATCTTAGGTCAGTAAGATAATCAGCTTCCACACAGTTTAATGAAGAAACATAATTTTACCATTTTACCTAAATGATGCCAATAGGCTGTGACATCCTCCTTTGTTGTGGACTCCATTTCCTCAAGGATAACACTGTCAACACTGTTTGCTATTGGCCAGCAGCACCAGTTCACATTTTGAATTTCGGTTTTACTAAAACCTGCACAGGATACTGTAGACTATGAGGAATATACTTATTGTTACAATTTTGTTGACATGAATTGATTTTTTTTTTTTTGATTGTTTGTCCCATCAGTCTTAGTCCTGACCTTAACTTACTCCAGTTGCCATGAGCATATATTGTAGAAGCAAATTTAATTAAAAAGTATTGCCATTGAACTTTATTTCTACTCAATGAAAAACATTTCCAGTAAATATAATCCAGAGTTTTGCAGAACTGTCTAACAGTGAGTGCATTGTTAAGCCAGGCCACCCAGCAGATGAACGTTGTAATGTGTCCTGATGTCATTCCTCCTCAGATGAGCGAAGAACAGGAGGAGATGAGAAGATAATCCAATTCTCTGTGTTTTAAGTTTGTTTTGAGCCTTTTATCAGATGAAGAACTGTCTGTTAAAGTGAAGAGTTTGTTGTCATTTAAACATAAAGAGCGCCACATTAATGCGCTTCGTGGCATCACTCAGACATGACAGGACAGTTGCAGAAAGAGCTGAGTGTTTGGCACCTCTTGTGTGAGACAGTGAGAGTGACTGCAGCGAAGAGTGTTTTTAGTTGTCTCACAGGCTGCATCACCGAAAGCTGTAATGACCACTGTTAGCAGAAGTGATACTTCCACCTTCTTCTCACAGTGAATCTGATAATCCATTTCATCAGAGAGAATCCTGCTGGCCGTTTCATACCCGGCAGTACACAAGCACTGAAGCGTTAAATGAGTGGACATTAAGTTGGAAGCTTTCATTGTTGGCTCAGTTGGCACTTTAACCTATACTGCTCTGGTCTCACTGGAAGGAGAAAATATATTTTATAGACTGATTGGATACAAGAAGAATCTCCTCCAAAAGACTCACAGTGGTGTGTTTCCTGGTTTATTGGACCAAGGTCATTTGATTGTACAAAAGAGATGAAGACTTTCTGGCTTTGGATGACCTTGTACTGCTGTAGCATTTACGTTAATCTGAGCGCATTCAATTCCAACTTGAGCTCCGCTAAAATCAACACAAACATCCGCTAACCTTTATTTATTTCACTAAAAGTGCCCAGATAAATTCCCATCAGATTAACACAGAGAAGCGGATATCTGAAAGGTGCTTTAGAAAACAATGAGGGAAGCCCATGTGATGGAATGACACTTTGTATGTATCCACATAAATGTGAACGTGGCCTGAGAGACACAAACAGAGTGTTTGTCCTCTCACCCTGACAGCACATGCTGACACGCTGCAGGGGTCCTGAGTGGCAATGTCTCAGTCACTGACAGTGTCCTACAAACACTGACTGGCTTAAACACACACATGCGCAGGCACACACACACACCTCTAACTAAACAACAAATAATCAATATTCCTAACAATAATTTTGCAGTGGGCTTTTAGCTGTAAACTCCCCATGTCACATTAAATTCACTTCATTTAGTCCTTGTTGATTAAAAGTCTAAAAACTCTTTAAAACTGAATCCTTCTTACTTTATTGTTTATTAGTTTTAGATTTATTAATTATGATAGTTAATGAAATAGTACTAGAGGTCCTCCATGGTATATCATATATAACATACTTTCTTTATATTCAGCTAAAACCAATTTTTTTAAAAGTTTGTCGTATAGATGACAATGTCTTGGCTACTCCTGCTGAAACGAATGAAATAAACGTCAATCACTGTAAATCAAGGTTGCACCGTTGCATCATTAAAGGACATGTCACTTCAAAACACACAGCAGCAGACGCCAACATGCAGTATTTGTGTTATGTGTAGACAAGCCCTGGTCCCCATGCTTTCCTGACCCTGAACAAGCCCAGGAACCCCTGTAGGCTGTTAAATTAACCTAATATCTGACCATTGCTTCTGCTTTTGATTCCTCTGTTCTTCTATAATGTGATAGTTTCTTGGAAAGGAATTGTGCACAGCTGAAGAGGGAATTCTAAACGCAGTTTAAACCATACAATATGTATCTCTCAGTGTCTGTCATAAGGCATTGTCAAACAACAAAGCGGTTCAACATACTGTTCTGAGTCAGCATTAAAAAAAGTAGAGTAATATCACCGATATTTCTTCCATTGTCTACTAAACAGCACATGAAAATGGCTTTATATATTATATATATTGTCAGTGGCTTTGGTCCCGCTGTTACCTTTTTAATGCTGTAAAATAAAAGGAAAATGAATGGAGAATGAGAACAAAAGTCAAACCAGACCAGACCAAAAATAGATTGCGTTCCCTAATGCTACTTAACAATAACATCTCCCCACTGGTTCCACTGAGAACGCTAAGTGTCTCTTTTCAACAAAAATTCTAGGAACTACTCATACAATCAAGAACGTACCAAGAATTTCAAGAGTTTTTGAAACTTCCTGGAAACGCTTCAGTGGTTGAATTAAGATCAGCGTAAAAGCAGCAGAAGAGAGTTTGGTTTGCTGCATAGCAATTATAGTTAAATAAACAGATAAATGGTTGCAGGGCTGAAAGGGGATCCAGTAGATTCAGTTAGTAGCTTGCAGAATTGAGATCTGAACACACTGAAGGAAAAAAAGCCTTTAGCCAATAAGTGCGAGACACAGATTGGTGTCACAGGTTGGGTGCGAATGACAGGCCTGTGATCACAGTTTGGCTTAACTCTGTGTGACTTGGCTAAAGCATGGCCAGTGGATGCACAGCTCAGGTTGCAGCCTCCTCTGTGGTTAAGACAAGAGGTTTCTAACTTACACATGTTGTGTGTTCACTGACCACTATACGTACAGTACAGGACAATACACATATTTGGAAAAAGCCAGTTATCAACTCAACAAACAAACTTTTTCACTCCTTACACCGACACCTGTAAAGCATACACTGTGAGAAAGACAGCATTCATTTCAGTTCCAGCTGTGCTGTAAGGATTGCAGTGCCTTCTGAACGAAACTGAATGTGTAACGCTCTCAGATTGTTGCAGAATACAGAAACTCACACGTGTTTTGACGGCGATGCCAGAAAAAGAGCTTGAAAGTCACAGTGGGCTCAGATGCACCTTACAAGTTCCTCTTTGCAACAAGGCATCGCTCGGTTTACCGGTCATCTCATTGTGGGCATGTTGCTGTAAAACCTCTGCATGACTGAGCATGTTGTAGCAAACATGATGAGTTTCTTTTTGAGGTCTGACATTTTGCACGTGAGAATATGTCAAATTTTAATTCCTTAGCAAAGAATTCTTTAGAAAAATAACCTGTATCAGCAAAAACAGCAAAGAAATAGTAAGGTCACAACTGTATGCTACATCTTCTCAGTTCAGAGCAAGAAAAACTGGGCATCTTATACAAAGATAGGATATGAAATCACTTAGGTAAGTTCAAACATCCTAATTACCTGATCAGGTTGAGATGATGTCTGTTACTTTAGCTGATTTCAGTTCCTCTGTAATACAATACAAACTCAAGTTTCCAGACAAGAGGGAGACAATGCAAAGAACACGAGGACCGGCCATCCATTGTGTGCTGAGACCTGCCAGGTTATCAGATGGTGGCCTGACCCACATGGAGAGAACAGGCCCAACATTGAGCTCTGGTGAGCCTCACTGTGTAGGGCCTTCCTGGGAGAGCTGAGAGGCCAGGAAACTTGCCTTGCCTTGGATCCCTGCCAAGCAGCCAATCAATGCAGCCTGGAGTCAATGGAAACAAGAATCACAGCTCCTTTTCTCTGTGCATCCATCTGTCTCTTCGCAGTGGAAGAATATGCAACACCCATCTTGGAAATTATTCACTATTGTTCCCTCGTTTCACATTTTGTTTTCTGGACTCTTGTTTTCTCTCCAGTCTCCGCTGAGCAAACCCAAATCTGATCTCTCTTGGTTCCTGCCTCTTTTTTTCCACACAGGCATGTGTGTGTGTGTGTGTCATCTGGGGGCAGAGGGAGGAATGCCTGGCTAATTTCAGTGTCTGACCTAATTCCACACTGAATGAAACAAAAACATATACAACATTTTATTTGTTTATGTTCACTCAGGAGACCCTGTGGCCAAAATTAGTGGAAGTCAAACCGTTGATGTATTCCTGGTTTGTGCTGTGATTAAAACCCAAGAAGCTTATGGATGTGTTGTTGGAGCTTTCCTCCTGTCCACCTGTCCACACCAGGTCTCTGGACCATGTTTGCAATAACATTTAGACCACACTTCTCTGCTTCTCCCACCTACTTACTCCAGGCTGTTAATAAAGGGTAAACCCACCGAGGAACTCTGCTGTAATGTCTGCAGATAACACCACCATCATTAGACTGATTTAATACAACAATGAGAAGTAATGTCAGAATGAAATCAACAGTATTGCAGTCATGCACAGAGAACAGAAACCAAGTAGCTGAGGTTTGGTTTAAAAGAGAAGACACTCACCTACCAACATCAAGGGAGCTGAGTGGAGCAGGTATACATATGCAAAAGAGGAAAACATTGCTGTGCTCTGCAGTCTGTAGGAACAACGAGTGATTTTTTACTTTGTTTTCTTCAAGATGCAGGAGTGGAAAGGGAGCATTGTTGCCGTGTTTTTACTGTAACCCTTGTTTACGGTAGTGTTGTCAGACGTGACGCACTAGAAAAGAAACACAGAGAGGCATACAGGTCTACATGCACCTCTGTGGGCTAAGTTTGGTGTAACAGGGTAATCCCAAACTGGGATACATTGTTGAGTCTGTCCACATGAGAGTCTTTGCAAAAGCTACTTTGCGCTGTAAATGAAAGTCTTTGCGCTGTTGCAACTGAAGACGGTGTCAGTAGGTAGGCAGTGGTGTTTCTTTGCTGCCCAGCCGATCCAACACTATTAAGATTGTCCCGTTTCTTTGCATTGCCAGTAACAGATTGTAATGCCTATGCTTTTAATACTCCCCTTCACTTTCTGCTCAAACAAAGGCAGTTTCCTTACCTTTGGTTTTTGATTTAGTGCAGTTACAGAAGGTCTGAAATCTAGCCTCCATACAGGTCTGTAGAGAGAGCTAGTGTTTTTGGGAGTAGGTCAGGCCATGTCTTTGCACAGAAACACCAAAGTTGATGGAGAACAGGGGAAAATGGAAAAGTCTCTTGTCTACATCACTTTTTAAAAGCTCAGTCAGAACAGAATGGACCATGAACATGGACGAAAGCAGTTAAACATCTGGACACACCTTCTCATTCGAGTAATCGTTTTTTTTTCAGTCTTGTCTTCATCACAGGGCTCCTACTGAAGACATATAGTAAGCAAAAAGGTGTAAATACAGTAAAATAAGTCAAGAAATTCCATTAATTTACCGTGATACTAGGAGCTAATAGGGCACATCTGTTAATGAAAACCATTCTTACACTGTGATTGATTAGTCTACGTCTTTAATAGGCAGTGTGGGGTAAAGGACAACGTTTGACCAACAATACATTTTTCAGAGTAATCCAGTCACTGGTGCTCTCTCTCTCTCTTTTTTTCCACAGCAGTTCAAAGTAGTGACCAGGCGCAGTCCCTGGGACAAAGACGGGATTCATGCTGCCAAACCCGCTACAGTCAGCTTCCCATTAAAAAAAAAAAAACACTTTCAACAGCAGCAAAACATGGCAGTAAATTAGGTGCTTGTTTCAGTGCAGACCAGGCTGCCTCTGGGTGAAGGGTGGAGACCTCTTCATGCTCTGCAATCAAGAGTGATAATGATAAGTCTTGTAATAAAGTACTAAGTGATTGTTTATAACGACAGTCTCCTGGCTTTAATATACAAAGTTGAGTTCGGGACCGACTTGTGAACAGCTAACGTGAGAGAAGCATTGCATGCATGTACCATTTAGCAGCATCTAGTGGTTGATAAGGCCTGGACAAGGAACATTAGATCATTTTACCAACCCTTTTACTCAAAAAAATCAAAATTGAAGCCAAAACGACACTGAAACAGTTAACAGACTTGTTTTTTTCTATTTCCTGGTACACCAAGTTCTGGTTTTGGTTTTCCCCATTTACTGGCAGATCAGGTCGGAGTCAGTCCTTTTGGAAAACACATGCACTACCCTTTTACTGATATTTACGTGTATTGAGGGGGCAGTCGTGTTTGTGATTAGATGAGGGTGTGACATTATGATTGACAGCTTGTGAGTCAGGTGGGTGCATGGAAGGACCTTGATACTGCAGTTGAGTTGTACACCCCGATCACTCAAAATGACTTCACCAGCAAGATGGCAGCTATCCTTATGTGCAGTGTATGGTCTGCACTAAACCTCAGACTAATGGACAACGCGTCTTGCTGTTGAAACTGCTGCTACCTCGATGACTTGCTTTAAGTCTACATTAAAAACTGGTAAATGATTTTTGATATCCTGACTTTTCCACTAGTGCCAGACTTTGGCGATGAGATGTCTTAACAGCTATTGGAAGCAATGCTCTGATACTTCACACGGCCATCCATAGCGCCTGGGGGAAGACTGGCTTCCCTGTAGCTCCACCAACAGGGCAAACATTTCTTATATTAAGTGACATATTGTTCACATCTACAATATGAAATGGCACAAATATTATTCATGTTTTCCCATCTTTCAACAGAATCAGTTGTTTCCCAAACAATGAATACTAATGCTAAGAACTTTAGACTATTCCTTGAGTTCCAACCACAGACTGCCTATTCATCCAGCAGAAGCACAAATGTCACACATTGTGTATTTCAAAAAACACTGATAACTCCTAGACTTTTCATTTAAATCCATCATAAGATCAGAATCCCTTTATCCAACATTTTCATTTATGATCAAAAAACCCTTGAATCAATGGCATTCTCATCAATCTCTGATGTGCTGTGTGTGTGCAATCGTACTTTGCATTAGTAAAAACACACAATGATAAAAACTAATACAATACATACAAGGAAGAGCAGGGATAGCTGGGGTTCAGGGGCCGAAGTGGGTCCACTATTCTCTGAGTCAGTGGATCGATCCCCAGCTCCCACTCTTCATGTGTCCCATGAGGTAGGAAAGTGCTGTATGCGTGTATTCCATTTACCAATTTAACTCATTTGTAAGAAATCTAATATTTATTTAACCTGTTTCACAGCTGACATCACATTTTCACTTTTCTTTCTAACTACAGTTTTCTTGCAAATAAATGAAACCACGCACATCTGTGAGTGCTGGCATGATCGTTATTAGCAGTATTATTAGCGTTATTAGCATTAAGTAATACCCAGCATATAATGTGTTCATGCAGTGCAAGTAATGACCTCATAAATAATCTTTGCCTTATGATTTAAGGTGTCGCCAAAGAGGCATTGCAGCTGACTGCGCACTATCTCTATCACACGCTAATGGATGCAGCCTCTGTTCCCTAGCTCTACTGGATCTCGCCCACTGGTGCCATTCTCCAGTCCATTAGGATCTGATTTCCACCATGGAAACATCACTCAGAGCCCATTCTCTGTCTCCATGTCTGTAATGTAACATCATTGCCAACTTGCCCGGAGCGATCATCCATCCCTTCATCCATCCACCCCACCATCCCTTCATCTCTGCGTACAGCTGGGCAGGCAGCCCCACCCAAAGCAAGCCAGAAACCATGATCTAATGTTTATATAGGAACGCCTGCAGCTCCCTCGCTGTGGAAGGGGATCTGACCAGTGCAGTTTTTAAGTCTGTAACCATACCAATAGTTTTATACTTTAGATGGTGAATAATGGACAGAGGCTGTATAAGAATAACTCTTCAGCTGCTTTGGGTTTTTGAAACATTTTGCTCTAAAGCTGTCTGCAGGTGAATTTTAGTGTTTGCTGTTGAAATGATCTTATACTACAACTTGTATTTGACACTTGCTGACTTTAGTGACCCTTTGAGCCTGTTTTTTTTTTGGATCCCATTTCAACACAACTCCAGTGGGGGGACAAAATCCTCAGTCTGTGTTTTTTGTAGAAATGAATTCCAGAGTTCCTTTGATGTTAATATGAGCCCATGGTCAGATGAGTCACGTAGTTATCTCTGAAATGTGCTGCATCTTTAGAGTAAATTCCATCTCCGTGCATATAATGTGCATGCGGGCATGTGTTTTGTAGCAGAACTGAAAAACATGCGAATATGCTTGAATGTGTTGCAGAGAACTGCGATATCAGACATTTTCCAGCACACTTGATAAAGAGAGAACGCACGCTGCTCAGCGATTTTTCATCTGAAATTCACTCCCAGTATCCCAACACCCATTGCTTAATTCTTATCTGAGCAAGATATTGAGATTTTGACATATACTTATCATTATCATATTACATCATCACTGACGGATGAACACTAACAAAACCTTAATTTTCACACTTTTAAAAAACAGTCCACGTACACTGGACACTACTTTTTACATCTTGTTACTGGACTCTCTTTATGGATACATTTATTTAGGCAGAATATAAAAGTAATAATAATAATAAGACTATGACTACTGCACTGCAACCTCATTATTGTACATTTTATTACGCATTTAACATAAATTTAGGTTAAATTTTAAGTGAATCATTGAGATAATTATACTATATTACATATAAATACTTTACCAAGGACTTCCTTATTATTTTTCCTGGAATTTAAAAGAAGGTAATAGGTGCAATGCACCGTCAGATTTGGATGTCTCAACAGAATCAGTTCAATTGGGAACTGGCTGTACAGAAACAGCAGTGTAGCCAATATATCATAAGTGGATGAAATAGCTTATTCCATACAAAATTGCATATTTTCAATCAGAGGCCAGACATCAGTGGCAGACATCTGCAAAACACTTCATCTGACTCACTGCAGCACTAAATACACTCATCCATTACTGACCAGTGCAGGAAGATTAAACAGTAAATGACATATAGACAACACATCTCAGAGGGACAGCTGCTCACATAAATATATCTTTGAAGTGGGGCTTTTTTCCCTTTTATCTCTGCTCCATTCATAAGTGTGGGCCACTAAATTCTGCTGAGCCAGGAGGAGACGTGGTGGAGGGTTTTCTTTTCCCTTCTCTCCAACCCGTCACTGTTTATACACCGGCCTTGTATATTCATTTGGCAGAGGAATTGGCGAGGAAGAGGAAAGGGGTTTCCCGCTGGGCTGTCTAGTGACTGGCGAGCAGTGTAAGTCCAGGGCAGTGGGGGTGTGGGCTTCTGGCGGAAGGGAACTGATTAGGCTCTGCAAAAGTGGAAATTAGCTCTTCTCTTTTTGCTGCTTGAGGGAGAAACCTCATATCGACACTGACTGAACTTTTCCAGGAAAATGGAAATGCAGCTTTGTGCATCTCATTTTGACTCTAATGCACTCACCTACTGAAATGACTAAAATAGGTTGTTTGTTGTTTTCGGTCAGTGTCAAGTGCTTAAGAACAATCCATACAGCCATTAATGATAATGATTCATTTTAGCATCACCTGATCTGCATCATCCATGGGTAAGGTAGTTAAGGTAACTGAAACAAATAGTAATGAGTGTGCTCCAGACCTGCTCTGATTGTAAAGTGTCCTGAGATGACTTGTGTGTTGTGTGCTATATAAATAAAATTCAAATTGAAATTAAGCACTTGGTTATGGTAAAGGAAAGACTGACAGGGAAAGATTTAAAAACAAACCCAACTAAGTTAGATAAGGAAATTATTGTGAATCATGCTGTTAACACATCTGAGATTAGTAAAATGTCATCATTATCATGATCACAACCTTTGAAAATGAAGTTAAGGATTAAAATTTAAAACAGTGGGAACTGTAATTAATAATAAGGAGTTTGGTCTAGCCCTGCTCTGTCTGTAACGTGCCCTGAGATGACCTTGGTTGTGAAAACGCTGAATTGAATTGATGACGATTAAGAAGGGGAAAGATTGCGATTGTGGTTAAAACTGACTTTGTTTAGATTAGGGTGAAGGATATCTAGCAATAGAGAAGGTTTGAGATCATGGTTGGACAGGGAATGGTCATGGCTATGGTTTAAAGGCAGATGATAGCAATCAGGATTAAAACAAGACGTCTTGGTTGAGGTTGAGGGAAAGTCATGGTCACCAACACCGTCTGTTGTGGTTTCTAACATCAAATTTGTACTTTCTGATGGCGCGAGTATTGAACCGGACCCACTCCCTAAGGGGTGTTGCACTGTCTTGTAATGTCATGCTTCTTCCTGCCTTGTTTTGAACAATAATCGTTATTTGCACTAGGTTAAGGGCGGGGCTAAAATCTGCCAAAATTTGGAATTGTGGGTTTTTCACATGACACAATGAGCTGATCAGCTATTGACTAAATATGAGAGGAGAGGGGGCGGGAGGGAGGCAAAGACAAAGAGCCGGTTTGTGGCTGGATGTGGCTGGCTGTCGAGGGGAGGGAGGAGGCGTAGGGGGTGGTGGGATAAAGGAGGAGGAGGGTGAGCGGTGTGCTGTGGTGCATTGTGGGCCGGCGGCTCCAGCTGCCCTGCCGCTGTGCTGCTTGGCTCACCCAGCGTCTGGCAGGCAGCCAATCACAGCGCAGGGAAGCAGTGCCACTTCAGTTCAGTGTGTCAGAGCGAACAGGGGAGGGAAGAAGGGAGGGAGGGAGGGAGGAGACACAGAGATGTAAGGAAGACCAGAGGAGGGAGCAAGGAGAAAGAAAGGGGGGAGGCATGGAGGAAGCATAGGGGGGGGGAGGGATGAGAGGAGGGGATGGAAATGGGAGGAGGCAGGGGGGAGAAAAGGGAGGGAGAGGCAGACAGTGCTTCATCCATACCTGCATATAGCCTGCACCATTTCTATAGCTCCAGACGCTTCAAGCAGACCTCCTGTCTGCACGTACGTGGAATAAAAAGCTCTCCCTTCAGTTCCAACTAGGAGTAGATTTACACAAAGCAGAAAAAGAAAACACGTGCATACTGATGCGCTCATATCTAACTTCACTTACCTCCTCAGCTGTCAGCAGGAGGAAGAGAAATCCTGTTTTCCCTTCCTTTGTCATCTGTTACTTGCCTGATTTTTAAGCAGAACAGACATGCTGTCACCAATTATGCTCTTGGTTTAAATACTATTTCCCTGTGAAGTCATCCTTAGTGACAGCTCTCCTCTTTCAACTCTACTCTTACAAGGGTTTTTGTTTGTTTTGTTTTTGAGCAGTGTGTGGTTTAGTGGTGGGGAAATTAATACTTACGCAGCAAATGATTCCCCTGATTAGAACAAAGAGCCTTTTGCTTAACTGACTTCATCCGATGAAGTGAAAACCTGGAAGGGAAGAGCCTGTGCTGTGTTCAAATGCCCAACAACCAAAACCAATGTGTCCCATTTTCCTTTGTCTAACCTTGAGTGTGGATCAGGTTACAGTCTGTGGCTTACACACACATACACACACGCTGTCTTTCTCTTGCACACGCACACACACACACACACACACCTCAGCCCTCTACTCTTAACCTGCCACACACCAATAGCTCACCTTTTGCAGCGCCATGAAAAATGTCTGCCACACAAAGTAAAAAACACTTTATTTGTGTGTGTGTGTGTTTGTGCAAAAGCGCGTGTGTGCTACGTGCCAGCCGGTCCCTAAACCACACGAGCACACGGCATCCTTCCATCTCCATCTGTGTCTGCTCCCTGCTGTTCCTCCTCTCTGTCTGTTACATGGCTCTCTCTCTCTCTCTCTCTCTCTCTCTCTGCCACCCACCTCTGAGTTAATGGAGGTTCCTGCATTTTTTCACTCCACAACATCAGGAAATACAGTTTGTAACACAGTGACAAGCTCCTCCTGGGTTTCACCGGAAGGTTTTCATGTCCTGTGGTAGGATCGTGCCTGAGGCTTCTGTATTCTAATAAAAATACACTTATAATTAATTCTTATTTTGTTATTATTGTTAGCCTGACAAATATAAAATAGGGACTGAACTATTAATGTCTTGGTATTTCACGACAAACTTGTTTGTATGATCAGTTATTTGTTACAGCTGAATGGTCTAAATGGTCTTAGACAAAGACGTGGTGAAAAACCTGCCATCTATGCTCAAACTGCCTCCCCTGAATCACACCAGTGGGGGTAACAGTGTGGGCTTTCAGTCAGTCTCTCTTTGCTCTAATGCTGCTGTGCTGTTCACCTGAAAAGTGACAATCTTTAGTAGAAGAGGTTGAAGCCCCGCCTGCAGTCACACTGTGACTTTGAGTTACTGACCAAGATCAATCATTTGAACTGAGTATCGAAATCTGTTATGGTTCAAAAAGCCGGCGCTTGATAAAACAGATTTGTAAACTGGAAACATTGCTGGATATTTGGATTTGAATATTTCACATCATTATTGGGCCAATGTCAAAGTATTTTATCCAAGCAAGACTCTCGCTGCTTGTGTTTAGCATTCATTTTAACATTCAGAACCTTGTCTCCCTGCAGTCAACTTAAAATAATCCTTCCAGATCATCCAAACAAGATTTTAGCATTATACCCACATGTGCTGCTTGGAATAAATACTGCTGCAGGTAAATACTGAAATAAGATATGTTGGAATTAAAAATGTCTTAGGAAAAGATCTTTTCAGAAACAAGATTTCATTGTTATGAGATGTGTGACAAAACTTACAAACACAACTTACATATATCAGGCTTAAACAGTTGATATGTGTTTGTAAACCATTACCTGTCCACACATCCAGTAGACATTGCAACACTGGTATTTATTTAGTCTTTTTATGTCCAATGGTGGATTCAACTCTAACATTCACTCTCATTTTAGCTCCATTTTGGCCTCCACCAACTCTTTTATTAAGCAGAACATGCTAGCAGGATTTAGCTAAAAAGGATAAAACGTATTTGAACTTCTAACAGGAAAATATCAGTCAGCTCAGCTCTTATTAAGTCTGTTATGTGCAAAATGTGAGGGAGTTTATTTGCAATGAACACTGTAGCTGAACCATCCAGACGTGGTCTATTCTGGGATCTGCATAATGTGTAGATACAACAGGAAGACGGCAGTAGGCACATATGGGAGTATATGAGGTCAGAGTGTGACAGAGCTGTGTGCAGACGGGCTACTCTGTATCCTGTGACCTGCTGTTTATTGTGACCCAGTGTCTGTGTCTGCAGCCCTGCAGCTAGAGCATCGTGACTGGCAGAGTGTTCGCTAAGCCCTGTCTGCCTCCGTCGCTCTCTGGGTTAGAGCAGGCTAAGCTTTTCTTCCTCTCATTAAAAGGCATACGGGTAATCACCTCTAAGCAGCTGGCTAACGCCTCATACCAAACAACAAATATCAGCCATGATGCTGCACTCAGTGTCCTTCTGGGCTTAGGACAGAGCAGTAGGACTGTAGGTCTGTACAGTTCCACAACAACACAAGGCTCTAAATTCATTTCAGGCCCTGAAAGCTTAGGTGGAATCTGACAGCAGAACAGAGGACACACACAGTAGACAGAAATAATTATAGAGAAAACTCTGCAGCAAGAAGTGCTAATTTCTCTGCAAGGAACACAAGCAAGGGTCCGCACATCAGGGTCAGATACAGCCAACAGCAATAAGGGGATTTTAATCAAACAAACTGTCAGTAGCTTAGCTCGACATCATAGCTATTTAATCATCTGATGATCCACTGGATGGATATCAAATCTGTAACTGAGGTTCTGTGATATTATTGACAGGTTTAATAAAATGCCAAGATAGTTGAAGATCATTTTTTAAAGATTGTTTTAAAATACCACATCTCTGTGGGGGAGCGGGTGGGCAGTGAAACTGGAAGCATTCAAACTCGATTTCGAAACAATTTTTTTTTCAACAACTAACATGGATAATAAACTCCAGAAAAATGAAAATGGAACATGAACATATCTGTGATGGCTTACTGAGTTCATGTGCTGATGTAAATCACCTTATATGACAGAAAGCTGCAGAACACCTTCAGATCTTAAGGTAACTAATTTAGTTTTGTTATTTACTAATACTTAAATTTTTTTTTTCACTTGTATCTTTCTGTCTTGAGCTGCTGCAATGAGTAAATTTCCACACTGTGGGATCAGTTAAGTATTATCTCATCTTATCTTAATTCTGCATTTGATTTCACTTCCCTTACGTCCACACTTGGCGCTGACTGCTGTGGTTGTCGGGTAAAGATTTAGTAAAAGACTATGAATCACTCATGTATTGTCTTTTGAATCGGTGGTTGCAAAATAAATGGGAGGGAGCACAAATGATTGTTGGGAGAAGCAAGAGGAAAAACATTCCTTCCTCACAAACCTATGATTGTTTCTAACACCTTTCCTCTGCTTTTGGATCATTTGAAATAACAATTCTGCACATTATTGGATATAAGTATTTTGATAGGAGTTACAAACCCGTAGAGACATTTTACTTATTTTACCAATGAAAAAAATACATCACACTGCTTGATGTACCAGTTATTTCATATATTTAACTAAAGTTCAAATAGTTTCCAGATTTATAAAAGGAAATATCTGATCAAAGGATTAGCAGTAAAGATTCTAAGCAAGGTTTGATGCAAACTCAAAACACTTTACTGCTCTTGCTTCATTTTGATTCCTACTCATAATGTTTTGAGGTCTTTCTATGAGAAATGTTATCTCCAGCAGTGTGGAGCAGGCTTGCAGGCAACATTATGACATTAAGCTGAGGAAATCAGTTTTGTTAATATAGCTTTTGCACAACTTTCATACCTGACCTCTTTGGCAATGACTAAAATAAGTCTTCAAATATAAAATAGATTTAGTTAAATCATTCTGCACCAGGTCATTGCTGGGGACATATTCTCTACATGAATCACAGTCTCATCAAATGTGAGTTCAGCCTCGGCCTCTTTGTAATGCAGGATTTAAGAAAGTATGGGAAACACTTTGCCGGCATAGAGCTGAATAGATTTAGGATTGCTGGGAATGGGGAGGGGGTGGTAATGGGGAGCTGATGTGTCAAATATTAACAAGAGGGTCCCATCCCATCACCTCCTCTAGTTCCTGAGCGGTTCCTCATTAGCATTGGTATTGTGCTCCAGGAGTGAGGTGACAAAGCAAAGTGTTTCTGGTCTCAACAGTTTTGAATAGGCTTGAAATCCCCTTTGTGTTGACCCCCTCGCCAAACGCACGGACACACACACACACACACACCAATCCTCCTGCCCCTCGCTGTGTATGGCCATCCACAAAAGCCACTAACCCATCACCCTGCAATGTTCTTCACATTTAGGCTTCATAATGACACAGTAAACTGATGAAACACTGCCTGCAGCCATAGTCATCAAGATTGCACTGGTGTGTAGAATGCAACATGTATTAAATATCATTACAAATCATAACGTCATGTACGTACATTTTTCAAACTTATGTTGTAATAATAAACATTCAGAAACACTTGGAGAATCACTCACGCAGAAGACTTTAGTGACGCCAAAGCAACATGATAAATGTGTGAACTGTAAAACATTGTCACTCATTTATATGGCTTATCTAGCTTAAGTTGCAGAATGACTTTTGCCCAGCAGATCAACTTTACTCAGTTTTCATGGAGATCCTGGAAATAACTAGTTGTGTTTTAGTTTTTAGAGAAACAATTCATCCGAAGGGTGCAAATACACTCAATTGTCTAATCACTAAATGTTACATTATGCTGATCATCAACTGATTAAATATACTTTTTCAGGAAGTATGTGCTGTGTTAGCAAATTTATTTGTATCATAGTACAAAACATTATTTCACAGCATTGTCATTTTTGTGTGTTGAATGTTTTTTTATTTAAGAAATTGCAGATGAAGTAGGAGCTTTTTCCATCTAGTGCTCTTTATGTACTGGTCTTTTGTAGTAGCATGTGGCCACCCAGGGCCAAACAGTACTTTGATGACACACGCTGACATAATACAGTGCACATGATGTAAGGCAGAACCCTTTTCTTTACACAGGATTCTCAGTTGCGCAATAAATTTAAGAGAGGTTCAGATATTTAGAGGGCAGAGAGATTGAATATGCTGTTTGTGGCTCCACTATGTGTGTGTGTACCTGTATTGGTCTGATGTGACCCATCTGACTTTTGTTATTTCTCCAAACCAGAGTTCCTACATGTAATCTAATTCAAACACCCATATGAATCCCATTTTAACGTTCTGCTCTTCTTACTCTGCTTTGTTTATGTGCAGAGAATGTGTGCTTTGTGTAGGGTCCCGCAGACTGCGCTGCTGCATGTGTGAAAATAATATTAGTGACTGAAAAACCTCTCAGGGGTTTTATATTAGACCACAGAGAAGTCTAACTCATATGAACAAACTGCAATAAAACCTCCAAAACGCGAATCTATAAAGACTGGTTTCTGGAGGTGCAGACATTTCCCATGTGACCCCACACACGTAACGTGTCAGTGTTTGCGGTGGACAAAGATGTGACAAAAAATTTGAGAAAAATGTAACGAACTGTCAGGCAGGTATGTGTTTTGACCTGAACATTTAAAGTTATTATGCTTTTAGTCAGCTGCTTTTCATTGTGTTTGTTGTCTGTGCATTCAAATCAGTAAATGTCAGTAAATATTATTTAAAGATTGACCCATTAATATGCCTTTAGAATTATTCAAAGTTAATATTTCTACTATTGATATAAATTGTTATGACAATAATTTTGTAATATGTGGCATACGTACTGTACATCTCCTGCCAATGAAACATGTTACGGAACTGTCTGAATGAAGAACAAACAGAGACACAGACAGGGAGCGAGAGACGGGGACTCTGACAACAAAGAAGCGGGCGGGCCTTCACGTACAGCTCCGCCCAGTCACCGCCCGTCCAGCCAATCAGGCTGCGGATATGCAAATAGACTCTCGGCACCGCATCGTCCCTGCCCAAGTGGTGACGTCACCCGCACATTTCTCTGTCTGGCTCTGCAAAGACTCAGACAGAAGCAACAGAGGACCTAAGGGAAGCCAGCCGGGGAGGGGCTCTTTGTCAGGAAGGAATATTATTACTATCCCCATCGCCGGCTCTGGAATAAACACGCTTTTTCTTCGCCGTCTTTCCGTGCAACAGCACAGCCCTGGTCGGCTCGGACCGGGACACCCAGTTTCTATCGGGAAAACAAAAGGGGTGGATGTTTTTTGTAGCTCCTTGCACTGTTGTTCTTTCCCCCCTCAGCCGCACTGATTTATTTGCACTGACCAGTTGTCTTTAAAAACCGGGTCCGGTGCCTCTCCCCTCCTCCTCCCCTTCTCCTTTCTTTCTCCCCAGATCACTCCTTTTTTTACCCTCCTTCCTTTTGCCTTTTATCCGATCCCGCAACGCTGCAAAGTCGCAAAGATGCCCAGCTCGCTCTTCGCAGACAGCAGCGTCCAGGGAGATGCACTGGACGACCAGAGAGCCCTGCAGATCGCCCTGGATCAGCTCTCCCTGCTCGGCTTGGACAACGACGAGAACCCCCTGTACGACAACAACCAGGAGCCCCGGAAAAAGAGCGTCAACATGACCGAATGCGTCCCGGTTCCCAGCTCCGAGCATGTGGCTGAGATTGTGGGCAGACAGGGTGTGTGTTTCGCTGTTTCTACATAGCTTAGCTCTGTATTTATTGTCTGTATTCACGCTACACAGCTGAGCAGCACAGGGTCGGCCATGCACCCAAACACTCCAGGTATGAGCACGTCCCGAGCTGTTCTGTGTGGGAGGAACAGAATGCCAGTACACGGCCAAAAACTGCATGGATTTTCTGACAGTTGTGCTTATCTGCGCCAACGCTTATACTAGTTTTTAAACATACTCTCCATATATGCAGGTTAAATATATCTACATTTCTATAATTCGGCATATATTTAGTCCACCGGGCAGCAACGAGTCCAATAAAACGTGAACTTTTGTTTCTGTCTCGCCAGCTAGTCACACATTGTTCCTCCTCTGTAAATGCAGTGGTGGGCGGCAGCGAGAAGCAGAAACCAATACAAGTTGACATTTAAGTGAGATAAGTAAGGATCGGGGTGATTCTGTCTGTACCGAATTAAAGAGTACCTTTAACCAAGTCGGGTAGGCTGCTAAGTTCTATGTTATTCCGTGTATGCTTCAGTTGGCAAGTAAAGGAGCCTTAAGTTATCATAATTTTAAATGGAGTTTAGTTTTTAAGAAAGAGGACCACACGTAATGGACTAGATTAACTCCCGGCGTCTAAAATAGATGGAAAGACACTTACAGAACGTTTGGCAGATGTACAGCAATGAAGGTTATTTAATCACTGTTATATTATTATCATATGATTACGCCGAATTGGTTGAAAGGGGGACGCTGGCTCTCAGGGATCCCATATGGTTATCTCGCTTTAATGTTAACAAAAGGCTTGCAAATGGATGATGGTGATGAGCAGTACAGGATCAAATTAGGACAACGATTGTGATCCCGCCATGGCACAGGCAGCAGACTCCCAGAGCAGCACAGAGCCTCGCTAAGACAGTCCTCCAGCTGTAGGGCTGCAGGGCGGTACTGGTGCTTGGTTACATATGCGGAATCTTTTCCCCTCCCTGCAACGCTGCTGCTGCTGCTGCTGCTGTTCCCAGAAAAACAAAGTAACTGTAAAGAACCACTAACTCCGAGCCTTCACTTTAAAGCAACAGTGGGATATTTGTGAAGTAGATCCTTTTACCCCACATCCTCGTATCTGCCACCCAACCCCCTTTATCAGGTTAGGGGGAAATAAATGTGGATTAACCTTGACCTCTGAGATTGTTTTAAAGCAATGAGCCTCATAAAAGAGACCCTATCCTCATTTAGCCCACAACAGTTACATACACACTGAATGGATGTCAAAGATTTAAATTGATTGGGTGGATTGACTTTAGGAGGTTTTACCCTCCTCTGCAGCCGTGGTTACATCACCTCGTCCCACTCAGCTGGTTTTGCTCTGCTAATTATGTCATTCCTCTGTTTGTCCGCTGGTCCCATTTTGATAAGTAAGTGATGAGTACATGTTATTTAGGCTGTCAGAATGCAACGTAATGCACCAGTACCAGGCTCTGAGGAAACCCAGTAGCTCTAACCTCTTAAATACAGTAAGAGTAACATAGGATTCGATAGGCTGATTTAGAAATCGTCAGTGTTGTAGTTAAAGTAACGGGGATCATTGTGGATCCAGAAGTGAGTTTTCTTTTGTGGGTTATTTCTGTCCTGCTTCATGTTCATGGTGCTGCAGCATGTGGTTTGAATTTGTTCTTCTCCAAAAGGGTGGTTTCACCCGATTTCTGAGGCCACTGGCCTCTTGAGAGACAATAATAAACATCCAGCAGCTATTTTGAATAGTCCCTAAGTAATAGTTTAACACATGACGTATTTAGCTGCTGCTGATGCGGGACCTGCCCTCACTTTTGCCTTTTGCTTCCATCACCCAGGTTGCAAGATCAAAGCCCTGCGAGCAAAGACCAACACATACATCAAGACACCGGTTCGAGGTGAGGAACCTGTTTTTGTGGTGACAGGCAGGAGGGAAGATGTTGCTATGGCCAGGAGGGAGATCATCTCTGCTGCTGAGCACTTCTCTATGATCCGAGCCTCCAGGAACAAAAATACCAGCCTGAACGGGAGCGGTACTCCAGTCCCTGGACCACCTAACTTGCCTGGACAGACCACCATCCAGGTGCGGGTGCCTTACCGCGTGGTGGGGTTGGTTGTAGGCCCCAAAGGCGCCACCATCAAGCGCATTCAGCAGCAGACCCACACCTACATAGTGACACCCAGCCGAGACAAAGAGCCGGTCTTTGAGGTGACGGGAATGCCGGAGAATGTGGACAGAGCACGCGAGGAGATCGAAGCCCACATTGCCATGAGGACTGGAGGCCTCATTGAACTCCAGGATGAAAATGACTTCCATGCAAATGGGACCGATGTGGGTTTTGATCTGCACGGGCACGCCACCCTGTGGTCCAAGCCCAGCGCTGGGATGACCCCCACCTCAGTGCGGAAACCCTTCTCCAACTATCGCAACGACTCGTCCTCCTCCCTGGGGAGCGCCTCCACAGATTCCTACTTTGGTAACAACAGCTCGCGCATGGCCGACTACAGCCCTCCCAGCCCCGCACTCAGTTACACCACCACCAACAACAACAACGGCAACAACAATAACAACAACATCAATGTCAACACCAACGGCAACGGGTTTGTTTACGGAAGCGAGGTGATATCGCCCGACTGCACTGATCTGACTTTTGACTCCTCGCCAGGGTTTGACCCCACGCCAGCCCCGCCGGGCCTCCTGTGGTCTCAATACGATAGCCGCATGACCCCCTCCTCCACTGGAGGCAGCTCTCCCACCTCCACCTCTGCCATGTTCACCACCAACACCTCCACTAATGCCAACGGGGTAGTGGTGAGTCAGAGAAGAGTCAGTGGTTGCACACCACAGCCCAGACTGTCGCCTCCCCTCCACAGCAACACTGGAGGCCCCACTGAGCACCCATTAGCCAGGAGGGTGCGCAGCGACCCAGGTGGAGGTCCGCTGAGTTTCCCTGGTTACTCCAGCACTATCGCCTCCCTGCCAGGCCCTCACCTCCCCGGGCTTCCATGCGACTCCTCTGCCTCATCATCATCCTCCTCTTCCTCCTCCTCCACCTCATCCGGCACCAGCCGAAAAGGCAGCCGCGATTGTTCAGTGTGCTTCGAGAGCGAGGTCATCGCTGCCCTGGTCCCCTGTGGGCACAACCTCTTCTGTATGGAATGTGCCAATCGTATCTGTGAGAGGAGCGAGCCCAAATGCCCTGTCTGCCACACCGGCGTCACTCAGGCTATACGTATATTTTCATAAGAAATGTAACTCTTTGACTGTCTCATCAGTGAGACTGGCTACAATAGCAACAACAGACTCTTCATACTGCTTTAATGGGATCATCCAATCATCAGTTTGGAAAGTGTACATAGATATACATATGTATGTAAGAGGCTGCAGTATCCAGAAGAAGGGACAGACCCTCTTTGGGCTCCGTCATAGTTGTTTATAAGATACTGTAGCTTTGGGGAATATTTTCAACATCTAAGTGCATGTTTTAAATATTACAGCATAGTAATCAATAGTTCTAGTAAATTGTACCCTATATTTATGAAGTGAAGAGGCACAGCGGGGTCAGGGCGGAGGTATGTGGGTCAAACTGTAGACTGTTAGCGGGCTGAGCCTTCCAGTTTTGCCGATCGAATGTAGTAAGAGGGGAGGCCATGGCTGGGAAACATGGAGGGCTCCTAGCCAAACAGGACTATTGACTAACAAAGATACTGCAGCTCGAGGTCAGAAACCACGTGAGGGAGAGCAACAACATATCCTACATATATATGTATAGAATCAATTTCCACAAGTTGAAAGTTTTAAATGACATTAATACAGATTGAAGTATTTTATTCTTTTTTGACTTGAAAGATTATATTTCTTATTGCAAAGATGTTTACAGATATTTTAATTTAAGTTCAGTGAACTTTTTGTAGCTGGGTTGAAATCTTGTTTATTTTTTAGTATGGCCTTATGGCTTTGATCACTGTATTATTTTAATATCACACGACTGTGGGAGGAAATCCAAGTCCACAAAATGTGTATTGCATTTGACAGTATTCTGTTGGGATGGAGTTTTTATAGGTTCAGCAAAAAAATGTCTTTTAAATCTGCTTCACCCAGCATATTTTTTATTCAGTAATATAAAGCATATTTTATTCTATATTATTATGAAACATTGAAATGTACAAAACTTAGTAAGTTGAACACAAAGAAACCGTTTATGCTTTCTAAAATTTGTATGAATTAGATTCCAGTGGGAATTACAGGCTTCTGTTGCACCACTATAGTTTTAGTATTTCTATTTTAATACATTTGTTTACCACTTGTTTATGTATATGTAGGTGAAGTTACTTGAGCGTAAATGTACTTTATTGAGCAAAGTTTAAGAACAAAGTATATTTTATTTTATGATAAAGGGCCTTTAACCTCATGGTCAAATACTAATATTATATTTGCTGAGACAAGATTTGAAAAATGTATCAAGAGTTTTATTTTTCTGACATTTAAAGTTATACATGATAAAAAGTAAAACTTAAGTAATGGTGCTACTTCATGTTTTTTTAAGTATTTCTATATAAGTCCAATAAAAAATGGTACATTCAGGAGGTGTCCGCTTCTCATGTTCTTCCCGACCCGTTGTGTTGCTGTGCTGTCCAGGGCAGACAGAGGTGAGGAGGAGGCTGCTGAGGACAGTTAAAGTAGTTTTCTGAACATTTGACCCTCTCCGTGCTTCCTGGTGGAGGCTCACAGGCGGCGGGATTATCACAGTGGCCTAATTATTGAGTGCAGGCCGTGGCAGTCGGACAGAGGGGGACTTGGCCTGTCTTATCACTAATTAGAAGCACTGCGTGAACCTATTATACACGAGAGTATGAAGGCCGTAATCTGATTCTGGTACTGGTTTTCAATGAAGAGTTCATCGAGATGCTGAGAATTTAGTAAAATGTTTAATATCCACAACGTTGTTCGCTGTTGGTTTGATTGAGGGGAGGTTCTCGTTGATTAAAAGGTTAGATAATCACCAGAAAATGAAATAGCAGTAGTATTAATTGTTTAAATGTTATTTTATTGATTATATGAATAATCAATTAAAAGTCATTCATGAAACTACATTAAAAAAAAAATCTATATATATTTTTTCTATTAAAAAAGCTTTAAGGCAGTTGCACTTTAGGAAAAATAATTTGCCCCAGGTTTTCTGTGTGGCAAAACTTTGTTATAATTTTTGCATATCGCTTTGTTTTTGTTAATTGATCGATGTGATGTCATCAAAGTGCGTTTTTGTCTGAACAACAGTATGAGACCTGAGAAAATTCAGTCTGAGAGGGGGGAGAAGCAGCGAATCATCAGAGTTTTGAGCTGGAGAAAATGTCATTTTGATAAGAATATCACTACCCTCCACTGATTCTATTCCAGTAGTTACAAGCAGTTGTTTTCTGGGGCCTTTGTTCCTGAATTTCATAGCTCACTCACCAGTGCTGAACATGGATGACAACATCAGCGAGTCATCTTGACACAAGGGTTTTTTGTATGTCCCTGTGTTGAAAAAAGTGGAGATTGTAGCAGTATAGATATGG
Organism: Datnioides undecimradiatus; assembly: GCA_008933995.1. Taxonomy (NCBI): domain Eukaryota; kingdom Metazoa; phylum Chordata; class Actinopteri; order Lobotiformes; family Datnioididae; genus Datnioides; species Datnioides undecimradiatus. The sequence goes on along the minus strand of WARS01000067.1, from coordinate 3,724,423 downwards.
CTATAGCTAGAGTAGATGTCGATGAAGAGGCCTAAAACCCAGAGTCTCAGTGAGAACAGAGCTCTGTAGTATTGGCCCTCATTGATTTGTGTATACACACGTATGTAATTACATCAGTCCAAATCTGCACCCTGTTTGTGCACACCCTGACATAAGTTTGAATTCAACCTGCTGGATGTGTTTTAATAGTTTCAATACAGACATACTCTGCTGTTGAAACTAGCATCACTCCCTCATTTCACATAACAGAAGAGTTCCTGCTCTTTGCTTGTTCCTCCCCTCCCCCATATCCTCCGCTGTGCTGAACTGCAGCCTCATGTCATGTGGTCCTGCTGGAAACACTGACGTTTAAACACATGCTTTGCTGCAAGATAGTAAATGTGGAGAGAGCCGGCTCTAATGATAAGTTTAAAATGGAAACATCCAACACAGGCCCACAGAAACTGGCCCTATAAACCATATTATTAGGAAGCAATCTCACCACTGCGGAAAAGAGCTGACAAGTGTTTTTAGCTGAATGTACAACACATGGTGTTCACATAATGCTTCGCTGCTTCCCCTGGTCAAAGATTCACTAAAGCAGGCCTGTGCTTCTCCTGGCAAGGAGGACAAGGGATGAGATGCCTCATATACAGTGTAGACTGTAGAGTAACTCACATCACTGTCATCACAGACTAGTTTTTTGTTGGTTCATTGAATAGTTTTGGATAAAAATATTTTAGAAAGAAGCATTTCAAGATATGTGCCTTACAGTTTGGCCTGGTGTTGCATCAAATAACTGGTGTGATGAGAAGAACAGCATGGGATATGAATCTGAAACCTCGAATAAATGACCTCTGTGACTTGGTAGAAGATCCTCATCTTTTTTTCCAACCTTGCTAATGAGTCATTAAAACCTTGAAGTAATGCTCAGCACAAACCACATGTCAGCAGTACAAACTGAGAGCCAACATTCCACCGCAAGCAAAATAGCTTCTCTTCCACTAGTGGTTGTTCACACTGCCTCACAGACGTTTACGCTTTTTTATCTTTCTGCAAAGCTAAAACATGATACAGGTGGAGTGTAAAATGATTGCTTCATGTGGTCCTGCCTAAAACAGTGCTGCCACTGTGGCCTCACAGTAAAACTAAAAATCACTGGTGTTCACATTAACGAGGCTTTGACTGTGCCAATATGTAAAGGTGCTCAATAAGAAACAAATGCATTTATTGTTTATGTGGTTTTGCTTTGTCTTATATATTTACCCACAGCTTTTAGGTTTGGCTGCTTCCGCACTAATGTGCTTTTATGTTTTAGATGGTGGCTTAAAATCAACAAGATCTCGATTGAGCAGAAGAGCTGTATAGATGCCAGGTATGAATGCAGAAAAATATATGTTCTTAAAAGATGTAATACTGTGAATTTAATCTAGCTGTAGTAGCAACATATATGACAGTGGTTCCTCTATTCTCACATTACTGTTGTTACTCAGAGTCATGAAGCTGCTGGTTTAAGTGCGAATGGTCTTTAACTCATAAAACGCATCATTGTTCATGTTGCCCCATTTTATTTTCAATTTTCAGCCTGACCACACCTTGAGACTCATGGGAAGTGTAGTTAAATATTAAACCACATAATAATTCCTATATGTTGCGCTAGAATTAAGAGACAATTCATACACATTTCTTTAAAAAAGCAACAAGCCTTTTAATCTACACTCACTACTTTTAAGCTGAGGCTAAAATTACACTTCACTAGTTCAACTAATCTGAAAAATACCACAAAACTGTGAACATCAGATAGAGGGTTTTGTGTACATGTGATAGTTTTGGATTGCCTCATCAACGAGAGCCAGTAAAAAGCACATAAAAACTGTTCAGCTGACGGGTCGATCAGCTGTCAATCACCTATATATGAACTTGAAACCTGTATGTTTGCACTATTTTATGTTGTTTTATTGTTTATTTTGTAGGTTATTTACACTGTTGCCCCTAAAGTTGGAATAAAATATTTTTTTTCTCTCATGAAATGATGAAATGATTGTGACAATGTGATTTATTCTTGATAGATAAAGTGTATATCTTCTCAAAACTCATCATTGCACCAGGTCAAAAGTGATTACTGATGTGTATAAATAGGAATAAAAAGAGGAATGTGTCTGAAAACAAAATTACTCCAACTTTATGGGCAACTTTGTAATTTGAGGTGCCTGTTGATCTTAGATTTGCAAGGGCAGCCAACACTGGGCACCTCACTGGGGTCAGATTTTGTTGCTACAGGCTTAATCACACATACCCATGTTTAATCTCACGCCCATATATGAACTGAAAAGGTATACAACTTATACATGTGGCAGGAGCTCAGGTCCAAGATCTCAGGACAAAGCCTGGCTCCTCCGACGGGACTTCCAGGGAAACACTCACAATTTCACACACAAGTATACACACACTAATCCACTAAAAGGCACGCAGGTTCATTCACCAATGAGATTTAAAAATGTGTTGTTTACAAGTAACAGGGACCAAAAATAAACCAGGTAAACAAGAGAATACAAGAACCTACCCTTCACCAGAGCATAGCCAATGCATGAACACACACACACACACTAGCTTAGCTACGTCAAACTAGTTTTTACACAGTGAATGTAGTAATTAATGATTTATAGCTGCTCTAGTCACTCACCTTGGTTCATGCCAGGTTAGCTGGAGTGTGGCGGATTGCTTGAACGCCTTTCTGAGTGCCGGGTCCTGAGTTTGAGCAGCACTCAAATAAACATGGAGACAAGCATCACGGACCAGCAGCACAATACTACATATATATATGTGTGTGTGTGTGTGTGTGTGTGTATATATATATATATATATATATATATATATATATACATTACATGTAACTTTACAGATTGAAACAATTTTATATTAAAATTGAATATAGAATATGTTGCATGCATTTTGCAGAGCACAATGAGGCAAATGGTGAATTGCAGTGTTATAAAACTATGAATGTTGTGTAAAAAGCTTCCTCTGTGTAGACAGTTATAAAACCCACTTATGTAACTGGCCATAAGAAACAGTTTCTTGCAGACTATTGCAGTGAACACATTAACTAGTACCAGTTATTACATGTAGCCATGTCATTACCTGAAGATAATGTCTGTTAAAATAAAATTCATTTACATGCAGCAGCAACACACTCATAGACACGCAACCTTGTCCCAGAACAGGACAGACTTCGCTGTTCAACACTGCTAGCTGAGCAAGTGCTGCAATATTCCACAAGCAGCAAATCAAATAACAATTACCAGCACCCAACCAACTACTCCCACTGTTTACCTGGCTTTGAAATGAGGCTTAACAGTCACAGTTTCCCTTGACGGAACAATATACATTAGTCACACAACATGTTAAAGTCTGGTTCAACTGGCTGACCTAAAAACATAAAACACAGCAAAACGTGCAGCTCAGAGTTTAAAGTCAGGTCACAGACAGCTGGCATCGATCCTACCTTGAGCCCCAGTTTTGAAGTGAATCCTACTTTATACACATCCCCACCGATGAAGCAATCCCTAGTTGAATGGTTAACATCCATCTCAGAGATTTCCATCAAAAATAAAGTTAATCCACTGGTTTTACCATCCTCGGATGGAAGGAGTAGATGAAGACCCGCGTTGGTTCTTGCAGCCCACAACGGAGAAATTGCTTGTTTTAACAGTCTCAGTGTGGCACAGAGCTGCTGCTGCTTCAGTGTTGATGCACTGGTTCTCAGGCTGAAGGGCCAGGCTCCAACAGAAATGTTGACATGAAAGATGTGACATGAACATTCCGGTTCAATTTTGTCTTATTTCCATTTTTATAACCTGGGTCTTTTGACATGTTTGCAGAAGCATCGGGTATCAGCTAGCTAGGTTAATGGCTCAAACAGGACAATGTAACACACTGATGAAGTTTCTTTGTGAACTGATTGGGTGCCTACAGCATCGTTGTTCACAAGATCCACTTAGAAAAATATACATATTTTGAGGTACACATATTACATTGATGCATGTCAGACACACATCTTTCAAAGTTAGTGAAAGGTTGATGGACAGTCCTTTTTTGTGGATTGTCTTTAAGTGTATGTTACTTCCTCTGCGGGTGCATGCAGAGAAGAGAGAGGATGGCGCGCCTGATCTTTGAGCAATCAGCTGAATAGACTTAAACAGAACAGAGATGACAACTCTTCATCCATGGTGTGTATTTTAAAAAGCTCCGTCTGGCTGAGCATTTGGCTGCAGACGAACATGTCTGGTGTGCCAGTCTGTGTTAACAGCACAGGAACAACAGAGCATGTCTGGCATCTTCCACGCTTTGACCTACATCTCATATATTTAATGGATCTCCATTTGGGGACACACACACACACACACACGCACACAGAGACCACCTTCCTACATGCCTTTTTAAAGCGAATGTCTATATTTTATTCATGCTATGCTCCCTACTTGTCACTGCTCTGTAGTCTAGCATTACTTGATGTGATTCACCCATTGAAACACACTTTTCTCGAACAAACAGCTGTCGCACATTTAGCTTTATGTGCAAAGTACAGTTTGTAACAACAAAGATGAAGGCAGCAAAGCGAGACAGGGTTCTGTGATGCAACGATTAACTCCTCACCTAAATCTCTACCTTTTAAAAGATTTGGATTTACTTGAACTTGGTATTATTTATTAAGACCATATCATCAGTTTTAATGCTGATGAAGACACTGTACTCAAACCTGACATTGAGTGTTGTTCGACTTCTAAGACAGTTTCCTGTGAAAACCCCCATGCTCTGGTGCTGGTACTTAGTAACTTAGTAACTTTAAACACAGTTGATAAATGAATTAGTGTTAATCTTCATGTATCCGTGTGTTGCACCTTGCTAATGCTAACCCCAATGCCCAGTGGGCAGAGCGGAAGAGACGTTGTTTTTGCCTTGCAAGTTAACAGTCAGCAATTAACAGAAGCAGCAATCTAGGCTTGGATCTCAGATTGAACACTGGGAAGGAGCAGTTGGGTTAAGTCAGGCCACAGAGTCTAGAACTGGGTCTCAGTTGTAGACTGAACACAGCAAACCAAGCAGTCAGATGATCAGACTGTAACAAACCGACTTTTAATCCAGACTGCATATCAAAACTGAAGGTGATTGTTATTTAAAATGTCAATGCATAGAAAACTGTGTGCTCAGTATACACCAAGCACAGAGGGGCAACTTTAGAGCAGAGACATTATAAGGTGCCTTGGGCAAAGCATGTCAGCTTACCTTTATCACTACTCAGGAAACAGGGTGATATCTCTATAAAGTAAACACTTGTTTTGAAAACCATATTTATCATTCAAAGTTTAGAGGGATGCTGTTCAAGCATCAGTTTGAGGGATAATGGCTTTACTGCAGAGCCATCATTTTAACATGCCCCTGCTTCTCCTCATGTTTCTGTACTTGTTCTACTATTCTTTTACTCAAGACATCTTGAGCAGCGTCTGCCCTGTAGGTGTGAGCAGGAAAGCTGTAAATTACACTGCAGGAGGCTGAGATCGAACCTTGCTGTTGGTCTGTCATGGATGCTAACAGTTAGTTTAATAATTCTGTTGTTGCCTTTGTGAAACTCAGCTAACGTGGGGCTTTGTTTACAACCCGTCTCATTTATAATGCACCGCTTGTGCCGCTTTCCCCATCTGATTTCTTTCGGCAATGTCACCGCACCCTCAGAGTTTAACAACTGAATTACAGAATTATCCTTTGATAGCTTATCAAACTTTCATAGACATGAGAAGATCCTAGCCAAGTTACTCATTTGTAAAGCCTTAGAGCTCGTGTGCAGTAAAGATTCAGAAGAGAAAAAAAAATTTTTTGCATATATTTCACTCTCAGTCTTATTTTAAGAATCTGATATTAGCCAGTTTGGTTCATGTGAGCTGACTTCAAAAACCCACAATGGTTAAACCTCCTCTTGCATGTCCTGGCCTGTAAGAAGCAGTCAGAGCATGCTGTGGGTTTTCCCCTCCACTGCTGAGGGGGGGGGGGAGGGAGGCGGCGGGGGAAGGAGGGAGGGAACTGGGTTTGTTGTTCAAAGCCCAGGCTCGGCATATGCATTATAAATGAGCAGGGTTTTGAGGCACGTCTCTTCCTCACTCTCTCTCCCCCTCTGCTTCTTTCTCTCCCTCGCTCTTTTTTCTCTCTATGTATGTGTGTGCTTGTGTAAGTGTGTAGGATTGTGCGTGCATGCGTGTGTGTGTGTGTGTATGCCTCTATGTGCATAATGGATTTTTATCCTTCGCAGAGCACAGCGGTCACAGTTTGTCTGACTCCACATGGTCTTTATTATGCCAGACGGAGTGTGTATCGGCGGAGACATACCAGGCCAACGTCTGCCCTCTGTCTCTGTATCTCTATACACACACATACACACGCACAGCAGAGAACTCTGCCTCCCTGCCACTTTCACCTCTCACCTCCCTGTTTGCCCTCAAGTCCTGTGGTCTAAACCTCACACTGGACACCGTTCTTTGTGTTATGAGTAAATGCATAAACCTAAACACACACACACGCAGTCACACACACCAATTCTGAGTGTACTCTTTGTGAGTAGAAGGAAAGATGCACTGCTCTGCTCTCCTCTACAGCCTCCAAATGGAAGCAAATCATTACATGCTGTATGCTTTTTCTGTTTATTACTTCTATATTTGCCCCTCCTCATATATGCTTAAATGCCACAGTGATTTTCCCTTCCCTCCAAATGTTGCTTGTGTTGTGGCTGACTAAAGTAAGATTGTTGCCCACGCTCGCAAGATGTGAGCTGAACTCTATCCTGGTAGAAGGGCTTTATGCAAATGTTCCTACTGCAACTGGTTCAGTCCTCTCCTGTCTGTCGAGCAGACACTGACTCACATGGCAGCAAGTGGAATATAAAAAGATCCAGCCTGTCCCTCAGCTGCTGCATTTACACCTTTGACGGATGGAATTAGATTAAATTAAATTAGGCTGACAGTGTTTTGGGGCACATTTCGATTCCTATCTCCTGGTTTTGTGTCCTCACTGTCGAACACATTGAATTACGGCTTTGTGTTGCGCTAACTGATAAAATTAGCTCTTGTCGGGCAACTTTATTCTGAAAAGAATGTTTTTACATATAGGGAGAGATTATCACTGTCAAATCTCATGTCCGTGCATGAAATATATGGAGGTAGCAAGCTCAGCATAAAGAACAAAAGAGGGGGGAAACAGCTAGTCTGGCTTTCAACTCCTCTGAAACACATGAATTCAGTTTTAACACATTGCTGCAACATTAAAAAGTTATAGTTTCTTAATTATAGTTAGTGTAAATAAGAGGTGAATATGATATTTCATCTTCAACCTTGGTACTTTAATGAAATAATCTCAATTTAAAGTCCACTGACATTACGCACTTAACCTTTTATCTGTCTGTCAGACTTATTTCATCTCTTTGTCAGATGTCCAGCTGAAATTTCGAGCTATGTACATCTTTGATATTAAACTTTTGATATTAAACTCCCTGGTTTAACTGAATTTTAAGATTTTGTTTTTTTTAAATTACTTTACTCACGATGGCTCACTCACGATCAGGAATACAATTTCAAGCTCAGATATCAAATTCTTATTAAAAATCTGTTAGTCATGGGGAATATTTCCTCAGGCTCTCCTTATTGGTCATTCTTGTTTTTTCTTTCTGCAGCTGAGTCTGAATTTCTTTTCAGCACAGTACATGCTGGGCCTCACTGGGCAGATAATGGAAGATAGATTTTTAGATGCTTCATTTCATTGTCCTCTGCAAAGTATCCTTTGCATGCCAAAGTGATGCATGCATGAAGGCGGCCTCTGTTTGTTCTTTTAAGACTGACGTGTCGCATGGTTTGTAAATTTACAGTGCAGTACAGTGTTCAGTGACAGATGTCTGAACAGTTGTTTCAGCACGTTGATATGTATGCTGTGAGCCCATAGGGTCCATCTCCAGCCTGTCATTGTGTGTACTCCCTGGTTAGATAGCAGGGATGTTTTGTGTTTGTCCTGCTAAGATAAATAACTATTTACATTACATTCAGATTAAACCTGATCTTGTAGCTGGTGATTAGACGAGCTGGCATGATGCTCTGCAGCTGATCGGCTGTCTGTATGAATGAAGGACGCCCTAGCTCATTTGCACTGGTGCTATTAAGACTGATGTTTGCATTACTTCACATCTGATTTGACATTTGAATTCAGCTAACAAGTATTTCATGTGTTTATCAAAGCTACACTGTCGCGCAAGCTGACATGTTCCTTCATTACCATGAGCACACTGACACCATCCTCTGGGGTGGATTAATCTTTTGTTTGTTTAAATGTTTACATTTCTGTCTTATCATCATCTTGTCTTTCATCTGGGAACTGCTATGGTCTGCACAAAGCTCTATGAGAGATGCTGTTTGATTGATTGACATAAAGGAAAAATATATAATTTGTCTATGTGCTTGCATCTGTGGTAAAATAGCTAGTTAATAGTGTGTTGCAGTACATTTAGTGGAGGTTATGCAAAAAGGAAAGCACAGTTCCAACATGCACTCGTGCACACTCTCCTTTGAGGGTCGGAGTGTTGATTTGGAATAATTCTCCAGGCTGGAGATGGAACTGAGCAGTGTTAGCACAGACAGAGCAATCACTCTGCTGTGCCCCTGGTTTGAACCAACACCTCTGATCAACTGATACACTTCAGATTGTTGACTTGGGCAGAGCACACCTCATTCAAAGCTACTTCATGTTCTTGTTCTTGTCAGTGAATGCTTGGGAGAACGATCTGTTTTGGAAATGTCAAGGATTAATAACAAACCTGAGTCAGTCAGTGATTGGATGGACCACAATGGCTATTTGCACAGACACTCGTGGTCCCCAAATGAGGAATTCTAATTTATGCCAAAATCAAAATGAAACAATACTAACAGAAGTAAAATGAAGAAACCAGCAGTAATGTCTCCACTTCCTCCTTTCCATTTTATTAATCATCTCCTGACACATCAAATTCATCTTGCAACACAGAACACAGGGGGTGTCCTGACCCCCAAATTGGGAACTACCGCACCAGAGCAAATGTGTAACAATCCCTGGCTGAAAATAGTCCCTAACGAACGCACCTTTTCCTCCTGTTTGAGCGACATTTGATGAAAGCTGCTGCGTCCTGCTGTTCCTAGAAAATTGCTTTTAATTAGAAGTTTCGGTACGCAGCTGCTGCAGAGAAGTGAAAAATATGAATCACATATAAAATTAAATAACTGAGACAAAGAACCACTGGTTTCATTAGGCCTTTATATATAAATGCACTCCATCTCATGTGCCTTAATTGGCATATGCAGTAAAATATAAGGTTTCATTACAGATCTCATAAAAACAGCTAAAAACTACTACGCTAATGTCATGACTATATTGCTGCTTATTGACGATTATGACTTTATTCTTTTCTCTTAGTGTTTCTTGTTTGTTTGCTTAAACTGAATATATATTTATTTTATTTTACTTGTCTTGATAAAATACCATTTAAAGTATGTTTCATCAGGAGAACAGAAAAGATAAAAATGATAATAAACGTTAAAACAAAAAAGTACTGCTAGAGTCAGTTAGGAACCTATGTAATCTTTAAGTATGACTGGTGTGGGTATCTGTGTGTGTGTGTGTGTGTAGGGGGAGTGTGTATTTATAGAAAACAAATGTCCAGAAACACATTCATTTTTTGATAGAAATGAATGCCAAAGTTAGGAATTAAACTAGAGCAGACAGACAACAATTGAACACTTATAACATGTGTCTACACTTGTGCACAATGCAGGAATCAGGTAATCTTAGTGAGATGAAATTGAAAGTTGGTTGTCAGAGGGATGAAAGCTGCTGGCCAGACAAAACAAGTTCAGCGTCAAAAGCCGGTGAACTTCACACAGCGTGTTTAAGGTGGTTGATTTCAGAGACAACCTCACCTGAAGGGCGTTCGCTGTTTTGGGCTGTGTAGTAGTTCACGAAAATAGTTCAACAGTAAATTGCTGCACTGATATAGTGCCTTTATCCAACACTACAATTTGCCTCTCATTCAGATACACACTTCCAGTGAAATGGCGCCAAATTATCACGCTGTTGTTACCATGGAGAACAGCTTGGCTCATTTCCTATTCAACTACCCAGCAAGGACTTGTGATGGAGTATTCTGGTAGAATTTGGACTGTCTTAAAATGTGGGTTGGGATAGTAGTGATAGTTAGTTAAATAAGCTGCATTTGTGGTACCGATGAACAGAGAAAACATGATGAAACTAGAATGTTTGGTGCTGCTCCTGTGTGATTCAACAGAGCACCCAGGGCTCTTATGTGAATTTATTTTGACTGTGAGACAGGAGGGTTCCTCTCTTCTGTCCATTTCTGCCTTTTCACTTCCCCTTTTTTCCTCTATACAACACTATTCCATTCTGACCAGCTGTCAATTCGTGACCTGGCAAGCTGACTATGCTACAAGCTGATTGGTTGTCAAAACAGGTGATGTGCTGCGAGACAGGCCAGTTCAATGGTCACAGATCCTGGACTTTAGATTCCTAAAGCTTCACTATTTTCTTGTAGTTCAAATACAGTAAGTTCACATGAGACAAGTTGTGAATGTTATTCTGTTAGTAATAAGTTTAAGGCAGTTTGTGCCAGTATGAAAGTAAACAAGCATAAAAGCATAAACAAACAGTACACAGAGCCCAGTGTCTGCAGTGGCTCAGAGAACTGGGGTATTTTCCTTTCTGTGAAACTGCTGCAGAAGGAGGTTTTTCTAATTTCTCCGTCAGCATGGCTGAGGACACTCTGCATTACCAATGTTTCGCCTCTGGCAGAAACTCACAGGGAGCCAACGCAACAGCGCTCAGGGTTAAATACAACAGGCATTTCAGAGACAAAGCCCTCTCTGCCACCATGCAAAGACAGCAAAGGGCCTACAGTGGCACAGATTAGCGAGTAAATTGGCTCAGGCTGCTGAATGAGAGCATATCTCATGAGAAGGATGCAGCCTCTCTTTCATTCCCCCAGAACAGGCAACCTGAAGGGGGGGGTGTCAGAGAGATTCAACACAGATCTCACTGGGTAAAATGTTATCACTCAGCCACATGGCTTCACAGACAAGAATGAATGGAGAGGGTGTGCATATCGCATCATGACACCTCCGCAGCATGAGGCCACCGTGTGCTGATATTCTTCTCTGTGACATGAAAAGCTCTGAATGATTTTTCACTCCTGTACCAAAGTAGCTCCTGCTGAATTCCATTCCGGCGGCGTTGGAAGCATGCGCCGCCTGCTACACGCAGTGGCAGACGGTATGTGCACGTCTTAGCCCACGTTATGGCTTCTGTCACAGTGTCTCTCCAGTCTCTGCTGCTAGCGAAGTAGTCCTCTGTGCTGAACATCTCTTTTGTCACTGATAAGCTCCCAAAATTATTCAGCAATATCATCCTAAGATTATACACATGATTATATGTGTGTAGGATGTGTGGCTGTTGTTTTAGGAGAATACTTTATGAAAGAGCAGAATGAGTCATTAGCGTGTGGCTGTTTGGAGGAGAGGAAACGTAATAACAGGGGTGGCTGGCAGAACAAGACAAAGCAATCCTAATGAAAGATAAGAGGGTCTCCCTGATGCATTTTTCATATGCACTGCTTTTGTCTCCTCTTGCCCTGGGATTTTGTAAGCAGGGAGTGCAATTAAGTAGGCGTAGTAAGTCTTTGGATCAGTAATTATCATTGCGCATTTCCTCAGAGTGTGTGTGTGCTCTGAGATGTTTTGTTTCTGTGCTCAGTGCTGCAGGGTTTCTCTCTCTTGACATCAGCGTGTACAGTGTTGTGTTGAAGGGGGAAGCCCTGTGCAAGATAAAGCTTTCTCACATGTGGCGCTGGACCACTTGAATCTTTTCAGAAGGGACTTAATTTCAGAGCAGGTTTTTGTGGGTGGCTGTGGCTCAGAGGTAAAGCGGCAAAGTGACCTCAAATTGCTCCCAATGGCTGCTCCACTGGTGCAATACTTGTCTAATCTGAGTATCCGTACTGACAAATGAAAATGTATAATGTAAGTCAGGTCACTCACAGTGACAGACCCAGAGAAGATCAACAGCTCTGCAGTTTCCCTCTGTCCTACAGAGAACTGAAAGTGTCTTTCAGCTTATTGTTTTGGTTTTACTGCCCACAACTTCACTGTTTTGCTCCACTCTGACCTCTCTCATTGAAAAACTCTGATAACCCCTCAGTACACCAACTGCCCAGCGCCAAACAACAGAGAGACAGAATTAGAGACTTGCTCCCAAAGCAGCATTACAGTCATATATTTTGTCAGGAGTTGAGACCAAAGCTGAGAGGAGACTTATCGTATCATTAACGTATCATTTATCTCCTGAAACTGCACAACGTACATGATCAGCTCTCCGTGCAAAAAAGTCACTGAAAGACAGCAACACAGTCCATGGAGAGAGAAAACACTAGTCAGGCATTTCTAGAAAGCCAAACATTCATTGATGAATTTCCTATTTATTGGCAATGATACAGTTAATTTGGGCTGCAGAAGGGGCGACGTTACATCCTTAGAAAGATGCTTTCTGGATTTATAGCTTCAGATGTTGCATCCAAAGGGAATACATCGAGATGTCATGGAATGAAAGTCTTAATTCCTTGAGTTAGTTGTGAAAATATTCTGGTTCATCACATTGTCTTTCGGCAGAGGAGGCCAGTTCATTTCAAACGCTGGAGTGGCGGAGAGACTAACAATGATGGTTTTGGCGAGTCTTGCGTTGAGTCTGACAAAAATGTCTTTAACATTAATCTGTTTTGTAAAATGACTATAATTCTGAGTGGAGTCTGGCAGGTTTGAACAGAGCCATTTCATTTCTGTTTCTGGCTAAATAAAAGCAGGAAATACACTGACTAGATATGCAAACTTTATACAGCCTTACTTCAAACAAAGTGAACATTCCCTCCAACAGGCTCCCTTGCTTCCTAGCAGAAATATGTTATTGTTTTTTAAAAAGCAACACTTTCACTTTCTTCCATCTTGTTCAATATGTTTATTTCACAATATGGATTTATGTTGCTAGGCCTGGTGATAAAACTCAGTTTGGATTTGTGTGATTTGCTGTTGCTCTTTGTTTGCATATGTGTGTGTGTGTGTGTGTGTGTGTGTTGGACTGTATTGTTGTGACGTTGTGCTTTTGTCTCTCGCAGTGGTACTTCAACTATAATCCAACAACCTGAATTTTACAAATTCTTCCAAATCTGAGTCTCATGTACTCATGTGAGCGTCAGCTTTTGCCTACTTATACAGTAGCTAATCTGGAGCAGACAATCAGGACAATGAGTTCAGCCCTGCCTCTGGAGCTCAGAAGACGGTCCTGAGCCTTTGATGCCACTGCTAAGGCTTGTTTTTATAATCCAGGCAATCATTAATAATCCTGACAAATGCATACATGCACACAGTGGGATATGTGCATAGAATACACACTCTACATTACAATTTTAGCATACATAAAGAATTACTCCTGTGTTTAGTTAGAAATTCCTGACTTCAGAAGTCAGTCTTTACAGCTAATCACCAACTAGTGCGCATTATGCTTTAGTGTATGTGTGTTTTTGCATTCACACTTTGCAAGTACAAGTGTGTGTGGGTTCAGTTCTTTGGACAGGATTACAGTGAGGCTTAGCTGCAGGAGAAGGAATGCTGCTGTATTTGCAGTCATGAATTGACAATAATCCCTCTGATGGAAGCTCGGCCTCTAATGATTTAAGGAGGGAAAGTTCTGCTGATTAGGGGCCATTGTCAGCACATCTCAGTGTGCGCGTGTGGCCTTCGATATCAAAGCCTAGAAGACCAGATGCTTTGCCATCACCTAGCGCCTGCTTTTCCCACCTGCCTCCCACACACAGCTGCACATACTCATACTCATCCATGCATTCTGCTCCCTATACCTGCAGGAAGCTGTTGATTGATTGAGTGAAACAACAAACAGCAAATAAGGAGTTAATTCATGGGTGCCTTGTGTGTAGACCCCCTGTGTTTCCATTCAGGCGTCCTGTCAGTGATTGGCAGATGATTATCCAGGCTGCTGCATGCATTTGAAAGGCAAGCTGTGTTTAGGCCTGCCGTCTTGATTGGCCTTGGCTTGATGGTGCAGTAATTGTCGCCGCCACAGGGGTCGATCAGCCAGACTAATGTTTTTCATGCAGCCTATTTTCTGCTCTCAGCTGCTTTATCTGACATGATTCAGAGCGAGGCCTCGTATCAAAGCGGCTAAAAGCAATGACCACAATGAATTTCACTGTTATGACAGGGAAAAAATATTTTATTTAAATGCTATTTTCCCAAACAGTTTTGAGTACAGAACACAGAAAAAAGAGTGATCTGCTGCTTTACAGCTATGTGGGAATTCAAAAACAACATTGTAACTTTTTGACAGTAAAACTAACACGTATATGCACATGCATGTGCGTCACATTCAACATCACAAACACACCATAGAAGAAGATTACAGTAGAAAGTAATATGGACGCCAGTAACGTTCTTTTGGTGGCAGGAAATAAACAGTTCTACCTGGGTGCTGTGTTTACCTCACTACCAGTCAGCTGTGGTTCTGATACCCACCCATGATGACTGCAGAGTCATTTAATGCTGGTTTGAATACAGATTGCATCCTTTCACACTGAAGACAAAAGCCAGATGTTAGCGGGTGTTAGTGGGTGGGTTAGTGGAATGCAGCCTCATTTAATCACTTGGTAACAGCAAGGTTCCACCATACATGTCCAGATAAAATACTGAAAATGAAGAACTGAAGAAGAGCTGAAGGAAAATTTTCTTGAAGAGCACAAAGAATTTTACTGGGAGTAAATTTCCTCTGACATGCTACATGAATTGCGTTTATGATGATGCTGACACGCACGCTTTTTATTTTATGCTGCATTAACTGGGGAGGTGAACTACCACTTGTACCGCTTGGCTGATTGTAACAGACTGTGAGAACAGTCATGGATGAGATGGATGTTTTTGTTTTCTTTTATTGATTCTCTCATTTATTTATGACTACATTTACGTGTGATACAGCCACCGTATTGTGTCATATACTAGCTGGGTCAGAGAAGATGCATTATGACTCAAAGCCCACTCTGAGTCACTTGGACTTACTAATCAAAAGTCAGGAGTGTCTCTCTCTAATCCATTTTGATTACAGTTGACCTAGTTAAAAGGGAACTCTGCTGATTGTCCACATTGAAGTTTATTCACTGGTCTTTGAGAGCACTGTTGGATAGGTGAAAAGATGTATAAAGCTATGTGTGACGCCAAAGGAAGCTGTGTGAAATCTGATACATTGCCTCACATGATGTTAGCTGAGGGGAAGAGAGAAAAGCAGAGGGCTAAGAACAGTGCTGAGGTACTACATTAGAACATTCTGATGTGGTATTGTTATTAAGGACACACTGTGCTTCAGATGAATACGATTTTATTCATGCCAGTGTCAGGCCAGAGATGCAAAACTGATTTCACATGAATGTCATTTACTTTTTTACACCCACATACTTTTTTTTTAAACTAAACAAAATCTGGCACTACTGGCCAGCTATTAAGTCATACAAATCAGACATAAGGTTCTAACAGGCGATTGTTTCCATGATCCACCCAGATCAAACCAAAGGACACTAAACAACCACATTGCTTTTCCTACTAGTACTTTGCCTATGTTGTACCTATTCTATATGTACATTGCTTTGGATAAATGCCAAATGACATTGTAGAATTGTAGAAACTTCACTCGTGTTATGAGCCACACTGATCTTGATGGTATGTGTTATGTGTGTTGGCGAAATATGCCATGAATTTGTGATTTCCAGCCAAGCTGATTGTTGGTTCCAGGAAATTTGTAGAAGAATCTTGGAATGGCATGAATTCCAACAAGCATTTGAGACCTTCTCATATTCAATGTTGATTCATAGGGCTCTGTATAACTATTTTCATGCATACCTATTGTGCACAGATTAGTGGTTTTGTTCCTCTCCACAGTGGCAACACCACAGGAGAGCAGTGGTGAGCAGGAAAATAAAGACACCAAGAAAGAAGAGACTTTTCAAGACCTGTTTTGCAGATGAATGGCTGTTTATCTCTGTAGTTTGTTGGCAGAGCATCAGCAGCACTGGGGGAAGCTCACCCCACCTCAATAACCCTACCACACCCCACTGTTATCTCAGCATCCAGAAGTATCAAACACACGCTTTGTTATTCTCATTCTCATCTCTTTTACCAGACTGATTAAATACAGATATGAACAGCTCTGATTTTACAGTTAAAAATAGGCGACAAATGCAGCATCAATTGACTATGAACCAGATTAAGTGTCATGTTAAGTTCAGCTTTATTATAATACCACTGTTGAATTACCTCCAGACATTTTCACACTGTTCAGATTCCCATCAAAGCTGAACAAGTGTGCAAATCTACTACAAAGCTACGGTGCCGTCATTAGGGTGGCGTCTGAGGTGTTATTTGCTTTCTTTGTACAATACATTGCCATCGATATCGGCAAACAGTGAGAAACGCCAAGCATACAATAGAGACAAATAATTCTCTCCACAAAGGAATGATAAAAGCAAGATGGTGTTAACAAGTTGCATTCCAACAGTAAAATCTGAGAGATGAAGCAGCTGACTCTGCAGAGCCCAGTCTGCTTCCCTGCCTTCTATCCCTCTTGTCTCTTTCTCCCTACTTCCGCCACTTTCTCCATTCCCCCTCTCCCTGCAGCACTCCTACTGTAAAACATTTGCCATACTCCTTTGAACTGGGAGCACCATTTCCCTGACAAAGACCTTTCCCTCCCTCCCCGAGCGACCCCCTGCTCCCCTACCCCCACCCTACTGACCCATTTCTTATGTTGATCATACAGCGTGTGAAGTGATGCAAACTGCTGTGCTGTGCTGCTGTGGAGTCTCCTCCTCAGGCTCAGAGAGCAGCACAGGGCCTTACACATTCATGAGCTAAGTGGGAAGACCCATCTGTGTGTGTGTGTGTGTGTGTATGTATGTGTGTATTTCTGTGTCATCTCCCTCCAGTCGAGTGTGTTGGGGTGCATGATATTAGTTGTGACTAGTGTGTATGGGAGCATGTGTGGAAATGCATTAGAGACAAAACTACTGGGCGAGAACAAAACAAAATGTACGCACAAATCAACGTGTGAGACCAGATTTGAGAGTAGAATGAGCTTTGAGAGCAAGTGAGTGTAATTGATGCTTGGGGGTGGCAACAGAGGATGCAATAGTGACCTGATTTAAGTGAGCAGAAGGACTTTCTCCTATGAGTTTTGGCACCATTGGATTTGACCCAGATGAATCAGTGACAGAAGCACAACAACACGCAAATGGCCAGAACAGTATTGGCTTTTGCAGTCAAAAGAAACAATGTACGATTTTGTGTTTCATATTGTATAACAACACTGGCGAGAAAATGAGGTGAGAGAGTATCTCCTGATTCAAGTGCAACACTTCCAGGAAAGACCATCCGAAATTGTGTTCAGGCATCCTCATATTTAAGTTGTTTCATGTCCTTCTTAATGATGGCCAGATTTACACCCAATCTTCCTGTGTAATGATCTGGAACAGCCATAAAGACTTTTGATTTAACAAAGTGATTGGATAACATGTCAAACCGATCACGGCCACTTGTACATCACATAGTAACCCACTGACACCTGCTAACATCTGGCTTGTGTCTGCAGTGTGAAAGGGTACATCAAATGAATCTGCAGCAGCCCCATCTCGTATCGTCTTCATCCGCTCATCTGAATCTAGGTCAGTAGTCTAAACAGGGAAGCCCAGACACTCCTCTTTCCAGCCACTTCCACCAGTTCCTCTGGAAGGACACAGAGGCTTTCCCAAGCCTGCTGAGAAATCTAATATCTCCACATGACATGGGGTCTCTTCCCAGATGGACATGCGTGGAACACCTCCCTAGGGTGATGTGTGGGAGGCATCCTGACCAGAGGCTGGAACCACATCAACTGGCTCCTCTTTCCATGGAGGAGCAGTGGCTTTACTCTAAGCTTCTCTTGATTACTCACCCTATCTCTAGTGATGAGCCCAGCAAACCAACAAAGGAAACATTTCAACGGCTTCTATATGTGATCTCGTTCTGTCAAGTTGGTCATTACCCACAGCTTGTGGCCACAGTTGAGGGTTAGAATGTGGACTGACCCATAAGTTTAGAGCTGGTCTTCTCTCTCTTTACCACAGTGGACCAGGATACTTAACCTCCTCTACTGGGGACACCAATTTCTTCCTGACCAGGAGTCGCAATCCTTCTGACTGAGAAACATGGCCTTAGAGGTACTAATTTTTATCCCAGCAGCACGCAGCACAATATGAGTTCAACATTAGGATGGAATGGTAGATCAACTGACAATAATAGCAAGCTTGATAAAACAGTAGAATTAGAACAGAGGCACTGTGCCTGACGGCCACATATTGTTGAAGAGGCATGTCAGCAAGGACAGCCCTACAACATCCAGGGCATTGAGGAATTCAGGGCAAGGCTCATCCACCCCTGGGGTGCCACCACTGCGAATTGGTGCCTCAGTGTTCTTGGCCCCAGTGAGGAGGGGGTCCACCTCCGAGTCCCTGAGCTCTGCTGCCTGAGCTCTGCTGCCTTGTTGTTTGAATTGTGGAGATACTTAAAGTATTCCTTCCACTGCCCAAATATACTCTCAGTTGAGGTCAGCAGCTCCCAATCCTTGCCATTAAACAGACCTGATTTCTTCAGGGCCAACTGAAAGTCTTGCTTCATGGTGTCACCAAACTCCTCACGCATTTGAGTCATTGCCTCCATGACTGCTGTGAATCGCTTGGTCCAGTAGCTGTCAGCTGCTTCTGGAGTCTCACGGGCTAGGCATGCCATGCAGGACTCCTTCTTTGGTATGACGAACCCCCCACCCATGGTGTCCTCCTGTGAGTTTGGGGTTTTCCACTAGCACCAGCAACCTTGAGACCACAGCTCCTAACAGCTTAAACACTTGTAATACTTCACATGTCTTCTGTGAAGCCTACTATTTTCAAGCCACTGTGAATCCGTTTAGGGTAAATACATAGAATATGCCTAATAAAATAGACTGGTGCAATATTGTTTTGTTTTGCACCACTATTGCTAACCTGTTAACACTTGCCAAAATAATATATGAAGGAAAAAGAGGTAAAGGCAAAAAATAGACAAAGTCCACTAACTAAGTGGATTATGGTCTTCCATTAATAGCCGTAGCCCTTTTGCCCACTGCCAACTTGAATCCACCTGGCTGAATCAGTGCTGATAAGGGCAGACTAGAGCAACCCAAAACAGACACACTGAAAACTTAAAAGGATGGTTGACCACTGATGCTGAATGACAATGTGATGTGGCCAGATAGCCAGCTACTCTCAGAATGAATCAAATAAACTGAACTTTGTGTTGTGGAGGAATTTTATATGAGCAAGGTTATCATGATTCAGAAGAGAAACTCAACCGCTCTTGATATTACTTTGTAACCTAGCAAAATACAACCAAACCCCCAAAATATATCAGACATATTATATCAGCTGGATAACCTAGACCAGACTAAGAGACAGAGGTGGAGAACATTGTATACTCTTTAAAGGTCTATGTCAATGTATGATTTTTTTTCTATGAAAAAAAAATTCTCCTTTGAGATTTCAGTCAAGGTTTTGTGTGAAGACATGTGTGTGTGTTTAGTATTGATTCCTCTTTTTTATGTAACTGTGGATCATGTTGTATGCTGGAAGGTTAGTGATTGAAGTAAATATAGACCGGCAACCTTCTCCCTCAGATACAAAGCATCAGAGCAGCTGAGGAATGAGGAGTAGAAACAGACACCGGATCTGTTTTGTGCTTGGGATGCAAAATATAACCCAACCACCTTCTGCCTTTAACCAAGCAGTTCAATCACTTGTGGAAAAGAAAAGTTAAAGTGGATGGTGGTGAGCAAGTTTGGGGAAGTTTGGAATTGGTGGAGCTCAAAGTCCCTGATGGAAGAACTGGGACTACAGCATGGAGCGCTGGTCGAGCCGCAGGATAGCAAGAGGATTGGGAAATACAGATACTGCCTCAAGCTGTCTCAATATATTTACTATATAAGAGTATGTAAGTAATGCCCAACAGTGAGACTTGAACCTGCATTCTGTTCAGTCAACGGCCAACAGACATAGAGACAAGAGGTCACCTACCTGATGGTTGTGTCATGGTGACATGTTTTCTCAGGAATCCAGTACTATTTAGCGCAGACAAGGATCCAAAATTACATACACACACATACATATTCGTATGTGTTCGCAAGAGCCCGGAACTGTGTGTCTGACCTGCTCACCTGTAGCACAGGTGCCCCACAGGGGACTGTCTTTTCCCCCTTCCTCTTCAGCCTCAACACAGCGGACTTCAGGCTGTGTGCTGCAGAGGTTCTCTGATGACTCTGCGATTGTCGGCCTCATCAAAGCAGGCTCTACCTTCTGAGGAGACTGTGGCCTCTTGGAGTGAAAGGTGCACTCCTGAAGACCTTCTATGACTCTGTGGTGGCATCAGCCATCCTCCCGGTGTGGTCTGCCAGAGCAGCAGCATCACTGAAAGGGAGAGGAAGAAGCTGGACAAGGTCATCAGGAAGTCTAGCTCTGTCCTGGGCTGTCCTCTGGACGGTGTGGGAGGTGGGTGACAGGAGGGTTCTAGCAAACCTGGTTTCTTAATCTTAATCTTAATTAAGTTGATTTGCATGCAACCAAATATGAGTTCTTTCCCATGTAATATGGCTGAAGGTCTGAGATGACAACATCAGTAATGCCATGCCTGGCAAACAATATCATTGTAACCACGACACTACTACTGCTGTCTCAACATAGTGATTTCTGGGAACTTTGGCTTTTCACTACCTCTGCAGTGAAAGAGATCAGCCTCTACTTTCTCTCATGGTCTGTTTGGTATTGGGTGTGAGACTAACTGCTCTCTCAGATAGCTGTTCCTGTACTTGTTACAAACGGCCCACTGAGATACCGTCTCCTCAGTGTGTGAAATCGTCTGGCCAATACAGAATGTCTTTGGCTCTTTCTTTGCATTTGACAATTCCTAAGTGTGACGTGTGGATTTTGTTAAGCATTTGTTGTTTGGTGTAAAGTCTGTTTAAAGATGCTGTCAAGCAGCTTGCGGTCACTCTCAAATAAATGTGTTTTTCATAAACATACTGATACATACTTATTTGCTATTGTCTATATCTGTAGATCCATACAGCAAATGACTTCTTCTGTGGTGAGCAATGGCTAGCGCTCCTGTTTGACAGCTTGTTTTAAGCTTGGTTCTTCCTGGCTAGTGCCACTATTAACAGACTGTTAAACTGATCTGTTGGCTCAAAGTGAATGCTGTGCTTTTAGCAAGGGTATTCATTTGTAGATGGTCTCTTGCCCAGTTGTGGCTTCTTATGGCCAAAGAAAGCAACATCTGCTCTTACTCACCTTAAGCCTGCCTCTAATATCAAGCACATCAAATGTTTTAACTGACATTACTTTGCAGTCTGCACCAGTGTCCAGTTTACAGTTTCTTTCTCAGATTCTGTCTCTGCAGATTCCATTACCTGATCTGTTTTTCATGCTGCACTATAAATGAGTTTGTCATTTTCGCCCACACTTTGCTCAAATGCATGCAGAAACAAAAACCTCCACTCAAGGTCCACATCCCGTGGTCTACATCCCTTATCTTCATCTTGCCTCCATTATCTTAAGAAACTGTGTCAGGAATCATAACACTTATCCTACTACTATTACTAATACTCATTACTACTCTTCGACTTTAAAAACATTCAACCAGGTAAATTAAAAGGTAAAAAAGAAAACAGTGGATGGACCATTTGACTATAGATCCATGGCACACGATTGATATAATGACTTATTTGGTACTTGGATGTGGAAGGAACTCAAAATTTTTAATGCAGTTTCCCCATTGTGGGACAAATAAAGGTTTTCTTATTCTTATTTTCTTTCCCAGAAGGAGTTGCCATTCTAGAATCCTAGAACCACAGGATAAGAAAAGTGATTAATAGAGTGGGTCCTAAATAATTCCGTACAATTCCCAGCTGTGTATTAACTCTGCCTTTGTGTATATTACTGAATCCAGCCTGTAGACTTCAGATGCGCTGGTGATTTACACATTACATATGATGAATTAATGATAATAGCCATAGGGTTGTGTGTAATGACAGCTGTCTAAAAGTTTGACATTGACCGCTATAGCTTATAGCTATAGCTATAGAAAACAGAGCCCTAATTACACTTTACATCTAATGAAAAGAGTCCAGCAATTAATCAATATAGTAATGCACTGACCCATCAAACAAGAGACCTGTGACACTTCCATAGACTCGTAATGATGTGGTTATCAGGAAAGTATGAAGCCACACGTCATGGGGAAACCAGTAGTTCCAAACAGTGAATAGTTTCAACACTGAACGCCACCTGAGTTTGCCCACCCATCTCCACACCTGCATCTCATTCCATTATTAGCTTCTTTCTACACAATATATAAACTCCAGTACATATATATAGATATACTTATATGTACGTCTCACCGTTCAGTTCCTTTGTTCTCTGTGAAAGTACGTTTACTACTGTTTGCACCCTGCCTCCTGTAAGCCTTTTGTTAAACTACATTAACTTTTAAACTGAATCAAGCTCTGCTCTCCTGCATTTGAGTCCTTGCCTTGTTTGCACCAGCTGTGACACATTCAATTTCAGTGTTTCCAAAGCACACTCTACTAGCGACTTGATGAAATGACTGAAATAAAGTGACAAAAGCGAATGCTTGTAATTCCACAGGACACTGCACATCCCAGAAGTGGCTCTCCACTCTGCTCTGTGGAGATTTTGCAAAAATATAGTCTATTTTTGACACAGTGATTAGCTGGGCAGGAGGTCAGACACAGGAACGGCAGAGTATCTGTTTTTCCTTTTTCAGCTTTTTAAAATAAAATACCCTGTAGAGACTCCTTATTGTAAAAACCAACAAAAAGAAACAATTTATCTATTTTGGCTGCTTACCTCTGATACAAGCACGAACGAAATGAACACAATCTGAGGAACCTACCAAAACCTGGCAGTCGAGGCACTCTGAGAAATCCCAGCAAGGTACGGTGTAGTACGGTGTCATATGTAGTATGATATAAAACCTTGTATCTGCATACCTGCACTTAATCAAAATATTGGAATGAGTTGTATCTTATGAACAAAAAATAGCATATTTATGGCTTGATTTAGTAGATATGATTAGATTAGGTATATATATATATATACTTTCCTCTAGTGACAAATTACATTGAAAGTATTGAAGAGCAACTTCTAGTTCAGAAATGTCTCTTTGTTACTCTAAAAATGTCACTGTTAACTTAACTTATTGCTAGAAAGAAACACCAATGAAAACTGGAAATGATTATAAAGGTAACTTCTGAGATATTAATGGGAAATAACTCAAAAGCAGAGCTATTCACCTCTGTATTGTGGTGGAGGCAGAGGCTAGAGATGGACAACATAGTAGTCTAAGAACATCATTTGTCTGCATGGCTAAATACCACAAGAGTCCAGGGAGAAAGCATGCCTCTTTAGGTATTTGGGTGAACCAGTCCTTTAATTAGTGAAGAAGCGCAGCACATTTATCCCCAGATATGAGGGTGAGCTATGTAATTGCAATAACCAAAACCAAATCCATGGGGCATGAACTGTCTCTCACAGTGGAACATTATAAGCACAGCCAGAATTAAAAGCTATTCAGAACCTGTGCCCCCACCCCCTTCTGTACACGTGTACACACACACACACACACACACACACACACACACACACACACACACACACACACACCTCCCTCCTCTAATGGCTGGGTTGAATGTAGAGTCCACCTACACATTTTCCTGACTCATTTGTACTGTTGCTCCTGGAGAGCTGCACTGAGAGGTGCAGAGTGGGCTGCAGCTGCAGTGTGTATGCAGTGTTTAAGTGTGTCCATGTGCGCGTTTCTGTGTATGTGTTCGCACATATCCTTCTGGCATTAAAATGTAGACAGGTGCTGGGCTTGTCTAGCGTCAGGCAGAGAATACACACAAAAAAACTGAGAGCGCAACAGATGTGTCGTGCCTCTAATATTTCAGAAGCACATGGTAAAACTGTCAAGGATTTAATGAAACAACAGCGCTCTCCCGTCTGAACCCACGTCAACAGAGAGATTGTTTTCACTGGTTTACACTAAATTCCAAGGTTCCAAACCTTAGAAGACTTCAGAAACCCTCGAACACCTCTCAGATCGGGGGCTCTGATTAGAGCTTGGATTTGGCTTCTCTACAGTGACTAAGCCCCCCTGCCATGTCTGGCTTCCCCCCTGCAGTCTGCCACAACCCCACCCCCCACTGAGGAGCAGGTGGCAGCATGTGGGGGATAAGGTCTGAGGCTGTGAATGTTGCTCTCGCCATCAGTAACACAGAAAAAATGCTAACACTCATATTACCCCATCAGCCTCGCCCTGACCAAGCCTGTTTTTTTCAGAGCTCCTGACCTAAACTGACTGAAAATCAGGACATATTGAATCTTCTCAATGACCTTGACCAGCTAGCATACATGAAGACCCTTAACAAACACAAACTAAGCTGTATAACCTTTTTACACCAAATGCAGTGCTTATATGTAGGCTTTTAAACACGTTACCTGCTAAACGTACACCATTTGTTCCCTTCGCATTACAGGTAGATCATCCATCCATCCCATTGTTCCAACAGACTGTAAACATGGTTGATCAGCTCTTTACATCACTGCCAATCAAAGCTGGAGCTGATAACACCTATGCTGACTTCAGAGTGATTTAATGTGGGTTTGAATGCCGACTGTAGCCTTTGGCATTGAAGACAAAAGCCAGATGTTAGCAGGTGTTAGCAGTTTTTTTGTGTAGTGTTAAAGGGCCTTCATAGACCGATTAACTCCAATGTCCTTCTTCAACTGTCTGGCAGCAAGCCAGCATCTCTTCCATGACCCTACACAGTCACTGCTGCCCTCACATACTAATGATGGCTCAGTCTTGTCACTGACGCTGAGCAAGGCCTAAAATTACCTTGGTGATTATTGTGCAAGGGTACGGTGTTAGAAATAGATTCACGGCTGTTTTCACATACAGATCTTAGCCAGCAGGCATTGGAGAGAAGACAGATGTGGCCTTGATCACAACATGTTACAGTGGGCTGTATCTGATTGCCCACTTTGCTATGTGAGCATGTCTTTGTCTGATTTAATATCTATTTTTTGGCTTGTAGGTTGTGATAATAAATGGTGTTAATTACATCAAAATTGAAAATGGAAAAGGAATTTTATATGACCAAAAAATTATACAAGGATACAAGGGCAGAATGGAGGATAAAATGCAAACTTTAAGTTTACATTATTAAAGTTAACATGTTTTTTTTATTAATGTTTACAGGTTTTTCGTAACTTGGAGGCAGCATACCAAGCTGTATATAAGCTTTATTATGAATGTTTCTGATTATTTCACATTATTTCCAGTCATTCCAGCCTAACAACATGTTTTTTAAGACACTGCCCATGTGTTCATCACCTCTGCAGGTTTTCATTTGGTGCTGCCAGCAGCACAGCCTCTCACTTGCCTCCTTCTGACAGAAGAGGATGGCATGAGGAATAATTGCCTGTGGTGAAATGAGGTGGAAAGCAGGCTTTTCACCTGTCATGACCCGTAGGCTGTAAAACAGCTTTTGAAAGAGTTGTGGGCAGACACCCAGCTATATAAAGCCACCTCACCAGCTTCAGTGATGGAGCAGTTTAAGGTGCTCCACCGACTATTGTGTATTGATTGTAATCATTTACTACATCATATATATATTACATGTAATAAAGTCAATTTTTTGGATTTCTCATGGTGGTGGAGCCCACTGGAAGTGATGTCATGTATTCAGATCTGAATTTGGTGTCAGTAAACCAACCAAAACAATGTTCAGGTCATAGAAGATGCATTTTCTTGTTTGAATGAATGAATTTCTCCACAGAGTTTTAGGACTGATTACACCCTGCATTATGCATGTTAAAGTGGGCCGAATAGAAGTTTAGTTTGAAGAACAAACAGACCATAATAAATCAAAGTGTTGGGCGTGATACTTGGCTCGTGAGTTATAATTTGAGCACTTGTCCTTTTGTTCAGGCTTGTTTGAGAGTAATTGCAGATGAAATACCGAGTGCAAATAGTTAATAGTATAAAGTTATAGTTATAAATAGTGGAAAGTGCACAAAATAAAGAGCCGCACATACAGAAATACAGAATACAATACTCACCTGCTGTTGTTATTGAGCTTTGGCACTGCTTGACACATATGTTATATGTCACATGCCTCTTTTACACAATTACATTGTTGGTTCAATATAAAGACTCCCCCACTGAGTCTAAACTGCGAGCCTTCAGCTTAAATTTCATTTTGGGAACGAGGTAGAGGTCACCACCACCACATCCAGAGAGTCTAGCTAATGGGAGCTTTTTTACTGCTTAGACTGCTGTTTGGCCTTTGGCTCATAGCCGGTGATGATTCACAATAAGAAGCTTCAGTTACTGGGTTTCCACCATGAGGTTCATGGTGACAAAAGGCAAATGTGCAGGGGTTGCAGACAGACACCAGCAACTGTAACTGGCCTCACTGGAGATTGATGTAACTTTGTATACTGACTCAACACTAGTGGCTGCTGTATGCTTGTCACTGGACAGGAACCACAGAAACATTGCAATGCATTCTGTGTTGTTGTGGGCTGCTGCAGGAAGCACTGCCCATTCTCTTCCAACCTAAGAGGGAAAGGCAGTGTAACTACGGCATGCTGCAGACAGTAGCCCTGGGAAATTGCAAAACCTGGGAAACATTGCAATGCATTCTGTGTTGTTGTGGGCTGCTGCAGGAAGCACTGCCCATTCTCTTCCAACCTAAGAGGGAAAGGCAGTGTAACTACGGCATGCTGCAGACAGTAGCCCTGGGAAATTGCAAAACCTGGGAAACATCACTGCATGACCAACATTGGGCTGGCTATCAGTACAGTTATGTGGTGTCCTGTCACTTCTCATGTGGCAGGCACTGCATCCAGGTCTCCAAGGAGTTACAGCTGAGGTGTTGCAGGACATCTTGCTCGCCATCACAGAAACATTAAATGTGTTGCATGGGAACAGTGCTGTTGAGGCACTTATTGATGGTTGCTGGATTGGTTAATGAGTGATGTATTTATAGCCTATAGACAGAACCAACACTGTAACAAATATACATTGGTTACACCATCAAACCAGCACAATAAACGTGGGTTACTCCTTTCTCCTACCTCACCACTTAGGTAAGAGGGACTAAAGATGAGAAAAGAAGGTTAGGAAAGGAACTGAGAATGTTCAAACTGAAAAATGAGATGGTAGAATGGTTAAAATCTCCTGAGATGGCAAAAGCTTTGAGGTATTGTGTCTTTAGTATAACAATGATGGAGTGTACAGTGTCACAGCGGGATGTAAACAATACAAAGATGGCACACGTAAACACTGTCTGCACATAATATCAACAGAGACTAACAGCTAACATGACTATGCCTGGGGTTGCACCACCCAAACTCCCAGTTATGTCCATGCATCTTATGTGCTCGAACATGCGCATAGGATAATCCTTTATTGATCTGCAGAAGGGCAAATTTGCATAAGCAAGCTCCCTCAATTGAATGGGACCCACGCTTCATTGGTGAGATTGCTGCATTCTAACCATTAGACCACCAGGTGATGGTGCTGCATTCACTGTATTCCCAGTGGTACCTCAGTGCTGCAAGGTTGTCCATCTTACTTTGTATGGACCTTACATTCCTCCACAATAATTGAGGGAAGAAAGGGTTTATACCAGCTCCTTCTGACTCTGTGTTTGGCTCCCATCCTTCATCTCAGCTCCTCCAGAATTTGGGGCTTCACTCGGTGTCGTAAAGTCAGTCAAGAGAGTACAGTCAGCCTGTTGTGGTCCACAAAAAAACAGTAGAAAATGATATCCATGTTAAATCTCAAAGTGAATTTATATTAATAACACCCAACAGTTCCAGACACCTGGTGACAGTGGCAAAGGAAAACCTTAAGCAGAGCCTGGCTCTGAATACGCATCTGCCTGGTTAGGGAGAGAGACAAAGAGACACAGGGAGAGAGAACTTACATCAGTACAATGCAATTCTTAAA
This sequence comes from Datnioides undecimradiatus, assembly GCA_008933995.1. Taxonomy (NCBI): domain Eukaryota; kingdom Metazoa; phylum Chordata; class Actinopteri; order Lobotiformes; family Datnioididae; genus Datnioides; species Datnioides undecimradiatus. Next base: position 3,696,164 of record WARS01000067.1, on the reverse strand, counting down.
CAGAAATGCAAAGTAAAATCAATATTTAATAGTGGTGGTGGTAAGAATTGTAGCAGTGGGTGTGCTAAGCAGGTGCATAGGTAGGGTAGGTGATTTGCAGTCACAGATCCAGACTCTGCAGTTGCAGAAGCAGAAATACCTGCAGATGGAAAACACAAAGCTGTTAAGATGTCAAGCTAGTAACAGCCAAGGCTGTCAGGTCATTTGAGATGACTTTTTGTTGTGAATTGGTGCTATATAAATAAAATTGAATTGAATTGAATTGAATTAATAGCAGAAAAGCTAAGGGGCTGGTTGTGAGCTCACAGGAGCCAGGCTAAACTATAAGCTTTATCAACGAGGAAGGTTTTAAGACACTCTTAAACATGGAGAGGTCTGCTCCCTGAACCCAGACTGGGAGCTGGTTCCACAGGAGAGGAGGTTGGTAGCTGAAGGCTCTGCCTCCCATTCTGCTTTTGGCGACTCTCAATGATGGTGTCCGACCATTAAGGGCTTTGTAGGTGAGGGGAAGGTCTTTAAAGTCCATTCTGGATTTTACAGAGAGTCAGTGTGGAGAAGCTCATGTAGGAAAGATATGATCTCTTTTCCTAGTTCTTGTCCGTACACGAGCTGCAGAATTCTGGTCAGCAGGAGGGTCTTAGAGACCTATCAGGACCACCTGACAACTGACTGAGTTGCAATAGTTCAGCCTAGAAGTAACAACATGCACAAGTTTCTTTGCATCATTTTGACACAATATATTTCTGATTTTTACAGTGTTACATAGGTGAAAAAGGCAGCTCTTCAGATTTGTTTTATGTGGGAGTTACAGAACATGTCCTGATCAAAGATAGCACAGAGATTCCTGACAGCGGTGCAGGAGGCCATGGCGATGCCTTCTAAAGTCAGTTTGTCTTTAGATAATGTGTATTGAAGGTGTTTGAGGCCAAGTACAATAAGTTCAGTTTTGTCTGAGTTTAGCAGCAGGATGTTATAGGTCATCCATGTCTTTGTGTCTGAAGGCATGGTTGCAGCTTATGGACTGATTTATTCAGCTTGTTTGGCAGATTAATACAGCTCTCATGTTTATCATTATTTTCTATATATTTTTGGATATTAATGTAGACAGGTCACCAGAACTTCAGGTTTACAGCTGAAAAGTAACAAGTCCTCATGCTGCACTCGACAAAACTCTGGCTTTCATCTTGCAGTATGCTGTCTGGGTCAAAGCCACGTTCTGCCTGTTTTACAACATTAGCTGGAAGTAACTTCACATCCAGATGTGAGAAAAAGTTTCCAACAGCATAAAGTTGTCCATGTGTGATGGTGGATTATTTGACTGAACTTGTCTGTCTGATCTCTCAGCCCTCTGGCGCTAAAACAGTCCACTTAGCTTTACTGTGTCCACACTGCAGGCTGCCTCTAATGAGCACACCTCTCTCAATTTACACCTTATGGATACACTAATCTGCCCTCAGGTAACTCATCATTATCAACTATACTGTTCTCCATTAGGAATAATTAAGGTGTCCTTATTAATAAGTCATTAATTATCAGGTTGTAGCTGTAGCTCATTTCTTAATAAACTAATCATTAGCAGTTGCCTAAAGTTTAGAGCAACTCATTAGCTAATAGTCAACTATCAGTTAGTTCCTCATTTGTTTCTCATTTGTTCCCTGGTAATGACACACGTTTACGTCCCTTACTGTAGTGTGGGACATCCGATATTGTCATCTTTCTTGAGGGACAGCCTTGTTGACACGTTCAAACCAACAAAAGCAATCTTAAGCACGACACTGATAATCAAATAGAAAGACAAACTGAGGATTGAATAAATAAAAGATCTGACAGCCTCGGGACTGAGCAGCAGGTATCTCATCAACCTGGTGACGGAGCTGGCAGGGAAATCACTCTCCAGACATGTACACTGAGTCCAGTTGATAGTTGGCAATCCCATCCTAAGTGGACATTTAATATAAAACTTTGCATCAGTCCCAACTTTGTGAATATGAAGTAGAGTTTTGCTGAATAAGAACATGGCATTGCGCTTTCCGTCCCTGGTTAAAGGTGTTTTAAACACCTCTCTCATCCATTTTGGCATGCGAGTAAAGTCACAGAGAGTTCAATTGACCACACTGGCGGCTTTGTTTGTTTTAAGTCTTTGTCTACCAATTTCTAAAGCACACGATCAATGTTGAGACATTTTTGTCTGCCTTTCAACCATCTGCCCGACTTCAAGACCTGAGATCAATAATCTCTGGGAGTACGTTTCAGTGAGGTTGTAAAACGTCCTACTGTTTCCTGAGATTCTTCTGTCAGTTGTTCTAAAACCATTAAGAGACAAACTGACTGAGTGTAATAGGACCACAGGCAGGAGAGAACAAACTCTCCTGGCCAGCTATGCTGTGGTTTATCATTTTACTTTAAAGCAATCGAAAGTTAATTTGAGACATGCAAAAACATAATGCGAGAGAAGCACAAATAAACACTGAGAGCAAGAGAGCAAATAAAGGTGATTAAAAACACTAAAATACATTTACCCCATAGCAAATTCTGTATTTTTGGGGCATTTTAATTTTGTCTTTGAATGCTTTCAGTATAGAGTGAGACAGGAAATGTGGGAAGGGAGAGAGCATGTGGGTATAACCTGCAACAGAGGTCTCCGGCTGGATTCTGTACTTCTTCTAATTCTGTGAAGAAAATCAACATTTCATATCAGAAATGATGGTGATTGATGTTTCATGTCACTTTCTCACTGTCCCTTTCTCCTCTTCTTCTCTCCCTGTGTCCGCTCTCTGTGCCCTTTGTACTCCTTCTTTGTCACCCCCCCTGTTTTGACAGTGCTGTGAATACTTTGCCCCTTGACCAATCTCTCACTCACACACATACAGTAAGGGGGAAGGCTCGCTCTGCACAGATGTGCAGTGACACTGCTTGTTTCCCCATGAGAAATGACATAATTCTCAAAAGTGGGCTGTGTGTGTGTGTTTTCAGTATTTATACTAGCCTGCGGTATCTTCATGGGTCTTGCCACCATATGTCTCTATTGTATTACAGAACTGCATTTGAGTCCCTGGCATTAGAGCTGCAAAACACATCATGCTGCCCTCCTTTATGAGAATAGAATTGTAGGGTGTGTCAAATGGATCTTTATCATCTATGGAGTTCATTTGCTAATCAAGCAAGCAAAATGTGTTTCGCTAATGCACTGCAATTAACAAACCCGGTGTGGTTTGCAAATTCAAAACAAGTAACAAACAAATGCATTTGGTTTTGTTCCTGCCAGACAAATGCACATCATCTTTCTAATAATCATGCCTCAGCGGCGAATACAACAGGTTTTACAAAACCAAAAAAATATATCTTACATAAAAAAAAAAACACATTACTTTTGGCACTATCTGTCTCCCATCATTGTGCCGATGATGTCACAAATGTCCTGAGATTCACTCTGTCTGTGCCTGTTACACTTTTAGCAGGAAAATATAATCTATAATCTATAATCATCATTCACCTGCTCAAACAAGATGCAGAAGTATTGATCAAGGGTGCCGATGTACAGGCCTGTCATGCAGATTGCAGCAAACTAAAGCACAAATTACAACACAGTTTTTGAGCTCATACAATCGAACACAAAAGCAGTTCAAAAAAGCCTGTTTCCAAGACAGTTCTAAATACTTTTTTTCAAGAGGTCTTGTTTCAGCCTTGTGGTCGTTTTGTGCTGCTGTTGAACTGTGTTTCATTTTACTTACTAATTTGAAAGTCTATCCAAATAGGCTGGAATGAAAGTTCTAAACAACTCTCATTATAACAAACACAACCCAGTCTGTAACAAGGAGTTATTGCAGAGCTGTTGTTTCATGCTGCGTAACATTTAGATGGGTGCTTCATAAGCTGTCAACTTAGTGACAGGAAGAGGAAATATGCGCATTTTCAGAAGTCCTAAAAAATCCCATAAACTCTTCAAACTCTCTTTAACCATGTACCTTCAATGGCATTGTTGAGCTCCAGGACCAACAACTGTAGTTTTATGATGTATGACTGCGTGTGTGTGTGTCCACCTGCCCCGGACTTTCTTTCTGCTCTTCCCTGAAGGTGCCATTCAATCAGTTTTTTACACCAAGTTTAAGAAGCTGGGTAGTAGGTCGAGACAGTCGAGCTCTTCTGCTGCAGACTGGATGACCCATTGCTCACATGAACTTATATTTCCTAAAAATGACAATAAGAATGACTTGTTCTGTGGGTAAAGTTTTTTTTCTTTAAAAACCGTTCACCCTGGTTTATATGATTATTAATGATTTTAGCTAAACTGGTGTTTGTTTGCCTCACATTTTGCATAGAAGAAGGATCACAATAAGCTTTAACAGCTTCACAGCCACTGTGGCTTGTTTTAAACTGGGCTAGAGTCTGGTACATATGTGGGCCTTGTGTGGCAGCACTGGCCCCTGCCATGCATGAAAAATGTACTGGCAGGGAGTGCACTGGGAACGACTGGCCCAGTTGTGGATGACTGCATGAACAGCAGGGAGGGAAGATGAAGGAGGAAAGTGATCACAAGCTTTCTCAGTGGCCATCTCCACACACTATGAGCTCCAGCAACGCATGCAGTGTCATATCTGCACACAATACAGTGGATCGCTGTACATCAGCGTAGTCCCAACTGCACTTCCCTGGAGTGAAAATGGGCAAACTCCAAGACTGACATATGACTGTAAGGCACAGTTAGCAGGTACAGCAGCAGTAATGGGCAGCCAGTGTGTCATTTACATACCATGGTGTTTATGTGTGTTCTGAGTATTCAGCATGGCGTGGCTATTTGACAAAAGAAACATACAAAAGAGAGATGCACATGACAGAGAAATGTTGCACCCTGCTGACAATGAATGGAGTAATTGACTAAATGGACTTGCAGACCAAAAATACCCCATGTTACGAAGTCACATCCAATTCTGCAGCTCTGGAAGCTATAAAGACTAGGTCATTACGAGGTAGGTGTTAAATAGCATTTTGATTCTGCTTATCAAATCCTTTCAAATGACTCTTGTTCAGCTTTTAACATTTCAAAATCAAATAACTACATTTAAAAGATCTGTAATAACCTTCTTTTGTCAGGTGGGCAGAAACAAGGCAACCAGGAAATGAGATGAGCAGAGAAAGACATGAAATGTTGAAAACATATTTATCTAACACCTTAGAGTAACAACTGCTGCCTTCTGACTTTCTTGTGAGCTGTTTGATCCAAATACTGAAATCCTCCTGAAGCTAACACAACTATTTTGCTGTTGTTCAACCGCAAAAATATGGTACACTTGCAACCCTGTAAGGTGGTTGTCAGGCCGAGACAATGGACCGGACTCAGACGCAGAAGAGTGAGGGTACACAGGCAGGCTTTTGTTGTGGCAGAGGCCAACTCTCGCAAAATAACGGGTCTATGAAAATTATCTAAAACTCAGAAACTAATCAGAAACCAAAAACCACTCCGTTTGGAGGACAAAAAACCTATGCTACTCTAATCTAACAAAAGGGGTCTCTTTCTAAATAACAGAGACTCTATCACTAGAAAAACTAGAACTCAAAATCTCTCACTAGGAGGAAAATCTGTCTAAGATGAAAGCAAAAAACATTCTCTAAACTAAGGAACTAGACAAAACACAAAATCACTCTCTAAGAGGCTATGGTCTATGGACTATGAAACCCACAAACAAAATTCACTCGCAAGGAGGCAATGATACTTAACAATGACTTGGTTCAGGAAGACTTGACAAGACTTTGACTAAGGAAACAGGCTGGGGTGATCGAACGACGAAACACTCTGGCACAGGACAAGGGGAGACGCAGACTATTTGACACATGAGGGTAATGAGGCCCAGGTGGACACAATCGGGAATCAGGGATGACAATCAGACAGGTGACACAGGAGGAAGGGCAAGTGACCTGAAACGAGAGGAGAGTTACTTTTCAAAATAAAACAGGAAATGACAAGACACTAAACCAGGACAAGACAACCTCACCGCGGTGTGACAGTGGTGCTTCTACTCTCTCACAAACAGTCTTTGGCTGAAAGTCCTGAAAGGTTTGAACCAGATAAAAATGCAAACTATTATCTAACATCAAACTCATATAGTGTGTGTTACAGTGAAATGCATGTATGAGATTGTCTGATGCATTGAGTTGACTCGTGACATGGTATTTAATTATGGAAGTACGAGCAGGAACCTCACTAAGCCAACTCCAAGGTCTCACTGACATGAACAACGAGGCTGTACATTTGATGAGGTGCTAATGTCGGTCTAAACACATGCGGTTGAGTCGGGCGATGCTACATTTGGTGTTTAAAACCTTACGGTAGTTTTACCTGGCTTTTATTTTCTGTTTCTCACTCTTTGTATGTGTGTCACTCTATCAATCTGTGAATTTCCTTCTGTCTGTCTCACTGTCTCTGACCTATCCCTCTCGCCACATACCATCACTCAATCCCTCTGCTGTCCTGTTAGAGCACTGTGGGATTGTTGAGGGATGGAGTGTGGGCCTCTGTGTCACAGAATCATTATAGACCAGCTTAATAGAGTAGTATCCACACTAATGCAAAGAGGAACAAAAGTACAGCCACACACACACACGCATCCAGAACCTGCAACACATGTATAACACATACAGTAATGCACAAATACCCCACATGTCATACATTTCTTATTGAGCTTATTTCCAGAGGTGGGCCAGTGTTGATGGGCAGTGTGTGCACAGGCAGAGGATTCTGCCACATTTGGTTCAGATAAAGTGATTGGCGCAAGTCACTGCTAATGTAACAGCTTCTTTGTAGTCTGGCTGCTGGTAGTCATAAAACCTGGCAGGGAGTGAAGGCGGCATGGCCTGATTTATACCAAGAGCCAGTCACTGGTCACAAAGTGTCAGAGTTTCAGCCCTTTAATGAGGGAATGCCTCTGTACACTGTGTGAGTTTGTGTGTGTGTGTGATGTAGGCATGTAGGATCATATCCAATCTCCTTAATGCAGACGCATCAGTAAATGTATATCTCAGTATATTACTGGTGATAATCTGTGTCATTTATTGATCCATCAGCTCAACTTTAACAGATGCATATCATATCAAGGAAACATAGGAATGCTAAGGCTGAGAACTGGGAATTTGGTGCTATGGGCTGCTGCATTTGTTTCTTGGTGAAGTGCTGGCCTTCAGGCTGCCATATCTACCAGACAGCATATCTGTGATCAATGAAAAACCATTGAGCTGAGCCTGATGAGACCGACTGATGAGGAAAGACCCCTAAACAACTCGATATCATTGAGCTCTGACAGTCTGTCTGCTTGACTCCAGCTACCCGGGCTGCTTTGATGTGTCATTGAGTAAACTGCATGTATGGGCCCGAGACTGACTGGATTATAGGACTGTTTTGCTTTTAATCAATAATAAATACTTTACTTATGTTAAATGGTGAACTGTTCAGTAGCAGAGTAGAGGATCTCAAGGCAGTTAGTTCCTAACTCCAATGAGATGAACTGTCTCATTGGATATTTACAATGTTTACAATTAATGCTATTTATGATTTATGCTAAAGCTAACCTTTTAGCATAAATCATTTTAGATGCAAGATTTAATGGTCAAAATTTGTTTGGTTTATCCAGGATATTCCATGTGGGTGCCTTATTCCAGTTGCAGTAGAAAACACTGTAACAGAGGACAAGACAAGCTAAAGTGAATTATTGAGAGAGGTTGTTAGGGCACCGCAGGGATTCACTGTGACTGATGGAACGAATGTTTTGCTCTGCTTTCAAGGACGCTCCACATGCAACGCTGTGAAAACCAAGGTTGTGAAAAACAATGGCAGCGCATCATGCTATAGCTCTCCATATGCTTGACAGCAAGTGTAAGCTGTTTCATTCCCTTTGACACAGGTTCTTCAATTATACTCTAAGTAGTTTGTTGTTTGCAAAGATAAATGTAAATAAATGTGTGTAGGAATAATCATTGACTATATATGATGTCTCTCATTGCATTGCATATAAGGTGTCCTTGAAAAGAGAGAAGAGTCATTTCTAAGAGAGCCCAGTACAAAGAGAAATAAGTTCACTATTTAAACTCCATTGTGTTTTTCATAAAAAGTTTCATTTAATAACCCTTCAGACAGTTTTTATTAGTTTGTAAAAGAAACATTAACCAATTACATCAAGTTTCAATAGAGTTGTATTGTGTTCTATAATGAAATGAAATAGTGTTTGTAAGTAGCCTGGGAAGGAACCCGTCAAATCCTCCAAGCTCATGTTTCATATGCAAATTTGCATGGCTCATTCAAGCTGAAATTAATATATTATGTAACTTTGGTCTTTTTTTGGGAACGAGTGGGGAGAGATTTGAGTTGAGGGAGGTGGAATCTGAGTTGAGTGCAGCGTGATATTGGTTGGACCCATGGTACAAGTATGAGCAGAGAAGTACAGGGGAAAGTACATCCATGCACCTCATCGAGTTTTAAAATTTCATGTGGAGCAAGGTTGGAAATTTTGTTGAATTTGTAAAGAACCTTCTCCAGTTTCGGTTGACTTTACCCTGCTTCCTGGAGATTGAATTGGTCCCAGTTTTCCACAGCCCCAAGCGTAACTGTATGTTATGCATTTTAATAACCAGGATGTAATAAGGTTACAACATGAATGTTTAACGTCACTTTGCATCTGCATTTCCCATAATAGCAGTAGTTTATTGACATAGACAACTAATAATTGTTTATTATATGCACCAATAGAGTGAACAGAAACTGCTGTTAAATATAAAGCTTCAATATGATCTTTTTTACACTTAACCTGTGTAAACAACTTAAACGTGCAATGCTGTGCAGTGGAAAAATAGTATCATGGCTCAGTGCAACTAACCCTCCATGATATGGAACAGTTCTTTAAGATGCTCCCAGTTAGGGCCTACTTCAAGACCCATACCCATGCTCCCTCTGCCCCCACCACTTTACTCAGCAAATATTAGCTCATAAACTGAGAAGTGCATGCTGGATAGACACCATAAAAAGCAGCCACAGACATTGGCCTCCTGCTCAGCCACATATTGGTCAAGGTTGTACACCACAATCTGAGAGACAAAGAGCTGGTTCACTCCATTCTGCCTTGTTTGTTAAAGCATGCAGGATCATCTAAATCTGCAAGAAATTTCATGCCAGATAATAATAAAGCCTCTGCTTTTACTGTTGATGTCCAAACAGAAATACAAACTTAATCAACCAAACATGCCACAGTGTTGGGTGTACTGACTAACTGGAGAACATAAAAACAAAGATGGAGACCACTAAACATTTAACCAAAAGTCCTCAATGACTCATGGAGGACTTTTGGTTGAATGGATACGCACTCCTTTAGTAAAACCTCTGTGACATCCAGTCTCCCAGTCCTCCATAAATCCACACCTGGTAACTGTTCATTGTAACAGTCCTGAGGATTTATAGATCCACTCCTGCTGAGTGTTTTGATGTAGTGTGTTGTCCCATGTAACCCATGAGCAGTCTCTTGATGGGAATATGGTTTCCATTATGGCAGTCATTAGGGCAGTTTCTGGTCACCTTCAGTACCACGCTCCACTGTGACTTGAACAACAAATGGTTTAAATTAACTGCAGTAAGAGGCGTGCATTTCAGTAACTTGGTGTTTTATAAGCTGTCAAATACGTGTCAGAGCAGTAAGTCTTGTTTTAAACTTCTGAGAAAACTCCAGGTGAGATGATTCCACTTGTTTCTACGGCCTATTCTATACTTGTTCTATGTTCTGTGTTTTGTGCTGTAGGAGATCCCCTCTTAACACATTGCAATAAGCAGATATACCAGTTACAATAGCCAGAAAAGTAACGACCTTGGAACTTTACTTTCATATGGGCCATTAAATAAACCCGAGAGGCACAGCTTTCACTCTAGTGTTTGGTCCCTCCATCCTACATCACGTCTTACCTACAGGCTATAATCAAGGTAGTTGGGGTTCTTTTGACAGCATGACTGTTCTCTCCTTGACATTACTCCAGAACTGATTTATTTATTTTACACCTATTAATAAGTATAGTTATAAATAACAGTCAAGTTTTTGTCATGTCATTTAGTGTAATCAAAGTTTAATTTCAAATCAAACGCTGATATATTGCAGGGCCACATCTACATTACAGAGGATGTTTGTCGCGTGAGCCGTAAATGTGTTAGTGAATATATATTTTTGGGTTATTTATTTTGTGATGTACATCTACAGTGCTATTCATCTAATTACTGTATATGCATTGACTTCTCAGTGTTATTAATCGCTGAAAAAAACTGAATACAGTTGAAAAATATAGTTGTTACATAAATCTTTTTTTTTTTGACATGCTCTGTTTGTAAGTAGCAAGGAGGCAGTGGGAGCACTGGAGACACGCTCATACAAACTCACACATACACACACACACACACACAGAGTGGATGCAGAATGAAGAACAGACTGAGTGTGTGGCATATTGGTGGCTCCCCTTCACTCTGAAGCCCATCAGCCTCCTTGCTGCAGCCCTTCTACCTTCCTCTCCTCTCTGGAGAATAGCCCTGCATTGTCATTCACTAACAGTAATGAGGTGGAGAGGAGCTGTTGAAGTGCTGGGAGCTGACAGCAGAGAAGCAGAAGGCAAGGATTAAAGTCAACTCAATGGCATACTGTGCCGGAAATACGGCAGGGAGGAGGGACAGGGAGGGGAGGAGATGGGATAACAGAGGGAGGAGCTGTACTAAAGGAAATGTGATCAGCTCAGAGTATGTAAACAAATGAAATGAATGAAAGCAATGTAAATAGATTTGCCATTCAAGAAATGGACCTGTTGGGTCACTTTTGCACTGTTTGGGTGGTTTTCCCCAGTAGCATGATGATTTTCCCCTAATGCTCTCCATTTGGTGCAATTCAAATTCACATAGACAGGTGTCTATGATCTTATAAAATTGTTCATATTTTGTCATAGCACTGTGCTACAAACCCTTCAAAGACAAAGACTTTTTTAGGGTCCCAAAATAAGAAGGGCCAGAGTTATGAGAGTCCTGACTCATCTCATCTCTTTAAAGATGGGGGCATCCTCCCTCTTTCCTCCTCATTTTCTCTGAAATGATGTATGAAAAGAATTTTATCATTACCAACACATGGAAACTAACTCATGGACTGCTGGGTGGTTTGGGTTTTACAATATGTGATCAAAATGTTTCCAGGCTACTGGGAAAAAAACAAAACCTGATCTAAATTTGGCCACCCTCTCCTTTGAAGTAGTGTCCTTGTGCACTTATACATCCTTCCTGCCACACTACAAAAACACCCTGAAAGTCCCATTCTGTAGGTGTGTCAGTGACCATCTGTTGAAGCAGCAATCCTTCAGCTGAAGGGAGCCTTCTTGGTAAAGCCCCTCAGTGCTGACACTCCTCAGTTCAGGTTGTAGTGCAACCTAGTGTTGGCAGTCTGACCCTGTAACTAAGCTCATGGTTCAGCTAGCAGTGGTTCTAGCTCATGGTTCAGCTAGCAGTTCAGCAGCAACACTAGGTATGCTTACTCAGAGCAGTTCTAGCTAGCAGCTGCTACCTCCTTGTTGTTGAGCCATGCTGCATTTAGGAACAACAGCCACCATCTGAAAACATTTTGAATGCACCTCATATTATGAAAACCACCCAGTAGTGCAAAGTATAAAGTCCAGATAAGCCACCTTGACAAATTATGAGTAGATGTACATTTAGTTTCTTCGCTTATCTGGTTCCAGGCAGCAGCAGGGAGGCCCAGACACTCCTGTCCCTGCCCATTCACACCAACTCCCCTAGGAAGATCCCAACGTGTTCCCCTGTAAGTCCAAAGATGTAATTTGTCCCATGTTTCCTGGATCTGCCCCAGGGTCTCCTCCTGGATGCACCCCAAAAACCTGTGGTAGACAACCTGACCAGATGCCTGAACTACTAAAACTCTTCAATTCTAATAATCCACATTTTAGTGATTGCAATAGTTAAATATAAACCACTGTGTGTACCACAGAATGTTCCACAGTAGTGTAGATCCAGCACAACAAAAGATGCCAGAAGCAGGGTTATTTTTCATACAGTTCTTCTCCATTTATTGCTGTCTCTTAGCCGCTTTCTGATTGAATTACTATCTCCTGATATTTAGCGGCTCACAGCAGGATCACTTCAGTGCAGTATGAATGTCGCTGCTATTCATCCTCTTATGACATATGGGATTTTTAAATCTCTGTTTGTAGTAGTAATCTAATCTTAAAATTGTCAAGAACCCCCAAAACTCTCCCAGACTGATCTTGGAAAAAACCCTCTTCATTCAGATGTTTTTGTTGAGCTGACAGGATTATTTAGCCAATATTCACTCCCCTTTCTTGTGGGAAGAAGGGAATATGATTGCAGTTTGATAATTCAGTGTTATTCCATGGAAAGCTGCAGAGAAGTCACACTTTGATTTAAGTCTGTTGCATCTGCAAGACATCCTTGCTCCAGGTCCCGATTGGCACCAGCACATTTAATTGAATTAATCTGTGGTTATGCTCATCAGTCCCAGTAAATACCCTTTTAAACTGAAAATTAGCAGCAGACGCAAACTTTTGTGGCCGTGAAAGTGATTTACTGCAGTCTGGGTTAAATAGTCCCTTAGTTTGCTGCAAAATACAACTGCATTGTGGATGCAACATTAGCACTAACGCAGAGAAGGCTGTTCATGGTGCAAGCTGATGCAGTGAGTCCTGCATTATTAATATTATTGAGAGGTTGCGATCTTTAATTAATCAAGGTGACCAAAGTGCATGTTATTAGTCTAACATGGGCAGAATGAATTACCATGTTTGAGTATACTAAAAAATAAACAATGGATTTCCAATCAGTTATAATCTTTATAATAAATCCAAAGTGATTAATATATAATACACTAACCTGTACAGTAAAGCAGTTACATTTTAGTGCGTGAAAGAGGAAGTAACAGCAGAGAGAACACAGAGAGAGGGCTAGCATCCATTTGGGAGCAAGTGTAAAAGCCTGTGGTTCAAAGCTAATGTTCCAATAGTGGCACTTTAGCCATCCATTACAGCCCAATGCAATCCAATGTTCTTCTTTGGGTCAGTGGATGACCACAGCAGAGTTAAATGACTTGAGCAGAGAGAGAACAACAAACTCTGTGTCAAACCTGCAAAATCAGCAAGGGAGACTTGCTTCAGACAATAAAGCCATATTTGCAACATGTCTCTGTGGCATTCCGGTTTCCAAAAGTGGAAGAACATCACTAGAGGATGACAAGAGGTCTGGGAAACACTCCACAACCCCTGAAAATGTCCAGGATGACCCAACTTTCATGTCAAGGATCCTAACTGATGTTGAGAGCTGGGTCTGCAGCTATGACCCAGAGACCAAACAGCAGTTTTTGGAGTGGATTGTAAGAGAGCATCCAAGATCATGCTCATTGGTTTTGTTTTGTTTTTTTCTTTTTGACATTTGTGTGATTGTGCACTGTGAATTTGCCCTGGCAGCTGCAAAGTTAAGTCTGGAATCTGTACTCTAACTAATCTGCCTTACACTTACAGTATGCTTGTTTCAGAAAAGCAATGTAAGTTAAGTAATTGACTATTGCTCCATTCTTGTGTGTAAAGGTGTGGGTTGATGATGATGGTGGTTTGACAGGTGGCAACGTGGAAATGACTGGGTCACATTAATTAGATATGGCATTCATTTTCTGAGGTGCAGGAGCTCATGGTGTTTCTGAATGGGCTTTTCTGTTAAAGGAAAAATAAATGCTACTGCAGCCTGCTGTAAAATCTCAGACCTGTGGTATCTGGCACCAAGACATCTTGTAAGTTGCAAGGTGGGGCTTCCATGGATTGGACTTCCATCCAACAGCTCACTTGGTTTGGTTGAGATCCAGAGATTTTGGAGGCTAAGGCAACACCTGGAGCTCATGTTCTTCAAACCATTCCTAAATGTGGTCAGTTTTAAATGGCCTGTTATACAGTGCTTTTCTAGTCTTCTGACCACTCAAAGTGCTTTGCACTACAAGTCAGCATTCACCCATTCACACAACAGGAAACTGTGTCAGCTAAGGAAACTACCCCATTCACACACCAATGACACAGCATCAGGAGCAATTTGGGGCTCATGGTCTTGCCCATAGACACTTTGGCATGCAGCCCGAAGGAGCCAGGGTCAGTAAGGGAACCCTGACAGGTACACAGCCCCATACCCAGCAAGCTGTAATGCAATAGTAGTGAGAGTTATCTTTTTAAGCAAGCTGTGCTACAGCAGCTCTTAAATGAGATCTTCACCTTCACCTTCACACATCTGGGTCACTTAAATCTAAAAAGACAAGTCCAGAGACAGGTCCTTTGTGTGATGGTGTTACAGGGTCAATTGTAATTTTAACCAGTGCTGTCTCTGTGCTATGGTGCCCTCTACAAGCTATTAAAGAATTATAGTGTAAATATTAATGTGCACAACCTGTACTCATTTTGGTTGCTATTTTTCTTATGTTAGTCACTGATTAGAGGTAATTAATGAGTTTATTTACCATTGCAAAAATCAACTTTTCAATGATGCATAGTCTGCATCATAGTCTGGAATGTTACCGAATATTAAAAATGTTCTGCAAAAAATACTTGCTAAAAACTGAAATTCACAGTGCAGGGGCTTATGGTGTAACCCTCACCCACATCAAATGCATTTGCATAATTTATCTCAATAATATCCATGTGCAAGAAAGGGCCCCATTAGCCATCAATGGCCATTTGAGAGAGCCTGCTTCCTAAGCTGTTGAGCACTTTCATGTCAGTTCTCAGACAGGTCTGTATGTATTTAGGTGTTTGGCCGAATGAAATATTTATTTTCCAACTGCAGCAGTCATTTTTAGACTGAATCAATAGATCATGCAAGTTCAAATTCCCTGGAAAGCAGTAAAAACATCTGGCGCAGTGGTGCAGCTGCCTGAATGGAAAAAAAAGAGAAAAATAAAGAGACTGAAAATGTATTCGACAGCTCTGGTGTCGTCTGTCATACCATCAGCCATTTCTTTATTCCTTTCAGGATCGTATATCAGGCACATCGTTTTTGGACCTTTTTTGTTGGGACTTACAGCAGGTCCAGACGGTGTTGTCTAGAGCTGACAAAGAGGACATTGCTTATCTGAACTGATTGCGTGCAGACATTTTCATTCGATGTAACACTGATTTTCATTGATGTTTTTTTTTCTTTTTTTCCCTCATCCTCCAACTCCTCTGCTGCAATTGCCAGCTGTAATCACTCACAGTTGTTTTAATCTGGCCCATAGACAAGACCAAAAGGGAAAGGGTGCAACATAAACATAAGCTTTTATTACAACAGAGGTAACAAACTGTGTAACTCTGGATATGAGGTGTCTTAGTCAGTAATATTAGGGAATTGTGGAGCAATGGAGCAATGAGTTAACAAGCAAAAAGGCTGCATTGCACAGGTAAATGGTAAAAACTGTATTTTTATATTCTGCTGACAACCTAAAGGGCTTTACAGTGCATCATTTACCCGTTCACACCAATTCATACATTGATCATACACTAGCAGGAAACCAACATAGAGTCACTCATTCACACACCAACTTAACAGCCAAAATCTGAGGTTCGGTGTCTTGCCTTGCGGCCTAGAGGACCCGGGGATTGTACCACCAATGAGTGGACAAGTGGATGACCCACTCTACCTTTTGAACCATAGAAACCCAAGAAGAGAGCCTCACACTGGATGTTGAGGTCCCTATATCCTGCAGAACATTGGGCTTAGGTGTTCCAGATCTACAATCAGTACACACGTACACATGAACAGAGGCCTGTCACACAGTCCAAAATGTTCTCTACACTAAAGACAGAGAAATACTTAAGGAAAAAATTGACAGCTTGAAGTTATTTCCCTTAAATTAGCAAGAAAATGGCCAAAACTGAGGCATAACAGTTGTCGGTGTCTTCTTCCTCCGCTTATCCAAGTCCAGGGGTCGTGGGGGCGGCAGTCTCAGAAGGGGAGCCCAGACACTCCTCACCCCAGCCCTGCTGTCAGCTTCTCGGGAAGGGTACCGAGGTGTTCCTGGGCCAGCCAAGAGATATAGTCTCTCCAGAGTGTCCTGGGTCTGCCCCGGGGTCTCCTTCCAGATGGACATGCACGGAACACTTCCTCAGGGAACCGTCTGGGAGGCATCTTGACCAGATGCCCGAACCACCTCAGCTAGCTCTGCTTGAGGCGGAGGGGCAGCAGCTCTACTCTTGGCTCTCTATCCTATCTCTAAGGCTGAGCCCAGCCACCCTGCAGATAAAACCCATTTCGGCCGCTGGTATTTGCCATCGTTTTCTTTCAGTCACTGACCACAACTTGTGACCATAGGTGAGCATTGGAACGTAGATTGACCGTTCAATTGCAAGCTCTGTCTTCCGGCTCAGCTCTCTCTTCACTACAACAGACCAGTGCAGCATCCGCAACACTGCAGACGCCGCCACAATCTGTCTGTCAATCTCCCACATCAAATGCTCATGATGGTCAACCAGGAGCACAATAGCAAGTCTTCCACCACAAAGAATTTACCTATAAATTATTATTATTTCATTCAGAAAAGCCCAAATAATGCGAAACTAAGAAAAACAAAAAAACAACAGCCTCATGACTGACATGTCCCTTCTTCCCTGCAGTCAAACCTGAAATATCAAAAACCTTCCTGGTCTGTCAGTGGGGTTTTACTCAAAAGAGTTTTGTCACACATATCTGTGTACACTCTCCTCATATATTGAAGAATGTGTGGCCAGTTGTCGGAAAAGGAAGGGGTGTGGTTAGTGAATACAACAATGCACAATATGCATAAATATCATTAAGTAATTAGAATTACAGTATTTTCTTTGCATATTGTACCTCAGAGTGGTTAAACAGGTTGCATCTACCTTTAATGCTCCACTCAGTGTACATACTAACTTACACAAATCAAAAACATCCAAGGTTTTCCATGACCAACAGGTGCCTGGTGGATCTGGTAAAATGCTAAAATACCCTCTGTACCCTCCAGTTGTGGCTTTATATGTTTGCTACATTGCTGCGAAACGTCTGATTTCAGTGGAGGCGTGAGAGACCTTTCTTTGCAACTGCAGAGCCCCCTTCAGCTGGAAATGTTTGAAAACGTTGAGCAGTACAGTGGACAGACAGGTGGACTGGTTATAAAGGGACAAAGACGCTGAATGAACTGGCTATGATATGAAGTGAAAAGGGTCAAGCAAAGAAGTTGAACCTGCAGCAGACTGTCTTCATGATGCTTTAGAGTCATAGAATGGCATTCAGACATGTGAGAACAACTATAGAGAAAGACATTAACAACTACCGCGTTGCTTAGCAACATAACATTGCATGTGTGGCTGTGGGGTGTGTAAAAACTGTGTTTGTCTCTTTGCTTTAATATGTGTGTGTGTCTGCTGCTTCAACATCTCTGTGCCGTCACGTTGGTAATATTTTGTTCTGCTGTTCGAGTAGCAACTTAATATTGTTCTGCACCCACCAAGGTGTCCATGGCTCCTTTTGTTTATTATTGGTTATTTGTGTTTATATGTGTGCTATAATTGAGTTTTGTCCTGTTTTCTGATTAATTCTTACGGGAAAAGACCAATGACTATTGACATTTGATAATCACACATATGCGCAGGCTGCAAAATCAGGACTCGGTTGCCTGATGTAACGTGTTAACGTGTTTCCCAGTGTAAAACAAGAGCAGGAAATATAATAGTTTTACAAAGCCCATCAAACGCAGGACACAGACATAGGGGTGAGGTGAGTTAGGAAACAGGAGAATGGAGGTACGGTGAAGTTCACTGTCAGTAACAGAGGGTGAAGTGCTGGTAGACAGCAGACCAGCAGATGAGTGTGAGTGGCATGAGGAGCCTGGACTTACTTTAGGGAATGGCTGACAGACAGGCTGGGTGTCAGACATGAAATGATCGACTGTGACACTTTAGATAAGACAGTGAATATTAAAAAGGAATCAACACATGAATGCAGAATCTGCACTAACGTTCAACACCACAAACAGTCTCACCTCTCGTGAGTGATGAGCCGAGGTTGAAATCCCGCTGGGCTGCTGGACAGAAGGACAGAAGGTGGGCAAGTTCAGCAGGTGCCCATAATCAGCAGGGATCCTGGACCCAGAGAGAGAGAGGCAGGAGCACAGGAGGTACAGGGAAGATGGAAAATATCAGGTATGCTGTCACAGACCCAGTGTGTGACAGCTAGAAATCTAATATTACAATGGTTTGCTCACTGACATATTGAACTGTCTCTGTTTCTCAAACCCCAAGTTTAAGAACAGTCAGAGAGAGTAAATCAGCTCCAGGTAGCATCTCCATCCTGAAGTGGATACTAACAGCCATTTATAGTCACACTGACAGGATATGTATGTCAATAATAACATAACGTACGACCAGTTTACTCAATTTTACTATCATGTTTACAAAATTACTGATGGAAAGACCTCACAAACGTTCAAAAACAACTTAAACTTATTATTTGACATCATATATGAATTAAAACCAGTCAGACAGTTTGAAAATTATTACAGGTTCCAGTGTGTTTGTGGTAAGTTGAAATCTCATTACTTTGTGTTTTAGTATGAAATCCAGTAATACAGTTCCTTATAGGTATAGGGGACAAGATGTAAGATAACTTCCCATCTTTATGTTATGCTCTGGGTATAATGAAAATCATGCAATAGATCTAATATCATATTCATATACTGTTCTAAGACATCACACTGTATTTGTAGTATGTTGTGAACTGAGGCTGCATATTGATGAAAACCGCTGTTTCAGAGGTAAGAAAAGCTCATTCCAAACCTTTATAATAGTCCAGATCACTAAAATTTGAGCCATACAATATTTCAGGACTTCGGTTCACCAGAGAATCCAGGGATGCATGTGTGAAACCTCAAGTACCTCACACACTCCTTCCTCATTCTTTCTCTCCTTGAAACTGGATCCCATTTTCCTTCTGAAGGCTGAAGGATTCACGTCAGCTTTGTCTGGGTGTCATCACTGATCAGAGCGGTGGAGTATGTGTCAGAGTGCGAGCGTCCTCCTGCTCCACTTCAGTGTTAACCCGAGCTGACAGCTGCCCTGCTTGCTCCGCCCTGACATCAGCCTGGGCAGATGTTCCAGGGCTGGGACCCTCATGTCTCTCTGTTCAAGGCGTGGATGTCATTAGGATGTTGAGGTAATGAAATCCAGGCTAACAGGCATTAGATTGGCTGCTGTTGCCATGGGGTATGTTTGCCTTGCTTGACCCATGCACACATATACCATCTGAGGAGGCAAACATCAACAAGGCTTCTCAGCGAACTCTGCTGCACACAGAGATGCTGTTTTCTGTCTGTCTTACTGTTATCATTACAGATTTGTTCTACCCAACCTCATAATGATTGGAAATAATTAGTTATTAGCATTGTGACAGTGTAGAGTAAAAATCTGAATATTGTGTGATATCTATCTCTCCACATCTACATGGGGAAAATGAACAGCATGGTTATAAAGAAATGGTTAACAGAGAAATAAAGAGCATAAGCAACTTAGCATCACATAATAAACACAAGATAACAGGCTTCATCCAGTCTTCTGACACAGACTACTATGTTAGCAACAGTTAGCAGTGGCTTGCTGAGACCTTATATATTGTATATTCAGGAAGATTGACTCTGAACTCTCAGCATATGCATGCATGTTGTTACATTGAGTTATTGTGTTACCATTATTCAGGATAACATCAGTTGCACAACAGAATAATCACTATAGATACACTTTGAATTTGGAAATTTAAGCTAATTTGCTTAATATTCATATATTTACTGTATAGAACTGGATGCAGCTTCTTTAACAGTGCAATTATAGTGTAGCGCTTGTCCTTCAGTTGGCAGTTGGAAATCAATCCACACCCTCGAGGACAGTCAGCTCAGTTTTGTTTGTTTGACATTTCAGAGGTCCAACATATGACTTGTGGGTCCAGCGGTTCAGCAATGGAGATGATGTTGCGCCTCTTTGCACGCGCCCTCTGTCCTGTGTCCTTCCACCTCTTTGAGATGTGTTGGAACCTGAAACAATATTTTTAAATTTCCACGTGCAGTTTGGTTTACCTGATTATTTCCGAGATGTGTGGTGACAGCCTGCTGGAGTGGATAACAGGACTAAAAGATGACAGCCTGCTAACAGCTTACTCCAGGTTTGCTTTCACATGAGCTGTGGGTCTTGGGCCTCCATTGATTCTTCGGTCAGACTTGGACAGCTATATGTAGGGAAAGAGAATGGGACAATTAGGTTTTTGCTGCCGGTACTCCCACCTCAAATTACCAGAATGAACAAATATTACTTTAATGGATTTATAACGAGAGGATCAGCCTACAGCAGGCTAAAGCTACAGGCTCCACATCATAAATAATATATGGAACACTCATGATGGCATCCTAATTAATTGATCATATGTGACATTAGTGTTACATAATGAGAATTAAAGATTCATGAGTCATATGACCAGCAAACTAACAGGGTGCTGTACTCTGCCCGCTTGATAACAGTCAACTACCGATGTACTGTGTAGTGATAAAATAAAATACCGACATGCTGCATGAATACATTTCACCTTACACATGCGGCGAAACCACAGGCTGGATTTAGCTGATCCCCGAGGTCTGGTATTCATACAGAGCACAATGCGCAGTGAGGTCACTGTGCCCAGACTGTCTCTGAGTCCATTCCCAGATGTGCTCGTTAACTGCAGTGGCTGTGGCAGATGTGTCCAAAGTGGGTTACAAAAACTCATCATCAGAGAAACTTCTACATCCTCATCTCCTCAGTCAACAGTTTGCTCTTAGATTTAGTTGGAAGAAGGTGAACCTTAACGCCTCAGAATGCTTTAAAGGAAATGTCTGGTATAGATTCTTCTTCTGGCATTTCCATTTAATTCTTGCATTGGCAGCAAAAGTGGCTGTTGTGACTGTACAGGCTGTGCTAACTTTACACTCTGCACCTCTGATGTAGAAATTTGGAGAAACAAGGCTTCACAGATGCAAAGATCATTCTTACCTGAGTCATTTCAGATGCTTGCTAAACTGTAAGCAGTCATCTTGAATAAACATTATGGCTAACAGCGCAGAGATATTCATCCAGGTTATTTATTATGTTATTCAATAATTTAGCCATCCTTGTTAAATCATTTAACATAGAAAAACAAGTTATTTGCAAGGTCAGGTGCATGAATTAAACCAACACAGAGAAATAATACACAGCTCTGGAAACAGAGCACCTCGCTCCTTCTCATAATAAGAGCATGCTTAGAAATCATATCAAAAGATGTTTTACCCCTGTGTCCTGGTTTTGAGCGTCTTTGAGTTTTTGCATCTCGGCACATTCAAATCTCTCCTCCAGTATCAAAAGTTATCCATAGCGATTCATAGTGACAGTTTCAGAGTGAACTGTTAGCGCATTTTGGAACGCCATTCCCATTAGACACCTAACCAAACACGAACACTTTGATTTTCGTGAAACTAGAAAAACGTCCAGTTTATGTGGAAATTAATGCAATATGGTCCACACAGCTACAGAGCTTTTTTGAGAATGATGATAAACTGTAACCCTTTCCAATTTGTTGCCCATTTGGTGGCAGCAGGAAAAACCTGTAAGCAGATCAAATGGCAAATGCCTATTTACTCACCCAGCAGATACAGAGTAACATTAGTATTCCTTTGGAGCTGTGTTTCTGGCCACTTTATTAATGTCAGTTCAATATTTTGTATTGTTTTTCAACAACTCCTGAGAAAAATATCTGACTCTTAAGTTGCAAAATACAACCATATGTTAACCAGGTGGTCTCGGACTTGCTGGGCAGCAGTGTTTAGGTGCTTTATCAGAGCTTTTTACATCTGCCTGTTGTGGCTTTAGATGGTAGAGATGAACCAAAAGGTTGCACCAGTAAAACCAAGACAATACGCTGCAAGCTGATGGAGCATGTCACAGTGCCGAGGAGAATTGTGGGGTGTATGTCTCTGAAGGTTTGGCACTGTGAGTGACACTTTGCATTAGCACATAATTATCTGATGAATTGTTAACATAAGAATATTGATTCTAATGCACTAAATGATTATGCTGGAATCAGTTTCTCCATCTATCAATGAATCCTCCTCACATCTACAGATTTCTCCTCTGTCTGGTGTCATTTCATTATACTAATGTGAGTCTGTCAGTGGCAGAAAATGGTTTGTATAACAACCCACAGGCCAAGCTCCACCTACTTTTATCTCACATCTTTCTTTTTTCTTGCTTCACTCCCTCCAGCCAGCCTACCCCCGTTAGCTGTTCTAAGGCTGTCTGTGGTTCACTCTGTGTGTGTGTGTGTGTGTGTGTGTGTGTGTGTGTGTGTGTGTCTAAAAGTAATCTTTCTCCATTCCACTCAAGTCTCTCCCTCAGACAACATGCCTCCATCTCTCAGTGCAGCCATGTGCTCTTCTCTGTTTCATCTCAGCAGCAGCATCACAGTAATCTGCTCACAGCCACAGAATCCACCCACCAGTCTGTCTCTCCCTCTTTTTATTACTCCATCTTCTGGTCCTGTCTCCCTGTCTGCCTCTAATCGTTTAATGCACAGTGACATACAGGAAGTTATCACATTAATTCATATTAAATCAGTTTGGAAAACCGTTTTGAACTGCAGGCCACCATGTCAACATAAAAAAAATGAAATTATATCTGCAAGACAGAAAAAGGAAAAATACTAATTTGAATACATTTGAAGGAGAAATGTGTGTTTTCAGTCTCGGTTAATGTGAAGACAACCATGGGTACTAGTGTTAAAGATAAGTGTGTTTTAATAATACAGGTCCCAGAGTTCTGTTTGAAATGACAAGTGCATCGACCCATGGGGGCAGCAAACAAGCCTGGAGCAGCTGCTCTATCAGAAAGGCAACAGAACAACAACCGGTGTATCTCTGCAACACAACCAAACAAACTGTAAGCTGAGAGGATTCCTCACACACAAGCGACAGACTGACACTGTAATACTTGGTTCATTATGCAATGTGTTGCTTATGTCTACTGCATCACATCCAGTACTTTCATGAACTGCTTTGTGCGAATCCCTTGTGCGTTATCGGAATCCCACATGTACGAAGACGGACTCCACTAGAAACAAAGAAAACTACCAGAGACAGTTACTGAATGTTGATGTGTTTAATGAAATAATGATGGCCAGTGCCAAAAATGAGGTTTGATAAGATAAAAATCTTATACAGGAACAGTACAGGAACCACTTGAGAGAGAGAAAGTGAGAGAGAGAGCAGACAGGACAGTACAACTTCAGCCAAGTCTCCTAAACTGCACCCTTATTCCTCTCACTCACATCGGTCCTTACATCCTGGTCTCTTCAACAGAGGATGCATGGAGGGAACACTAGGAAAGTATGCAAGGAGAGAGGAAATAAGGAAACGTGCTTTAAGAATAATCCTCTCACTGACATTTACCACAAAGTTGTTTATGCCAAATGACCTAATTTACATTTGATTTGATCAGTTTTCCTTAACACTAAATCCATATACTTGGTAATTACTTAGGTAATTATATTATAATACAGTGAAACCAATGTAATTCACACTGGTTTTGCTAAGACACCCAGTGGTGATGCCAAATCCCCAAATGTCTTTCAAGTTCACTGTCGATGATCCTGAACTCACCACATTTCAGCTGAGAACACTTTGGACAGCCGAGCAGGAACATTTTATGGTTTTTGCATCAAACTGCTGGACTTGAGTCGACCGGTCCACTGGGAAAACTCCCACTGCTCCAGATGTTCACTTATAATGACAATACAATACTTAACATGAATTGTGATGGTTTTTGAACTTTTCATGACTGACTGACCAGCAGGGCCACAGAGTGACTGTTACTGACCACGCAGCCCAGCTGCGCGCAGCGGTTGTGCCCAGGTTGTATCGGGCCCAGCTGTTTCTTTTATCTTCCTAAATTGAGATACACCAGCAACCGCAACCTCAGCAGGGCAGCACAAGAGCTCACAACACAGCAATTACCTTAGCCTTCATCTGCTGGACACCTGCACCACAGGCCTGCACCCTGTGTCTCACCCAGACCTCTGCATGATCAACCACTCCTAGTTTTTAAGCCCGATTCATGTTTGTACAGAAATCCACATTAAACACGATATACAGTGAGACATGGATGTTTGATTCAAAGGAGGATTACCCCAAGTGTATGACACTTCCAGCACATCCTGAAATGTTTTTGAATATACTGGAATCAGAAAGGTCTGAAGGTATCCACTCAGTCTCCCTCTGTTGATTGGTCCTGACTGGTCCAGTGAATCCCATCTGACACTGCAGATGTACAATAATACTTCGCTTGTGACAAAAGAAGTTGCAGAGATTTCAGTAAAAGGTGCAGTTTGCAAATTGACACTTACACTTTGGCATGTGCTCATGGGACAACGGCAGAGAAGAAGCACATTAAAGTGACTGAGATCAGATTCACAGAAGAGCACCGACAGCAGAAAGTGCACAGGAAAACAGGAAAACTTTCAACTGTCTTTGTCTCTCGCCTGTGTCTGGTGCATCTGACGGATCAGATACAATATTATTTGTCCAACAGGCCACATAACAGCTTCACTCACACTATATGTGCATAAACAGTAATCTAATTTCAGTCTATTTTCTTGAGTTTTACGTGTGTAACTACAGCAGTCACAGTTGGGGCTGCTGATGGAAACTCTGAATGATGACATACTAAATCCTGCGTGACATTTCTGGTTTCTGCTTTTATAGGAATGTCTGGGATCATTTATATCTAATAGCTATCAACAAGAGCTTACAGCTGTTTGGGAATGTTTTACACTGGAGCAGACCTGAACGCCAGCATACTGTGCGTGAGAGGAGCCACAGCCACTGCAGAGGTAACAACAGCGAACTCATGCGTGAGATGTGCAAAGAGATGAGGAGAGAGGGAAATGGGACCCGGATGTGGGCCAGAGATGTGACCTATGGTCAGGTTACGGCAGGACACCTGAAAAACTCTCCAAAATGCCCAAATGACTATGGCTGAAAAGATCAAAGCAGCTGTGTCCTCATCACAAACAATCTGACAATGGATCGATGCATATGACAGACAACAAGTCCTCTTTTACCATCAGTAACACACGTGCACCACACTTGTAGCCAGTGCCCCCAGTAAGAAAGTGGGAAACATCCTATGAGATGAAGCTTTTTTATCAACTGATGGTTTTGGAAATTGATTGAAATTGAGAATGTTCAAAAAGCAGCTTAATTAATTTAATCAAAAAGGTGACTCTCTGAGCTCAGAATTACATTTAATAGAGTCTGCATGCACTTTTTCATGCAGGTGAACATGTGAAATGTACTTAACAACTGCCCATGCATGAAAGTAGCTCCATGTACAGCATCACTACTATAACTGTGTATTAATCAGTTAAAGAAACAATTGTGACATCAGCAAAATGCAAATACATACTGAGCATAATCAAAGGAAAGGACAGCACAAAGCACAAAGATTAGAAAAAACTCATAATGTACAACAGCTGCAATCTTCAAAACACACCAAACTGCTCTGCTGTCTAATGTTCTTCACAAGGTCACAGGATGTACAGAGTCTAGTGTGTGTATCCAGCACAGTTCTCTTTGAGAATCAATGAGGCTACAAGAATTTAAGTGATTAGCTACAGGGTCACGAGGATCATGACATCAGATTCTGTGATGGAATGCAACATGTAATGAACCCAAGGCTGTTTTGTAACTTCCGAAAACGCCAGAAGAACAACCTGTGCACTTTGTGCACCTGTGCAGTTTAGTCACAAACATTTCCACAAATGCATCCCCTGTCCCCGACGCCTGGTCACACAGATGTGACACCCAGCTTCCAGCAGAGTCACAATGATTGGAATTACACTGGGCCTAAATCGTTTTGATTTAATAACAAGACAGGATAAGGTAGAACACTGGGAAAATACTGAAGTAAAGATACCACACAACAAAAACAATTCCTTGGCAGATGTTGTGCTGCTTTGGAAGCAGGTTGAAGTAGTTGTCAGTAAGCTGAGCACATGCCTCTGCCTCTGCTTTTACCCTAAAGATATAGTACGTGCAGACACACACTGGGTTTTCAGCAAAATAACAAAAGATAACAGTTGCAGCGGCATTTTACAAACCTACAGCAGCTCAGTACTCGATGCTTGACGTAAAGTTTGCCTGATGTGAGCCACCTGAAAACATCTGAGCCAGTTATCGCACAAACACATGACCACTCAGCTCGAATTTGTTCAGCATCCACCATCCACGGCATCCGACAACAGCACACCAGTTGTTCTAAACACAAAAGGAATATACACAACTCATTCGCATCAGTTGATATGTTTCCAATCCATCCTGGCTGTCCCCCTGCAAGTCCAGTGCTTTAGCATTGCCTCTGATTATGATCTAATTAATGATCACATTTGCATAATGCATAATAACATAACTGGGAAAACAGTTCAGTTATATCTAAACTTAATTTCTCAGCTGTGGACTTGCTTGAGCTTGCTTTAGCTCTGAGGATATAACTCTGTATTTCTCTTTATAGCATATCGGTAACAGTATGCAAGTGTGCAGCCTCAGTGTTGCAGATGTATTTCTCACATAAAGCACTGTGTTTGTTTTACTCCTTTTCACTTTTGGGAGGAAGGCATCTTCCTTTGCCTGTTCTGTCTGAAACCTAAATTGGATCAGGTCTGTGAGCCCAATCCTGCAGACTTGGCTAGTTACTCTACTGTCACTGTAGGCCCCTTTCACATCATTCTTCTGTATATTCTCCCAAGTCATTTCACCCTTTGTGCGCTACAAATGCTTCGCTCAAGGCTTCAGCAAAGAGAGAAGGTGCAGCACTGACATGCAGTGCTTTGTCCTCACCTTCCTGTAAGACATGCATGCTCTTCAATTGTTTCCTCTCCATTCAGATGTGGTGTGTATGTGTCCAGGTGTGAGATGGGGAACAATGCTCACATGCACTTAGGTTATTGATAAATTCACCTCGTTATTGATTAATCCACCTCAAAAGATTGTTTAAACCGTGGGTGGCAAGAAGACCTCCTGTGTACCGTGGCAGTGAACATGACACTGTGGGAAAACAGACAGAGCTTTTCATGAGAGCAAACCGTGAGACTGAAAATGTGTCCTTTTAAAAGAACAACCGATATTTTTTTATTTGATTTGAGAACGTGGCAGTGTCGGCAACATCTGACACCCAACAATGTTTTGACTGAAAGGAATGACATGAAAGTATAGTTCCACCTGATGTGAAGCATCAAGGGTCCTTCTGTGTGACAAGGCACGCTTCACACCTTAAAGCACCCGGCACTGCTGTGCTAAACATGAACAGGGATTCTTCATCTGAAGTAAATGAAGCTTAGCGGAAGTTCAATCAGGGAGACGGACGATCATGCTCACTCATTACTTACACCATCTCTTCCTCCCCTCTCTCTGTCTCTCCCTCACTCCTGCTTCTATTCACTCATCTGACCTTGGGTGTTTCACTCTTTCACTTTAACTTTCAGTTAATCATTCACTTCATACACATTCTGATCCCTGTCAACATTTGAATCTGTTCCTCTCTCTGCTGCTGTCAGTTGTCATTTCATACCAATCAATGCCAATGGCAAATCTTAACATGACCTTTTTTCAGTTTCTTGCTTGTAGTGCAGCGGATATAAAAGTCTACAGATCCTTATGAGAGTAAATACAGCAGCACAGTTCAGAACCTCGAGACAGTTTCTCTGAGCTTCCTGCATTTGACACACGTTTACTGAGAACTCATTTACGATAATCATAGATCTTAATCTTCATGATACCCTGTATTTTAAAGAACTTGTTCAACAATTGGAGAAACATGTTTTTTCATGGTTGGTAATGCTTTTTAAAAACTATTTGGGTGGTTCTCTTTGGCCACAAACAGCTCACAACAGTAAACCTCGCACCCAAAATGCACTGATAAAACCAAAACACAGACATTTAACCCTTACATTTATCTCCTGACATTATCGCTAAAACATTTGACATTACAACACGTGGCAACATTTTCTTTTAAGTATATCTGAAGAGTTTATTTATGATGAACCCAGACAGTGTACGTACTGCAGTGACTGTGCTGCCTTAAAGTCATAGAATTAAACTGAGGCAACTCTAGTTAAACAACATGAAACATACTGTAGATGCTGACTTTAGATGCATGTCTAGGTTAGTAACAGATGTAGAAACAGAGTTGTAGAAACACAGCAGTGCCAGTCTAAACTCAGCTACAGGTCACTTCCCCATCACACCCTCCGTCCTCTCACTCCCCCTCCCGCCCTCTTTGCTTGCCTGATCCACTTGTTATAATCTGCAGATACCCAGCATTCATTGCCTCCAATGAATGCGGGCTGCTTTCTTCACGAAGCAATGAATGCTTCTGTGAGTTTGCAGAATAGGGAGTAAGGTGGAAGGATGTGACACCATTGTCATTTCATTTATCATCATTTTTTTTACTGATACATACAAACAGTTTTTTAAATGTACATATGTAAACATGCACAAAGTGGAGCACTCTGTACTCTAGTTTTGATATTGGGTGAGTTTGAGTGAGAAAACAGCTGAAATGAAATGCTGCTGGATGCATTTTGAATCAAAGTCCACGCTTAGGGCTGATGTCCTGACTGCGAAGTGTTGCTGGTAAATGGACTGTACTTACAGAGTGCTTTTCTCGTCATTTGACCACTCAAAGCGCTACATGTCATTATTCACCCATTCACACCACATTCATACACAGATGCACCTACACATCAGAGCAGAAACTAACAAACACACTCATGTGCACACCGACGACGCAGCATCAGGAGCTTTTTGGGGTTCAGTGCCTTAATCAGGGACACGTCAGCATGCAGCCCTGATGGGCCAGGGCTGAGTGAGATGTTAAACAAATGCCTCTAAACAGCATATGTTGAGATGTAAATTACAGAGCTTTCTTGCAGGCTGAACCTAATTAAACCTTCATCGTGGCATTGTGTATGTCTGTGTTTATTGTGCTCTCCTGTCTTTGTCTTGTCTGTGTGTAAGTAGTGGGGTGTGGTCTTCCCTCGGGTCTCATGGATCCGCTCAGCACACAGTTCGTCATCCCTCGCAGTCTGCACACCTGCCTCTTATCAGCTCATCAGCCCACAGTAACTCTACTCTTCAGCTGCTCCTCAGCAGATACCCGTTTCACCTGTGTGGAAGTTCCCCCCAGGCTAGCTGACTATGCTTTGAGATCTTGCTCCTGGTGTTATTTAGTTCCTAGCCTCTCTCTGTGTCCCAGGATCACCGTTCACCAGCCAGTCATCCTGCTCACCTGCCAACCAGCCAACCACCTTTGAACCTCTGTGCTTTTCAGCCACGCTTCCCTGTCCACCCACGCTCACACCAACCATCATTCCTCAACACAGTCTCTTCCCCTTCTGCCACTGGATACCTTTGCTCATCTCCATCCTTTCATCAAACCAGCCTGACTGGCTAATGATATTGTCCAGTACTACACTTGGATTCACTTTGACTGATTATTTGTTTTCCCCTGGAAGACACAGACAGACAAATAATCTCATACAGCCAACTGTGCTCTCATCATATTTTCTATTTAATTTAAAGGACCTGTTGAAAATGGGGAGTGCTAGAGGTTTGCTGGTATTGTCACCACCCACAGGGCCTGTTAGTTACCAATTAGCCTGCCAGCTAACTGACAATATGTAAAGTCTTTCTGAGAAATGCATTTGTTCCATAATTCATAAATCATAGCAGTAAGATAGAGTTATGTCAGCAAACTCTTCCTTTTCAAAATCAAACAGAGGTTTAGTCCATAACTATGAACCTAATGACTGAGAAATGAAATAAAAGAAATGAACTGAGAATAAACCAAATATGCCCTGATACAAGCAAGCCATTTCATATCTTTGAGTCTGATAACAGATGAAACTGATTTATAACTTGTTTCTCACCCTCGGTCTTGCATGTTCATTAGCTGGCAAATAAACCTGTGGTGCAAATTCGTTCCTGATTCCAGGATACACCAATTAGTTTACCCAGCAGGACACAGCCCCCCTGCTGCCTAAATAAACACCAACCACAGGTTATCTTCATATGTTTCTATTTCTCTAGCTTTTTATTTTTTTCTAGGGTTTCTCTGCTCATACTTTCTCTATTTTTAGTGCAATATGCTCTTCTTCTCCTCGTGTGTTTAACTCTATGTTTACAATGAACATGGATGTTCAATATAATGCAGTATTACAGAGTACAGTCTAGACCTGCTCTATATGAAAAGTGCCCTGAGATAAATGTGGTGCTGTCTAAATACATTGAATTGACTAATAGAGAAGCAGATAAACCTACTGTGCTTTTGATATACTATATAGAATAGAAGCAACTTGATTGACACTTACCAAAACACCAAATAATGCTAAGAAGGTATGGTTTTGTCTTGAAAAGGTGTAAAACACTGTAAAATGGTACACTTTAAAATATGTGCATTGGAATCCAATCAGTCTGACTGGCTGCACTGACCCTTGAATCACTCCCCCTCAATGCTGTCTCTTACAGCTGTTCGGTGGTGGTGTGGTGTAGTGTAGTTAATCATCGTGGGTATACTGTGGTGATCTCCAACCTCCCACACACCTGCCCCAACACCCCATAAGCAATGCCGCGCTCACTCACGCATTCACACATAATTGAGGGCCGAAGACCTCCTGAACCAGGAGGACAGTGCGAGCAACAACAGACTCAACCAACCAGAGACATCTACAGCTGCTTTTTGTGCGTTTTCAGTCCTTTACCAGTTCATGCTACATTTTATGCTCACGTTGTTATGTATCAGGACATGCACGAACCATGTTTTCATAGGATCCTGCTCTGTAGGATTATAAATTAATATTATATTACATTATGATTGAGCTTTTCCAGAAATATTGCTTATGTCATGCATGTATGCAAACAATAGTATGTGTTCCATATGAATGGTGTTTAATGTTCTTATATGATAAAACCTGAGAAAATGAATCTGTCATTCAATATTGTACAGTGAACTGCTGATGCATAATATATTATAATATAATATATATATTAAATACAAAAAATAAGCTAAACTTGATGCAAAGTGAGGTCTTGGAGTCTTGGCTGTTTGGCTTAGCATGGTGCATGTGACCCACACTATCTCTAAACCAAGATGGCAGGGGGGCATCTGTTGTTACACTGCGTTGTCCAAAACTGTCCTTGTAAGATAATATAAAGTGCTTGAACATGAAGTGCTGCAACAGAGGCGTCATGATGAAATACATTTTATACTGAGCTGATATTTGGACAAAGATTCTGGGGTTGATTTTAATTGTTAGATGTTATGTGTTACAACACCAATGATGTTGCATGAAAAGGGGCTTTTAGTGCAGTGGTTTTAAAAGTTGCAGACTTGTTTTTCACATTGTGTGGAAATTGCTTGAAAACAGTGGGTGTCTGGAACAGTTGACAAATGGATTCTAATTTCCAAACTACTGCAGCATGGAAAAGTTAGCTGTGATCTGAAGTATGTGTTAAATTTGTATAAAAAGAAAATTAAAACACTGTGCATGTCGGCAAAAAGCCGTTTCACAGTTGGAAATTCAGCAGAGATTTAAATTTGTGGATTTGGGAGCACAAATTATTATTACTACCATAATTATCACCATATGGACTTATGGACTTTGGACTATGAGGACATTTTTAAAACCTGCCTCATCTTTTTTGTGACCATCGTCACTGTGACATGTTCAAACACACTCAGACGTGATCACTGATCGTCTGTGTGTTTTGTTTATCTCATTGTAACTTCCTGCTCGACCCTTGCTGTCTTTGCATGTGCTGTATAAATGAAGCGATGTGACTCGACTGAATGATGTTTGTCTGAGCAGAGCCAGTGATCTTTCAGTGAGACGTGTTTGAAGGTTCTGTGTTCTCACTGAAAGATGCCTGACAGGCCAGCAGCACTTGGATGTATCCTCTGCAGCTAGATGCGTTTACTTCATTGAGGTTATTGTACTTTGCTGAGCTGAATGAGGACGTGATCTCCAATAACAGAAGGAGCAAAGTTCTGAGGAGTATTAATGATGGTGGCGTTCCACCTCCTACATCCCCCCCTACTCACTGGGACTGCGCATGTGTGTGTTCACTCATCTGTTAATGCATGCTTGTGCCTTCTCGTTTTCGTGCATGTTTGAATTTGCATGTGTGTGTGCGCGCGGGCATGCATCATCATTCTTCAGTTTCTATGGGAGGGTTCTACTTTCCCACTGGTCAGGGGCTGGAGCTCACAGATTCTTGGGGGTCAGGGGTCAGTTTGGTCTATAGTGTGACATCATGGCAGCTTAGAGAAGCCAAGAGAGGTCAGCGGCAGAAGGAGAGGACACTGACATGACAAAAGAATGGTCGATACGAAAAGAAAAGCACATTATGAAAGAGAAAGGGAGCGAAACAAAGAGTTCAGGACTTGAGTGAAGGAATTCACAGACATGTCCCTTCACTGCCAATCACATCTTGGCCTCTGCACAACTGACTGAACACTGGAGAATAAATGTTGACGTGTATTCAGAGATCAGCTCATTATGCTCGTTTTGTCAGGGTGAAAAATCTGTGAAACAACATTTAGAACACAAGAAACCGAAATTCTTCACTATGAAAAATACACGACTGTGTATTTGTTTTGTTTTTTATTTACTGACAGTTTCTCCGTGATTAACACTTCAAAATTATTTTTGAAATAACACAATTTTTATCAATGAACTAATCGTCAAAACAGAGGAACGGACAATTTAACAGACACTGAACCTGCTGATTGGTAACAACATTGTCTCCTGGTTGTCTTGATAAGTTGATTTAGCTGCTTAGTTAATAGTTATAGGTTAATAGTAATACTAAGGTTGTTTACAGGTAACGTGAATTCTCCTGTCAGTTGGCTGATCAGTGGGAATATGAGCTAAAATCAACATCAACTGCCTCTGATTTAAATGTTGCTGCCTTCCATTGTGCTCCTGGTGCTACTGTAAGGCTTGGATCGCTCCCTAGAGGCCTCATTCTGTAAACCTGTAAAGCTCCATCTGTGATGTCATCTGGACCTCCTTCCCTCTGTCAAAGTGGCAACCATTCAGCTTGTTTGATTTTGGAGAAGAGGAGGAAGTTGCTGGTTCGTGCATCTGCCTGAGACACTCTAGGAATGAGAATGAGAATATGAGTAATAAACAAAGTGGTCATGAACTCATTATGTTTAGTGAGCTTGAACTGAGGCTTTTGTGAAAGCTTCAGACACTGTTACAGTTTAAAATGTTATGTAAATGCTTTGTGTAACAGTCTGGATGAGCTGAAACTGACCCAAGACTGCTTCCTGGTTGGGTCTAATCAGTTCTCACATCCTTCCCTGATTCATCAAGCCAATATCACACAGCACCTTTCCATCAGATGTGACCATATTGTCTATAAGTCAGTCAACTCACTGCTGTTAAGGTTTCTCTGCTGCTGTTAGCTGTCATCACTAGCTCCTTTAAATATGACATCATGGTGGCCTCAACAATGACTTGTGTACTGTGTCAGTAAATTAATTTCCATACTCTTCAGTCTCTTGTAATTAAGTTACTTCTCCTTTATCTAATAACAGCCACTCTTTAGTACCAGTATCAACCAGATTCCTTCTATCTGTAGAATGTAGATCTGTATCCGTTGTATTGGATTTAGAAAATGCAACAGCTCTTGTTTGTTAATCGAATATTCATAGAAATATGTATTTGTGTTCGGGTTGTCCAATGTGTCTCTGATGAGTGTGACCACTGCATATTTTTATCCTGTCCCAACACAAATATTGTGTTTGCAACTGCTGAAGAAAATAAAGTTTTAAGCTTCATGAATAATTGCAGGTTATTTCACCAGTTTCAGTATAATGAACACTACCTCTGGAATACTAATCGAGTTACCAGAAGTTGTCGTTGTTCATATATATATATATATATCTCACACCACACCAGTTCAAAGAATCTGTATCAAGGCTGATGTGGTCATATTCTAATGTGGTATTGGCCAAAATTAACTACCCAATCAGAAGCCTATTCATTTTCAAACACATCAGGTCAAACACATTCTTTTCAATATGCAGTAAAAAACTGAGGTTTACCCAACCACTGTGTTCAGAAGTAAAACTGTTTCCATTTTTTAAAAGATGTATATTGTTTAAACCAATGGATGAAATGACTATGTGTATTGTGAAAGGTGTAAATTATTACCAAACCTCAGCTCTTCAGAGTCTCTTATCATCTTAAGGAAAACAGGAAGATTTTGACAAAGCAGCGTCAATCACCACATTCTTGGAAATGGTAAGTCACTTGGAGATGAAGTCCCAAGTGTTCCCCTTAGTTATTCAGCCATGGAGTCAGTCCACAGCTATCCAGAATGCGACATAGTTCTGTCCTCAGACAAACTTAAAGCCATTGGTGCCACGGGAGGGCAGGGCCACCTGGATGGGGTTCGGGGCTGGGGCTGGGGGTGGGGTTTGGAAGGTAGATCCCTACAGATACTGGTTAGCATGTGGGTCATGTTCCATTTCAGCTCCATACTTTCTTACACGTTGTGTTAAATCCTTGCAATACTTTGATTCCCTTTGTGTCTTGATGTTGGAAGAAGGAACAGATGGGTGGATTTAGAGGTGAACCAATATCCTGCTTGTTGAGGCGAATTTCATCTGCCAGGAGAAGTTCAGATTGAATACAATGCAGTTGAAAGCTGCAATCTGCTGAATCTCTCGATTCCTCTTCTGTCAATGACCAACACTGCTGCATTCAAGGGGTTGAGGTGTTCAAAGTCTAATTTCAGCACTTGTGATTGTTATTATATTCAAGTAATTGGTCCATACTGTATGTGAATGAGGGGGTTTTTTCACAGTTGGGTGTGCAGTCTTATTGGTGCAATTAGTTGTGTATTAGCGTTCTCTTATTGTCCACTGTTTGAGTCTACAGTGAAGTGGTGTCATTACCATACCATCCATTCACTTCCAAGTGGGTAGGTTTAAAGCACTGCAATTTGTTACAGAAATTTGTGGAAGTCATTAGTGAAGAAGTTGAGAGTCATGCTGCTAACTAGCTTCAGCTACCCAGATTTCAAAACACAGTTGTTTGCACACCGCAACTGTGCGGTCAGCTGTCATCCTAAGGAGCTCATTGTACCATATTACACTTCTACATCACTGTGTTGTCTAGGTGACTGCTGTCTAGATCATGTCTAGCTCATGGTTGTTCCTAGAGTTTTCAAAGTAGAATAGGAGGCAAAGCCTTCAGCTATCAATTCAATTCAATTCAATTCAATTTTATTTATATAGCGCCAATTCACAACAAAAAGTCATCTCAGGGCACTTTACAAACAGAGCAGGTCTAGACCACACTCATTACTGTTAGTTACACCCAACAGTTCCACCATGAGCAAGCACTTGGCAACAGTGGCAAGGAAAAACTTCCTTTTAACAGGCAGAAACCTTGGACAGATCCTGGCTCTAGGTGGACGGCCATCTGTCTTGACCGGTTGGGGGGGGGAAGAGAGAACAATATAGAATAATGACGACAGCAATAGGCAGCAGAGGACACGGGGCAGGTCGGTGGAGCCACAGGTCAGATGTTCAGCTCTGGAGCCACAGGTATCTGTAGAGAGGTACAGAGAGAGAGAGACCAGAGAGAAACAAGCACAGCACTAGGGGAGAGAGGACACAGAGTTAATGGAGTTTGAGGAGAGAGAGGGAAGAGGAGGAGTGTGGAGACGATCATGGGATGTCCCCCAGCAGCCTCGGCCTATAGCAGCATAACTAGGGGATGGCATGGATGGTGTAGTTCAGATGGTAACTAGAGCTAGCTGTAAGCTTTGTCGAACAAGAAGGTTTTAAGTTTTACTTTAAAAGTAGAGAGGGTGTCTGCCTCTCGGACCCAGACTGGCAGCTGGTTCCACAAGAGAGGAGCCTGATAGCTAAAGGCTCGGCCTCCCATTCTACTTTTGGAGATTCTGGGAACCACAAGCAAACCTGCACTCTGGGAGCGAAGTGATCTGTTGGGTTGATAGGGACTTAGCATCTCATTGAGGTACAATGGAGCTTGGCCATTAAGGGCCTTGTAGGTAAGAAGAAGGACTTTAAAATCTATTCTGGACTTTACAGGGAGCCAATGAAGAGAGGCTAAAACCGGAGAAATATGATCTCTCTTGCTAATTCCCACCAGAACCCTCGCAGCAGCGTTTTGGATGAGCTGGAGGCCTCGCAGTGAGCTAGTCAGACAACCTGACAACAAGGAATTACAATAGTCCAGCCTTGAGGTAACAAATGTGTGGACTAGCTTTTCGGCATCATTTTTGGACAGGATACTCCTAATCTTAGCTATGTTGCGCAAGTGAAAGAAGGCAGTCCTAGTGACCGGCCTATCAAGCTCCACTCCTGGGGAACCAGCTCCCAGTCCTGGTTCAGAGGGTGAACACCCTCTCCATGTTAAAGAATAGTCTAAAAACCTTCCTCTTTGATGAAGCTACAAGTTAAAGCTGCCTCAAGATTCACCTTACCTCATTTGAGCAACTCACCCTTCCTCTCCCCCTCCAGATGTACTCCTCCATACCACATTAATGCATGTTACTAACCTGACATCTCCTCTCTCCTAAAGTTTCCCTCCTCTCTCTTCCTGTCACTTCCTGCAGGTATTCTGAATCTGCAGATTCTGGATCTGTGATCACAAACTGTCCCCTCAATCCTGCTCAATACCTACTGGTATAATTTGTATAATTTGTTGTTATTGTTAGTGGTAGTAGTACAACTAGTAATAGTACTAGTGACACTAGTAGTAGCAGTGCTATCCCTCTTATTATTCTTATTATTATTATGAAGACTGCCTTTACTGTCACTTGATCTGTCATTCTATTCTTAAGTGGAACTTGCACTGTGCTACTGTGTGCTCTCTCTGTCTGTCTCTCTGTCTCTCTCTCTCTTTCCCCCCAACCGGTCAAGGATCTGCCCAAGTTTTCTGCCTGTTAAAGGAAGTTTTTCTGTGCTGCTGTGACCAAGTGCTTGCCCATGGTGGAACTGTTGGATGTAATTAATATAAAGAGTTTGGTCTAAACCCGCTCACTCTGACAGGTGTCCTGTTTTTATTTGCCGCTGTACAAATAAAATTGAATTAAACTGAAATATTACAAAGTGGGATGGGATGTGCTTGGCCCAAGGCAGTTATAATTAAAATTGAACAGAACACCACCTGTAACCATCTTCTGAGAATCACTGATATTGGCGAGGTGAGATGCCAATGCCCAAAGATTATCTACAGCACGATGCTCACTGCAGCACCCTGCTGCCTCCTGGCTGGTAATACATAAGAATCCACTGCTGAAGCACCAGGTAACAGCACTCGGGCTGTGAGTCTCCTCAGTCCCGTGCCATCCTTTGCTTTTCCTCTACATTCTTAACTTTGCTTTATGTTATGGTTGTGCATGTCAACATATCACCATTCTTACAATAACTATAAATCTTACAATAGCATTATACATATTAAAGAAACTGAAAGAAAGGTGCAATTCAAAGAGGAAAGGCTTAAACTTTAAAGTGGTTTAAAGAGGGCTGAAAGTCAGACAAAACAGTATGATTCTGCCTTGTCTGGTAGTGTTGCTTCACATTGCTGTGTTTAATACTGCAGCCTTGGACACATGCTGGTTTTGAACGAACTGGGAATGTGTCCTATGTGTGTGTGTGTGTTTGTGTGAGCGAACAGGTAACAATGGTCATAAAGGCTAGACATGCTGCGCAGTGAAAATAGAAACTGTCTGTATTTTATACTTCAGAGTAATTCATCGGTCATTGCTCTGGACGGTTTGTGAATGCAGCCTGTCTGTTAGTGACGAGGGATGCATTTAGGTCAATCTGCAAACCCCATCACATCACCTACACAAGCAGCTTTATATATGACATCAATAAACATCAATAAATATAACCTAGTTTTCCTTTTAATTCTTACTTTAGCGCTACTAGTTTGTCAATCATTTGTCCTGGCATATTCTATCCTAATTGAAGCATTTAAATACCTGTTGATACATTTTAATTACTCTGTGCAGTGCAGTCTTCTATCCTCACTATGAGTCTGAACTAAGAGCTCAAAGTAGACTGAATTTTTAGAGTGCGTAGAATGGAGAGGGCTACGACGGTAAATTGTTGTGAAATCCTGCTCTTTACAGTGACAAAATAAAAACCTTGAACTTTAAACCTTGAGAGGAATTTAAAAATGAGCAGAGAGCAAGCTGCAAAGTGTCTGTGTTGTTAGAAAAAGCAGAGGTTCACTCGTAAGAAACTTTGGGTCTTTGAAAGGTACAGCAGCGTACTAGGTGATGATTCAGAGAATTTACATTTGTGGATACAAAATTAAGCTATCAAAGCAGAGAAATTCACAATGTTCTTCAAGGAAAATATTCTTGTTCAGGAAAAATACAATTACATCATGGCATTAAAGTGTAGGACTCATTAATAAACTTAAAAATGCACATAGCAAGCTCTTGCCAAAAGATCTGAGCCAAATTTCTGTGAGAAAAGACGAGGAATAGATTTGTTCCTGTGATTACATACCCGATCCCCGTGCCAAGTCAAATGACATCATCAGGGTTGTCAGAGAAGATTACACAACTGTTTTCACAACTCAGCGGTACTAACATAAAAATAAACTGATCTCGGTGCATAAAATAAGCCGTTTGCCCCTTTCAGAAAAAAAGCCTTAACACTGAATATAAGGAAATGGTGAATAGATGTTAAAATGGACATTTTTGCATACATGATCAGTTCCTGCAGTACTTGGCTATAATTATAATATCAAGTGGGGAAGTATTGCAGCCACTCTGTGCTCCCACACTGTCTGCCTCTCCTGTCAGCACAGAGACAATAACAACAGCAGAGGCTTTTTATCTGCACCTGAAAATCTGCTCTACGCCTACACTCTGTGCAGATGCTTTCATAAATGTCCATGTGTCTGTATGTGCTGTGTGTAAGTGTGCGCGCTTGTGTTTGTGTGCATCTGTATTTTCAGAGTGACTGAACGCGTGGGAGTCGGCAACCAAGAGCGAGGCTACATTTCCCTGCTGCATAATGAGCCTCTCCTCTGTTCTGGGGACAAGAGGAAAAACAAAAAGGATGTCTCCCACCTCTGACACATTTACCTAGATAGATGCCTTACACAATCACACTCATTACCATGCTCAGATATCTTGGTTAGAGAACTGTGAGACAAATGACGTCCTCAATTCAAAACAGTCATTCGTGTGAATGGAATCAAAGCTCATCCAATAACAGGCACTGAGC
This sequence comes from Datnioides undecimradiatus, assembly GCA_008933995.1. Taxonomy (NCBI): domain Eukaryota; kingdom Metazoa; phylum Chordata; class Actinopteri; order Lobotiformes; family Datnioididae; genus Datnioides; species Datnioides undecimradiatus. Next base: position 3,656,774 of record WARS01000067.1, on the reverse strand, counting down.
ACTGCTGGCATTTTCCCTCTGCCCCGAGAGCACATCTCAACCTTTCTCTGAATTGAGTCTGAGGAGCATCAGGCAAGATAAGTCATTTTACTTTCCTGCGTCTCTTCAGTGCCCTGAATCATAATGACCGTTTCTGAGGTTAGAGTGCTGCATGCGAGTGGGAAGGTACAGTGCAGATTATTGCTCTTTCTGGCCATCTGTCTGAGAAAATACTGTGTCTTTAGATGGGCTGCATACATACCATTGTATCCTGTTTTTTAATGGAATACTCTGGCTAGCATGCCCAGGACTTTCAAACAAGGATATACTGTTTACATGTGCAACACGTAACCAGGATACTCACCCTAGTCATCAGTGGTGATCATTTCCCCTCTTATATTGAGAGGTGCATGTCCTTTTCGTCTCCCCTCGAGCATACAGCAGTGCATTTGCTGCTGCAGCTTGTGCAGAGAGCTCACATAGCTCATCTGTTGTTTGTGCATGTGTGGGTATGTGTGAAGTCTGAAAATAGTACCTCTGGCTCTGTCTCATGATTAACAAATGCATCCCTCATCCTTGCAGACTGTAATTGTAAGATTCACAGAAATAACATAAATGTCAATAGATGTTATGTAACTTACTTTTTAAAGAATATACTCTTTTATTTTATGTACGGTGCTTTCATTCTTATGCCTAATGGCAGCTCAAATTAGAATTCACATTATGGTTAAGAATGGGTAGAGCTCGTGGTAATGGCTAATTATCCATAGGTAACTTAAGGTTGGGCAACTAGACTGTGAGCAGACACTTGGACTTGCTTGTAAAAACAGAAAATGAAAAGCAAAAAGTCGAGTAGGTCATGACACTGCTCACTGAGAGGGGAGATTTCATCTAAACCAGTGTAATCCTGATAACCATGTCTTTGCTGGAGTGTGTGTCCATCTAGCACTTTCAGTCAGTGCTGCAGCAGGGCACCTATCTCTGTAAAAAGACAGTTTGCTGCCCTACTTCTTCCAAAATAGGTCAGATCAAATCACCATAGGCCATAATCTGCATCTCCAAGCACTAATTATAAAACCCCTCCTCTCACTCTCAAGCTATTTCAATACAGACCTGCTCTGCTGCAACTTGTACAGGCTGTTGCTAAATGCTTAATATATATACCAATTAAAGTGTACCTCTGTGTCTAATTTGGGGGAAATCGTCGGAGCATGTGGGTGGTCCTGAACAAAATGATTCAGTATCTCTGTGGTAACTCTGGGAGGCTGAAGAAGGCTGTGAAGGAAAATAAGACTGAAAGTAGAGAGGTTCAATACACACATCAAAACAACAAAAACATAAATGTTTACCTCAAACAAATTATAAACAAGGTGAATTTTAAAATTACAGTTTTCCCTTTTGGCCTTTGTTGTATGTTGGCCTGGTCTCATTAAATGTTCATATATGTTTTTCAGGTATGAGGTTTTTCAGTCTTGTCTGATTTAACCCTGCCTAAGCTTGTTTCATGTAAATAATAATAAATAAATAATATAGAGAGCAAGGAAGTCTGCATATGGACGAGAGGAAGGAATCAAACACAGGACTTTTACCAAAGAGACTCGGGTTGTTGTCTGTTGTGAAATCAACTTGTGTCCTTAACTGTTAAATACATTTCATGCACATGATGTCCATGTCTTAAGCAAAACTGCCTGCCTGCGTGTGACGCTTACCTCGCTGAACGGCTGCAGCTAGCATGAGTGTGGTGTTCACGCAGAGAGCGCTGCCGCTGTGGCACGGCTACTGCTGAAGACGGGAGTCTCCACAGCGCACCTGCAGGCAGTGTGTCCCAGGCATTAGTCTTCACCTTGCTGTACGAAGGACAAACAATGTAACCACTCTGGCGCTGGACATGGCATCAAATGTAAATCTATGAAATGCAAGTACATGATCTGATCTCTCATCCCTGATCTGTCTTAAATGTGCTATCCAGGTCATGTGCATAAAAACATATTGAGGGAATGATATAGAAACTTCACCACTCAATATCTAAAATGTGTCACTGAATGTAATCTGCAGTTTTGCAGAAGCATCCTTTCTTTAAGTTCTGTCTGGTAATGTGTTTGAGACAAGGCATTAGTAAAAAAATTTTTATCATTTGATACACAAATACCCAAACAGGAAAGTCTTGTCAGCCAGTGCGCAGTTGCTGAGTAGCGAACAGGATGTCCATCAAAGCATTGTAGTAAATTTATTTTCCAGCATTAGGTGCTCATTTCAGTGTTCAGTTTCACGTAGCCTATGTCACATCACTGTTTTGGCCGATGCCCAGGTGATGCTCTCTCAGACCTAGAGGGCGTGAGAGTGCTAGCAGCAGGATGCTCACCGCAGCTCACAGCTTCCAGTGCCATTAATAACAAGGATGTTCCGCTTTTTCAAACACACCTCCAGATTTTGTTTCAGTGCTCAATACCACCCCCAAAATCCCAAAATATACTTCCAGCTCACGGTTGCTGTTTTTTGAACTGTGAACTGTGTTGGTTTCAACAGTGAGCTGGGAGGGAATTTGAGGATTTGGGCTCTTTAACAAAGGCAGAAAGGGTTTTGGGGGGTTGTAAGCATTTACACAACACTAGCCAAGATCAGATCATAACAAGTAAAATCAAATTCTGCATGTGACCTCATTTTTAGAGCAGAAGAGTAAGTGAATACATGCATCTCTACCTATCTACTGTATGTCTCTGATAAATATTTGATGGTGTTGAGGCAGGCCAGTAGAGCCCTGAGAAACACAAAGCTGGCCAGCCTCCAGGCAACCCGAGTGAGACTGGTGACAGAGAAAATTGAGGGGGGGTGCAGAAGTCAGACAGATGAGTGGTAGAGCTCAACAGACAACCAAGAATGGAGTCAAACCAAATAAGAGAGCTTCAGATTAGAGTTAAATGAAACATAAAATAAATAATACATTCCATGGACATCACTGATGTTATGGTTTGATGGTGGAAAATCTCAACTCAAGATCCACTAGTGAGACAAACTGGAACCAAGGACCACTAACAAATCGTAATCGGGGTGAGGTGCACTTGTGTTTCAAACAACTGCTTGCATGTAATTGTCAGTCTGTGTTCAAAGTTAACCAGCCACATTCAGAATCCCGCCTGTAGGTTAATATCATACACCTGACATCAATGAAAGGGATTCTGATTAAACCAGATTAAAGTCAGCTGTTGCTGCTGCTGGATTTGCTTGAATATCTTGGGTTGCATCTTACTGTGAGAGTTGTGAACCACAGACAGTTACCAAAGAAACTGTGAGATCTGATTGTTGAAAAGCGTAAACTCTTAGGACAGGGACAGAGAGTAATATGGAAGGCTTTGGATGAACCATGGAGCTCCGTCAAAACCATCATCAGTAAATGGAGACAATGTTGCACAGAGAGGCTGCAGAGATCAGGACGAGCCTCTGAAGGTGATGAGAGGACAAGAAGAAAACTTATTACAGAAGCGACGGAAAGAACTACAGGAGTTTCTGGAAAGTTCTGGATAGTCCTTGCATGTGACAACCTCTCCTGTATTCTACACATGTCCAGGCCATGGGGGGTCAGAAGACTGGTCGGGACTGGAATAGTGCTTCATGAATGCATTCATTTTGCCATTTGCATGGTTCAACCATTACTATACCAGAGAGTCTTTGAACCCAGTCCACATGTTCATTGTTTTTACTGCATTTGTTGCGTTTCAACAAAAATTGTTCATGCAGGTTAGTTGCTGTAGTAGCAAGACGCACCATTCAACTTCACTTTGTTTCATCAACATCAAGACTGGGATTGTTCCTTAATGCATCTCCTTAATGCATCTCAACCTAGTTATGATTTTTCTGCTAATGGTCAAGGTGGAGAAGCCATGGCCTGCCTGAAGGCTGTCCGGATCATATTGTGATCAGGTCAGTTTAAATGCAGTGGATTACAGCTAAATTTAATAAGTCAGTTAGTTCATCAACAAAAAATGATAAATTACAACTTACTCTTGATTTAAGTCATTTTCTATTAAGTCATAATAAGTCATTCTGTAACAAAGGCTTCTAAATGTCTAAAATGATTTTCTGTTTCATTCAAATGACTATCTGAGTTCTGAGGAGGCCACCTTGGACTGAGAAACATTTTTACTGTTCCTTATTTTGTTACATTTTACAGTTTTACTCACTGCATGATCAATTGATAGTTCGTTCATAATGATGAATAATAATTTCCCCTCTGCCATTATAATTTCTGCATTTGGAGAGGGATAAGGTTGGTGATGATATATTCTTATTGTCGACATATGCCATAAAGAATACAAAAACCATCGGTGCCAGTTTATCTCTCAGGACTTTTCAGATTGTGTCCAAATAACCTACAGTGTGTGTTAATTGTAATGAACATGGCACCCAGTGCAACAGTATGACTCACTGTTTTTAAAAAATTATTGGACAATAATGGAGCACTGTGGTACAGGGGAATAAGATACATGCATACGACAATAATAAAAAGAGAATATAGAGCTGCTTTTAGTCGCCTTCATTCAGTCACTTATTTCTGTAGTTCAGTGTCTTTCCCATGGATGGCATGCAGCCCAGAGGAGGCAAGGTCGATCTTCAATGGGTGGATGACCATCATTAGCTCTGAGCCTCCAGTTTCATGATGTAAGAGGTGTAATATTTGATTCGAAACGTGCGTGATACATTGGTTTATTGTGCTTAATTATTACTTAATGTAACATTTAATAATTAAGGTGCACAGTTTGGTTTTATTCAGCATGAGGCGATCAATAGTTCAGAATCAGCACATGCTGGATCTGGACCGGGCAAAATCTTCTTCTGGTTCCTCTTCTCCTCTTCCAGCAGAAGGTGTTTGGAACAGATGGTTGGCTGGGTCTGCAGAGTCCGTGGCAATCCTTCCTGCCCTTTTCCTGAGCCGGGTGTCCTGTTGTGCTTCAATGGTGGGCAGCTGACACACTTGAGCTTGTCCTTTTATTTGATTTCATGCTCTTACACCTGTTTTATCACTCTGCTTACTTCACATGCAAACATGTTGTTCTTTTCTACCCTGTTTATTTTGATCTCAAATAATCGTTCCCTGGTCCTAACAACACTGGCTCTAAAGCTTAATTTGAGTTTATTATATTTTGCTGGAATATAATAATTGGACCCTATTCTGCCATTGCAATCACGTTAAAGCGCATCCAAAATAAAACTGTTCTGGTGCTAGTGTGTGTTCAGATGTCCACATTTCCAAAGGAGCAGTAGTGTGTTTGCTGGTGGCTGGTATGTTTGTTTGGCCTTCCACTATTTGTGGGCTCTGGGGAAAATGAGGCAGCAGAGCAGACAAGCTGCTCCCTCCACCAGGCAGATGGCAGTGAAGCTATAGGAGAGGAAGGAGAGAATGGAGAGAATGCAGAAAAGAAAGAAAAGGAGAGGTGCTGGTGCAGGGGGCAGAACATTGATTATTAGGTGAGCTGCTGAATATGCATTATCTGAGACAAGCAAGCCTATGTTATTGGTCTGAGACTGACTTGAACTGGGTCAGTAAGTGGACTGGTCTGATCGGAAGTGGAATGGACCATACATACTGAACCAGTGTGGGGTACAATGGATTAATCCATAATGTTCCTTAACGTACCACAGAACTTGGATTTTCATCCCATCATAAGTTTGAAGGCCAGGATCATGGTGGGCTCACAAGAGACGAATTGAGAGAATGGCTTTGGAGTGGTCAGAACTGACCCAGGGGAGGCAAAATGGGCTGACTGTGAGGTGGTTGTGGATCAAGCTTTAACAGAACTGAATGTTATTTATAGGAGGTTTAGTAGCCTAGTTACTTGAGAGGCTCAATCAGATATTCTTGATTAGTACGTTCAAGAAAGACCGTAACAAAGTCAAAGAATTAGCTGCGCTAAACCGTCCACTATATCAAGTTTACAGGCTAATGGTTTTGTAAGTGATTACCTGCTTACACATGCGGAATGCGCAAAGGGACTTTATCCACAAATTGAATGCGTCTCTGTGTTTCGGTCTGGCTTTTTAGTTGTTAAACGATCACCAAAGAGTCATTTATTTTAGTTATCACTGCCATTTCAGCACAAGGAGAGGAGGGTAGAACAGGCATGTCTGAGGCTATTTGATACAATTGCCATGTGAGTCAAGAGCACACCAGGGTAACTTCTCTGATACCTAAAGCTTGTGGTTAAATCTACAGATGATGCAGTATGGGTTAGAGTGAAGAATTAATGTTTCAGGAGGCGATATGACAGAGATGGGAAAGATGGATTTCATAAGGAAACTGGCCCAGTATAAGGAACAATGAATTTGTTACAAACTGTAAATTGAGATGTTGATTGTTGTTTATTTTGAACTGCAGGGTTTTAAATGTCTTGGCATTGATTGATGTTGCTTCTTATCATGCACGGATGCCTTGTGGCTTTGGATTTTTCATATCAGGCAGGTGGAAAAACGTTCAGAAAACAAATGCCCAAGATTAAACAAATGGTAATTTCTCCGCTAATGCACACATGTTTTCGAATTCACATCTATATGTAGCATGAGGATTTGGGTTAAAGACACACATCAACCCTTTTTTGCTTTTGAGTTTATTTGTATCGTCCTGAGCCTTCGAAGACACGTCCTCTGTGATGTGATTTCATGAAGCGAAAATAAAAAATGTTGATCACACAAAACGCAAATCCCATGCAGTGTGGAGGAAAGGAGAGGTGGGTGAGACAAAGGAGAAAAGATGGGAGTTGTGGAGCTGATGAAGGTGGGGAGGTAGAGATGTTGTGTGGGAGACAGGGGACTTGAGGGAATTATAGATCTCTTTGCCAACGTGAGCAGCATAGAAAGTATTACCCTCCAGGGCTGCTGTTTGAATTCACTTCACAAATGAGGATAACAAGGAGGATTCAACTGTACTCATAAAAATAATATTCACTGCTGTAATAAAGCAGACTTTGATAGCAGCACACTGTATGGATGAGGGGTAAATCTCATCAGCTACACTGACTCTTATGATGTAAACACTAAGTCTATTCCTTGGATGTGTACATTTTGTGTACATTACAGTATGTGTACATTTTGTTAATATCAGAATAGTGGTGATGTCACTGAGCTGACAAGGTAAACTTTATTTTAAGATGTTCATAACGTTGTCACGGGAGTGCAAGGACCTAGAGGTACTGTTGCATGGATGCAGGGATGCCAGTGTCAGCTGGTCTACCTGCTCTAGAATCAAACATCTTGGCAAATGTAGAAGAATTGCCTCAGTCATGACTGGGGCTTATAAATTGATGCCTAATGACTCTAGTGGTCCTCAATTTTAGCTCATCACTCAAAGCACTGCGGTGTTAAAGCAGCCACCAGCATGGCTGAAGACTCATAAAGGTGGATTATCAAAAGGTTGAAATGTTACTGACCCGTCAAACTGCATTTGTCCTTGTTTGTAGGAGACCACACCAAGATTTTGAGCAGGAGAAATGGCAAAACAGTGACTTTGCTAAAAATTCAGTGCTCCTGCTTGCCCGTGTGACAGGGTACACAAACTGTTCAGATCAAAAGCAGTGGAGGAAGATCAAGGCCATTGTCTTCACTGGGTGGGGATGTGATTGCACATATGACCCTACTGTTTAACTCCTGTTGGTCTATGTGATGCAATGTGACGCAGGTAAAAGTGACCCTCCTTGCAGTCATACATCCCTGTGTGTGGACACTTCACCTACCAGTCCAATGGCGAAAGCTTTCCTTACTGTTGGCAGACTTCGTCTCACCAGAGGGAAGACAGTCCTGCACAGCTCTCTGGCCATGTGTTGCTCCTCTGTCCTATACTGTCTGTGCTAAATGTCTGAAAACAGGATCTTCAACCATCCTAAAGGCATTTGTCCTTTTTCCTGAGCTGAACCCATTCTGATGATGCCAGTGAGGTTTTTGGGTTTTTTTTAAATGACCTGATATGATCTGAAATTCTGGACCTGTCTGTCTTTGTCAAATCAAACTTTAACAGTCACAGTATGGCAGGGCTTCAATGACACTTTAAATCACATCACAGTTATTTCAAACTTTTATCTCAATTCTGATTAATTCATTTTTAAATTATTTTTTAAAAAATTGTCAAAACTCCATGATGTTATTTATAGCATGTTCCTAAACACCTCAGCTCAGGACTTTTTTCCTCTTGCCCTAAAATGTTTGTCACAGCTGGGTCTTCTAGGATCCACTTAACAGAATCCGACCTGACCTGATCAGGGAATGTACAGGTCCCAGGTCACCACCGCTGGCAGCTGAAAAAGCTCCACACTGTGATTCCCTGTCACCTTCAATATTCAGAAACAGCTTTCATTGCCTTCATTTTAGCACGTTGCATTGCTCCACGAAGGAGATGAGACGGCATCACACAAGGTGTTTGGATATCATTTCGGCCAATCCTAGCCCTGCTGGAGGTCCTTGGAGGGCCTCCTGTTTTTCTTAATTCAAGAATATGGCATCGACTCACTTGGAGACAGTTTCTTTACAGAACCAGAAAAACTATTTCAATAACGTGGAGGAGTGGAATGCAGCATGTCTCTGAAAGAGAAACACCACAGGTGATAGTTATTTTCTCCAGGGTGACCAGACAGGAGATGAGCCTGTGCTTCTCACACACACAAACAGCTGCATGACCATGCACAGTAAATATAAGGTCCAAGCAAAAATTATATATATTGCTTTTGGTTTCTCTGGTTTGGATGACATCTTCAGGCAGCAGCAGCCCATTAATAGAATAAGGTTACCTTCCGGACTGAATGAGGTGGTTTGAAAAGATGAAATGAAATGTGGCGAGTGCTGGGTTAGAGTGAGCTTACCAGAGTGTGACCGTCCGCAATAACCCCATCTCCACTCTTGTCTAAAAGCTAACTGCTGGAAAGCACAGAAAGCACTGTGACACACACACACACACACACACACTCCTACCTATAGACACATACACAGACACAAGGACTGTCATTGGAAAAAACAATACTATACCTGAAATTATGTGATAGAATCGAAAATTCAGTATGTGTGACAAAATAATGTGAGCTCAAAGGTCTACGTACTGCATTTTTCAACTGGTGAAAGAAATTAATCAGGTCTGAGTTAGGCGACTTGAGTCCACATGTCTAATGAGGCAACTACCATGGCCCCAAGCCTCCTGCACCTAGACAGCATAGCAACAAACTACAGGCTACTCTCAGCTACTCATAAAATAGCTTAGAAATAGCTATTATATAGAAAGCATTGGATCAGACTTTAGTTAAAAACACAGCAGTGAGACATTAGTGCAAAGAATGATGAATGTGCACCTGTAGCACAGTCAAGTGACTGTTTTTGTCCTTTAGATTTGTTTACAGCCTCTGACACAATTGATTATACTGTTCTAAATAACCAGCTATAGTATGAATATATGTTATGTGTTTTCATACTTGATGACAATGAATATCCGGACTATCAATCCAAATGACTCCTAACGTAATGGGACCTGTAGTTCTTTTTGTGTTGAATTAAAGACAGTTGTCATCTTTGTTAACACGGCAAGGCGTCCTGCTGGCAAGTCCAGCAGAAATCGTCTCCCCAGCTGCTGCTGCTGACTTTGACTGTCATGAATTCTTGTGAGAAGTACAGTAACTGTCACAGTCTGTAACTGCATACACACACTGTTACATGATGATTTACCAAACCACAGCTGCAACAAAGACGCATTCTGATGTTGTTTATAGAAAAATGCATCTCATGGGGGGGGGGCAGCCTCAGAGACACATGCTGTTTACCTTGGATCTGACTCACACACCGCAGTTCAGATGGGGTAAAACACAGCTTACTGTTAAAATGTAATTTATGATACATTATTTAACACTTAGCATCAAAGATAACATTATCAACTGATGCTCAAGTCTGTTAGCTATATTTAAGGATGAGCCCATCAATGATTAAACTAAAATTTGGCTCAAATTTCAAGTAATGCAGCTGTATAGCTCTGCAGTCTGCCACTGGAGGATGAATTAAGAGAAAGCAGTGGGTCATGTCAGAGCTCAAGTCAAGCTCCAGCACCAATATTAACAAACTGTGTTGTACTGAATGAGGGTGTGTCTCTTGTTTAAGAATTTACCTTTTCATTCATTAGAGAAGAATGTGTTATGTCATTTTTCAGTTTAGTTACTTTTGTACAGGATCTGTTAAGTAGAATGGATGTTCCCTTCGTGTCACAAAGACATTAGCTGTATGAGTGACATTAGCATCACCTTGAATAGGTAATGAGTAGTGTCATTACTTGTTATCGTGTAGCCGTAACCACAGTACCTGTTCTAATTTGTGGGGATTTGTCACATGCAGTACAGCTCTTCCTGTGTGCATGCTGCTGTAATATATCCAGAAGCTTCATTCGCACTTCACAGATGTTATCCACAGCTGCAGCAGACAGGAGGTTTAAACTTATTGATGTGAAACATTAACAGTCCGCTGTTAAACCCCTTGAAATTGCTTGAAATTTGGTGAACTTGTGGTCCTAAACGAGGGAGGAGCAGCCGCCCCTTGGCTTTGGCCTGGCCAGCCAAATGGCGGGAATGGGACGGCGAGATTGGTATCTGGCTCTGGGAATCAGATCAGGTCACGGTCTGATGGAAGGTTTCATGGTCTACAGGCTGCGCCGTAAAAGGATCGCATAGCCGACCAAGACGGCTCCCATCATCAAACACGGCATCAGGTAACATGCATCACACACGTTCATGCACATTCACATACTCACATGCACATGCTGATGAGGCTGAAAGGTTGTGGGCCTGAGGCTGCGGCAGTATGACTTCCCTGTCCTCTAATCCAATGAGTTTCAGGACTGGTTGATCTGGTGGCACATGAGGTTTCTGGTGGTAATGGTGAGGGTGTTTGGACTATTCAGGTCGTAATAATTAATACTGCAGGCGGCAAACATACGTTGAGTAATTCTGTCTGTATTCTATGGTTTTCTTATATTAATACATCCACTGAAAAGATGAAAACCAATTATTTGTATATCATCCTGACTTCCTGTATCCATCTGTGGCTCAAAGCCCTACATTCATTGTTTCTGACTCATACATAAACATAGTTTCATTATTCAGAAAGCTAACAGGTTTTCTCAAACAACTGGGCATAAAAGTTATGTAATATTTGATAATGTTTTTATATATTTGATTACTTTTTAAAAATATTTTTACATATTGGCAATCAAATTGGAGTTTAATGTTTTGTGTGTGTGTGTGAGAGAGAGAGAGTTTTTGTGTGTGCACTTAACGTATGAAAGTTAAAATATATCGTTTAAATTTTTAAAAAAATTCCATATTAGCCCTAATTATGCATTTTTAAAAATAAAAATAAAATTTGAACTGTTCTCATATATCATGGGAACACATACAGGAGACTGACTTTTGATGGTGTCTTAGTATTGGCAGCGATCTAAAGTGGAGCTTTAACTATGTTGTCATGCAGTGATGAAGTTAGAGACTGTAGATACATTAAAGGATAATTCTTCTGAGGACGGTAACAAATCACGTCAAAGGAATAATATGATTTCAGTGTTTATGGTGTTAATTAAAGTCTTCTTGGATTATATCATGTAACTTGTGTTTTTATGTTAAACATTCTGCGGCAAATTACCAAGTGATTAAAATGGGTTTTTATGTCTCTTTTAATGAAAATATATATCTGAACATATTAAAAAAGCTACAGTGAACACAATTACATTTCTTTAAAGGGGACAGCTCTGAGCGTCATCATCATCAGCTCTGCGCATGGATAAATCGAACTGGCTCGCTGCCACCAAAATCAGGAAAGACTGGCTGTCATTCACCCACCAGCATCAACCCTCCACCATCTGTTCACATAGGCTGTTTGGAGCAGGGCTGCTGGCACTCCATTCATATGCATGTCTCCAGGAGATAATGAGCACACAGCTAAATGAGGAACTGTCTTGCAATAAAGTGTTTTTGTTAGACTCGGTTCCCATTGATGCAACATAGACTTGGGGGAAGAATCATGTTGAAATGGTAAAGTCCTACAAATAAAGTGAGACCCTTACGATATATCTTAGCCAGATACAAAATTAAGATGTAATAAAAAAAAATAACAATCAAATCTGCTCCATTGAAGCGTCACTTAACAATATTGTCAATATCAACAATAATAATGTAACAATAAAGCAACAAGATGAGAAGTTAAATGGAGGTGGTCAACAGAACATTTACACTGTTGAGAAGTTCAAGTTTCTTTATGTTTGTTTCTCCTTTACTGACTCCATCTTTACAGTATTTCAGCCAAGGTTCTTCTAACACCTTTGGTAATGTAAATGAAATGACATTACCATGGAAACAGTGAGCACTGGGCCTATATTTCTTTACATTTTGGTGACACGTTTTGTTCTTTGCACAGTGTGTCACCTGCAATACCTCTGATACTGACCAGAAAACATGACACATGATGGTAACTAGGTTATCATCATGTTTTTTGCTAACATGTGATCAATCAATATTCTGATTAACTGACTGATGTTTGTGATCTTTTGGATTATATTCTGCTGACCTCTAAGCAGAGCAAAACATTTTAAGCATCAGGGGGATCGTTGAGGAGATGCAGTCCACTAATGTGAGATCTGATTTTTAAAAACACCAACTTTTACTTACTTTACTTCTGTGCTTCTTCTAGTATTTCACTGGTTAATAGTTGTATTGACTTATGTCTAATGCAGTACCTCCTTCTGCAGCTTCGGCAAAGCTTTCACTCCTGAACTCACATGCCTGTGGTAACCTGACCTGTGGCCCTTTGGTGTAGCTTGTTGTCCAGTAAGTAAGCTGTTAATCTGCGTTACACTCAAAAGCAACACGAAAACAGAGAGTGGAATAAAAACAAAGAATACCTGTTGATATGTGAGGTGCAGGGCCCTAAGCTTAATGAGGTCCAAAAAGGGATCCATTGGATCTGACAGGTAGATTGAGCCTTCAGACCTGTGTAAGTGCCTCTCAGCAGTATCCATGAAATACTAAGAGACCAAGATACCACAAATCAGTGGTATTGTCTGTGATATAGTAGTGTTTTTGAACTGTTTGCAATGATGGATAAACCAGACTGCAGCATTACAGTTTTGTTGGGTTTAGTGCTGACTCAGTAATTTACATTTTCTGTGCAGTGCAATATTCACTTTTATTCATGAGCCTTTTACTGCTAAATGCTCCATTATGCCCATGGGCTAGTTGCACCTGTAACCCACTTTTTGGTTAGTCCTGGGCAGGTCATGAACACTGCTTTTCACGGGAAACAGCCACTTGCTGCTGCTACTGGAAAAAACGCATGCTGTAAAGATGAGTGTCCCTGATTGTAGAGCAGAGAGGAGCAGCAGAGACGGCGACAACTCGTTGGTTTCATGACAGAGAGTCAAATTGACATATAACACATTTGATCCATTTGATTATACAACATTGAGCTAAATGTCCCCTGAAGCGGCACTTCATCTCTTCACTTCCTTCTTTGATACCAAAACAACAGCATGGGGCAAATTTGCTAACCCTCAGGGACTGCTCGTTTTCCCATTAATTCGCATGCTCAGAGGATACATGAAGTATTAAACGAGTGTTTAAAGGCTTTTCCTCTTTAATGTAAGGGCAGACAGAGGGGAATAAGGCAACACTGAAGCTTGGCATTGGTCTGCCAAGAATCAAGTACAACTGGGCTGATTGGATCGAGCTTTCTCAGCCTGCACAGGTAACAGTACATTACTTTTAGTGAACTTGAGGTTAGAAAAGGAAGAACGTGAGTGAGATCTGTCAACTCTCCTTTGCCACTGGTCAATGTTTGAGCTGTAAATCCTCAGGATTAACAGGTGCGTAAATGCCACAGTGAGCTGGGGAACATATCCTGCCCAATGTGGGTCAGATGGAAATTTAAACCCCTCACTCAAAGCTCAGGTTCATTCAGTGCTTTGTTTAACTACACATGTCTGGGTGGAGAAGGTGTTCGTTGAACTTAGGATAATGGGTGTAGCAAAAGCAGAACAAGGGTATAGCATATCTGTGTGTGTGTGTGTGTGTGTGTGTGTGTGTGTGTGTGTGTGTGTGTGTGTGTGTGTGTGTGTGCAAACCTCACAATAGAAAGACACAACAGAGCCAAAAGAGCCAGACACAAAGCAGCCTGATAAGTTGCAGGTTCCAGGTGAGCACCAGACCACATATTAGTCAAACAGACCTCAAATAACAACATTGTTGGCAGCACGCCACACAATGTATTGAAGTTCATTATTTCAGAGTCTGTAAGGAAAGGAAAAAAGTTATAGAGCCTGGTCAGAAACCAACTTTCCTGTGTTGTTGGAACCATTGCCCTGAGGTCTCTGCCTCTCTGGGGCTCTTCACTTCCACAGACAGGTTTCACATAACTTCTCTCCAGGGTTAGTCCGGCTCAGCGATGCTCCACAGCCACACAATAGATACGTAATCAAGAAAACAATAAGGTTTCATCATCAGCTTTGTTGGAGGCATTTGTTAAATATGTTTTTAATAGTTTTACCATATGAGTTTTACAGCATTTTACAAACACAGAGGTTATTAGTTTTGAAGTGAGTAAATATTATTTTTATGGGGAGCTGATACCAGCAGTGGGCAGTGTAATGGAAATGAAGCTCTGTTTCACCACGTGATCTGAACTCTGGCAATCACTGACGGACCAGTCCCTGCAGGTCAGAGGGACCTGCACGGCTTGTAGCAAACATATTGTGATATAATTGGAATCCTGACCATTGAATGACTTATGGACATTGCATTGAAATCAACTATAAGTCTGTGCAGCATGATGATATGTGTACTTGGCATTTGTCAGTATTCTAGCGGAAGCGCTTTGAATGAGTTGCAGTGTTTTCTGGGAGGCCAAGAAGGAGTTTTCCACAGTGCCCCTGTTCAGTTTTCATATGAAAAGTCTTACAGACTGTCTCTTAAAGATTGGCTCTTGATTTGAAAAAAGATTTGTTGTGTCGACAGCTCGACATCAATCACAGGTCCAGCAAAGAAGAAACGACTGGAAATAATATGAGTATGAAAACATTTTTGCTAAAGAAAGAGGAATTCACAGAAGCTCCATTGTAAATTTGACCAAAGTCAGTTGTTGTACTGATGGAGGTAGCAGTGATGCGTGATACTACAGGTAATTTAACTGTAAACTGCACCACCCTCAGATACTTTATTGGTGCTGGCCATGACTTAAATATCTTTAAGAAACAGTCAAACAGCCATTAAGATTTCTTTGTGGAACATTAAAACTGGACAACAATAATTCCGAGCTATCAGTTTTAACACAGTGTTGATATGTTGATGTGAATTTGTTTCAGAGTTTTCCTCACCTTGCACGGACAAGCAAGCGCTTACTGGCATTTCGTGTGTACCTATGCGCGCACGAGGAACGCCAGACGCAGTCAACTCTGACACGTCACATCCTGCGCTCCACAATACTTTTCCTGAACACGGTCGGGGCAGAAGATTGATGATCTTTCCTCTCTACCGCTCTAACAATAAGACCTTTGAGAGGCGATCTGCCGGGTCAGGGCACAGTGGAGGGGGCAGAGGGTCCTCCACCTCTGGAGACATTCGACCCCCACCCCCTAGCACTCTGAATTGCCATTGCTTTGTGCTTGACTGGACACTGATTGAACAAGATGGCTGTGAGAGACGAGATCCCCCATTGTGGCATTATGCTGGCACAAAATGCTGGGGACATTTACCACAGAGTCAAGTTAATGTACACTATTAAACACAAAAACAAAGCTACGCGTACATGTGGAATACTTTGTTACTATTTTATTTCAGGCATATTCATAATGTGGTTTTCCTGTGTGTTGCCATGACTATCTGACCAGCATTCATGCTGATTAAGTCATATGACTGAGAAGACAGATCATTTTTAAAGTCCTTACAGGCAGAACATGAATCAAAGTTGCCTTAAACATCATATCAATGAAAAACCTGTATTAATTTTAATGAATAATTGCAAATGGGATCATATTGTATGGCTGAGGAGTGTGAGTATGTATGTGGATGCATTTTAGATTTGTTTTGTAGGAGTGGTCAGAAGAGCAGTTTCCAGTCTCATTGGAACAGTAATTAGTCTAACAGGGGTTGTTTTTAAGGCAGTATAATTAAATGCTGGCGGTGATCAGTACATTAGCATAGAATGAGTTTCCTGAAACTGTTTGTGTTCTCCCAGCGGGTCTGGGAGGAGAAAATCTCCTTTTGTCAGCACACGTACAGTCTTTCTGCTTTACTGTCTTTCATTCATTTCATTCTGCAGCAGCACTGTCCTGTGGATCCTGAAAGAGCACCTCACTGAAAGAGAAATCAGATTGTTGTGTGTGCTGTGCGTGTCAAGTGGAAGACGGCTTTATTGTTACAGTTACCAATGCCGTGAAACTCAGATGTATAATAATATAAAAGCAGACTCTAATCTGAGCAACAAATGTAGAGTATACAGCGGTAGCACTTGAGAATAACCTACCCTGACACATTCTATTAGCAGTATTGCATTGCTGTGTTCGAGAACAAACTGCTTCACTGAGGTGGTACAGTCTGTAGTCAGTCATGAGATAAATATGGAAATGTTTCTCTTAAATAAACTGTGTGAGCCACCTTGGAGAGTAATTATGATTGACCAACACAAGCATAATGAATTATAACATGTAAATTTATGTAACCTCTACTGGCCCCATCCACATCTCTAGCAACAGGAGTTGTTTACCACAAGAGGCAAGTGTGTGTGTGTGTGTGTGTGTGTGTGTGTGTGTGTGTGTGAGCGTGTGAGTGGTGTAGGTCAGAGTTGCCAACCCTGGGGCCATAGCACTCAGTGTAATTCGATGAAATGACCGGTGATGTGTCGAGGGGTTGTCCTCTCCACTCTGCACCTCTCTTCTCATGAAGCTGAAATTCAGGTCAGTTTCCTAACCAAGTCTGGCAGTGGGCTGCGTGAGTCACCACTGGCACAGACAGCCAGTTCATTCAGCATTTATGGATGTTTATGCACTCGCATATCCATAAAGGGAAACATAATATCTGTGAGAAAAACGACAGGATGCAGAATCTGTGTTTAAAGCTGCAAGTCGGCAAAGAAGCAAATGGAAAAACACAAATGTCTTATCAGGATAGACACAACACAGGACTGCAGCAGAGAGAGTTCACAAACGAAAACCGAATGAAGTCCTTCACCTGAAGGAGATGGGAAGACAGTCCAGGACAGCGTAACAGGTTTCACAGCTGTGTCGGCAGTAATTCAGAGGAACTTACCTCCTCATTGCGGGCCTGTCAAACACCTGCAAAAGCAACAGATATGATCTGATAACCAATTAGTAAGCTGCTGAGCCTTTAACCTGATGTGTAGTTTGGTACATTTGGTGATGTGTAGTTTCGACATTTAGTGAAAGTTACATATCTTTTCTGTTACTTCGCTATGGCAGTAATATGTGCAGTCTGAGTTGATGGTGACTGGTGATTGGGGGGCTTGGATGGTCTGGTCTGGGATGAATATCCATGGCCCTCCATCATTAGAGCTGGTGTTGTCAGAAGGAGTTGTTAGAGTATCTGAGTCCACTCATGTTGGTATGCCCAGACCTGGTTGTAGAAATGTCTCTGGTTGTAAAAACGTGTATGCTTGTGGGAACAAATGCTTAAACAATGATAAGGTCTCTGGGAGAATGTCATGAGAAAAGGAGAGAACTTCTTTATGTTCTTTATTGCATGTGTCTGCTTCCCCAGATGGCGAAGACATTAGAACTCTTTGGTTTACTCAGTTCAAGTTAGTCACAATATGACCTGGTGGAGTAGCCAGACTCTCTGGGAAGCGGGAATTTGAGTTCCAAACACTCAGGCCCATTTGTTAACACTCATTCGACCAAATAATGGTCGAACCTCAACTGCACCCTACTGTGAGGGAAAAGAACAGGAAGAGGCAATGAGCGTTGTTTACTCAACACTTACAGTGATGTACAGCTTCAGACCAGCACATAGTTCCTAAAAACACCGGCAGATGGTTCAGCATGTAACACTTAAGAATTGGATACTATCATCAGGAGCACCTGCGACCTTTCAGTGGATCATTGCGCAGACTATTACTGACATGAATCTGCTTGAAGTACTTGTTTACTTGGCTGATCTCATCGTGCTCTGCCCAACAAGAGGAGCTTAAGACGAGGCCACTGAGTGTGTGAGACCACTTGAAAGCTGAATCTCACTTCTGGAAAAAAACAGACAACTAGTGTGGAAACAGTGTTTCTGACAATGGAGTATGTCAGAGTCAACCATCTAGTGAATCAGCTTCTTTGTGGTTACCCTCCTCCAGAGAAGACAGGGAGAAATGCAAAAAACAAATTAAATAAATAAAGGACAGGGTTATTTAGTTAGCCTGCTATACCTTTTGCTATCAACTATACCAACTGTTGCAACCTTTGTATTTGTACAAGAGACAGAAATTGCATGTAGGAATGAGAAAATGATACGAAAACCCTTATTTACAATCCGGGATATGCTTTGATTATCTGTAAAATATACAAATCTGCATGATTTATTGTTGTCTTCAGGCTTTAAACGCATATGGAAAAAATACTGCACTATCTTAGTTTAAACAGGAAGTGATGTAGATTTCCTAGAAATTTCATTCTAAATGTGTTTTTATCAGATTTTTGTTCTTTCCTTTCCTTCATGTTCACTTTCAAAAGTTGCTGATCTTTCCAAAATGCATTTATTGAAGCCATTGTTATGATACACAAAGAGAGATGTTACTTGTCAGAACTCAGTGATTTATCATGGTCCGTTGGTTGAGTATATAGGTCAGCGTCACATAACTTCTTTCAGATGTAGAAATGACAGATGTAGAAATGAATCACATGAGCAGTGTATTACATTATAACATCTGAGTGCTGTGAACAGCTGTGGGAGACGGAATGAAATAAATAAAATTCTTGCTCCTCTGCTCGGGACAAAACCCATACATCACATAAAAAATCATTTACAAAAGGAACTGAAAGATATGCGTAGCCGAACCAGTCTCGCGTCTGTGATGCAGTGCTACATCGTAACGCGCTATATCAGTCCAATCTTAAGAACCACGTGTCTTTTAAAAACTGTGATGGATGCATCCATTGTCTCATTTGTAAGAAGCTGGTGTGTGGTCCTCTCAACATCGCCTCAGTTACTAATGGATGTGTCGGTGGTGCCCTGTGGTGCTGACCACAGAGCTGTTCTGCAATCACCGGGACAGAGAGAAGATGACTCCCCAGAAATTCCACTGAGCCACAGGTAACGGTATCTTTACAAGGGCTGCCTGACCCGCCGCTGTTATTTGGGGACATGTTGTCATTGGTTGCCATAATAAAGCAGCTCACCTCAGCTTTTACAAATAGAACCGTCTTGAACAGACTAACACAAACAGGAAACATCCATTTACATGGCAGCTACCTCCAGCTAATCCATGACTCCTTCCTTTTTTATACTCCATCTGGATATGATTTGGCTGTAGCGGGGGGAGACATGACGCCCCGGCCATGCTGAGCCAAGAAATACTTTTCCTATTCGCTTTACTTCCTTTGGCAAATATTAAGGGCCTTTAAGTTTTGAGGGGGGAACACAGAATGAGAGCGAGCTGTGCAATAAAGAATGGATATAAGAAAGAAATCTGGAGTTGTTGAAAAGGAAAAAAAAAATAGAAAGTACTGTTCTTTATATATTCAGAGGGTAATGATGAAAAGATGTTAAACTATTAAGCATTCAACATTCAGTTGATGTTGATATGCTGAATGACCAAAGAGGCTTTATAGGGATTTTTGCTGTAGGAAAGGCTGCGTGTGACTCTAACCTGAATTTGGCTCTTTTCTAGGAGAAAGGTGAGAAGAGCAGAGGACAAGAATAAAAAATTAAGGGGAGAAAAGTGGGAAAAGAAGAAAGTTGGAGAGAAAGGAAAGCATCTGGTTATGATTTTCGCAGAGAGGTATCTCCTCTGCTTCTCTCCCACAGTATTGTGCTTTTCTCTGACAGACTGACAGAGCTGCAGGAGGTGAGCACTGCCAGGAAAAATAAAAGTACAGGCAGCATGTTTAGGAGTGGAGGCTATGAAGGGCTGTCTGCGAGAGACGGGGGGGGGGGGAGAGATGGTGGCGGGTTACTGCGAACAAAGGCAGTCAGTCAGGCCAGCTGCAGAGGCTAGAGTAACATATAGGGCGAACAGGCCTTAAAATAAACACAGGAATCAGAGATGGATGTCTGGCTGGCGCACACTCTGGGACCTACATCTGGAGGTCTAACTAGTTTCTATCATTAGACATCATTACTGCGGCTCCTCCTTTTGCTCTGCACCCTGGAAACTCTACAGTCAGGGACAACGGCAACATTAAACCCCGTTCCTCTCTGTGTTTCAGGCAGTTGCTTTCTGATGATAGTTTTTTGCTTGTTAGTGACATGTTTTCATCCTGATCATTAGCCACAGAGGAGCCCTGGCATTTAGGGGTAAACCGCTAAAGTAAGACATGGACCAGTTTCCAACTCGGGCCAATTTGTTTTCTGTTTCACCTCATTGCTATTGCATCCAGATATGAACATTATTCATGTCATCGTTAGTGGCAGATAGACTTACCAGAGACTCCTGTGCCTAATGATGTAGAAATGTGACATACTGATGTGTAACTGATGGGTTGTACATTCCTGTGAGCCTAATTTACAGTTACATTTGGCTGTTGACCTTTACCCACCATTGATGATGTGTTGAGGTTCACCTGAATTGCTCCTTGTCATCTTATAGCTCACTGCTTCTTCTTCATGTCCCTCCTGTGTAACATCAGCCAAGGTGGGGGAACTGGGGTGCTGATCCTGGGCTTCGTGTCTAATGTATCAGTACACTGGGTTGAAATTCTACTTCATCTGGTTCTAGTTTGTCTAGAACCAAATCTAGCAACAGGCAGTTGAATATGTTGGGAATACTTCTTTTATAGACACAAGGTTTTTCTCTAAAAACACAAAAATGTTCTTAAGTTAACTGAAATCTACCAAGTCAAATATACCAGTGGAATAAAAGTAGGAAAAAATGTAATGTTCTGACAAAAAATAAATACATAAATAACAAGTTAAGCTGAAATAATTCAATTTAATTTAAAGTATCAGACGTTTTGGGGTTTTTTTTGCAAAAAGTGAATTTTCAGTTTGACTAAAATGTTGCAAAGGTTAGCAGTCAATACTGCTGGCTCCACAGGACTCTTCCCAGGTCTAACAGAGCTTCTGTCACACCTGTCTGACCTACAGCGCTGGAGGAAGTGCCACAGAGCCTGCTGGTAAGGTCAAAAGTCCAAGTTTAGGTTTAATTCCTTGCTGCACAAAATTACACTCGGAGTATTTAAGACCAAGTCTACAGCCCTGCTAGCAGTTCAGTGAGGCTAGACCAAGACACAGGGGGGCTTTCAGCTAATTATTAACATCAGCATGCCAACATGCTCAAGTGCTATGTAGGCATGTTAAAGTTGGCCAATTAGCAATAAACAGGAAGAAGACCAGAGGCTGATGGGAATGTCTGTTTTGGTTATTTATCAGAGGATTGGACCTGATGACCGGATGATGATGAACATTTATGTTTGTGCTAATCATGAGAATACATCCAAAACCGGTTGAGGTAGTTCATATCAAGCTAAAGTGGTGGAACAACAACGTGAGGGCGCAGGTGTGGTTGAGTGGTGTTTATCAGTTTGTCCGAGAGCCTTCTCTGTGGTCTGTATGATGACTCTGAGCTGCAGACAGGTACCGGATGATGTCCCCCACATGGACACTGTTTCTTGACTCCGTCCCTCCATCTTTCCCCTCATTCGTCTCACCACCCAGCCGTTTAATGGTAAAAGGATGTATTTGGCCTCGCAGGCACACAGATTAGTTTTTTCTCCTACCTCATGTTATCTTTTTTATGGCAACAGTGTAATAAAGGAAATGGGCTTTCTTTCCTGCTGACATGCACAGTGGCTTCCAGAATTTACAGCTTACAATATTAAGGACATATTTGGACTGTTGGAAAAGTGGAAGACTTGGCCCGGAGCTCCTCTGCTCAATCTGACAGAGTTCTTACTATCAGGATGCAGCTATATGAGTGCTAAAAACTCTCCTAGCTTCAGCTGTATCAGGAAATTGACTGAGCTCATATTCTTAGTACGTTTGTAACTAAATGTAGCCTGGATCAGACAAACCTGCAGTGACTTAAAGCAAACATTGAAACATGCGCGCACACGTTAGGTTGCGCAGCACCAGACATTTTATAGCATCTGACAGCTGCATGCTGTCGATTAAGGAGTAGTTCAGGATTTTAGAGTCCAAAATCCCATCAAACATACAGGAAATGGCAGTGGAAAGTTCTCCTGAGGGCTCAGAGAGAGAGAGAGGGAGGGACAGAGAGAGACAGAGAGGCTTTTTTTTTTAAAATGCAGCAGAGACTTCGATCGTAATAGTGGATTTATCCTGTTAGCATCATGTGGGCAATTCAAAGCCGAGCAGCAGCATACAAAGAACAAAAAGATGACTACCATATGTTAATCTTCCTTGAGCCGGCATGATGGGTAAATATGAATAATGTTAGCTCTGTTTGAAGCCGGACTCATTTGTTGTCCTATTGTTTTTACTCAAAAAGTAAAATAAAAAAATTTGTATGTGCGTGTTCGTAGGTCTAGGTTCTTCAAAGGTACCTCTTCATACTGAAGTGATTGTTTTATTGTTCATTTGCTGTGGTGGTCGTATTGTTTCTGATATTTTGAGCTGCTTTACTCAGCAGAGACTGACTGACATGAAGCTGATGAAAGTTTTTACAGTCATTCTGTAATAACTGGAAAAAAAGGTGATAAATGCCGCTGAGCATAAGCAGGCAGTTCAGTCGGCTTTGTGAGGATGTAACCATGTGACCGTAATGTATGTGCAAAAGACTGTATTTTCTTTGCATCTCAGGGTCAAAACACATTTCTGTGTTTTGGATCCACTTGGCAACCCTGGCAGCCAATGAGTGAGGGAGTGTTCGCAGAAAAAACTACAGCTACCCTGGGACAAAAGGAAAAGGAAAATTAGGTGTGTGTGTGTGTCTGTATTCATAAGAGTTGTGTGCCCTACTTTATGTATGACCCATAATGAATGTGTGTGTGTGTGTGTGTGTGTGTGTGTGTGTGTGTGTGTCTGTCTGTCTGTCTTCTGAATCCTGGCCAGTGAAGTCAAGCAAAAGCTTTCCAGCACATAAGCTGGAAGAAGAAAATAAATCAGGACTACAGTCCATAAATGAAGCTTTGCACTACTCAAAGCAGAACATATGAGTCATGCACGCCACCACCTGATGGTCAGCTGAAAGGAACAAAAGACCAATCAGGTTCACCTCTTCCAGCGGGGTGGTGTATTTAAGCCTTCGACTTTTCATCCATCGCTGCGGGTTCTACCTGCCACATGCAGCTGCTGGTTGGTTCTGCTGCTTGCTGTCTGATATCAGTTTAAATTCCTGCTAAAAATCAAGATTGTTCCTAATGAATTTACTGTGTAAACCGTTGTTACAGCCAATTTAACCCTCCTGCACTCACCTTAGATTTCATTTTAGCTTACACTTCATAGTTCAGTGATTACTTATTTACTTTGTTGGTCTTTTGCCTTAATTCTCCTTACAGTACACTGTACATACGATGTCAAAATGAAAACTGTGCAGCTTTACCTTCACCACCATGATGGTTCAGGACCAAATTAGAGTAGGTGTGGACCGTACTCCTTGTATTACTTACAGTGACCCATCAACTCCAACCAGGAGTTAGCACTTTGTGACAGTGGCTAGAGGAAACTCCTTAATCAGGATTCAACCGGTTCAAAGGAGAGATGGCGTTAAAGAGAGAACATACAGTAGCACAATATTCAATCAAAGTAAAGCAACAGTAATTGTAGTGTGTGAGATATTAGTGGTAATATTATTGTTAATAACCGTAGCAGAGCCAGACCCCTGATCCAGAATAGCTGGATGTAGGTGAGGAGAATCAGAATAGATTTTAAGTTCTATTCTGGATTTTACAGGGAGCCACCGTAGAGAAGCTTATATGATTCCTCTTGCTAGTATCAGTAACACAAGCTGCAGCATTCCGGGTCAGCTGCTCTCTACCTCCAGCATCAAGAGTCCAAACAGCATCCAGCGTATTAGGGACTTTTCTCTTGCAAAAGGAAAGGTGTTGTTTGAAGAGACTTCTATAGATCTCATCTTCGTGTGGCTTGCCCCAATTAAGTTTTGGGTTCAGCATCTTCCTGGCATCATCACCACTGCCCCAGTGGTTGTTTACAACTGGGGCAGTGGTAACACCCACGTATGGTAAAAATTTGTCTCTTCCACTCATGAAAACAAACTACAACAATTGTTCAAACTGTAATCTTGAATAGACTTTATGTTTGAAAAGTGCATAGTTGGTTTGCTTTCATATCTCTGAGTTCACTGCTGCATCTCTCAGCTTTTATATGGAAGCATCCAGAAATGCCTCCTGCAAGTCCAGGTCACAAGTCTAGAAAAGATTTGATTGGTGCAGCATCAGCTTTGATCCAGGTGATGAAGCAGGTAGTCCCGATCAAGACATCTTTATTTAACAACTAATTACATTTAAAAACTCTCTTTTAAGCCATTGATTTGGGCAATGGCTGGAAGAATGAACCAACCGTGGCCCATTTAGTTCCCATTTAAAGGTGTTACTTACAAATAATTTGTGATTCATCTTCAAATAAAGACATTTGTCGAGTTTCAAAAATCTGTCAGTGTTACGGTGTCCTTTCATAGCCAATATGTATGAATCCTTGGACTTGCACAGTCAGAGCCAGTTTCCCCACTGACAGGCAGAGCAGTGACTCTGCAGCAGCTGGAGCTCTGTCAGGTAGACTTCATCTGAGACTACACAGATCATAGATAGGAAGGTCATTTATCATTGCCCTGCGGCTCAGCTGGGCCATTAATCACATGCACATTATTCTAATCTGTTTGAAGACAGAAGATTTTGATTTCATCTCCTTTATTAATCCTCCAAGAAGGAGGAGTTTTCTTTCCTCCCTCTGGCTGGTTTGGGGTCAGTGGAGGACACCTCTGCAGGTACAGACTGCACTGAGAACAACACATCACTCTAAAGTTGGGGATTTGCCAGCCTCATTAACCACCAGACAAGACTGCAGCTTATGTAGAGGCATCAATACTGCTATCTGTCACAGACTACATATCCACTGGGACTTCTCCTCAGGCTGCCTTTGGTTTCATTGAAAATGAATAGACAGCAATAACTCCTAGGCATTCACAACAAAGAGCATTGATCTGGTCATTCTAGTAGTATCAAGTCTTAAAATTGTATTTTGATAACAATTATTGTAAGAAATCACCAGAGCAGTAAAACAATTTCATGTGATTCCAAAATAAAAGAGGTTTTTTTTTCAATAGTTTGTTGTTGTCCTGTGGAGAAACCTGCAAAATGAGTTCATTAAAAGACAGCAGAGCACCTGAAAGCAAGAACCTGACTTCAATTTCAACCGTAGCCATTCACAACA
The DNA here is from genome assembly GCA_008933995.1 of Datnioides undecimradiatus. Classification (NCBI taxonomy): domain Eukaryota; kingdom Metazoa; phylum Chordata; class Actinopteri; order Lobotiformes; family Datnioididae; genus Datnioides; species Datnioides undecimradiatus. Next base: position 3,631,236 of record WARS01000067.1, on the reverse strand, counting down.
GCAGTACAAGATATATTGTCGGCCTTTGGTTTGAAAGCAGTGAGCAGTTATAATGGGGAACAGGCAGTTAGTTCACATATGGGACATGTTCTGCTCTTGTTTTGACTACAAGTCAAGTCACGTCTCCTCCCTACCTACAGTTCAAACCTGCATTTAGATAATGTTACCGTGTTTGTCTTTGATGCAGTTATTAACACAGTGAAAAATAAGTTTCCTGAGTGGACCACTGTGACACACCATCCAGGCAGGCAAACTCCTACAAGGATCCTGAGAGGAATGTATCAAAGAACAGGAAACTGATTTGTCACACAGCCTAAATAGGTGTTATGGACAGAGGGAGGCTCACTTTGCTTGACTACAAAACTCTATACATGTGTTTTGTTAGAAGTTTTTCTACATTTGCAACCCACTGCTAGTGTAGTTAATACCCCCCTCATAGTAACAGTGTGCAACACTACAGTTAGCTTAGAAACATCAACACAGGTTCTAAAGTCATAGCTAACTTTACTGCAAAGCATGTGGAATATGCCAGCAGCTCTTGATCTCAAGATCACCTCTACATCCTTCATTACATCAGCATTCTTGATGCTGCTTTAAAGACACCAACTGGGTGGAGTGTAAAATAAGCTAGCTATACATTCCAAACATTGTTTTGTTATTGCAGCATACTTGCTGGGTTTAGTTTGCTGAGGTGTACTAATTCACCAAAACGACTGCAAATTGATTTCGACCCAACATCCTAGTTCCCACCAACAACTCACTGTGCTGTGCACCAGAGTACCACACATTCAGGCAAAGCCAGAAAATAGGTGCTCCATGCCAATTTAATGCTGTCTGTGTTTTCTCTGAGGAATGTTACTTTGCTCTCGTGACTAGAAGTTCCTGATTCTTAGATCAAGACTAGACACCCCTGCCCAAACCCCAAGCCTTGCGTGAGTGTGGGGCCGGGTGGCTTCTGAAAGTTGGTTCTCCTTCCAAAGTTAAAGACATGGTGCCATTCCTGATGATTTACCAACATGCTGATGTTGATGTTTGTATGTGTTAGTCCTAGAGTATGTCAATGGTTTAATTTGCTGCGTCAGGACTAAAGGATACAGGGCACAAAGACTGGTTTGTGTTACGGTGCCTGGTGTGGGGTGACACATACTTATGTAAGTTCCCTCAGGCAGACTGGTCTGATGAATGGTCCATTCTGTAGTCAACATGTAGGCAGGTCTAGGGCCTAACTCTACAGCTGCATGAGGCAATTTTAACCAGTTTGCTGTAGTAAGGTAAAACACACTCTCAGAGACTGCGCTGATAAACTGCTGGCTTCATAAAGCTGCCAACAAACCTGTCTCTTCACACATCTGGCAGATGTAGGGGAACATTATCACCTCAATGACGTTGTGCTTGTGTCCAGCTAATGTGTGTCCACCTGACACACATCCGATGCAGCAGATGTGCTCCTATTTTAATCAATACAATTCACACAGTCTAACAGGGTACGTTTTACTCACTAAACACAAGTAAATGTAAGTTTTACAACTGCAGCGATTGTGTGTTGAGATGTGAGTCATTCCGATATATGGGTGACCTGCACCACTGCTGCCCACACTGGAGCACATTAGATTTTGATTTGGCTCAACAGATGGGGTTTTTTTAGCAAAAAATGAGCTCACAAACAAACAAAAACAAACAACAGTGCTTTAAATATTTATTTTTCAAAATCACAATATAGCAGGCACGTTAGGAAAGCTGGGATATATATTTCTACTGAATAACACAACACAAAGGAGTTTGGTTTTGGCCCATGGCCCACCATTCAGTTTCAGTTTTTGCCCCTTGAGGTAAATATTGCGGGCATCCCTGACCTTCACTATAATACTGTGCCAGAATGCACCCAGTGTAGACACAGAGGAAAGTCTGAAGACACTGCTGCAGCTCTGGTAACATGCAGAGCATACTGCAGGCAGGCAATAAGCCACCGTCTGTTTTGCTAACATGTAATGGATTAGTACCGACTGAGGTTCACTGGATCTTTGCAGCAGATGAATGGATATCAATGATTTACGTCACTGTGTGTGGGGAGATGCTACAGAAGAAGAGGTCATTCTTGTTTTTCAAGCTACCCACAGAATTCCACAAGTGTTTGCAGTGATCAAGATCTCAAGTCTGACTTTCAGATTTTAGACAAAACTGTGTCTGCAGATGTTTACAAGTCTTCAACATGTCCTAATACGGTGAAGTTCAGTGAAACTGAGCCTTGATTCTCAAAAGAAAAGAAAGTAATGAATTGTTATGTGAGAATGGTTTCCTCCTTCCAACCTTTAACATGGCACCCGGTGCTAGATGGCGACGTCACTCTTTCCTGTGGGTTCATCACAAGCAACCACATCACTTTAAACATCTGAAAATATGACTAATGCAGGTTTCCTTTATGTTTTGGATTATTTTGCTCATCAGGTTTAGTTGATTGAAAGTCATGTCAGTGGTCTGGCCTGCTGTGCTTTAAATGAAGTCTTTCAAACAGTCTGCTTTCAAAAATGTGGCCTCATGAGTTGAAAGAGTAGCTCAACTATATAATCACCAGTTTCCCATTAATACAATGTCAATAACTTTTGAATAATGAAATCCACTTAGATGAGGTACTTTGTGGCGCCTGCTGTTCATCCACTGAAAGTGACAGAGACAGAATGTCTGTGATGCTGATGTTTAATCAATGCTGAGTAATTAAGACATCCAGCTGCTATTGTGGCTTTACATCTTTAACAGGCTTCTAGTTTCCAATTAAGCTAATTCATGTCAGCTACAACAAACACACGCTGGCAAACCCAGCAGACGGTTCAGGCTAGCAGGATACACACCCTATCAGCACTATACTGGAACATTTCTGTTTAAGGTCTAACACTTTAATTGGAGGCTGCTTTGAGTCCTGTCCTGTTATCCTGTCCCTCCTAATGAAAGTCTGCATCACTATGACTTTCCCTCTATGACATCAACTGGTTTACATAGTTTACCCAAAACAACATTGCATAAGAATCTGAACATGCAAGCACAAACAAACAATTTGAAATGTTTTTCCATAATCAACTACAGAAACCCTTAGAATGCCTTTGCTGTCATGATGGACAAAACTCACTCAAACTCAACTCACAATAGAGGTCCTACAGACATCTCCAGCCTCTGTCTCACCTGAACCATTATCACTTTAATGACAATGTGTCTATCAGAGGATCAGTGGTTCAGTCTCTGACTCCTCAGTTGTGGTGTGTGCTGTGGTGTCCTTGGGCAAGACGCTGAACCCCAAATTGCTCCTGATGCTGCGAAAGCATTGGAATCCTAAGTTTCCTTCATTTCGTGTGAATGGGTGAACGCTGACTTGTAGTGTAAAGTGCTTTGAGTGCTCACAAGACTAGAAAAGCGCTACATAAGTACAGTCCATTTACCGTAAAGTCAATTTGGTGAATATATTAGCAAACAGTTGCCTATTTACACATCCAGCAGACAGCGAGCAATGTTACACTGTCCTTCATTTGGAGTGGTGATGACAAAATGCTGAAAGATGCTGGAATGCTCTGTAAAGATGAGGAGAACTGTCTAGTCAGATAATAATTCTCTGTGAGTGACACAAAGCAAACAGCTGATTTTGAATAAATGAAATTCTAAAAAAAATAAATAAAATGTCTGTATATGGAAAAAAATGATTAGCGAAGCTTTAAATAAACAACACTGCAACCTTTGCTATTCAAACCTAAACCACAGTGCATTGAGCAAGAAATGGATTTTTACCAACTTGCATCATTTCATGGCATTGTTAGTGATTACTGGTATTCATTGCCATGGGATAACCTGACCTTAACTGAATTCTTACCCTGAGTGAGGTCAGTCCTACTTCTGGATCAGAACCTGGAAGTTCTTGTTTCACTTTGGCTCTTTATCAGATAGGCTGACAAGATTTAGTCTGTATTTACAGACTGCGGTTTGTGTTGCTACATTGACGTCTTGATTGCCCATTCTGCAAATTAATCAAAACAGCCCCAAGATAGGGTTATTCTAGCACCATTGTTCTCCCCACAAACTCCACCACATTGCCTCAAAGTTAGGAAAATGACACATCCACACTGTCAGAGTCTTAACTCATTTAGTGTTATGAGATGAGGGATGAGATCAGTTTTACCATATGCAGTCAGGTGGTTGTTGGTGCAGATAGCCAGCAGTTAACTGTGCCTTCAGCACCTTTAACTGAACAGTAACTATCTGACATTCTACCTTAGCATCTCAAGCAAGCCAGGGCTCCCATGGGTGCTTTCACCAATCTCTGCCATTCTAAGTGGGTCAGTGGGTCCAGTGCTCTCACCAGTAAAGTGCCGTCACTGCAGCACATGCAGAAAGATATTGAGCAGCAATTAGCAGAGCTGTCTTATCAGCTCCCAGCTAATAGATCTGCGCTCTAACCCGCCCTGACAGAGCGGACCCCCGGGTGCTGCAGCGTTTACCTATACTGCTCTTTCTTACCTACTTCCTTTGCCTTCTTTCTTCCAGTAGCACAGTAATATCTGAGTGGTGTGTATGTTTGTGTATATCATCAGTGCTACACAGTTCACTGCAGCATCACACATCATGCAGCCAGACAGAGCAGGAGGGTTAAAGTGAGGTCACAGTGAGGACAGCTGAGAGCACTGTCCATATGGAGGGAGCGGACGCTGAGAGAAAAGCTTTATGAACATCTTTGGCAATATTTCCTGTAAAGATTCATGTGCAGAATGTTTGAACCGCACCTGTCTGGCATTTTTCCTCTGCTCCGGGACACATGTTTCATTCTTGCACTGTGGAGCTGCTGCTATGTCTTTGTGTGCGTGTGTGTGTGTTTCATTCATGATGAGCATCAGCATCAGATGTCTGCTTAATCTAGCTGCCAGAGAGCAATCAGAGGAGTCAGACATGACATGAATAATAATGCTGTTCAGAGTTAGACTCAAATGATCTTTTGAATGGTGTCCTCATCTATGTATGGACTATTTTAAAATAGTTTCAGTGCTAATAATTATATGTCATTGAACTGTATGTATTTGTGTTTCATTCATGATTCCTCACTGCTTTTGTTGTTTTGTTGTTTTTTTGTTGTCCTTGTGTTGTTTGTTTGTATCCTGCTTCAGGGATATGGCGTCTGATAACTAGTCATGACAATAAATGAAGAGAATTGAAATGAGAGAGAAAGCAGACAGACAGAAAAGAGAGACCCCGCCCTAGAAAAGTCTACAGCATAGGACTGCTGCAGTAAGACAAAACACACACGCGCACACACACGCAGATATACACACTAGCACTCGCACACATATCCATGCACACACGTACACTCACACACACGCATGGAGGAGGAACAGAGCAGTGCGAGTGGGAGAGGGTCCCCACCCCTGTCTGTCTACATTGCAGCAGTGCTGCAGTCAGACAAAGGGGAACAAAGGTTTCATAACAGGGCGGCAGCCAGTGTTACAGCAACCCCTAGTGGTCCAACGCTGAATACCAGAACAGTGCTTCAGACCCACCACTCACAACATCCAGGTGGGAATATTATGTCAATATTTGGATATTTGATCAGATCATTATAATGTTAAGCAAAGATGTTGATCATAAGTTATATTATGCGCAGGGACTCTGACTCTGTCAAATTAACCGATCAAGTAACTATTTCCAATTAAAAGACCAAACATCAGCATTTAGACCACAGGGTCTCCAGAGCACTGTGTTCTATTGAGAATGACAGGACAAGCAGCTGAGCACATGGTTAGTGGTGCACTGCAGGGGAGTGAAGGCAAACGCTCCGTCACTCCTCTGTCTCTGACTTTGTATGTGCCTTTTATGTAAAGTTGCAGTGCAACATCTTTGAGCTAACATTCTCTATTCCCTGCCTGATGTTGAGAACTTCACATTGTAATGATGGTGGCTGTGTATGATTTTGCAGCTGAGGGGAAAATGGAGTGTGAGATGAACAGGCTGATTGTATTGGGGCATTGTACTGTACTGCAAAGCTGCAGAGCTTTTGATTTAACAGCTTCAAGTACAGTCCAGTGCTCACCTATGGTCATAAGCTCTGCATAGGGAGCTAAAGAATAAGACTGGGGATACGAGCAGCTGAAATGGGTTTTCTCTATATGGTCGCTGGGCTCAGACTCAGCAACAGAGCGAGGATGGAGAGAGGAACTCAGACATCTGATAGAGCTTGGAGTAGAGCCACTGAGCCTTTGCATCTTAAGGAACCAGTCAAAGTGGCCCAGGCATCTGATTGGGATCTTCCAGCCTTCCTTTAGTGGAGAGATTTGATGTCTCATCCGGTTTGGGAACGCCTCAAGTTCCCCCAGGAGGAGCTTGAAAACACTGCTTAAAAAGGGGTCATCTGATTTTCCTCATGTAACCTGCTGCAACCACAACCCAACAAGAATGAGTGGCAGAAAATGGATGGATGGATGGATGGATGGATGGACGGACGGACGCTCATTGTTTATTAATATTTATTTCTCATGGTTACACACAGCTGAAAAGTGTGCATATTTGAATGTATGAATGACTTTTAAAAAGTTTGGTGGGCAGGCTAACGGAACTGTTTTCAGCCATTCTTTGTCCCAGCAGAAGCCCTTGTACGGTTCAGACACTAAGCTGGATTTACCTCATAATATAGCATTATATCAGGCATCATTATTCTAGTATGTAAATGTATGGCTTTGATAGAAGTTGAGACTTCTCCAGCACCTGATGTTTAATTATTTTGTGAGTCTATAGGAATATACTGTAAGTGACAGCCTGTTCCTAGTACCTAGCAAGTGATGCATGATAAACCATCTGCTGTTTAACTTTCCTTTGGCAGCCATTAAAAGCTAAATGTAAGTTGCTACGTGTACGTGCTATAATTTTGCAACTTGCACAACTTGCAACTCTGTCACTCTGTTTTATCAAAAACCGTCTCCTCAAACATTTTTGCTTTGATAATAATTTTGCTCCAAAAGCGATTTTTGATTTATTATATTGCAGTGCATCAGATCTTTGACTGCAAACAGTACTGTAGACAGCTCCTGCAACTCCTCCTCAGGCACTGTGTACACTGTGTCTCCATACACTGGAGACATAATAATGTAGTTTAGAACGCCTGATTCACATAAATGACTCATTATCAGGCTTCTACGGAGATTGACAACACGCCGATCATCTGAATCAGGTGTCTCTGAAGAGGAGAAACATTTAAAACATGCAGGTCAGTGGGTCCCTGGGACCCAGACTGAGAAACACTGGTGTTGATGAAGGACATAAATTCTTCAGTTCTTTCTTGATCACATTTGTTTGAAATCTGGCTTTATATCCAACCCTGCTGCTTGCTTTCCTCTCTTATTTGGCAGGTAGCTCAACAAGATCACTAAGAGCTCTTGGTGCCTGAGGTCGTAAGTTGGTGCAGACTGGTCACTAATAGAAGCATCTAATACACAGTTATTCTGCTGTGCTTGGTGATAACTTTGGTCCAGACGGTTCTGTTGATGGATGCTCCTGTATTTCTCATCCGTCCACTTCCTCATCCTCAAAAGCCCAGCCCTGGTTCACTGGTGCGCAGCAGCTATAACTCTACTTCATCTTCTTCTTCTCCTCCTGATGGAATTCTGCTTTCTAGGTCCCGTCCCATGCAAGTGGTCCTTTGTGTGCTGAAAGTTCTGATAGTGGCCCCACAGGAACCATCTAAAGTGTTAAACTTTGAAAATCCAACTTGGATAATATACACACAAACCAACACACAAATTGATGACACATCACAAGTTCGCAAGCTGCAAATGGTTCAAATTAGTAAAACAGTGCAGGGGTCAGATTAGAATACTTGGGAACTGTGTGCGTGTGTGCGTGTGTGTGTGTGTGGTTTTGTTTCGACGACCTGACATCATCTGGCCAGGATTAAGAGAAAAGAATAACAAAGACACTGGTGTTTTTTATTATCTTGATGTGGGTGATGGGGTACACAGGCAAGTGTCTGACATAGGGCTTATAGGAGTAAGAGGGTGTGCTGGTGGTGGTGGTGGTGGAGAATCTGGTCTTTATTGGACAACGGTGTTTTTGTCATTGCTCTAAATCCAAGCTTGGCTTTGAGGACTACAGTGGCAGGATTGCAAATGCACTGTAAGAAGTCAACTAATGGCCTGTAACACCGATCCTGCTGATGATCATTACACTCACAATGCTCACAACTGTATCAGCTAACAGCTCCTGCAAGCTTAGAAGCTTTAGGAGCAGCAGGCACAGTTCCATGGCAACGTGACAACACCTCATATATACATTACATAGAGCAAGCAAGATTTGCATTTAGAGTGATAGCCCATATTGTTATATACATGTTTAAACCTGTGCATCGTAAAATATCCATAATGGATGATAGGAGTTTAAATTATGCGTCTCCTGAGGTGCAGTCAGCTGTGTGAAAAGGAGAAGAGCAGAGGAGAGACAGTGAGCCGGGTGAGTTCAGAGCCAAGGATGTCTGGGATGACTGTGCTGAACTCCGAGCTGTCCTCAAACAGAATCCTTCCACGTGTCCCTGGGGAGCTGAGGTGTTGCTGGACTATATCATCCACAGATCTGTTTGCCCAGTAGGTGAACTGCGGGGGGGTCCGGCAGGGGTCCTGTGATGTCCTTCAGATGGGTCACCACCAGTATTTCATGACAACAGACATCAGAGCGACAGGGCTTTAGTGTTGTACTCCTGTAGGTGAGGGTTCCTCACAGATCCACCATGACTCTTTTAAAAGTCAAGAGTTATATTATGTTCATGACTTTGGGAATCGCTTTTTGAAACAATGACAAAGACACCCAGAGAGGCTCCTTGATTCATTCATGCCATGACATGACACGTTCTACCCTGATTCAATGCTCTCTATCACATGATCACACTTTTGTAATTTGATGATTTTGTGATGTTGGAGCGTGTGAGGGACTCCAGTGCTTGCCTCTTCCTGCAGTAGACTGAATTCAGGTCATCGGCCAGTTGATGGGACACTTCAGTGGTGACGTCCTGCGAGCCTCTCCACGCTAACACAAGGCCTGCTGGCTAATAACCTGTTTTTAGCTTTTCAGTGCAGACCTCTTTGCTACTCTGACCTCCTTCGCCTTGTTCAAGGTCTAACCGTACAAGTTTCTCTCCCATCTTCGGCCTGAACCATGGCTTGTCGTTGCTCTATGTGCAGAAGGTTTAACTGGAAACAAGCCTGTGAGAAAAACTGTTTACAGTCTATGAAAATAGTCTCCAAGTAAAGACTGCATTCTTTCTTAATGTGCGATATGTGTACAAAAACCTTCATAAATCATAAACAGATTGTGCCTGCCATAGTTTTCCCCCGAAGCAGTCTGCTTGGAGGAGCTGGAAATCCGGCAGATGTAGCAAAGTGTGCGGGATTTGATCACAAGCCAGGTTTTGGTAAAGTGTAGGTCAGCAGATCTGAAGAAGTCTGTTCTGCTCTGCTGAGAAACAGCAGGTCTTCTTCTCGTTGGCCGGAGTGGACATTCGCCAGATGAACTAACGGGAGCTCAGTTCGAATTTTCCACTGTCTCAGTTTAACCAGACCTCAGGAACTGGAGAACTGCTGCTCTTCCGACTCGAAGCGGGCTGTCAGGTTCAGTGAAAAACGAGTTTGAGCAGTGGATAGTCTCATGTTTCATCGTTTCCTTACTGATGGATGTGATCAGAAAGAGAGAGCTAAAAACAGAACAGAGCACTCAGGAGCAGCCATAACTTTGGGGCCAGACATAGTTGTGCTTGGTTTGGTGTGATTATGGAGGAGGGAGAGGAGACTTCTGAAGGATCAGTACAGTACAGTGACTGGAGCGTTGTATCTGCTGAACTGAAAACGAAAACCCACCCAGAGAGACGTAGGAGAAAGAAGAAGAACACACATGCACTGACATCACAGCAACGTGGCATAAAGGAGTAATACACAGTTTTTCCACAGTTCAGCTCAACTTGACACAGTTTTCTCTACACTGTAGGTGGGATTCTTAGGCTGATTGTCTCCAGCAATGCTGGAGGAGACTGCCAATGTATTATCTTCAACATGACACAAACACACAGGAAAAACGGGTTTAGCCTTTCTTTTTCCAATCCTGACATCAGCAACTATTATACTTATTATACTTATATATATACTATTCTAAAATCTGGGAGGGAATAAACGTCTTTACAGGACGGGATATCTGTGCCATAAAGGTACCTCACTGATCAATCAGAGGTCTGCAGTGTTTTCACTCCACCATGTAGTACCAGCTTAGCTCGCATGGAACTAGGATTTTCCTCATAACTGCTGAGTTTTTAGAGAAACAGTCAGAACGTTTTTGTCGCGACACATTGTAAAAACTCTCAGTGAGCACAAGGTTTTAATTATTATTTTTACATTTTGGTTAACCCACTGTGTTTATGCTCCAAATTCAGTCTGATTAAGGCACGGTAATTAAATTAAAACAGAGTTATTCCTCCACCGACTCTAGGCAGACTTTAGAAGAAAATATGGTGAATGCAATGGATTCTCTTAAAGTCCCCAAATGTACCACATCAGAAGAACTCCCTCATACAAGTGGCTGCAGAGTGCGGCCCAATGTTTGCCCGTTGCAGTCTTATACTAACTATATAAGTATGGCAAAAACTTATAGATCTAATTTTAATGAGAAAAAAGCTCTCCCACAGACATCTGGCTGACCGGCGGTGTTGTAAAACAGTATTTATCACGTGGTATTCATTTGCCAGAGACTGAATTCTCACTGATGAGAGACAGGCAGACAGACGTGTGTTCATGTCACACATCCCTGACAACCCAGCTCACATATTTGTGGTTTCCTGCAAAACTAGAATGTGGCCAGACTTAAACATATACTGTATTCAGGTGTCCAGTTTAATGATTGAAAATGTTAGAGATGAATCTAATTGAGTTATGCTGAGAGGGGTGCGCAGTAAAACTAGGCTGGAAGAGGGCTGTGTTCCTGTGGATGAAGCAGAAAAACAAACGCTTCCGTGAACTTTCATCTGATCCTGCTCAGGCCGTACGCAATGCATAAAGAAAAAACACCAAATCTGCAGGGAATTGATAATATTCAGTGTTAGCTTTGAGGTGTTTAATGAGATTAGGTGGCATTAATCATTGAACCGGTACCTCTCTCATCACCCTAATTTAGGAAGATCGTCATTTTGAAAGGATGAACCTTCTGCTCGAACAGATATATTTTGGCTGCAGGGCTTTGACTTTAAGCTTGTCATACTGGAACAGCAGGGCCTTGGCGGCTGGCATGCACTCTTTCAGGGACTTAATCCATGTTACAGTTGGCTGGCGCTCTCCTTCCCACCCCGCATCTTCTGCTCTATGATCAGGCTGCATGACAGACAGAGACACTTCCTCCATCCCTGCGTGTCTCTATCTGTTGAGTGGCAGGAAGAGAAGACTGGCAAAGTGCTATTAGTTAGCTTTTCAAAGAAAACAACAAGCCACTTCTCTTCACTTCTATTCCAATTTCTATTCTTAGTGTAATGTATTCCAATTCATAATTCTTTCTGAAGAGTAAGAGTAATTTTATCTGAGTTATCTGGAACAGTGCAGCCAGGATAATGAAAGCACTCTTAGAGCTGTCCAAAGCAGCAGGGGGGGCGGGTTCACCACGCTGTTAGCTTTGTTGCTGGGCTAGTAACATTTCTGGCTACAATATCCTGCTGGTTGCAAAAATATTATTCATCACAGCTGAATTATGGAAAGAATCTACTGCCCTCCTGCTTCTTCACCAGCTTCGCTTTCACCAGCCTTGACCTCTGCGTCTCCTCTTACTGCAGACAACCCAGGAGCAGTGTTCACATCAAGGAAATGCTTTATGAGGTGCCATGGGAGTTTAGGCGGGACAGCTTGGCCCCTGATCTTTGTTTAACTACGTTTTGTGTCGCTTCATTATTATATATATTTATTTATTAGATTTATTTAATCCATTTGTGGGTGTAGGTTGGCATTTTCTGTGTTGTGCATAAGAGGCTGCATCATGTATTGAATGTTATTTTTGTCTCCGTGTCTTAGAGTTGTGTTTTCTGTGCCCTACTTGCTAAAAAAAAACACTAAAATTACTGTTCAGAAACAGACGGCCAGGCTTGTTAGTCAATCCGTCACAAGTGTACAGCATTAAGCTGTGCGTTACCTCAGACCCCGTCCTCCCATTTACAGCATTCTGTCGTTCCTTCAGGAGCCTGTAGAAAGATGAGAGACAGAGTTCACAGCGAGTTCACTGGCACTCACTCCGACTCTCTCAACTCTCTTTCATGTCCTCGCAGCGAGGCGGCTGCAGTAAATGCAGTCTGTTTGAACAGGGCTGTCTGCATAATGAGCATTTTTATATTGACTTCTCTCGCTGTTTAATATAAATATTCTATTACCCAAATCTATAAGTGGTCTGAAACATACCCAATCAGGCTGTCTTTATCAGTCAGCAATGGCTCTGACATATTGTATATCAATTCTACTTCACAATTCTGCAATATAGAGTAATACAGATGTTAAACTGCATTAAAATTATTAAAGAAGATATATGTATGTTTGTATGTATGTATGTATACAGTGACTAGGAACATGAGGAAGCTAGTCATCAAAACAAAACAATGCAAAATGAGCATAAATGAGCCGTATTCATGCATCCACCGCCCTCTAGTGGTGCTGTTGAACATATCATTTGTTAAAGAGCACAGACAGGCGTGAAGGGATGGCAGCTTTGGTGTGCCACCGTGCCTGACGTGACCAAGGCACTGTAATCTGAGTCAGCGCTGTTTACAGTGGCTCAACAGCAAAAGGTGAAGGAAATTTGAAAAGTTAAAGCAAAAAACAAGAATCTTTTAAATTGCAATATGCAGAAAACATAAAAAGGAAAGTGCATTTTATTAGGCTATCAACAGCAGTAACAATGAGTAATGCAATACATTTCCCATGATGCAACTTCATATCTCTTCATAAGGCCTGTCTTTCAAACCTGCCATGTACATGTCGTCTGCAAGGCCAGGCAGAGTTACAGGCGACAGTATCAGCCAGCCTACATACACATGACACCGGCTTTAACAGAGCCAGTCTGAAAGGCCTGTGTAGCGATTGTTACAAAAAGCATATCAGATAACTTAAATCATTCATGTAAAGTCAGATTGTTGATGTACTGATCAAATATGATCTTTAGGGTACTAATTTGCAAGAGTTTGCAACTGCTGATGTGATTCCACCATACCTTCACACTGTAAACTGTTTTTTCCTTAACACTGATTAAGGCTGATTGTTTTATTTCACATCTGCCTTCAGTGCCAAATTACACTGGTATCTTAATCCTAAATCAGTATAACCCAGCATCCTAGGGAAATACAGCAGAAATATGATTGAGAACTTAAATCATCATTTAGTGAAACAATGAGCCACTGTTTTGAATCTCAGTTTTAATAACCAAATGTCAGTAACCAGGAGCACATGTTTTTTTCGTGTCTGAATATACATTTTAGAGATTCACCTGAATTCCAACTTCCATCTTTCAATGCCAAATGTTTTGGGCTGTGGAATCTCTGAGGGGAGTGACAGAGGGCGTGCTCGCTGGCATATCATCAACTGAAAGAGCTGAGTGCTGGTTATTGGTGACCCGCTTCATTTCTCTCACTGTGAATCATGCACACAAAGTTATGTGGTTATGTTTAATGTAAACATCAGCTTATAATACGATCAAATCTGGGATAAGATTCCTAATTGGGATAATTGTCCCACTTGCCCAAAATATTAACCCAGTACAGAACCCACAGAACCCATTACACCAGCCCCTTATTGCAAATGTTTGCTCTTCACAGCTGGTCAGCTGCCTCTGTGTTCCACCGGGTCTCTGGGACAGCATTCAGGTCTACAGGACATTTGGCTGTTCCAAGGTCAGGGATGAGATGAGAGCTTGAGGGGATGAAAGTTTTGCTGTTGCTGGTCACAGAGTCTCAGAGAGGCCAAATCAGTGATGTAAACATGTTGACATGTCTTGTGTCCGGCTTGATTTTTTCACTCACTCTCATTTTATTCCCACTGTGTGATTTATATTAATTTATTGTAACAAAATCAGTTCGTGCACACTTGGTTTATATTTTTGACAGCAAACACAGACCACACACACACATCAGAGTTATTATACACACACACACAGCAGCAGAGCTGAACTGCAGCTGCAGAGCGAAGTCTAGACTGAGTCGTACTTCCCTGCTGTTCGGTCTCTGCTGTGTTTGGTTAAATCTTTTACAACCAATTTATCTTCATTTTAGCAGGCCTACAGCAGAGGCTGCTGCCTGAGGCTCAGCATAATTGGACTACAGTCTGTATAATGGAGCCTTCCCAACAGGAGAACGGCACAGACACTGAGCTGGAGTTACACAACGCAGAATAGAATGCACTTACTGTACTACACTCCACTGATGCCACTGCCTGCTATCAGAGGATGCTCAGTCTGATTTCCATATTTACAGTGCACCCCATGCAGCAGCTGGTGAGGTCTGTGTGGAAATAACAACAGCATGCTCCCTCCACTCAACAAATTCTTTCAGGGTCCCCTTGAACAAGTCATTGGATCCCAAATGCTCCTTTGGCCACCACTTTAAAACTGATTTCTCTGTCAGATTAAACCTCTCATTTGATGAGGAGGCACAGATCAAGTGAGGTGATAGTGACTGTGTAAAAAATAGGTGGTGATTGGTTAAAAATTGACCGTTTCAATTAAAAAAAACAAGAGATAACAAGTGCAGAGACTGATAAAGACTGTTTCTGTTGTCTGGATACAACAATGGGAGTTTGAACAGGAATCCTCTTTTATACCAGTTCAAGTTCGTTGCTAGGCGTGGCATGTTCTCTATAGTTTCACTTTATAATGAAGTTGCTGATTATCTTACAATGCACACTGCTGCTGCCTTCCAAACCACCTCCTATACCAGCATTTGGCTGAAATGTAGTATGCGTTATCAAACGTTAGCAAAAATGTGAAAAATGCCTCGTTGTTGCACTGATCTGTGAGACTGTATGCATTGTGTAGCATGCATCAGACCAGTCTACCTCACCTATTGTATCCCAGCATGCAAAGTGTTTGGTAAATAGTAAATGGATTGCACTTATGTGGCGCCTTTCTTGTCTTCTGACCACTTGAACACCACATGTCAGCATTTACTTGTTCATACACATATCATCAGCCTAATAGCATATCTGCCTAACTCATGTTGGATTGAATTTGAGTTAGGCAGATATGCTATTAGGCTGATGATATGAAACAGGCATTTTATTTTCACATCAATGCATTAGCATGGCATTGCTTACTTCACTTAATAAAACAGATACTGGCCAAACGCAGCCATGCACACTGCAGAATAAACTGCAGCAGATAGGTGCATAAGGTGCATGTTGCTAGCTGTTTCCTGTTTCACGCTGAAAGAGTTTATCTTTAGGTTTTCTGTTTTCCCACTCGCTTTGTGTCCTCACCTGTCTCCACATCTGCACCTCATTCTATAATCAGCCTTTCTAAACATGTCATATACACTTAGCAGTTAATTTCCTTTGTGCCATGCCAGATCATTAGGTTGTGTACCAGCTGTGTCCAGCGTCTGAGCCTGCCTGGTGTTTTCCACTGAACTTGCTTTATTGGACTTTGGATTTTCTGCCTCTTCCCAGAGGATTGTATTGGACTGTCTTTGACCATTATATTTGCATATAATTGAACTGCAGCAGCTTCTCTGTCCACTGCACCAAGGTGGATGTTTGCAAGGTAAGTAGTTTATTTAACACAAGTTAAGCTGTGCATTACCTCAGACCCCGTCCTCCCATTCACAGCATTCTGTCGTTCCTTCAGGAGCCTGTAGAAAGAATCAGCTCTCGCGATATATTTAATGATTTAATCACTTCCCAGTCATGAAAATTAAACAATCATACATTTTACCATCAACACAGGCTCTGCATCATTTCACTTCCAAAGACAAACTTTATGGAATCTGGCAAGTGTGGAAAGAGTTTGTTCCAGACCTGACTGACTGTAAAGTGAACTGTGTGGCCTTGAAACTGAATGTACCTGAGAGGGAGAAGCTCGGTTAAGTGTCATTACTTATTTTGAAATAGACTTCTTGCCCTAAGGACAAGTACACATGTTGGCACAACTTAGTGGCAATAAGGTCCACCACTTTTGATCTGCTCCCACCTGAGGATGTCAAACCTTTGAGGTGTCATGGGGACTTTGTGATTGTCTGCCACAATGAATTTTGAACAGTTGTACTGGAGTACCCTAAACACATGTCTTTGGGCTGCTTGACTGCCACTGTTGCCTCAGAAGATCTCTCTGGAAGAGTTTGTGCAATATGTTCTCTAAATTAATAATGACAAGAAAAATATACATTGTAATTAATCACGGAAAATTATAAAGTAAATATGTTGATATAGATATTTAAAATTTCTTAAATATTGTTCTACATCAGTCAGCCATAGTGGGAAGGCAAGGGCCTTATCAACATGTGCTGCAGCTTGAGACAGGTTTCACAGAAAGTGTGGACATTGATAGAGATGAGCAGCTTTTCTCTCAGTTTCACATCTAAGATGTGAGACAGGGCTGAGTTCAGAGGCCACACTGTGCAACACAACATTAAACACATTCATAAGAATGAATGATGCCATCTCAGACCTGTAGGTCTATTCCCACCAAACCATTCAGCCGTTGTGGGAATATGGGTCAAACTCCCCCCGGGATTCTCCTCAGAGCTTATATCAGGGAAGGCCGATCTCCTCACCAGCAGACTGGAACCTGGGGTCATTTTCAGGTGCAGCCACTTTCAGCAGCCTCAGAACAATACTACCCTGCCATTTCCTTCCATGGAAGACAATCCTTAACTCTTCCTGTAACTGAGAAGTAGAAGACAATACAGCAAATATATTAAAAGGCAAATAAGCCTACTTACAAAATCAGTACATGCCTTTTTTTATAGTCAAAACAGTTCAAAATATGGCAAATATGAAGAATTCTATCACAAATCCAAAACTGGATTGCTAAAACTCAAATTTGTGCTGTTAGCAAGCATAGAAGAGCCCCATAGACAGTGGGCCTTTGATAAATTGGAATTAACAGAGTAGATGATACTATACTGAAATCACAGGTTTGACACTTACGTCTCTGATTTCTGGTTTTAAGAGGGAGAAGCTCATGTTCAGACATATTAAGTCAACCTTTAAAGGCCAGGGAAATAACACCTTGGAATTCTCAATTTACAATTTTAAAATGCATACATGCACCATTAAAGCATACAAAAGGGTATTTATGCCTGTTATCTTGGCTCCAGACACGCATCTGCATTACAAATTTGTCTATACAGGTATGGCAGGTCCACAAAGTGAGGGTGCTGCTGAAAGATCTCAGCTACTGTTGGTGACTTGACATATAAAAGGTGCACTAACACACAGTCAACATTCTAGACACACATGCGCTGATCTGCCAAAATCACTGAAAGTTCAGCCAAGCACCATCTTTGACCACTAGGGGGAACTCTAGGCCTGTCCTTAAAATCCAGTACATTATTCCAACATATAGCTATAGTTAACATCAAACAAATTACCTTTGTTGTCATTTATCAGCTGCAAACTTAGTGACAGCATCTCCACATTCAGAAAAAAACTTAACTTCAACTTAACTTACTTACTTACTTACCTGGTCAGGGCCACAGTTAAACTACTGCTAACCACAGACCTGCTGCAAATACAACAAGTATGTTTTAAGGACAAAGCCTGAGAGTCACCCAGAATAGACACAGTACTCTGAGGGGAAGGGAGACGCACACTCCACCAATAACACACACAGATAGCTGTCATGGAGTGACGCCACAGGAGCTGATGAAGAAAAGAAGAAAAACACACCGGCTCATCAAACCACACTGTGTTTTCACCTGTCAGGTCCGACAGGCTGAGAACAGCATTCAGAACCAATTCAGTACCTGAACTTCCAAAAACAAACAGGTACAGCTACCACACCACAGACACCATCACGCAGACCCCCCAGGTATCTCAACACAACCAGGAAGATGCAGGATTCAGACAAAGGTGTCTCATGATGGGAGATTTAAACATGAACTGATGCCCACCTTAACTTCACATGAGCTACAAGTTAAGAGCAACCCTGCAGCAACTTTAAGACATGCTGGGGCCATACTCAACAAAACTATCTATCACACAGTCCTTGAGTTCAAACAATAGGGTCAAAAGTGTCAAGTTAGCATTCAGCAAACAGCTGCAAACTGGGCTCAGAGCAGCAAAACTCATATTTCCAGCTCAGAGCAGAGCAGCGCGGTACACCTCATCATCACCGAAATACATCGAATTCCCCCAACAATGAGACATTTGTGTTTAGTGTCATCTTCAATTTGACACTAAAAGAGTATATGAACATCAAAGTGCAATAGACTGGAGGCACTGTTGCACTTGATGCACTTGAATATTATCCATTGTAATGTGGCAAGATATGAAAAGAGATTTTTTTTTTAGAAAATATGAAAATTGAAAATTCTCAAGTGAGAATTACTGTTTGAATATTATTATTCTGTATAGTGGACTGTGCATTTCATTAGAAGAGTATTTTAATATGGTCATGGAATATGTTTAAGATGGAAATTCAAATAGGGTTTCAGCATGGGTTGATATGGTTACCATGTGGGCTTCAACATGCACGGAAGCGGTTTTATTAAATTGTGTAGTGACGTCAGATATTCAAAGATACTTAATTGAGGGAAGGAGCGTGTTACCACCTCAGAGAGGGTTGCTGTGATTCGAGTCTTTCGTCCTTTTTGGCCGCTCCCAGCGCCAGTACCGCCTGCTGAACGGGTCCTGCAAACGGCGGCTCCCCCTGACCCCGGTCCCCGTCAGTGCCGCTGGCTGCTGCAGCGAGCTCGCACCGCGCGGATCTTCCGCAGCATGGGGACCACCGGCCAGTGAATGTTAGTGACTGCAGCATGATGGATCTATGACACACACCGCAGCTGTCCTGCTTACTGAACCAAAGACACTTCACTTCCCTTAAACCGACTGGGATTTCCTAACTTTGAAGTCAGGATGACTTTCTTCTTGTTTATCATGTTAATAAGCGTGTGGAGCTGTCCATCCGTGGAGTCAGGACGCGGGGACGTTTACACAAACCACTGGGCAGTGCGGATCACAGGTGGTCAGCAACAAGCTGATAGGATCTCTGCGAAATATGGATATTTGAACTTGGGGCAGGTAATCACAGTTGATTTGTGCTGATTTCTTGTTCGGCAACTGCACTGATCGATGCCTTATGTTTACATTACAACATCATACCATGAAACAGCTGTCAGCGCTAAGTTGAAAGTTATGATCAAACCACATTTTAAATATAAGCTATAAATGTATTGCAGAAGATGCGACTGACTTAATCCTCTTCTGTGATATTTTAACATATACTAAAATATAAGAACCACTCTCTAACCACCTTTCTTTTAAAGGTTTCAGCTAATGGTTTTCACTACTTATTTAATATGTAACACATAATGAGAAGCCATTAATGAGAATAACTTATGAGTTTCCCCTGCTGGTGTTTAACCTCCTCCAGCTGGACTCTTGCTCAATCCTTTCGATTGTAACTACAGTAGCTCATCAGACACATTCCAGGACAAATATGTATAATTATATCCAGACTTAGTTGTTCACAAAAGAAAGTATGACTGCATTACTGCTGAGTGAAGGAAAAACATCAGCCAAAATGTGTTTTTTAGTGGAATATAGCTGATAAAAAATGATATATGTACATATAATATATATCCAGTATTCTGGACATACAATAGTTAAGAAATGACAGCAGCTCCACCTACAATAAGGATATCACATGAATCGAAATAACGTGGTTTAAATAAGGACATAAAATCAGTCACATGTGTATTATGTGTGTTCTGAGTTGCCTGCAGTCATTTAAAGGTGTTTTCATATGCACGCAGTATATCAGTTTGACACAATGGTTATTTCATATCATGTATTCTCTTAAAAGTAGGTGTCGTCTCATGTTTGTAACCTGGTTTTAGTTCACATGGCTGTTGGTGATGATAATGATGAAAACCTTGTAGGTCTTTGCATCATTTGTGGTTTAGAAGGATGCAAAACAAAAAGTCTGCAGACAGCGCTCTGTGCTGTAAGTTGTCAATAAACCTTTAGTTATTTGTTAATTTTAGGTTAAGATTTATTTTCTCAATATACTATAAACCCCTTTTAATTTTTGCCTTATTTGAAAGTGTTACTGAAACCCCTCTTCTTTTAGGTACAGGACAAGCCTGCAGTCTGTAAAAGAGAATAACAAGATATATGTGGTTTGAGGAGCCAGGATGATAACAGATGTAGTAGGAGGAATGGTTTGAGTCAGTAAGTAGACTGGGGTCTGGAGAATATGTCTGCAGAGTGCCAGCTGCACACATGTGCTGAGAATTCTGTTCACATTGTTGGTGCAAAGTTGAGAAGGAGCAGGCATATTTATGAAGTGACATCATGGGCCAAATGTGTTTAGATGTAGAACGTTTGATAGAATCACATTTTTTAGAACACGTCAGTGTAGAAGGCAGTTGATAACAGTAGGCAGAATATTTAGAATTTAGCTTGTTTCAGTGGAATTGTTGTAAATTCTCTTGATGTTGCTGCTGGATGTGTTTGGTCAGATAGGAAGTCTGGAGGACCACTACCATTTCCACCACAGCAGAGTAGTTCGCAGAGCTGCGTACTCTTTGAAGGGCCCCCACAGCTTCATCCATATGGACCCAGAGGTGAGTCTGGGATCAGTCAAGTCAAAACATACAGCAGAGGAGATATGGTCACATGGTTCCTCTTGTCTGAAGCCTTCCAAGCAGACTCGCCAACTCCAGACATAGTTTAGAGTACCACACTGGCAGCAGTTCACATACTTCTGTCATAACTGTGTTTTTCCATTTCATCGGTTTATTCAGTGCTGTGGACACCTTGTAATATCAAAATATTTTTGAAGAAAATTCCATAATTCTATCAGATTATACCCAACAGCCACATTCATAAGAGGAAACAGGTTTACTCAGATGGGTTTTAGTTGAAAATGAAAAAAACAAAACAGGAACTATTGTTTGCTTGCTGTTTATCAAAGGCAGACTCACTCTGCTCCAATGCTGCTAAAAGAAAAACAGACGTGTCATATGATTTAACGTAAAACCAACTGTTTTGGTGTAAAGCCTTCAGTGGAGCATATGAGACAGCAGAGGACACATGATCCAATCAACAATCAAGGGAAAACATAATAATTACAAATTATGTTTTGATGTATTAGATAAACAATAAAAAAAATAGGCAACACAAAACACAAAACCAAAGGGCAAACTGATTGCTCCACAGTGCTCCTAGTGGTCAAAAACTCCACAGTGCACCTTTAAGTTTGTCTGTCTGTAGCTCCTCTTTTTCAGACAGAGGGAAAACAAACCACTGAATATTGTCACACATACACATTTTCATCATCCAGAATAGGATGATTGACATAAAGCAGTTTAAACTTAGATACTTAGTTAAAGCCTTAACTGTCACTGTGTTCTTGCATTCCTTCAGATGCTCGAGTGTCCACCAATGCTGGAGTGAAACTCCACAAATATTTTGTGGACATGACTTTGGCAAGTTGTTTGACTTGTTTCTCTCATGTCTGCAGATGTAGTGCAGGTCCCAATCATAAATGTCTAAATATGAAAGTTATTTGGAGTTTTATCATAGCAGATGACAACCATTGTTGTCCTCAGTCCATATGGCAGCGTTCTGACTCTTTGTCCTGAAGGTGTTCAGCTCTTCTCTTGAGTCTGTATTTGTATTTGCTGGTTCATGCGAATTACAAAGTTTTAGATCTGTTCTTCTTATCCTACCGTCCTTGGTTTAAATCTTACCTGTATCTACCTACTTACCTTCACCTGTTCACATCTTTATCAACAAGCAAGCACAACAAAGATACACAAGCAAAATGCACATTACCATCCCCTCACAAACACACACGAGTACACCTTAATTACTGACCCATTATGACAAGGTCTGAACACCTACCTGCTGTCCATTACTGTTCATATTTCTCAGAAAGCCAATATAATAATATTCTATTAATAATATAACTTACTCTTATTCATAGCTTTTATGCTGTCATGTCTAATCTGGACTAATGAGTGTGTTGAATCACATAGAATATTGTTATGATGAGAGACATCATCATCTGTAAACTGTTTATCAAGGTTCATCGTAGTTCAGGTAGTTTTAAACAACAAAGAGTCACTAACTTTGACTTTTTGACTTGTATTTACATTCACTGTTGCATTACTATCCATTTACACTTATTGTAGCTAGAAATAGAAACTGGAAACTAAGAACCAAAACAGGAAATGGAAACATATAAAAACGGGCAGGCAGCATGAGAGCAATAGTTACGCAGGATCTTTCAAAATGAAATACTGCATATTTTGTAACACTGTATTTATTGTAAAGGATGGAGGTGAAAATAACAGTTTGACAGCAAGAGCTGAGGAAAAATGTTTTGTCTTATTATATTAAAAATCGTATTGTTCCTGGTATTGTATATTTTGGCTAACTGTCACAGTGTCAGGGTTTACTAGGACACTCGAATGAGAGAAAGACACCTGTGCTGTTCCTACTATGACATATCAAAATGTCTGCTGTGATAAGGGCCTGTTGGCACATGTCAGGTGGAGCATAACTAATGACCCAACAAGCAAATAACATTTTCTTCTAGAGCCTCTACAGAAAACAGTGAAGGCCTTTGCACACTTGAAACTGATTTATGGTGATGTTGCTATAGGTGGACTGGGCGCAGCAGCAGGTAGTAAAGCCGAGAGTAAAGAGGCAAGTCCACAGTGACCCGGGTTTCTTTCAATTCAATGATCCTAAATGGTCCAACATGTGGTACATTGTAAGTACAGTAAACTAAATTACATATTTTGACATTTGCATTTTTAGGGAGGCAAGTGAGGTTGATGATGTTTGGTGTTTGGTTTCAGCATTGCAATGACAAGAGCAGCCACTGTCGCTCAGAGATGAACATTCAAGCAGCCTGGCAGAGGGGCTACACCGGCAAGAACGTGGTGGTCACCATACTGGATGACGGCATCGAGAGGAACCACCCTGATCTGGCTCAGAACTATGTATGTGCTATTCATTCATGCTGATATACATGGACATTTCAGTACCTGTGAGCTGTTCTCTCACCTATTTGCTCCCATTACTTTGGTTGTCTTTTCATAATTTCTGCAGGACCATCTAGCAAGCTACGATGTCAATGGAAACGACCATGACCCTACACCACGCTATGACTTCCGCAATGAAAATGTGTAAGACAGAATACCACCAATGGCTCTGCTCAGTCACAATCAATGTTAATCTCTTCTATATATCTTCCCATATATCCCTCACCCTTTAAATATGCCCACAAAACTATACAGCAAGACTAGTCCCAGATTAGCTTCAGGCTACATTTCAGAATATGTGGATTTACTCCGGCTAAGGTCACAATGCACTTCAGACAAGGTGCTTGTTGGATCATCAAACACACACATCTGAAACTCATTTTTCACAGCAGAATCAGGGGCACTGTGTCCAACAGGTTTGTAACTTTCATATCCACGTCTTACAATGTTTGATCTTCTCTTTTAAGTTCTGTTTCGTTCTCAATACAACTACTTGTCATGTGAGCAAACAAAGATTGCCTTCATTGATAGAGTGTATGAAAGTAATCAGTTAGATAATATTAGCATATTAAGCTCAATCTTCTTATTCGTACTGTGACTTTGTCTTCAGGAGGTATCTCCATGAAGGTCCCTGTTTGACATCACTGCAACTATTAGTCCTTTAAGACAAAATTCCACAAAAAATGAATTGAAAATGTTAAGTCTACAGTGTTTTGGATTTTGGGGGTTCTGACTTTTTCTAATTTTCTAATTTTTCTTTATTTGCTGCTGGATGTTGCACTGCCCCGTAGTGACCACTTAGTCAGGTCAAGGCTCATGAAATGAGGCTTCTTACATTTCCTTACCAAATGAGACGTGGCAAGGTGTCTGGAACGGTGTATGTGCAGCTACAGTGAATTTGTCAAACTGGTGTCAAAGAACTTTACTTGTTTGTAACTGACACAGCATTAATAATTACAACGCTCTGTGCAAATGCAATTACGTTGAAAGGATGTTGGCCGACCACTGTAAAAGTGTCAAACAGTAAGTTATATTCAGGGTATATGAAGTAATTGTTTTATAGAATCACAAACAATGACTCAGTGTGAGCAAAGCCTTTTAAGATGATAAGCAAAACACAAAATGTAGGTTAGGTAGTCATATTTGTATTTCTATTTGTTTTCATGCAGACATGGAACTCGGTGTGCCGGTGAAGTTGCAGCAGTGGCCAATAACTCTCATTGCATCGTTGGGATTGCATACAACGCTCACATTGGAGGTACACTCACAAGAATCAGTGCCCCCTACTATCTAATTATTGTCTTACTGTTATCCAATGTGTTTGAGTCACTAACCTACCCCTAGACTTTCTGGCCAGGATATCAGTCTGGATCTCCATTCTGGTCCTGCACTGCCCTATACTGTCCAACATTCCCCCTTACTGCCCTCCTTCACTGTACTGCCCCTAAACTGCCCCACACTGCCCAACAATACTCTCGTTATTATCTGAGGATGTGCACATCTAACAAACCAATGGACTCAGGATACGCAAGGCAGCCATCTTGCACATAGTTACATGTAGTTTACAGCAAGTACATCCCTGGCTTTATGTCTGCAACGCCTGCAAGCACATGCTTAAAGAGCAAGCATGTCTGCGGCCTAAAATGGCACCAAAAAAGCTGGAATGGAAGGAAATAGGGGTTTACTTGAATTAACACTAACAAGGAGGTATGTAGACATTGCAAGATAGCCACATTTCCTCTAAAAGAACTAAAAGATCCCGTCATAAAACTGAATGGAACACAGACGAGGCTTAAGTGGTGGGAAGAACTAGAAAAATGCCAGTGAGGTCAAAAGAACAACACAACCACAATAAAGTTCTTCTACATTATGATCATGTAATTATGTATGTGGACTGTTGCCCAATTGGTATGTGAACATGTCAAAATCTGAGAGGGGCTGGAAATGGCAGGAAACTTGACAATGGAATTGCGTAAAAAGTAGGTATGTTTTCAAAAAGTTGAGAAAAGTCATCATGAAAGTTCAGAGGTTTGAATGCTTCTAACTGAAAGAATGGTTGAGTAAAAGAAGTATCTTTTGAACATGTCTTTCATTCATTCGAATGATGGAAATTTTCTGGAAAACCTGGAATATTTTGGAAAGTACAAAAGGTATGAGTGAGAAAATCACAGTCATATCCTAATGAACTGGAATCATTTAAACTCTGTTTATTTATCTTTATTGTCAGCACGTTGATACTTGGGTTGGATAGTTTATCATTCATACTGGACTGTACATAGAGCTGATTGAATATATGACCATATTAATAAGAAGTTGAGAAAAGTATATGAATTAATACATGTATACTTCTTTCTACTTCTCTTAGGACTTTTATTGCGTTCAATAGTTTATTTAATTATATTGTTATACTATACAGGGATTCGAATGCTGGATGGTGATGTGACTGATATAGTAGAGGCCAAGTCCCTGGGAATCCGACCTGACTACATTGACATTTATAGTGCCA
The DNA here is from genome assembly GCA_008933995.1 of Datnioides undecimradiatus. Taxonomy (NCBI): domain Eukaryota; kingdom Metazoa; phylum Chordata; class Actinopteri; order Lobotiformes; family Datnioididae; genus Datnioides; species Datnioides undecimradiatus. The sequence continues at coordinate 3,605,503 of WARS01000067.1, read as the reverse complement.
GCTGGGGGCCAAAAGATGATGGGAAGACAGTGGACGGCCCAGGGCCGCTAACCAAGAGGGCTTTTGAGCAAGGCATCAAAAAGGTTCGATCTTTTAAAACAAACCTCTTTGTAGAATTTCATCACCCACACAGCAGCACGTAACTTTTAACTCGATTTAATGTCATACAGGGGCGCAAGGGCCTGGGGTCCATTTTTGTATGGGCGTCTGGTAACGGTGGTCAGCAAGGTGATCACTGTTCATGTGACGGTTACACCAGCAGTATTTACACCATCTCCATCTCCAGCACCACCGAGAATGGAAACAAACCCTGGTACCTGGAGACATGCAGCTCCATCATGGCCACAACCTACAGCAGCGGAGAGTTTCATGAGAGGAAGATTGTGAGTAATGGACAATATACAGTACACCATAAAGTTTTACATATGACATTTCAAAACAAAACAAATTGAACTCCAGTAGAATATGACACTAACACTGGCTAACTAGGTAACTGAAAACCATTAATGTTAAAGCATCTGCAAATGTTAGCTAGTTTCTTAAAGCAAGCTGCATCTGCTGCATCATTTACTGCAGCAAGCAGCTGGCTCCTAGCTGGTAGCGTTACACTTATACTATTCTACAATGCCATTTGGCTTTTAGGTGTTTATATCCAAAGTGATGTGCATATAGATTAAGTAAAACACAAGCAAAGATCTAGGTATGAATAACAACACGGAACATGTAGGGAGATGCAGTATTCAGTGTGGGATATGATGAGGGTCTGTACCAGGAGTTGTGCTGCATGCTCAGACAGGTTGGGTCTGATCTTTCTGATGTTGTACAGGGTAAAGCAACATGATCAAGCAGCTGAGGCCACACAAGCCTTGAAGCTAAGATGGTCATCAATCACGACGCCCAGGTTTCGGGCCGACTTTGTGGGAATGAGATGAGTTGATCCAAGTTGGATATTCTCCACCAAATCAAATCTTAAAGGAGGAATCAATACTGGACTTTTATCAGGTTCTTAGAGACAAAGAAGCGCTCTTCCTGCTGGATGTCTCAAATTTTTCATCATGACAGTGTCATTGGATGATAATAATTCATGTGTTGACTTCTTTTCTGCTTTCACTCTACTCCAACACCTCAGTGTCACCCACTCTGTGGATGGTAAAGACTAGTTGTTGGTTTTAGTTCAGTGTTTCAGACTGAACTTCTTGAAGTTTGACATCGAATCAGATAGGCAGAAAAACAACCTGGTGACCGTGTGACCGTATGCTAAGCTGTTAGCTTGGTGCAAACAAGCCACATCATCGAAGCTATGACTCATATGCGTGTTCATGATCTGGTCGCGTCACTGGGGAACTGACCAGCCACCACTTGCTTTAACAGTTTGATAAAAAACAGATAAAAAGATCCAAATAAAAAGACGTTTGTCAAATTATGACTGATTTATCTCATTTATATATCTATACAAAGGGCACAGTGAAGTGAGACAGGCACTCCAAGGGGCATGTAGCCAACATGTACAAAGGTTGTTATGAGGTATAATGTGTGTGTTTGTGTTTATGTGGGTGCGTAGGTGGGTGAGAGGACACCGGAGATCAGCTGAGGTTGTGTTTGCTCGGACTGCAGTGGGCTCCTCACATCATGTGGCAGTAGATTGAAATATGTTCACAACAGACTATCTGATAAAGTTATTACAGTGCCCTGCGGCAGTTAACACCAAACTGTAAGAATCTAGGCTCTGGCCAGCCCTGTGACCCGGTCCCACACTGAGCTCTGTGTAAATATTAGGCTTTGGCTTGTGTTAAACTAACCAGAGTGATGAGGGAGCCAGCTCCCCAGTGCAGTGTACAAGGTGGAGGACAGCCAGACAGTCAGCCTGGGGATCTCGCAGACCTTCTCGTCTTTGTCGAAGATATTTACAAGTGGTACTTATGCTCTCCGACATGAACAGAGCACACTTTCAGCATTTCCCGTACTGCTGTTTTAGGCCTTTGGACAAAAAACAAGCTTCAACAAGATATGTCGATCATCGACAAGATGTTAAACAGCTCCACATGTCTTTGATTTTAGGGTTTGCTTCTCACACACTAGCTAATAATACTCATATAATACTTATATTTACAGTCTAATTCTCTAATTATCTGAATTTTGTCAGGAAAGAATGAGGCAAATTCATACATGTTACATGATTTAGAGGGCAGCTCTGCAGAGGTTACTGATACAGGAGCTTTTATCAGTTTGTCAACAGAAGCAAATAAGGCTTGTGCATTATTTTCATTTTTGGCAGCAATGTCAGAAAAGAAGTACTGCCTTGTAATTGTCAATTCCATATTATAAAAGTCTTTTTTATTAGCGTCAATAATCTTTCTGATGTCTAAGCCAACCAGTGCAGCATTGAATTGATAGTAAAAGCAGGCACTGCATCCGATGGGAACTAGAGTGTGGTTGTGGTCCCCTGCAGGTAACCACTGACCTCCGGCACCGCTGCACTGATGTTCACACAGGCACTTCAGTCTCGGCTCCCATTGTAGCTGGAATCATAGCTCTCGCCCTGGAGGCCAAGTCAGTCTGTTCTTTTATACTTCATCACAGTCACTCATCACCATCTGTTCACTGCCTTTACTGTCTGTTTGGGTCTTCTACTGATGTCTCACCTGCTGTCTCAAATTTCTGATCCTGACACCTTCAGTCGCTCTGTCTGGTTGAATGAGACTGGCCGTGTCGCTGTTTTTGCAGCTTTTTGCTGACATGGAGGGATGTGCAGCATCTTCTGGTGAAAACATCCAGACCACTCCACCTGAAAGCTGATGACTGGAAGACCAATGCTGCTGGACATAGAGGCACACTCCATTTTCCTCCAATACAAACATAGTACATTGATGGTTTTATTCTTAAAATACTTACTGTACTACGGAAGTGTCATATCAGCAGCACTGAAGCCCCAGATGGTGACAGAAGCGCAGTTTCTTTCCTCACATTGCTGTTTGTTTTGTAACCAGTCTGAGTGTGTTCTCACAGTCAGTCACCTGTATGGTTTTGGCCTGGTGGATGCAGAGGCCATGGTGCTGGAGGCGAAGAAGTGGAGGACTGTACCCCCTCAGCACACCTGCAGTAAAATGGCTGAGCGACGCAACAGGTGAGATGAAGTGGATGCAAGTGTGTATAGCTGCTGCGGAAACGAATCCCGGCTGGACTCTAGAGGAGGTTCAGGCTTGAGAATAGTGATAATAACAGGCCAACCAAATTCATTTCATGTGTCTTCAACCAATCAGACTGTTTTCTGATGTCTAAGTAGAACTAAACAATTAGCAGAATTTCCTTTGACAATTTTTATGAATTTTGCTGTCAAGATTAAAGGTTTGTCAGAGTTTCCCTGGCAACCCAGACCTCAGTCCCATTGAAAACATATAGAATGACCTAAAGAGAGCTGCACACAGGAGATCCTCTCACCATTTGTAGCAATTTGAAAAAAAAAGTGTAAATGTGCAACATTAACAGAAACGTATTTTCACAGGTGCGTTGCTGACTAAAATGCAATAGATGCTTAGATGTTAGTTGGTCAGGCTGTGCAGGCTTGTGCATCAGGCTTTTGTATATGTTTTATCTTAATGTTTCTCATATTTAGCTTTTTTTTTAACATATGTTTGTTATAAGATCACAGTAGAGAACAGTGTGGTCTAGATCTGCTCTGTTTGTAAAGTGCCCTGAGATGACTTTTGTTGTGAATCGGTGCTATATAAATAAAATTGAATTGAATTGAATTGAATTGAATTGCATCACCAGTGTCCACCAACTGTGTGATTGACAGCTCTACCTCCCACTGACTCAGAACTGCGGTCTTTATCTCTTCGCATCGACTTGATGTACACTCACGTCCCATAGCTTTGCATTTCTGACTGAGCACACCAAAGATGGATAGTTTTATGTAGTGGTGTGTTAGTGGTCTACTTCTCCATAGTCACTGGATTACCTGCAGTAAATGCTCATCAGCGTGTCCCCAGTTTGGAAAAGCAGCAGGAACAATGAAGCTGACCAATGTACATATTTTAAATCCATATCAAGTTTAAGTTTCTCATATTTAGCGTATTAGTTTGTGCATTGCTTTACTACCATTACACTTGCTGTCAGACAGCCTTTATCCTCAGGAAGCTGAAGCCGTGATGCCGTCATTTTACAACAACATGGAAGTTCCTGGTCTGCTGCTACCTTGATCAGTCAGTTTGTTTGTGTTAGGTTGGCTTGATGAACACCTTCTGCTCAAACCTTTTCACTATTGTTGCACTTTGTTTAGAGACTGCTGCTAAACTTACTTCACATCCTGATATATTGCCCATATGCTGTATTGCATCTTTCAGGCACAACAATGCAGGGAAGTCTATTATAACAGCCATCATGTATTTGCTTAATGCTTGTTTCAGGTATATCCAGACAGGCCAAAGTCTGAACAGCACCATTACCACATCTGGGTGTTCAGAAGACCCTGAGCAGCATGTGAATCACCTGGAGCATGTGGTGGTCAAGGTCCTGGTTGTCCACCCAAGACGAGGAGACATGGAGATCAACCTCGTCTCTCCGTCTGGGATGAGGTCACAGTTACTGGCCAAGAGGTGAGAGTTACACTGTACAACCCGATGCACGCTGCAGGTACTACTATATCTGAAGCCCATATTGCCATACTGATGATCGTACACTCAAGCTTAAAGAAGGCTGAGAGGATGAGCAGCAGAAAAGAAGCCAGTTTGATTGTAGCAGCACTGACTGTGCTGTATTCCCCCACAAACATCACTGTCTTATAGTGGAACAACACATGAACACTTTTTATCTTCTTACATCTCATTTCACCTTACCCTCATGTTTACAGGTTGTTTGACAGTTCCACTGAGGGCTTCAGGAACTGGGAATTCATGACAGTTCATTTCTGGGGTGAGAGGGCAGAAGGCACGTGGACTCTGGAGATTATTGACTTACCGTCAAAGCTGCGCAACCCTGAGTTGCTGGGTAAGGTCTAATAACACAAGCACACTGAGGCACACATCTCTATTTAGATATACATCGCAATAGAAGCTGTTGTACTCATCCAGAGTTTTAATTATTAGTGTTATCATTATTGTTACTATAACTTGGCACAGGCAACCTGAAAGAGTGGACCCTGATCCTCTATGGCACATCTCAAAGTGGTCAGCACTCCAGTTCGCAGGTGTCACCGATCCCGGCCCCTGACGAGATCCTGGAGCCAGAGCTGGAGGAGGAAGATGAGTACATTGGTGAGAGAATCACACTTTTTCTACTGATGTTTTTTAAAATAAAACTTGCAGATAAGTTCAGTCTGCATTCTGTGATGAGTCTAATGCAGAGATTCAGTAGAATTTAAAATAACATTGAAACAATTTTTCCAGTTCTATGCACAAACAATTTTCATGATACAGGAATATTTTGGAATTTTGGCATTTATAGACAGTGACAAATATTATATAATTATATAATATACATATTATATATAATATATATTTAAATATCTGAGAAGTGGCAATAAACTACTTTTGCCCAAGTAAGAATAAGGATAAGAACAGTAAGTGAATATGACCCCGTCCCATTATGGAATAGTGAAAGGAAGGTGACCGTTGTGAATAGAGGTGATGATGATGGTGGCGATGACGAGGACAGTGATGGTGGTGCTGATCATTACTACTGTTGTGTTCATCGAGGACCATGCCACAGCGAGTGTGGAGACCAGGGGTGTGATGGACCAGGCGCTGACCACTGCCTCAACTGTGTCCACTTCAGCTCAGGCAGCTTGAAAAGTGAAAGGTAAGAGCTGGCAGAGGGAGACTGAACTCTGTGTTGCTGGATAGGCTGTAATGCAGCTTTAACACCGTCTTTGTGAGAATGAAATAGGGATATGTGAAACCCCAAAATAAGGAATAGCACAAAGCAATGCCAGACCAATATTCATTTAAAAATCTACCAATTTACAAAAGTGAATTCCAAAAGCTGCATGCTGTACTTTATGAAGCTCCTGAACCATGATGCTCCCGTCTGGTTGGTATTGCCCTCTCAAGTGTTTGAGCGTGCTATCCAAGAGCTTCCTGCCGACAAGGCCCAGGCTACTTTCTGCACCTCTGGATATGGCAGCATATGGCCTGATTTACCCACACTAGAGCTGGAGCTAGCTAGCGAGAGCTCAGTGAACCGTCTGGCAGAGAGCCACACGCAGGGGTCTTTTTCCTCATTGGGCTGCTCTTGTTTTCTGGAACAGTTATAACAATTAATATTTTTATTATCCTGCCTTTATGTGAAAGCATATAATGGATAGGGTGCTGCTGACCTGCTGCTGCTGACCACTGGTTGATATAACCCAAACCAGCCACTTCCTGTCTGCTGATTGTCTGCTGAGTGTGAGATGCTGGTGTCTCAGTACAGCAGAGGCTTTCTGCATGACATTTCTGACCCATCTACTGTAGCAAGGCTTGTTGGTACAATTCTGTCTGGGTACGTCTGTAAGCTATCTCTCTTTGCATGTGTGTTTAGAACCTGTGTGAGCCACTGTCCTCTGGGACATTACGAGGACATAGCATCTCGTCGCTGTAGACGCTGCTATAAAGGCTGTGAGAGGTGTGTTGGTCAATCAGCTGGTGACTGTCTCTCCTGTCGAAGAGGCCTTTACCTCAACACACTCAACTCCAGCTGCAGTGATACCTGCCCCCCGGGTTACTTTGGTGATGAGAGTAAGTCAACACACTTAGACTTTTCTATTTCAACTTCAGCAATAGTTTTAACTATGACAGAACTATGACCAACTTGTCCCCTCACCGGGAACCTTTAAATGATTCAGAAAGTCCAACAGCCTTGCTAAACTAATGCTTGTTAATGCTATTTATGCTGTCTGTGTCAGATCAGAGGCAGTGTCTGAAGTGCCATGACACTTGTATGAGCTGCCTGAGGTTTGCAGACAGATGCAGCGCCTGCAGAGACGGCTACAGGTATGCAGAGTTTGACATTTTCATTTGGACTTTGGTTTAAAGTGTTGTAATGTAGTTGTGTGGGTTTGATTCTAGACTGGCAGGGATGACCTGTGTTCCTGACTGCACCAATGGAACCTTTTTTAATCTGGAAGAGATGACGTGCAGCCCCTGCCATTCCTCCTGTAGCACTTGTACAGGTCAGTGTGTTTGCAGGTATATGCAGTTACGATTGCATCACAGAGACAACATAAGACCTGTGGCACAGCAGACAGTTAACAACATTCAGGTAGAGGCCTGGTTCCTGTCCATGTAGTGTAACCTGGAGGTTTTCATCTCACATAACATTAAGTTTCGAATGTTTCCCAGGGCCAGGTAAGGTGGAGTGTATCCAGTGTGCAGAGGGTTTCCTGCAGCAGGAGTGGAAGTGTGTGCAGATCTGTGCTCCTGGCTACTACCCCGGAGAGGCGACAGGAGTCCCTCATAAGATGTGTCACAGGTGTGTGTCTCACTGCCTGAGTCTTCCATTGTTCTTGTATCACACTTACGTTTTATTGAAATTTCCTAGTGCAGAGGCAGATCATGCCAAACTTCAGTCGTATTTCCATACCAAAGTGAAATGAATGATATTTTGTTTCTTCAGTGCAACAAGCAGCTTCCTCTCTACAAATGGAAATAATGTTTTGTGTCTTTGTCTCTTCAGGTGTGAAGAAAATTGTCTGGGTTGCAGTGGCCCTGGTACAACTTGCACTAAATGCAAGGAGGGTTATAGTCTGGTCAGCATGACTTGCATTGTGAATGCATCCTGTAATAATGGTAAGTCTGATGATGTAATCCACGTCAGCTTTATTCTGCTGCTGTGAACAACCTCCTGCAACCCTTTGTCTCCCCAGCACTAAATATACTTTAGTACTAAATGTCATTTCCCACCAGTGTTCAGGCAGCCTCACTGCAGATTCAGACCAAAGCAATGACTAATGTTATGGGAGTGTTTACGTCTGCAAATATGCACCAATGGTCAGCTGGACTGACCATTCTCAGTCTAAATAACACAGGAATTAAGCATGTGATCAATGTGCTTGGGCTCTGTGCAGCGATCCACAGCTCCCAACTCTGCTTGAATTTCATTTTGGGATAGAGGAAGAAGTGGTACTCAGATTCCCGAAGTCCCGTTGGTGCTTCAGTGACATTACCTGGCATACGGACAACAGTTGCAGTTTGCACCAGCTGCATGTGCAGCTACTGTGCCACACTGCACTCAGGAACAGAAGGAACAGAGTTAGAACACATATATATACCTGGCCAACAAATGACTGACATCAGGTCTTTATATCACACATACATGAGCTATTACTAAAACATTAACTAAAACCATTTCAAGTCTGCAAAATGAGATTTGCATACTCTGTGTGACCTCTGGAACTGGCTAATTACTAAAACCAGTCTTAATTGGCATTAAAGCAGTACAATAAATAGTCCTAATATCATGAATGTTAGAATTTACATCTGCACCAGAAACAATAGCAGAAACAAAGAATGGGTGCAGCGCTGCCAGTTCTCCTCCAGTGAAAGTAGCTAGCACTAGCTCCAAACGTTGCTAAATGCCATGACATGACACCGCAACACATACTGCACGTACTGGGAAACTCTGCAGAACATGTTCAGAGTTGATCACTGGTGCTCCTGCTATGTGTCAGCCCAGTTGTGTGAAGCATAAGTCCAAGTTCTCAATTACATTTTGTCAGAAATGAACATAGACAAAGGTAAAACCAACATGACCGGACACTGGAAACAGGAAGTTCATGCGCTCAGTCTTTATGAAGTGAAGCTGATTCTCTGCTTGTGCTCTGCCCTGTCTGTCAGCTGACGAGGCGTTCTGTGAGATGGTCAGGTCCAACCGTCTCTGTGAGAAGAAGCTTTACCGTCAGTTCTGCTGTCGCACCTGTCTGATGAACGGATGAGGAGCCACCTGCTTCTCTCTCGCTTTCAGACTGCACTAGGAGACATAAGAGCAGACGTGTTACCATTTAGCCCAAGCTTTGTTTGTTACGTACTTTGAAGGAACCAAACTTTTAATTAGTGCTTTAAAAGAGTCTTTTTACAAATGGTATGGTAATGTATTTTTACATGTCGCTGAAGCTGGTGTGATTTTCTTTTTAAAACAATGTTTTTATAAACTGCAGTTTGCAGAATATGTTCAAATATTATTTGTTGAACATGTATTGAATATGTACAAAACTGCATTATAATAACTATATGTTACAAGAATGTGAGGCACTTTCTGAAAACTGACAGTAAACAGATCTAACACATTTTATTTCTGTTTGCCTCCCGCACCATTTACTGCTCTCAGTCTGAAGTTTTAATTCCCTGCATTTGTTTCAGTGAGTTTTCATTTATATGTTATATTTTCGTCTCGATTAAAATGTAAATAATAAACCGCAGTGAGCTTTTAAAAGACAGGTCTTCTCCCACACTGACTGCTCTGACCACAGCTTTATTACAACAGGATGTGGGGTTCACTAGTGGAGCACCCATTCCCGTTTGTGCTAACTCTGCTAATGTTTGTTTGTTGGTAGCTGCTCTTGGTGGAAAAAGCTTCAGATCAGTGCGGACAGACATATTGCCGGGGTCTCACATGAGTGGATGGGATACTATCTTCATCTTACTTATACGAAAAGGTTTGGTTTGGGAATGCACTGATAACATTCTTTGTCGTGTATGTCTCGTTGGACATTTTATTGAAAGCCATCTGTGGAACCCAGGGGGTCTCCAATTAGTGCCTTGACTTATGTGGAACATCTCAAAGCACAAATCATAATCACATTAGGACTGAAATGGTTGAGATCATTGAAGAAAACGTGGAAGTAGATGAGAGGGGGAGCAGAGCACTGTGGCTGGCACTGAGTCACACGTATTCCAGCCTCCAAAGACGCATGTGATCTGCAGCGTTGGACAGGAAACACACAGCTGCTGAAACTGGTGAGTGACCTGAGGTTTAAATTCCTGAAGCAGCCGGAATGTGTGTGTGTGTTTTCACATCCTCTTAATGACAATAATAAGTTGAAGCTTGCTCATCTTAGACCAGATCTGTTCGTTCGCTATGTGTTGATGTTCCTGCTAAAGATGAAGAGGCTCTCATTATGGAACCGGAAGCTTGTTCTGTCTCATATCAGCGCCTCCTGTCCTGCTAGTGTCCACTGCTCAGCTGTGAGTGACGGGTTACAGCAGTATTGTGTGGACCTATAGTTCTATACTTCATACTTCAGACTGAATGGTTCAAATGCCATCTGTTCAGTCTAGAGCAGTCTATATCAGCCGATATGTCACGCAAACACTTGTCACATATATAATGCAGATAAATGTTATTAAAAGAATGTTGAAGTGAAATCTGAAAGCATGTAGCCATCAGAGTGCTTTGCATTGTCATCTCATTGCACAGTCCACATAGAATTTTCACTCCAGCAAACACATTCATTATATCAGCTGCCATATTGATCAACTTTGGATTTATCCCTTTAAAATTCCATTCTCAGGTTTTCACCAGAATCACAGGAGGTGTGTTTGAAATACCTGAATGATGCTGGGGACTTGATAACTAAATACTTGAGATGACACAAGCAGCACTCAAACATAATAAATCAAAAGCAGGAAAAAGCCTTTTTATAATGTTTTTTTTATATTTAGTTTAAAAAAGGTGCACTAACAGAGACAACTCAGACCAGATTTACTGGTTGTACATACAATAACAACATAATACAAAAATAATAAGTCTCTTTGTGTCTGCCAATGAGCAGATGCTGCAGCACAGTTAGTGTTGAGGTGAGAGGGTTTACAGTCTGGACCGACTGATCCTCAGTCTCATCTAAGATCTTCTCAGATTTGATTTAGCTGTCGTGGTAACACAGGTGCTGTCAGTCACTTAATGATGGCAGGATCTGCTGGTAGATCTCAGTCATTTTCATTTGCTGGAAGGCTGTGGTCAGCTCTGGTAACGACTTGTAGTCCCTCACCACAAAGCCCTGACTGAGAGAAACACGGAGAGAAACAGTGACACCATGTGAGAGCTGCTGTAACAGCACCCTGGGATCAAACGCTGATTATTCAGAGTGGCGTGTCTGTGACCCGTACCCATGCCCGCAGGAGGAAGACGAGGGAGCTTCAGTGAGGACCTTCATCATCCTCTCTTTGCATTTCTTTCCTGAAGAATCCACATCCACCTTCACCGTCTTCAAAAGGCGGCAAAACTCCTGACGAGACACGACTGATCACTCACAACAAGGGAGACACAGTGCACAGCAGGAGCATGCCCTGAGCGCAAACAGAGCCAAGAGAGATGATGTACAACATGAACTCTCATGTCAGCCTGCAGCAGCGGAAACTGAGCTTACTGAGCCGAGCTCCTACACTGGAACTAGTTTCTCTTCTGTACTTTTTCATTTATACTCGATTACATACAGAAACACTGCTGTCTGCCTTCCACTGTGGCCTTTTGCAGCAGGTATAATGACTTGGTGCATGGACTTATTTTCTGATCTGACTGCTGTCAGCTGGATCCCATCATCTGTTTCCACTTTCCAGAAGTCTAACAAAGCACAGATGGAAAACAAATCTGTGTTATGCCATGACAAGTCCACTGGTTAAGGTTTGTTTAGGTTTGCACACAAAGACAACTGATTGTCTGGAAACTTTGTCGCTCCAGTACTATTGTTGTCATGGTTACAGTAATAACCACATGGTTAGTTTTAGGGAAGAATCACAGTCACGATTTAAAGAAACCAACAAGGACTGCAGACTGCAGTGTTTTTCGGGAAGTGGGACAGTGTTGAATTAGTCTGCGGCATCCTGAATTCTTCAGCTGCGATGATTTGTTGACTAATCACTTAGTCAATGGTCAGAAAATCAATTTGTAACTATATTTATAATTATTCATTGTCATTTTTTTTAAATTAAAGAATTCAAACTTGGTGTTTGAGCTTCTCAAATGTAAAAATGTGCTAAACCTATAATCTGTAGATTAACGATTAACTCTTTTGTACTGGGTGACACCTGCTGGATTACTTTACAGCCCGCAGCAGGAAGGGGGTGCTGTTTTTCAGGTTTGCTGGACATAACTTCATTGTGCTGTCAGCAGGAGGCTGCTGATCAACTTCACCTGAGTCTCATTCATCTGCAGTACACAACAATGCGGTGATGTGTGTTTATATAACGGTGATATTCATGCACTTTTAACGTGTGTTGTATGTTCTCCAGTACACGGTTGATCATTCTTTAAACTTATAAGACATAAATGTACAGTATGTCCAGTGTGTGTAAAATGTACTGAATGTATATACTGTATGCAAGACATCCAGAGAAGAAGTGCTGCCAGGAGGAGTCTGTGCCTGGTACCTTGATGTTGGGTCTGGCTCCCTGCAGAATAACCAGTATATCTCGTCCCAGTAACAACCGCCCAGTGAGCTGCAGCTGCTGGGTCCAGCGCTCCAGCAGTCCGATGTACCGATTTCGCGCTCGGATGTGGTCCAACAGCAGCACTGCAGTCCACGCCTCCTCCCCTTCTCTCTCCTTCACCTCCTCCTCGCGTCCTCGGCAGTCCTCTGTCACCTCCACACTCTGCTATAGTTTAACACACATTAGTGAATCAGTCTGAGTAATTATCAGAGGTCCTCTACAGATTTGACTGTTTTACTCTGTGCACCCTGATCTGTAGCTGTGGATATTCTTTGTGTGAATACTCAGATGATAGATGTAGTTTATTGCTGGAGCTATCCTTTCATGTTAAAATGTTGTTGTTCGGTTTCAAGTGACAAGGTAAATGTACAAAGTAGCAGCTCATGAGACAGTAAGCTCAGTGTTTACCTGTAACCACTCCACTAGCTGATGGACCATTGGTTCTGGGGGTAAAGCTGCAGCTTGATCCAGCAGCTTCTGTCTGATGCTGTGACACTGAGTCCTCGACAGACCAGTGGACGAGACGGAGATGTCGGGGGTGCAGGAGGGGTAGCGGGGGTGCAAGTGGAACAACAGACTGACATCCTGTCTCTCCTCTCCAATAGTGCTGTTGATTTGGACCACGAGTCCATCCTGAGCTAAAAGGCAAACACAGCGATCCATATTTTAACTGAGCTGAATGACAGGTCGGACTGTGACACTCTGCTGTCCTCACTGCAACTCTGAAGAGTTGGTCAGACACGGCTGAGGCCACAGGTTTGAGTCCTCATGAAGGTCCAGTCCCATTTCTCTGTGTACTACATGAAGGGACAATCTTTAGGTAAGACACACAGTCTTGGTCCTCTGTCAATATAACAATGATGTTTCCAATGGGCTGAGGAAACAGAACATTCACTGTTTGTAGACATTTGGTAAAGTTATATACCAAAATATTATAACTCTAACACATCCACTTATCTGCAAATTAGAAATGACATACTTATTACAAATGATATACAATAACATAACATTATTGGTTATTATCCATCACATCAGCTGGGACCTGTTTATTTATTGTTCTGTATGTGTTTAAATGTCTCTCCTGACTGAGCTGACAGTGTCACTGAGAGTGTGGACACTCGTGTTTGGAACGTTCTGTTCACACGCTTGGAGCTGTCCTGTTCCAAACGGCCTCAGCTTTTCTGTTGACACGCTCAGCTTGTTGTAACGTAACGTTCTACAGTTCGGTAACGTAAGTAACGTTCAGTTACCAGACTGCTGCACGAGCTGGAACTCTCCCTCTCCGCAGTAAATTGATGATAAGACGGACACTTCTTCAACCGCAGCTTCGGACATAACTCATCATCAACATTATGCTGTCAGACGTTCTTCTTCTGCGTCTGCGTCTTCTTCTTCTTCTTCTTCTTCTTCTTCTTCTTCTTCTTTTTCTTCTTCTTCTTCTGGTTTCAAATGTCGTTTGACAGGAACGCATCGGCGCATTCCCGCCACCTATTGGACTGGCGGGAAAAACAAACTACACTTTCTCTCTTGTTCCTCTAACTCCTGAATAATTGATTGGACGATTTCATACTTTCCATGGCATCTTTTATCTCGATTCTACAATGTCCTATTGTGTTTTCCATCATCTACTGCTGATATGAATTTACTTCAGTTGTAATTTGTCAGTGTATGTTTGACAGTGTCTGGGTTATGTAGTCCACTGAGGTTGGCTTGCCTGTTTTATGGAGTGTTGGGTTTAAACCAGTGTTCTGTTCTCAGAGAGGTGCTGATCATCATCCATTTGGCTTCTGTCCATTATTGCCTGCATGTTTTGAATGTTCTGAGATGTCTCCTTGTGTATTCCTGCCAAGTCTTGCTCACATAATCCTTTAGGATTGTTTTAACATCTGCTTTACTCACCAGTACTTGTAAATCAATTAACCACTGATGATTCTTCAGCCCAAATGTCAACAGTCTCATTACCTTCCACCCCCAGGTGAGCAGGAAACCAAAGGAAGGAGATATCCTGACTAGGATTTCATACATGACGTCTTCACAGTAGAATGCAGCACCTGCGTGCCCCATTGCTGCTTCTTTTGAACCATCTGTAATATGAATATCATGTGTTGGTCAAGGTACTTTTGCACTGTTGTTGACTTTGGTACCAGTTTAAGTTTCTCTTTTAATTTTTCCTGCAAACTTCTATCTACTGACGGGATAGAAAATCTCCAAGTGAGGTACACCTGATGATGGGAGAATGATTAGACTTTGCATGCCCCTAACGCTGCTTGAAAAGGCCTTTGTATGGTGTGATCTACTGTATCCCTGCACATTAGCCCAATATGTCAACATACACGTGAACCTCCTGATTTGCAGAGAAGATATTTGAGGTTGATTTCTGCTAGACATATAAACTATGCATGCATACACTGCAGTTTATAATTGATTTGTTGCATATGTTTTTGAATTTTTCAACATAATGACACCAGGTCAACATCAAACAGAGCAGACCCCATCATCAGACGGGAATTCGCTGTATTTTATGCAATCATATCCGCTGTTACTCCTTTTGTTCTCCAAAACAGGAAATTACATTTTTTATTGGTTTCAACCATCATAATTTCTGCTTCCAGACACAAGATATAATCCATTACACACTTTAGAAAATATGTTTTCCATATGTTCTGATTCGAAATAGTATTTGCTGTCTGTATGATGACCATCACCAACTCTTACCTAAAAGCTACAATGCATGACTTTGTGCTTCCCCTTGTGACAGTGAGAGTAATTACATGTTTAGCTGAAATGCAATGAACATTCACTTAAAATATGAACAATGCCAGGCCTGTCAGACTCTTCAGAGTGACGACATTGAATTGCCTCTTCAAGAGCTTCATCAGCCTCCAGACAAACATGGTGCAGCTAAAGAAGATAGGGACATAACACTTTCATTTGTATTTTTATATCAATACATTGGGGGAGGGCAATGTGATCATATTTGAATGTAGGGGTGGGGTGCATCCCTTCCAAATATTTATGTTTTAATGACTAATAACTGCCTCGTCTGTCAAGGAAGCATGGTCAAACCTGCTTCATGCTAGCTACAATCCTCCCTGTACCTAATAAGTCTGTAGCGTCTGAATGAATGTAAACTGGTTCTCTCATCCACCCATGTCAGTCCTCACATACGTTAAAACTGCTAATACGTACAACACAATGCTGTTTGTTGATTTAAGCTTTGCATTTATTACTTGAAGAACTAAGCACACCGGCCTTCAGTGTATTGGGTATTGGATTACTTCACAGACAAAGCCGAGACTGTTCAGCAGATGGCATTCACATCTCCTCCACTCTAGTGCTGAAGCCCTCAGACTCTTTGTGAAATATTATTTCATCACTGTACTGGTATCCATATTCATAAGGTGGGACCAACTCATTGCGAGTTTGCATTTGCAAGCAAATCTCAAGTCTTTGCACACAAGTCCTGAGTCACTAGTCATAACTGACAGCTCCATGTAGTCTTAAGTCCCATTTGAGTTTTAGTTTCAAAGCAAGTCTGAATAAGAACTTCTCTCCGTTCTTCGTGCAACACTAAATGTCGATTAAAGTCAGAAGCTGTTGTGTCTTCGTCTGTGGTTTTCATTTTGAATTCTGCAGTTCTATTTTTCGTCACCAGTGCACAGTTGTTCTATTGAAACAAAAGTATCCAACATGCATATTAGGACAGCTTTAATTGTAATCAAACGCTGTTGTAAAACAATTTGAAAATGAGCAGACCTTACCTATCACACAGAATCTAGCCACATATAGTCCTCTGTGGAGCAGTTACTGACCCTGCTATTAATGTTAGCTGATGGTGGAAATAAGGAAGGACTGACAGGTGGCACACTTTTAATGATTAGTCAGGTAGTTAGTTAGTTAGGGTACAGAGAAGCTTGTGAATCAGGCATGGCTTCATCAGTACATTGTTCATTGTTCAACAGACTGGAAAAGAGAAAATAGACTGGGTTCCAAATCCCAGTTTTAGGATACATTTTAAAATTCTTGTGTCCCTACTTGACCAAAAAGCTATTCACGGCCTTGCTCTTAATAACTTGGGTGATAAGATGTAAAGATATGTCCCTTAGACCCATGCACTGTACTTCAGTAGATCTGTAGCCTGATTGTGCAGGTATCTGACTCTGGAAGTGTAGACTGCAACACCAGCTGAAGCTCAAAACTCATCTTTGGGGACATGCTTCAGCCTGAATCTGTCTTTTTGACTCCATTATCCTTTAAAGCCATACTGGAGGCTGCATGGAGGGCAGTGCTTGCTGGTCTTGGCCCATTAGTCTCCAGACTAAAATAACAATACCTGTTGATGGATTGTGGAGATGTTCATGATCCCCAGTGGATGAATCCTAGTAACATGGGAGTTCTCTTAGCTTTTCATTGAGTGAGATCAGCAACTGAAAAAAAATGGTCCAGCACTTTAACTTTGGACAAAATACCTGTATTATATAATATGAGAGGTTCTGTGTGTAACTTTCAGCCGGTGCATATTCGTGCCTGCTGTTGTGCTGGCACTGCTTCACTAGGCTCACATTGTTTAATCCTCTGTGTTTACTCTGATGCTGACATGGAGCTGGATAGATGGATGCAGAGGTGGTTTAGCTCATCTACCTGATCAGGATTATAGCTGCTGGTGTATTCCACATGTTCTGCATTAATCTCAGCTCTGACTTTGGATGTGGTGTTGAATTCTGTGCTGTGGTTGGTTCTGGTCTCTTTAAGCTGTGCACCTATGTAGTCCTTAAAGTAAAACAGCTTGAGCTGTTTTTTTGTTTTATGAGGCTATTTGAAGTGCTACATAGTTAATATTGAGTGGTATTAGTAAATGATTTATTAAACACTGATAAAGCCACTAGTTACAACCCTTTTTAGTAAATGTTGTGTTTGTTTGTCTTTGACACTTTTTTTTGCCTGGTTTAAACATCCCCAAACCAACGGGCCCAGGCGCAGCCACACCCACACCTACCAGGAAGTGTTCGGTGGAGTAACATGAGAGGCCACCGCAATGTTCATCATGCTGTAGCAATGTCCCGATGAAGGCGTATGCAGGGAGGCTACATACAGACATAAAAGCATCCAGTCACATTATGACATGTTGCCCTGATAAGAACTGCTTTCTGCGGAGTTGCAGAGATGTTTAGCCCAGAGTAAACTTTGCTGCTCTGTCTGAATCTCAGAGGATGCTGCAGCTGCAGCCGCCTGCAGCCTGTTTGTGCTCCAGCTCGTGGATTAGATCATCACTTGAGAAACGCTTTGATGCAACTCCCATCGTTTAAAACGAACTTTGAGCAGGCTTTCACCTCCGATGCGTCCGCTGATGCAGAAAGCCACTGCTGTCTGCTGGCCGCGTCGCTCCTCCTCGACAGACTCTTCGATTCGAGAGTGTGAAAGGACTTCAACCGGAAACTAAACTTTTTTCTCCGAACTTTTTTTTTTTTTTACTGAGGCAAAAGAAGAAAAGAGTCGACCCTCGGTGTCATAAAGAGCACGCTTCCTTATTTTCTTCATTTACGCGTGCTGTCGGAAATGTGTCAGCTTCGGACTATCAGGGCAGAAGTAAACACTTTGTGGCGAGGATAAGAGCGACGTCGAGTGATTTTCGGCCAGTCAACGGGCACATAACGGATTTTGCTCTGTTATCATGGAAGATGTGAGTAGTCACTTCACTCTCACTGCTGCTTCTTTTTGCAGCAGATAACGTTACCGTCCGTCTCCGCACCGCAGCGTGTTAGTTTTGAGATGTGTGAGTTAGGGTGAGCACTTCAGCAGACTTTCACTCTGTGATGTTTCCTCTGGAGAAAACACTCTTGCAAGGGCGCGACCGACTTATTTAGAGTGAAGCACGGGCCCAGGGGGAAGGTGGCAGCGCGAAGTCAACCCGATGCTTTCGTGATACTCACACCAGTCATTAAAGAAAGACGTTAGTTGGGGTTTCATAGCGATACCAGAGTGTCTGCCACTCTAATCTGCGGACAACACCTCTTGGCACAGAGCACCTGCTCACCTGTCAATCTGTTGCATCATCTTGTTGGTCAGATTCCACAAAAAACTCTAGCGGCAGCTGTGGAGAGAACATTCATCATTTAAAAAACCTACATTTTTAGCGGAGCGCTAGGTTTGGATGTGACTACGTAGCTTTTGAAACAGAAGTGGAGATCTAGTTTGAGTCAGATGGGTCCTGTGGTGAATTCGGCACGGTTACAATCCATTTACAGTTGACTTTAATTGTATTTGAACATTAAGTTTAGGATTATACGCCCCGTGTTCATTTGGGCAGGAGATGATGCCTGGTGGACTATACCTGTACCTGTCAGAGAAAGCGTTAACGGCTCAGCACTTCTCATTTCCATAATAACCAGTTGATTTGCGTCGCTCATTGTTGACAAATGATGCTTGGCATCAGCAGGGCAAGAGAACAGAATCACTTGACAAATGAGTGTAATAAATGGGACTGGTGGTTCGAAAAATCCTAAAATCATTAAAGACCTTGCAGAACATGTGTCGACTGATGAACGACAATTTGGCATTTTGAGGAAGCCAGTTTACTAGAATAAGGAAGTCAAGCAGAGTAGTATGCAGGGAACTTGTTGCATACGTTTTGAAGTGTGCAGCACCCCGCCCTTTTATTCAACCTTGATCAGAAAACACGACGTGGTGTTTTCCATAACGATTAAATGAAGCTTTTCCTCGTTTTCAAAAATCACCTGCCCGAATCAGACTTCAGTCCAGGCTCTGTAGACTGCAAACCATAACACAGCTACAGGTCGCACATGGGGACACGTTGAAATAAGTTCTCCCGTATACCCTCAAGCATCTGTCACCACACAGAACACAGGCAGTGAACACAGTGAGACAACTGTAGTTACAACTTTAGTCAAACTTAAAAGTCAGACTGCGGGTAAAAGCACTGCTTACAGCATAACAAGAGAGTAATTAATAGGTTTAATGAGTTTCTACCAGGTTTACATACTACAAAATACAATAATCAGATATCCAGATTTGAGATCCACCAGAGCTTGTCTTCAGACAGGAACAGTAGAGTTATGAAGTCACTGCTGGGTGGTGGAGTCTGACTGATGATTTCACAAATTGCACTCATACGCTTTTGCAGTCACCAGTGTTTTGTTTTCGTTTTGTGGATGGTGTTGTGTTTCAGATTGAAATGTGTAGATGTTCGTGGTGCAGATGGTGGTGGGACTTCTCATTCAACATCGCCTATCAGCCCCCTGTTTAAACTGTAAACATCATTTTAAATCATCTTATCAATGGTCTGAAGTGATCATTCAGAGCAGATTTGTTTGTTTAAAGAGATCAATAGAAAACTGCTACATGTGCATGCATTACTGCGGTGACTTTGTCATTGTGGAAAAGATTCCATTATACGACTGACGTAATCATTGGCTTTAAACCTCCACCAGCATAATGTATGGACATTTAGTGATGTGAGAGAATGATGTTTGGCTGGGCCGGGGATTCCCAGAGTGCAGATGGGGAAGGGCGAGGGGCCAATAGAGCCAAGGCTGCCTGAATAGGATCCAGTAGAAGATGCAAGAGTTAAATGGAGACTGTCAGGCAGAAAATGTAATATTTGAAGAAAATCAGGATATATACTTTGGTCAAATATGTAATAAACCAAAAAAAAGTGAAGTGCATAGCCAAGACTGCGTGGGCTTGTTGAACAAGGCCTGAATCAGAGTTTGCAGGTTAGTCAGTTTTTAAAAATAGATAAGATAGATATAGATATAAATATTGACTGTGGTGCATAGTTTATGTTTTAGATAACAAGTTAGAAGAATTCAGAATTCATTTGGACTTTTATCATTTTGAAATTACAGTCGATGGACGTGGTACTCCACGGGTGCAGTGATGTACTGATTTATAATTACACCCTGACAACTGACTTTATCATGCCATTGCTTATAAAGTATATAAAGTATAATTATGAAAAAGTTTCATGTCTGTCAGGACATCAGTTTTGTGCAGTTATAATAAAGTTCAACACTATGACACTATGTTGTCCTCTTATGTCAAAAGGCTGCAGCTGAACTGAGACTAGTGCGGGGGTTTGTGCAGGAAGGTGTGCCGGTCCAAACTCCCACTGCTGGGCTGTTCGCCTCTTCACAAATTCACATATTTCGCTCTCATCAGTGTCTTTAATTTATCATTTCCTGCCATCTTCTGCATATCACCTTTTTTTTTCACTATTTTGGCCCTTCCATGATGATCATGTGTCTCAGCTCTATGAATCATCCTTTTATCGCCATGCCACTGACATCGAGCGCACGGTGTGACGTGTCTGCCTGACCCATTCAGAAAAGAGGAAACAGACTGCCACATTATGTGTCAGGCAGAAAACAATTAACCCTCTATCGTAATCGTCCTGCTGTCCGGGCCGCTGCCACACAATGGATGTGTGTGTGTGTGTGATCTTACTGGGGCACCACTGACAGTTTCTGGGAAAGTGCCTTTATGAAAAGAAAGAGCGCTCAATCGTGAATGCATGTGTGTGTGCTCAAACTATTTCAAGTCCTCAAAAGTGAAGAGGCTCTTCTTTTGGAGGACATTTGGCAGATTTCTACTTGCTGCACAAAGGGTTAATTTGGGGGTGAAGATGACGTCGTTTTGTTTGCTTATATCTCTGATGCTTCATATTTCTCATTCTTAATTCTTCTTAATATCTGGACCCATGCCTGTCAATCAAAGCAGGATCACTACTTTTAAATTACTTATAAAGTCTAAAACTATGAAATATGAACTCTATCGATCAAACCTCATGAGGAGGTGAAACCAGCAAATATTTGGCATTTTGTTTGAAAATGACTGAAACTGTTTAGTCACTGTTTATCACTAAAAGACGCATGAAGCCTAATCTGGATAAATGAACCCACCTTTAGGTTTAGGCTCGGTTTTAAATGACTTTAGCAACTCTTGGCATGTTCCAACTGTGGCTACAAAGCATGTTTCGGTAGAGATCAGTTTCCCGGACTTTCTTCTTCTCCATGGCAGCAGTCTCATGGGGATCATTGCAGTCCACCACACCTACCTGGAATATGGGGAAAAACACATATTCCAGGTGCGCTGTACGCTGCATGAATATGACTGGGCATGACTGGTCAGCTGATAACCACACAGCTGGTGAGTAAGCCGGTGATGGCGAAGCATGAATGAAACAGCTGATGCAGGCTGATCCAACTGATCCAGCAGTTTGGTCAATTTAAGACAATGCATATGCTGCATTTCAAATGTTTGCGAAATATGTTGGCTCCAGGGAGAGGGTTCAGTTCTTGGATGCTTATTTTTTTGATTTGTCAAGATGTTTTTGTCACTGTTCCGCTTCGTTTTCCTGCGACGTTCTTAATTAATTAGTTTCAAAAGGCATCAAAAAGGAAGTGAGTCACGTATTATTTGACTTCCGGTGACAACGGAGCTGGAACAGAACATTGTCATGAAACTATTTGGATGATCAATTGGTAATTAAGTAATTTATCAAAAAGAAATGCCAAATATTTTCAGCTTCCAGCAACTCCAGCCTGAGGAGTACTTTTATTTTGGTGTCATTGTAAAATGAATATCTGTAGGGTTTTGAGCAGTTGCTTTGAAATAGAACACAGTGCCTGTGCAGGTTGGATTGGTATTTTTCATGATTCAAGTGCAGATAGACCAGTCAGTAGTGACAGAAATAAAAAATTGCAGCACTCATACAAACTACAATTTCTTATTGCCAGTGTTTTAATTTAGTAAATGTGGTTATTTCACATCATCTGCATTTGTGAGTTCATAATAAAGGTGTTTGCTGATTGGCTGTTTGTTATACAATGTGGGTGTTACTCTGCAATGTACATATATGGCTGAGGTGACGATATAAAAATAGATTTCCTCCTCTGCATGAGTAATCGATCTGTGAAAAACCCTAAAACACCTCCTACTGCACCACCATCAGACCTCTAACAGCAACTCTTTTCAGGTCAGGCTGGGCAACTTCTCAGTGTTATGAAATAGCTCAGTTAGAGGACTTGACGGTTAACATTTTATGATATTTGTAACTGCTGATGACATTGTGTTGTTTGTGTGTGTTTGAACAGTCTGCCTATAGCCTATATAAAACAGCGCCGTTCGATGGTCGTTGACAAGGTGTCCACACATATAATAAACGTTAAAGTTGTAACCATGTTAGTAGCGACCGTGTGGCAGGGTAACAACGTGCTTCAGCCAGGCTCCAGACATAAGGAACACAACGGTGCTGGTCTGGTTGTGTTGGGTTACTACTCTCCTCGACTTGGGTCCAGGTTACTACTCTCCTGGACTTGGGTCTGGTTTGGACAGGAACACAGGGACGAGCTGCTCTCTGGCTCCAGTGAGGCTTGTGGTGAGTTCAAGCTGCGCAGGTCAGCGTGAAAATCAATGAATGCCAGATGCTCCCCAACCTAAAACTTAATCAGAAACACATGTTAGCTAAGGTGTGCCTCCTCCATAAAATAGTGCACTATGTTTTCTCTTCCTCTTTTAAACCCAACTTGCATGAGATACCTTAGCCTTAGCATGTTGTACTTTCACGAGTGCACGTTGACTTTTCTCCGCATGTTATTTTAATCTGCACAATCGCACATGACAATCATAGAACCGTTGTGTGGTCACCACAACACCGCAGATAGGAGTGCTAATAGTCTTGTTTAGGTTAGTGTTTCAGTGTAGAGCAGACTGCACAAGTCCGAAATTAGAGCCTTTAACCTCTTGTCCTGAGTAATGGAAACCTCTCTCTGCTGCTGTGTTGCAAAGGTTTGGTCAGTGCTACATTGTCCTGAAGTATTCCACTTAGCCTCATCTATTTTTCCACGTTCACCCGTGCCAGTGACATGCCAAGGTCACTCTGCGCCCGAGGGTGTTTTCTTTATGTGGTGAATGTATAGTGGCACTATCGCTCTGCTTTAAAGAGGCTTTACAGAATACATTTTCTGAACTTCTCACTCTCTGTCTGGCATATCTTTTCTCCCTGCTTGGCGCTCCTTTCTTTGCAGCTGCACTGCTGTTTACCAAGTTGAGACACACTTGCAGTTAAAGTGAAAGTGGAAAAACAGTTAGATGACCTCCCACCTAATCCCAAAACGAAAAAAAAAGATATCCTGTGGAAGTCGCTCCAACAGAAACAAAGGCCGTGGATTCTGCAGACACCTGCACTTGTTAGTGTTTTAGTCACCGTGAGGAATGAGTTATGGTTTTTACACAGTGCTGACACCACAGCTCTTTATATAGACACAGAGATATATGTCACAGCCGCACTGATTCATATTGGATACCATGGATTCACGGCAGTTGCAATCAATGACATTGTGACAACAATTACTGAGAAAAGCCTCAAAAAACTCTTCAGAATCAGCCTCTCTAACACATGAGTCACCGGATGTAATTTTGTTGCTAAATACAGCTTCTGTGTGTTGCACAGTTTGTCACCTCTAGTGCTAATAACTTATGTCTGTTTGTGGCCACATTAGTGTTAGTGTAAGCCATGATTCTGAGTGATTTGAACAAACTGAGGGGAAGTGGGAGAAGTCAGTGTGTGTTAAACTGCAACTGCTTCAGCTAGAGCTAAAATCTTTGCCTGTGCAGGAATAATTCAAACTTCCAGATCTCTTTATTCATGAAGATTAGACCCATCCAAGTTGTTAACTTATTGCATATTGCAGCTAGCTACTACTATCAATTAGCTTTAGCGGTGAAGAAATATAGTGTTCATCTTCTTTCATTCCCCCAAACCAGATTGTTTTATATGCTGAGTGAGCTGGTGGGATGCAGCAGCAGTCCCTACCACTGTCATTATGTTCCAAAAGTGTTTCAGTTCCTTTAGCTCATGGATTCATTATTAATCACACTTATGCCTGTGTTTTATGTTGCCTAGCAGCCACTAATGTCTCTCTCTGTACTCTTTGCATTAATACTGCCCATTTTGGCCATAAACAGAACCAACACCTCACCACGCATCTGTGGCTAAATAGTAATGGAACCAACAGACAGACAATTAACATGCACAGCGAAACGCAAAGGGGACAGACACTGCCGAAAGGTGTTACAGTGAGCGGGGAGAGGAGCTGTGACAGCACTACCTGTTTCAGAAAACAGGGCAGAAATGAGAAAGTCTGGTAAGAAGTGAGAGCTGATCTCCACAGGCCTCACACCAAGTTCGCTAACTGCGTTTTAAGAACATTGACATGGCCTTTTGAATGAGAAGTGACTGGAAGGAGTATAATCACTACTTAAAATTTAGGAATTGATGGGTCACACTTCCCTTGACCATGAGATATCTACAGGTTTCATGACTTTATCTGTGTTAGACATGAAACTATGTAGCTGATGCTTTTATGGATTTTTTTTTTTTATGGAAAGTGTCAAAACAGGCAGAAGTCATGGCACATTATAAACTGACATCTGTAAATAATGACTTAAGACACACACACATATTCACTCTTTCCACCAAGAAAGAAATAATGTAAAGTGGTCACTGCAGTCAGCACACAGTGTTGTGTGTATGCAATACCCATGGCTGGGCAACTTCAGACAGTTTTACCATATATCGTGCTGAGATGGTGCTGCTGGTTCTCTGCCCTATCACTGATGGTGTCTCTGACTCATTAATGTGTCAGGGTGCACGAGTGTACTGTAAACCGACAACATCAGCATTTTGTTGATACAGTACTAGTGGATGCAGCTAATGTGTGATTTACCTTTTAGCTGTTGTTGACATGGATCACATACAATAAAATTTTTTTTATAGCTAACTGCCGAATCAATACCTCAGTTCTACTCCAGTACAGTTGTGCTTACCAATTAGTAACAATGTCAAAAAGAAAGTGGTTACTCTCTACACTCAGCTTATAGACGGTATAGAGTGTGTTTTGAGTGTAATTTCCTTCCTCTGTGTCATTGCAGGGTGCGAAAGAAGACCCAGCCCAGTGTAAAGAACCAAAGTTCCTGGCTAAGGCTGGCTGGCTGAAGAAAGCCCCTGGCAAACTGTTGGCAAGCTATAAGGACCGCTACATCCAAGTGGAGAAGACAGTGGTGGTGGTGTATGAAAATGAGGTACACTGCCACACGTTAAATCTACCTCTTCATGCATGAGGCTAGTTTTTACCAGTGTTATCACAGAAAGCTCTACAGATGTTGATGGTAGCTTTATCTTTTAACATGAACTTTGCATTGCAGGACCTGCAGAACTGCTTAGAGAGGCTGGACCTGGAAAACTACGATAAATGTCATGAATTAAAGAGCCCCTTCAAGAAGAAGCAAAGGCTGGTATTGATTCGATCAGCCAAGTCTGGAAACAAGGTGAGCTGGGAGATGCTTTTACTAAAAACAACAAGCTCTGTAAATATCAACTGCAGCGTAATCTGCCATGTTAAGAGATAAAAAAGGCAGTTTTTCAATATAATGTATGCATGTGAAGGCTCACATCTCTATGTTCTGATAAATTTAGCAGAAAAAATATTAAGAGCCAGAGCTTT
Source organism: Datnioides undecimradiatus (assembly GCA_008933995.1). Lineage (NCBI taxonomy): Eukaryota > Metazoa > Chordata > Actinopteri > Lobotiformes > Datnioididae > Datnioides > Datnioides undecimradiatus. Next base: position 3,579,582 of record WARS01000067.1, on the reverse strand, counting down.
TTTGTTACTTTCCTCTCCGTAGTGAAGTCAGTAGCAAGGTTTCCATCCAAATGTAATTGTAACTTGAAAATATCAACAAAGGAAAATGCAAATGAATGCTTGCTTTCATCCTCTACTGTTTGTGATTAGGAGTGGGTTCCTCAAGATACGTCGCTGGTGGCACTAAGTCTAGTTGGGTGGGACAAATAGGAGGGTGCATCATGACATAATTAGTGCCAGTCAAACCTCAACTGAGGAAAAAAATAATGGATTTGCAACATCACAAAGTCACAAGATCATGTGACAATCCATCTTGCTTCAAGTTGTGCCCTTATAGCTGATCTACAGTGGTTTGGACCAATTGTCCTAACTACTGGCAGCTCCAGATGTTGTTTTGGTGTGATGACATGCTGCGAAGCATCAGTTATGCCTTCTTCAGAACAGGAAATAACTTGTTTTTTGAGTTAAGAAAAAAGTAAGGCACCAAAGGCTTTTCTCAGTGGAAATGATGGAGAACTGGAGATTATCATCTACTCACTGGCCTGATATCTTTTCAAATAGCCAAGGATGACTTCTGAGACTTCTCCTCAGCATCCGATGATATGAATGGTAAATGGACTTATGCAGTGTTTTTCTAGCCTTTTGAGCACTCAGAGTGCTTTTACAATAGATCAGCATTCAACCATTCATGGCCATTCATCCAGTGAGAATGGAATGTGATTTATGGAACTTGCATTCATTCATACACTCATTCACACACCCATTGGAACAGCCATCAGGAGCAATTTGGGGTGTAGTGTCTTGCCCGGGGACACTTTGGCATGTAGCTTGAGGAGCCAGGGATTGACCCACCAAGACAGGTGGATGACCTGCTCTACCTCTGAGACACAGCTGGCCAAATGATAGTTCCCCAAAGGAGAAGCCAAAATATCTTAAAGGCCTGTACATGGCAAAGTATTGTCCCAAAGGTTGACTCTGTCCCATCCTCCTGGTCAAGCTATGTCTGGAATACCTCAAGAGAACTTCTTTAAATTTGCCAGAAACAGTTCAGTTGGCCTCAAAGATGAACTGATTCGATTTAGGTGGTCAAAGGTTAAGCTCACAAAATGTGTTTTTTGCCTTATAAACCATAGAAAGTCAAAAGCCATCAATGTGACATCATAAAACATCTGTGCTTATGGGTTGACCTTGTGTGTGCTATAGGAACATTGAGATATGGATCATTTTAGTTCAGCAGCAGCTTGTTGGTCCTGCTGGCGTTCAGCTCTTGGAGGTGTGATGTGATGCATGCGTGCGATTGAGCCACACCCTCAGTATTGCTCAGACTCTGGCTCCAAGTGGCGAGACGAATGTTCAGGGGAATTTTGGCTTCATTTTTACACAGTTTGTAAGTTTAGAGGTTAGACTGGAGAGAACCAGGTTAATTTGCAACCCTACCTTGCCCTGGCTTTCATAGGCTTGGATGGTAGCAAGGAGGAAGGGCATGGAGGGGGCCTGTGGATTGCATCCTCAGACCTGAAGGTGCAACTAGGGCAGGGGCAGAAACTGACTAAGCAGATTTGATACAGGTTGCAAGCAGTTTTTGAAGTGGGCACGATGGAAGCCAGGGTTTAATAATCATTTGAAGAAATGATTAATTGTCAATCAACTGATTATTAGAAGACAACTTCTTCTAGCACTTTAAAGATGAACTCATCAGTATACTATATAAACTGTGGATAAAACAAATACACTGTTGCCCATAAAGTTGGAATAATTTTGTTTTCAGACGCATTCCTCTTTTTATTCCTATGTATACACATCAGTAATCACTTTTGACCGGGTGCAATGATGAGTTTTGAGAAGATATATGTCAGATATTGTCACAATCATTTCATGAGAAGAGTAAAAAAAATGTTTTATTCCAACTTTATGGGCAACAGTGTACATGGAATATGAAAGAGGGGCTCATTTTAGCAAAGCACCAAATTGTTTTGACCCAGCACTCTCAATAATCCTGGTTTTAGTATAAAAGCCCCCAATATACCACCCCCAGGCCAGGCAGGTTAACACAGTGGAGCATCTTCGCAGCTACCGGGATGGATATATGTCTCGGAAATTTGTGAATATAAGGCTTTTGTGAGGGAACAAATGAATGCTTATGTTGCATCATGTCTGCTGAGCACACCCAAAGGCAACCCTGTGCTAACAATTTACCATATCAGCTTAGAAGATGATACTGTGGTTTTACTGTGGTCGCAAAAGGCAGTGAATGCAGCTTTAACTTCTATTGTCTCAGCTACGAATGGCTGCTACAAAACACAACACCTGGGTGGACATGCTAAATTATTTTCTGCTGCAATGCGACGACTTCCCTAACTCAGCGCTGACTTTCAAAGACACGCTGAAAAAAAGATCGCCGCTGGCCTCCACGTAACTTTCTGCTCTAATCCTCTCTCACAACATGTTCATCGGTTGCGAAGTTGAATGTGGTGCGCCAGAAAAGGTGCAGAGAGAAAAACTTGTCTACTATCAGTGTGAAAGTGTCAATCGCCTATTTTTAGCTTGTTTAACACGCGTTTTAAAAGAAAGTGTGGACGTAGGCGTATGTGACATTTGAGAAAACAGAGTTCTTGGCTTGCTAATGTTGGATGTGTTCCGATCTAAAACAGAAATTAAATTTAGAAAAGGTTGTAACATGATGATATCTCATAATGTGTGGATAAAGTATTTGTTTTGGCATCGGTACTGAGAATGCTGCTCTACTGAGTAAAGTTAATTGATAACATGGCAGTGTATGATGTTAAAGTTGGGGCTTGTCTCATTTGGACCATTGTAAGTCCTGCTGTCATCAAACTCAATGCCAGCAGCAGCAGGCAGCAGAGAACAAGCTCTAAAATCCCACTGTACACTGCCTGTTGTCCTGCAAACAGACATACACAGTTAGAGATGACTGAGCTAAGAGTTTTCCAACGTGTGTCTGCGTCTGTGTGTGTGGGTGGGTGAGAGGTATACATATTATTTCAAAAACACACAGTATTGCTTACGTGTGCACGTGTGTCACTTTTTCCCCCAGTCTGCACGTAGTGACCAGTCTGAGGAGTGAGTCAAACACCAGAGTGCAGAGAAGTAACTGAGCCCGCAGCCCTTTAACACTTCCTAGACTTAGACTTCATAGATCTCTGCCATGACATACTGCAGTTTCTGCTGATTGGAGATGGAGATAGTGATGATAAAACCAGACCTGTAGTCGTGCTGTGGAGCTGTTTTCCTTCCTGTTTTTGATTCCTCCTTGTTTGCCATATTTGTTGAATGAGGATGTGAGTGACCTGATACAGATTGCAGCCAATGATGGCACCTAGGGCAAGATACACATCAATGTTGCCAAAGACCAAGGAGAAGAAGAAAAACCAATGCATGTAAATATGCATGTAAAATATAAAATGCAGTTTTCCAGCTGCAGAAAAATCTGCTCTTCATAAAAAAATCTAAGAGCAGATGTTTCACAAGTGCACAGAAGGAGGCTGAGTTCAGGGAGAAGGGCCGAGCTAGAGCACAGGAAATCCCTGCAAGCAACCATGTGTCTGAGTGCAGGCTCACAGTTTGAGCTGAAGCGGAGAAAACCCAAGTGCAAGCAGGGGCCGTGTGCGTGCGATGGCAGGGTTCAGAGGAGACCATTACAAAATCTGAATGCAAGGTCAGTGAGTCTCAGACTGGAAGCTCACGCTCTTTAAAATATCATAAATTCCTGGTAGTTTTGGAGGGTAACGCTGAATGTAAACAAAGCTTTTGTTTGTTTGCGAGAAAGCTTGTTCTTTTGTGTTCTTTGCCTTTGTTACTTTAACAGTACGGGAAGTGAAAAATGGGAAATGTCACTCCGTGTGATTGTTAAGTTAAAATACCATCAGTGAACTTTTTAAAACAATCACCTATTTGTTAAACACTGAGCTCCCGAATCTGTTGGTAGTTTGTTATGCTCTGCTGTGGAAGCCCAGCGTGAATAAAGTGAGTGGGTCTGACCAGGATGTGAAGAGCTACTTGGCTGCCTCTTGGTTTCTCCGGGGCAACCCTCTTCAGCGCTGTCTCTGCGCGGCTGAATGGTGCCAGAAACATGCCGCTGCAGTGTGTCTCACAGCCAAACATATGATTCGCTGTTTCTTGTTTATCTGTATATTGCATTTGTTGGTTTATACATTTTACCGTGTAAACTGACAAATTCAAGACTAGATATTCACAAAGTTTGTCATTTTAGCCTCTTGAGCAGAATCCCACACTGATCTTTTTCCAGTTTGAGAGTTTGAAATATAAATTTAGACTGTAATTCAATATGGAGTAAAATTCATATTTAAAGATAGTTTAGATCATTTATACCTTACCGCTTGGGCCAACAGTCCACTTCCACAACACAAGAGCCTTGGTGTGAACTCTAAGTGAGAGCTGTTCTCAGATCTGTTTGCATGCTCTCTGCATGCTGGTGTCTGATGAACGCTCAGCTAAAGATGAGTTGATTGTGTTCCTAGATGATGGCATGATGTTGTCCACTTGTAGAAAACTAATGACTTAACTGCTTCCTTAAATAAACATATTAAGATATTTTATTTTCCTAATGTAAAGAAAAAGTGGCGTCTTAAGAAAAAGGAAAAGACAGTATAGATAAAGCTCCATAACGCCTATGTTTGATAAGTAATTTTATTTTAAAATAACTATTCTGTATTTCTGTCCAGGTCCAGGATGTGAAGTTCCAAGCACAGACTGCAGAGGAGAAGGAGGCTTGGATTAAAGCTCTAAGTGATGGCATCAATCGAGCAAAGAACAAAATTTTTGATGAGGTAGACATCTGTGTGTTCCTTGTGCAGAATCATAGGTGTCTTCAGTTCAGTCAGTGACAAGCACATGAAGCTATTCAACACTCCAACTGATCTAATGTCAACACGAATGAGTAAGCTTAATGTTTTCACAGGTGAAGATTGATGAAGGCAGTAATTTAGAGCATGTTACCCGAACAAGGCCCAAAGGGAACCGTAACCGCAGGCCTCCGACCAGGATACACATGAAAGAGGTTTGTGTGTGTGTGTGAATGTGGCAATCCATTCATCTGTGTGTGTGTGTAACAGATACTGTAGGGTTAGCTCTGTCAGTACAGTCAGTAGTTCTAGACTTCTCATCTCTGGGTGGGCTTCTAATGGGTTTAAACACACACAGCAGCTATGATGAAGTGAAAGTCTGGCAAATGTGTCTTCTAAAGGCCAAACTAAACAAAATCACTCTGCCACTCCAGTAGCTGATAAATTAATACATTCTCAATACTGGAGGTTGCTGCTACTTGCTACTAAGTTCTTCTACAGTAACACTACATACACTACACATGCACACAAACTGCATAATCAAAGAACATAATCAAGTTTATTTATAAATGAATGGTTTGTTCATTTCTGAACTACGCACACTATGACAAATGAGCTTTTATTGAATTAAATGTCCTCTCTGCACGATATCCTTTTGTCCCTCTTAGGTAGCTGTTATGTCGTCTGATGGTATCCTACGTTTGGATCTTGATCTTGAGGATGCCTTAATGCCTAATGGGACCCATCAGGCCAGTGTCGATGGCACTGAGGCTCCCAAAAGGACCACCCATGTCCCGACGTCCGTATCTGGTGCCAGTGAATCGAACGAGAAACAGTCAGGGCTAAAGGCTGAGGAGGATCAGGCTGAGCCAGAGGTCACTCCCCAGAAAAAGATCATCAAACCTCCGATGCCCCCTACCAAAGAGGCAAAACCCAGTACAATACCTGAAGATGAGCCTGATACGGACAATGTTCAAGTGAAAAAGGTCTGTATAATGCTGTTTCACACAATGCAAACATATTTGTATATGCCTTTCTATTTGCATAACATGATTTATATATGATTTAATGTTGTAAAGGTCCCGCCTATGCCTCCATCTAAAGAAGCCAAGCCTGTTTCATCTGTTGAAGAAACTACAGAGAAGGCAAAAGCTGAGAAGATGCCTGAAAAGAGTCCTGATGCTAGAAAAAAGACAGGTCCACCACCAACTCCCCCCAGCAAACCCAGCTCAAGTGGCTCCTTGAGCAACCTAGCAGAGGCATCACAATCACAACCAAATACCCAACCTCCTACACTTCCACTTAAAGAGAAGAAACCCTCCCATGATGCTGTGAAGTCAGACCAGGTTCAAGATGCAACTGAGAACAGAGAGAAAGAAGACAAGGAGGCAAAGGGAAAAGCAGTGGAAACTGATAAGGCAGAGAAGTTGATTTCTCAGGAAACTCTACCTAAAGTCGGACATGATGAACCTGAAAGTCCTAGCACAGAAGAAAACCTTTCCGAAGAAGAGTCAGATGAGACCTCAGGCAGTGGCGTTAATAAGTCATCAGACAATGAGCTGCAAACATCCACAGAGCTGCTCAGAAAGAGCTCTAGCCCTCCTCCACCCCCCAAGAAAAACATTAAGAAACCTGTTGAGCCTGACATGCAACACATTGAAGACAAAACAACTATAACTCATCCACCTGAGGGAAAGGACCCTGCAGCTTTGCTGCAACCAGCCTCTGATACCTCAGCCAGCTCCCTACATGTAGAAGTCCCTGTGGTAGTCGTCTCTTTGAATGACTCTTACGCTGACAGCCTCAGCCTGAGTCCAGTGCTCTACCGCTTACAGGAGGGAAAGAAAAAGGAGGAGGAGAAATCCGTTGACAGCGGTCAGCACTCAGACGATGACAGTGAAGTCTCTGGGAGTGAAGACACATTGGCAGTAACCACAACTGCAAGCCGTGCTGGACTGGCTGGCTGGAATGTGTTTGATGGCAACGAGGATGACATTCAGAGCTCAGCGAATCCAAGCCGGACACAGCCCACAGCCAAGCCTCAGGTTAGCGCTCAGTGCTCAGAGCCCACTTCTTCTCCCAAAACCTTAACCAAGGGTAGGTCAGCATCCATTGGAGATCTGCTGTCTGACTCTATTCAGGTGAGACAGCAAACCAGAGCTGTGGCTGGAAATGATGGGGCTTCTAGTGATGATGTCATGAAACTTGAGGCAGAAGTGGCTCTGGAGATGGAAAAAACAAGCAGACTCCTGAGCAGAGTGTCCCAGTCCCAGAAGAGAGGTGACGTGGAGGCCATGCCAGAGGATCTGTTGGCCAAGGCCATGGAAAAGCTGAAGAAGGCCGACGATGTTCTCAGGGAGGTCCAGAAACTTAAACCTGCAAATAATACAAGCAGCAGGAAAAGCTGGTGAATGTCAGTCATTAGCAGAGTGACTTGGAATTGACCATTTGCTAAATCCTTCTCCTGAACAATGATTGTCTAAGCCTAGCAGTGTTAAATAGACCTGCTGGTGCTGTCAAGGTTGGAATTGGATTTTACCATACACCATACTACTTGCGTAAAGCTGAAGTAAGGTGATACATAGTACACGCAGAGTTCGGTGGCTCTTATCTTTTTGTTTCTAACATAATCTGCGATTGTTAGCATCTCTGGCTAACTAGCTTGCTACCTACAGTGAAAACTTTACATTCAAACCATCATTAACTAACCACAGTGGCACATCCACAGTGTGCCCTTTCCATATTGTGTGGAGTTTATGTTAGCAGCTCTGTCCTGCTCATTATTGGATTTGGGAACATTTACAGCCCCACCACCAATGTTAGCTCTTTTGGAATCCTACTGTTTAAACAGAGACAGTGATTTATTGGAACGCAGGGCGCTAACCTGTCAAGCCTTCTGATAAAGCCAGCCAGAAATGAGAAGTCTGATATTAAAGACCCACAGGTGGCAAAGTATTACCTGTGCTGATTTGACATCATTATCATTCTACACTGTAGAACTGTAGAACTGTAGAACACTGAGAATAGACAGCCCGTCAGGTGTAGCACCATTAGCTAACAGGCTCAGGGCTTAGCGAATGGTCAACGGATGGACAGAATCTGAAGGTAATGCAGCACATGCAGCTGTTCGCTCATAATTAACTAAGTGCAATTATTTCTAGTTTAATTTTCTCTGCAGCTGAAGGGAATGCTTAATGTTCTACTGTGTACTGTTTATTTTTGTAATGTATATAATAATGGACATTTTCAATAATAATTACTTAAAAGCTAATTTGAAAATTAATAATATAATGATAAAGCACAACATGCCAGAAAGTACTAAAAGTGTTAAACCAGATTACACAACTGTTTGCTTTGCTCCGTTCATGCCAGCAGTTTACATGAGTGAATTCATATTGTATATATTTTATACTTGTACCGCAGCATATACTGTTAATTGTTGAGGAGAGGTGTAGGCTTACAAACATGGCTCAGGAGTTTTATGAAATTAATCTTTTCTAAATAATCACGTGACTAAAGCAAAACGAGCAGCTTCTGCTCGGCAATGAAGAGCAGTTTTGTTATTAATAAGGTTTTAATACTGATGATAGCACAGAGCAAAGCCTTCACTAACCTCTCTTACAATATGTGTTCATCAGTCATGTCGCTCACAGTTTGAATTCTGAACTCAGAAGGACTTTTTGTTTTTAAGACTATTTTACAATTTGGAATATGTAAGAATATTTTCTAACGTTAGATAAAATTTTGTACAATTTTCAATTTTGCTACTGCCCAAATAAAATAAATAAATAAAGGGAAAACATCTGTGTGATGTTTTGTGTCTTCATTGTAGTTAAAGCTTTTGAAAGAATCCTAAAGATTTCTCAAAAACAAAGTAATGTTTATTATTTTCCATTACTGGGGGGAACTGTTTTTTTTTTATTTTTTAGTATATTTTCGTTTAACTTAACTTTGGTATGCTTGCCTTGGTTGCCTGAAGTCAAGTTTTCTTATTTTTAGAATCATAATTTCTCAGTTGCTTAAAACAAAAGTGACAAGATACAAGATTGATAAGAAAGGAAACTGCTTTAAAATGTAATTATAAGAGGAACAAATAGAAGATATTTGCAGGTGTTTGCTTCTCAAATGTAAAGACTGATGGCAGAGTGCATCGTAATGGAGAGTGTACCATATCCGTATCTACGTCAGCCACTTTATTTTGAAGGTCATGACCGGAAGTCGCCGTTTTCGGCGTTATTCGGTGCTGCCTGACAGATTTAACCATTTCTCGTAGCGTCCATCCTCCTGAGAGAAACAGCCCACGGCAGCACAGAGAGTGGGAGACAGCAAGGGGGGGCCGAGGCGCTGCTGCGACACCCCAAAGATGGAGGACGAGCTGGTGTCGGAGGATGATGTCTGTAAGTGACACTCAGCTGCGTGCCTCGGGGAGCGGACCTGTCATCCGCCTGCTGCAGGATGTCCGTGTTGACTACGGAGGGGGAGAAGCGTTATTCAGCCACAGTGTGGAAGCTGTAACATTATGTCAGGACTGATTAATGCGATTTCATAGGATGGATGACAAAAACGTTTCTTAATGTATGACATACTGCACGATACACACTAACCGGGGTTTCACTGCCTGAGTCTAAGAAATTAAATATTGCTCCTCATAAAGGCTGGAAAACACTGTGAGGAGTAACTTCTCGCATTTAAAGTGAAGTTCCTCTTTGTGTGAAGGGCGATCTCGTGACAGCGGCCACACAAGGAATGAATGAATTCCCAGGAAACGTCGTAGATGCATTAAAGGACGAGTTCACCGAATTCCACCGATTTTTCGTTTCGCCCGTCATAGACTGCTGATGCTTAAATGTTCATGCACACGTGGTCTCTGGAATTAAATTCTGCCTCTAAAGAGATTGTGCCAACATGTGCAGCAGTAGGTTGCACTGCTGTGCTGTGTTGTCTTGTTCATTCAGCAGGTGCAACATCACGTAAGATAGCCCTCTGTTAGAAGACTACTTCTGTGCATAGAGTCAGATAAACATGATCAGAGAGAAAGTGCAGAAAGCGATTAAACCCAAATTTACAATAAGAATCTTTTCTTCCAGTTACTTTTCGCTGCTGTGTAGAGTAGACCTAAGGATCCTTGCTTGTGTATCATCCCTGACAGTGCTGTGGTCAGAAAAGGAGCTCCATGATGCTGCAAAGAGGAACGACACAGAGAGAATGCAGGAACTGATCAAGAAGGGTGTGGACGTCAAGGCCAAGAATAAAGTAAGACCGCTGAAGGACAAACACGTACGCTGCTCCAGGGCTCGCCAGCTGCCAGGTCTTTCCCACTGAAGACATTTTAAATTCCCATAACTAAGGGATTTAAAGCTCACTTCAATCAAGTACGCGCTCCTTGGTCCACCCGAAGCACTGTCCATTCATTCAATCTGTCAAACAGTGTTGTGTCAAACAGGCTCATCTGTTTGGATTGGAAACAGCGCCAATGCTACTTGATAATCTACAGTTGTAAAATATTAATATTCTTAAAATCTCTAAATTAAATTAAATAAAATCAATTTGATGCAATTCAGAAAATGCGAAAATGAATTCTTGTGATAACCCTGGCCCATTTTCTAAGTTTGCGCGCACAATACTGTGGCAGACTTCCTTTATTTGGACTCAGTGGCCGTTACACGTCAACAACTTTGTTAGCAAAAAGGAAGTATGGCATGTTAATGTATGTTTTGGTGATTGTTTCAGAAAGTCAGGCTGGAGAGAACTGAGCTCCACTTGAAGTCAGACTGTGCTTTGTACACAGACGCTGGCCGATGATAAGCCGAGATGTCCACTGTTGAAAGGCCGAGGTGTCTGTTTTTCAGGACGCTGGCCTGATTTAGTTGTATGCATGAACTGGGAGGTACACTCAGTCATGTACCTGTCTGTCATGTACCTGTCTGTCTCTGTACAGATAGACCGTAAAGCACTGCACTGGGCAGCAGGAGCTGGGAATGAACAGGCTCTCCGTCTCCTACTGGTCCACGACACTGAAGTCGATGAGAGGGACACTGTACGTACACAAGTTTGTCGAACGATTCTAACAACAATTTAACACTGACATGTCATTGCATTATGTAGCAGAGTGCAGAGTGTTTATGATGGGATGGGCACTGAGCCTGCTGCCATCTTCCTCTCAGTTTACTCAGCTAGAAACCTCTGTAACAACCACTGACCACTCTGTAGATGCACGTTATATACTTGTGCTGTCAGAGCTGTGCACACTTCTAAATGTTTGTCCACAGTTTGGCATGAACGCTCTGCTGCTGGCCTCCTGGTTCGGTCGCCTGAAAATCCTGCAGATCCTGGTGTCGTGTGGAGCTCAGCTCAGCTGTGAAAACAAAGTAAGAGCTGTGCTACAGTCTCAAAACCATAAGGATGTCATCTACTTGTCCTACAGTGTGTCTGTGCGCGTGTGTGTTAGGATGGTCTGAGTATGCTGCACTGTGCTGCTCAGCGAGGTCACATCAGCATATTGGAGTTCATCATGGAGGATCTGGAAGACATCTGTCTCGACAGAGTTGATAAGGTGACTCGTCGTTGTTTCATTCGTTACATGAAGGTGAACAGAACGTGACTCTTTGATCTGAACGTGTGTGAGTACAGTAGATGTCCAGCGGCTCCCGTGTGTGTAATGCTGATGTGTCTCCGACCAGTCAGGGAAGACAGCGCTCCACCTGGCTGCTGAACATGGGCAATCTGAAGTGGTGGAGTTTCTGATTGGAATGGGTTGCAGACATAATTTGAAGGACAAGGTGACACACAAACACACACGCACACACACACACACACACACACACACACACACACACACACAGAGTTTTAAAGCTGTGTTTGCATGGAGAGGACAGCACAAAGCAGGATGTTTGGACTTTAATCCTGAGTACACTGGGGCAGGGGAGTGGTTCCTACAAGTGTGAGCCATTTCCCAGGCTGGACCTCTGACCTGAAATCAGATTTTAGGCCTTCTTGCACCCATGTGATGCAATCACAACTCCTAGGTCCGTCTCTTCAGAACTGAAAGGAAGGTTTTAGCAGCTTCTCAGTTAGCCAGATGAGTTGCATCCGATTTCCTGCAGAGGCCACACGCTTAACACAGATTTCTCATCTTGCTCATTTCTACTGGAAGTGTGTGTCTCAGTCCTTTAATGCTGGACACTTCTTTTGGGGGACAGTTAACACAAAAAAATCTGTTCACAATGACTTATGAGCTTAGGGGAGCGGCTTCTCCAAAACGGCACTTTTCAGCCTTAATTACAGCGCCGGCATCTTGACAATTAGACAATTGACAATTAGAGTCAAGCACTTTCCGTTCCAGCCGTTGGGCCTGGTTTCTTGTTTGTATCTCATTCCAGCTCATGGTGATTTGAGGAGCTGCAGCAGACGAGAATAATAAAAATAACGAACTGGCACAAACTCAGTGGGGTAGTGCTCATTCCAGGTTTGACCACTTAAAAACAAAAGCACCGAAGCCAAAGAGCAACACTCAGGATCACATCTGCTGTAAGAAGCTTCTCCTCTCTGGTTTAGTAAGGTGTTAACAACCACTCCTGACCTGTTTTGGTGGACTGTACGTAGAGGATGTTGTCTTCAGTTTGTAATGTGTTGTTATGTCTGGACTACAGGAAGAGAACACAGCCATGCATCTAGCAGCAAAGCGCGGCCACACTGAGGTCCTGCAGAAGATCCTGGAGACTGGAGTGGACGTGGATGAGAGGAATATAGTGAGATTTTTCAATTCATTAAATGATCTAAAGTGCAGTAAATCTGCTGATCTGCTGAAGTCCACCGCCACTTCCTTTATCCTGTTGACGATCAGAGTCAGGCTGTGGGACTGACACCACCGTGTCAGGTCCTCTGCCTGGTTCAGGTAGGCATGTTAGTTGTTGCTGGCGATCAGGTCTACCACCACTGTAACACCTGTGGATCGGATGACGAGGTAGAGCTGCAGGTGAGTCTGCAGATGTTAGAATAGATGATACACTTCAAGGGCTCATGACGGCACCTGGAGCACCTGTGCTGAGTTCCACAGTGTATTGTTCACTCCGATGGTCCTCATCATTGTGGCCCGAGTGAGGAGGACTACTAAAATGTGGTAACAGTTGTCGAGCGTGGAGTGTTCCTGAGTGAAATGGACCTTTTGTGCTTTCAGGATGGTCTCACAGCGTTGCACCTGGCAGCTGATGGAGGTCACTATGAGTGCATCAGACTACTGCTGGAGTCAGGCTGTAACATCAATGCACAGACTAATGTAGGATTTGCACATTTAAAGTCACAATGGATGCAATGGATAATATCTGTTTTAATATTCTGACAGCAGGGAACAGCCTGAGTTTAAGAGAGTTTAAGAGAGTTTAAACCCTCTCTGTCTTCTCTCTGCAGAGGAATATGAGTGCTCTCCATTATGTGGCTCAGCACGGCTTCGACAGAGAGGCCAGTCTGCTGCTGCAGGCAGGAATCAACGTAGATGCCGTGAACAACGTAAGTGATGTCAGCTCTCATGTGACCTGTTTCTTGGTTTGTGCGATGCATGAAACGCTTTCTGCTGCGTTAAACTCAATATAATAAGAACCCATGAATGCATGCGGTGGTTTTTTGGGGTTCGGGCAGGTGTGGCCAGTCACACTCACCTGCGATGATGCATGTGTCTCGTGCCTCCCCTTCACACATTCATGCATACATGAAAGGTGCTGACCTGACCACTGGGAGCAATAGTTCAGTGTCTCAGCCAAGGACACTTCAGCATGTGGACAGGAGGAGGTGGAGACTGAACCACCAACCCTGGAGAGTAGTTCATTGTTCAGTGATGCCCTGCACGTTACGTTAACTGCCTCTAGTAACTGAGGGCTCTGCATCAGGACTCATCACTCACTGTTGATCAGCAGCAGTTAGGACCCCGCCTCGCACTCCACAACACATCGCAGACAAATTGTGAAACTCGTGCATGAAGCACGGAGAAAATACACCATTACAGCATTTATCTCATCATCAGGTCCTCTCACACAGCAGCTGATGACGTGCTCATATTGTCTTCTCTCTTTGTGTTTGAACCAGCAACGCAACACATCGCTGCACCTCGCCGTGTTCAACAATCACACGGAGGTCGTGCGGCTGCTCATAGACGCCGCCTGTGACCTGAACATCACTGACAGCGTGAGTACAGCCATGCCGGCATGCATCGCGCAACATTTCAGGGCGTTAACGCGCCGTGCTCTGCTGGGACATCTCTGTGTGCCCACGTTCACTGTGCATGCCACACGCTCAAGAGCGCGACCGCCAGCGACGCTGTTATGGCCTGTGCAACAACGTTAACACATTTCTGTCTCGCGGTTGACAGAGACAGCAGACTGCTCTGCACATAGCAGCAGAGCACGGCTGGCAGGACATGGCTGAGATGATGCTCATTTCTGGTGTTGACCTCAGTCTGACTGACAAGGTAACACACAACACGCACTTTCGCCCAGGACAGCAAAAAGCTTTTTTCCTAATATTATTAGTCATAGTTAGTACATCAAAATATACTTAAATACAGTACTTAAGAAAAATGTACTTAGTTACATTCGTCCAGTTTCAAGGTGGCTTTGGGTACAAGCACAACAACAAACTGCAGTGTTTTATGGGATTGCCTGTTATTTCTCTTCCTCTAGCCTCATTTTAACATTTACATTCACCTGATGATATGATGAGTCTGACAATATGACACACACAGCAGGGGAAAACGTGTCTGGAGGTGGCAGCCAGAGGAAACCACGTCATCCTGGTCGACATGATCATCAAGGCTGACCGCTTTTATAGATGGATGAAGGTGAGGCTGGGCCTGCAGTGGCTCATCTTTAATAAACTTTAAACTCTAATAAATAAAATAACGAAACAGAACAACATGTACAAATTCTGCGCCGCTTCCCCTCTTGACCTCAGGATCACGGCGAGCAGGACTCCTGGGCGGGAAGGCCGCTGAGCTTCAAGCAGGACCACCAGCCGGAGACGCAGCACCTTCGCTCTGTCCTGTGGAGCCTGGCCACCAAGCACCTGTGCCGGGGCGAGTGGAAGATTCTGGCGCAACACTGGGACTTCAGCGATGCACAGATACGAGCTATAGAGCAGCAGTGGACAGGTGAGACATATTAAATACACACTGGATACCAGTGGCTCCATCAGAGAGATAAGTGTTGCAATTAAACCTGTGGGTAGTCGTGGGTTCTCTGCACTGCCTGATTGCCTCTAGAGCTCTCTGAACCCCAGGGGCCAAACCTTCTGTCGGACAAAGAGGGGACATTAAAATGAAACTGATGTCTGGTCAGTTTCGCTCGTCAGGAGCCTGTGTCTGTCCTGGCTGCTGTTTGTATCCAGATGTGCACACACCTGACGCGCAGTCTGTGTGTTCCACAAACGTATTTATTCAAATGAACTTCAATGCAACCTGCAGCGTGCTGCCAGCGATATTGTTATGCAAGCGCTGTTTGACTAATATAATGAACCTCGACACTCTGACTCTGAATTCAACCTCCAGATATGAAAAGCTTCAGGGAGCATGGTCACCGGATGCTGTTAATCTGGCTTCATGGAGTCGTGGTGGCAGGGGAGAACCCCATCAAAGGCCTCTATGAGGGGCTGGTGGAAATCTCCAGGACAGACCTGGCAGGTGAGCCAATCAAACTGCGTTGAGGCCTGCATCGTCCAACCGTGCGTGAGTGCTGTCTGAACCCTGCAGAGTCTCAGTAGGAATGTTTGGTTCTGTGCCCTTTCAGTGCTTCACATACAGTTTTATATTTATGCCATTGACTGTATGACGTAGAAGACTGAGAATGCCAAGTAAAGTAGTCTGTGGGCTCTGTGGGCTCTGTGTGTTCTGGCGGGTTTGCAATGTGCCGTGCGTGATGTCTCCTTGTGTTTGATTGCCCAGAGAGCATCCGGCAGAAGGCAAACGCAGAGAGCAGCTCCACCAAAATGTGCTGCGCGATGTGATCAGCGCCGCGAGTGACTGTGAAGGCTGCGCAGCAAGGACAAGGTCTCAGTTCACATCAGAACTCCATGAAAATGTCCATAACTGGGCGTATGGAAAAGCTTTGTTTTGCTCATGGCATGACTTGTTTACACATTGACACAGTGAACATATTGTGACGGTTGTTTTGTTCGCTTCACTGAGCATTTCTTTCCTTTCAGGGTCTGAAAAACGATGGCGTTAACCTGTAAAATACCTGTGGTAAATGTAAAATAACAGTCTTGTTATGTTTCTAATGCATGCAGCAAACACCTGACACCACTCACACCGTACTGTAGCTTCACAAAGGGCTTTCAGCACATGTAATGTAATGTAAATCTCTCCGCCGCAATGTTCTTAAAGCTCTTTTCACTTAAAGTGACACCGTGCGATGGAAGGGGAGTACGAGCCCAAAACACACACCGACACGCTCAGCTGCTGTATCAGTACAGGGAAGTTACAGCTACGACTGCATGAGGTTGGTTCACTATTGCACATCATTACTTCTGGATTTTTAACCATTACTTCATATTGTTCAACTATTTTAGTAGTTTGGTTTGTTGCAAATTTATGCAGAATTAAATTATCGGTGCCCAAACCAAAACATATATATAAAATATTTTATTTTATGAAGTAGTAAGAGTAATATTTCTAAAATAAAATATTTAACATTAATTTACCCCATATAATTAGTGTTTACTGCATGTAAACTGGCTGCCATAATGTCATTTTGTTCATCATTTTGGGTAATAGATGAAGACAAAATTAATTCTGTAAAAACAAACATTACAGAACATCCAGATATATTACATAAACATCATCTCAGCTTTTTTGGTTTACCAGTCAGATGTTCCTCATGAAGACAGTCACTTGTCACTGAGCCCCAGATGTGTTGTGTCATGTATATCCTTGATACAGTCCCTGTCTGTGTCTGTGGAGAGGGACTAATTATAATTTTCCCCGCCTATTGTAATATTTGGTATCTGGTGTATTTACATTTCCTTACTAAGGTTTCATGTTGAAAACTGGCTTCACATTGACTTGATAGGAGGGAGCTGCTGACAACTGTAGACACTAAGAACTAAAGGTCGTGTGAGGCATCATGACTGGATCTAATTCTTAGAGGGTTTGCAACAAAAGTGACACTTGCACACTTCACATGGGGTTGAGTCACTGTTTATGTCAGAAATGCGGATGAGGGTGCTGCTCGGTCACACATTCCAACACTGTCAGCTGATTCACTTGATTCAGAGAAGTGACACAGATTTGTAAGAACTGGCGGGATGAAACTGTTTTCATATCAGATAGTCCTGTCTTGATGAGTTTACTGTGGCTCACGGTGCTGGTGATCACCATCAGATGTCTGGTCAGGCTCCCAGCTGCGAAACAGAGCTAATACATCATTGTATTAGCTCGGCGCCCGCTGCACTGGAGGCTATAATGGCTCTTAAGTGTGGAGTTAAAATGCGTTAAGAAAAAAAAAAATCTGAAATTAACAGAGCAAAAAACATAAATGAAGCAATAATGTCTGAAATCATTTAAGAACTTTTAATTAATTAAACATTTATTTCAGAATTATGAAATCTTACTTGGTCATTCTTATTTTAAAACTATAAGCTTAAATAGGAAGTATAGGAAATATAAAGATGTAGGAGTTCCCTTTTAGTTCATATAAAAATACTTATTTCAAAATACCCTTTCCTAAAGCTTGTTTTCCCTATTAATATTGTTATTATTATTTTAATATCAACACTTTGGACTTTGAGCTGTTTTAAAAAGCAGCTGAGAAGACTCATTTTCCCACTGCTGCTCTGTTTTGTGCATCACTAATTCAGGAGCACTTTGTGACGCAGATGCTCTCCAGTGGTGCTTTCGCACCAGCCACGCGCCACGGCAGCTCTCACACACATCAAGTGCACTGCAGACAGCTGTGACTGAGTCATTTAACCACACAGGCACGTGGAAATGAAAAAAATATATAAAGCCACCAGCGTTTTTATTCTTTTGGACGTGCAAAATGTATCGATGTCAGGTTTAAAACTGTTACGGTTACACAACAGCAGCCCGTTCTGTTGCTGTGGGTTGCAGGACTTTAGGCTCAGTCTCTGTCTTTGTGGCCTTAAAAAGAATATTCTTTGTGTAACCTGTGCAATACATTCCATTTTGATGGTGTAACGACTACTTGATTCCATGATGACACAAGCACATCGGTCTCACTTAAACCCAGTTGTCTTAAACACAATTGGAAGGGAAAAGGACAGCTCTGTGTTGTCACTCTTCTGCTGTTAACATCCATTAGATTCTGTAGTGCAGCCCTGCATCAACTGTCCTTACCACAGTTGTGCGTGCATGCTGCAGGCAGCAGAGATGGTGAATGGAGTATAACAGAATTGGAAAAATAGTTTATTGCACGTTCTCAATGTGCAGTCAAACCCCTCCGTTGGGTGCTAAGATGCCTTTGAGATGTAAAGCAATGAAAAGAAACGAAGAACGGAGAAATACTTGAATGCCACAAACAGTTTCCTGTAGTTATTTTAAATGTTCCTCTAATTTTACTGAGTTTCCTGCTTCATTTTTAATAATGAATCTGGTGTATTAATTCACTAAACAGGGTAAAACATTCTAATAATTTGTGGGCAGATTCAGGATGGCTGTACAGTATAAATATGCAGATTTTCTATGTGATTGTGTTTGGGCCACTCAAGATGCATTTAAACGCCATGTGAAAATTAAAAGGTTTGTTGTAATTGCTATTTTTGCATGAAGTGAATACACATCTCCATCTGAGTTCTTTCAGTTGTTGTAAAGGTTTGTATGGCAAATATAACGTACTGTGGTATGTACTGCTGAATGCATTTGGTGACTCGTGAAATCTAAACATCAAAAGCAGGGCGAGCATGTTTTGTTGTCAAGTTTCTAAATCGAGATGTCTACATGAGCAATCTATGTACGTTGTTTTTGCATGAGTTCAAAAACTTCTATGTGCATTAAGTGACACGTTAAACCCTCGGACATGGCTGCTGTGTAGAGATGACTTTCTTCAATGCAATAACTTTTCTCTGCACCGATGCAAATTTCTTTCTACAATTAATGTAGGAACTCTGAATTTGAATAAGATCAATAAAAACTCACTATGAAACCAAATCATGTGATTGATGATGTGATTGTCTAGACTCCCAGAAGTCTCTCTTGCATGCAAATAAGTATACTAACACCTCTGCAACAAGCAAATAAAACGATCACTCTGCAGGCCTAAGACTGGTACAGGTGAATATTTAAGTTATGTGTTTATTTCATCACTGTGCTCAACATTTATCAATTTTTATTTCAATTAAGAGACTTTGCTTTTTATGGACGAACTGTATTTATATTTTGTGCTCGTCGTAACAATAAAAAACAAATATGTAGTCAAAGCTCATTTTTATTAAAAAAAAAAAGAATAATGGGTTTGAAATATAAAAACTACACAACGTCTATTTAAAACAGTACGGAAACAGACGCACGCCGTGTTTGTCGCGTTGCATTCTGGTACTTGTGGTGCGTTTCTGCGCTCCTTGTTCTCCACTGCTGCTAGGACCAGCTGCCCGGCCAACATGATGTCTGTGGACAACGCGGCGTCACAGAGCGCTGAAACGGGAAATGAAGGTTTGTAGTTCGGCCTAAACATCGCAGGCTGATGTCCTGGCGACATTCCAATTTACACTTAAATCCCATTGTGCTCGACGAGGCTAACTGGCTGACCAAGCTAGCCAGCTAGCATGCTAACCAGCGCTAGCCCTGTCGCACCGTTACTAACGTTTATTTAAATTAAAGTTCTTGCTACCATATTAGAAAATAGCTTCTGTCAAGTCGTTTCATGAAGTCTTGTTTGTCCGTTGCAGGAAACAAGAGGACGTTGTGTCCGCTACACGGCTGCAGGCGGACGTACACCGACGTGAGCGCTCTGGAGGCTCACATCAAGGATCACGAGCTGCCAGCGCAGTCTCTTCCTGGTGAGCTCCCGCTCCTCCATCCAGTTGGCACTGGGTTTATTATAACAGGTGAGTGGATACTCACCTGTTATAATAAACCCAGTGCCAACTGGCACAACTCCTGCCATCACGGTCTGATGACAGCAGCAAGAACTAGTCTGATCAGAGGGTGGAACATTTCAGGATTCAGCACAGTAGCGGTAGCCCCTGTAGGATTAGTGTTAACATTAACCAAACTCTGAGTTTCCCAGCACATACTGTCAGCCCATCCTGACGGGGCTAAGCTCAGCTTGATCCTAGGCCTGATGTCAGATCCTAGACGACAGAAGCCAGAGTGAAATCATCCTCAACATTTGTAAAGGTTTGCGTTTTTTAAGTTGGCATGAACAGCTCTCTGTCGTTACAATCACTCCTCCTATGCACACTGATTCGCCACAGATTGTTGGCTTGATTTGCTTGATTTATTGACATTAACAACTGAATAACCAGATGATTACCTTCATGGCAGGGTGTAAACATTTATAGCTTGACCTATTAAAGTCTAAAGGTTGAACCTACAAAGCTAACAGAGGGGGTTGAGGGAAACGGGTCAGTGCAGTTCTGTTTGCTGTTCAGTTGCTGAATGCATTAGCGTTGGCTCGGATGCTTGTGAAGACCCTGTCTCTGTGTCTGCTCCTCAGGAAAGGTCTTGCTGTGCTCCACTGTTGGCTGCAGTGGTTCCTTCCCCAACATGCAGAAACTGATGGAACATATGAGGCATCATCACAAACCCAACATATACTTCCTGTGAGTCTTTTGCTGCCCACTCCCAGCTGTTGTGCTGCATACTCATCAGTTAAATTGTTTTTGATAATGATGGGTCCTTTTCTGAAGGTGTGAGAGCTGCCGCACCAAATTGCGCTCCTACCGTGGCCTCCTGACTCACCTGCACACCTGTTCCAAAGTGCCGCGGGGCAAAACAAAGTCGACTGAAGCTACGCCAGCTCCTCCTGCTTCTACGACCGCCATGGACATCGACCAGAACCCCCCACAGCTGGAGTCTGAGTCTACAACCCAGGAAGTCGCTCCTCAAAACCCAAACCCAGACACTTCTTTCCCCGCTGCCGTTCCTCAGCCAGACTCTGCTGCCCCCTCTCTTCCCGGCCCCATCTCTTTGTCTAACCTGGAGACCTCCCCCTCCCAGATTGCTCCTCAGCAGCTTGTGGAGGCATCTCCCCAGCCTCAGCTCAGGAGTGAAGCCTCTGATGTGTCTCCAAACCTGAGCGGCCCAATGGCAGCTCCTGACCCCCCTGAAGCCCACAGTCAGCAGCAGACACAAAGCAAGTCTCCTGGATCAGCTCCTCACTCTCCTCCTGGGTCCTCGGCTGTCTGGAAGAAGAGTCAAGGTGAGCCTGTCCTGCCCCGTAAAGCACACAGCCGTGACCTTCCAAATTAAGCTGGTGATTATGTCCGACAATGCATGGAGAATGTTAAGAACAAGCCTCAAATGAACAGTGAAGTCTAATTAGCCATTGGTCTGGGCAGATGGCCGTCCACCTAGATCCAGGATCTGCCCAAGGTTTCTTCCTGTTAAAAGGAAGTTTTTCCTTGCCACTGTCGCCAAGTGCTTGCTCATGGTGGAACTGTTGGGTGTAATTGATAACCCGCTCTGTTTGTAAAGTGCCCTGAGATGACTTTGGTTGGGATTTGGCGCGCTATAAATAAATTAAATATAATTTAATTGAATTAAATGTGTTGAATTCTCACAGCGTGTCCATATCAGCAGCAGAGAGGAGAGGACAGAGCATCAGTGTAAGCAAGCGTCTTACGCTTTAGGTAAATTTGAACCAGCAGCCCGTTTTTCATTGTTTTTGATTGCAGTTTTTTTTGAATGGTTAAGATATGGTTAGATATGGTCTGATATGAATTCAAGGACAGGACTGCACAATAAATGCAGATTGTAGTCTCTTTATGCTACATGGGAGAAAAGCAATTTGCTGAGTTTTAAAACCTTATTAAAATTTGTTTGTATGACATCAAATCATACCAGAGGCTATCGCAGTGAGCTTTGCATTCAGAGCAATTCCAGACCAAACTGTTTATATTAATATTAATAATATATTACTATTAATCGCAGCCAATATTTCCCACCACGAGCAAGAACTTCAAAATGAAGCTTCCTTTAACAGGCAGAAACCTTGAAGAGACCTTGGCTCCGGGGGAGCAGCCATCTGACTGGCTGACCGGTTACAGCCTGAGAAAAGAAGCTGCTCTGTAGTCTGGTGCTACTGCAGCAGATACTTCTGTACTGCTTGCCAGACGACAGCAGGGTGAACAGGCTGCTGCTGGGTTGCGTATTTTATTTTTAGGATCAAACATTTAGCATCAAGCTCAAAGCTGTGTTGGAACCTGCTGTGGTGGTGTGGGGGGCGGGGGGGCGGGGTTTGGGGTGACGAATGAAGCATCTTGCGCGTGTTGTGATTGTGTGTCAGTTCGGACACTGAGAAGCAACATTTGAAAGGGTCATATGCAGTTCCTTTGTTTACACAGTTATTTGTCCTGTCATTAGGTATGGCCTGCAGCAGACGCATCCTCTGGGAGCACACTAAGGGGCGCTACACATGCGTGCAGTGCGGCCACTCGGTAACCAACCGTAAAGAAATGACTCAACACATCAACACTCACCACAGCAGCAACAAACCTGCAGAAGACACGGGGATCTCTGCCACGAACACATAGTGTGGAAGCATGAGGACTCCTGTACTGAAGCAGATGCAGTTTGAAGCAGATGTTGCCTCTGTGTTGTCCCGGAGTTAACAAAACATAATTAGGCCTCCTGTAATGTACCTTTCATTCTGAGTGAAGGGCCTGCAGCACTGAGCCATGTAAACTGATCATTAGGCAGTAAGCTTACTTCCATAATGTCCACTTCCATAAAGCACTTACCATCGCTCCCACACACACCCAGTGACTGTTTATTAAATGCTGGACTGCTGGGCATCCTCCACATTGTCACTTCCTCTTACTCTGAGATGGCTGATTACTGCTGCCACTATTTTATGAATGCCATGTTTTGCAGTAATTGTCTTTCACAAGTCTGATGGTTGGCCTACAATTTCCAGTTAAAAGCTGAATTTGATGTCTAGTGTCGCACCTTGATTTCCACAAACAGTGGGTGCAGTTAGAGACTGTCAGATGATCAGACGGCACAGGTCAAGCCTGACTCAGCTCTGTTGGTCTCAGGAGTGTTTTCATGTGAAACTGAAGATTTTTGTCACTGCATTAAAAACCTTTACTGTAAATGTGTTTTTCATGCTAATTATAGCCACAGTTACAGTAGCTGTTGATCTAATGTAGAAGGTTGTGCATTACTGTACTGTAGATGATGGGACAGATGCAGGTTGTGTTTGTTGTGTGTGGTTTGAACTATTTCTCCCTGCAGATGCTTCACTTTGGTAAACTTGCCTTGTTTGGTTTTTAACCTGTGTAATGTTCCAGTTAAAGAATGTCTTTTTATAAACACATCTGGTGAAAAGAACCCAACCAAAACAGCTTTAAGTCTGTGTGTCGGTTCCTCACTAACTTGGGGCAACGTGTCACCCAGTGCAACAGTGTGGATCACTAGTGTGCTGTTAATAGTTTCTGGAGAACAGTTGGAGCTGTATGGCACAGATCTATCAGGCTGACACACACAAACAGCTGGCTGGAACACATTCACAGTTGATGTGTGTTGTCAGTGTCGGTCCTCTGTTAACCCAAACTGCTTGTGGTGTTTGAGCAGCTCTTGGATGCTACACTTTGCCTGTGTGCACAGGTCTCTTTCTTCTTTTCTAGTCGTACGCACCATTTCCCACGCTCCTCAAAGTCTACACCAAACACCTTAACAACCAAGGCAAGGTCAAAAAAGCAGTTTTTATTTGGGTCAGTCAGAATGAGGCGATACAAGCACTTGACCGTTCACAGTGCCAAGAGATTTTGGTCAGCTCAGGCTACTTGCCGCACCTCCATACATGCTCCTGAACAAACACCACCTCTGACTCTTTTCCATCCTTTTCAATAAGATTACACACCCGCCGGGCAGTGAGCTTTACAATAATTAACACATCAAGACAATACCACATGACAAGAGGTCCCACTTGATCATTAACATGTGTATTATTAGACATTACCACATGCAGACTGAAGTGCTGTTTTAAACAAACAAATTCCATCACGTGGATGAAGGAGAGTCATTGTCAATAGATAATTTATATATAAAAAACGTGGGGTGGGGGCTTTCACATTGGTCTGCCATAGCATTATTCTGACAGGTTGTTTTACAGCGTGAGCCGTCCTCTCAGCAGTCTCTGAACTTGTGGGATTTGAAAAGAAAAAAAATGCATTTCAGCTCCGTCTGATCGTCCTCTGACCCTGCAGCTTTAATCTGTAAGTGTCTGTTAATAAAACCTGCTGGAAATCAACTGGAAACTAATGCGCTCTCATCACATGATCGCAGGTTGTTAGAGGAAAAAAAAACCCAAAACAACTCATAGTAAACAAGTGCATACAAAAAAAAGATTAAGTGCCACTGTCCAACCCCCAGATCACGCAATGTTGGTGTTTTTTTTTTGTTTTATTATCACAACTTTGTTCAGCTCAGTTCTTTTGAGGCTTTAAAAAAATCTCTTCTGGTCGATACTGTACATCTTTCCTGCTGGAAGCTTCCGGAAAAATAAACTGTTGCCTCTGCTCATGTTGCCCTGGAGGAGAGGAGAAAGCAGGGTTTTAGTGGGTGGCTGGTGCTGGAGTGTGTGTGGAACCACGAGGACAATCGGTTTTATTATTATCTATCTGAAGTAAAACAAATAATTACATTATGCTGCAGGCGTGTGAGAAGATCAGTCACCACACTTCTGCTACAGAGTGAAATGACTGGAGAACAAATCTGCATAGTATGATATGTTGAATGTGTAAGGCCCCAACCGTTTGCATGTCATAGTTCAGACTGTGTGCAGCGATTCAGACTTTATCCATCTGGGAGGAGCTCAGACTCCATCTGTGATAAGACCAGTGCCTTTATATTCTACACCTGTAGCCACAGTGTCCCAGTGGAGCAGTGCTTTTCCTTTCGCCAACTCTCCAGAGGTGAGCAGAAGCACAAATGCAGCCTGCTGGTAAATGTCTGCAGTGTTCCTCAGACAGATGTTTGCACTGTGATGCATTTACCTCTTTGCTTAGATGCCTCCAGCAGTCCACCCAGGTGGGATATACAGATGCATAGGGTGGCAGGCCTCCAGCCAGCCTGAGGGGGACAGTAGACATGAGTCTGCTTGATTTACCACTGCAGAGGATTCACAAGAGCCAACAAGCTGCCAACTCACCCGCAGTTATTGACAGCCATGAGGTTTGACACCAGAACAAATGGGTATGTGAGCATGCTGGCGAAGAACTGCAAGAAAAGAGCAAAGTGGGACATCATCAAACTGCAGCAAGAAACAGCAGAGTGGTGAACCTCTGATGCAGACCACCATGTTGGCCACACTCACCCCCGTCATGGCCTGAGAGCAGTTCCTGATTTCCCCTGTGTGACTCATCTGTAGAGGAGAACACATTAACAGCGTTAGCTCTGTATTCAAGCCTGAACTCAAGACTATGCATTACAGTCCCTCAGCCTGAAGCACACCACACAGAGGGGCTGCGGCAGGTCCGAGCTCCGTCTGTGTCCGATTGTCAGGACCACCGTGGCCACATGAAATCTCAGTAAAGGCCAGACCCATAAACTTACAGCTAATACTGTATGTACCCCTGATTCAGTTTTATTAATCTCATTTGGGGAGGCTGTAATCAATCGGCTATGCTTCACAGCTGTGACACATACACTGCCGCAGACGTTGCACCCTTCATTTCCCATCGTGCATAGTGTTTAGTACCTTGCTGTGTAAAAACTGGCCAAAACTGATAAATCAGTACGACTCTTGGCAGAATACAAAAAGGTGCTGACTCAAGGATCCAGTGCTGCAGCTGGCAATCCCAGAATCTGCTGTGAGGATGCTAGTCTGTTACAGGTGTAAAGCAACTTCAGTGCTGTCCAACAGTGTTTCAGCGTGTACAGCAGTGCACGCAACGTACAATTGAACACTGACACGTATCCTGTCCTTTAACCTTAAAACCCTTTGATAGAGAAGCCTTAAACGGACGGAGCAGTGTAAGAGATGTGACATACCGAGTCATCAATGGCGTACGTATTGATGAGGTGAGCCAGCAGGTTACAAATCCACAGGGACAGGACGTCACCGAGCAGGCGAGGGATCAAACCACTGAGGAAACAGTGATTTTCAGATCAAAACATCTTGAACAGGAAGAATAATTAGCATGCTGGCTATAAGACCACACCATTAATATTATGCACACATAATACATAATTTATATTTCAATCCAGTTTGCCACAGGCAACCTGTCTGAGGCTTGGATACAGTCCTGCTTGTTTAAGCTGTTGCATGTGTTAGAGCCACAGCATCCTCTGTTGGAATATGCTTTTCTGTGATGGACAAACATTAAAAGTAGCTGAAGAGTAATGGAATCCAACGTCCCATTCCCTGTAGGCTGCGAGACCACTTTTCCATTCAAGTGAATAGGAAAGTGTTCTCAGACTTGTGATCGCCAGCCACACAGCACCAGGGCAAACAACCTACTGGGGCATTAAAGTGATGAAACCACTGGCACCATCACGCCGGTACACCAAGAAGCTGCTGCTGTATGTATGAGAGAGAAATGAAGACAAGCAGAGTCACACTTACGCAAAGAAGCCCAGAATGCCTTCTTCCCTGTAGACTGTGACGACGGAGTCAAACACCCCACTGGAGACAGAGGAAAGTCAGTTTTCAAAGTTCTGGACACACTGTGGTTCTGCTCATTTGTGTCTGAATCCCAAAACCATACCTGTATTTCGTTTCTCTCCCAATAAACTGGACCATGCATCGCAAAGTAATCACTGAAAAACAAGTTGAGGAAAACACGCATGTAGATAATGTCTTCCACAGATCCAACCAAATGACTGAATGTCCTCTATTCTAACTGAAACCACTTAAAAGCTCTAATCTTAGGCAGTATCGCACGTTTTGTGCTTTAGGGAACCAGTTACATCCCTGACATACCATGAAAGGGGTGTGTGACGATAGTGGCACAGGAGCGAGCTATCATCTCTTTGGTTGTCTGTGGAAAAGAGAAAAGTCAGTCAGCTGAAATGACATGTTCTGTGTCACACGGTCAATGTGGACAGTCAATTTTCAGTTTATTCAGAGTTTAATCACACTCAGTGAGGATGAGTAAGAAAAAGAAATAATCCTCCAGATTTATGAAAGAGAACACTTGTCTGTGTTGTTATGGCAGTGTGAACAGTTTTTGGAAAGGTGACAGTGTGAGAGGGGTCTCTAGAGATGAACCTACAGGGAATTATCAGCTGATCCGAAGCGCCTCGCTGCTGTGTTTTCAGACAGAATCAGCCAAATAGTGAGTTTAAGCTCAGTGTCTCGCTTTCCAGCCCACAGCTTTACTGCTGTAGTTCACTCTCACTCGTGTATTCAGCTGCAGCGCACAGCCATTTTCAGTTAAAAGCTGGAAAAAGCCACAATTCACTACCTATAGAGCAGCAAACAGCAGACATACACAGTTAGAGACTGGCTTAAGAGCCACAGAGTTCTCTCAGCAGCTGATAGACACCAGACATGGAGTTAAAAGAGAGTGAGACTCCACATGAAGGATCCTGTTGCTGTGGCTGCTGGAGGTGGACGTGAAGTGCTTTCTAACAAGTTCAGCGCATCAACTGTCTTTGGCCCTCGTGTGGCAGACAAGAGCCTCGGCCACATCCGCGACAAATACAGCCAAAAACAGAGTCACTGGGGTTTTTTGGTGACTTTATGGAACATAGAGCTGATGAAGGAAGTCAACAGAGCGCACACACACGCACAAACACAAACAGGAACTGAAAGCGGTGGGCCGGGACAATGTATTATTTCAAATATTATCAGCAGACAAATACCAGCCATCATTCTCTGGAAACCCTGCAAACCCACAATATGACAAACGACACCCGTGGCAGGACTGTCAAGCTACAGTCTGCTCTAACAGGTTGCTGACAGGCTGCCGGACAGATTTAAAGACAAGTATGAAAAATAAATACTGTGATGGGAGTGTGGCGTTCAAACAGATGGCCTACATTTGCTCTCGCATGGTGTTTGCTTTGTGGCAGCGTGCATTACCTCGTTAACAACGTGCTGTAGGGAGCCCTCCACAGCCTTCTGCTGGCCGCCCAGTACCTGACAACACACACAAACCACAACGTCCATCCTGCGTTCCCAAGAACTTAACGGAGAGAACTGTGACCTGAGATCAGACTCATAAATAGGTGCATCCTCCTATGTACTATGCTGAAGTCAGTAATGTAATTTGTACACATTAAAAACAGTACTTCTTACCTGAGGTGTGCCTTGTTCCTGACATTTCTGTGGGAAAGTAGAAGTAAACATTATAAGGCCATTCTGTCAGATACAGTGTGTCTGAGCGCAGGTAAAACAGAGCACAGCATGCATTCCTTCTGCACTGATAATTACAGTAGCATTGTGCAATGGTTACAGTGCCAGATTCAGTTTCAGAGGTGTTACATTTCTCCTTTATTGCGGTTGAAACTGGCTGCTGCTGTGTGAAAATGAAGTGTTCCGTACAGTTATACAACATACTGACTCGCCACAACATTATAACAGCGAAATGGTTTTAGTGTTGTGGCTGACGGATGGGTGGATCGATGGAGGTGCGATCAAAATGTTTTCAGATGGTGGCTGCTGTTCCTAAACGCAGCACCGCTCTGTAGCAAGGCAGTAGCGGCTACTAGCTTGATCCGTCATATGCATAGTGAGCTGTTCTGTGGGAATACAACCTGCCCACACAATCGCTGCCCCCCACTCACCCAGCTCACAAGATCTGGTTCCCTATGACTCTTTCCTCTTCCTCAAAATGAAACTCAAGCTGAGGCGTTTTGACACAGCAGAGGCCATTCAGCGTGCTTAGCAGATGCCAGAACAGAACGGGACTTCTGAGCAGCCATGTTTAAATCAGGTATTGTTTATTTATAGGAGTCTGAAAACATGTCGACATGTTCAATTATTGTCCATAGCTTCCAAGTCAAAAATACTTAATGAATGTAGAGATATCAAAACAGCCCTTTGTGACCAACAGCAACAAGAAAAAGCTGTATTTATCTGATGTTATGAAATGCTTTCAGGATGATTTGCACTTTAAATATGAGGATATTAATGTATTCATCAGTGACATTATAAAGCCATACTTCTATATGATTGCATCGTCAGTGTTCTTTGGTGTGATTCTTTTCTGATGCACCACTCAGGCTTACCTGCACAACTTTGCTGTGCACCACGGTGCCGATGGTGCCGGCACAGAGCCTCGGACCAAGTCCTTTGAAGAGACCCACTTTCCCATCAATCTTGATGATGTGTTTTGCTGAAACATTCACGCAACACAGAACAGGACAAGTTATTGAAAAAGCATTTTAAAAGTAGTGTGATGATTTTATAAAGTAGATGCATTAAAAAAAAAAACAAAACAGAAGAAGAAATAGAAGATGTAAGAAAAGATCCAAGCATGTATCTGGAGCATGCAGTAGAATGATGACTATCTCTGTACTAATATTAATACCACATACATTTGGATATAGTATGAAAGCAACAGTCAAAGTATAAAGTTGCTAAATTCTGCAAAGTCATCAACACACCCACTCACTCACTGTGAATTGTTTGGTCAGTGACCTGCTCTACTCACACATGGGCTCAACAGGACAATATAGGGACTTTGTACTCTGGAGTTGGCAGAGTCAAGTCAGGTAAATGTCTCGACAAATTCAAGGCTGCGGTACACGTACTGCAGTACGTGTTACTTGGAGATGGTTCGGGCTTAAAGGCAGTAATCATCTGATCATCTCAGTACTTCAGAGCTTTGTGTTACAATGTTTTTATAGTTCTGACAAGCTGAAAAGCTGCTGTCCCATTGGTGACACAACATCAGACACAATCACCTCATCTGACCTGCCAAAAGTAACCCAACCACCGCAGCTGTCAGACGTGCATGCCATTTTATAAATGTGCTGGAAATTCTACACTGTGTTCTTGTGTTTAAATAAATCCCCAGTTTTTGTAGAAGTCAAAATCAAACCTGGAAAAGTCAGATCTCATAACTTCGTCTTTATTTAAGACACAGGGACAGATTCCATTTGTGAAGAGGGCTTAATGTAACCTGGAGTCACTCACCATAAGCAAACAGTCCTGGCAGCTGGTACACTTGTCTGCCAAACAGGTTCCTACCCAGGGTGGGGGGGAGCGGCTCATGTCCTGCCTGACAACACACAATAAAAACAGCAAGGTGTTGAGCAGAGATATGCACTTTACCCTCTTTGAACGCTTAATTATGTCATAGGGTGCTTTCTGGTTTCTTTTGACACATTTATTCATGTTGTTGTCATGTTTGACTCAATGTTTTGTTCACTTTTCCGGTTCACTGTTAGTATAAACATGACACAGACGATGCTGTGTGTACTTCTTATGTTGTCTCAAAATAACTTAGACTGCAAAGCAACTAGAATTCGTTAATGATGAACTATCTCTGGCTTTAGCTAGTTAGCAACAGCTAGTGTTAGCTTCCAAGCTATGATAGGGGGCAGAAGGCAACGGTCACGAAATGACACGGGCTCGTGATAACTGCGCTCGCGACGCAATGGAACGAAGTTATTCAATTTAACTGACGACAGTGAGCTAAAAGTATAGTCCGCTCTAAAACAAACTGGAGCCTTACAGTCTTCCGAGCATTAGCTCGTCCCTGACCTTTTACAGTTACACGGGTCAACAAAGCCACTGTGGTTGAATCTTCCACCAGTGGAAACTACAAATCGGACTGTCATGTCAGAAAATGTTAGTATAATTACTTAATTAATTGCAGTAAGAGACAGCGGGGAGCGTCAAACAGCAGAACAGAGCCGACCGGCTCAGAGCTCCTCTGTTCAATGGATCCCAGCGGAACTTCCTAAGCTTTTTTCATCTTTTCTAAGAACACAACTTTTGTACGTGTCAACATATATTAGGACGACTGTACTCGGTGTATAGAAAACTAGCCAATCATTTGTGCATAATAAGTGTGTATAAACTTATACAGCACTGGTTTACATACCTCGCTTCCGCCCACTACAGAGTATTTTGGAAACAGAAGGTCATAGGGACAACAGCCGGACTCATTATGGAGCTGATAATGTTTTGGAAATGTTTCCCGCCATGTGTATGAGATGTATGCTGAATTAAAGTATCCGTGTTAGGGATTCATAAAAGTGCTTAAGTCAGGTTCTGCACTGTACATCCACTAACTGGTAACTGAGGCAACATTAAACTGCGCTATTTTCAAGGGAGTTCGGCAGTTCCCTGCTCAGTCTCCTACCTGGATCAGTTACCGTATAACAGACAAGCAAACCATAACCGAAGCAGCCCCAGGACCGGCAACGCGTCCCCTGTGTCCGCACGAACACAAGCCCTCTTACCTGGATCAGAACCTTAATGTACATCAGCGGGTGGGAGAGGACGGTGAGCCCTGATCCCAGCAGTACTTGGCCACACGTGTCCGCCATCTTTGGAGAGACAGGGGAGACAGGAAGCTCTTCTCGTTGGTCTTGCGTCATAGGAGCCGACAGCGCCTCATTATAACTGTACCGCCATCCAGTGTTTGCGGCACTAGTCCACTCTTGTTTGCATATGAAAAATATGTGCTGCCCATCTGTGTATTATCCTATAATTATATTTCTTTGACTTTATTAATAACAAAAGCCGCCAGCGGGTCTGTTTCCTCTGTTGAATGTATTACTATTGTTCCATCCAGAATATAACCCATATCATTTATCTGCCGGCCTGATGTCATCAGCAGATGTTCTGCTATCACAGACTTATCGGCATTATGTACGTTTCAAATCAGTGTCGTATATGTGTCATATTAGCATGATGTCAGCATCATATTGGTATTATATCTGTGTCATATTGGCATCAGGTCACTATCAACATCATATGTTACTGTCAACATCATACTGTTATTATTGTATTGTATTGGTATCAGCGCAAATGGTCCCTGTGTATGTGTTGTCATGTAAACTGTTTTTAGGTATATAATGCAGAGAAAATGCTTGTGATAATACATTGGTATCACTACATAGTTTACTACATAGACATTTATTTTAAATCTATTCTTTAATTAGGGAAGCCTTCTGCGGACAGTCCACATAGGTCCAAAAGGTCTATGCCAGTCATTCCTGCTCAAACATCACTCTGTCTGCCACTTGTACATGATCAATGAATTTCTCCTCTAAGTTGGTAGAGAGGATGGTTTTATGACACATATGCCTGCCCCCCGAAAGCCAATCTTCTGCTTTATATCAGCTGAACCAGGAATCAAATTCAGCCCATCATTTTGTTGCACTGGGGCTGCTTCTGTGAACTCTTGCACGTGGGTAGGAGAAGTATGACTTGCTGGAAAGAAGCAGTTGAAACTTGATCATTAAAGTGATTATAATTAACATAATTGTAATTGAGCTTTAGCAACACATGTCAAATGTCACGCCAATAGAGCTGATTGAGTTTAACTGAATTAAATTTGAGGTATGTTTGTCTCCCCATTCATCTCGACAGAGTCTCGACGTTGTTAGACTGAAATAACTGCCTTGGGGCTGTAAGGTGGCAAGACATGGACTTTGGTGTCCTTACAGGCCATATCCATCAGTCTCTAATCATGAATGTATTTTAATTCTAATTAAAATTCAACTTAAAATTCAGTGAGTCAGTTGATTTTATTGGAAATGGACTTTATGATCACATTACCATATCTTCTGAGATGCCACTATATTGATTGGTGATTTCAGAAGAAGGCAAACAATGATGTGAATGAAGCATAAACAGAGAGGACTGTATTTCAGTCAAAGTAAGTTTATTGTCCGATCACTGGTGGTTGTAGTAATGAGCTCAGCTCTCCTTCTGTTGTTCGGTGAACAGCAGACAATCTTCCCTCTGATCAGTCTGTCAGCACATCTCAGCAGGCTTCCTCTGGAATAGTCAACAGTGCACAGCTGGATTAGATCAAAGCTGAGTGGAAAAGCAGAGTGCTGTATACAAACTGTCCACAGGCAGTGGGTGTATGCCTGTGTGTGTATTTATATATTCATAAGGTGCTCGTGTGGACACTCACAGCACTTGTAGAGCGTGTTGAGCCTGGCGATGTCATTGCGACTCATCTCCTTGGCGTTACCAAAGGACACGTTGGAGTTAGGGATGGGCAGCATGGTGGGCTGGTTGTTCTTGGAGAAGGCGTACCTACAACAGCACACAGGACAGTTGGACTGAACTGCAGCTCACCCTGCACACACAACACACACAGGCATTATGATGACACAAAGCAGGGCCGAAGCAAAGCCACTTGTTCTCACTTGTGGTATTGCATGACAGAGTTGTAATCATATGGAGTTCCCTGGTTCAGGGTGGCGATCTTCCTGAAGTTGTGTTCCATTCCTAAAAGAAAGAACAAGGAGAGAATGAACGTTTGGTTTGAATTCATTGTGACTGTAGACAGAAAGGTCTCCACCTGCTAGGTCAACGTGCAAAATATCTATCCCCTCACACACTGTGCTCCCCCGGCTCTGTGACGATACAGCTCTCTCTGCCCACTAGGAAGCACCATACAGCCACCAAACCGACAGAGCCGACAGTTTCACTGCTTCCTTGTTGAATGTTTCTGCTTTGTTGATCTCAAAATCAATCCTTGTTCTAGAACAAGGATGTAGAAAAAGTAATCCTGCAGTCAAAGTATGCAGTCAAGTATTTGTTAAACCAGACTTAGAGGCTCTGTGAGGCTGTATGAAAGCTAAAACCAAAATTATCTCTTGAAGTCCAGCAGGGATTCACATCTTCTCCTTCTTTGTTTAGCGCATTAGCATTTGCAAAAAAACTTTAAAAAATGATGTGCTGATCTGATGGGAATACCACTGGTTTTAGGTATTTAGTGATAAATCAAAGTATGGCACAAATAAACACTGACATGATGATGTTAGATGAGCAACAATATGCACTAAACTACCTCCGAGTTCACTGTTTTTGTAGCTGTAGGGTTGTGTTATCAGTGTGTTTGTCTGCAGTACACTGGGTCCCTTCTCTAATTCTGAATAATGAGCAGCTCCTTTACCAGACTGAACGTTGTGCAGCAGGACTTTGATGTGGTTGTCCCTGTCAGAGCGGGTCTGTTCATGGTTGAATCCCAGAGCGTGGAGCAGCTCGTGCTGGACGGTGCCGTGGTAAAGGCATCCACGACGGGCCAGAGACACCACCTGCTTACCACCACGACGGCCAACGTAGGAGTAGCATCTAGACAGGATCACAGACAGGTTGAAGGATCTGGAGTCTGAGAAAAGCTTTTAACTCAAGCTGATTCATCTCAGCTTCTCACCCATTCTGGGACTCAATGCTCAGCCAGTCGCGGTCGCTGCTTCTGCTGGGCCTGAAACGGATGCAGGAGAAGGAAGAGAAGGACTCCAGTCCACGGGTGATGATGTCCTTCTCACGGGAGGCTGGCAGGAAACAAACACACAACATTTAGAAAAGCAGAAAACACATCGACCCCAGTTTATGAATCCTGACTGTGTTGGACTTCACCGTCTGCATGTTCTTGTGTCAGACATTTCATGAGTCTGAGGGACTGGACTGCTGCTAATAATGAGTTATCTATGAAGAGTAAGTAGCCAACATGTCCCTGTCTGTCTGGTCCTGCTACATGCAGAGTCACACGTCTCTCAGTCACTATCAAAGCTTTTGACAAAGGTGCTGCTCCAGCAGGCTGTATCCAAAGTGATACTACTCTTTAAAAACAGTGGGTATTTGGGCCTCACAGGCCTCTGTCTGACACTTACAGAAGTGACTGGCGATGTAATAAGGAATGTAGACCTTCCCATCAGTCGCCTTGCCCCACATGCAGCCTTGGCTGGTGCAGGGGTCTGCGTTTCTCTCGGCCTCACTGTCGATGGCGATGTCTCCTCCAGTCAGGATGGGATCATCACTGGAACGGACTGAAACACATCAACAGAAACTTGAAAGCCAGTTTCACTTACTGCTCGGAGAAGAAGAACGTGAGCTGAAACATCAGCAGGAGGAACATAGTGACAGCAGCAGCTCGGACTCACGCAGATTGCTGTTGGCTCTCTCCAGGAGTTCTGACACAGACAGATCCCCCAAATCCTCCTCTGCTCAGCGACACCATCAACAACAACAACACAATTTGACATTTAATATAAACACAACAGTCTTAATGCTGGGCATGTCCATACAACAGGCTTGATCATTCCAATAGATCACATACCTGTCTGCTGGGTCAGCGTGGGATTAGGGGAGAAAAACAAACTTATTAGAAATGTTCAGCATCATAGAACCTGAAGCCTTTCAGACAAACTGCACTACTGTAACTCACTCAAAACACCAAAAGATCATCTGTGACAAATGATCCAGTCAAACTAAAAGGACAGTGAGGAATGATGAGAATTTGGGCTCAAAGCTCAGCAGAGATGTGAATTAATGCTCATATGAATCCCCTAAAAGAGCCATTTACAACGTGAAGCAGGTCACAGGCCTCATGTGGAACAGGAAGCTTGTCATGTTTGTGAGTGTGTGGCAGTCGACTTTAAACATGCTGAATATTTTACATGTGCTGTGATGTTACATGACGAATGAGCAGATATCACACTGTGCAGTCACTGGCGGTTGGTCCTCTCACACCAGCGTCCTACCTCATTGTCAGCCCAACAGCAGGCAGACAGCAGCAGCAGAGCCAGAGCTGAGAACCTGAAAACAAACACGCGAGCCATCCCAGCAGACCTGCAAGGACAGAGACAGCAGTCAGCTGCAGCTGAAAGAAAGACACTTGTCCTTTACATTCCGCTGCAGACTGTCGCAGTTGAACTCACCTTGGATCCTCTGTGTGGACTTGTACAGCTGAGCTTCCACACCGGCTTTTTATATGCTTCACTACACCTGTGAGCCCAAATATGGATTATCTGTCCACTGAGACACCTAAAGAAACAGCTGAACTCACATGTTATCAGTCCCATAATGTCCATACAATACACAAAGCCATGGAAAACAGCTCCATACACTGAGGGAAGAAGGACACTTGCTGCATTTCCATCATAATGTTCAATACTGTCACTGTTATGTCTGATTGGTTCTTATCGTTTGGTTGCCATGGATTAGTTCAACACACAGCTGCTTAAAGTCTGGATATTTATATTGCTTCATTAATTATGCACCTGATGGAACAGCTGCTGGTAGTACATTTGTAAACTACAGTTCAAAAATCTCCCCTCTCTCTCTCTCTCTCTCTCTCTCTACATATACATACACACACTTATATGTGTGTGTGTATATATGCATATATATTCATATATATTTATTAATATTATTTACATGATTTATTTGTTTACACCTTTCCTGAAGTAAGGAGTCATCTTTCCCACTGTGTGTATGTGTGCGTGTATGAGTAGACATACTGTACATGCTGAGTAGGGGTTTTAGAGTGGCGCCTGAAAAGAGGCTTATCAACAACAGCGTGTTCTGCGTCTGACCACCTGTGTGTGTTTATGTTCATGAAGGCCAACAATGTGAGGATGCCACAAAATGGAAATGTTGCAGCTCAGCTGTGAAGGTCCATATGCTCTGTGCTGTCTCACTGAATGTTCACCTTGTTTTTCTGACACTTTACAGTCAAACATCTCACCTACAGTACTGAGGCTCCATTGTGAGCTTTCTGTAAAACATTATTTACAAAGTGTAATTCTTCTGACACCCACGTAGATTCAGATTGAATAGTTGAGTGTTTGGTGGCCAGCTGGGGGCTGCAAGCTCCTGTGGCAGTGGTCCTCATATAGGACAAAGCAGAGTTGCAGTAGGTAGAGTGTGTACTTCAGATGCTTATCAACCTGCCTGCCCTCTGAGTACCCAGTTCCATCAGGAGTGGTGGTCCTGGAGCTGGTGACATTCTCTTCCTCTCCATCTGTACTCCTCTTTATCCCATGGTTTTATCACCCAATATGTTCTACCAGAGGTTTGGTCTTCCTCTTGTTTCTCTCTCTTCCTGCATGTATGCCTGAGCAGCAGATCAGGATCTGTGATTGCAGACCACACGCTGCCCCCTCTAATCTCTGCTCAACAACCACTGCTAGAAGTTACTTACATTATTGAAGCTCTAGTACAGGAAATGCTCTTGACAGCTGGTAGGCATGCCACATGTTTAGCTGGGATAATGTTATTCAAGCACATTCATTGAGCTTTGTGAATTGCAAACACATTCTCTGATTTATTGAATTGATGTTTTGGTGAAACAGTATAGGGCTGGCTCAGCTTCACTAACATGGACAGATGATTTGATGTTTAAGAAATGCACAGGAGAAAGGCTGTAGGGGCTTCGTGGGCAGAAAGCTCTGAGAACAAACAGGCCCCCACCTGTCAGGAGCTTCAGAATATGAAGAAACAACATGAACAAATCTTGCAAGAGTTTCACAAATCTGTGGTTACAAGTGAAACACGTACCCAGCGGTACTATACACATGACAGTCCATCTAACAATAAAGGACATTACTGGCAGATCCCTGCAGCAGTGCTGCAAAAACATATGATCAATTTAATTAGTGATCGTTATCCTGACCACACTCAGCACAAACTTTAGATGAATGCACATTTGAGCAGCTCCTTCACCATTTCTGTACACGTGTCTCAGAGGCAGAGCTGGTTGTCCATCCATTAGAAGACTGGTGGTTTGATCCTTGGCTCCCCTGGGCTGTACATGCCATGCTCCTGGGCAAGACACTGGAATTGAAGGCTGTATATGTGGCATGGCGGCTCGGGGTGCTTTCAGTGACTTCTCCTCACAGATCATGGGTCATCCACACAGATGAACAGACACAAAACACGGGGTGAGTTATAGTGGTCAAAAACATGAGGTTCTACTTTCTGCCTTACATCAATAGACATGTTACAGTACAAAGCCACAGTACCTCTGTTGACAAATGACCCGGGCTCATTCTCCTGCTGCAGACTAATCATATAATCTTCGCGCACCGATGCACTCCTGCAGAAATCCTGCTTGTAGTATCAAACGATGACATAAAACTCTGCTCACAACTAAATCCTGAACTGAAACTATGATTTCTATTTTAGTGACACATTTTTTTTTAGTAAAACCAAATTACTTTGATTTATGAGGATTATGTTAACAACTGCAAAACATTGCATATTCTATTTTGTATATGTGCACGCATGGATTTCTGCACAATTCTAATGTAAGTATAAGTATGTTTTAAATGTTCTTTAAATAACATTGTTAGTGCATTAATGATCTTATGTTAATAGACCAATCAGATTGAAGCTGGAAATAAGTACATCTGATGACCTTTCATTGAGATGATTTTTTGATACGTGTGTGTTGAGATTAAGGCATATAAAACATAGTCGTTGTCAAATATTTAATACATATAATCAGTAGCGTGCAAAGAAGTGCACTCTTTTGCTTTTCCTTTAGTCATTGTTCCTGTTTTGCAAGACTTATAGAGTGTGTGCAAACTTGTCACATATAATGCAACCAGTCACAAAACAGAAGTCATTTATACACAAAAAAGTCTGTTGCACCTCTGCATCTCTGCTCTTAACCACACAGTGGGGTTGTGTAAATATGCAAACCCTAATGCAATAACATAGTCATAAATCAAGGTACAAGTCATTTTAATGTAATTGATTAAAGCGTTGATATGGTTATTTTCCAGATGGTAAGATATTATCCATTGATGTACCTCTCATGGACTGATGTGCAAATCCAAAACACAAATCAAAGTCATATTAGAGGAGGAAAACACTGGCTTTTCCTTCAATGAATACTGGTTACTGGTAGAATACTGTCAAAGGCTTGATGCAACGTTGCCTTTTATAGCATCATAAAAGAAAGTGCCAAACCAGTGTTCGCACATTCACTCATGCAGTTTTGGAGAACTAATTATACTAGCATTATTGGGAAAAGGACCAATTTTAGATGAATTTCCTGTAATGAGAAATGAGAAATCATTTTATTCCACTCTATTATTACATTCTGCACTTTGCACATTTTGCATATTCTATAATACTTGTTTACCTTTCATTAAAATACAGTGGTAACCCCTATATTTTCTCACCCACTAATTAAAAACATTCTGGAATTTCTTAAGAGCTATTTTCCTCATTTTTCCAAAAAAATATGTCTTAAATGTTGTTTTAATGCATCATCACCAATACCACGCTTCTGCATTACAAGCAGGATCAAAGAGGTCTGTCATATTTGAGAGAGTTACCGTTTCAGCTTACAAAAATCAGATTGAAACCAAAATAAGGACCTTTTATCACATAGCTTTTATTCTTACTGATCAAGTGAGTCAAGTCACAGCATGAGTGAGAGTAACGGTTACCTTTGTTAATGATCATCTGAAGATCATCAGATGTTAAAGTGATGCACCACCATAAATCTCTCCTTCCAAGCACATTTACTTATAATCCATCATTTGCTCAAAGGGTTCTGGAACTGGTTTTATATTATATTAATAAATCCTGACAGACCCCTGTTCTCACCACATCTATTGCAGGAGAGAGCCACCTTTGTCTGGGTATAATTTCAGAGGGGAGCAGGTGATTGGATCATTAGTTTTGCTGACATTTGAAAAGCAAAAAAAAGAAAGAAAAGGAAAAAAATATTTCACGAGATGTAGAATATTTTTATTAGTGTTGCAGCTTTTTTATTTTATTTTTTTTTATTTTTCAACATCAACTGGGTATAAATCCTAAAAACAGAAAAGAAAAAAAAAAAGAAAAAGAAAAAATATTTCAATGAGATGTAGAATATTTTATTAGTGTTGCAGCTTTTTTTTTATTTTATTTTTTTTATTTTCAACATCAACTGGGTATAAATCCTAAAAACATGTCTTTCTGCCCTCTATGTCTTTCCATTATGTGTTATCAAAGTTATTCAAACCAGATCATTCTGACGTTCGTGAATTTGACCTTTGTCAGTGTAAGCATATCACTGAGGGCTAAAATGAGCTGTGTGTTCCTGCCTTGGCACAAACAGGAGAAAACAATGGCCGCATCTTACACAAGCCACAGTCTGTTTTAAGTAATAACTGTCACTTCCAATTTCTGAATTTGTCAACAGTTCTAGCTTTGAGCAGGACCATGGCGATGAAGTTAGCCATGTCTCTTCCATATGCTTCCCACACTTTAGTGTGTACCCCTGGCATTTTCCTGGTGTGTTGCTGCTACCCCACAACCAGCCATGATTTTCACACTGCTGTGGTCATCTGCTCCCTCTGCTCTGTCCACACTTTTACTTTATACAGGTGAGCATCAGCAGACACTCTTTAGAAAATAGTATGGATTAACAATATGAACAGGACATTTCATCTAGTACTAATTATACACAGGCATTTTCCACCCAATTAATGTACTTAATACCACACTCATCAAAGCAGGCAAAGGATCGATTAGAGGAATATAACAACTGTTCAGCTTTCTTCTTGAGCAATGTAAAATTGTATAAAATTGTTTTTTTTTATTTTAGTAAATTCTAGCCCTATGAATGTTTGTTGAATGTTATGTTATGAATGTTATGTTATGAATGCATACCTATTCAGTTGTGTTTAACCACCTTTATTACTGTGTGCCAGGCTTCTGGTGACAAGACTGATGAACACTCTGGTGAGACATGGCTACTTTTTCAGCTGCAAGATTCGGTGAATATGCACACTACATCATGCAGCTGGATACATGAACTGCTTCTACCCTGCAGGCAAATAATTCATTGAGATGATGATTTCAGTATCTCCACCCTCTTAGAGAAGGCCAATGCTAATCTTGGTATGTTCAGCTCACGTGTAACTGTTTTATTCATTCCCTTAGATCTGTAATATATTGGCTAAACTGTCAGAAGTAATACAATGACAATACCAATAGCGGTGTTACAGTACATACCAGCAAGTGTGCAGCAGAGAGAGTTCATTCCATCAGGAACAGAACGTTGAGGGTGGGAGATCTGACCTGCTCTTTTCAAATGAACTGGAACAAAAAACTGTGTCTCGACCATCCTCTTCCATGTCCTTGTGCAGGAAAGAACTTAGATGAGCCCCTAGTGATGTTTGGAGACATAGCAGTTCCAACAGGCTTCCAGAATGCTGATCCCTGCACAGACCGAGGGTGCCTGTGGCCTAAAGCCTCTGATGGAAATGTCTATGTACCCTTCCGCATCTCCAACCAGTTCTGTAAGTGCCAACAGGCTGTACAAGAAGCTAATAGTGCTAGCAGCTGAAGTTGTAGTGATTGCAGTGGCAGTATAGCTTGGTAGAAGTATTAATATTAACAGTAGTCATAGCAACAGTAGCAGCAGTATCAGTAGTAGTAATACAAGTAGCGATGGCATTAGCAGTTATAGCTGTAGGTTGTAGTAGTAATGTAGTTGTCGTAGTTGTTGTTGTTGTAGTAGCCATTGAAATAGTAGTTAGCAATAGCAACAACATATTTAGCCGTAGTAGCAGAAAAAGTAGAGGTGATTTATTAGGATGGTGACGACGGCTTCAAAAACTGATTCTCCAAACTGATTATATTTTTTCACTGTGAAGCCCAAAGAGAGAGAGACACCATCACACAAGGTCTGCAGTCATTTGCACAGTCCACCTGCATCCGCTTTACCCCCTTTAATCGTCAGCGTGACTTTGTGGACATCCAGTCTCGCTCAGGGTATGGGCCATGCAGTGCACATCCCACATATGCATGCATGGATGCATCAGCTCAGGCTTTTCTACCAGTGTGTTCCAGGACAAAGAAAGCCATGTGAAGTATTCTCAAGGGGCTTTATTGTTTACTGCTCTTCAGGTGTTACTCATTCGTCGGGCGTCGTGGTGGGGGCCAGGTGGTGTCTTTGAGTCGCCAGGGCTGTGTTTTCCATCAGATCGTCCAACATGAGTTGCTCCATGCCTTGGGCTTCAACCATGAACAGACCCGGTCTGACAGGGACCAGCATGTTCGCATCCTGCTGCAGAACGTCATTCCTGGTGGGTCGTGTTATACTTATAGTCTTGACCAAATAAAGAACATTCAATTATTGCAGCTTTAATAATGCTGTAAACAAAAGATACAATAAGGAGAAAACAATCAAAATGGCTTTTAATACAACTAACCTTTAAAATAAGATTGGTTGTATAAGATGTGTGTGCTCTCCTGCAGGAATGGAGCATAATTTCAGGATAATCCAAACAAGGAACCTTGGCACTCCCTATGACTACAACTCTGTCATGCACTATGGAAGGTAGCATCTCAGTTCATTCAATTCATTCAATAATAATAAGCTATGGAATTTTGCTATTATGAAATCATGTTTGTTAACACAACTCAGGATTTTGGAAGGACACATTCACATGTTTTCCAAGTCAATCAGTCAGAAACTGAATTGCTGCAGGTATAAATAAGCAATTGTTTGGTAGCATGATAACTGTGACAACGTCCTAAGGTGATAATGTCAGATTTATAATTTGCAGTGGCCAAAATATTAGTTTTAAGATGGGAGAGAGTCCATATGACCAGTGTCTTGGTACTTGGTGTTTGGAAGTACTGTCCAACCGTCTCGTCCATGCTGTGTATTTGCACCACAGGTTTGCCTTCTCCAGAAACCAGCAGCCAACCATCATCCCTATCCCCGACAACAATGTACCCATTGGCAGGGCCACCGAGATGAGTCCTACGGACATCCTTCGGGTGAACCGCCTTTATCGCTGCAGTATGTACCCCTTTAGCCATCATGCCTACTATCTCCACATCAAAACACTCCTACTTCTTTCTAGGTCTATCGACAGTAAGTTTTCCTCTGAGCATTGTCTCCTGTCTTCCTGCCTGCCTGGATAAGCACCTGCCCACCAGCTAGGCTGCAAATCTAGCAACAACACTCCCTCATGCATTGCACTGACAAAGCTGACGCACTAGTAAACACAGAGCTGTGTAGAGAGCCTGCTGTTGTCCATGCAGTGTGATTAGGAGCCCGAGCAGTTTTTACAGGTTTTGCTGTCTTTTGGAATTCCTTTCAGATTCAACTGCTTCCAAACTTGACCTGGAACCTGTGGAAGGAAACCATTTCCTCTAGAATTCAAAGTGAGTGGGTTTGGTTGTTTTTCTAACTTGCTATTTAAACACTATCATGAATGTGATCTAAAGAAAGTACAATATCCAGTTGAGCCCGGCTTTACATTCTGTCTTCAGGCGGAGGTTTGCATCTCTTTGGTCAGTCAGTCAGTTAGTTAGTTATGCTCTGTGGTGTAAACACAAAAGAGAGAAATGGGAAGCAAGCAGGTTTGGGTGTTTGTGCATATTTGCATATTTATTCAGTGATTTTAACATATTTTCTCTTGTTCCAACAGGAACCCAGAAGGAAGTGAGGCAGATTGATGCAAACTTTTCTCTGCAAGCAAAACCAGGAATGCAGCTTGTGCTGAATGTGCTTTGATGAGATTCCCAATTTAAATTAGGTTTTGTGCGGACCTAAAGAGAAATAAAGATGTCCCAGGACATCATAGCAAATTTCGGCGTATATGTAACTTTGTATGTATATAACTGCTTGCAAGCTCGATTGAATGCTAACAATAAATAAAAGTATGTATTATTATATCTCAACCTCAAGTCAGCCTGTCTTTGTTTGCCAGTATCATACATCTATTTAATGATCTCAAGAGATAAAAGTAAAGTATTCTATTGTGCCAGCAGTGACAGTCACAAAAGATTTAAACATGCAGATGTATTTTATGAAAAAAATGGCTCCCACCATGTGTATGAGATGTATGCTGAATTAAAGTACCCATATTAGGGATTCATAAAAGTGCTTAAGTCAGGTTTTACTCTGGTCCACTAACTGGTAACTGAGGCAACATTAAACTGCGGTATTTTTAAGGGAGTTTGGTAGTTACCTGCTCAGTCTCCTACCTGGATCAGTTACTGTGTAACAGACAAGCAAACCAGAACCGAAGCAGCCCCAGGACCGGCAACAAATGTCTGTCCACACAAATGAATGTATTACTATTGTTCCAACCAGAATATAACCCATATGATTGCTAGCCTGATGTCATCAGCAGATATTCTGCTCATCTGCTCATAGACTTATCAGCATCATTTACGTTTCAAATCAGTGTCATGTCTGTGTCATATTAGCATGATGTCAGCATCATATTGGTATTATATCTGTGTCATATTGGCATTGTGTCACTATCACATCAGTATCATATCGACATTATATCAACATCATATGTGTGTTTA
Organism: Datnioides undecimradiatus; assembly: GCA_008933995.1. NCBI lineage: Eukaryota > Metazoa > Chordata > Actinopteri > Lobotiformes > Datnioididae > Datnioides > Datnioides undecimradiatus. Next base: position 3,535,412 of record WARS01000067.1, on the reverse strand, counting down.
TTTTAAATCTATTCTTTAATTAGGGAAGCCTTCTGCGGACAGTCCACATAGGTCCAAGGTCTATGCCAGTCATTCCTGCTCAAAGGTTATTCTATCTGCCACTGATCCATGATCAATGAATTTTTCCTCTAAGTTTGTATTTGCAGAGACAATGGAAAAGAGGAGATAGATCACTTAGAACATTTGGGGCTGCTTCTGTGAAATGTTGCACATGGGTAGGAGAAGTATGACTTGATGGAGAGAAGCACTTGAAACCTTATGTTTGGGCAAAGTAAACAAGCATTTACAGTGATTTTAAAAGATGTGACTGCTTCTTCAACAGATGCCATTGTGATCATTAGAGTGATTATAATTAACATAATTGTAATTGCTTTAGCAACACATGTCAAATGTCACGCCAATAAAGTTGATTGCGTTTAACTGAATTACACCTGATGTATGCGTGCCTTCCCATTCATCTCGACAGAGTCTCAGCGTTGCCTGAAATAACTGCCTTGGGGCGGTAAGGCAGCAAGACATGGACTTTGGTGTCCTTACAGGCCATATCCATCAGTCTCTAATCATGAATGTATTTTAATTCTAATTAAAATTCAACTTAAAATTCAGTGAGTCAGTTGATTTTATTGGAAATGGACTTTATGATCACATTACCATATCTTCTGAGATGCCACTATATTGGCAAACAATGATGTGAAGGAAGCATAAACACAGAGGACTGTATTTCAGTCAAAGTAAGTTTATTGTCTGATCATTGGTGGTTGTGGTGATGAGCTCAGCTCTCCTGTTGTTTGGTGAGCAGGAGACAAGCTTCCCTCTGATCAGTCTGTCAGCACATCTCAATAGGCTTCCTCTAGAACAGTCAGCAGAGCACAGCTGGATTAGATCAAAGCTGAGTGGAAAAGCAGAGTGCTGTATACAAACTGTCCACAGGCAGTGGGTGTATGCCTGTGTGTGTATTTATATATTCATAAGGTGCTCGTGTGGACACTCACAGCACTTGTAGAGCGTGTTGAGCCTGGCGATGTCATTGCGACTCATCTCCTTGGCATTACCAAAGGACACGTTGGAGTTAGGGATGGGCAGCATGGTGGGCTGGTTGTTCTTGGAGAAGGCATACCTACAACAGCACACAGAGCAGCCGGAGTGAACCACAGCTCACCCTGCACACACAACACACACAGGCATTATGATGACACAAAGCAGGGCCGAAGCGAAGCCACTTGTTCTCACTTGTGGTACTGCATGACAGAGTTGTAATCGTAGGGAGTTCCCTGGTTCAGGGTGGCGATCTTCCTGAAGTTGTGTTCCATTCCTAAAAGAAAGAACAAAGAGAAAATGAACATTTGTTTGGTTTGAATTTATTGTGACTGTAGACAGACAGGTCTCTACCTGCTGGATCAATGTGCAGCTATGTGATGATACAGCTCTTTCTGTCCACTAGGAAGCACCATACAGCTACTAAACCGACAGAGCTGACAGTGTCACTGCTTCCTTGTTGAATGTTTCTGCTTTGTTGATCTCAAAATCTATCTTTCTTCTAGAACAAGGACGTAAAAAAGTGTAGTCAACTGCAGTCAAAAGTAAAACTAAGTATTTGTTAAACCGGACTTAGAGGCTCTGTGAGGCTGTATGGAAACACAGCTAAAGCAAAAACTGTCTCACAAAGCTCACCTCCTGATGTCCACAGGTACCACTGGTTTTAGGTATTTAGTGATAAATCAAAGTATGGCACAAATAAAATATTGATGTGATGATGTTAGATGAGCAACAATATGCACTAAACTAACTCCAAGCTCACTGTTTTTGTAGCTGTAGGGTTGTGTTATCAGTGTGTTTGTCTGCAGTACACTGGGTCCCTTCTCTAATTCTGAATAATGAGCAGCTCCTTTACCAGACTGAACGTTGTGCAGCAGGACTTTGATGTGGTTGTCCCTGTCAGAGCGGGTCTGTTCATGGTTGAATCCCAGAGCGTGGAGCAGCTCGTGCTGGACAGTGCCGTGGTAAAGGCATCCACGACGGGCCAGAGACACCACCTGCTTACCACCACGACGGCCAACGTAAGAGTAGCATCTAGACAAGATCACAGACAGGGTTGAAGGATCTGGAGTCTGAGAAAAGCTTTTAACTCAAGCTGATTCATCTCAGCTTCTCACCCATTCTGGGACTCAATGCTCAGCCAGTCCCGGTCGCTGCTTCTGCTGGGCCTGAAACGGATGCAGGAGAAGGAAGAGAAGGACTCCAGTCCACGGATGATGATGTCCTTCTCACGGGAGGCTGGCAGGAAACAAACACACAACATTTAGAAAAGCAGAAAACACATCGGCCCCAGTTTATGAATCCCGACTGTTTGGACTTCAGCATCTGCATGTTCTTGTGTCAGACTGTTCATGACTCTGAGGGGCTGGATTGCTAATAATGAGTTATCTATGAAGAGTGAGTAGCCAACATGTCTCTGTCTGTCTGGTCCTGCTACATGCAGTCACTATCAAAGCTTTTGACAAAGGTGCTGCTCCAGCAGGCTGTATCCAAAGTGATACTACTCTTTAAAAACAGTGGGTATTTGGGCCTCACAGGCCTCTGTCTGACACTTACAGAAGTGACTGGCAATGTAATAAGGAATGTAGACCTTCCCATCAGTCGCCTTGCCCCACATGCAGGCTTGGCTGGTGCAGGGGTCTGCGTTTCTCTCGGCCTCGCTGTCGATGGCGATGTCTCCTCCAGTCAGGATGGGATCATCGCTGGAACGGACTGAAACACATCGACAGAAACTTGAAAGCCAGTTTCACTTATTGCTCGGAGAAGAAGAACGTGAGCTGAAACATCAGCAGGAGGAACATGGTGACAGCAGCAGCTCGAACTCACTCAGATTGCTGTTGGCTCTCTCCAGGAGTTCTGACACAGACAGATCCCCCAAATCCTCCTCTGCTCAGCGACACCATCAACAACAACAACACAATTTGACATTTAATATAAACACAACAGTCTTAATGTTGGGCATGTCAATACAACAGGCTTGATCATTCCAATAGATCACATACCTGTCTGCTGGGTCAGCGTGGGATTAGGGGAGAAAAACAAACTTATTAGAAATGTTCAGCATCATAGAACCTGAAGCCTTTCAGACAAACTGCACTACTGTAACTCACTCAAAACACCAAATGATCATCTGTGACAAATGATCCAGTCAAACTAAAAAGACAGTGAAGAATGATGAGAATTTGGGCTCAAAGCTCAGCAGAGATGTGAATTAATGCTCATATGAATCCCCTAAAAGAGCCATTTACAACGTAAAGCAGATCACAGGCCTCATATGAGACAGGAAGCTTGTCATGTTTGTGAGTGTGTGGCAGTCGACTTTAAACATGCTGAATATTTAACATGTGCTGTGATGTTACATGACGAATGAGCAGATATCACACTGTGCAGTCACTGGCGGTTGGTCCTCTCACACCAGCGTCCTACCTCATTGTCAGCCCAACAGCAGGCAGACAGCAGCAGCAGAGCCAGAGCTGAGAACCTGAAAACAAACACGCGAGCCATCCCAGCAGACCTGCAAGGACAGAGACAGCAGTCAGCTGCAGCTGAAAGAAAGACACTTGTCCTTCACATTCCGCTGCAGACTGGCGCAGTTGAACTCACCTTGGATCCTCTGTGTGGACTTGTACAGCTGAGCTTCCACGCCTGCTTTTTATATGCTTCACTACACCTGTGAGCCCAAATATGGATTATCTGTCCACTGAGAAACCTAAAGAATCAGCTGAATTCACATGGTAATTCAACACACAGCTACTATAAGTCTGATGAGCATTAAGTTTCATTAGTTACACACCTGACATCAGCTGCTGGTAGACATTTGAAATTAAATCATATTTATGGACTTTGACCCCAGAGGTGAACCTAAAGTATCACACACACACACACACACACACAATAAAATGTGTAATGAATTGCACACTGACAAAATAAAAGGATCACCTGACAATGTAGGAGTACAATGAGCACAGACTGATGTAAGGTTGAATCTACTTATTTCATATCTGTATTATTCCTAAAGAATATGGAATCTTATAGAATAAAATTTTATATTGTTATATTTATTAATATATATCTTTCAGTATTATTTACACAGAATATTTGCCTTCACATTGCAGAAGGGGTGATCTTTCCCACTGTGTGTATGTGTGTGTGTGTGTGTGTGTGTGTGTGTGTGTACGAGTAGACATACTGTATATGCTGAGTCTGGCTTTCAGAGCGGTGCCTGAAAAGAGGCTTATCAACAAACACGTGTTCCGCATCTGACCACCTGTGTGTGTTTATGTTCATGAAGGCCAGCAATGTGAGGATGCCACAAAATGGAAATGTTGCAGCTCAGCTGTGAAGGTCCATACACGTTTCAGCGTCCCACTGAATGTTCACCTTGTTTTTTCATAAAATACATCTGCATGTTTAAATCTTTTGTGATTGTCACTGCTGGTACAATACTTTACAATAGAATACTTAACTTTCATCTCTTAAGATTATTATTATAGATGATACTGGCAAACAAAGACAGGGTGCCTTGAGGTTGAGGTTGCTTTTATTTATTGTTAGCATTCAATCAAGCTTGCAAGCAGTTGTACAAAGTTACATATACGTCGAAATTTGCTATGATGTCCTGGGACATCTTTATTTCTCATTAGGTCCGCACAAAAGCTAATTTAAATTGGGAATCTCATCAAAGCACATTCATTAAGCACAAGATGCATTTCTGGTTTTGCTTGCAGAGAAAAGTTTGCATCAATCTGCCTCACTTCCTTCTGGGTTCCTGTTGGAACAAGAGAAAATATTTTAAAATCACTGAATAAATGTGCAAATATGCACAAACACCCAAACCTGCTTGCTTCCCATTTCTCTCTTTTGTGTTTCCACCACAGAGCATACAAAGTAACTAACTGACTGACTGACCAAAGAGATGCAAACCTCCATCTGAAGATAGAATGTAAAGCTGGGTTCAACTGGATATTGTAGTTTCTTTAGATCACATTCATGATAGTGTTTAAATAGCAAGTTAGAAAAACAACCAAACCCACTCACTTTGAATTCTAGGGGAATTGGTTTCCTTTCACAGGTTCCAGGTCAAGTTTGGAAGCAGCTGGATCTGAAAGGAATTCCAAAAGACAGCAAAACCTGTAAAAACTGCTCGGGCTCCTAATCACACTGCACGGACATCAGCAGACTCTCTACACAGCTCTGTGTTTACTAGTGTGTCAACTTTGTCAGTGCAATGCATGAGGGAGTATTGTTGCTAGATTTGCAGCCTAGCTGGTGGGCAGGTGCTTATCCAGGCAGGAAGGAAGGCAGGAGAGAATGTCAGTAGCTCAGAGGAAACGTACTGTCAATAGATGTAGCAAGAAGTAGGAGTGTCTTGTTGTGGAGATAGTAGGCATGATGGCTAAAGGGGTACATACTGCAGCGATAAAGGCGGTTCACCCGAAGGATGTCCATAGGACTCATCTCGGTGGCCATGCCAATGGGTACATTGTTGTCGGGGATAGGGATGATGGTTGGCTCCTGGTTTCTGGAGAAGGCAAACCTGTGGTGCAAATACACAGCATGGATGAGACGGTTGGACAGTACTTCCAAACACCAAGTACCCTACTCTTTTCTAAATTGTTTATACAGTAGAGCTGAAAAACCACCGACACTGGTCATATGGACTCTCTCCCAGCTTAAAACATTTTGGCCACTGCAAACATTAAATCTGACATATTATCAGGACATTGTTACAGTTATCATGCTACCAAACAATTGCTTATTTATGCCTGCAGCAATTCATCAAGTGATAACACAGTATAAATATGTTTTGAGTTTGTTGGAGTTTATTAAAGTATCTCTTCATGGTTGGTATGGAAAGAAAGATTTAACTGCAGTGTTCACTGATGTACGTGTAATGGGAGTTTCAGACTGATTAACTTGGAAAACATGTGAATGTGTCCTTCCAAAATCCTGAGTTGTGTTAACAAACATGATTTCATAATAGCAAAATTCCATAGCTTATTATTATTGAATGAATTGAATGAACTGAGATGCTACCTTCCATAGTGCATGACAGAGTTGTAGTCATAGGGAGTGCCAAGGTTCCTTGTTTGGATTATCCTGAAATTATGCTCCTCTCCTGCAGGAGAGCACACACATCTTACACAACCTTATCTTATTTTAAAGGTTAGTTGTATTAAAAGCCATTTTGATTGTTTTCTCCTTATTGTATCTTTTGTTTACAGCATTATTACAGCTGCAATTATAATTGAATGTTCTTTATTTGGTCACGACTGTAACTATAACACGACCCACCAGGAATGACGTTCTGCAGCAGGATGCGAACATGCTTGTCCCTGTCAGACCGGCTTTGCTCATGGTTGAAGCCCAAGGCATGGAGCAACTCATGTTGGACGATCTGATGGTAAACACAGCCCTGGCAACTCAAAGACACCACCTGGCCCCCACCACGACGCCCGACGAATGAGTAACACCTGAAGAGCAGTAAACAATAAAGCCCCTTGAGAATACTTCACATGGCTTTCTTTGTCCTGGAACACACTGGTAGAAAAGCCTGAGCTGATGCATCCATGCATGCATATGTGGGATGTGCACTGCATGGCCCATACCCTGAGCGAGACTGGATGTCCACAAAGTCACGCTGACCATTAAAGGGGGTAAAGCGGATGCAGGTGGACCGTTCAAATGACTGCAGACCTTGGATGATGGTGTTTTGCTCTGTTGGGGCTTCACAGTGAAAAAATATAATCAGTTTGGAGAATCAGTTTTTGAAGCTGTCATCTCTTAATGCACATCCTAATAAATCACACTTCTTCTTTTTCTGCTACTACGGTTAAAGATGTTGCTATTGCTAACTACTATTTCAATGACTACTACAACAACAACGACTACGATAACTACATTACTACTACAACCTACAGCTATAACTGCTAATGCCATTGCTACTTGTATTACTACTACTGATACTGCTGCTACTGTTGCTATGACTACTGTTAATATTAATACTTCTACCAAGCGATACTGCCACTGCAATCACTACAACTTCAGCTGCTAGCACTATTAGCTTCTTGTACAGCCTTTTGGCACTTACAGAATTGGTCGGAGATGCGGAAGGGTACATAAACATTTCCATCAGAGGCTTTAGGCCACAGGCACCCTCGGTCTGTGCAGGGATCAGCATTCTGGAAGCCTGTTGGAACTGCTATGTCTCCAAACATCACTAGGGGCTCATCTAAGTTCTTTCCTGCACAGCAACATGGAAGAAGATGGTTGAGAGAGTTGAGAGAGTTTTTTGTTCCAGTTCATTTGAAAAGAGCAGGTCAGATCTCCCACCCTCAACGTTCTGTTCCTGATGGAATGAACTCTCTCTGCTGCACACTTGCTGGTATGTACTGTAACACCGCTATTGGTATTGTCATTGTATTACTTCTGACAGTTTAGCCAATATATTACAGATCTAAGGGAATGAATAAAACAGTTACACGTGAGCTGAACATACCAAGATTAGCATTGGCCTTCTCTAAGAGGGTGGAGATACTGAAATCATCATCCTCAATGGTGTTGCCTGCAGGGTAGACTCATACAGCTTTTGAGAACCATCAACCACAGGAAGGAGCATAAGGGGCCGGTGCAAAGTGGATTGGGTAGCAGTCATGGGACCCCGACGACCCAGTCCCTGGACAAAGAATCTGGCTATAGCGACATGGAATGTCACTTCTCTGGGGGGGAAGGGCCACAGGCTAGTGCAGGAGGTAAGCTGAACAACTTCGAGATGATAGGGCTCACCTCTCAGCCTGAGCTCTGGAACTACACAACTTGAGAGGGGTTGGACACTCTTCTATTCTGGGGTTGCCTGCAGTGAGAGGTGCCAGGCTGGTGTGAACTTACTGATAGCTCCCCAGCTCAGCTACCATGTGTTGGAGTTTTCCCCGGTGAACGAGAGGGTCGCTTCGGTTCGGGCATAGGTTTCTCACTGTTGTTTCGGCATATGTGCCAAATGGCAGTGCAGAGTACCCGGCCTTCTTGGAGGTCCTGGGAGGGGTGCTGGAAAGTGCTCCAACTGGGGACTCTGTAGTTCTACTGGGGGACTTCAATGATCATGTGGGTAGCGACAGTGACACCTGAAGGGGCGTGATTGGGAGGGGCGGCCTCTCGGCCTGAACCTGAGTGTTGTTTTGTGTGGACTTCTGTGCTGCTGGTCACGGTGTCCGCAGACACCATGTTCAAACATAAGGAGTGTCAGTGCACGCTGGCACCAGGATGCCCTGGGCGGTGATGATGCGACTTTGTAGTGGTATCATCTGACCTTGACGTATGTTGGACACTCTCGGGTGAAGAGAGGGGCTGAGCTGTCAACTGATCCACCACCTGGTGAAGTGAGTTGCTGGATCTCTATACTGGCAGAGGAGGAAGCTGGACAGACTTGGCAGACCCAAACGTATTGTAAGGGTCATCTGGGAGCATCTGGCGAACCCTCTGGGGTTTCAATCACCGCCTCTGGAAGAGCTTCGACCAGGTTCCGAGGGAGGCTGGGGACATTGAATCCGAGTGGACCATGTTCTTCGCCTCCACTGTGTCAGCATGACGTTGAACTGTGGCGTAGGTCTCCTGGTGCCTGTCTGGCGGCAATCCGCCAGACCAGTGGTGGACGCCGGAGTAAGGGATGCTGTCCAAGCTGAAGAATCTCGGGCCTGGTTGACTTCTGGGACTCCTGAGAGCGCTGATGGGTACCAGCAGGCCAGCGTGCTGTAGCCGGGCAGTTGAGGCAAAAACTCAGGTCTAGGAGGAGTTGGAGGTCATGGAGGAGGACTATTGTAGGCGGCCTGGAAAGATTCTGGCAAACCATTAGGCACCTCAGAAGGAAGCAGCTCTGCCAACACTGTTTGATGGAAGTGGGGGCTGTTGACCTCAGAGTAGAGGATGTGTCCGGACAGTGGAAGGAGTACTTGAGGATCTCAATCCCACTGACCGCCTTCCATAGAGGAAGCAGACACTGGGACTGGAGGGTTGACTTATCCATCACCCAAGTCTATTCAGGGTACTGGAGAGGAGGAATTCAGCCAATAAGTGAACCTCCAGATTCAGGAGGAACAATGCGGTTTTTGTCGGTCGTGAGACACTGGACCAGCTCTTCACTCTCTACAGGGTGTTTGAAGGTTCATGGGAGTTTGCCCAGCCAGTGTTTTGTGGACTTGGAGGCATTCGACCGTGTCCCTTGTGGCATTCTGTGGGAGGTGCTGGGAGTATGGGGTCCAGGGCCCTTTGCTGAGGGCTGTCCGGTCTGTGTATGACCCGGGCAGGAGTTTAGTTCACGTGCCGGCAGTAAGTCAGACCTGTTCCTGGGTGCATGTTGTCGGGCTGCCCTTTGTCACGGTTCTGTTCGTGTTGTACCTCGCAGCCAGGGGCTGGAGGGTCGGTTTGGAGACCACAGAGTTCATCTCTACTTTTTGCAGATAGTGTTGTCCTGTGTCCCTCAGATCGAGACCTTCAGCATGTGTACTGGGCAGTTTGCAGCCGAGCGTGAAGCGGCTGGGATGAAAATCAGCACCTCCAAGTCTGAGGCCATGGTCCTTGACCGGGAAAAAGGTGGCCTGCCCTCTCCAGGTTGGAGGGGTTCCTGCCCCAAGTGGAGGAGTTCAAGTATCTTGGGGTCACGAGGTGAGGGAAGGATGGAGCGTGAGATTGAGAGATGGATTGGTGCAGCGGCTGCAGTAATGCGGTCGATGTACCATTCTGTCGTGGTGAAGAAGGACTCGATTTACTAGTCAGTCTACGTTCCTACTCTCACCTATGGTCATGAGCTTTGGGTCATGACAGAAAGGAGAAGATCATAGATACAAGCGGCCGAAATGGGTTTCCTCCGTAGGGTGGCAGGGCACACACCCGCCAGGCGACAAACTGGCTGTGTCACCGGAGGAAACTCAAAATAGAGCATGCTCCTCACTGGGAGCCAACTGAGGTGGCTTAGGCATCTGTTCAGATGCCTCGGACGCCTCCCTGGGGAGGTGTTCCAGGCATGTCCCACGGGAGGAGATCCAGACCCAGGCCATGCTGGAGAGCCTACATCTCTCGGCTGGCCTGGGAAGCGCCTCAGGATCCTCCGGAAGAGCTGGAGAGGAAGTGTCTGGGGAGAGGGAACTCTGGGCATCCTGCTCAGCCTTTCACCTTGGTCCCCAGATAAGCCGGAAGAATGGACGGATGGATGGTTGGATTAAGAAATAATTTTATTCCTCACTATTATTACATTCTGCACTTTGCACATTTTGCATATTCTATATCACTTTGTTTCATCTTTCATTAAAATACTCAGACACTGAATGAAACAGGGAACCTCATATTTTTCATCCACTAATTAAAGTATTCTATGTTTGTTGAGCTATTTTCCCTATTTTTCCAAAATATGTGTCTTAAGTCTTGTTTATTGCATCATCACCAATAGAAACTGTCTACATTGCAGCAGGATCAAAGTGGTCTGTCATATTTGAGGAGTTTTTATTTGCTTCAATTTACAAAATCAGATTATAAACTAAAATAAGGACTTTGATCCACACAGCTTTCTTATTCTAACTGATCATGAGTCAAGTCACAGCATGGGTCGATCTACAGCTACCTTGTTAATGATCATCTGAAGATCATCAAATGTTAAAGTAATGAGGAAATTAAACATAAATCTCTTACCTCTGAAACAAACCCAATGGCTAATAAAAGTAGTACATCTACTTTGCCTTGGGACAAACAGCAATTCAGTTCAATTCAATTTTATTTATATAGCACCAATTCACAACAAAAGTCATCTCAGGGCACAAACAGAGCAGGTCTAGACCACACTCATTACTCAGAAAATAATGGCCACATTTTACACAAACCACAGTCCGTTTTAAGTAATAACTATCACTTCCAATTTCTGAATTTGTCAACAAGTTATAGATGAGCAGGACCACATAAGGATGAAATTAGCTGACGTTCCCTCCTATATAAGCTCAGACACTTTAGTGTGTACCCTGGGCATTTTCACAGTGTGCTGCTGCTGTCCTACAACCAGCCATGATTTTTCTACACTGCTGTGGTCCAGTCTGCTGCTCTCCTCTGCTCTGTCCACACTTTTACTATACTGAGTGAGTATCAGCAGACACTTTAGAATAGTATGGACAATAATATATGAACAGGACGCACTTCATCTGAGTACTAATTATACAAAAATTTTTCTGACTCAATTAAAGTAATTAATGTAATGACAATACATTCATTAGCAGTAAAAAGATGTATTAGAGCAGCTTTTCTTCTTCTTGATCATGGGTAAATTTAGAATTTTTTTTTGTAAATTCTAGCCATATGAATGTTTGTTGAATGTTATGTTATGAATGTTTAAATTTGGAAAAAGAAAAACTACCTTTTAAGGTTTCCTCCATGGTCCTCTACATCCCTGGTGACTTCATTTCCCACTAAAACTGCCACAATCTGCTGGAACTTACATAGACGTCACTTTTCACATCCTTAATTCAGATAGGACTCTGGCTCATACCTATTCAGTTGTGTTTAACCACCTTTATTACTGTGTGCCAGGCTTCTGGTGACAAGACTGATGAACACTCTGGTGAAGTTTTATAGCTACTTTTCAACCAGTAATATTCAGTGAATATGTAATACTACATCATGCAGTTGATACATGAACTGTCTCTCTCTACCCTGCAGAGCAACACCATTGTGAGGATGATGATGATTTCAGTATCTCCACCCTCTTAGAAGGCCAATGTAATCTTGGTATGTTCAGCTCACGTGTAACTACTTTGTCATTCCTTAGATCTGTATTATTTAAACTGTCAGAGTAATACAATGACAATACCAATAAGCGGTGTTACAGTATACCAACAGAATTATTGCAGCAGAGAGTTCATTCCATCAGGAACAGATATTTGAGGGTGGGAGATCTGACCTGCTCTTTCAAATGGAGCTGGCTACATGGCTACTTGCCAACCAGTAATGTTCAGTGAATATGTAATACTACATCATGCAGCTGATACATAGACATTTCTACCTGCAGGCAACACCATTGAGGATGATGATTTCGAAATTATCTCCACCCTCTTAGAAGGCCAATGCTAATCTTGGTATGTTCAGCTCACGATGTAACTGTTTTATTCATTCCTTAGATCTGTAACACTCTTGGTAAACTGTCCAGAAGTAATACAATGACAATACCAATAAGCGATTGTTACAATACATACCAGCAAGTGTGCAGCAGAGAGAGTTCATTCCATCAGGAACAGAACGTTGAGGGTGGGAGATCTGACCTGCTCTTTTCAAATGAACTGGAACAAAAAACTCTCTCAACTCTCTCAACCATCTTCTTCCATGTTTTCTTCTTTGGGAAAGAACTTAGATGAGCCCCTGTTGATGTTTGGAGACATAGCAGTTCAACAGGCTTCAGAATGCTGATCCCTGCACAGACCAGTGCCTGTGGCCCTAAAACCTCTGATGGAAATGTTTATGTGCCCTTCCATCTCCGACCAATTCTGTAAGTGTAAGGCTGTACAAGAAGCTAATAGTGCTAGCAGCTGAAGTTGTAGTGATTGCAGTGGCAGTATCGCTTGGTAGAAGTATTAATATTAACAGTAGTCATAGCAACAGTAGCAGCAGTATCAGTAGTAGTAATACAAGTAGCAATGGCATTAGCAGTTATAGCTGTAGGTTGTAGTAGTAATGTAGTTATCGTAGTCGTTGTTGTTGTAGTAGTCATTGAAATAGTAGTTAGCAATAGCAACATCTTTAACCGTAGTAGCAGAAAAAGAAAGAAGTGTGATTTATTGGGATGTGCATTAGAGATGACAGCTTCAAAACTGATTCTCCAAACTGATTATATTTTTCACTGTAGGCCCCAACAGAAACAAAACACACCATCATCAAGGTCTGCAGTCATTTGAGCAGTCCTGCATCCGCTTTACCCCCTTTAATGGTCAGCGTGACTTGGCGGACATCCAGTCGCTCTGGGGTATGGGCCGCTGGTGCACATCCATATATACATGCATGGATGCATCAGCTCAGGCTTTTCTACCAGTGTGTTCCAGGACAAAGAAAGCCATGTGAAGTATTCTCAAGGGGCTTTATTGTTTACTGCTCTTCAGGTGTTACTCATTCGTCGGGCGTCGTGGTGGGGGCCAGGTGGTGTCTTTGAGTTGCCAGGGCTGTGTTTACCATCAGATCGTCCAACATGAGTTGCTCCATGCCTTGGGCTTCAACCATGAGCAAAGCCGGTCTGACAGGGACAAGCATGTTCGCATCCTGCTGCAGAACGTCATTCTAATTGGGTCGTGTTAGTTACAGTCGTGACCAAATAAAAAAGAACATTCAGTATAATTGCAGCTGTAATAATGCTGTAAACAAAAGGTAATAAGAGAAAACAATCAAAATGGCTTTTAATACAACTAACCTTTAAAATAAGATAAGGTTGTGTAAGATGTGTGTGCTCTCCTGCAGGAAGGAGCATAGTATTCAGGATAATCAAACAAGGAACCTTGGCACTCCCTATGACTACAACTCTGTCATGCGCACTATAGATACTCTCTAGTTCATTCAATTCATTCAATAATAATAAGCTATATGGAATTTTGCTATTATGAAATCATGTTTATTAACCTTACAACTCAGGATTTTGGAAGGACATTCACATGTTTTTCCAGGATTAATCAGTCTGAAACTCCCATTACACGTACATCAGTGAACACTGCAGTTAAATCTTTCTTTCCATACCAACCATGAAGAGATACTTTAATAAACTCCAACAAACTCAAAACATATTTATACTGTGTTATCACTTGATGAATTGCTGCAGGCATAAATAAGCAATTGTTTGGTAGCATGATAGCTGTAACAATGTCCTGATAATATGTCAGATTTAATGTTTGCAGTGGCCAAAATGTTTTAAGCTGGGAGAGAGTCCATATGACCAGTGTCGGTGGTTTTTCAGCTCTACTGTATAAACAATTTAGAAAAGGTAGTGGGTACTTGGTGTTTGGAAGTACTGTCCAACCGTCTCATCCATGCTGTGTATTTGCACCACAGGTTTGCCTTCTCCAGAAACCAGCAGGCAACCATCATCCTATCATTAATGTACCCATTGCTTTAGCCACGAGATGAGTCCTATGGACATCCTTGAATTGAACGCCTTTATGGCACAGTAGCATGCCCTTTAGCCATCATGACTACTATCTCCACAACAAGACACTCCTACTTCTTGCTACATCTATTGACAGTACGTTTCCTCTGAGCTACTGACATTCTCTCCTGCCTTCCTTCCTGCCTGGATAAGCACCTGCCCACCAGCTAGGCTGCAAATCTAGCAACAATACTCCCTCTGCACTGACAAAGTTGACACACTAGTAAACACAGAGCTGTGTAGAAGAGTCTGCTGATGTCCATGCAGTGTGATTAGGAGCCCGAGCAGTTTTTACAGGTTTTGCTGTCTTTTGGAATTCCTTTCAGATTCAACTGCTTCCAAACTTGACCTGGAACCTGTGGAAGGAAACCATTTCCTCTAGAATTCAAAGTGAGTGGGTTTGGTTGTTTTTCTAACTTGCTATTTAAACACTATCATGAATGTGATCTAAAAGAAACTTCTAATATCAGTTTTAGACAGCTTTACATTCTATCTTCAGATGAGTTTGCATCTCTTTGGTCAGTCAGTCAGTTAGTTACTTATGATCTGTGGTGTAAACACAAAAGAGAGAAATGGGAAGCAAGCAGGTTTGGGTGTTTGTGCATATTTGCACATTTATTCAGTGATTTTAAAATATTTTCTCTTGTTCCAACAGGAACCCAGAAGGAAGTGAGGCAGATTGATGCAAACTTTTCTCTGCAAGCAAAACCAGAAATGCAGCTTGACTGTGCTTCAGCCAAGATGTGCTTTGATGATTCCCCAATTTAAATTAACTTTTGTGCGGACCTAATGAGAAACTCGCAGGACATCACTGTAGAGCCAAATATATGTAACTTTGTACAACTGCTTGCAAGCTTGATTGAATGCTAACAATAAATAAAAGCAACCTCAACCTCAAGGCACCCTGTCTTTGTTTATACAATATCATCTATAATAATAATCTTAGAGATGAAAGTTAAGTATTCTATTGTAAGTATTGTACCAGCAGTGACAATCACAAAAGGTTTAAACATGCAGTCTATTTTGCGAAAAAACAAAGGTAGACTTACTTATTCAGTGGGGCTAAACGATATGGACCTTCACAGCTGAGCTGCAACATTTCCATTTTGTAAGCATCCTCCATTTCTTGGCCTTCATAGTTATAAACACACAGGTGGTCAGATGCGGAACACGTGTTTGTTGATAAGCCTCTTTTCAGGCACCGCTCTGAAAGCCAGACTCAGCATATACAGTATGTCTACTCGTACACACACACACACACACACACACACACACATACACACAGTGGGAAAGACCCTGCCTTCTGCAATGTGAAGGCAAATATTCTGTGTAAATAATACTGAAAGATATATATTAATAAATATAACAATATAAAATTTTATTCTATAAGATTCCATATTCTTTAGGAATAATACAGATATGAAATAAGTAGATTCAACCTTACATCAGTCTGTGCTCATTCGCCTCCTACATTGTCAGGTGATCCTTTTTATTTTGTCAGTGTGCAATTCATTACACATTTTACGTGACGTGTGTGTGTGTGTGTGTGTATGTGGGATTCACCTCTGGGGTCAAAGTCCATAAATATGATTTAATTTCAAATGTCTACCAGCAGCTGATGTCCCAGGTGTGTAACTAAATGAAACTTAATGCTCATGAACTTATAGCTAGCTGTGTGTTGAATTACCATGTGAATTCAGCTGATTCTTTAGGTTTCTCAGTGGACAGATAATCCATATTTGGGCTCATAGGTGTAGTGAAGCATATAAAAAAGCAGGCGTGGAAGCTCAGCTGTACAAGTCCACAGGATCCAAGGTGAGTTCAGCTGCGACAGTCTGTAGGTCTCAAAAGGACAAGTGTCTTCTTTCAGCTGCAGCTGACTGCTGTCTGTGTCTTTGCAGGTTTGCTGGGATGGCTCGCGTGTTTGTTTTCAGGTTCTCAGCTCTGGCTCTGCTGCTGCTGTCTGCCTGCTGTTGGGCTGAGCAATGAGGTAGGGCAGCTGGTGTGAGAGGACCCTTTTAGTGACTACACAGTGCGATATCTGCTCATCCTTCATGTAACATCACAGCACATGTTAAATATTCAGCATGTTTAAAGTCGACTGCCATTGAGCCAATGAGCATTAATTCACATCTCTGCTGAGTTTTGAGCCCAAATCCTCTCATTCTTCACTGTCCTTTTAGTTTGACTGGATCATTTGTACAGATGAGCTTTTGGTGTTTGAGTGAGTTCTGTTAGTGCAGTTTGTCTGAAAGGCTTCAGGTTCTATGATGCTGAACATTTCTAATAAGTTTGTTTCTCCTAATCCGCGGCCAGCAGACGGGTATGTGATCTATTGGAATGATCAAGCCTGTTGTATGGACATGCCCATGCATGTGGGGCAAGGCGACTGATGGGAAGGTCTACATTCCTTATTACATCGCCAGTCACTTTACAAAGGTATGAATAGAGGCCTATAATTTAAATACCCCACTGTTTTTAAAGAGTAGTTTCACTTTGGATGTCAAAAGCGCGCTTTGAAATTGACTCAGAACGTGACTCACATGTAGCAGGACCAGACGAACCAGAGACATGTTGGCTACTCACTTTTCATAGATAACTCATTATTAGCAATCCAGTCCCTCAGAGTCATGAACAGTCTGACACAAGAACATGCAGATGCTGAAGTCCAAACAGCCTGCCAGCATCCCGTGAGAAGGACATCATCATCCGTGGACTGGAGTCCTTCTCTTCCTTCTCCTGCATCCGTTTTAGGCCCAACCCAGAAGCTTGGCGACCCTGACTGGCTGAGCATTGGAGTCCCAGAATGGGTGAGAAGCGGATGAATCAGCAGGTTAAAAGCTTTTCTCCAGACTCCAGATCCTTCAACCCTGTCTGTGATCTTGTCTAGATGCTACTCTTACGTTGGCCGTCGTGGTGGTAAGCAGGTGGTGTCTCTGGCCCGTCGTGGATGCCTTTACCACGGCACTGTCCAGCACGAGCTGCTCCACGCTCCTGGGGATTTAACCATGAACAGACCAGCTCTGACAGGGACAACCACATCAAGTCCTGCTGCTAGCGTTCAGTCTGAGTAAGGCTGCTCATTATTCAGGGGTGAAGAAGGGACAGTGTGCTGCAGACAAACACACTGATAACACAACCCTACAGCTACAAAAACAGTGAACTTGGAGACAGTTTAGTGAATGTTGTTGCTCATCTGACATCATCACATCAATATTTTTATTTGTGCCATACTGATTTATCACTAAATACCTAAAACCAGTGGTGTTTCCCATCAGATCAGCACATCATTTTTTAAAGTTTTTTTTTTTAGCAAATGCTTACTAGTAACTAATGCGCTAAACAAGAAAGGAGATGATGTGAATCCCTGCTGGACTTCAAGAGATAATTTTGGTTTTAGCTTTCATACAGCCTCACAGAGCCTCTAAGTCTGGTTTTAACAAATACTTAGTTTGCTGACTGCAGGATTACTTTCTGCGTCCTTGTTCTAGAACAGATTGATTTGAATATCAATAACAAAACTTGAAAACTGTATAGGCTCTATCGGTTTAGTGGCTGGCTTTATAGAGGTGCTTCCTAGTGGACAGAGAGAGCTGTATCATCACGGAGCTAGACGCTGATCCGCAGGTGGAGACCTCTCTGTCCGCAGTCACAGTAAATTCAAACCAAACAAATGTTCATTTTCTCTTTGTTCTTTCTTTTAGGAATGGAACACAACTTCAGAAGATCGCCACCCTGAACCAGGGAACTCCCTACGATTACAACTCTGTCATGCAGTACCACAAGTGAGAACAAGTGGCTTTGCTTCGGCCCTGCTTTGTCTCATCATAGCTCCTGTGTGTGTTGTGCGTGCAGGGTGAGCTGCAGTTCAGTCCAACTGCTCTGTGTGCTGTTGTAGGTACGCCTTCTCCAAGAACAGCCAGCCCACCATCCTGCCCATCCCTAACTCCAACGTGTCCTTTGGTAACGCCAAGGAGATGAGTTGCAATGACATCGCCAGGCTCAACACGCTCTACAAGTGCTGTGAGTGTCCACACGAGCACCTTATGAATATATAAATACACACACAGGCAGGCACCCACTGCCTGTGGACAGTTTGTATACAGCACTCTGCTTTTCCACTCAGCTTTGATCTAATCCAGCTGTGCACTGTTGACTGTTCCAGAGAAACCTGCTGAGATGTGCTGACAGACTGATCAGAGGGAAGATTGTCTCCTGCTCACCAAACAACAGGAGAGCTGAGCTCATCACCACAACCACCAATGATCAGACAATAAAGCTGAATAAAAAAATGACTTTTACTCTCTCAATTCTGAGACACTTTCCATGAAAGTTTCCACTGTTCTTTACCCGACATAGTCCAAATCATATTCTATGGTGAAAAGTCAGGAGAGAAATGCATATGTTCAGTGCTGTGAAGTTGTGGTAGCCAAAGTATTCGTACCAAGAGAACAAAGGTTAACACAACCAAAAGCCAAAACAAATGAGTACTTGAAGGGTCCAGATTCCCAGGAGGACAGAGAGAGGAAGACATACTGACTACTTGCACTGTCTACCTACTGTAGACACACTTAACTCTGTACCATAGACACACTTAACTCTTCTGTTCATTTGTTCTGTTCATTTGTTAATACGTTGCTTTATTTTTTGCTTACTTAGATTTTATCCTATTTATCTAATTTTATTTTATTTTATTTTACCTATACATACCTCTTATTATATATTTACTTATTTTATGTTTTGATGTATGCGCAAACCGCTAAGTCAAATTCCTAATGTGTGAAACCTCTTCACTTACATGGCAATAAACACTATTCTGATTCTGATTCTGATAAAGTCTCCAGGTGACTCCAGTAACTCAATGAGATGTGAGGGACCAGACCACCAGGAGCATCTAAAAGGGAAGCAGACTTAGGCTAGGATCAGTCATAACACCCAGGCTCATCACAGAGTGCAAATAAAGTTAGGACAGGAATTAAAGAGTCAAGAGTGTAGCATAGCATAGTATCATGTTTCCACAGAACAAACTAGATGAAACTGCACCGAAGGCTTCCAATGGACACATCATCAGTCCCTCAGAGAAATGCATGTTTTGCCATAACGTGTGCCCATCCATATCGATGAACTAGACAATAATGTTGTGGCACCATGATAGTGAAATGAAAACTGAGTATTTCTGAATATTTAGCTAGTAATTCTTCTGTCTTTTGTTACTGATACATCCAACTATTAAAATGCAGTCCATTTATATCAATCGATTATTATATTGATATACTAAATGTTGGAATGTTGGAACAGCCATCACTACGCATTTGGTGCATATTCATAGGCCCAGCCTTGTTGGAGTGGTTGTTTCCCTCCTGTGAGTGGGGTTTCTATATGATAACAGTCTGTTGAATGTTCCACACTGATAAGAGCGGAGGAGTGTCTCAGGCACAGTGACAGATGTTTCAGACTCAGACTCTGTCAGCTCTCCAACACAGCTTCTAGGTATCATAAAGGATACACTGAAAATGTTGAGACAGTCAAGACAATAACAGGATTTTAATGTCGCAAGTTGGGCTGCAACCCCAACCCAACAAGAAATAACTAAACATGTCTGCAAAATCACTTTTATTTCTAGGATCTGTTGTATAAATATATATTTAATTATTTCTTATATGCTGCTCAAGCCTCAAGCTTTAAACTTCCAGGCAATCACCTGTGTGTAACGTTGCCTTTATTTTATTTTTTCAGACATTTAGAACATTTTTCACAGTTGCACAAAGAAAAGCCAGTCCTGCGCTCTGAAACACACACCCACCGACAAACTTGTGCACACCTGTGACAGATGCAATATTTCCCACATGTTGCAATAACTCAGAAGGTTCCATTTACAGTGATAAAGTGTACTGTGTTGTTTGCACATTTTGATATATCATGTTGTTTATGAGCGCTTGGAGAACCTGGACAGTATAAAGGCTTTCACTGGGTAACAGCCAGACACTTGCTGTCTCTTCAGGTAAGAACCCCATTCTCCTTTATGGCTACACACTTCAGCTTTCATTTATACCCATATACACAGTGGCAGTGATCTAGGAGGCAATAAAGCCTCAGTCTGGCATGTTACATTATATTTTCCACAGATAGTCAAATATACATAATAAAATATGTATGTCCCTCCTCATCTTCCCCAGGTTACAGATCTGTTTCAGCCATGTTGGTTTTCTCTTGGTCTCTTGTGGCCCTGCTGCTGGTGTCCTCTTCCTGGGCTGAGGTGAAAAACATCAAAAAACAAATTATTTTACTGAAACATATAATTGTAAATACCAGAACAATAAATGCCCCCCATAAATATTAATAATAAAATATGAATAATTTATATTTTTTAAAATCATGTCAAATGCTGAGAGACTCAAAATCAGCCTTTAGAAGTAAAGTATGTAATGTCATACGCATAAGGCTGCAGGTTTGTCTCTCTCTCATGCATATTTACAAAGTGTGTTAGTATGTGTGCTGTGCAGTGTAGGCTTTTATTACATTAAAAGATTTCATAAAGCTGGAGACTTCAGTGGTATTGAACTGCTTTGTCTTTGTGAATGATAGACGATTCCATAACATTGTGCTCTCCTTTTCCATGTCATTGTGGGCGAACACAGGAAGGTAAGAGCAATATAAACCCTCCTTATTCTAGTTCTGATAAAACTGAGTGGTGCAACAGTTATCCATGTTCAGAATGACCTGTGCTATTATGTGCTTATTGACTGGCTGTACATAAGAAACCAAGATCAGTTTGCAGCAATTTGCAGAAAAGGTGATGCTGATGTCAGGCTCGTACATTCAAAATGATGACGTGTCATATACAATGTGTTGTGCAGAGGTAGCCACCATTGAGGAGGACACGTCCAGGGAGCTTTCTGTCGGTGAGCTGCTGGAGAGGGCCAACAGAGAGCGCGGTGAGTCGAGCTCTTCCTAACCTGAGCTCTCTGCTTCAGTGACTTTAGCCTGACCCAGCCTGGACCACTCTGCAGCGGCCACGTTAAAGAAAACATACATCTACATCTCTGTAGCCGAAAGCAACATTTTGCTTTGTAATCATGTCTTAAATGTTTCATAGACAATAGTATAGCAGTGCAGTGTTTCTTGGTAAAGGTCTGCCTGCATTTCTGATCATCCATTTCAATAAGTCACCACACTGTACAGCATAAATCATTGAGTGTATTGGTATATTCTCAGGGTGCAGTGTTAGTGATGACTACCTTACTGGAACTTTAGTATCAGATGATGTTCCGACTCTTCCTGTGAAGACAACATAGCTTTAGCAGCTTCAGAAACGACGGTTCTTTTGGTTCTTTCGTAACCTCTGGTGTATATTCAAACTCTGTGTGCGTCCTGCAGTCCCTGACTTTAATGAGCCCACCCTGATTGGCGGAGACATCGCTATCAAGCCAGACGCCAATAGAAACGCCGACCCCTGCACCTCCTCAGGCTGCTTGTGGCAAAAGTGGGTGATGGGAAAGTCTACATCCCTACCATAATAACCACTACTGTAGGCATTGACGTGTTAGTTACATTCATAGGAACAGATACAGTTTACCAACAAACCAATGACACACATCATAACACATATCATCATAGCTGAGGTAGATGGACTTCCCTATTAATATTTGGATTTTATACAACTATATGGCACTGTCAACGATTACCCCTTCAAGGCTAATCAAGTCATTTTATAAACTCAAAATAAAGCTTGAGACACAGATGTCAGACGCTATAGTTGCTAGTTACTTTTTTAGGATGAAGATCTTCCTTACACAGCTACACTGCCTCAGACATTCTCAATATATTTGTCCTGCCAGCCTCCAGAGAGAGGCACATCATCGTCCGTGGACTGGAGTCTTTCTCTCAGGTCTCTTGCATCCGTTTCAGGCCCTACCAGAACGGTGATAATGAGTGGCTGAGCATCGAGTCCAGGAACGGGTATGGTTTTGGCTACTGGTTCACAGCTCGGTGTAAATATAATAAATATATATTTTATTATGGAGAAAGTTCAGTAGATTGTTATTTTTAAGAGCTAGCCTCCAGGGATGTTTTACATAATGTAACATTTTAGAGCTGGTGTGGGACTTTTTTCTCTTCCTCTGGCAGAAGAGCAACCAACAAACATGGATGATGTGTTTATGACTCCATCAGGTCCTCCATGTTTCTTGTCTCTGTGGTCTACTCTGTAGCCACAGTTGTTCCTCGCTTCAGCTCTGGTGAATCAATCATTACTGGCTGATGTAAGACTCAACACCACCGCAGCTTCATCACAGGAATAAACTTCCGCTAGACAACAGATTTAAACTCCTGTTGCTGATAGGCTGAGTCCGTAACGTTCATCAGCAAAGTGGCTGGATTCATAAACAAACACATATATGCTACCTGCTCTCTAAGGGCTACTTGATCTCTGGTCTGTTTATCAGCATGTAGCTGCTGCCTACTGTGGGCCGCCAGGAGCGGTGGTCAGACGCTGTGTCTCCTGAGCATCAGGGCTGTCTGTACCACAGCACCGTCCTGCACGAGCTGCTCCATGCCCTCGGCTTCAACCATGAACAGACCCGCTCTGACAGGGACAACCACATCAGAGTGTACTGGGAGAACATCATCGATGGTTAGACTGTTTCCGTTTCATGACTTGCATTGTTTTAGTCTTAAAGGTGTCTTAGAGGTAGAGGCAGAACCATCTGTTCAGCTCAAAGCAGTTCAGCTCTGTTTCTGTTGTGCAGCTGTGGGCGTTGTCTGCTCGTTCTGTGTTGTGTTTGAAGAAGTGAAATTCAGAACTTTGGAAATGACGTCGATTTTCTCTCTCCTCTGCAGGAATGGCGTACAACTTCGACAAGATTAACACACTGAACCAGGGAACTCCTTATGACTACAACTCTGTCATGCAATATGAGAAGTATGCATAACCTTATATATCATTTGTTTTATTATCAGACTTTCAGAGTTTCTGACTAGCAGTGTCTGTCCCTATATACAAACTGGATGCTCAGCTAAGTCAGGGCTTACTGGTTGACATTAGGCAGTTCTTCTAATTTGCATAGGCTTGTACAAGAGGATGTTTATCAGTGACCATGTGGAAGTATAACCGACATGAATCTGCTTCATCAAAGACCTAAAATCACGAGATCGGAGGTTTCAGTTACTCAAACTGACCAACTTTGCACCATGTCACCTGTGACTCTCCAGGTATGCCTTCTCCAAGAACAACCGTCCCACCATGCTGCCCATCCCCAACAGCAACGTGTCCTTCGGCCAGGCCACCCAGATGAGCAGGAATGACATTGATAGGCTGAACAGGCTGTACAAGTGCTGTAAGTGTACTGTGGAGTCGCAGTAAAGCTCTGCTGCAGTCCATACGAACTGTGTACAAATGCCAGTATACAATATGACTACTTACTTCAGGTCTGTCACCCAAGAAGCAATACTCAGTGCTCCTTATGACCAGTGCATATCACAGGACTTACAAAGTGGATTCTGTCTTGAGTTCAGTGCAGATTGCAGAGACCGCACCCTCTAAGGACATAAACAACATGACCCCAGGCTAAAGAAGTCAGGTAGCATCGTTCCTTGATGACCAACTAAATCCACAGCTGTTTCTCATTTTCCTATCTCATGTTTTATTGCAGCTATGACAACATAGTTCCCTAATCCTCCCTCCATCCAGAAATAAACATGCCTAAATGGACTGCAACTATGAACTTCAGATTGGTTGAAGAGACACTTTTACAAATAAGGGTTTTGCAGGCTTTATTCCAAATCACCTGATAACATAAAGAAGGGGGTCTCTACAAAGCAAGACAATGCACAGGTGAAGTTTCTTTTAAGACAGACTCGATGGTGTGAAGCTGTCCTTAAAAGTTCAGGTCAGCATTGAAGTACTCATGGCATCCTATCAGTCCAGAAAGGTTGTCCTAATAGCGTGCATTTCCTCTGCAGAAGCTGCACGGCGACTGCCCTGCTGATGTCCAGGAAACACGCCAATGGGACCCGGAGGCCATTTTGAGCTGTCCCGTAAAATAAGCGTGAAAACTGAGAAGCTGGTTGCCGCTTCTATTTTGTTTCATGAAATGGTTAATGAGACACTTGATTTCAAACATTGCATTTTATTTTCCCTCTCACACAAAAAGGCAATCATCAGTGCAAACAGTTCCAAGGCTTCTGATCAGAAACTAAAGCTGTTTTTCTTCTATTACTGCCATTGCGTCTTTATCTCATTTGGAGTCAGAAAAGCTAGGTTAGCTCAGACACTCTCATCACATCTTTACTTATGACCAGGGAACGACAACGTGAGTAATACAAGTCTGATTGATTTCACCAGAGTAGAGGAGTAGGGTTTCCCACAGTGTAACAACAATTTCTATATGCACACATCCACTGACTGAATGCTGGGAAATGACAGGGGTCAGCAACAAGCCAGTCAGGCAGTTCATAGTTTGACCTCTACCTCCTGCCACTGGCAACGAAAGCTAACATCACCAACTTTCCAGTGTTAAATTAGTGAATTAAAATGCCTGGAATGATTTCTCTGTAATGCAGAATGTAAATGAGTTTCTTTTATCATCAGATAAAAGTATGAAGCATAACCGATACCAGCTGATGTTGAAGATCTCAGCTCAGTCTTTCAGGCACACCTTTTTCTTACTTTGATACTTGCGTTTCCCAATAGGAGGATTGATTTATTCACCTCATCAAAAAAAGTAAAGCAGTGCCATTATTTCTTGGACTGTAAGGCGATTTCTTAATCACAGCTTTCATTCAAGAACCTCAGTCTTGTGAGTTAATCTCCATCACATCTTGAGTTTGTCCACCACATTGTCAGCAGTCATGTTGAGGTCGCAGGCTCTCAGGGCCTGTATGAGCGTCTCTATTCGGGCCTCAACTCCTTGAATCCTCCTCCACACCCTCAGCAGCTCTACAGCTCTCTCCTCCAGGTCTGTGGGATGCTTTTTTTCGATGGAATCCAGTTTAACATCATTCAAACCCAGTTTGCGGCCCAGTTTACGCCAGTTCTTTCCCAGAGTCCCGACGATCACCTCTTCAAAATATCCAATTTGGCTGATGGATGAAAGAGGAGATGTTTGTGTTTAAAAAACATTTTTCCTGATTTCGGTTGACTTTAAAACAAATCATGAACAACCATTACTAGTGAGTGTTGGCAGCTAGTCAGGAAATTGAGGAAAAAGACCCTTCCAGCTCCCACTCTGGATCTGTGGGGTTAGAAGTGAGTCTTTGTATAGTCAGCTGTTCCAAGCAGATCAGAAAGCTTATTCTCAATGTAGTACAACAACGTCAGAGGATCAATCAATGTTAATATATATTCCCATGTATACATCTATTGTACCATGGCTACAAAATATTGATACTCTCTGATTGGCTATCAGATTAAAATCACTTATTGGGATATCTGAAATATTAGTTTTAGTCAACAGGTAAATGTTGCTGAAAATACAGCTTAAATCATAGTTTACTGCAAAGATATCTGTATCAGTAATTAACAGGAAAGAGAAGGACAGCAGAGGTTTTCAAATGATGAGGCTCCTTCTCGGGGAATGAGAGGGACATTCTGGCTGTGGTCCAATAGCCTGGTTTGTTTAGGAAACTTCCTGTCTGAGTGAAAAGACCATGAAGTGGCGATAAGATCTTCAGCAGAACTTTTACAGTGTCGAGGCAGTGCAGCTGTCTTTTCATCATGAATCCTCCTTCACATTGTCCCTTGATCTCACAAAGGTTTCCTGCACAGCGGATAATTTGACTAGACCTGTGTGAGGGCCAAACTATTCCACAGGTCAGTGACAACGATTGCAGGTGCCCGAGCAGCCCTCACAGTCAACTGAAAACTGGTAGCATGGCTGGTCAGCAGATCTGAGGGGCTTGGAGGAGGAGCTGGAGATGAGGAGGCTGAAGATGTAAACTGGAAGCAATCAATGCAGAGCTTTTATGAAAAAGAACAGAAAGACTATAACTATTATTTTCATCATAAATAATTAAATCTATTTAATAGGTAGATTAGATAATAAATAATTAAATCTATTTAATTATTTATATAATCTACCTATTTTAAATAATTAAATCTATGTAATTATTTATATAATCTACCTATTTTTCCACAGTTAGTAATTTAGTATGTTGAATATCTAAAAAATGGGGAGTTATGGGGAGTAAAGTTATCTAATGTAATTGACCCAGATACACTGCAGTCTGTGTATTACATCAGTGATCAGCCTGACAGTGATGTTTCCTGACACTTCTTCCTGCTCTTGGTGATGGTTCTCAACTCAGAGTAAAAGCTTTAAACTGGTCATCCAGGAAATGTGGCAGCGTTTCACGGGTTCCAGTGTCCACAACAAGACCTTCTCTTCATTTTCTGTTCTAATGAATATGCACTGTAGCTGTCAGGACAGGTAGGCAAATAACAGTCATATGGTTGTTCTTAGGCACTAACTTGCTTCCTGACTGGGCGGTCCGAATGAGAACAAGTCAGGGCAAGTTCAGAGACTGATCTTCCTGAATGTACTGCAACATGTTAAAGTTAGACAGACGTTATCCCCACAGTCTGCACTTATGGAAGACAGAGTCAATATAGAAGCTGCAGTTTGTGCTGCTGTTGAAGTGTTGTCTGTCACAGTGTTGTCTGTGTTGAGTGTCACTGACACTTTTGATTTGGTCCAGCTCATACACGTCAATCCGTCAGTGGAACACAACGCAGTTCAACGGCGCGGCAAAATGCAGCCTCTGAAACACATTGATCGCAGTGTGAACAGCAAACTGCGGTTCCACAGCGGAACCCGGGTCTACACCGTACCTCTCTCGCCGTCGTCCGGCTGGCTGTAGACTCCGCCCGGCCCTGACTCCGGCTCAAAGTCGCGGAGTTTCATTGCCAGATCGGGTCGGCTAACGGCTTCGAGGAGCTTACACAGACGCTCCCTGTTGTCGACAGCCAGTTTCCCCCTCTCTGTCAAGAACTGGAACAGTTTTATCCCGGCATCGATGTTTTCCATATCTCTTTTCCCGATCACATCGTTACACATAAACTTGATGTCTTCCAGCTGTTTTTCGGACAGGTTGTTGGAAATGTCCAGTAACACTGCGTTGAATTGGAAAGAGCTCATATTTCAGACACACTTTAAGTCCACTGACACGCCGGTGCAAGCTGATCTGTCGAAACTAGGAAATACTTAACTTATACTTTCACTTCCGTCAGAAGGTCTAAGGCTTCACAGCCCGTTCCCGTCAATGGTCTCAGCGAAATTCTTGTAGCGTGTAATGAAATGTGCTTACACTGAACCGGCGGGACCGCGGTGAAGTTAGTTTCACATTGGATATTCGACAGACGCTCCACGCAACGACGGCTCCTCCTCTGATTGAGACGGTGAACTAAACGCGACCCCTCGCTCTTGATAACATAGTACTATATTTCAATAACTTCCATGTCATGTGACCCAGAGACTCCAAATTCATATCAGATATCATTGGGCATTGCACAATCAGGACACACCTGATTATATGTGATCTCATTACTTTGACTATTTTATATTTTTTTTCTGAAATTATTGTCATCATTAAAAAAAATAGTTGGTGGAGCAGGCCGGTGGGGCTACAGATCAGATGTTCAGCTCTGGAGCTACAGGAATCTGTTAGAGAGGTACAGAGAGAGAGACCAGAGAGAAACAAGCACAGCACTAGGGGAGAGAGGACACAGAGTTAATGGTTAATCTGTGATGGTTTACAGATGAGAGGATAGGTTTGAGGAGAGAGAGAGAGGAGAGGAGGAGTGTGGAGACGATCATGGGATGTCCCCCAGCAGCCTCGGCCTACAGCAGCGTAACTGAGGGATGGTGTAAAGGGGTAGGCTTGACTATGGGATTAGTTGTCATAATAACTAGAACTAGCTGTAAGCTTTGTTGAACAAGAAGGTTTTCAGCTTTACTTTAAAAGTAGAAATGGTGTCTGCTTCCTGGACCCAAACTGGCAGCTGGTTCCACAGGAGAGGAGCCAGCAAACCTGCACTCTGGGAGTAAAGCGATCTATTGGGGTAGTTTGGAGTTAGCATCTCATTGATATACAAGGGAGCTTGGCCATTAAGGGCTTTGTAAATAAGTAGAAGGACTTTAAAATCTATTTTTGACTTTATAGGAAGCCAATGAAGAGAAGCTAATACAGGAGAAATATGATCCCTCTTGCTAATGTGACCATTTGTTTATTAGTGGTGGGCGGATCGATCCAAACACCAACGTTGGTATTGATACTGATCGATACCAGTGCAATGAGATTTAGTTTCAGTTTCTCTCCTGTATGCACTGCTAAGGTTTCATCAAAGAGGTGACCTGGCTGTCTGTGTAGGTGCCACTCCTGTCACAGCGTGAAGCACGCACACTTTGTTCCTCCTCCACCCTCATGTGTTTTGATGTTGCGCCAAGAAATTTGATTTAATCTTTGTATTGTTTCTGAACACGCTACCTGGAAAAAAATGGTTTCAGTTTGTTCTCGAGTGATAATTTTGTTCACTTTATTTATTTAAGAAAAAATCCAGACATGACAAAGTTTGGGGAAAATAGTTTTGTTATTGTTCTATTGTTTCTGAACAAAAACTTTTATTACAACTATAAAGTATTTTCTATTTACCTATAAACTTCACCCAAATTTTGTCCTGGATTTTAACTAATTAATAACCCAAAGGAGAAATCACAAAATCAAAGTTCATTCAAATTTAGCAATTTGATGACGCATCCACCTTAATTATTAAAAAGTATTGGTATCAGCGATATTGGCCCTGTATTTACTTGGTATCGGATCGATACCAACTCTTAAACTGTCATGATTGGATAATAATAGGCTCTGCTTGTTCTGTGTCAGCATGTGACCATGTGAATCTTTTTATTTTGAGGCCACTGGCTCATGTTGCTTTGCTCATGGCAGTTGCTAAGCGTCATATTGTTTTGTGTGTGTGTGTGTGTGTGTGTGAGATATAAAAACTGCAGTCTCTCCGTCCCTTCTTGGACACATACACCATCACAGCTTACCTAGTTCTGACACTTCTTGGGAGAAAGTGTCCTATTGTCAGACCTCATCCTTCTCATCCTTCTCCACAGTTATCACCTGTGCACAGTTGCTTCTTCTTCTTCTTATTATTATTATTATCACTCCTATTGCTTTTAAATCTTATCTCTATGTGGAGCACGCCATCTGCTGCTCTGTTTTGGTCTGTCCACAAAGAAATTAGGTTTATTTCTGTCAGTTCACCATCTAAAGTGTTCTGTGTCTGTTTCACCTGAAGCCCATAAGGAAGCCTTGATGACATATAAGCGGTCAGGTGCATGAAGAGAGCACACAGTGAGACGAGAGACAGCTCTCACCCTGACCGTCAGTTACTTTCACTGCAGCCATCAGGCAGCGATGTACTGTAGGATCTGCTTTGAATAAATGTGCACACAGGGTTCACCTCGCATTTATTTGCAGTTAGTTTAAACAAAAGAGACAGACATATCAGTTAGACATGCATACACTCACACATGTTGTGAAATGTGCTTTGACATACAGTACATTATAATAGATATTAGCATGTCACAACTTGTAGTGTTTATTGATGCTGTAAGTGCAACGTGGCAACAGACGGCAGGAGAAAGATGTCTCATGGCGGACAGCAGGGGAGTCTTCACATGTGACATCAGGTTATAAGAGATCCAGAGGAAAAGAAATGATTCTAGCTAAAACAAACTCTGCAGCCCGTGGCGGCACATAATCTATCACTGAATATCAACACTAACCTACTTACATACAGCAACAGTGTTAAGATTTGGTTAAAGTAAAATGTGAAGCTTTTGAAAAAAGAGCGAGTCTTTTGAGATAAAAACGTCTTTGTCGGCTGAATTGAAGAAATTCTCCCAGGCATCCTTTAAGATACAGCGAAATAGGTCCATGTTTATGGTTTTTACTACATTAAATAATTAATCAGAATTAAGACAATACATATATGACTGTCATTGTGAGGGTCGCTAGTTAATAAATCAGTGGTCCCCTGTGGGCAGATAAAACCCTGTCAAAACATTAGATATACTGAGAAACACATTGTCATGGAACTTTAAAAAAGACAGATATACAACATTTTGACCTAAAAGTGATTATACATCACAGAAAATTCAAAATGTAATAATACATTCTAGCAGTCTGGGTTGTAAATATATTGAAACAGCACTGTTTTAGACACGTCGATGAGTGTAGACTGTACATGTGAGCGGACGTTTCAGCACATTTACTGCACGTTCTTCAAAGTGATATCCAGTCACCCCCATGTATGTTTTTGCAGTTTGATAAATACAAAAAATATTTTATGTCTTAAAACAGTTAAAAAGTTACAGCTTCAGGAAAATGCCAAATGATTTAGACGGTTAATATAAGGCAAGATAATGATATTGAAACAGTGCTGCATTTACTGCCTAGACACTGTATCCCTTTCTATTAAAACTGCTTTGTGGAAGCCTCCGGTCAGCCACTGATAGCCTTGAGAAGATCAGTCAATGGTTTGAAGCCCTGGAGCAGCTGACTGAATATAAGGCAGGGTAAGAGCAATACACCGGTGCTGCTTTCTGGAAAATTCCTATTTAAGCAAAAACTAAATGCCCTTTAGATTCAACTCTCTCATAACTATCAATGTGACAATGTTCCAACATGGAGGTCCTGATGGTACATGAGCATGATGGCACATATCTCTTCTCTTTATACCACTGCACGTGATTTAAAACACGAGTACATTAACTTACGCATTCACACACCTTAAATATGTCACCACACATGTACTGTGAATGATTCAACATTGAATGGAGTTGCCATATCATTTACTTTTTTGCTAACTCACTGCGTTGACCAATCAGCTTGCATTACCAAAGAACAGTAAGTGCTGCTGCTTTGGGTAAAATGACTAAACTTATCAATACCCTCTAATAATTAAAGCTGAGCAGTGATAGGCAGTGGTGTAGATGGCTTTTGTGCTTTTAGCCGGTGAATAGTAGAAAGTATTTACTTCTGGGATCACTGAAGCTACATAAGCCAACATTTCCCATTTGTGGTTCAAATGTGACTGATGAAGAATTCCACGAATTTGGTCCGTGAGGCGACTTCGGTAAACTGCAACTGGTTCCGTTTCGTTGTTGTTCCGGAAGAGACACCAAATGAACAAGTGAGCAAATTTTAAAGCTGCATTAACTGATTGCCACTAGAGGGCAGCAGACCCACCATCAAATTAAGCTGATGTGGTGGATGAGTTAATTAACATTATCATTCATTTAGAGTTTATATTAACCATGGGTCACATTACAACATGTCAAAGGTGTTGCTTGCTGTCATGATGGTGGTGTCTCGATGCTTCATGACAGACAAACTTCTTTGTACCAACCTTGTTGCCAGCAGCATTCAGACTGAGATACTAATGAACTCACTGTACGTAAATCAAAGTATTTGTCTGCTTGACTCAAAGAACAGTCAGTACTGGACCAGGTGGTCAAAAGAGCTTGAATCAATGCTAATGTTGCTGTTTTGACAATGGCTTACATAAATGCATACACCAATTATGACTGGTGCCAGTTTGTCTATGCTTTGTTTCAGCTGGTTCTGCTGCCACCGAGTGGACAAAAAGAAATCAGTCAATGCAGCTTCAAGACACACTGTTGGAATCATTATATCTGTTGAGGGTCAACAGCTCCTCCACTATCTACAGCACAGCATCTCGACCAGTAGCGATGGAGCATGACATCACTTTGTGTTTAGTATGTAAATCTTGTCTCGTGCATCTTTATGAATTTCAGTTCGTTTGAATGAATAAAAATGATACTTGTGCTTCCAGGAATAATGGCACTGAGCACTGTTAGACAGTTTGTTCATGCTCAAAATGTTAAAAAAGTAACAATGAGCAATATAATGCTCATTCAAGACAATAGTACAAAATAATCAACAGGCCGCTCAGCACAGAAGGTCTTCCAAAACCTCTCTGTAGATCCTAACAACCAAAGCACGTGTGCCTGACCATGCTGCTTATAAAACATACATCAATAAATTTCTGCATCATACTGTGCAAAAAAAAGAAATAAAGGCTTATCTGAGCTTTACACATTGATGCAGAAGAGAGGATCTCCTCCTGTTTGTGTTTCACCAGCAAGATACCGGGAGGAAATTCTTCTCAGCAGGACCATTTGGATGGATTGACAGAGGCTGTCTTCAATACAAAGGCTGCATTCAGGTCCAGTGGGAGAGATGGCAGGTATGAACTCGCTGCCTGAAAATCTGATTCACATTAGGTTTGGCACGGCTTTCTCAGACGCCCTTGCACGAGGAAAATTCTCCCAAATTACATGAAGGAAATGGTTTATTACATACAAATACAGCCAATAAATAATGTTTGGGGATCATAAAACCGATGAGTATTCCCTAAGTACTTGCTGGGTTTTTGGTTAATGGTCTGCTTTGCTGTAACAAGCATTTTAACAGGGGAAAGGTGTCTGAAGGTGAAAGAACTCTAGTGTGAACATGTTTAGATGTTCCCTGTCAGGTTATTCCTGCAAATATTCCCAAATAACGTGACTGCAGCGAAAGCCTGTCTGATTATGAAAAACTAATCATGTGTTCATGGATAACCTTAACCAGCTAGCTCTCAGAAGCTGAGGAACGTATTTACAGTTTGTACACAGGTGCTGCGTTTGTGCTTGATTTCCCAGACCCCTGCAGCTAGCACCTTAACAGCAGTTTGCATGCGAGACGGGCCGCGAGCGGGGCTGTGGTGGACTCTGGTTGGCTGAGGACGGGGAGGTGCAGTTGTCATGGTTGTGGTTGTCCCGTGCAGCAAGCCTTTTGCCCTGCTCCTCCTTCATAAACAGCTCCACCATGAGGATCTTCTCCTTGTGTATCTGGAGGCTGATGTCCTTGGGGATGTCCGGGATGAGCCAGTCCACAAAGTCACTCATGAGCATCACCACGTTCTGCAGACAGAGGGAACAGATTCAACACTGATCTTCAGGCCCAGGAACATTAAAGCTATAGAACAACTATGTAACTGTCTTACTGTGGTATATTTACTATCGACTCGTATTTATTTCTGTGATTAAATGATCTGTGACATGCTGAAACGTGGTAGAAGAAACTGTAGCAAAAGCCGTACAGTCAACAAACTGACATAGTAACATAATTTTCTCAGTTTATCTCTTTGAATATGTATCTGCACAAGAGTGCAGGCAAATATAAAATAGATCTCACAAAATTATTATCAGATGAGAGACGATGTGTTGATCTTTTTATACTATTTTTAAACATAAACATATGGAAACTTTAATACAGATCTCTCATTTTTTTCTTTTTAATGGTGATCGAGATGCAGTACACGCTGAGAAAACACTGTTCAGCCATTGGTGGGTTTTTATTCTGAAAACTTATTTAATGTTCTTTTCACTGCTGCTGCTTCTATCTATGCAACCAGTATCAGTATCAAGCTTTAGATTATTAGCCTACAGCTCTGTCACATGATGATTCAGGTAGGCTGGCCACCAGTAGAAGTGCATCGCTTCACCAGACATCTATGTGCTGTGCACTACACAGCATGCATGTGGCTATGCCATCATTAGAGATGAACAGACTATAAGAGATCTAAAAAAGTCCAACACTGATATCTTGTGATTGATTTCGGTCTGATTTCAGTATATCTGCTTGCATGCTAGTCTGCTTTGCCTATCAAATATGAATGACAAAAGGGAGCGACGTGCCTGGCATGCATGTAGAGGCGTGTAGTGTGCGTACGATATTAATGTAGTAGTGTTGTTCCAAACCTGAAAGACGATGACAAAGGCAAGGCGGGCAGCCAGAATAGCCCAGAACTCCTTAGACAGCTCATATGGTGTGCTGGACCACGGAGGCTCCCTGTAGTCCTTAAATCTGGAAAGAGAAAGACTAAACTCATTTAGTGCTTTATTATTTGACAGTGTACATTTTTTTGTAAACTGCCCATAAAAATTCAGATGATTAATATTAAAAATGGTAAAAATACAGATGCACTAATGAAAATGCAATATGGTTCTTTGAGAGAGGATAAGTAATAGTTTGAGCGATTACAGCATGAGAATTAACAATTTTGAATAAAATACAGATATTTTTTTCTAATCCATCAGCAGATTCTGTTCATGTTCTGTTCCATATCCGGTGTAGTAGACCATAAAGTGAAGCCTTACCTGCATATTTCTACCTTGTAGCCCAGGTGCATTGGCTGCAGAGGATCCGTGCCTGGCTGGAAGTCACTGACGTTGAAGTAAGACAGAGTGTGATCGACGAAGCCGTGCATGGTGCCGTCAGGGCTGTACATGTACTGGTAGACCAGCCGTGGGATGAAGTCAGAGGTGAAGGAGATGACAAAGGCCTGGGGGGGCAGAGAAAAGCTTTCTGTTGACAGAGTTCATGAAATTCACCGACTTTACCAGGACTCATCCTGAATTTGTTCCTTACAAAGAAAAACACAAACATTTTCATTCTCGCTCATTCTCCCGCTCTCGGCCGTGTGTGTTTCGAGGATTGTGCCGCGGCTGCAGAGGTGTAACTTACATTAACGATAACTGCTACCTTGCTGAGGCCTCTCAAGAGGTTGTACCAGATACCTGCGGAGAGACAAAGGAGCCATCACTGAGGCAGAACAGCAGCTTCAACATCCAAGTGCTCTGTAGGGTCAGTAAGTACCAGTCACCACTAGATGGCACAACCACTCTGTGCATGAGAGATGGTCACGCTCCACTGTAGTTAACTTAAACTGTCTTTTACTCTTATAAATGACCAGTACAGTGGGTTCTGGTTCCAGGAAGCCATTTGTGTCAGTTCATTTCTGGACATTAAAGAAAAGCAAATTCATAAGTTTTTATCTTTTTCTGACTTGGAGAAGGAATTGATGCTTTCTTGTTACTTTACAAAGAGAATAGATGCGATGAAGGTGTCATCAAAAGGTTTACAGACTCTTCTTGTTGCAAACAAACTCAATGCCGCACGGTAACACAAGATGTGAGTAGTTACGTCTGTGAGTCACTGTTCCACGTTACATTGCGCGACTATCATTGCAGTCTGTGTTACTCCTATTTACAGGACCACTTGCGGATGCACATTTGTGCCTTGTCACCATACACCTCAAACTTGTGCTGAGAGCCAACATTAAAACCTGTGTCACACCTGCTCTCAGTGCACATGAGTGCTACTAGCCACTCCCCCCTCGCCCCCCCCTCACTGGATTTGTCACTTTCCCAAAGTAAAAGCCACGCTGAGGGGCCGCCATTCAGACACAGACGAGGAGCTTCAGCGTGCATTGCAGATGGTGCTTTACGCACTTACACTGTAAAACATACATGGACACGGGGAGCACTGCAACACTGCACAAGGACTACTTAGAGGGGAGTGGCTACCGAGATTACATCAGGTACAGGTTTTTATGAGACCCTTTCAGAATGTTTTAGCAAACCTGATAGCAACACGCAGAGGGGATTCTGTATCTCTGTAACCTTTGTAACTTAGATGGCCACTTGATTTGACTTCTGAAATAATGTTCAGCTGCAGTTTAAAGCGTAACCTCACTCAGGATGAGGACAGTAGAGTTTGTTCGGATGCTTGTTCAGAGCTGATCTCGTCACAGTCAGTATCTAAAGGAGGACATATCCTTTAAAGCTCTCAACAACTGTTTGTTTGTAATTTCTAATCCTGATAGCCCCCTGGAGACTGACAGGAGAATTAACACAGCATATGGAGGAAGACTTGCGTGATCTTTTCCATTTGTGTCAGATGGAGTGGTTGACACCCACCAATGTCTTTGGCTTTGGCTGCAATGGGCCTGCGCAGCTCCATGACAAACTTCTTGGCGTCCAGGCGGATCTCGATGATGTTGTTCAGAAGGGCAAAGAGTGGAGCCAGAGGGAAGGAGGCCACAAAGAGAGTCACCATCCCAAACTGGATGACTGAAGACACACATGAGAGGAGAGCTTAGCAGAAGCTGCTACATGAACCATGAGTCCATTGTGTTCCAAAACAGGGAAACAGGCTGAAGACAATACAAGGCAGACACAACTTGATTGGACTTGACTTGATCTGGGTAGGTGTGTTAGCAATCTGCCGCTGTCTTGCCACATACAGTGATATGGCAGTTGATAGTTGGTGTGCTGTTAACACCTTCTGTCTCTTCTTACACACTGTATTACTGTCTGCTGCTGCATTCATGGAAAATAATCAGATCTATTAAGCAGCTTCATGTTCTCTATGTTCAGCTGAGTATTCCTGGAGCACTGTGGACATGCTGTTGGAAGAGATGGAGGGAGCGCTGCAGCTACTGTAGCGCTCCGCTGTGGAGATGTGCAGGTTGGAGCTCTGAGAGCTGCACCAGATGCAAATTAAAGCTGCAGTCATTGATTTTTTTCAGTCCCTTGGAAACAGCAAAACACTCAACATCACCTTTAAAATTGTTGTGGCAAACAAATTAAACAGCTACTTGCTTACATTTCTAGTAGACTAGGGTGCAGCACTATTTTTCAGTGCAACGATGCATCGTGCACTGTGTAATAATATTCTTTTACGCGGCTCCTCTAAAGCATTATTGCTTCACTTCCTCACCAAATAAATTGTTAAATAAATATTTTTTTCCCAGCCTCCACATGCACTGGCTTGCAGCTTAATCCACAGCATTCAATACTGCGCGTCACATGTCCAACTATGACATCCCAACTGCAGTTATGAGCTGGCAGAGACTATAGAGTTTCATTAAATATAATACCTTATTTTGGCTAATCTCACTGCCCTTATGTATGTGACCCAAGAACTAAATCAGGTTCTTCATGGATCCATAAAAGTCCTGGGGCCAGTTTTGTAAAAAGATATATGTAAAAGTGTATAAATTTTGGATATACAAGTGTATGCTGTTGACCATTTAAAAAAGCAATTATGACTTGTTATGAATCTGTTTCTAACAGAAGTCCAGCCAGTTGTACTGCACAAGGCACAAAGGGATGAGTCTGTCTCCAAAGGCCAGGTAAGACACGACCTCCCAAAGGTTCCAGCAGTCCACAGCGTCAGGAGACCTGAGTCAGTGTGTCAGTGCGGCAGCTACACTTTCCTGTTGGTGGTCTCTCGCTGCCTTTCCCCTACAACATCTTCAGTGAATCAAATAAAATGAAAGGCTGACGCAAAGTGTCGTTGATATCTTACCCATTTCACTGAAAATAAAAGAAACGTTTGTGAGCTTCACGGCATTCAAAGCGACACAGCTGGTGGAAATATTAATACTCGTGGATGTATTTCTTTCTGACTGGTGAGTCAGAGCATGGCGTGCGGAGTAATTAACAGGAAGAGAAGCACCGCCACTGCAGATTAACTCTGATGTGTGTTGTCCTTTACCTAAAGGCACAAACACTTATTAACAGAAATCACAAACATTAAAGACAATATTCCTAAAACGCTGTTACTCGTGCTTTTTGTGTCTAACCCGTTTGACCTCACCAGCAGAGATTTGTTTGGAATACTAAAAACCATTTCCAGTGGAAACCAGCACACATGCATGCTAACAGATAGTTTGACAAAGTGGCCACAGGCTTACACTCAGAAAACCAAAAACAGTGAGAAAGGAAAAGATCAATGGAGGGAGTTTGTGAATAAACGAGAAAGATCTATTGAAATGCAAAAGATCATCCTTCTTTTAAATGTTTAGTAAAGTGGTGAGGTCCTCCTCTGAAATCCCTGCTGGATACAAACTTATTTTTAGAATTCCTGTGTTTATCAGCACATTTTAGACATGGTAAGTTCAATATACATCTAAAACATGTGTTTTATGGGAAAGGAACCTTTAAAAACTCAATATAACTACTGCTTAAAAATACAGTACAATGTTAGGAAAGAGAGCTGATATTTATATAAAGTAATGTTAACATACTGATATTTACAGAACATATAAAGTGATCACAGTGCTTTCACAGCGGCGATGTGTTACATCAAATGTAGAGAGACAAGCCAACAGTAGTCTACTGTCCCAGTTTGGGATTAATAAAGTTTATCTATCTATCCACTACTGTGTAACTGTAAATACACTGGAATATTGTATACACATTTATTAAAATATAATATAAAATGAAACATATGCCATTAAAGATGAAGATGACGTGATGCTGCATGTATGTTCAATCAAACACATAACTGAACCATTGTGTTAAATGTATTTTTAACAGTCTAACCTGTGGTTAAATACCTTTTTATACTCTCTGTTTATGTGAATCAACCATTTATTTGTTTGCATTTATTTAAATATATAAGCATAGAGATGGACTGCTGCTCTTTGAGTTACCAAACATAATATCATTGTGCGTCTATAATAACAATAAGTAAACTGGTTTGATGGCTGAAAACTGTCAAGCTGCTGTCTTTAAAGTTCAGATGTAGAAGTGGGCGACAGAGCTTCAGAGAGAAGCCATTGCTAACTGCTGAGCTAAAGTAACTAGCTTCTCTGAATCGCATGTGATGTATTAATATCCAAATCATGTGACGTGATGACAAGCAGCCATACCGTCCTGCCCTAATCTTGGGCCCAGTTCCGACGGGTCATTGAGTTTTAGCAGAATCTTCAGCCTTGATGCCAGGCTCCACTCTGTCTGGTTATGGGGGCGCTCTGCACTGTTCAGGACAGTCCTCAGCTGAGCTCACGTGCGTTGTACTCTTACTTTATGCATTTCACATAATGCATTGCACATTGCTCAATGACATGAGGAAATAAGAGCTGAGCTTTAGTCCCCTCTCTGTAGGGTTGGGATATTTGGTAACAGGACAAGCCTCTGCAGGTCTTCATCATATAGATCTTCCTCACTCAACAGGGACGTATGGATCAGCTGCTTAAGAATCTACAGCAGATTCCAACCGAACAATTACAAGGCTGCAATAGTCATGAGCTCCGAGCAGCCACGTTATGAGACGGACACTCTAATCAGGTACTTAATCTACTTATCTTTAATAAACACACACACACACACAGGCATGTGCATAAATCTCTGGTGCACATTAAGCACCATCTAGCTTGAAGGTTTCCACATCACTGAGTGACATTCTGCGAGCTGTAAAATTGGATTTTCATGAAATTAAAGGTCAACATGGTGTTCTCCAACCTGGAGATTAGTTTGTCTGCGGCTGCTTTTATCAGAGGAATATGATGTTTGCTCGTTCGCCCCATGAAGCTAACAAACGGCGCTGAAAGGAGGTGACATTTGCAAAGGTCCGTGCACATGTTTGAATATGTTTGTAGGGTACATAGAAGCTGCACATTAAGGTGATTATTTCAGAGTGGTCGTGGCCATTATGCTTGTTAGTTTGGGCATCAACATGGCTTCACCTGCAAAGGTTAGGAGGTTCTAAAGTGGAATGTCAATACTGAGATCAGATCAGAGCAGAAGACACCGGTATCACAGAGAGGAAGATGAGGACCTTTGCTGCAAGCATCACTCAAGCATGAAAATGCTTTACTGAGTGGGAAGAGCAGCATCAACAAGGTTGACACTACAAACTGTTCCAGTGGACAGTGGAGGTTTTATAAGTTCCATCCCAAGTATAAATGACTTCAGTGACCAAAAACACACAAAACAGCAGCACTTTCCATGTACGTTTGTGCGTTTGTGTCGAGACTCACTCATCTCCATGTACTCGGGGCTGAGGCCGACGAAAGGACCTAGGAAGTGATCTTTCTCGTGGCGCTGCAGCATTTTGTTCAGCGCCTCCTGCTTCGAATCCAACTCTGACTTCCTCCTCCGCAGAAGTTTCTTCAGCTTCCTGCGCACAAAGAATACCAGTGATGGAAATGCACCATGTTTCCATCGGTGTGTTCACAGTTTTAGAGACGTTTTGAAGGCGATGTTGAACTATATTTGATTAAACAGAGCGGTATTTCTGTTATTATTTATTAAGTATAAGAAGAAATAGTACAATTTTAACAAAGTGAGTTTTACTTTGACAGAAGTCAGAGAAATGTGTAAGCTAACAGTTCATTGAGGTGCTGCCTGATTCCCAGGTAAGTGTGGCAAAAAGACATTGATGTGAATCCTTTCAGCTGAGAGTATAACAGAGTGTGTGAGGCTGTCCTGTGTGTCAGTGCCATGGGAAAGTGAGTGTTTGAGTGCGTAGCATATTGTATGCTCTGCACTTACGGTATGCCAATCTCAAACAGGTTGTTCTG
Source organism: Datnioides undecimradiatus (assembly GCA_008933995.1). Lineage (NCBI taxonomy): Eukaryota > Metazoa > Chordata > Actinopteri > Lobotiformes > Datnioididae > Datnioides > Datnioides undecimradiatus. Next base: position 3,495,000 of record WARS01000067.1, on the reverse strand, counting down.
GATGAGTTGCTTGCCAAGCATGGTGATGCACAACTGGATGCACAGCTCCATGAGGCAGCCCGCATGAGCACACTGGGAAAGTGACAGGAAATCAAATTGAGGCAGAGTGGCTGCAAGGGAGGATGGGAGTTTAAAGAGCTGACAGTGGGGAATTAAAAGCCAAGTTAGAACAAGCTCAGTACGTCCACCTCCTCTGACCTGAACCTTCACCCAGAAATCACGCAGGAATGTTTCAGTAAAGCAACAAGGAAAAATGACTCCAGCCGTTCCTGATCTCTGTCACAATCCAATCTGATCCCTGATCAGTTTGCCTGGATGTGCGTGGGAGAGCATGTTCATGTTTTCTGTTAGCTTAAGCATAGTTGATAAACCACAAGCTGAACTTGTTGAACCTAAACTGCTAAAGTGGGGAACACCTTCTTTAGGTGTTTGTGTCAGTTATTACTCAGCCTCAGGTGATTTACCACCTCCCAAGGCCTGATGCGCATTGTGCTGTGCCCTGCACAGGGCTCCGGTGCTGTTTGAAAACTGTTTGAACAGTGAGCCACACTGGTGCATTTGCTGGATTTGTTGACATGGGGAACATGTGCAATAGCAACAGCCTACAGCTCTCAGTCACTCTGTGTTTACTGCGAATTACCTCCTCCATCCTGTATGATCCCATGACGTACAAGTAGTTTCCAGGTCGCCCAACAAGCCTGTGAAACAAACACGGCCGTTATATGTTGTGAGAAGAGGAAGGTTGTGTACAGCGTGGTCATGATTCTGTGAAGTAATTATCTCACCTTCCCCTGAAAAAGGCCAGGTAGACGATGGGTGTGAAGGCGTTGACAAACTTCAGGATAAAGGTTTTGAAAATGAGGCGCTCTTCAAAGCTCTTGTCAGTCTTTGGAACCTCTGAAAAAGAGACAACGTGCGACTCAATGAACTCACACACGCGAATTCATCCATTGCTATTTTAAAAGGAGGGATTGTGCTGCAGCTGTCAAAGACTTGCTTGTGTATCAGCAACTAGTATTTGTCTGAAAATCAATGACATGCTTGAAAATGAAATGGGCCTCACCGAGTGTGGTGAGCCAGCGGGCGATGCAGGCGTAGATTTCATCCAAAATGATGATGACGATGAGGTTGATGATGGCGCCCGTGGTTTTGACTGTGGCTCTGATGTTGGACCGCGCTGCGGGGTAGGTGCTCATGTGCAGCGCCGCCTTGATGCTGATCCGGTACAGGATGACGCCGAAGACTATGGCAATTGTCACAATGATCTGAGAGTAAGGAGAAACAGGAGGACACTTAACCTGCTGATAGTTGGACTAAAGGACCGAGGTGAGGGAGATTCTGTAGAGGTGAGACTACAATATTGATAATACATGCGTGAACAGTTGAACATGTTAGTCATGTTAATGAAACGCTAAGACGCTAGGTCCGGTTAGGTTTGTCTGACAGTCACCACTCTGCTACTTGTACTACAGAAACATGGAATATCAGTTCCAACAGAGATCTTACCATTACCTTATTCAATATTTTGCCAACATCTGAACCAGAACCCTGCGGTTTCACACTGTTGTGTTGCCTGAATCTGTTAGCTTATTTAGGGTGATTGAAAATGATGATTATTGTTCTAAATAGACACGCGAGGGCTGGTGATGGAACACTGCAGGGGGACGGCTGAGACTCACCATGAAGCACATCGTGATCAAAGTAGTCAGGTAAGCTGGCATTCTGTCTGTGCATGTTAGCTTCACCTTCTCACTCTGCAAAACACACACACACACACAGACACACACACGCACGCAAACACATGCACATACAAACAGTTTTGTGAAGGACATAAAGCACGCAGCATATCTGACATTTACGTATGTGTTTGTGTGTGTGTGTGTGTTGCAGCCACAGCTACATGCCTTTTTGTCAGTGGCAGCTCTCTGCCCTGGGCGTGCAGATGTACACAGCACACACACTCACACACATACTATGTGGCTGCAGTGGAGCACGGCTGATTCTGCCCCAAGCCATCATGTCACATTGAAGCTAACAGAGAAGTGGGTCAGGAAGCTCAGGCGACTGCCTGTGTGTATGTATTTCATTAAAGGGAAGACGTGACCTTGGTTTAAGACCACAGGCAAGAGACTAATAATCCAGATGAACATGCTCATCTGGGGGATTCCGGAACGTGTCGAGATGAATGTGTCGCTAGTCACACCTGATGTAAACATTACAGGTTTCAAAACGTTTCAAAGATGGCTGAGCTGTTTCTTGTCTCTGCAAGGCACACTGGAATTCACCAGAGCCCAGTGGTGGAATGTAAGTAAATACACCCACTCAAGTACTGCACATTTTCATTCCACTACTCCTTCTAAATACATTTAAGGAAATGTTGAACCTTTTGTTTTACTAAATTTATTTGAAAGCTTAAGTTACTAGTTACTTTGCAAATTGAGTTTACATATTACAAAGTATGAATAAACTAATAAATTCTGTATGTATGTATGTATGATGGCTGATGATGCTACTGCTGTTTAATACAGCTCATCTGACTGTGCAAGTTATTTCAACATACAGCCGAAACCTTTGACTTAATCACTTTACCTTGGGGGCTGACTGTTCCTGTCTCACTGTCTTTTGCATGACCCGGAATTCGTACTCTGCTCGGTTGTGGTCCTGGAAGAGAAGTCAGTTTAGATATGTCAGTTCCTGATACTACTGCACGTTAGAAAGCAGTGAGTGTAGAATATAAGAGGAGATTCTCAGAATGGAGACGGAAAAGAAATGAAAAGCCTGTTTGCATGAAGTTTTGCATTCCAATGCACCCCACTGTGCAAGAGGACAGAGAAATGCATGGACCCACTTTGACAGTGCAGGGCAGCACTCAAATCAAACTACTACAAGTTTGATTTTGGAAAAGTGTCTGTGTTTAAAAGCTTATCAAACGTTCAGCTTAGGGTTTATGATCAAACTTAACTTCAAACGTAGCCTTCATTATGAAAATAAGATCAATATCAATGCTATCTCTCTCTGTCCACTACAAATTGCTGCAGTGTTTAGCCTAGCTTAGCACAGAGACTGCCTGCCCTGTCCACTGACCCCTCTGATCCACAAGCTTTCCTTTCCCATTCCTCTGCCTTGTGCAATGTCTAACTTGTTTCTATCATAACCCTGTCCCTTCATTGTTGAATGTCTGCGTACCTGAGTTCACCTGCTCTGTCCCCAAGACAACATTAATGAAGTTTATATCTTAAATTAATTCAATTAATCATGGAGCTCACATCTGTGACAAAGCACGGTGGCTTGGCAGAGGTTGTTAGGCATCCCGGCTAACAGGTAAGCTAACACATTCTGCCCCTGGTCTTTATGCTATCCCAGGCTACCTGAACCCATCCCTGAACATGAGCGTGTGGGACACACACACACATACACACTGAAATCCATCTGACTTGGCAAAATGGCAATGTTAAATCCAGCCGTCTGACCCACAGCTCTATGACATTGTCAAATATTTTCATGGTGTTATATAACATCAATATTTTAAATCCATGCAATATGCAAAAGAATACATATGTGCACCCACATAACAATGACAGGCATACTGTTTGTAACAAGCCAAGAGGAACGAAGCGGTGCTATGCATCTCTTGAAAGCAAGGCTGAGGGTTAGATAGTGTCTCTTGGCCTGAAGGTCTGTGTGTCCAACGTACAGAAACACTGAAGCACAGATAGACTGATAAACAGACAGACCAACGAACAGACAGAGTAAAAACAGATTAAAAAACAAATAGAGGCTGTCTCAGTAAGGAGTAAACAACTGTCTTTTCTGGTACAGCCTATGAATTTGAAGGGTGTGAAATTCAGCTATTTTTATGAGCACTGGTATTTTTAGACTTTAACTATTCAAACTGTTCAGTAACGATTTGTTGGGAGACCTTTGTCTGTACAAGAATGGATTCAAACCCTGCATTTGTATTACCTCCTGTTCAAAAGCAATAATAATTTCCAAAAACATCATCATAGCTGCCACTTTATCCATAATCAGGTGGTTTTTGGCCACTTTATAGTTTTTTTTTTAAATTCACCTTGCAAATGTTAGGAAACAGGTGTTAAACTCATCAGTCTGACTGAGAAACACTAGGAATTAGTTGCAGTCCCATTTGGCCCGCTGAGGCTGATATTCACAGCTCTTCTAGCTCTTTATGTGTTTGACATTCCACACTCTCCCAAGCCAGCATATTCATGTGGGCTCCATAGTGATCTGACCGGGCAGAACTGCGTACACTAAGTGGGGATCACAGGGTTTAAACCAGACTATTTATGTTACTGAAAGAGAAACTGTTGCGGCAAACCACCTCTGAAGTCGAAATGTCTCTGTCATCAGTTAAAAACTTTAAAATTAGGCTGAGGAGTTGCCTCCTGAGCCACCGCAGCTCAGGTCTGTTTGATTGAAATTACTTCGCTTTGTTCACACAGTCCACGTGTGCTGCTTGTCTTATGGGTATGGAGGGCACAGTTGTCTGGGATGAACGGGAAAAGTAAAGGAAAATAAGAGGAGAGAGACAAGAGCTATGAGTCAACAAAGTGTCCTGTCAGCTCTGCTCCCATCAGTAGACACAAACAACAGCAACAGTATTGTGTTGAGAGGCCACGCTGAGAAGAGGTCGCAGGGACGGCCAGCATCGGGATGCGCCTCAGAGAGAGGAGGGCTGCGGGAAAAAAGCATCACACCAGAGCAAAGAGGAGAAGATCAGGGTTGGAGCTGAGGCAGATTGTTAGACACCCTGAGGGAGAACGGTTAGCGTTAGTGTCTGCAGAACGGATTCCAAAATGGCGTGTTAAAAGGAAAGAAGGTCACTTTAAATATGAGGGACAGAAAGACGTAAAGAGGGTGGGTCCAAACCTTATGCTCCTCCTGCGAAATACACAACACACATAGACACATAGGAAGAAGATGTCAGCCAACAATCACTGTCTTTATAGATTGAAACACTTCCATGTGACTTTCAGAGCATTACATATGAAAGAAGGTCGTGCACTGGTCCATTTTAATCATTTTAAAGGAAAGGCAACTCAGTGCTGATGTCTGATGGCTATGATGTCTATGGTGTGAACGTTTTTGCTAAAGGCTGAGTCACTACAGCGCGCAGACAAAAGACCGAGGAGCTAAGTGCTGTAAAAAACACCCGAGGTCTTCACGTGTTAATAAAAGAGTCACTGTGAGTTATTACAAGGAGCTGGAGATGTTGCGTTCTGTTAAAATAGAAGGGTGCTGTTTGCAAAGTTGAAATGAGATTTGGAGACGCTGCAGGTAAACAGACTTCTACAGAGATGTGAAGCGTTGTTTTCCACATTCTGTGTTATCACTTAATTTCTTATTTCATAATATCCCAAAGCATTAAACTCTGCTGCGTGGTATTATTATAACCATCAGTTTGAATTATTCCAACCTCACTTCCAGAGGTTTGTGTTTTGTCTGCCACTTTGTACACTGGCTGGTCTCATCTAACACTTAAAGGTGAACAGAATGAAGCTGCAGATTGCATTTTCAGTTTCTAACCAATTACCTTCAGCTCCCGCTCTGCATCAGTGGCACAACAGCACAATACGAAGCCCTGTTACTGAATGTTTGTTGCCGTAATGCAGCAGCAGTTTGCTGCTTGCACCTTTGACTCTGTATCAAAAGTTCCAGCTGTCAGCCACTGAACACTTCACCAAACAGTTCAGTTTTAACAGACCAGGCCAGTTTTCTAATATTCTATTATTCTAATATTTCAGCTGCCTATCTGGCTGCATTAACCCCATTCACACTCTGTCACTCAGTCACATTGTTACATCCGAAATCATTTGAAAGTGCAGATGTGTTTGAAATGTCTAAACTCCATTAAGACACAACAATAATGTTGCTTTTACAACACTTGAAACATGATGACCTGATGAATGACTGTCTTTGAGACATTATGAAGTATGGTCCAACCAAAGCAAGAATTAGCAAAGAAGTCGCATAGATGAATTTTTATGTGTTTTGAAGGTGGAATTAGAAACAATTTGGTGAAATTAATGTTTTGAACATTTTATTCACTTTGGGACATGCTTATTTGGTTTTTTACTGAATAATATATTAGGAGTTCAATAGCAGATCTTATATATGTGAGCTAAATATGAAACTACAAGGAGACATGAAGACTAGCCACAGGGGGAAACATCTTCCCTGGCTGTGGCCAAAGGTAACCCACCTATGAGCACCTCTGAATCTCACTAATCAACATGTCATATGTCACGTGTTCCAGTGCGTGACTCCAGTATTTAACTTCATCTTTGCCATCTTTGCATTTCAGGTTTTGTACATACTGAACAAACAACAACATGACTAACACATCAAACATGTTAATTAAGGTGCTGGCAGGGGAGCTCTGTTGCTTTTGGAGAGGGCCAAGTGTTGTTTGCTGCTGTTTGTTCTTTAGCTTTACTGCTAAGCTAACCAGCTACTGGCTGCAGCTTCATATTTAATATGAAAGTTGTATCAATCTTTTCATTTAACTCTTGCCAAAAGAGTGAATAATTATATTTTCCAAAATATTGGACTGATGTTTTTTTTTACCATATGATGTAAATGTAGGAAGTGATCTCACCTCCTCCTCCTCCCCGAAGCCCATCAGGTCCCAGATATAGTTGAGTCTCATCTGCCGTCTCTTCCAGTGCTCCATGAAGAGGACGGCTACGTAACCAAGCACACACAACATATTAAATGCAGGCTGTCGCCGCTTTGTGACTGTCTGTGGGTCTCAGAGCCAAGCCCATTGGTCGGGATGTAAGGATGTAAATAAACATTACAAAGGTGCCTTTGTTGGGGACTATTTTCTGCAGCGGATTATGGACATTTGGTGCACTAGTGATTCTGGTTAGACTGAGTCCAAATAAACTCAGATGTGTGTTCAGAGCCAGAGCAACAGCGTGACTCTGATGTCTTTGGAGATCTATGGCACAGAGGAGGAAGCTACATTGGGCTTTGAGACACACACAACAATCAGTAAAGCAACAAATATCAGCAACAACATGTTGAAGTATTTAGTATTTTATATTCTTGCACAAACATTGCTATTTTGCTCATGCAATAATTCCGTATACACAAGTTTCATGGTATTCTCTGACACTAGATCTGCAACAGGTGAACCCTGATGGCGGTTTGGCTGTGACTCCGTCAGACACCTACACACATAACACTTCCCCGGTCTGTAGCCCTGCTGCTGCTAACAGATGGCTGCATGGTTTGGCTGGACATGAGAGGAGGACTGGGGTTTACTCAGGGGTTACCTTTGTGGATTCAAAATGCACATTTCATTATGGCTTCAGGTGCAATATGCATGTTTCTACCAAAGCTGTCCTGAATAGATTGAATGGCACTTTCTACTAACTGGAACATATCCAGCAACGCTATTTGCAATGCCCTTACCCCAGAGGGCCATGAAGATGGAGAAGAAGACGGTGGCTGGGTTGTCAAACAGGTGGCTGGCTCGAGCCGTACCGCATGCTGTCACCAGCTTCCAGTAGCTGCAGGCGCGGTCACACAGCGGACACATGGTGATGTTGTTCCTGGGATCACAAATCTCCATACTGTCCAAACAGGGATGGAAGGAAGATTTCAGGTTGGTATTACATCAGAAACCAAAGACGTGTTAGAATTTAATGTGAACGAGTCATGCTGTGTGCAAGAAACAGCCGGTTTCTTGTTTTATCCATCACATACATGATGCTGGCAATGCACAGCACAACAGCGAATGAGCTACCACAGTCACAGACAGTGATGGATATCTGTCTTCTACAAACAGCCCACTAAGCTGCAAACGGTGTTGAGTCTGAGTTTAGTTTTGTTGGTCAGCTCACATTCAGTCCTGTCAGACCACGCTGAGGGCTAAGATGCATCAGTATCTTTGGACTCTTTGCGCTGCTGAGCTCCTGAAAAACTCCCAAAGGATGAGGAGTCATGTCTTTAACACAGGGATTTTGATATTTGTTGCTTTTTTTTCTCTGTTTTCACACATTTGAAAAAGATAATAAATAATAAATATAACCATTTTTTATTTTTGTTGCTTTTAGAAGTAGTAAAAGTTACTGAATTGGCACAACACATCCAGATCTTATCCTCAGAGAAGCTTCAGACTGCTGAAACTGATCTGATTGAAGTCTGTTAGCTCAGGAGAAAATTGCCCCATATACACTGTATTGCCCAACACTAATTGACATGCTGTAGACATGTAAAATCTGTGAGGACTTAGTGTGGTAATGAATCTATAGCCTTGCATGTGAACAGGTGGAGTCATGTAGAGGGTGTGCTCTAAGCCTGGTGTTTACCATTAACATGTGAACCACGCTGCACAGATCTCCACTTTACTTTACAGGAGCCGTAGTTAATGCTGCCTGCTTTCAGTACAAATGTATTGGCCTGAAGAGTAATTACAAATGTATTAACTATTAAGAATGCATGAGAATAGGAGCAGAGAGGCAGAGACTCTGAGAACATTTGAACCATATTCCTGCAGTGTATCATCACAGCAGACGTTAAAGGATAATAGGGAGTATTCTGTGTGATCCGTCCGCGCCACCTCCACCCACCCTCAGGTCTGTGGACACTAACGCGCTTTAGAATCAAGAATCAAGCTCCAGTCCCGGGGTGATAAGGCCTTCTCCGCTGCTGCGCCCTCCCCCTGGAACGCCCTCCCCAACCACATCAGGCAAGCAAACACCCTTGGCAGCCTTCAAGCCGGCCTTCAGAACACACCACCTCACACTTGCCTCCAGCTGTTCATCCTGTTTATGTTTGCTGTGCTAAATTAAATAAATTAAAACGTATTATCATTATCATTATGACGTAAATTAAAATCAAATAAAACTTAAGATGGAAATTTGAGATTCCAGAGGTAAGTCACACCTTTTTACAGCTCGTTAGCAGTTCCTTTTAAATAAATGGCATCTGTTCACTGAGAATCATTTGATTTAGAAAATGAAATGCTTCAACCGGCATCAGCTTTTCACACTGGCACAGATCAAAGGCAGTGACCTTGTGCAGGTCAAGTAGTGAAGATTTGCAGTTTATTGTATTAAAGCATTTTTGTCTGAGAGGATATGCAGGTCTGACACTAAATGAACAACAAGATCATAAGCATTGGGAGAAAACTGTGTGCTGTGTGTGTGCGTGTGTCTGGCGTACCTGGGTATGTTATCATCAACAGTGGCACAACCGTAGAGAAAAACAATTACTCCAACGATGGCTGCAGGGATCAGCATCTGTGTGTAGACTCCTAACCAGGCGAAATACAGTCCAACCTTCTCCCCAAAGTACTTCCTGCGGGAGCAGACACCACACCACTGTGTGACTGGCTGATATGATGAGGTAAAGTCAGTCGACATTGCAAACACATTTTCATAAAGGTCCGTTCCTGCTGTCTTCAGATCACCGAAATGATTTTCAGCCTCTCACTTCCTCCACCAAGCGCATACACTGACACTCTGTGGTGCAAACAAGATCATTTCGTGACACTAGCAAAACTGTTGATGTGATGATTTGACGATGGTGCTTGTTATGTGCAACGTGTTACATCTGCAGTCCTTGCGCAGGGCCGGTTTCATAAGAGAGGACATCGCATTCCCGCTCTATTACTGCTTGTGCAGAAAGCCATCAGTGGAACATCTCTTAGCCTGAGAGTCCTCATCTGTCTTCCCTGCCTGCGGGCCAGCGAAGGCAGTTAATGCACCAGCCGTGGCTGACGTATGGAGTCTGGAAATGTGTTAGTAATTCACCTGATGGGCGTGACAAGAGCACTGCTACGGATCTGACCTGATGAGTCCTATAGGCTGGTACTTGTAGAAGACACTGTAGCTGGCCCACTCCTCGTACAGCAGCTGCGGAAAGATAAAGGAGTCTGTAATAACCATAAAGGCATATACATCATAACATATTTTACACAGGCCATTACCGGCACCTTTTTCTGTTTTGTACATATCCAACTGTAGTGAGTCTGCTATTTGCTTTGAAAGCAAACCAACATGTTTACCTGTTTGTCTTGATAAAGTCAGAAAAATGTATATTGTGTACAGAAAAATGGTGTAATCTGCCCTCTAATTACTCATTCCTTCAGTTTTTTGATTAATGTTGAGTATACATGGGCGTAGCTCTATTTCCAGTGTTGGGAGGAGGATTTGGAATGGCCTAGCATGGCATCCCCAGTTGCTGGAGAGCAGTGTGGGGTTTGGTGTCTTGCCCAAGGGCCCTTTGACATGTGGACAGGAAGAGATGGAGACAGAGGTGGCAACCATGTGACCGGTGAATATTCAGAAGCCAGTTTTAATAATTGCCTGCCCATGTTGCTGATTCATTTTCCTTTGACTTATCATTTTAGCTGTAGTCCTCAGCCAACAGAGACGTCGCGCACAGATGCCTCGCATTAAAATTCCTCAAGCAGATAAAAGAGAGGCTTTTAGTCATCACAGACACCTAACGCGAAATGTCCAGGTAGAATAATGACTGGAATTAAAAGAAGCCCATCTCCACACTGTATCTAACCCGATATCGTTTATGGTATTGTGCATCGCTGTGCATCATAGCCTGTTCTCAAGATATTCTATATGCTAATATACCTGAGACCTCCATATTTGCATACGTATTCTGCCGTGTTCTTTGTCAGGCAGCTGAGCAGCTAAGCTCGTGATCTGCAGTGACAGCAACAGTTACATAGTCACATGTCCAGAGGAGCTGCAGGGTGACAGGAAATCAATGCAAAAACAAACGGGCAGGCTGAAACAAAGCTCACATTTATATTGCGCACAGGTCATCTTCTAATCTATCAGCGGTCCGTCGCCACTTCATTGTGATACAAACCATTGTTGTGAGCAGACAATCATACACAATGACAAAATACAGGCTGCCCTATTCCCACTGGTCAATTAAATCCGTTTGGCAGCTGACGTCTCGGCTTGTGATAGCAGGCACGGCGCAGCAGAGAGTAATGTCATTAAAGATGACTATCGTTCCACTGGAGCGTCTCAGTAGCACATGCACAGAGCCAGCACGCAATACCGGGCTCCTGCCTTTATGCTCTGCTCCTACTATTACTGGGCTAAAAGCACATGAATCACTGCGAAATGGCGCAACACTGACAAACACTATCACACAGTCCATTCACAGGCAGAGCAGCGGGCTGCAACATGTGCAACACGTGTAGGCTTTTAATTAAGAGGCAGGCCCACAGGAGCATTCGGGTGGTAGATCACAGCCGATTGAGCCGGCAGGAGAAGATCACACTTTATGTTCAAGCTGGAATCTCAACACTCTCATTCTCACAGCTGAGGAAAACCTATGTCTTAAACATGTATACTTCAGCTGTGATATATAGATATTCTGTATGTTGCTGTGGAGGCACTTAAACGCACTGAGCTAAAGGTTTTCTGATGCTTGAGAACAACAGAGAGGGAATTATTAGGCTGTTGCCTTAGTGACACACAGCCTACTGTATAATTATGGAGAGTGCTAGCAGGGGAGGAGATGACTTCAAACTCAGCATGAGCTCTTACTTTCTTGCCAATTTGCCTGGTTAATTTTATTCCTGTACAGTAGGAGGGAAAGGCTCAGAAATGCAAAATGCCGTCATGTTAGCGCGGTCGTCTGCCGTGCTTTGATATATATTGTTTAAAACTATTTCCCAATGTTACAGCTGATCGAGTGGTATGTTAATACTTACACACATTGTATTACTGCAAAATAAAACCAAGCAAGATAAAAACACGTTTTCATAAAAGTCTAATATTAGTCTAAATATTTTAGGAGACCACAATTTGAGAATATGCAGAATATATTATAATACGGACAACGTCTGGTCTGACACACCTCGAGACAGTGATGTGTTATTTCAAAATACACCATGTGACCATTTCTGCGCGCACCACAGAGTGTCTCCCTTGTGTAGGGGCTGAACTGCGGAAGCAGTAATGGCGTCATTTAATTAAATCCAAAGTAGCAAATCAATCATTTTCATTTTCTTTGGCCCGATTCATTAATGAGTAGGCCTATTTGTAAATTGCGTGTTGACATCTGACTCCATTCATCGATCGGTAGACCTGCTCTACTTACCTTCCTATCATTAGGTTCTGCAGTCACTCCCTCAATGTCTCCCTGCACCACACACACGCACACGCACACACACACACACACACACACACAAAAACAGTTTCATTCATTAGTCAATCCACTTTGCTCATCATATAATACCTGGAATATATTACACCTTTAGTAAAAATGTGATCATTCTATATAAATTAAAAAGAGCAGATTTTCATACTGGGTTTATTGACTTGGAGTAATTCTTCCTGCTGTATATAAAGAGTGATTCATTAAGTGTTCTCAGGCATGAAGGAGAGTGGAGGCCGTGGAGGGGGACGGTGATACTCACATCATGCAGAGGATACGCAGCTGTATAGACACCATTAGCTAGCAGACTGGTGATCCCTGTAAGGAGGCATATACAACAGGATTATAATCCGTGAGACCAGACACACACACACACACACACACTCAGCAGAAGAGCTTTGGATGAAAAGCAGTTAAATCAAGAAACGACTGATGTTTCATTTCCTTTCTTCTGAAGATTTACAGGCAAAGAGATGTTTTCTAGGACACACAAAGCTGCACCATGGAGTTTCAGCGGTCATAGCAACACAGAAACACCTTTCATTGGTAAAACTGAAAGTAATCACGTCACATCTGAAATGTTTTCAGTGAAACCAGAACATGTGTCTGTTAATTATGATGTGATATTTCTACAATCTGCTTTGTTTTCTTGTCCAAATATATTAGGGACTGTCTAAAACCTCATATCATGCTTCTATTAGTGATTTGCCATGTTACTGTCGAGTGTGGACTAAGACCCAAGTTCAATCAGAGAGACTGTTCCTGTTAGTCTCACTGCTGGTGCTGTAATAACACAATTGTATGGTGACTTTCACTTAGATGCATCAAACTAAGAAGTGTTTGAATTATCAAATCAGATGATGAGATGAAACGCTGACCAACCACATGACATCCCGTTTGGATTTGGACTGATTCAGGTGCAACAGCTCAGAGCAGCTGAGTCTGTATAGATCATAAGCAGTTGCTCATATTTAAACATGCACTTCATATCCATCTGTATCCATCCAAATGCCAGGATAACATGAGGCACGGTGCAAAATGGAGCACCAGCCAGGCATGGTGAGCGAGTGATCACCTTTTCTCCTGATGAACCGTAAAACCAAAGTTCAAACTGGTAATCAAAAGCCGGAGCGTTCCTATGAACTCTTTATTTTCTGTCTGCTTGCGTTACGAGCCAATTCTGCCTTCACTGAGCAGCGTGATTAAGGCGATGACGCTGATCCCTGCAGCCATCAATGGAGTAAACAAACTTCTAACGTGGTTTCTCTCCATCTGTCCTCTGGCTCATGAAATATCTTCATATTTCTGCGTTACCTAGATTTATTTTGCATTTTCTGCTCCAAGCAAACCCGAACACTTTTTATATTCTCTTTAATTGACAGTTCTACAACACTCAGGAGGCTGTGGGACTCCGCCACGGCTGAATCTTCTCATCTGTGGGCATCAATTTCTGTCAATATTGTATTGTGCTGATGACAGAAAAGCTGCAAACGGGGGGAAGGTTAGACCTGAGGGCAGACATCATCACACAACCTGCACTCCTCTGTGGCGGTAACTAATTAGTTAATTGCACACTGATTTATCCCTTCTATTAGCGACACAGGCCTTACCCATGGAGTATTTGGCTCTGGTGCATCTTGTCCTCTTCAGTACCTCATAGACCTGAAGATACAACAACACGCAAAACATTTGAGGAGATGAGCTGTGAGGACTTGGTTGTGTAACAGCAGGTGAACGCATTTAAGGGAATGAAGCAGGTGGAGTGATGCGTTTTGGACGTCAGACCTGAGAGGCTGCGGATCAGCTCAGTATAAAACATGCAGCGCTCCACGGAGATGTATCGATGAAGGCTGAAAACCAGCTGGGAGCCAACAACCATGGTGATTGAGGAGCTCCACTCAATAATGAGAAGCCAATCACATTAACCAGTCGTTAGCCAGGCACCGTGAAGTGCTGCATGGGTGTATGTGTCGATGCTGTAGCACATGTATGTATGAAGCAGATTCATGCAATGCATTTGTTTTGCAGAGGCCACACAGATGCAAAGGGTCTATGTAGCAAAACACTTTGAAGGAAGACACCAAACCATAAACTACACATGCACGTGCTGAATCAAACACTGTTGCTTTATCTGCATGTGTGTGGCCTCCTGATGGACCCACCTTCAAACCACTCGGCTACTGGAATCAGAACTTACTATGGAGCTCCTGGTCTTGCTGTCGAAGAACTTGTCCCTGTCGGACAGATCGAAGCTGGAAAGAAAAGAGAGGAAGGGTGAGATGAATGACCGCCACAGTCTGCAGAACTCAGCTCTTTGGTGCACACTGATATTGTAATTGTTCTGGATGCAATAATAATGATTTCTTTCTCCGCTCTTTCATCTTCGGTCTTCTCCGTCCACTATTCTTATATCATATTTGGCTGGAATATATGAATATTAAATGAAAACTACTGACTTTGAACATTTTGCTGGTAGGTTCAGGGGGAACATATTGTCAGATATGTTGATATGTGGCTTTACATGCTCTGCAGAGCCACACAGGTGTCAAAGGGACAAACAGTACATGTGTGGATGCGTTTGAGAGAATAAATGACTTATTTTGCATGCAAATTGAAAAACACATCTGTGACAGCAGCATAGGAAGGTAGCTCTTTGAAGAAAAACACTTGGAAGTGTGTGCACTGAGAGCATTTCAGCAAAACCACTGAGTGGGCAGCTGCTGTCAGTCAGTCAGTACTTGTGTTGTTGGTGTTGCTTGATGGTTTTCACTGAAAAGGTCCAAATAGTCCCCGTGCCTCCACTGACACGCAGCATTAACACTGCAGATAAACCTGCAATTTGAGGGGTTTAACTTCATTTTCTAAGATTTGGTCTCAGAGTAATTTAAATATTCCCTGAAGAAACTCGATTTAAGATTCAGCTTAATGCAGACACATTGAGCACCGAGCAGCCACAGTGAGTTAACGTAGTTTCAAGGAGACTTTACAGTGTAATCTCTAACTAGGCTCAGTCTCAGGGAACTGGCCTGGAGTGCTTTCAGAGCTGATAAAGATTAAATGATAGAGAAGATGTGGAGGGAGATCTCCTGCTCGCTGTTAGTCAGAGCTGTAAATATAGCTGCCCACTGCCCACTCTCTCCTCCATACATCCCAGCAGGCTGACGTTTATGGGAAGGCATGTTCACCGCCTCCGAAAGTGGTTTCACTTGTTGGGACGGATCTGTCTGTAGTTAATCAAATTAGTCAGTCTTAGTGTTTTATTTTGGGGTCTTCTTTTAAAATCCTCCGACACAGCGTGGAATGCAGATGGATTGAGTGATTCAGGCTAGCTGCGTTTGTTCCTGAGGGGAGGGAACACTGGGGGGACGGGGGCTTCAGCAGCATGCAGCAGGAGAGCGTCACGCTTCTGCCCCCCTGCCACGCTAGGCTCAGGCGGCTCGATGGGCTTGTTGGGTAATTTTTTATTCCAATTTACACCTCGGTGGTTGTCGCTGCTCTGTGCAGGCTGACTAATGAGTGTTGCGGAAAGCTGCCTATTCCAATTCCACTTTCACTCAGAGGTAAAACAACAAGAAATACGGTGGGTAAGTCTTCCACATCTAGATAACATAAGATCAAATTAACGGAGTCTGCAGGTTTCAGAAGCTGTAAACTGTCTGAGGAGCCAAGCAGAGGTGTGCAATGCTACAGCTGAAAAACAATCCGGTCAGTCGGACTCTCAGATGTTACAGGTGTTACAGGTTTACTCACAGATGCTGCTTCTCTCTGGAGAAAGGATGGGAGAGGGATTTGACACTTTGCGGCCGGTTTGCGTCTACGTTTGGGTGGAGAGGAGCTGTGACTTTGCGAATGAACAGCCGGATCTTCTCCACCAGATTGCTGCCTTGTTTCACTTCATAAACCTGCAGAGGAGGGAAAAGAATCACACTGGGCTGAAAATTTCAGGGTGCTGCATGAAATGAAACCCTAAAACATGCGGTCTCATTAAGATCGGAGCTCGTTTTATACAGTATGTGCTGTGATCACATACTTTAACTACTGTAAATGTAATCACAGGTCAGGGGTGATTTGTCCGTTTTTCCAACAGAGCCTTCAAATGGAAGGTCTAACTCAATCACTTTGAGGCTGTTTGAAGGGTTTGGAGTATGAACTCATGGCCGATTGGGATGAAATCAAGTATTTATAGTCCTAAAGACGACAGTGTGCTCTAACAAGGTCTGATTCCTAACCTCTAAGGTCGTAAACAGCCACTTGTTTTCAGAAACACACTTTAGAGCTTAGCTGGGACCCAAGGTTTCAAACAGTGTATTTGGTTTTTGTGGACTGAGTCATCCATTGTGTTTTGGGCCAACATCAGATGCTTTTGGGCTTGATAATAAACTGTGAAGTGGACTGAGGTGACGTGTGCACTGCATAGCCACTGTTAATACAAAGGAAATTACTGGACCTGAAAAATGTTTGGTTCAAGACTCCTTCACATTGGATTTCTATCAAAATCCCACTTCAGGGCTTGTAAGAGCAGCCACCACAAAATAGCCTCTCAGGTGACAGAGGACAGAGGAACAGGCAACATTCATCATCATCACACTGTTCACCACACAGCACTGCAGTCGGCCTCAGGACAGCTTCAGTCAGTATGGATGGTTTACTGATGGGTGGTGTACCTTCTTTGTTGGCATCTTGAGCTTCATGAACTCAGCCTCTCGACACAGAACGTTCCAAGGAGCGTGGATCTTCAAGAAGCCAATTCCAGGGATCTTGCACTGAAAAACAGCCGTGGTTTGGATATTTGAATACTGCGCACCCACTGCTGCAATGCAGGACATTCAGGACTTTCCATGCTTGGACGACATATGGGAGCAAACGATCCAGCTGGCAGAGCGGAGTGTTGCTTTTCTGTTCGACTGGCAGGAAAATCCTCCGCACCCACTTCAGCACGAACTCATGTCTTTATTCCTGCATATGAGATTATCTCTGCAGCCTCTGCTCTTACGTAAAAGCACTCATATGTTGCCAGACTCACCTCACACCCTTCAGCTCAGCACACTGACCCGTCTGGATACAGAAATACATAACAACCAATTCAAACTAGCTGCTTTACTCTGGATTTCACACAGATATGCCATGCACCTCAGTATTAAACATTCATCTAACTTCTGTTTTCCGATTCTAATTAATACAATTAATTAAAAAATAAATTAATCAATACAAATAAATTGATGCGGCATGTAGTTTATGCAGTTTAAACAAGAAAAGAAACTCGGGTTTACAATGACACTGCATGTAAATAGAATCCTGTAAATAATATCTGAATGCTGATTTTGTTCGGTTGATCAGATTGTGTGTTTGTGTGGGATGTGACTTCTCCATTGCTTTAAAGAATGAGTATGATTCATCTAATGGTATGCATAATCATTGTGCTGCTCCGCTGCTGCACTCACTGTATATTGGGGGCACACTGGTTGTTTGCCTTTCGACGTGTCTGTGTGTAAGTGTGTGTGTGTGTGTGTTTATTTTAGCGTTATGAAAAAAATTTAATACTCAATAGATGAAGATGTAGAAGATGTAGAAGTTGATGATAGCATGTGACAAAAGAAAAGGTAAGAGTTAAATGGCTAGACGTGTGTGTGTTTTTGTGTGTGTATGATGTAACAAGTTTGCCATCTTTGACATTTTAAACCTGGATTTATACTGTTGGTTACTTAAGGTATTATAAATAGTTATTGTTATTAAGTTATTCATATCGTGTTTATTCATAAAGGTGTTCTGAACTCTAACTCTGGAGGTAGGCAGATACAGCTTTAGATTAGAGATTTAGAGACGGGAGGTTAGGTTTCACCCTAATGGCACAGGACCGCATGACCAAGCCAACACAAAACCAGGTTCTGCAGTCCAGTCTCTTCACTTCAGAGACCTGAAGGCGGGTGGCCACCAACTAGAAACCAGCCAAAGCCTGAGCTGCACCAAATGTGTTGAAGGCCGGTACCCCACCAACCCCAGCAGAGTGACATCTCCTGCGAGAACTCTGCTCCAGTCTGTGTTTCGAACCCAACATGAGGGAGGGACTGCAGGATCCCGTGTTTGGTCCAGATCAGCCCTGTGCGTGAGTGTAGACCTACCCTTACTGATGTTGATATGCACGCTCCACTTCACACAAACAAACCATAAAACAACATGAGCTACTTGTTACCATCGCAATAATTGTTCACACACAGCAACATGCTTTCCCGCTCGGTTTCCTTTGGTGATAAAAAACACTGCACTGCTCTGAGACATCAATGGACCTGGTAATAAACTTTCATTATTCCCATATATTAGGCCACCACGTTATGTATCATCCTAAACATAACTGTCAGTTATTGTTTTCTTGGCACACTGGAGCCTCCATAACTCTTTAAAGGATACGCAGATAAGCCACATGTTTCGAGTTAGTTACATCTCATGACATGTTGGGTTTCAGTATTACACTGTGAGTGTAGTAACATGAGAACATGTTAACAAACAAGCTTTCTTATGTCACAGGTTTGCCCGGGCCACGCTGTTGGATCAGTAACTGTGTGAAGAGTCAGCGTATCTCCACTGGCCTTTTCCAAAGAACAGCGATCTGGTGAAAACAAATCTTGTGCTCATGGGTCTGCTCACGTAGCAAACATACAGCAGGGACACAAGAGCTACCAGGAAAACAGTCAAGCAAACATTCATGTTTAGATGAGATAAGATATAAAAATAAACATATTAATGTCGACGTAATGCCCTGGAGTCAGTTCAAAGATGTGGATTAACTCGAAAAACAATTAGCCACCGGTCAACAGATAACCGACGTAGATCAGTCAGTTCTTCTTTTAATCAAATCTAAACATACTCGACGTTTATTTTGTCATTCTATTTATATTTCAGCTAACATCCACTCGCGGGGTTATTCCATAACACTGAATAAAATGTATCTTTCAGAGGATCTGAAAGCAAGACGACGGAAATGTGTTTAATCCAATCTAGACACGACGCGTTGATGGTGCATATCAAATTTGTCTATTTTCATGTGCAAAAGTGATTGTTTCCCTTCTTTTTCTCACAGTTAATAACTGTGAAAGTGGAATATTAGAAACCAGAACATTGCTATATCATATCATCATAATCTTTAAAGCCTTAAAAGCTTTTTTAAAATCTTTTTTATTTTTTATAAATACTGTATCAAGTGCAATATCGAAAACAGTACCTAATCTTGACGTGTTGTTAAATAAACATCACATTGATCCACTGACAACATCTGACTCGGTGCAGGGCATGCTCTGCACACCAGCTCGTCACTGGGTAGCACCAGAAGTGGCCCCATGGCTCCTCCACACACACACACACACACACACACACACACACACACACACACACACACACAAACACAGGCTCATGTAACACACTGAGCACCTTCTGTTACTGACAGCACAGAGCCACACACTGAGCCCTGTTTTCAAGCTGAGGCCATATGTACAACAAGCGAACTATTGGGATCTCGTCTCATAAAGCTGTACCTCCATTTATTAAAACATATGGAGAGAAAGGTTTAAACTCAGTTCTTGGTGAACGGTTTGCACCTTTGTCTGACTTTGATCCTACACGTGTCTGAAAATGATGAATTAAAGCTAAAAGACATCGAGGAGCTCGGACAGTCGCCAGACAGACAGCAGCAGCGCGAGAAACCAATGTGCCCAAAGTCAGAGGGAGGAGAAAAAGAAATGGAAATGGAATTCAAATTTATCTCTCACACACATCCAAATGTGATGAGATCAAGTCCTCTCGCTTCTCCCCCGCCTGTCACATGACCTAACCATGTCTGTGACCTTCTGCGTGTTACACCTAGACTTCTCTTGCCCATTCTTTCCTCTCTTGCGCAACAATATCCAGGAATTCTAAGCACTTTATCTCGAGTGAGGACATGCAACATGTGAGGAACTGCTGTGCCTGTAAACGCTGTCTGTCCGTGACGAGCCCACATCTCATAGCTAAGCAGCAGCTACAGCACTGCAGACGTTTCCCACTGACCTGGTAGAAAGGGGTTTTGGGGGCATCTCTCCATCTCTCACTCACATGCTGTAGTATTAGCACACACCACACCACTTGCTCTTATATGGTGTTTACAGGGTGCCACCTACACTAATAACCAACTAGAATTAAGCCCTTGTGGTTGTTTGCCTCCGCTACTTGGTCATAATTCTGATAATAATTCCTCACAACCTATGTGCAGACGTGAGTCGTGGTTTTGAGTGTTTTTGGTTACTTCCTGTTTTATTCTGAAGAGATTTTCCCTCGTGTCCTTGTGTTTCCTGCATCTAATTAGTTCATCGATTTCACCTGTGTATAATGTGCCTGCCCTCCTGAGTCTATATATGTTCTGTCACTTCCTTTGTCCCCTATGGGACCTTCATTGGTCTCCTAGTATTCTTCCTCATTCCTTGTGTTTTCAGATTTATGCTTTTGTAGATTTTGCCTGTTTTATGGATATGTTTGCTTTCTTGGGCCCTGCCTGCCTCGACAACCCGTTTCCTAATGAACGTTTGAACTACCGCTGTCCACTCCCAGGTATTTCCCTGCTCCTCCATGTGGCACAACCCCGATACGTTGGTAGATCTCAGATTAAATCGGCCACATGCCACCAATTTATGATCCAATGGGATTCATCATTTAGCACACCTAGGTGAGAGCTGCTATGGACAAAATGAATGCACTTCAGGATCAATTAAAATAATGGTTCATGGTCAATGGTCCATTGTTTTGACAGCTGACAAAAGTGCAACCGTTACCACTGCAAGCTGCAGAGGTGTCATGCCGGAATGAAAAGCTTAACATGCGTCAACAGCATGCATCAACACAATGTGCTTCACAGTTTTCCTGTCCCTCACCGCTTCATCCTTTTCCAGCTCCAGCCCCGTCTCCAGGAGGTTTTCCTCAAACTCCTCCCGTCTGAAGCGCTTGTCGTCCTCATGATAGTCAGTCCGTTGCTCTTGGGCAGCGATCTCGGGGTCCTCTCTGGGCTGCAGCGGGGCTCGGCTGCTTCTCGTGCTCAGACTGCGCTGAAGCCGTCGGATGAAGTTGTTTTCGCCAAACCTGGACGACCGCCGTCGGATGCTGCTGGGCTTCTGGATGTGGTATGCCAGTACATAGTCCACCCGCCGCCGCCCATCAGAGAAGTAGGGGCCTACCCGCGAATACAGAGGTGAGCCGTCATCGGCATAAAGATTTTTCATTGGCTGAAAGCAAGACAGGCAAAGAGACAAAGTGTTAGAGGTTATTGTTTATGAATAGAAGGATTGCTTTAAAGAATTAGGCCAATCTTGGTCACAGTTGGTTCGACTGTGTGCAGTGAGATGGGTTTTGCTGAAGAATTCAATGTGGCAATTCAGCATTGCACAGGCATGACTTGCTCAAACTCGCAGACAATGTAAAGCAGGAAACACTTCTCCCCCTATGCAGCTGCTTTGGTATTATTTAATATGTTCAACTTATTTGGCAGGTGTTGAAGGAAATTTAACCACACACACTGAGGATAACAAACTCACATTGTGGGAAAATCCATTGGTGACCCGCTGCTCTCACATACAGAACAACCTTTGCACAACACCTTTGTTTATTAGGAAAATCCCAGAGGGGGCTGGAGACATATTTACACTTCAGCATCATCTGAATCCCCTTTTGTCTGTCTGTATAGCTACTTTCATTACACTGGCTTTCAATACAGCAGCCTGACGTTATTTTATATACTAATGAACACTGAACACTGGGATGAACAAATCACATACCGCTGCTCCCAACACCATTTCATATTTAGCATCAAAAGAGATGCTCGACTTGCTAATGGTGGCAGGTGTTTGCGAAAGCTTCATTAGTACATTATGGCCCAGTCAATCATCCCAAACACACGCCGCAGCATCTAACCTCGCTTATTTTTCATCAGTGTAATAAGCAACCATTGTAAAACAACAGATTTTGCATATTGCTGTACCTGCATCTGCATTTACCTCACTGCCTAATATGTCACCAGCTAAAAGGTTATAAAAAAAGGTTTGCATTGCCTCACACAAAGCCCTTAAGTTGTTTGAACCGAACCGCGTGTGGAATACACATGCACCTCGGTCTGAGTCCTGCTTGGAGTTAACCTGGTCAGGACTGCTCTGCACAATGTGTCTGGGCAGGTCGGAAATCTGATCTGTTTATAGTTACGGATTGGCTACACTTGGAATGCGGATGTGATTGCCTGTGGTGTTCACCTAAGAAAAGTGAAATTATCTTAAGAACTGAAATGAAAAGCTGAGAGGGAAGTTCGACTGTCACCTTTTTACTGCTGCACAAGCCGACCAATCACGAAGCCAAGTGGGTGGAAATGTTGGTTTGTAAGGCTACGTTACAAAACAGTTCACTTCACAGAGTGGAAGAAATAGCAGCTTCCTTTAAAATCTGTTTGTGGTATATTAACACATAATTTTTACGGTGCATGGCTGAACATGGTGCAAGTAGTGTCTACTTTGTAGTATTAGTTATAAATATTATGTAGTGTCACACAGATGTTCTAAAGAAAAATACATTTTCTGGATTCTAATCGTAACCCTGTGTCAGTTCTTTGTAACATGCTGATGACTCATTGTGAACTCAGGGGTGGTTGCATGAGTTAATCCAATCAAATGCGACACGGGTGCGAGCTAACCCATCCCATCATAAACAACTTAAACCTTTGTTTACATTGCCAAAGAAAACATGGTTGAGGTGTAGTTTGTTTCTCTAATCCCCGTCGGCCTCGTTTCGGCTCGAACAACTGAGGGAGCGTCTGTAAATGTGATCAGTCCCAAAGCCCTGCATCCAGTGTAGTCACTGAAACATGACAAAACAAACAACTTTTCTTAGAGAAAGGCTAACTGTGTATCAGTTAATCCTGCAGGAAGCTTACGCGTGCTGCGTAATTATCGCTGAAAGCCCAGTTAAAAGTCTATTAGATTTTCATTTGTATATAATTTGTGCATGACTGGAAATCTTATGATGGCACGAGAGAAGGGAGAAGAGGAGGACGTGCAAGAAATTAGGGTTTATCCTCACAGAACCAAGAATATCCGCACCAAATATGAAGCTGAGCTGGGCAGTAGCTCTGGAAATGTCTTGCTCTGGAAGAAAATATATAATAAACTGAGAGCACTGGGTAAAGAAAGAGAAGAAGACAACATAGTTGATGGTGGCTATTCATTCTCTGCAGTAGCTTTAACTGATGGTTCGCTGGACTAATGCACCCCTGGGCCACCGTACACTTTCACACATGCAATGTAACACCATTTACTGTCCCCAGAGACCTTCAGTAAAGGCCAGTGGAGACAGATATAGCACCCAACATACACAATATGTCATTCAACAGGCCAACACATACAGCCAACATGTTCCTCTAAAGCTGATCCATGTTGGTGTCCGTAACATAAAATATTTAAGGTACGCAGCAAGAAGTATCCACAGAGTGATGCATATTTATGTTCTGCAATTCCCAACTGCATTAAAAGAAGGGTCTTGTTGTCCTCATGCCACTGTGGGATCATGGAGGCTTGAACCATATCGATAGGCACTATCCCTGCACAAATGTTGCCTCATACTTTCCATAAACGATGCATAAGTCAGGCAGTGAAGTTTATTTAGTGTAGAACTGGTCATAAAGCAAGGAACAATGACAGCACGAGGCGTCTTAGAGGCATTGCCTGATGAACAAGCATAATGCGTGGTGTAATGTACTCCTTGTTGTACTCCACTATTACAATAAAGATAACTGCAGCGTGATTTAGACTGGTGTCAAACTGCATCCTAACAAAACAAAACTGCAGAAAGAAAAGACCTGAAGTATGGAAATTAGACCCCAGTCATTATTCTCATTCTCATTCTCATTCTCATTCTTCTGTGACACCGCTGCAACGTGTTGGAGCACAACCGACAGTGCTGAATTTCTATTTTTACAACGTGAATCCAGCGTAACTGCACCTCCGTCTGACCTTGTCCAGCCTCGTCCATGTGATTACAGCTGAGTTAAGTCTGCTGTCACTTGAAGAACTAAACTCCAGGCTAAACACGTGTTTGCTTGTGCGCGCTTCTGTCTGTATGCATACATATGTGTGTACATGTATGTGTGTGTGTGTGCTGCCTTAGGTTATACAGTAAGCAAACAGTTCTGCAGGCCATCTGACAAAACCATGAGGAACACGGTGGTCAAGCACACGGAGTCTCCGCTGCTTCCGCTGACCCCCGGCAAGTTGACATACAGTCCAGAAGACTAGCTGTTTATCGCACCGTAAACTCTGAGATAAATATTTGTTTTGATAACATTGCATGAAAATTTATGAGGCTTGTGGGAAATTATGTCATTGGAGCAGTGGAGTAAACGAACTCAACGGGGAAAAAATAGAGGAGAAATGCAGGAGAGATCAAAAACAAACAACTGAGGGATTTCATATAAAACATAATATGTGCTAATCTACGGTAGAATATAAAGTTTAAATGAAGCTAAACTAAGCCAGGCTTAGCCACTGTAAAGTAAACCACACTGAAACATAAATACAAGCTGAGATCCAATGTTCTTTGGTTGGTAATCTCAGTGAGGTTTGTGTAGTTGTCATCAATGTTTTGAAGATAAGCCTGATAATGACAGTGATCTTATTTCAGCATACTCATATTTGCGGATTTGGTTTTAAAGGAAAAGTTCAGCTGAGGTTGATGTAGATGACCTTTGTGGGTGTTTAGTCATGATCCCATTATACCTGGATAAATGAAACACGTGACCTGTTGATGGGGCTAAAGTTAACAAGCCACCACAGTTCTGATAACTCATCCTGGTGTTAACATGATCCTCTGTTCCTAACTTGATGCAACATTGACCAGGGACCCTGAATATCTGCTCCAGTGCTTTGTTATTTGACCAAGTGTGTCACGTCTGGACCAAAGCGGTCAAAGGAAACTGTTTTAATAGATTATTTAAAGCTGCGCTGACTAAACCCACAAGGCTGTTGTGCTCACCAATCAAACACAGCTGGATTTCTTATTACCCAGCAGCCTCACATTTACTGTGTGGCAATTAGTCTGTTGTAATTTGATACTATACTATATTATAAACCAAAATGATACAGACCATAAGTGTTTCTTTCGACGTATGACAAAGCTGCCATGTGCTGTGCATCCTCCTCATATTTCGACTAGTGCCTTTTGAATGTTCAGTTTATTGCTTGATCATCTGTCCTAAATTAGTATGAATAAGGCAAATAAACTATGAGAAATACATACAGCAAGGTTCTGACTTAGAGCTATGTAGAGGTACCTAATAAGGTGACCACTGGAAGAATGCAGTATGTAACAGTGAGAGAGGTATGGGCACCTACTGTTTGAGAACTTGTGAGAGCATCAAAGGTGGCTGGCATCTGACAGAGACGTTTACATGGTGATAGAGAGACAGTTACATGGCAATACATGTTGAAGTTCAGACAGTCTGCTGTCAATACAAGAGCCATAAACTCAGGCTGAGTGGAGGCAAATTGCCTTCATGGTCGTAGATGAACAAAGAATCAAATGAACTAATATTGACACAATCAGCACAGCGCTGAAATGAAAAGCTATTCCTCTTTACAGCCAGCAGCCCGCTTACAGCTGCCGTGTGTTTCTGTGTGTGTGTCTATGACAGGAAGTATCATAACAGGCTGGTGTGTGTGTGTGTGTGTGTGTGTGTGTGTGTGTGTGTGTACTGTATATAGCCTCTAGGATCATCCCCACCACACACACGCACACACACACACACACAAATCTTCAGCCCTCTCTCAACAGGAAGTAGTCATAGCTGCAAAGATCAGAGGTTGATTCTCAGAGGGCGCATGAGGATGTGGTGGTGTATGCATCATTCACCAATAGGAACTCTTTTCTCACCGAGCCACCGGGAAATGAGGTTCTCCTCTCCGCTGGGCTTCCACATGCACACAGCCACCCACGCACACACACACACACACACACACATTTCTGATCCATAATAAGCTCAAGGCTGAGACAACCCAGCAGTTTTCAAGTCAATAATGTTTTTCGCAGCAGCAGTAAGCTGGATGGAGCAGCTGGAACACTCAGTTTCTGTATGTTGTCAAAGTAGCAATCATAATGTGTTACTGCAGCAGCGTGATTTCAGTAACCCGTGAGGCCACTGTGCCGATGGGAAAGCTGACACTCATGCAGAGAGGGTTTGCTTTTATTGATTAAAAGTTTCTGAGCTATGTGTAAACGACAACGCGGCGGTGGTGAGGAGAATTTCCTCTGCAGCAGTTACAACTTTAAAGCTTCCAAACGTCAAAATCACAATCTGCGTCAGCACACAAACTGGATTATCCACAGACTGCCACTGTTTTTCACCCCAGTAGGAAGAAATCTCCCAATAATAAGGATGTCGGATAAAAATCTGCATGGCCAAATACCACAAGAGGTGAGAGAGTGACCTTTAAAAATACTCCATCCCACTATCTCAGAGGAAAACAGAGAACAGCTTCCGTTATTCTACAAAGCAGAAGTACATTTGGGACCAAAGCTTTCTCTGAGCCTTACTTCTACAATAGAATTAGTGCCACCAGTGACCACATATAATAATCAAGTTCTGCAAATCTTAAAACCTGTTTCGTGCGCTAAAACTGGCCTTTCCTGATTCAGGACTGGAGTCGCGTTTGGTCATTATCAGCCTCATCCCGAGAACAGGATTAAATGTAATTGTGTCGCTGATGTTTCTTCTCAACAGCATATTATCTACTGCTGTACTCCCATGTGTTTTGTAGAATTATAAATAGATTGTGAGATATGTAAGTAGTTATTTCATTTTGCCACAAACCGTTATCAATTCGGACACAAGCTCTCCTTTAGCGCCACAAAATCTCAGCTTTGCACACAAGATATCTAACAGGCAAATTATTATGGAAAGAACTGAGCACATTCATGATCCCAGGGAGATAAACTAGTCCCGTGAACTTCCGTCTAGCACCACCCTTAGGACGAACTTAACATTATGACCCATTATTGGAAAGATTGTGAACTGGCTACAGTCAATCAGTGTTTTTTGGCTTAAAACACATTTGTATTGTCAAGTGTAATGAACATATGAGCTTGTTGGGGGCAAATAGCGAGGGTATAAAAACAAAAATGATTTAAGGATATCCCCCACTTTAGCAGCTGCTCTCTTCACAGTCCTCTTAACTGCTGCTCAAGCCCACTATTCAAGAGCTCTGTTGCATCTTGCTCATTTAATGCATGAAACACTTCCTGTCCCGCTGAAAGTGGGTGATTATAAAAGCAAATGCAAACGCTACAGAGCTGGCTACAGCCAACATCTGCAGAAAAAATGATATTAGTCTATATGAAAATATTAAATATTAATTCAAAAAGTTCATTTAATGACTGGAGTAAAGACATAAACTAACATAGCATTGAAACATGGAATGATTAAATATACATTACTTTGGGTGGTCCCCACCAGTCATGGTGTGGATGAATAACATTTCCACGTAACAGCAATCTAATACGCGGAACCGCGCTGAGCACCAGGGCAGGTCTGGAATCACTAGTTCCCAGCACCATGGTAACAGTGTTACCATGTGTCAGTGTCATAAAAACGTCACAACACAGGGGTGACATAAGTAGAGCCTGTGTGTTAGCCTACCTGTGTGTGGGCGTGACCTCTGGGAATGTTCCTCAGGAATTCATTAGATTTTTATTGAGAGCCACGTTGCTGTCTAAGCAGGTATATTAACTACCGTGGGTCTAAATGTTGTATCAGCGCATTGTACAGTGCTGTGTGTACAGTTTGTGTCAACAACTTTTCCTAAAGATTAAAATTACAATTCACATCCCACAGGAGAGACGCTTGTTCACAATACAACATGGGTACACGCACCAAAACTCTTTCAAACAGGCATAACCGTGCATGCAGTGACTGTCAGAGGACTGACGCTGGGCGCCTATCCATGTCAGAGTGAAAGCGTGGCTACGGTCAGTGAGAACACCTCTGCTCCCATCACACCTGGACTGTCACACAGGATGTAGACACAAAGCACTGCAGCACACTGATATTTGTCCCCTATGCATTCTCTACTTCTCTGCTTTCAGCTCTCTAGTTACAAAGGGATTCTGTAGTTACCTGCACCAGCTGGTGCATGCACCTACATGGACCAGCTGTTATTGGGAGATAAATTGATTTCAGGAGATTTGGTTTTGAGCTGAACAGGATTTCATGAGGCCTTCTGTCCAGTGTCAGGACCAACATCACAAAATACAAACTCCACCTTGTGGTTTGGACATCAAGCAAACTTCTCGTAATTTGGAGTTTCCTGAAGCTCTGTCTGCCCGTGTGCTACTGACCAGTCTGCTGCCTGCAGGCAGTATAGTAAGAGTTCCTTCAAAGTCAAACACCTTTATTTTACATTCATTTCCAAGAACTGGAATGAAATCATCACCATTCATAATTCAATTATGCTCCATCTCACACCAATGGAGCTTCTCTCTGGGTAAGACATACCACCCAATAGCAGGCACTTCCCTCACCCACTGAGCAAGACAACCTGCTATAACCCAGCACCAATTAAACGATGTACAGTCGCGTCTTACTATGGACTCATTGCTCCTGGTCTTGGTGTTGACAAAGTCCACATCCAGGTTCTTCTCTTCGCCAGGGACTGGCAGGTAGTTGTCGTTCTTCCTCATCGTGGTGGGCTCCTCCTGCTGCGAGTTGCCTGGGTGCTCACAAGGAGGAGAACCTGGGAGAGGAACAGAGAGATGCATTTGGCGTTAGCCTTGTGTGTTATTAGCTTGAAGAGAGCACCCCAGATGTTAAATTTAGTTTGAAGCCCTTTCTGCAGACTGCCTCATAAACATCCTGTTCCTACTAGATTGTCTGTAGATGGTAATTTGGAATGGCTGTTATTATGACGAAGAAGAAAACGACAAAGAAGAAGACAATCCTGCGTATGATCAGGTCATAGCCAAGCACGGACATAGCAAGACCAAGAAGGGAACCCATAGACTGAAGGACGCAAAGTCAACCACAAACTCGTTTGAAGGAATGAATGGTTCTCCATGTGATTCTGTTTTAGGGTAAAAATAAAGAGATAAACAGCAGGATGCACTTGACACTCTCCATTATTAACAGGACACAGCTGTCAGCTGATACTGACAGCCGCCTTGCAAACTCAGTTGTTGCGCTGCTTGTTGTCTGCAAATGTATAATATACACACAAGAGCATGTTATCTTTGTGCAGCAAATCCAGGAGTCATGTGACTTGTTTGATGTCATTACTGTACATTGGAGCTTAGGCTGGAGAGCATCATCTCAGAAAAGCTGTAGGTGGCAATAACCTCCATGATTTTTAAAACTCCATCCACCAAATACTATTTAAACATCTCTTTGTCACAGATACAGCTGTAGAGCACAGGTTTAAGGTTACACAGTCACTGCACCCGGCTGTTGTTCTCCAACAACTAGTCCCGGCACGTAACTTCCCCTAAAACCACAAGCTGACTGTCTTCTTTTTATATATATGTATAGTTTACGTAAATTACATATTATATAAATAAATCAATTAATGAGTGTCGCTGGTGTCGATAGGTATATTTGTAACATTGTTGCTTCAAAACTTCAAGCTAACCGCATCCTGAGTCAGCAACACGTCATTAACTTATGAGCTCATAAGACACCACTTTCTGGAACTGTACCCACATCTTCTTCTACTCTGAAAAAGGCAGCAACACTGAGTGAACTGTCAGATAAACAAAAAGGTGCGAAGGTAAGAGGGAAAATGAAATGTCAGCCTGATAAAACTCAAAACGTTTTCCTCTAAATTGTTACATCATGTCGGTGCACTGTTGGCCTTTTGGCTTGGTGCTGGTGTTGAAGGGATTGCTCTGGTTAAATGAACTTTGCTGCAATTCTCTTTGCTCCTGTCATTCGCCTGAAACATTTCCATGGCTGTTGCTAATGAATTAGTAAAATGTTAATAATAAGAAGGCCCAGAGTTAATTTATGTGTCTCAAGTGTGTCTGAATCTCAGTGGAAAACGCTGTAGAGGATGAAGTGGTTTGTGGTAAATGGGCTAAAACACACCACCCCATATCTTCTGAACAATGTTCAAGAAATCCAATAACCAAAAGTCCTAAGATGTGAGAGAAACAAGACACCGAGGTCTGCACTTGTCGTCACTTATCTACAGAACATGAATTGAGTAATCCTAAAACAAGAGGAAACCAAGCCTATAATGAGGATCTAATTAAAAATGACCACTTTGATACATGAAGCCAATATATCAGAGGGCCAGCTGAGGGAGCCTACTAATGAATGGCAATTTGAAATTATTCATTTCCTGTAAAGTGCAAGCTGTCCTTGTCACAACACAGTTGCCAGTTGCTAATACTAGTGTATTGGGACCACAGGGCTTCCATAACAACTTTGTAAGATTTGACATTATTTCAAATGTATCCTGTGAGTCTCATCCAGACCAACCCCGTACCTTTGATAAAGCTGCCTCCTGTGTGTGAGGCCATAGCTGAATGTGCAATATGCCCAACCTTTACTAGCTTCTGTGCAGCATCGCACTGAGTGCCCGTGCCTGGGATGCTATAACTCCAGTGTGGTGGATGAAGCAAAAGCCTTCAGCCCAACCAAAAGAGACCGTCATTGCAAGAAAATGATCTCTGTTTTCCTGACAGAAACCTACTGCGGGGGTGCGCATAATGTGCCTTTCAACTGCTGCAAAACCTCTCAGGAAGAAAGCTGAGCAGGGTGCTTGGACACACAAAGTCTATGTGCAGTCACATCTCTGACCGACAGCTAACATCAGCCTCTTTTCCCCATGACCACAATCCTTCCCCGACCTTACTCAGCTTGTTGTAGATGCACACAGAGGAGCAGAATCAGAAAACACTGACTTATTACTCACCAGGCAAACTGGTATGAGTGTTACTGAGAGCCTATTTTCGCATTTAGGTATGAGAACCATAGTTGATAGTATGGGGGAGGATAGATTGGTACTGTAGATAGAGGCTGGGTAGATAGAGATAGAGATAGAGATAGAGATAGAGATAGAGATAGAGATAGAGGCCATTTTATAAGAAGCACAATGATAACCTCAGCTTTTTTTGGCAACCACATCAACGCATCCCATTGACCTGGACACACAATTGTTGACTCTCATATGGGTTGTTGACTTCCAAGCTAAGAGATAAATACTGGCTCAGACAGGACGGTGCCTCAGGTGAAGCATGCAGTAGGCATGAGAGAACAGAACAGACTTGTTTTATTTTTGCCAAATGAAATACCTGAACTGATGTAACATGTCTGGCATTGCATGTTTGACTTGGTACAGTTACGGCAGCCTTCCTGCACCGCACATCTCACATAAACCTAAGCATGCAGCAAACTGAGCAAGCCATGTCATTTTCTGGATCTTCTGTATTTTATATAATATTGCATTATATTGCTTACTACTACTGGTTTGCACAAATAACTGTAATCCGAAATATATGATTTCAGTACTGTATGATGGTATAAAACTGCTGTCTTTTGTGGTTTTGTATATGCAATCTTAAGTATCCTGCAACAACAGAACACTGCCCAAGACTTGATATCGTCTGTCAAATGTTCTGGCAGACAGCCAGGACAGGCGGCACCCAGCATGGGTCTTAGAGTTACTCTCACAACATGAGATGTTTTCACTATAAATCTTTCCCACTAAAACTAGTCTACCTGTTTGAAATTTAAATCTGACTATGTACGTTTGTCATTTTATTATTTGTGTCCACCTAAATATGCAATATAAGTGTGTCGGCATGATTAGAAAATGTGCCATTTCTCCACAGACTGTGTACAAATCACCTGTGCAAGGTAATTAGAGTCTTTCAGAGAAGATGATATCCTCATGCAAAAAACTGGAACGATCATTTGCTTGTTACCTTGACAGTGGCGTTCTGAGAACCAGGAATCACAATCCCCCAGTTCAAGAGACCAGCTGAAGTCAATGGTAAACCTCTGGACACTGATCTGCCTGCCTGGTCATGGTAACAGACGATTATTTATTCCATCATGAATGAGTAAAGATCTAACAGGAAGCACTGACATCTGTTGACGGTGTTTGACGCCCAGGTGTAACGTGAGATGACAGCGTTTGCACAACTACCAGCTACCAGCTGAACACAGGAACCACATACAGTATATTCATGTCATACCTGACAAAAGCGGTGGCTCTTTGTGTCATGGGAAGGAGGAGAGTGCCACGTGATTTTTATGAATCAGCGTTTCAGCACATGCTGTCTTCTTCAGGAGGAGAGCCACAGATCATCTCATTAACATAATGAAGAGTGAGGAACAGGGGAGCCAAATGAGTGAGCTCACACCCACTGAGTACAGGGGGGTATACAAACAAATACTGTTAAATATTATGATGTAGATTCACTTCCGAATTTGACTTTACGTTCTACTATTTTTACATTAACATGGATCACATGACTATGTCTAATGTAAAATGTGAACTAACTACCTAGGTTCCCTTCAGCTCTTTAAAGCTTTTTAACATCCCTCAGCAACTGATTTGACTGTAGGGCACATAACCTCACTGCTGCCTCACTGCACTTTGGCAGACAATCAGCTATAACCCACTGAACACTAGCAACCCAGCGCGGACAAAGATGCAGACAATCGGGTGAACTAACCTGTTCTCATTCCCACATCATCAAATCTGATGTTCAGTCACGCCCCTTTACAGAGACACAAGGTTGCTGCATTAGTTTCATTACGTTGGTTAAAAAAGCCTGAAAGCCTGGTGCATCTCATACAAACACTCCAGTTTACCTTGCGCATATGTATGAGACACACTGGGAACAGGGGGAACTGGGAACTGAATGAGAACAGTCGGGGTGAACATGGTGGAGCACTGGGCAGCTGCAGAGCCAGGAGCTGGTGCAGACCAACATTAAGTGGATGAATCAACTTTATGAGACAGCAATTTGTCAAAAAACAAGTTGATGCAGCTTTAAGTAGATTTAAAAATTCAAAGATCACCGTTAAAGAGAATTTATCAACACCTGACTTGTTACTTAATCATCTTGACAGGATGACAGTGAGATATTATCCAGCTGTGTCCTTAAGACAGATCTGTGAACTATAGTAATTTACCACTAACCCACATCTGAAACAATTCAGAACCAACCCTTTGAGGTCATGGGTAAAGACTTGCCATTAAGCTAAGTTTGCTGGCTGTGGTCAGGATTAGTTTACAAACCACAAGTGAAATGACTTAAAAAAATGAAATGGCAAAATATCCCATAAATCGGGTTGGACACACACTGGACCTGAATAAATCAAATATTTCAGGCAAATGTGAAATGTAAAGGTTAAACTTGTGCTGCGTTAAATGGTACAGGAAATAAATCCTGCACCAGCAAGCATCATGTCAACTGCAGCATCTTCATTTATTAAATAAACTCAGGTAGCCCTGATGGAGAGGGTTCCCTCCACGCAAACGCCTGTTACTGTGCGCCCATGTGCGTTGTGTCAGCAGCTACGATCACCTTAAATCAACCGGGGTTTTAAGGACATCTCAGACAAACAGAGAACTGATTCCAAGCGCAGATTCATTCTCTCGCCATGTCTCGCGCGCGCAAATCATCATGGTCATATTTGAGCGTTTCTTGCAAAATCTGGGAATGTCCGAGCGAATGAGAGGCTTACCGGGCTCCTCTGCGCTATCATGCCGCTTTAAGCTCCCAACAGGCTCATCTCCAGCATCTTGTCGCTCCATTTGGATTTAAAAAGGCGCTCGGGGTTCGTTCGGAGACCCCACGCAGATCTACAGCACCGTCGCTCTCTGCAACAGCATCTATCCGTGGCTTCACAGCCTCCCGCGCTGTTGCGTGGAAACGCTGGACGGAGAGCTACCACTTATTCATTGATTTGGAGAGCTGATGGACTACTGTCAAACTGTTCCCTGACCAACCTGTCCAAACGAAACTATTGGTCCACAGCAGGCGACCGAATCTCCAGAGAGGCTTTATCTCAGTGAGATGATACACAGGCTATTTCAGCTCCAGACAAATGCTGCATGTTATTATCTGTCCTAAAAATGATGTTCAGTGCTAAAACACATCTCCTCCGTGTGCGAGGACGTCCTCTGCCTAAATGAGATTATCCTCTCACACACAGCAGAGTGATAACGCGCAGGGAAGCTCGGCGAAAATCGTGCCAAACGGTCTGAAATTATGTTGCATTCAAAACCACAGGAAAAACATGGAATTCTGGGTTTTCTGGCTTACCCCGCCACAACTTATCTCAGTAGTCAGAGGATACATTAAGACTGTTCACCCCAGCTTTCAAATCGTTAATCCGACATCACGAAGTGAATCTATTATTTATTTTTACGGCCAAGTTGGCAATTTTCATAAAGCCTGCATTTAGCTAACCAATATGAAAACCCCGGTAGCAGGGTAGAATTTGTTTGCAGCAGTTCAGGTGAGAGATGACAAGCACGGGTGTTTCTGTTGGACTAACATCACTTTAACTTCACCAGTTTGTGTTCTTATTTCTGCCCATTAAGCTTGAGCCGCAGGGGCATCACTCTTTGAGCCCTTAATGATTAAATGATCCAGCTGCTGCGCCGTGAGACACGATTTTTATGTTTTAATACCCAAATGTGCCTCTTCCTTCTAATCTATGACATGTTTGCAGCCATACATAGTTCAATTCATACAACAAAACCAACATTAAAAAATGATATTTCCATTCCTGTTGGTGTGTTGGTCTTTCTCAGCAATATCTGATATTTTCGGATACAATGACAAAATCTGATACTCAGGTGCCTGACTTGAATGTGATGGTAATACACAAGAGGAACAAGCTGGGGCAGGAATAAGGGAGGGTATTTTGCAGTTCATCAACCACGCGTTTTTCACGCGTGATGGCGGTGAGGGAGATTCTTTCTGTACAATAAGCGGTAGGTGTTTCTGCGCGGCACTCTTGGGCTTGTGAGAGTTATTATTTCCCGTGGGACTTTAATGCCGCATTGTTCTTCAGCTCGAGCATCTCTGCGCCAGCTGGGGCCGCCCACTCGCGCTGGGGTCCTCCAGTAGGCGCGAGGTGATCGGAGCGCGCGAGCTACTGCTGTAGCGCTCTCGCGTAAACACGAAGCAAACCAACAAGAAAAGATAGCAAGTGTGAGAATAAAGGCCACAGGTACATATGTTTCCCGCTTCACACATTCCAACATTAGCCTAAATGCGCAGCATGAAGCCGCTGTCAAAGTCCACACTCCTCTAAATCTGTTAAATAAGATGCGCTGGAGCGCGCGGAGAACAGACACAGTATGTGTGGAATATCTGTTCAATGCCCCTAAACAACAACGGCTGAGCATAAACGTTTCCTTTAGTATCCCTACAACTATCTGTAACACTGCAGCCAGCCAGCCTGCCCGCCGGCTGTCAGCTGCGAAGACGCGCTCCATGCTGGCCGAGGGAAAGACGTGGGGAGCGCGTTACATTCACGCTACACAGCAGCCTTCACCCGGACATCCCTGTGCGCTTCCGTGTAGACAACCGATGCTGATGATGTTGTATTTACACTTCATTCAGAGAGAAACCGATGAAGTCAAACACTGGGGAAACCTCGTTCAAAAATGCGCCCCGGGACATAAGACAGGTTCACGCGAGCGTCTAACTGAAAACCACAAATATTACATCTTCATTTGGAACTGCAGACAAACACACTGTCCCGACACCATACCGCTGTTATTTAAAGTTTAATGCTAAAAAAGGAAAACACGTGAGAGATCATTTGTTTCCTAAGGGAAAAAGCTGTTCCCAGCTGCTACCCACGAGCACAAGAAATGAATGAAAGCGGAGTAAACAAGGGCACGTCTGCGACTATTAAAGAAAGAAGTGAGGAGCGTATGAAATGTGCATTTACCTTTTCTCCTGAGGTAAAGAGAGGCGTTTGGGTAGATGGTAAAAAGGAATGACAGCAGGTAGTGGCCAGGTAACACTTCCCACTCACCTGTGTGCAGACGGGCGGAGGAGGAAGTGCTTCTGGCCTCCTCAGGTAAAGTCTCCCCTCCCACACAGCAGCTCTGGGAGAACATGAAGTCATTGGTAGGTTATGCAATGTGACAATGTAAATACATGAGACTGCTGATTGGCCAGGAGCCCAGACAGAACATATTCTAAAATAAACCTACATTAAACATCCTGTAATATCGAGACTTGTGCAACTGTCTTTTATTTTGATAAGTGGTCCTATATCTGCGGTTATTTCTTGTCTTTATGGACTGTTAATGGACCTATAGGCTACATTATTCCAGCCAAGCAGCCAGGGAGTCTCCTTAGGTGAGACAGGCATTCCCATACATTCCCAAGCGTGCATGGACTTGCAGCAGACTGCCAGGGTGTTTTCCAGTTTCGATACATGCACCGAGCTCTAAACTCAGTCTGAAGAAAGGAATAGACATTCGGAGTAACGCAGGGTTCTGAAGAATTAAATGGGTGAGGAACAGATAAAGTGCATGTGTGAAATCTTTTTGTGGGCTGCAAACATCTGGTGAGCACTCACGTCTGAGCAGAATCTGCCTAAGCAAAGCACTCAAACAATAATTTGATTGCCACCTGGTGCGTTTCCCTATGTTTCTACAACATTTACATCTTCACAGAATAGCTCTGTCTGCACACTGTCATCTGAGGACATGCCCCTCTTCCTGTTTCTTTATACTGTATACTGAGGCCATGACAGATAACACTAAAATCCAATCCTAATCCAGTGAAAAGACTGGAATGGCTCTGACATGATTGGACTATGCCACTGTGTTTTCTGTTTTCTGGACCATTCAGGCAGCAAATTCAGAGGGATTACTGCTGTAATACTTTATCTGCATCATTATTGGGGAATTTGGACTAAAGTGATAATCAATATTATATTATTAAGAGTAGTTACGACTGCAGTAATAGTCACAGTAGTTTGGATAATGTTATTGTTACTGGTGAGTGTAGCAGAAGTGGCAATTTAGTATGAGAATTAACATCTGTTGCAAAAGTAGTGGTCATACCATTAGTAGCAGTGGTTTATTGCTATCCCTGGTAATTGTAGGTGCAATAGCACAGGTTGTAATGCAAGGTTAAATCACAGCAGTGACATTAATTGGATAAGAGGATGGTGTTTGCAGTGGGAATTGAAATGGTGCAGAAAGAGTGCATTTCAGAAAGTCACCAAACCGGGGCTGGCACTGTCAGCCTGGTCGAAGTCAAACATGACAAGTCCGCTTTCAAACCTCAGTTTCACTGTGTTTTGTAACCTGTTTGCTCTCGCTTGCTGCCTTCGCACACGGTGGCAAATCAAAACCAGGGCATGATGTTTGCAAAATATTTCACAAATGGGTGTCAGCCTGGACTCTGGTGGGACCCTGTTGATTGAAATTTAAGCCTTCCAAGTCCTGCAGGTAAGAGCCACAGCAGGCACTGGTCTGAGAAAAAGGGAATTGGGCATTTGCATCAGCTTAGTCCACCTAATGTGTTACGACTTAAGACTTTCATAGCCCTGGGTGTTGTTTTACATACCACACCCAAACCTTGAAAAAAACTCCCCATGAAGATCAGGAGAGAGGGCTGCCATCACTGAAAGACAGCGTGTTGAGCATGTCTACACCACATTAATACATGTCATATATTTATATATGGTCAGTACAGTTTATTCTAAACATGGGGGGTCAACTCTGAAAAGATCAAACATCTCCTTCTGTGTAAAGGGTTGCTTTTGTTCCAGCCGGTTGCACACATAGGAGGGGTCACAGCTCCATACAGCTCTTCACCCACACGAGGACTCTCAGGTTTACCTGAGTGTATACATCATCCCACACATGCATATTTTCAAGGAAAGTATTTTGTCCTGTCACTACAGATGTATGAAATACATCCCACCCTGTGAATCATCACTGTTAAACATGTTAACTAATGCTGATGCATTGAAGACTTGCTGTGGGAACTGAGCCATGTGTTGTAGTATTCAAACCAGTTCTGGTGAAGCCAGATCTGTACTGTACACCACACAAGACAGCGTGTCACTGTCGGTGCAATTATTACAAGCCAGATTCTAAGAAATGTTGTTTCCATTTCTGAGGAGCAGCAGCCAGTTTACATGCAGCTAATATGTTTGTCAAGCAGAACAGGACTGTGGTAATATCCCCTGCAGGGTTATTAAACACTCACGCCTAATATTTAAGGTAATCTTCTCCAAAAGTCGACGATTAAACGTGTTTGAAATTAATTTTCTTTTAAAACAGAAGTTATGTACATTTTTTTAGTTCAGAATGAAGACCCTAGGTGGCCATCGATAAGTATATGAAAACCAGTTTACTGCCATGTGT
The DNA here is from genome assembly GCA_008933995.1 of Datnioides undecimradiatus. NCBI lineage: Eukaryota > Metazoa > Chordata > Actinopteri > Lobotiformes > Datnioididae > Datnioides > Datnioides undecimradiatus. The sequence continues at coordinate 3,456,427 of WARS01000067.1, read as the reverse complement.
GTTTGTACATACAAAGAGTTTGTCTTGGCATTTGAAACAGCACAAAGACACTATCTAACAGTTTCAGGACTACAGAACTAGAATGTATATATTCTGATGTGCAACACCCTCTTTGGGGTCAGTCCTGACCCTTTTACCCCCGAGCAGAAACAGAAAGCTTCTAAGATGATTTCCAGGAGCAGTGGGACATTTCCTACAAAACTTTTATTCCTGGTCATTTGTTTATTTGCCCCGTGTTTATGTTTTTCCAGATAGCTGGCTCATTTTGGTGGCATGAATTAAGATACAAGTGAGGGTGTGGTTGAGCACGCAAAGAGCCTGGAGACTGCAGTGTGTATCCTGTTCCCACACGACACTCAGCATTGGTTTCTTGCAACCCATGACTGCAGGTTTTCCTCGCGCTGTTGTGACCAAGATGTATAAAGTGTTACATTACAACATTACAACTACAGAGGTTTGATACATTTGTTGTAGGTCATGTCAATGAAAGTAGGTTTCCTTTAACCATGGCCTCTCCCCAGCCAGGTAGTTTTAGTTAAATGCAAAGACAAAGCCCAGTTTGTACCATCTGGTACAAGGACAGCTTCTAAGTAGAAGAAACAACAATGTACTGTACAATGCCTGTCTTTCAGACACACATATGATGGTCAACCTCATCTCAAAACCCTCTGTTTGTTGGTGTCTGGATCAGTTAGAGTAACAGGCATTAAACCGAGTCTTAATGTTTAAATACCGGCGTATCTTGCAGAGTGGACTAAGGGCAAGCTGAGACCTCCCTTCTCTATCAGACCATTGCTGCCCACACATGCACACACACAAGAGTTGGTCGACTGTCCGACTGACCCTGTCAGTTTCTCAGCACCTCCTCAGCTCCTCACCTCCGTCACCTCTGTATGCTCGCACCTTCTCGTCACAGAACAAACTGTGCTGTGGAACTTTGGTTGAAATGCCAAGAGAAGCATTTGGAGCAGTAACACAGCGACACTCTGCCTCTGATCTCCACTCAAAAATGTTGGCTGTGACGCCGCCTGAATCGTTTGAACTTAGTTAAGAGATGCCACATAAACTGTGTGTTGCCAGTAACCATCACAGATTACAAACAGAGCTAATGGTGCAAATTTGAATAACTGTACCTAAACATTACTTTGCTGAATGCAATGTCGTGAGCTACTAAACTAAATAAAACCCAAGATGAGAGAAATCACAGTTGAGATTGTGACTTGTGGGAAGAAAAGATACAATTTCAAGGCAGAAACAAAAGCTTTCGGAGAGAAATGCAGTAGATTGGCGTGGCTGCATTTAGAGTTATCATGTTTTAGTCCTACATCACTGTGGTAGTGGTGGTGTGGGGTGTGGTTCAGCGTCAGCCGGGGGAGAGGGACGGGGAGTGGCTCATGGATGCGGCGTCGGGCACAGGTGTTTGTGATCAACCCAAATTGCTTCCTCTGTCCTGCAGTAGCGGCTGGGTCTGAAGATGATAAGAACTCGCTCCCGGGAGAGGGAGCGGAGGCGATACTGGCATCGTCGACGGCCGGGCGGCACGCCAGGAGACGAGCGCGTGTCGGTGCAGGTTATAGACTTGTGGCAAAATAAAAAGGACATTTATCGGAAACTCACCCTGCCTGCTTGTGTGTGTGAGCGACAGCCGAGGGGAACCCATTGTTACAATCACCTTTAGTAAAGACACTGTTTGCACTGGAAATGGGCTTTTCTAGATGGAGAGGAGCTCACCTGGCCAGCTAAAGATTATGACCAGCCCTGTATCATATTTCCTATCAACAAGCACTACTTGTGATGGAAACACTACAGGAAGAATATCAGTCAGCTCAAATGCACCAGTCACACCATCCATAGCATACTAAAATATAGCAAATATATTTGTGAAGAGCTGCACATACGCTACGCTGCTCTTTGCAAAGAAGCGTGTACACAAACCCCGCTGATGTCTCAGTGAAGTGCCCTCACCGGTCGCTGCTGTCTTCGCGGTGACTGATGAAGTTATATAACACCATCTCTGTGCTGGTTTGACAAATCACCATGTGTTTCATATCAGTTCAGCGTTTTCTGAAACTCAGACCAGCGTGGTGGGGCTTTCTGCTCTGCTCAAATGGGACAACTCAAATTTGCTGGAGCTAAAGCCAAAGCTGGAAGGGCCGACAGGAGTGTAGAACTCAGCCTGAACAGTATACCACACATACAAACCAGGATGGCACTCAACACAAGACAGTGTAACAAATGTGATCTTCATACTCTGCTGCTTATGCTATCCTGTATGTAGAATTTGATTCAAGATGATTTATTCAATTGCTCAATATTTTATTAATTCTCAGTTGTTAGGGTTTATTGATTTCCTTTTTTTATAATTACCTGAATTTTAGGATTTGGACTTTGGGTTGAATAAGACAAGTAACATAAAGATGGCATGATGGGACTTTTTTGAAATTTATATATGGTTTATTTCTTTGAACTAAAATAGTAAGAATGCAAAGATCATCAATCCGATGTCCGGAGAAGCCAAAAAGGAAAGTTCTGCAGTCAGTAAATATGTGCACCTGTACATTTGCAGCCCACTAAGTGAATTCAAAGCAGTGTGAAGCAGGTGGTGTGTTTGAAAATGCTCTGCATAAATGCATGAATCAACATTTATCACGACCCTTGATCAGCTGAGACAGAATTCCATCAGGACGCACGTGTTCCCGCTGCAGGTCTGTATTCATGAAGAGCATCTCAGTGTGAATGTTGTTTCATCCCGATGTCTCTGTTTGGGTTTGTCGGCTGATGAAACCATGTATGATGTTTTAACTTATGAAACTTCAATTGTGTAATTCAAATTGAATTACACAATTATCTAACATGTTAGGATGATGGGCAGCGCTAACAGTTACTGAAAATGACTGAATGAAGGTGTGTGAGGTCTTGAACAAAGCTTCTGCAGCAGCTGACAGATGACACACTGAGAGAGGCAGAGTGGGAGGGGGGTGGAGTGGGGGTCAGACTCATAACCCTACTTCTGATGATCTATAAGTACCATTTCCTGTTGTGACTCCAAGAGACAAACTGCCTTAAAGCTGCAACACTGCAGTTATTCCCTGATATAAAACAAACAACAGCAGCAATAAGAAAGGTAGGACACTGTGTGGGCCTGTGGGTCCTGGCCTTAATCCCCTGCGTTCATCAAACTGGCTTTTCAAGCGTTGTTGTAATGTTGCGGGACATGCATGTCACGTCCACCGGTGGGGGTATGGTGTATGTAAGGTAAGATAGGAGCCTGATCACTGTCACTGGTGTTTTCTTATTGTCACTTGGCAGAACTGAAGCTGTGTGCCAGGAACACTGATGGGACATGTGCCCAGCCGGGAGGCGGAGCTTACTTTGTCGCCTAAAACCTTCTCAAACTTCCTACTGGAACCCACCTTCCAGCTCCATTACCTGCACTGTTTCTTTGTGGGACACTTTAGCTTGTGTGTTTACATTATGAGTTCAAGGGTCCCATAAAAGTAGTACTTGTTTGTATTTCCGTGCTTTTAAGCTGCATTAAAAATGACAACGTGTAATATGGAAGTTGTCGCTTGTGATAAGAATTATCACCTGGCCTCAGACCTGCTGAACCTTTTAGCATCTTTCAATTCACTGTTTTCATTTTTGGGCCTGGGCTGTTTACGTGCCCTGTCAACGTGTCTGCTTAAATCAGTTACTACATTTGTCAAGTCACCATCTATGCATTTATGCAACATTTTGTAAAGTACCTTCAAAATATATAACAACGATATAAATATGAATCAAACCGACCCTAGTGTTAGTAGCATGAATAAAAACCTGACATTTAACCTGTCAACAAATAAAGTAGAGTAAAAGTACATTATAGTGAATAATAGTGTGATATTGTCCTCTGTAATTCTGAATTAGAGTGGATGTTGTGTATAAAGTTAGACTGGACTGCCTTAAGGAAAGTAAACGTACCCTAAAATATAATAAAGTGCTGCACTACTCTAAGGACATTACTTAGTTAGTTTCTGTCACTGGAGTCTGATACCTGTTTATCCTGAAATCAGCTGGCCTGTGTGTGTGCTCATGTCTCATTATACCCTACTCAGGTACATTTTCATAAAACATGAATACACGGCTCCGGCCTTTCCTTTCTGACACACCGAATGGAAGACGCTCTAAATGTCACACATGCGAGCTGCTATTAGAACAGTTCCCCCTTCGTGTGCATTGTGTAGTACTGAGCACTGAATACTGGGAAAAATGCCCTTAGGACAGTTTCTCTGCATTCATTTCACAAATTCTTGTTCCTGTAACCCAATTTAATGATACTGTTGCACGCAGGCTGTCACAGAAATATGTGTGCCAGAAATATCATGTATGTTGCATTTATCTTACCATCTATTTATTTCTTACTACAGCTGAATTATGAACATCCAGTGTCAGCTGACTGGCAATGCTAATATTAGTCCTGGTGTGCATATTTAGCATCAGTGTGAACAGGACTGAGGTCAGGCAGCCCTCCTCACACCAGCATCCCCAGCAAAAATAACTCCATCATTAACTGTTTCCCATGCACCGTCCTCTCTGCTTCCTGTCCCCCCACTCCTCCAAACACACACTCTATCTCTCTCTCTCTCTCTCACACACACACACACACACACACACACACACACACACACACACACTTCCTGCCATGACAAGGCTGAAATTAAAACAGGCTGTTAGTTTGGACCCCTCCGCAGCCAAGAGTGAGATTAGGGGCATTTTCTCACAGTCTTCTGAAGATACACAGGGAAGTGATGGGACACAACTTGGCAGCTTTGTGTGTGTGTTTTCACATAAAGGACAAAAAGGACTGGGCTCAAGATATAATTACTGTACAGTGTACAACTCTTGCGGCACCTTCTGCTTCCCTACATGTAAAGCTGCAACCTAAATCCATGACGAGCCGATTGTTTTTCATTTCCACATACGTGCCACATAAGTCTTATTACACCTTGTGTGTGTTTGTGGGTGTGTCATCAATCACAAGTTGTTGTTGGCGGTGGAAGCATGTCAGGACCTGACTGCGATACACACATTAAGGACAATATGGTGTCTTAGTGTTTAACAGCAGCCTTCATTAGCTTACATCACACTCAGCTTGGCCTGTTTCATTGTGATATAGAAACTATTCCATTCATTGAGTAAATGTGTCATTTTGTGTGAAGAATGATTAGTAGATGAAGTTTAAACCTGCTCTGATCAATATTTATACATCAAAACTGGCTAAAATCACAGACGAATGTGAAAGGTGTCACTTGTATTGACACACAGAGACGATTGTCACCCGACTCTGCAGTCTACCGTGTCTCAGAGCGTTCACAGCCCTCATCATCCTCGCTTTTAGCAGCTAAGATGCAGGTATGTCCTTCAGGATGAGGACCAGACCGAGCAGAGTAAAGACTTGACCAAAAACTCCAAACATGTGCTTTTGTTGTTGCATTTGCATCCGTGTGATGACGGTAAACTTCGTCACTAATGAAACTGAAACGACGTATGCACGCACGAACGCACTAAATGAATGAGGCACAGACTTGAGGTTTGATGGATTTATTGGAAATGATGTCTGTGGTGTCATAGCTGGAGATGGCCCTGTAAAATAAAGAAATTTTAGTGTGATTGGTAAAGGCTTCTTCCAAAATGATAATTTTGTGAAGCTAATGGATGCATTAACTAAGTTTTCTGTAACTGGGTAACATGTAGGGTCACTCATATTTGTGTCTTCTCTCCAGGGTGTGCAGGCGAAAAGAGTCCCCAGGCTATTCGAGCCCCATATATAGGTACCATGGGTTAAATGGTGTAGGGGTGTACCCTATTTTAATGCTCAAAGATAACCGATTATTGAGATAATTGCTATGCAAGAAATAGATTGAGTTATATTCCAATGTTGTGTTTTTCTATATGAGAAAAAGATCTTAATGAGTGTGTGTATTTGATGATCTGAAGGTGTTGGGTTGGGAGGTAGATTTCCCTACACTGTGGGGGAGCTCAGGAGCTTGACAGTGGCAGGCTATAAAAGCTGGCCAGGTGTGGATAGGTGCTGTTGCTGTGTGGACCCCATGCTGCCCCTGATCCATGGTAGTTTGTTTGTGTTTGTAATGTGACTCTTCTACAGTATGTGTGGGTGAAATGAACACCTGGTTGGTCTGCACCTGACGTCTGCCTCAAGCCTCCCGTCTTATCCAGTCCAGCCGCTGTATGGCCATCCTAACAATGCTGATTGTGTATTGGATGTTTGCGAACACCGTGACAACTCTATCGGGTGATCAACAGCTTGTTTTGCTCTCAAGTATTGGATTGTCTTTAGTAGTAGAATAGAAGAAGGATATCTGGTTCCTGGGCCACTAAAGGAAAACAGGTATTTTCAAATGGTACATGTGCTGTAATAAAGCTCCAGATGGATGTGTTTTATCATCACCGAGCAGCTGATCACATGTACTGGTCCCAAAGTGAGGCTCCACTTCACACATGACTCCGACAGTGTCAGCGCAGGTGGTGATTAGAAGATTACAAGTACAGTTAAAAATAAGAGGCGAGACGGGCGACATTCTTCAATAGTAACCACAGCGTCAACATCTCAGGGCGAACCTTCAGCCAGACCGCGGCTCGGCGTCTGCCTCGTCAGAGCGGGGTCATCTTTCTGCATCTTCGCTCACAGGCATCCAGTGACACGCACCATCATTGTCAGGGTGTTTGTGCTCTGTAAACACATCACAGCTTGGATCAGTGCTTCTTGATTTCTTTCCTTACAAAACAGTTTGAATGGAGTTTGTTTGCAGCAAAATCTGATTTTACATGGCGATGACTGATGTTATACCTTCAGGTTCCCGTTTCGGCTGACAAGTGTAAGAGTCGCTGCTTGTGTTGGTGTCTGTGGAAAACTACCAGCATGTCAGGACCATGTCTTTATTTAGTCCATTCACTGGGACATGGCTGAGCAGAAAACCTGACAGGCGGGTTTTAGCTGCATGGTGCATGTGGTGATGGTGGGTGGGTGTGGCGAGGGGAGATGGATCATCAAAACACCACGTTACAGTGCTCCACCTATTACACGCTTTTCACTTAGTCAGGTTCGGTTGTTGCGGTCTGCAGAGGGACAGCAGGAGGATTTATATTTGTGGTTCATCGTCGCCATCATGTGGTGGCTATAAACCCACTGCATAAGACTTTTGATACTGTCATAGAAACCCAAAAAAACCCAAAAACCTTTAAAGCACGCGAATTTGCTTGTATTCACTTTATTAATCTCAGGTATGGGACAATAAGCCTCTGTAGTGTGAAAATCATTTCTTAAACACATATGTTGATCCTCTTTCTGGGTTCCTTTTTTTATTTTTCTGTGTATCTTTCCATTATTCCTCTATGTTTTTTTTAAAATGTTGCTGGTCTGAGCTCATGTTTCACACTTGGGACTGAAACACTCGTCGTCCTTTAGCTCTTTATCATTCCAGGCTGTCTGTAAAAAGAGAGCATGCCAGGCGCAACATGCTAATCCTGTTGGAGGATTAATACTTGAGTCATTCATGCTTTACCGTCGCATCACCACTTTCAACCACAATCTTCCCACTCTTTCCAAGGGATTAAAGGAAAGCGTTATATCCAGTGCTGGCTTTCATTCACTACACTGATGAGAGGATTCCTCCAATCAGGGCTGAGGGTTCAAACCCAGCTGCCTGGAGATAACAGGCAGCGACGGTCTGGCTCGAGACCTGTCCTCCTCTTTACTCATTCATGTAGCCGAACAGCGTCCAGACTGCAGCAGTGGTCAGTCGATTGTTCGCATGGCCTGCATCATTTACCTCTCATCTCTTTGTGTCTCCAGTCTCCTCTGGTCCGTCATCAGGGTCTGTTTCTCTAAGACAACCCAACTGAGCTGTTGACCTGTTGTTGGCCTTTTCTGAGCCTCTGCTACCATCTGGTGAAGCTCTGCGGGCCTCTTCTCCCTTCACCTCAACAAAGATTCCCATGTCTTGGATGGATGTATCAGATAACTCAGGAGCTATTCTCCAACTATTATTTAGCTTGAAGCCTATAGGAACACATACTTGGACAAGGAGTAGTCAGGTTAGTTGGACCTGTTGGACCTGAACATGCCCAGCTGATCAGCTTTGCGCGGATGACTGACTGAGAGTGTGTAGGTTGTACCAGACAGCTGACTGCTTCCATATGTGCACATACACAGTAATAACACATACACGTCTTTATTCATTCATTCTCATGGCTTGTCGATCTGATGGAGCATAAACAGAGTGACTGGGCTGCTGTGGAAACAGCTTTTCTACATAATTTGTAATTTTGTATGATTTGTAGCACAGATTAGACAAACCCAGTCAGTCTGACAGAATATTGAATGCATATAAAGTAAAAATCACACTCTTTACAACTTTATTTCATCTTAATGAGGCAAAAATCTTTCCTTATTTGACTCTTTTCCTTTTTTCATTCCAAAATGTACAGATTTCAAGCTGCAGTTTCTGAGGCTTATTACAATTGCACCTTCTTCTTCCACATTGCATTCACATTGCAACATGTGTGTTTACAAAGCCCAACTTACAATAAATGAATTATGAATTTTAGATGTTATGGTTTCAGCCTCTCTTTCGTTAAGTCGTATTCTCTCCCATGAGCCCACAGAGGATGGGAGCTTGTGAATTGCTTTTGCATTAGCTACTAATATATTGAGTTCCCCCAGACCCATAGTGGAGGGCTGAGTTGTATAATGACACAGAAATATTTATTATTTACTAGTCCACTGCTGGTCCTGACCACAGCGCTCAGGCATAAATCTGTACCACAGCTGCACAAGAGATGTCTAGTTAACCAAGGTCTCTCACCACCTGCTGCTGCAGCTGAGTGACACAGACCATTCCTGTGGCTGTCACTATAGTCACGGCTTAGGTGCTTTGTTTGGCATCACCTGGGCTGTGACAGTGGGTTCATATCTTATTATCCTGCTTCACACTGATTCATTGATTTCTAGTTTCCCATGTTAACAAAAGCAGTGAGGAGCCGCAGCGTTACTCCAGGCAGAGCAGCCAGTGGTTCCACTCTGTCTCCGCCTGCACACCACTCCACCTTTAGAAATAAGAGATAAGCAGCGAATACATCATGTGAAGCGTCACATCATCTCTGCTGTGTGTAGTATCTGCAGGGCCTCACAAGAACTGACAGTGTATTATAACTGAACTGCTCTAATGCTAACTGTTCCTGTGGTTTAATATTATATTTAGCACCACAACACAGATTTTTGGGTGTGTTAAAGAATCTCAAGGCTAGTCTAAGACAGGAAGTGGTAGGAGTTACCTTCCTGCACATGGAGGAGTTAAGTGTGGGGAGGTCATAAGAAGCCTGATTGTGCCCTGTCATCCCCCCGTTTGTTCAGGACCATGCTGTCCCATGTGTAAGTCTGCTTCACTTAATCCGTTTGGTTCACACTGCTAAATCACTACAATTTAATAAATGATTAATTTACCTTTTTTAATAGGACCCTCATTAAATGGAGCTTAAACGTCCTTTAAACCTCATGGATGCATTGAAAATGTGAACTCATTTGTTTCATTCAATTTTCAGTTGTGGCATCCATGACATTATTTAATTTATGTATATCTTTGTGCAGAAATCATCCATCCATCAGTGCCCTTCTAACAAATAAATGGTCAAATGACTCCGTGTGTTTAAATGTGCACACCAGTCAGAAGTTTGATCACTGAGCCACCGAGCTTGCAGTCCTTTATAGTGTCTGTTGATAATGGAAGAAGTGTTTATTACCAGCACTTTACAGCAAACCCAGTGTAGCCAAACAACACTGCTTGTGAAGACATATTTTAGAAAACGAATGACAATAAGCAAAACGTTGTTGTGCCTGAATCTGTCTATTTCTTCCTGTCAGACTGATCAACCAGGTTCAGGGAAACTGTGCTCAGGACATCTTCATGACGGTGGCCAGGAGCATCTTTGCTGATGGCATTAACCCCTCTGCCCCAGCAATTTAAAATCCAATTTACAAGTACATTCTTTATTTTGTGATTTACTTACCAGTCCTGTTGGTCTTGGGTTTGGGCGGATCTTTATTGGTGTTCTTGTTCAACCATGATCCGATGGTTCTGGGGGCGATGCCAAGTGTTGAACAGAAAAGATTCTTACACACAGGTATTGTACGTCCATCTGCCAGTTCAATTCAATTCAATTCAATTTTATTTATATAGCGCCAATTCACAACAAAAAGTCATCTCAGGGCACTTTACAAACAGAGCAGGTCTAGACCACACTCATTACTGTTAGTTACACCCAACAGTTCCACCATGAGCAAGCACTTGGCAACAGTGGCAAGGAAAAACTTCCTTTTAACAGGCAGAAACCTTGGGCAGATCCTGGCTCTAGGTGGACGGCCATCTGCCTTGACCGGTTGGGGGGAGAGAGAGAGAGAGAGAGAGAGAGAGAGAGAGAGAGAGAGAGAGTACAATATAGAATAATGACAGCAAATGACAGCAATAGGCAGCAGAGGACACGGGGCAGGTTGGTGGAGCCACAGGTCAGATGTTCAGCTCTGGAGCCACAGGTTTCTGTAGAGAGGTACAGAGAGAGAGAGACCAGAGAGAAACAAGCACAGCACTAGGGGAGAGAGGACACAGAGTTAATGGAGTTTAAGGAGAGAGAGGGAAGAGGAGGAGTGTGGAGACGATCATGGGATGTCCCCCAGCAGCCTCGGCCTATAGCAGCATAACTAGGGGATGGCATGGATGGTGTAGTTCAGATGGTAACTAGAGCTAGCTGTAAGCTTTGTCGAACAAGAAGGTTTTAAGTTTTACTTTAAAAGTAGAGAGGGTGTCTGCCTCTCGGACCCAGACTGGCAGCTGGTTCCACAAGAGAGGAGCCTGATAGCTAAAGGCTCGGCCTCCCATTCTACTTTTGGAGATTCTGGGAACCACAAGCAAACCTGCACTCTGGGAGCGAAGTGATCTGTTGTTGCAAGTAGTATAATTGAGATTTTTTTCTCCTTGATGCAACACCAGCTTTGTTCTGTGCTTTACCTCTTGACACCTGTGGGTAAAGGAAAGTAAAATAGCCAATCAGCCTTACATTCAATTTAAAGAAGAAGCTGGACTGAGGTACAGGCTGATGAGCTGAGGGACATAGAGATGACCAATTTGCTGTAACTAATCACTTACATTTCCACTAAGTCTGGATATGCAGCTTCCGTGTCTCCCAGGGAGGGCATGGACCAGAATTTTTGAAAATATCCATCCTCTCTTCACCACTAAGCAGTTCACTAACCGCTTTGTGGGCCTTAGCTAGTGCTGTGATGGTGAGGTAGGCCCATGATCTTGGACTGGCTCTCCTTTTCCTTTTGCGATTTTGTAACTTTCCCCCTTAAGACGTTTCTCTTTCATTCTGTTGCTTCCACGTGTGTGACCTTGGCGTTTAAGTGCAGGTCCTGTATCTTCACTCCTCTCACCTCCTCCTCTCTCTTTGTTGGCCTCCTCTCTGTTTCTTCCTCACTGTGTTGGTGAGTCTATATCCTTTCACTTCCTGACCAGTCTTCTGTCTTGGGTATATAGTCATTATCCGAACAGACTCATCATGTTCACTTTCTGACCATGAATCAGGAGCTGCTCTGGAGGCTTCAGCTGCCGTTTCTTCTTCAATTTGTTGGCCGGTGTCCATGTCACTTCCTGACCCATCTTCTTCCTCATGTCTAAAGTCTCTGAATTGGTATCAAGTTGATTTCCTGACCCTGAAGCAGAAAATACTTGAGTATAGAGTATAGTACAGCAATTTCAGTTGTATTTTTTGTTTGCTGAAATAAATGCTAAATATAAGACTATAAAATGTATAAAACACTCAATGGCAATTTTAGTTGCATCAGGTGCATTTTGTTTGCTAAAATAAATGCTAAATATAAAACTATAAAACACTCAGTGCATAGGACTTCTACCCTTTGCAGCCTTAGCTTTAAACTAACCTAGCTAATTTGCAGTCCTTATTCCTTTGTTGCAGAAACGTGATTAAAAGTTTAAACACACAGTTCATAAGTACATTTAGTGTATACAAAGTTTGAGAAACATGAGTTAGCTTACCTGATGAATCAAATTTGAGACTTAATGCTTCACTTATGCTCAGACGAGCCTTGTTCTTCATAGAATTCGGCCATTGTTGTTTACTGTCAAAAATGCTCAAGTCAATTTGAGATGACTTGGGCACCTTTTTATATGGCATCAAAAATGCCTAAGTCAACCAGATGACTGAGGCAGATAGTGTTTTTTGAATGTTACCAAGCGTTCTGATTGGCTGAGGGCATAGGCAGGTATACAGGGTGGTGCAGCAGTGTTAGGAGAGTTAGGCCAATATCTCAATTTGGCCAAAAAATGAGGCAGATATGCTATTAGGCTGACGATATTCAGAATGACTTGCATGCTGCCAATGTGCAATGTGATCTTATTTTACCTACTTACCGCGAATTTACTTACTTTCCTGTATATATTTTTTTATCATTATTTTTAGGTTATTTTCATATGCACAGCTTATTATTATTATTATTATTATTATATTATTATTATTATTATTATTGCTGTTGTTATGGTTGTTATGGGTTTTTACAATTATTCGTTCTTTGATTTATTATATAAGTATCTAATTGTAATATGAAATTATTATATTTTATCTATATGAGTCAGAGTGGGTGCTCCACATGAGTGTGGAGCGTTTTCTATGACTTTTATGTCACGTTGTTCTATGTTGGAGAGGGGAGGGGGTGAGGCGTGCGTGCCTGCCGGCCGCTGCCCTTCATTTCCGTGTTACTTCCTTGTTCCTCTGAGGAGAAGGCGAAAAGTTTTGACGGAGAAGACTCGTCCGGACTAGTCACTTCTTTACTCGGCCGAGCCAGCGCCGCATGTTGGGAGCAAACATCTGATTCGTCGTTCTTCGCTCTGAGCTGACCGAGAGTTTGAAGCCATGGCGGACAGAGGAGGAGAGGAGAAAGAAGAAGACCTCAGGAATCTTCAGGGCGCCGCAGGTGGGGAAGGTATGTGAAGCCATGGCAGCCCGACACACACTGAACGGCCTTCCAACAAGGCGCACTGAACTTTGTTGACGTTCTGTGTGGAATAGAGTGTAACTCTGGCTTCCACGCAACTTCTTACTCACTATCTTCAGTACGGAAGGTGTTTCTGTCGTTAACTCCAAGCTACAGCAGTAACCGCAACTTAACCCAGACAACCGCCCTCCGCTCCGTACCTGAGCCTGGGCTCACCGCCACCCAGCACCGCATGGCTGCTAACCGTAACACATCCAGAACCCAACCAGAACCCAACCGAAACTACCCCAAACACGGAGGGGGAAACACCCTCTGAGGGGCCGGGGTGGTGGGCACGCATCAGCCACTGTGGCGGGGTGACTTCAGCGACGTCATTTCAGGCGTAAACTTTGAGCCGGGTTGTTATTTAAGGGACTGTGTCACGGAGGGGGCATCGTCTGCCCCGCGGATAGTAGTTTAAAACACCCCAGAACACCAGCCGACTGTTAGAGGCGGTTAAATGCTGCTGGTTTAACTTACTGTCGAGAAAAAAAACACCGGGACGACAGACATATGAGGGAACCGGATGTATACCGACCGAATGTATGCACTAGTGAGAACAGAGAGGGCCTAGAGTCTGACGTCCGGTCAAAGCAATGCAGCTGCTGAGAAACAAGCGAGAGCCGGGTGCTGGGTTGTGAGAGCCGGGTGCTGGGTTGTGAGAGCCGGAGTGTGCTGCATATGTAGACGAGCTGTGACACACTAAATTGATGTTCACTTTGGTCGTTTTAAATAGTTGAAAAACGGATCTTTTTAATTCACCCACGGACGTGAGGTCATTCCCCGCGGCCACCCACGTCACCATCAAACATCGACGAGCACTTCGTTGAAGATTGTATTGCAGGGGCGGTGACGTCACGGGGGAAAGAGAAACCACGTCTGATGTTTTACAGTTTCACAGGAGGATCGGCAGCAGGCCAGAAAAAGGCCAGAGAAAGGCCAGCAGAGCAGACCCCTGATCAGACTTTTTAATACCGCGCTATAATAAAAAAAACGATTTTAATAACAACATTGCTAGCAGCGCAAAAGACACGATCCATTTCGCTGCTGCTGGGAAAATGTCACACACTTCAGTCAGTCATTCCCAGTCATTTTGTGTGTGAACAAACTATCGCATATCGCAACTATTGCATTGCCACATAATAATTTGGAAGTAGCTTGTATACCTTTGGTTGTAGATATCACTATATTATATCTATTTTGAACATAACTCCGGGTCTTTGTTCAAGCTCCAAGTGTTTAACTGGTGACTCATGCTCAGCCGTAGATACGGTTTAATTACGGTTGATCACAAAGTGCACTAGCATGATGAGCTGAGGCGCAGGGCTGGTAATGACTGACAGTCACTGACCTCTGATCCCTGGACCATCAGGACAAGCAGCCTTCATCACCTCCTCTCTCTGTCTCTCTCTGTCTCTCTCTCTCTCTCTCTCTCTCTCACTGCCTCACTCAACCACACTCTGACTGTGCGCCACCGTGGACGTCATTAGCTCAGTTGTTGATATGAAGTCACTTCTGTTTCAGAAATTCAACGTGCGATGCTCAGCCCTGCACGGCTGCGGCAGTAACGAGAGGCAGGAGAGAGAGAGAGAGAGCGGTTCCACTATTCTCCTTTTTTAGGTTGATCCATGCATCAGAGTACCCACTCTTATTCTTGGTATAAAATTTAAAATTCGTATGGAAACATATGTCATCATCATCATCATCATCATCAATCACGATGTATATTTAACATTTTTCCTCAGCATTCTAAAGTGCCCCGCGCGAACGTCGTGCGCTGGGCGCGTCACAAGCAGTCTCCGGCCTTTGCTCTCTTTGACTCAAAAGGCGAGCGCGTTCTCACTTCTCACTCACTGCGACGCTCCAAAGTGAAAGCACATCGGCCCTGGCAGCAACAGCTGTATGGGACGTTGAAAAACAAAGCCTGGGGCATCACATTTTAATCTCCGCTTAGACAGTGGCGACATTATTGCGGCAGGAAAGTACAAACAAATCGTCTTTGGCATGACCATTGATTTTTCATACTGCACACGTTTGTAGGCTAGTATGTCATGATATTTCATAAACAAAGGCTTTCATTATATTTTATTACTAATTTTCAGATGCTTTCTCATTACATAATTATAAATGTCTAAACATCAAACATGAGTTAAACGTTAGGGTTTGTTAAATCAACATCCCTGCAAAGGTACTGCATATAACATTAGTTTAGTGTCATTCAAACAGCACTGTATTGACCGAACCCTGTGGTTAGGGTTAAATCAATGCAGTGAATTTCTGATTCCCTGCACGGCCTGCTGCTACCAGCACTCGAACAGTATGTGGTGAAGTCTGGTGTTTACCTCCGTAGCCTAGTTTCATTACAAAGGCGCCTCACGAATAACAGAAATTCATCCGACACATCTTATTCCAACTGGAAACCGAACCGAATCAAATATCACGATATTTTTGACCAAATACGTCCTTGATATGGTTATTGATCCAATAATTTTAAGGGTGCCTCCAGGTGCTTTTACAAAATATTCACAAAATGAGATTTCTGATAAATAAACATCAGCTATGTGAATGACTAAAGCGGGTAAAGACAAATAATAGAAAAGCTGGAACAGAAAATCACATTTTGCTGTAATGCGGGACACACTTCTGTCATAGCACAATATTATCATACGCATGCATTTATTATCTTTTGTAATACGTTTAAAGCGTGTAGTGTCAATGACTGAAGTAGCTGTGGTTGTTAACCAGTCTTCTGATTGCTCCAGATGTCATCGATGATCCCATCTTGGAACAAGGAGCAGTGGTCCTCAGAGGGTAAGTCTCATGAACACCCCAGTAAAAATAACATGGAACGTGCATTCGTGCTGTTTCCTGATCTACCTGCTGTTTCTGAAAATCTCCTACTTTCAGAATTTGAAAGCACTGGTCTCGTGTGTTCTTGCTGACCTTTTCAAAGTGAGCCTGTGTGTGTGGGTGCAGATCATTCACATCATCCTCCACCAACCTAACACTCCTCCAAACTTGTCAGCCTTTCAATTAGAGAAGTGTCCGTCTTCTTTAAGGATCACTTCACATTTTCATTTCCTCTTAAAATGATGCTAACAAATTTATATGTACAATTAAAAGATTGGCCGGACGCTGTGTTCGTCCCTTCAGTCCACACTGACCGCAACGCTGTCAGTATAAGTGACGAAATCCACGGCCTTCATTCTGCATATTTGTTCTAGGTATGTGATTGAACGCATAAACGCAGAGGAGCCCAGTCGTCATGTCTCCTCTGAGGACCTGGGCGGAAGGCCAAATGAGCAAAAGGATCCGCAGATCAAAGAGGTGGTGGATCATCTGCTCAAGATTGCAGACGAGTTGAACAGGAACGCTGAGTTCCAACGGTGAGCTGTGCACCGTGGACAAAAACAGTCAACATTGATCATTAGTGATCAATTTGCACTTGACTCATGGGTTTGAATATTCATCTACAGCATCAAGTTCTCTGACAAAAGTTCATCAAATATTAGTATTTTAGCTGAAATCATAAAATGACCATACACCATATTTGCCTTGGATTTCACTGCATTATCTCTGGGCTGCAAAGGAACCAAGCAAAAACCCATGAAATCCAAATCTGTCGATAATGGAAGAAGTGTTTATTACCAGCACTTTACAGCAAACCCAGCGTAGCCAAACAACACTGCTTGTGATGACATATTTTAGAAAACGAATGACAATAAGCAAAACGTTGTTGTGCCTGAATCTGTCTATTTCTTCCTGTCAGACTGATCAACCAGGTTCAGGGAAACTGTGCTCAGGACATCTTCATGACGGTGGCCAGGAGCATCTTTGCTGATGGCATTAACTGGGGTCGAGTGGTGGCTCTCTTCCATCTGGCCTACAGACTCATACACAGGGTAACACACAGAACCGGATTCTCTCCGAAGCTAAACTGACTGTGTAGCACAACACGCTAACTGTTCCTGTGGATCAGGAGGAATGCAGCAGCAGTTTCTAGAATAGAAATGACTCTTTGGAGCCTCTGGGTGATTTATCATTATTATCAAAGATCAAACAAAAAGAGTAAAAACATAATAGAAGTTTGATATTTCTTATGCTGGTATGCAAATCTCAGCACACATGGAGCAGAAAAGTCTGCACACTGTGCAGTCAGCTGTTGGGCTGGACAAAGAAGAATCCACACACATGCTCTGGTTAGCCTTTCCTCTCATAACCAAACTGAGACCACAGATCAGTGTGTGTTGCATCAGTGTTTCTCTCAGTCTGTTGGATCTTGATTCACTATGAGACAGCCACAGCAGCTAGTGGCCTGGAGCCACAACAGTGCAGTTACTGTGGCGAGGTGAACACGTAGTGAAGTTATTCATTCCACATTTGTTGTTGTGTATTACACAGGCACTGACCAGCAACCATCTGGAGAACATCAGAATCGTCATTAGCTGGGTTCTCCAGGTCATCAGGGAGCAGCTCTACTCCTGGCTCGTGCAGCAGGGAGGCTGGGTGAGTGATGCACTGTCCATAAAGATCTGTCTGTTATGTGCTATATTCATTTAAAATGTCGATTTTGTGGCTTTATGCTTGCATCTACGGGCTAGTCAGCAATCTCTATACGTTGTTCTCTTGGTCTCTCCAGGAAGGGGTGATCCGTGGTTTTTCCAGATGGAGGACAGTAGCCATAGCAGCATCAGTAGCATTGCTGGCAGCGTTTGTTTACTACAGGAAGACACGCTGAGACATCAGACCTCACCATCAGCAAAGGAAATAGGGGGGTGGGGTTGCTGCAGCACCCATATATTTTTATATCCAAAGATACATAAATTAAGTACAATTAATGAGAATTCATTGGAAATCCTAATGACTGTAACAGTAAGCCGGTAATGACGGCAACAATTTGTGCCATGCTAGTCATGACCTTACTGACGTGGGCTATGTGCCTGCGTCAGTAAGGTCACGTAGACGTTGACCTTATGGTCACTGATCAACTGACCACATGTCAAAAATGCAAAAGAGTTGGCGCAGACCGACTCGCAGCCGCGCCCGAGCACCCAGGAAACAACCACCGCACCCTCACACCGTGTTTGATCATGGGAAGCCCATTGACAGGAGCCGTGGTGCTGCAATTCAGAACGTCTCAGAGGCACCCACACTGCACCGACCACGCACTTTTCAGTTTCCCTAATTGTCTTTATTCAGTGTAAGTTGTGGAACTGCAGATGGTTGTGTTATATTGAGGAGGGTGATCACTTTATCTGTTGAACCTGTGCCAAAGTGGTAGAGAAAGGCCTCATCAATGCGAGGTTAGACTCAGTTGACAATGGTGTCATTCAAAAAAAATCTAGTTTCAAAAGATTTCCACACCCTGATAATGATCTTCTGCTGACGCTGCCTGCCAACGCAGAGGACAGCGTGTTCTGAAAAAGTCTCCTGGGAAAGAAAGTGTGGATTTTTTGGGGGGGGGGTGACACCAGCTGTGGTGGCATTTTGTATCAGCTGATGCCAGAACTGACCTCTAACCTCTGAGATGAGACGTTGGATTGTCAGGAGAGATAGCTGCCTCCTAGAAACAATTCACAGTGATGTTGTATCCCCTGCTGCAGATGGGCCGTACCACAGGCACTAGAACAATGGACCAGGTTCAGCTGATGCTGCAATATGTAGATGAGGACAGAGAGATTCTCCCTTGGATTTGACTTTAGACAGCAGACCAACCCTGCTGAGGTGCATGTTCTATTTCCCCGGCTCCAAGGTACCACAAGGAAAACTGTTTCAACATAGTTAGTAATATGACAGAACGGTGACGATGAGAGAACTATTCCCGAGTCTTTGTGCCAACTTAGTTTTTAAAAAGGCCGCCCATGAGCTGAGTCTTTTTGCTGATTCTGAGAACTTTGTCTAGAGCGTAGCTGCGGTCATCTGTGAGTCGTCCAAACACCAGAGCTCTCCTCTGAGATGATGCAGTGGTAGAGAGTGTACCACACAGGGAGAAGAAAACACCAGTCTGTTGTCGAAACACACCACTGAGCCAGAAGCAGAGGTCCAGTCCGTTTCATGAAGCAGCTGACTCAGGCGCAGAACCAAGAGGAGCATCAAACACAGCAGCCGTCAGAGAGAAGGTGGTCACTGAGGCACAGAGCAACCTTCCTTTTCACTGGGAGGGTGTGCGTGGCTGGAGACCTGGAGCTGAAAATGATCAGAGACATCACCTGTGACTCTTCTGAAATGTTGGAAAAAGCCTCAAATGTGCCTGAGCTCCTTCCACAAATGAGGGTTGTTGTCAAAGAAGTGGTAAACCTCCAGCTCCTGCCTGTGTCTCCCTGCCTCAGCTGCTTCATCACAGAGAACATTTTCCACTCTGTGATTTCTGAAGCTACGCGCAGCAGCGACTCCAAAGAGACGGACTCCCTTTGCTCACGTGCATGTTGATGTTAATGTTTCAGACTCCCTGGACATTGATGCCTTAATGAGGACTTGTGTGAGTGCCAACCCAGGCAGAGGGGCCGCGGTTGCAGTTCTGTGCTGCAGGCGTTATGACAATGATCTTTATTCCCTAATGTCGCCACCACCCAGCATGCTTTGCTCCTTTGAGAATGGACTTGGACGTATGTGTGGTGTTATCGTTCGATGATGAGTTTAGTCCGTTTGCCTTTTGGATATTTGGTTTTATGTATCTCGGTTGGCAACAAGTCGCCACCCTGAAAAGCCTCATGTTTGATGAGTAAAGCAGTGGGCCTGGGAGAGTGTGTATTCCGACTTTAATGATTGTTTGCCCATCGCTAGCCGATAGACAGGAACAAACAAATGTCCAAAAGGTGCGCAGCAGCTGATAGACACTGTTTACTGTCACTTAAGTGTCTCCATGCAGACACACACAATGTGTCCACACCTCTCCACACCTGCCCCCCCGTTTAGAGTACGTTCCTTTAGCTATGGACCTGACAGCTAGGGCTGCAGGAGGAAAGCAGCTTCTGGACATGAATTACAGCCACTCCTCAAACTCTAATCTGACTAATCAGAAGAAGTAAAGTACTGTTCCTAGAGGGTTAACACAGACAACCCTCTCTCTTCTCAGGCTTCCGTGCGTGTTTACAGCTGCTGTCGGGCATTTCTGTCAACCTTCCCCAGCAGCTTCTCTGTACCTCCTTCGTGTAAATCCCACGTTTCAGCTTTTGCAGCAGCATTTAAGCTTTGTTGTTGTTTTTTGGACCAAAATGCTTGTTGTTATTGACTTACACATAGTCCTGTACCTTTTTTTTTTTTTTTTTTTTTTTTTTTTTAATCCAATCAGAACAGATACAATGTTGTAGAGATACATGTCATGTTGATCATTTAACACTCTTCAGTTGTCTGTACAGGAAATGAACAGGTCAGCTGACCCCCACCGGACTGTGAACACACCTGAACTGCACTTTGGCTCACGCGTGGAGCTGAATGTTGCCGTTCGAGTCATTTTAGAATTAAAGTGCCTGCTGTGCTAACACGGGCAACAACCAGCTGCTGATGGAGGTTGCACAGGTGTGGTTGTGTATTTCTCTGAAGCAGCAGTGTTAGGATGCTCCTTTCTGCTGCCTCTGACTGCTTGATGTCACACACATCAGACCCCTGTATCAGCATGGCTTGTGGTTTGATTGAGGAACTCGAGGCAGTCTAGAAACCACTAGCCTCTGTCTGCAGGTCTGTGAGCCACATATTAATCACTACAGTGTCGTACAGTCAGCTGAAACAGAAACCGAAGCGGAGATATCAATGACAAATACAAAATGCAAAATACTGAGGCAGAGGCAGCAGAACAAGCATTCCAACCTGCTGAAGACAAACAGACTAACTTCCCACAGCAGCTTCTGTCTGTCAGAGTGTAGTCGTGTTGTTGAGTCACACTCCACTTGTTCTTTTTGTTCTTTGACAACTAAAAGACAAAGAAGGCACCTTTTCCATCCTTCTTTTCCATTTGTTCTTCATTCCGAATGGTGATAATGCTCCTTACGCCACATCAGCCCGAGCCGCCTCCTCAAACTGAGATTTTTAATGACAGTGTGGCCAGTGTGACCTCCACCAGCTTGGTCGCTATGTGCAGTATTTCATCTTTATTTTCACACACACTTTTCCAGTGGATTTTAATAATGAACAGATGCTGTTAGATTTTTAAAACTCTGTAAAAAAAAAAAAATTAAAAAACAAAAGAAAAAAACTATTTATGTCCTTAAATTTTTACGTACGTAATAATTACTGTTGTGGAGTACAAGAAACGGTTCTCTACAGCTCTCTGGGTAAACTGGTTTATAGAAAAGCAAGTAATTATTTAAATGAAAGCTTATTTTAATGTGCAAGGGTCAGATGATTTGATGGATGGCTTACAGTATATGTACAGCAGACCTGGGGTCTGTTGTCGTGAGCTATTGTCAAGTGTATTTGCAACCAAACTGCTCTTGCACTTTTAAAAAGGATATCACACTATTTATCTGCTGTTCTGTGGTGTGTGTTTTTTAAAAAAAATGTTCTGATGATTGTTTAATTGTACGAAAGATGATCTGATTGGACCTGGTAAATAAACGAAAACGTGGTGGACCGCTCATCACTGAATGTGTGAATCTTTGTCATCCACGCCGTGGCCTACAGCAGTCATGTCAGTGGAGGTGCAGCGTGGGGAAACATCTCAGGTGAAGACATTGATCCCAGTCATTCTGTATTATCTGCTGCAGTGGAAAATGAAAGCACTGACAGGAAGTGGTGTCTCTGTCCATGTCCCAGAGTTTATAAACCTGCAGTGGAGCTCAGCAGAGCTACGCTTCCTCACTCTTATCGTCTGTGACTTCTTTAACACTAGGTGTATATTTTATAAGGTAAGCAGTTTGAACCACTTTATATCCATTTAGTTCTTAGTCCAGTAGTTCCAATCTTGGGTTTAGGGCTCCAAAGGTCATGTGTTAATCATCTGATTTCTGATTCATACATTTTTTTTTTTTAGCTTTCAGACATTTCTTTAATCTTTACGGTTTTTGGGGAAACGTGGGAGTGTTAGACATATAAAGTGTGCCAACAGACCCCAAATAGACTAAGTTCAGGAGTCACAAGCCGAACAGTTAGGAAGCATGTCGGGTTTAATTTTTAACAATATGCTTTATACTATGTTTGATTGTAATAGCTGTGAAATAAAAGCACAGTAAAAGAATTTTTTTATCCAGTAACTGTACTTAGTTACTTACTGTCACTGCTATGGTCTCATCCAGCTCCTGAGGGAAACAGCTCTGGCTCTTCAGCAGCTTCTCTGAACGAATCTGTCTGCTGGCTGCTGTTCAGCTGGCAGTCCAGCAGCTTTATTGGAGCTTTTTGATTGTAAAACAGCTTCCTGTTGTTACAGGACACCAGAACAGCGAAGATGTTGAAACCCCCCGATGGGCTGACATGACCTGAGTCTGGTCACGATTCTCTGTGGGCTCACCAGAGCAGACTCTGGCCTTTTTCAGGTGGGTCAGAGATCAGGCTGTTTTGGCTCATCATTGAGAAAATGGTGCAATGGATGATCAGAGAGAGTGAAATGGCATTCTCTACAACACAATAACTCTTCACAAGTATTGGAGTTACAGGTTACAGGTGTTCAGTATTTTACACTGATTACCTCTATTGGACAAAACGAACAGCGGCTCTAGAGAGAGCCTTTTGCATTATTTCAGGCCATCATGAGGTTTCATGGAAGGAGAGCGAGCGCTTTCACTGGACTCACTTGGTTGTAATCTGCAACCTCCCCACTAGATGCCACTAAATCCTAATCACTGCTCTTTAACTTCAATGGATTCCAGCACTATTTTCAGTGAATATGTATTTTGTGCAGTGAATGACCAGGTAATTCTATTTATAGTGATTCTGATTGGATAATTTCTATCTGGAGCTCTCCTCTCTGACCACACGACACAAGCTCAACTCTACACATACAGTATGTAATGTATGAAGAGGAATATATCTTCAGTATATTCATGCTCCTCTGGGGAAAAACCCTTTCTATGTGTATAACCCTATGGCCTTCCCTCTCACATACTAATCTTTTGTTTTTAGATATATATTATTGCATGTTTTACCTGTCATGAATTGTGCCAGACAAAGAACAGGGAAACACAAGGGGATGGATTGAAATGCAGATGGCGGACAGCGAGCCGCGACAGTGATTTAATGTGAATCAGAAGACAAAAGGCTCACAGATGGGTTGAAGCAAGCCGGGTTAAAACCTAGAATCACTCCAAAGGGAGCATGCAGTAGTACACAGTCCATAAATCCAAACAGTGTCCATAAAATCTGTAAATAAAAAAACCCCCAAGGAGCACGATGAAACTCAGAGAAACACTTAGAAATGAGCTGGGCAGTTAAACACATATACAGTGACTGGAGGGATCGACACACACCAGGGAGGGCAGGCTAACAGCACACAGGTGAAACTAATGAACCAATTAATGCAGGTGACAAAGAGAACAGGTGGGAAAAACACAGGAAGTAAGTCCACGGAATAAAACGAGGAACAGACTCAAACCATGACCCTTACTTTGCACTTCATTGATGCATAACTCTAGATTCATTTACTTTATTAAATTATTAACTTCATATTTTATATTAATTCTTGTTTCCCCTGCATTTCCATATTTTGCGTGTAATTAGCGTTGCAGTCTCCAGGGGGTTTTCCAGGAGACACGAAGGGAGGTTTCCATAGTTACAGTAATAACCACACAAGGGGCGGAACATGCTAAATCATCAGTGGACCTTTGAGCTCACATTCTCTTTGTCTTTAACTTGTAATTACAGAACCTAGCCATATAGATTAGAATAGAATAGATAGATGTAAATGAGTCAGACTGTCCCTGAGGCCTTAGCTATAAATCAGACAGTGCACTGATTTATATGGATATTTTAAAATGAGTGCATATGATTTGAAATAAATGTTCAAACATCTTTTTTTAATCTTTAGAAAACATTTTATTTTTTAAATTCATACATTCATATATCCATTTTCTTCTGAATGAGCTGTAATCGCACAGTTGGAGTAAAAATACAACTTTATTCCAAGATCTACTGTCAGATTAAACATCGGCAATGCAAACGGCTGCAACAGGAAACATCATCATGTACAGTAAATTGCACAGGTGCGTTCATGAAGCATACTAGATATTCACATTGGGCATTTAAATAACCAAATAAATATAACAACTGCTGCAGGATGACGCCACTCTGCCATGCATGTTTTCAATGTTCTACCACAGAGCAGTTCATTGTACAGACGTCCCGATCCTCAGCTGCAGGTAGCAAAGTCCCTCCTCCTCAGTCCTCTGAGGCAGTATACCCTGAGATCCTTGCGCGTTCAAAGGAACACTGAGTAAAATGCTTGAAGTCTACTCTGACCTGAGAGGCGACACGCAACAAACAGTCATAATCGGCAGAATGTCTGATCACGTTGTTGGCGGTTGTTCGTGTGGGACTACACTTCCTAGACTCAAACAGTGTGACTAATATTGTGCCAGTCTTTTCCTTTGTCCTGTTTCTGTCTGGGTTTCAGCTGCTGTCACTTTCCCTTTATCCTAAACAAACTCGGATGTTGAGCACATCCTTCCTTGTGTGCCACAAGAGCCAGCACACTCCGGGGGTTTGTTCAGTAAATGTTCAGCAAAGGTTGTTACTGAAATGACAGAATGGAACATTCTGCTAAGTACAGGAGTCATTCTTCGCTCAGGACGCTGCGTTGGTGCAGTGCCGGAAAGGATGTTGCAGACCAGGTGCAGGTGGGCTGGAAATGCAGTCAGTCCCTGGTTTCACAACATGCACGGAGGAGTGCACGGTTTCAGGCCTTAAAGCGGGACACCCCACGACACATCTATTTACTCATGTCACACAGCAGCAGTCTCATCTCTTATGGAAGCTTGGACTGTGAATGATCTGCGAGAGCTTTCCAAATGAGTCCATTGTGTCCACCGGTTCCTCTGTTTGCGCTGCACTCTGCCCTGGCTCGTCATGCTGGTCCAGTCCAGGGTAAGAGGCCTGACCCAGGCTGCTGATCCTGGGGAGGAACTGGGCCAGAGCTGGGACGCCTCGGTCTCGACCCTGTAGCCTTTGCCGGTGGTTCCCGAGACTGAGCAGGGCTCCGTGTCTCTCAGAGACGTAGATGTTGTATCCATCTGGTAAGATCTGCTCTCTGAAGGTGCAGTCATCTTTGCTGTAGGTTTGCTGGAAAACAATGTGAGACAATCACATGTAAAAAAAGGCTCATGTGTACACAATGAGTCTCTGAGGCCACATGAAACCTAAGTGATCCCTGCAAAACAAGACGTCAAGACTGGATCACCAACCAAACACAGCAGGAAATTGCACCCGGGGCCGGAAAAACGATCCAGGTGACAAATAGCTGAATTTGATTAATAATAATTTTGTTTGTAAATGTATTGATTTTGTTTGTTGTGACTTTCCATTGATCTCCACTTTCTGCCCTTGTCAATGTGGTACTGCAGCTTCATGTATTCCCTGATGTACTCACCATGAGCACATCACTACACTTTAACAGTCTGCACCTGCTCCGGGTCTGATTCCATTTCATCCAAATCGCTTTAGTTTATCATAGTTTCAGAAGAATTTCAGAAAGACACTGTCACCGTCACAGTAATCACACCGTAGCTTACTGTGGCTAATGTTAGCAATGTTGGACAAATACATGACAGACATCGCTGTGCCAGTTTAGTGACTTCCTCTAAAGCTAGTTCATGTCTTAGCATTTCCACTCACTGTGTAGTTCTCACCTGTGACCACAGTGGCCACTGTTTAGCAGAAGCTATATTGTGTTGTCTTGTCTACATTGTGGGCTAGACATCAGGTTAATTGCTATGAGCCCTTTTTTAAAAATATACTTTAATGACATTTCATTATTCATTATTTAAGATGAATTGTTAGTTTTTTTTCAACGTTTCTCTATTCTCACGATTGCTTTTATATTGATTGATTGATTGATTGATTGCTGGTATTAAACAAGTTGGAAATAAGAACTGACTCCTATTTTAGAACTGCAGTTTCCATTAGGATTACATGAATGGTGTTTTTGGCCCCCGTTATCAAAAAAACATACGTAAATGGTGCTGTAAGTTCTTCGAGGGCTGTTTACCTTGGCCAAAGAGAGGCAGCCAGAGGCCAAGGTTGTTGTTGCTGCTGCTGGGTCTTTTCATTCAGGTTTTTCACTTTGCAAACACATCCTACCCTGCACCACACCGGACAAAGGTTGATGAACCGGTCTTCTGTTTGAATGAATGCCTGTCTGCCATGCAGTGTTTTCTGAACATAGAAGCTGATTAACAACGTATGTGAAGCAGCAGGAGGCTTTCAGATCAGCGGTGCCAACAGAAAGCTCTCCAATCATCGTTAGAAATATGCCTTCATAAACCTGAGTCCATCTTGGAGAGGTTTTGCTTGCTTCATTGTTGCAAGTGTGGAAAAAGTGAAACTAAATAAGACTTAATAAGAAATTGCTGTCATTAGTACAGTTTTTAACAACTGTGAATAGTGAGACATAATCAGATCACACAGTAGGATTCATTTTTATTTTCATAGTCATTCATTTCAAGTCTAGGTGCAATGCTCTTAATGGTTTATTTATTTAATTATGAATGGAATTCCTAACAGTCAGTATTAATGAAAGAAACTAGAAAGACAAAAATCTTTGATTTTGATTTCTTGTTGCTGAAAATTGCTGAAATGCTTAAGTTTAAAGCTGAGTTCATAGTACTGAAGGATGCTTAAAATATGAACTTCAGTTGAAATAAAAGTGCCGAAAGCAGTTGAAGTGTCTGCTGAACTCAAGGATCTGAGTAAAGCTGAGGTGTCAGCTGAGGAGTGACTCGTAACTGCAGCCGAACATGATGGAACCTCTTCCTGTTGCAGTCATGTTGAAACAGCCATTCAACCAGCCCCCATGCTGAGCTGGTCACATTTAACCAGTGAGGGTCTAGGGCTCATGGGTGATAGCGTATATTAGACTAACTCAACTAAAACACCTAACGTCCTTATCTGGACGTATGGAGTGAACCGCTTGACACTGTTGAGCAAGCTCATGTTCCAAGGGGTGGGATTGAACTTATTTGTTAAAGAAGCTGATGATTTTAAAGGAAGTGTGGGTTTTAACTTTTATTTCTCTGCCTAGTCAGCCTCCTAACTCACGGTACCTGACGTGCAACAGCAATGCTGAGGTCATTATCACTTGTCACAGGCGCAGACAGTGAGTACCTCACCTACTTGTCTGACCAAAGTGAACAGAAAATGAGCTCCACTGGCCTTTGAGGTTGGATCTTTGAAGCTGGATCTTCTCACAGTGGTACTGTATGAGCAGCTGGGTTATTCCATTGTGACTTTAAAGGCCTTCCAAAGAAAAAGACACACAGACAGCACAGAGTCTGTCTCCTTCTGTTGCACTGACTAACGTGAGCGCAGGGCGGCTGCTGAATCTGACAGGCTGGTGAAACGTGATTGGCTGAGAGCTAAGGAGGGGTGTGACAGCGAATGTGACACGCTGCAATAAATATGTAACGGTCAACAATGACTGTGAATTAAAAGAATTTTTAAGGGATTATGATAGGTTAACTCAAATATGATACATTCACAAACATTATTATTATTTTTATATATATATATATACTCATATCATTATTTCAAATTTTTTTTTCACATTTGCCATTTTGGTGTTCATTTGATCCTTCTATATTCTGAGATTTAATTAATTTAATCTGTTTGGTTTTACCTTAAATAATGAAAAAATATAAAAACGAATCTATACTGACTTAAATGCTTTGTGTATTAGTTTTGACTAAGATCAGGGTGCAACATACTGCTGTAGCAACGGCAGTAATAAGTACTTCTATTATGAGTACAATAGCTTCAGTAGTAGTTTTAGTAGTACTAGTTTTAGTAAAAGTAGTGGTATTGTTCATGTTGAGCGGAGCCGTGTGGCACAAAGAGCAGTTCCAGCCTGAGTAAACCCTGGCTCATGCATTTAGAATACATGTGTCTTATATCCATGATCACGATAAAGTGTACCAAAATCCAAATTTCACAGTTTGTGTGAAAGTTGTTTGTATTTTATTTGTGCAGTAATTTAGACAGTCAGACAATCTTACCTGTTTAGTTCACATTTAGGCTAATTAATAATTATTCTGTAGTGGTAATTAGAATTTAGTTTTTGCTTCACCTATCAGTTACACTGACAAATGATCTTTCATAAATGTTAAACCTACCTAAATTAATGAATTCCATTTGACTACACACTGACTTTGACACATGCTGTTAACAAACAGCAGGTGCAGAAATGAACTGACAGCAGGCACAGTCACCTCTTCCTATGAATCCTTACCGATGAGTACAGTCTTCCGTCGGTCTCTATGCAGAGAAAGCGCGCGGTGGCTGCTCCCCTGATGACAACACAGCCTGGACCCACTGGTCGGATCTCCAGCAGGCCTGCAGTTCAAGTGATCATCAGAATGAGTAATCCCACCGAGCTCTTTCCACCACTCACCGCTGTCATTGTCTGCAGCTTGTTAAATCTGTCTTTTAAAATGCTTGACTTACTGTACTGAGTCTGGTCTGCAGAGCCGTAGATCTGTCCATCCCCACTGATCAGCAGGTGTAGTCCTGGTCTGGCGGCGTACAGGTGCCTGAGCCGGACCACCTGGTCCCAGCCGTGGGTGATGTGGGGTCCCTGGTCCAACAGGGGCATGCAAACCACTCCAACAGAAAAAAGCATGTTGGCAGCAGACATGATGACCACGAACAGAAACATGATTACTCAAATCCGATGTAAGGTCTTTGCTGCTGCTGCCTCCAGTTGGCTGGGCGAAGTAAGCCAGTCTCATGCTAACCCAGCCTTTTAAATGTGGCCCTTATCAGCTACAGATAACCCCCTTTCCAAAAGCCAGTTCCCAGAAGCAGATCACAACACAGCCATGAACGACATCCAAATGAATCATAGCCCTCTGTTGGCCCTGCACCAACTCAGATGAACTTCATTCAAACCTCTGGCAGTTCATTGTGCCATTAGCTACTGGCTAATATGCTCACATATTTAACTTATTTCCTAAAACTGTGACACGCTGCAATAAATATGTAATGGTCAACAATAACGCTGTCAAATAAAATCAGTTTGAAGGGACTCAAATATGAGAAAATCACTAAAAGTTAATTAAACCATTAAAATTTGGTTATTTAAGTTACATTTTACCATTTATAAAACAATTTCATTTTTTATTTTTTTGGATTTTACTGAGTGTACTCATTTCATTATTTTAAATCTTTTTTTTCAGATTAGCCATTTTGGTGTTCCACGCGATCCTTCTATAGTCTGGGATTTCATTGCTCCTCTGAATACCTTGGTGCAGACGTGTACATACTGCAGAAGAGCACACGACTTTCACCTATAGAAGCTCAGTTGGTTGAGAAAAAGCCTACTGCCACGTAAAGACATGAAGAATGCATCTAATGATTTAGTCATGGTCATTAACATGTATAAACACGCATTTAGATTGCAGCTTCTGCTGCTCGGCCTCGCACTAACCTCAGGCACATCTTCATGCAGTGAACATTTACTCCTCTGGCACACCACTAGGCTCCGTGCACACCACGTAGGCTAGCATGGATTTACATGCCTTTTACTCATGTCCTCGTGCCCCCGGAGACCACCCAAACTCAGAATGACAAAGTGGGTCCTTAAGGTATTTTTACATCACTCACTCACACTCACTGTGGTTCTTATGTGTCGTTTGTGCAACTAGTTTTTTTAAAATGTATTTTTCAATCAGCCAGTTCATCTATGCGAAGGTCATCTATCTTCAAGATCAGATATAACAATAGGTAAGCAGCAACACTTGGTGCACATTGTGCTACTGTATGATTTCCATAAAGTTACTGTTTATTATAATGAGAGCAGGTCCATCAGCCTGAGTACACTTAGTAGCAGTAGTACTATTGGTATTTTTTTTTTATTAATGGTTGAATAATTATTAATACAAGTTGTTAGTTAGTTAGTTAGTAGTGTAATGCTAGCATTAATCTGAGGTATTGCATCTGTTCTTAATTATTTTCATTTCAACCCACTTTGAAACTGACACTATTCAAGATACATCACACAGAAAATGTGATGAGCTCATAAAAGATGTTGTACAGTTTCATTTTCACCAAGCTGATAGAAAAAAGGTCGTTGCATCAGTGTGAACAATTCAGTTTTATGATAATATTCACCTCATTAAGTGCTCTTAAAAATTCAAGAACATATTCTAACGACACAGTCACTGCAGTAGCAGCAGTAGTATGAAGTACCTGTATTGTTAGTTTAACAGAGGTAGTAGTTGTAGTAGTAGTAAAATAATAGTAGTGAAGTTATACTGTTTGTGTTGAGCAGAGCCGTCTGGCACAAGTTCCAGCCCGGGTAAACCTTGGTTCATGCATTTAGACTACCTGTGTC
This sequence comes from Datnioides undecimradiatus, assembly GCA_008933995.1. Lineage (NCBI taxonomy): Eukaryota > Metazoa > Chordata > Actinopteri > Lobotiformes > Datnioididae > Datnioides > Datnioides undecimradiatus. The sequence goes on along the minus strand of WARS01000067.1, from coordinate 3,425,858 downwards.
TTATATCAATGATCACGTTGCAAAATTATGTTACATAAAGTGCTACCAAACGCACTCTGTCAAATTGCACATTTTTTATTTGTGGATAGGGTAAAGTCTACAGATAGGTCTGAATTCAAGCAACGCTGTGAGACTGGGTCACTCAACACTAAAATAACAGACTTCTTTCCGCTCTTATCATGTTCTGGCCTGTGCTTCCGCTGCTCGGCCTTGCATTTACATACAAGCAAGTTAAACTGTAATAGAGAGTAAACATCACCATTCACCAAAATGCAGCCTGAGGCCTGGACTTCAAAAAGCTTATCATTGGTAAGTTTTTGGATTTGTAAATTGATCCCCTTTGAGGGGAGATGGTGTTACCGCCTGTGTGTGTTATGGCACTTTGGAAAGTGACCCTCCCCCTACTCCCCCCTACCTCAAATATCTGCACAATGTCTGTCACTAGATGGCAGCCTACAATAGGAGACTGGGAGTTCTCTTTTCAAAGCTGGCTTTGGTTTATTACCCCATCCAAGTGCATTAAAAGCTATGAACAATACACACTAATGAACCCAGTTCACACTCCCTCAGCATGGACACAGCAAAGAGGCGGCAAGTGCAGAAGACAGAGAACGAAGAAGAGGAGAATAGAATCCTGAAAGAAGACAAAGAGATGACAGATGGGGAGAGAGGGTGAGGACAGGGGACAGTGGTGGTGCTCATCCAGACAGGGGAAGAGGTTCACTAAGGCTAAGACCCGGTCTGTGTGGACCATTCCACAGAGACGAGGACCAACGGGCTGAATGTATGTGAAATATGAATATGAAGCATCAGGTGCCTCTGTTCCTCAGAATTCATTCGCATTCTCTTCCGCATTCATTAATTCAGTTGGGGGGGGGGTTAAAATGGGTAAATCGCAAGTTAACTACTTTTCTCCAACAGAGGGCAGTGCTACAAAGAAAATACTGCACCGCAGTGGTCACAGCGACAGAGAGGGTGACATGAGAAGAAGTGCTGGGGTTTCCAAATGTCTTACATTTCCAAAGAGGAAATGTGTAAATGAATAAAAAGTAATAAATATAAATAAATATTAAATAGTTTTTCTGTGTTCTGCATACAATCTGTGGTCTGCTTGTGGGTGAATTCTCAGTTCTGATTGGCTGCCAGGTGTCGGTAATCAGTTCATTAGTATGTCAAGTCAAGTCTGTTTGTTCAGCATTCTTAATTAATGAAGAACTTCCCACGGTCTGCTAGTGATGTCAACTGAATGTGGTCATTTCAACATTAGAAATACATTATATGATAAAAAAAAAAAAAATCTCAATATCATATTTACAGCCTTTAAGTCTTCATCCCCTGAACAACATGGAGACTTTAACACACAAGGTGCGCACTGACAGGTATGACAGGTATGACAGATAAGCATAAAGCATATAATCACAGGAAGACAAGGAGATGAGGTTCACTGCTAATGATCCTGGATGAATAAGTTAGCATTGTTGTCATCGGAGTGAAAATGAATGTGTTTATTTGGGCTCATTCGATGAGAAAGAGAAGCATGGAGAGTGGTGAACTGAGGTACAGGAGATGTAGAAGCTACAGCCAGTACAACATTTGTACTCCCAGGGATTGCCCTTAACCAAGCCCCTCTCAACATCCATGCACACGAACACTCTGAGTGCTGCTTCCCCTGCTGTACGGTGACAATAATGACTGAGTCCCTGCAGGCAGGGTGAGAATGAGGGGTGAAGGTGCACAACCAGTAAGCTCCAAGTCATCCAACTCCAACCCAGCATATACTGCATGTGTTTCAGACAGACAGTGGCACCCAGGTCTGTCCTACCTGCAGTCGGCGCAGGGCCAAATGCCACCCGCTAATCACTGTCCCTCTCCCCCTCTCAGATCAGCGCTTAAAAATCGTGCTGATTGAGCTAAAAAGCCATCTAAACTTGGAAGCAGCGGTCAGATGATAAATACCTAGGAGTCAGTAAACCAAAGGTTCTAAGGAAAATCACTTATAAGGCAGAGTAAAGATGGTTCAACGCAGGAACAGCACACAGACACACATGCACAGTAGCACAGGAACGTGGCCGTTGCGTTGTGTTGATTTAAACCAGGAGCTGTTTGAAGAAAAAGCAAGATAATGAGTCTCACCAGACATTTTATATTTAATATGAATGCTTAAAAATGATCACAACACATTTTGTTATTCTTGAGTTATTCTTCACTCTCCCTGCAATTTGCATAGAACTTAGAACTATCAAATCAACACATAATCACAGTTTCAAAAGAATAGAGAATAAAATACATCATATCATCAGATTTCAGATTATTGATGCTGTAATGCAACAGCTGGTTGGTGCAGATCTTATTTACTTATTATTTACTTGAATCTGAATATGCAAAGTAATTAGAAGCCAATGTGAAGTCTGAGATGTAGTGGAGTAGAAGAATAAAGGATTGGAAAATGGGAATATTAAAGTACAAGTACTGCGAAGCTGTAAAGTACTTAACTAAATGTACACTACTCACAATAAGTTAGGGATGTTGTGAGAGACTCAGTGGATGTCATACATACAGTGTTTGTTTCACTCCAGATTTTTGGGATAGGGAGGCAATTGTATTGAGGTGATAGACAGAACTACTGGCAGAGTTCGTGACAGACCCAGGAGTGGAGCCCCACGAGTGACAGACTGCAACGATGACCAGTACCTAAGGACCTATGCACTCAGACATCGTTATGCAACTGCCACACAGCTGCAGGCCCGTTTACGAGATGTGAGGGGTACTAGGGTTTCCAGACAAACCATTCACAACCGACTCCACCGCTTTGGCTTGAATGCCAGACGACCGTTGCAGGTGACTCCACTGACACCAAGACACTGCCGTGAACGTTTGCAGTGGGCACAAGACCATGTGACCTGGACAATGCAGCAGTGGTCTACCATCCTGTTCACTGATGAGTGTCGGGTCACCTTGCACAGAAATGATGGTCGTCAGCGTTGCTGGAGAAGGCGAGGTGAGCGATACGCCGAGGTCAACATGGTCCCCAGGGTTCGCTTTGGTGGAGGAGGTGCAACAGTCTGGGCAGGCATCACCAGTCAGCGCAAAACAGATTTGGTTATTGTAGATGGCTCAGTCACTGCACGTTCTTACCTCAGAGACATCATAGAACCCATCATCATCCCCCAATTCCGCCAGCACACCCCCAACTTTCTGTTCATGGATGATAATGCTCCACCACATCGTGCCAGAATTGTCACAGCTCGACTTCAGGAAGTCGGAGTGCCACATATGGTATGGCCAGCAATGTCCCCTGACCTGAACCCCATAGAGCACGTCTGGGACCAGCTGAAGCAGAGACTGGATGATCGTACCCCACCCCCACGTGACCTGGCAGAACTGCGTGTAGCACTTGTGGAAGAGTGGAACGCATTGCCTCAGAACAACATCATGAGGCTAGTGAGGAGCATGAGACATCGCTGTCAAGCTGTCATTGCGGCAAATGGTGGAAACACCCGCTACTGACATTGTCAGTTTTTGTTATTTGGGGCTATCCTTGTTATTGTCTAAATTTTTGGGGTAATAAATATTAAACTAATGAAAATGGTGTTTCTTCTCATTCATTATTAGTAATATCAAAGGGAACTTTTACTTATTTCATTAAAATTCAGACTCATGTAAATAACAATATCCCTAACTTATTGTGAGTAGTGTACTTAGTTACATTCCACCACTGCTCGGTCAACTGCAGCTGTAGCATCTTGCTAATTGGCTGTGACCCTGAGTCCCATGAATACAGTCCACACACAAGTCCACATCATTTCCTGGAGTCACATACCCGACAAAAGGTACACAGGAAGTACAAGTGATAAACGACCGTGTGTGTGGTGTGTGTGTCTGTGTGGGCGTGGTGTGTAGGGGTTGGGGTCTTTAGAAGTACCTTCACTTTACAGCTCAACATCTGGAGCATTTCAGCCACATGATAACTCCCCTTTTCCCACAGAGACAGAAAGAGTTTTTCCAATGGAGTCCCAGGCTGAGCTGGTTTTAGCTTGTGCGTCTGAATTCCACATTAATATTAATAACCAAGCACAATGTATAAATGTTGCCTCTGCACTATTTTGGCTGTTAAAGCCTGATAAACAGCTGGTAGAGCGAACGTGTCCGTAGACGCATTTTACTTGCGGCCAAAAATTAAGAATCCACGCTCGTTATTTCACGCTTCTGTTTGACTGCGGGCAAACATTTAACAGCGCTCAGACAGCTGCCAGCTAATTTGCCTGGGTGGCCGGGACTGGGCTCGGTGTCGAGGACTGTTTACCATAACAGCTTCACCTGGACATCCAGACATACGAGGGCTCCACTGCATGGGGGACGTCGCAGTTTGAGTGGTGCAGGGTGCAGCAGGTGTCCTGTCGGACGGTCGGTGAAGACATTTGAATGCTCCCAGTAAGCACCTCATTTGCCTCTGGCCCATCCAGAAACCAGCCAGCTATTTGCAATATGAGTTTGTCCACGTTCGTTTTACTAATTGATGGATTTATTAGGCTGTCAGTCAGCAGGTCGGCGCGCGCTTATCTGAAAACAGGCAGTAAGAGTTTATCTTTAAGTCCAGATCCACAAATCTGTTGCCCAAGAGTCATTCAAACGCAGAGACTGGCCTATTTGAATTCATTTGAAATCTTTCAAATTGGATGTCTTCCACTGTCTCAGGATGGCACACACACACACACACACACACACACACACACACACACACACACTCAAACCCTCTGAAGCCATCTTTACTCTTTGTCCCCTGCTAATAAAACATCAAAACACCAGTGTGTTTGCGTGTGTGTGTGGTGGGAGGTGGGGAGGTATTTGACCTAGCATCTCCGCACCTATCTGTGTGTGTACTCAGACACCACAGTAAGGGCTGTTAATCACTTCCCTCTGTGGGCTCAGACATTGTTGATAACCTAATGGGAAAGAGGATGCAGGAGGTTGGGCTCTATCTTTAGTCTGCTTTACGGCCTTTAACCAGGTCGGCCTTGGTTTCGGCGAGCAGAAAGCTGTCATTCTGTCATTCTTTCAGGCTGTGACAAGGCCTGTTTTAGCCCCCGGCTGCAGCTGAATGGAGAGGACAGAAATACACGTCGAGAAGCTATGCTATGTGAACACCTGTCTGGCTCTGGGCAAGGCCACAGTGCAGCAGATACGCCATCAAAGTGCCAGGCAGCTACAGAGACTGGAAGAGAACTATGTTAGATCTTAGCTGAGCATCACAGAGTCCCACTGCAGGTATTTGCTGAAAGCTCATGGCTGCTTTTCTCTGTTATGAAATAACCGGTCAGTAATCATACACAGCACATCACAGGTTACTTTGGATCACACAATCTAAACTTTCATTGGATGAAACCTGACCATGCTAATTACTTTATATCTGATATAAGGTCTTATAACTCCCCAGTTTCCCCTACAGTAGCTTTAAAGGGGTTAGCTACAAATTAACTATTGCACTTCCATATAGTAAACAGAAGAAGAAGAAGAAGAAGAAGAAGAAGACGCGTCTCCAGCAGTGCCAGCAGCTCTGTGAGGCTGTGTTTAGTCACAGCGGGGCTCTGTGCAAATGCTAATGTCAACATGCCAACGTGCTCACAACAAGACTGATATTACAGTACACAGGCACACTGTTTACTGTGCTCACCGTCTGAGTTTAGTGTGTTAGCCTGTTAATATTTGCCAACTGGCACAAAATACAAAGTGCGGCAAAGGCCGGTGGGATTGTCATTCATTTTGTCAGTATAGATAAAAAGTCAGAGAATCGGCAAAGTTGCTACAATTCAGGCTGAGGAGGTCTGAAGCACTTTTCATCACAATCACCCAACAGCTGTTGAGATGTGAACCTAAGTGATCTACTGACCAACAGACAGGCGGGCAGGCAAACACACAGATAGTAGGACAGGCAGACAGACAGGAAGACATGGCCGGTCAAAGTGGAAGCACCAGAGACTGCGATATTCTGACAAGCTCAAAGAAAACGTTGGAGCCTATGTTTCCCACAATACACCCCGCGCCTCTAATGAATAATATAATATTTGTGTCAGACATATGAAGCGTGAAGTCATTTTCTGGAGATTGTACAGGTGCACAGGTGTCTTCAAACGTGGGTTGCTACATTCCAGGGGTGCGGGCGTCAGAGCCAAACCTGTGACATGTCTGTAAAAAAGACGTTAGGTCTGTGGAGCAGATCTGAAAGTGGAATTTGATTTGGTCCTTGAAGATGCAAACAGATTAATAAAGATTAAAGGTGACAATGAGCTGAAATCGATGTGTGTGCTGCATCAGCACCAGTCACATGCTCTGGGACGTTGACATTGTATGTTTGCACTGTGTGATGTAGAAACTTAGCTCGTTAGATTCTCATGTTCACTCCCAGTCTGTTACTTTATGTTATTTACAGTTCCCCCAGACTCAACCCCCCTGCATTAAACCATGAATACACTCAAGTAATGCAGTGTCACATGTACATCATTTTAATTGAAAAACGATAAAATGATAAAAGACATTTTCATCACAGTGATACAGAAAACAACACACGTTTACATTTACAGATTGTGATTTTATTGTCAACTTCCTTTAAGTTAGACTTAAGCCATGTGCACAGCACATACACAGTGATATTTCATTAGGTCCTGTATAAAACTACAGGAGTACTGATAAAAGTAGTTGATATAAAATTGTCATAAGACCACAGGACTCAGAATCATAGATCATAGCGTCATATCATCACTTCACAATAGAAAAGCCTTTCCCTGAATGCAGACGTCCAGGCAGCAGAGTTCAAAACAAATATATGCACAGTTTCAACCACAGGGATGTGTAAAAACGTCAAGTGTGAGCAAAGAAACATTTTCTTTGTCTGAGTAGAAAGTACTTCCAGGCTGAACAGCCCCTTCTCTGGACTATGAGGAGTAACGGGGACAGTGAACAGATCTCAGGGATGGAAATCTGAAAAGCTGGCAAAACAAAACTATTTGACTAGATATGATTTGGTCGATGACAAAATATAGGTTTTTGTAATTTTGGTGAATTGACCCACAAACACAGGACATGTGAGGAAATTTGAGGATTAAAGTGTAATAAAACCAGAGAGCGTGTCAGCGTCCAGTAGCCTTTCTGGAAGAGTCCACCCAGTCAGCAATAACAGTCGACCTTCACGTGGAGGGGAACCATTTTTACGGTTCCAGCAGTTAGTGTGCTACACCAGTCACAGGCTGCTGACTTTAAGAACTACACTGGCCTCAGTGAATAAGCAAATGAGCAGCCGGACTAGAGGGCTGGTCCTGGGTCAGTGACAGAGGGCAGAGTTATTCTACTGTAAACATGATGCCTGCCATGCAAAGCAGTGATACTGGAGAACACTGAGCGCAGCTGTGAGACCCCGACACACCAGTGTACCTGCATGCATCGCTGTAACAAGAGATGTTATGGGACGAGAAGACAGTGGCTCTCACACTTATTCTGACAATGTCTACGATGGCATGTGTCTCACAGTCTGAGCCTGCATAGCTGGGATCAGTCTGGACATCCATGCAGGTCCGAAGGAATCACAGCCCGAAGCCACTACAGTGACAGTTTGCATGATATTTGCTTGAGCTATTTGCGACTTAATGCCTAGCGTGTGCGCTCAGCGTGGCCAACCGCTGCGCCAATGCATCGCCACTTCTACTGAAGGCACTCTTGTTCAGTACGGAAAACAGCACAGTCCCAACAGGATGTTTGGCTGGGCACAATAAATGCAATCGCACGTGGAATGTTGAAACTGAGATCTCAAACCTCTTGGATAAAAGACTGAAGAAGAAAACAAAAGAATTAAAGCGAAGGAAAAAAAAACAGAACAGGTCGAATGTGGTCACCTTCTCCCACCAGTCCTTTCTGTTCGACTGGAGTTGCTGCTGATTGGTAGATTTATTCAATGATTGCATTAAAGCCAGCCAAACGAACGCAGCTCGCCTTCAGACATCAACTTCCACCCAGCTCTGTTGGTTTAAAACTGTCCACCCCCCCCCTCGAAAGGAATACCAGCACCTTCAGTTACTTAGAGGTTATATTTACAAAATATATAAAGAAAAATATAGGGTTACTGGCCCTAGCATATAGTACAGCCAAACAGCTGTCCGTAAATATTTCTCCCATGATTATCCTTTCTAAAAGTAAATCACAGGGTAAAGATAGCCGGAACGTGACAAGGCGCAACTAGGACAACATGGCCACCAGAGCTGGGCTGCAGTCAACTGCAGAGGCTCACAGAGAGGCAGAGAGGAGGCAAATACAAGGAAGAAAGACTAAATAAGAACACTGAACCGAATGAGTGCTGGGCAGCTACTGCTGTAGGGAGCTAAAGCACGGCCTGAGAAGGGTGTTGGTTTGGTTACAGAGAGGGTACACCAGAGGGAATTGGAAATTGGTCGTACCGGAAACGCACCAAAGTTTCCTCAACAAAATGTATTTGTGAGCTTGTTTTATCCTGAGTGTGTTGTTGTTCATCACTGCAAAAGGAAATGTCCGGAGGGGAAATGCACTTAGTAAATGACATTGATATATAGCCTGAGAAATTCCTTTAGATTAGGGGAAGATAGGGCTGTGACATAGCAGCAATTAAAACGAGCAGCTCATTAAAGGAATAGTTCCAAAATTTTCGAACTAGCCTTTATTCGCTCTCCTGCTGACGTCGCTCATGTCCTTGGGCTAATATGAAGCTAGCTTAAGTTAGCTTAGCTTAGCATCGTGACTGGGAACATGTGAAACCAGCTAGCCTGGCTCCGTCCACAGTTTAAAAAGAGGTCTCTGCTAACACTTCACTGAAAAGATGGAAAGAAGAAACAAGATAGCACAGGTTAAAGACGCTGATGGGACTTTGTTGCCTTTGGAGAGAGCCGAGCTAATCGTTTCCAGTCACAATGCTAAGCTAAGCTAACTGACTTCCGACTGTAGCTTTATATTTACTGTACAGACCTGAGTGTGATGATCTGATCATCTAACCCTCAGCGAGAAACAAGCTTTACTTTTACTGAAAGTGTTCAACAGGGCCGTGTGTCTTGCTGAGCAGCAGCTTGTCACTGTGGCTAACAGAGGAAATTACAGTGGCAACAGTTCAGGGTTTATTCGACTTGGGGTGCATTTTATCATATGAATTCAACTTTTCATTAGTAAGAGTAAGACTGTTATTTCTTCTATTAAAAGTTATAACAAGTGAAGCTTCAAGTGAAGGTAAAGATGAATGTGAGTGACATTTTCAAGAGGAAGCAGATTTGAGGAACATCCGTTCAGTTGGCACAAACTTCCCCAGCCCTGAGCGATGCTGTCTAACCATCCCTGCTGCCCTGCCTCACACCCAGCAGCCACGCTCATTCCTTCCAGTCCGGCAGCCATCGGACAATCAGAAATAACCTGACATAAAGAATAGTCCTATCCCACAGTCAAGGCTACGGTTTCTCCGCTGCATTTCAGCACTTTGACCTTGCCTTTAAACTCCCGAATTCTCCACTTATATAATGTCAAAGAAGATGCCTCTCTCTATCTGCAGTCTCACAGCTCTGACTGAGATTGACGGCGGAAAAGTTCAGAGTTCACCCCCCCGGCAGAGCTATAAACAGACTGGTGGAGGCTGTGGAGGGGGTTTTTCAGCTCCCCCTCCTCCTCGCCCCCTCCACCTCGCTCTCTCTCCCGCTCCCTCTCTCTCCCCGGCGGTAAGATGATACTGTTTCAATTAGGCTCCAGTGCCGCACAAAAGAGCCGGAGCATTGGGCAATCAGTGCCACTCGCTCGCGCCACGTTGCTTTTTTAGGCTAAGACTCAAAAAAGGTCCAGTTTTGTTGAAAAGAATCATAATAAACATAATAAAAACATCATAAAAGTCCTAAACGTCTCCTGTGCACTGCTGCGATTTTCCCACCAGTGCGAAGAAAACCAACCACCTGAAGACAGGATTTCACTCAGTAGCAGCAAATATCAGATAAATTAGAAAATGAAAATATAAATAAGGTGTTTAGCACGTCGGATCTGACCTACACACGGTGAAAAGACAACGCTTCCTAAAAAAATACAAAACTTGTTAAACATAAATAAAAAAAAAAAATAATATGTACATAGCAAAAGATCAAATTGATACACTTGCATAAAGCTCAGAGTGAAAGTGCATCATGGTCTGGAGCCCCCCCCCTTCCTCCATATTGAGGTGAAGTCTATTTATGAGGCCACTAGATTCTTGGCAAGAAATGTGTCACCGTCATGGCGGGTGACACTCGGTTTCCTCTTTTTGTTTTGCCGTTCTTACTCAAGCCGATGTACATCCTCGGGTAGGCCACCGACTCGTAGGCGTTGTAGTTGTTGGCGAGGAGCTTCTCCCTGAACTTGCACTCGTTGCTGTAGTGTAACTGGAAAGAGAAAAGATGGAGATAGAGGGATTATTCTGAAAATGCTGATTGTCTGAAGGCAGAGACAAAACAAAGGGGAGGGGGGGGAGGTGCATTCGAGTCAGCATTGTTCGTTGTGATTACTATCAAACAATTGCTTTATTTCTGACTGCAGGACTATTGTACGGCTGCTGTTTCAGTCAGAGAATGAAACAAAAAGTGAGATTGTGAAATGATGAATGATGTGAGTGAGGCAGGACTCAGGACACCATGCTCTGATGTGCTATTTTCTCTCGGCGAGCGGAATAATAGCGTGCGAGCTGGGAATTATAAGGAGCTGTCTGATAGAATTCAGACATAACTCATCTCCTGAGCTGCTGCTATGTTTTCTTTGTTGAGATGATGTCCACACGTGGTGCTCAGTGTCTCAGGATTCAACAATTCATCCTTAGGTTTGTGTTTAAAGTCAAAGCTTCCAAATTCTTTAACTTGCACTTCTTCAAACTGGTGAATGAATGCCACTGAAACTTAAGAAATCCTTTACTTAGCCAGCTTAAGTTAAGCTTAAGTTGTGTGTAAATCAGACGCTAGAGATCATCTGTGGCACCGTAAGCTCAGCTGCAGGTCCCTCTGTTAATGCAGCACTGACTGTGTAACATCAGAGTCAGCAGCACTGAGGAAAGATTCAACTATGTCTTGACCGAAATGTGTGATCATGCATTGACGTGTAGTTATTTAGTCTGATGTTGTTTTGCATATGTTATATAATTTATAATATATTGTTATTGTTGTAATTTTAATTTCATACCCTCCCTGTTTACTTCAGTATTAAACTGAATTTTTACTCTTTAACCTCAACAGGTTACATCAGATGTAAAAATGCCCATTGCTACGATCGTCACGGCAACGCGGTTACACAGCTGTCAGCGAAAATATTAAGCAGCAACCAGATATTCATTTTAATTTCCTTTCTTGCCTACTGAGTACACAGTAGTAAGCTCTGACGCAACAACCAGTTTAACGACATACGGAACAATCTGCCCCAGGGGTTGGAGGAACTCAGGTGAAGACTTTAAATCTTTGTCCAGTGTTCAAGGATCATTTTTTGCAGCTGTTCTTTGAGTGTTGAAGTGTGACTCATTACATTAATAGAATTCACTTGCGACGGAGCTGCAGCTGCCACTGAAGACACTAGGTTGCGTCCTCTGTAATGAATCATCTGTACCAGATTTGATATAGTGAATCTAGAGTATTAAGACAAATCAGTCATTAAAGAGTGTACCAGTTAATGTACCAGAGACTGATATCTGGTTAAATGCAATGCTAAAACACACTTTATTTGTGGTGTCTGGTCTAAATTCTCTGTGGCCTGATGGACTCCAGACCTCAGGACATCTAAAACAAATCTTGACCCTCCTCATGAACACGCACTACAAAGGGCTGGACATCATACTTACAAAAGGATACTTAATCAAGCCAGTGTGTGTGTGTGTGTGTGTGTGCAGTGAGCACGAGACAGTGACAGTGACAGCGTCAGTCACAGCGTTCAATACACTCACAGATCCGTACAGCTTTCCTCGCCGGCTCATGGCCACGAAGAGTCCACTGCGGACGCCCAGCAGAGTCACCACGCCTCTCTCCACCGGAGAGATCTGCAGAAGACCTTCAGGAAAAACACACACACACACACACAAACTGAAACACGCTGACTGATGGAGAGATCCAACCCTGCCTCACCGCATGGAGACACTGGCATTACTGCATGTGTCCCGGGGGGATGAGCTGATTCAGGAGCTCGTTTTCCAGGTGATGCAGGGACACACAGGTAGATTCATTTTCATTGTCCTGGGCCTTCATGGGGTTTGGCAAGGTGTGGCAGCGTGTAAGCCAGCTCTCATTCTAGATTCACACCTTAAACAAATACGCGCGTGTAGATTTGTAGACTGTGTGGACTCAAACGGACGTGAAAGCCAGTGAAATTCTGGTAAACATCTGATGCCTAAGCAGTCTGCGTGGACCCAGTTTAAGTCCCTAACATATAGTTTCGTGTGTGGTATGATCTGAAGATAGGTGGGTTTCAGAGGACACAAAAGACCAATATTTCCTCTGAGGTTTGGTGAAACAACTGACCTAATACCAATCTCGTAACAGTCATCAGCCCCTACTGCAGGATGCTGGAGGTCCGTGGAGGTAAATGTTAAATGCAGAGGTATTTGAAGGTTTACTGAACCCCCGCTGAGGCAGATTCTCACTTGGCCTCGACAAGCTGCTGGGTTGCAGCACGCTGTGTGTGTCCTTTGTTCCTGCCATCGTTCGAAAACGCTTTACTGTGTCTTGGATTCCACTCAGAGATTTTCTGAAATGTATCTCCCTGAATTTTTATGCCTTGTCTTTAAATAGTACAGAAGCAAAAACAACACGCTTTAAGTTCCTCAAGGCAGCCTGTCAGCTCCACAGCCCGGTTTGGTCCCTTTAATTGGACCCCAGTACCAAGGATTACATTTGACGCGTTAGGTAAATAAATGTTTGTTACTCTTCACGTCTGCAAATGTGAGACGGTGTATGACTTTGTCTGGGGTTAATCTGTCTTAACAGATGGGTCCATGCAGCGTGTCCTAACTTTAGGTGCTGGCTCGCCGCTGGCCTGGATCAGGGCGAGCTCTGGTTACACACAGAGCGGAAAGCACCAAGCGCATACATGCTCAGCGGCACTGCGGAAGGACTCCAGATGTTGGCACCGACACGGAGTGGATCAATATCTGGTTAAGGTGTTCGTTGACTGACAGGTGAGCAGTATCTCGGCCGGTGCCGTCGATTGCTGTTGGGATCAGGTGCCAGCAGGTCAGCTCAGCCACTGACTGAAAACATGCTCACATGCTTTTGATCCCTTTCTTCTCAAATATAGTATTCAAACACAGTTTCCTAACTTTAATAGTTTAAATCTTAACTTTTTTTATTAATAGTGTTTGAACCAACTGTGAGAAACTGTGATTTCCATTAATAAAGGTGGTTAATCAATAATCGGCTGTTTATATCTAATTAATAAATAACTGACGCGGCTTACTGTGACGATTTTCGTTGTGTACTCCTGTTATTCTACCGTCCGGTAACACCTGGATATGAAAGCCGATCCCCACGTTGCAATAGAGCCGCCGCAGCCTTTTTATACCCAGGAGGTAGTCGCTGTCCCGGCTGATCTCCTCCCGCTTCTCCCCCGGGATCCGCGCCAGGGACCGGGAGTAGAGGGCCTCCAAGCGCTCCGCCGTCCCGTTCAGGCCGGGGACGCATCCCGCCAGTCCGGTCACCAGGACCAAGACCAGGACGGTCCGCAGGGCCGCCAGAGAGCCCATCCCGGGTCTGGCTCTGAAAGCAGCCTCCCGGCGTTTGCCTTTCCAATGGAGCGAGAATAAAAAGAAGCAGCAGCGGCGCGGCAGAGAGGAGCGTGTGGAAGTTGCGCTCATTCCCAGACCACAGGCGCACTGGCTTCAGCGCCGGAGCGACATTGATCTGCATGGACGCTGTGCAGCCATGCCTCTATATTTATACCTGCAGACACATTACATCACAGCTCCACACTTAGAAGAAATCTACAAAGTACATTTTCACATTCAGGCGCACCAAACAGAGCCGGGGGCTTTATTGAAATGGAATAATAGCTGTCTTATCTGAGAGCAAAGTCAGGAGTTTGTAGAAAATAAGTGAATAAAGGCGCTATAATAATAATAATTAAAAAAAACTTCTTTGTGTGAGGCTTTCATTATCAGCAGCAGAATATCATAATTTATGTATGGGAGGATGTAAAATAGGAAACGGTCAAGTTAACAGACCGTGGTGTCGAGACAGGAGACAGTTCTATAAATGAACAATAACAGGAAAAAACACAGGTCCAATTCAACCAAATGAAAAAAGCTCTAACTTAAGACGGGTAGAAGGGAAATCATGTCCCGGGCCCTTATAGAAAACAATGGTAAGACTAAATACAGAGTTTGCAGCGTGATAAGTAGGCTGTCATTGTTGCTCAGGACTTCAGCTGTGACGTTACAACCGAAACACTCGTCAAGTTTGTCAACCGTCATGCGTTTCATAGGATCCGTTTTTATGATAAATAAAGCAGTGGAAATATATTTAAGTGAAGGAAATGCTTCCTGAAACGTTTACCTGTGTCTAAGTAAGGCTTATTTACCCGGGTCACGTTGTGTCATGTTTATTTGATTTGTCTCAAGCAGCCCCAAGTTTGTTATATCATTTGTTCTTTATGATTTTATTTCTGCTTCCATTATTAAAAGTGCCTTTAATCTTCCGTAGCCCTCAAATCAAAATGGAGAGTATCCAAATGACGCAGTGTCTTTGTGTTGAAAAAGGGAAAACTTGTTTCTCTAAAACAATTGACTTTTGTTGAAATGATTTGCTGTTTGAATTATGATAACCAACTGGTGTCATGGCAGCTTGTCTTTGATATGTCATCCTTGACAGTCTTCCAGATGCACCGGTGCATTGCTTTGGATGCCAAACCAAATAGCGTACCATCCCTTTATTTCAGCATTTCATCACTACTATTATCCCTGCTAAATCTATGTCGAGCACTAACACTGACCCTCTCTGCTGAGAGTCCCATTATTTATCTCTGTGTTCCACTGCTGAAGGTCTTCCCCCTCCATCAGCCCAGAGACACTGTGCTTTGATCTCTGGGGTGGCTTGGTCTTGCTCCTCATTGACCACGCATGAAACGTTTTCTCACGTTCACATTTGACTGATCCTCAATGTACAACAACAACATTGTTTCTTTGTGTGCTGAAAAATGGCTCCGTGAATGCAACCAGATCTGAGACAACCCTGTGGTGTCGAGGCCCCTAGTCGGTGACTACCAAGCCCCCTAAAATGGCTGACATACCCGCACCACAACAGGAGCCAGTCTGGTGGACCAAAAGAATAACCAGTGGTCCATCAGACCTCCAGGATGGCCAACAGGACCTCCAGGAGAAGTGGACCTCCAGAACAAGTGCTGAACTGCTGGACCTCCAGGACAAGTGATGGTCTGCTGGACCCGCAGAACAAATGACTGTTTGCTGGTCCTCCAAAACAAGTGATAGACTGCTGGACCTCCAGAACAAGTGATGGACCACTTGACCACCATAACAAGTGATGGACTGCTGGATTTCCAGACCAAGTGATGGATTGCTGGATCTCCAGAACCTCATGGCTTGATGGACTGTTAGCCTGCAGGACAACTTATGGACTTCTATGCTCCACTGTGGCTATACGGTTACAGTATTATCACACCCAGGAATAAGGATTGCTCGCTAGGACAACTGAGCTACCCTGAATCTCTAAAGCTGAGGACCACGGAATATCCAGTGTAGCTGCTGGACCCCTGGACATATAGGAGCCAGGTGGACTGGTTGACTATAGGCTCCCCAGGATGACTGATGAACCACTGGGCCTCCTGAAGAGCCTGAGCTGGTTGGTTCAGACTGTTCCTGGAAATGAAGACCTGGTCCTGTGTTGTTGTCTAAGCACTTACTAACATTTTCCAATAAAGTTATGTTGAGATGTTTCTCTCCTGTCACACAGAGATTTGTAAGTTACGTGGGGCTTTATTTTTTGTTTATGTTGAACTGAAGTCATTGTGGTTTTAGGTTGCATGTACGCAATGAATTATGCTGAGGGAAAGAGGTTTTACATTTCACTGGGTGACAGCTGCAATTCAGAGCTTAAAATGTCTCAACATTCAACACAAGCATTCGTTCGCTCACTCTTTTATTCATCAGTTTCAAACCTATGCACTGCATCTCCACTTGAATACAGGACAATGACAACAACCTATTCAAATTACTTTGCATCAGAAAGCATTATCACTTGATTAGACAGTACCTATGGGAAAGTGTGCCTGTTTTGGTCCAACAGCACCCTCTATATATAACTCTAATATAATAATATTAATAATATATAACTATATACATCTTTAAAAGACAAAAACCTCACAAAAAAGTTCATAGAAATACGATGTGTCCACGAAAACTGAGTTCAGTCACTGAATCCATTCTTTCCTACCTTTTGTATTGCTTATAGTGTATCTTGTGCATTAATGTGTTGGCATATCAACCTGAATCCATGTCACACACGTCTGTAAAGCGTCTGTACAGTGGAAAGGTGTCGTACCTGTGAGTAAACGTGCAGATCCAGTGTTGTGTTCTCTGTATCCAAACAGAGGAGGAGCGATGTTTCCTCTGATATTGTTGGCACAGTCCACTTCGACGCTCGCCAAAGAGACAGCTGTCACTGAACTGCTGCCAGACTGGATTCATCTTGATGAGTCAAAACTGAAAAGTGCTTCTGCTGAGCTTTATGGTTTATTAAGCAGGCTTAGAGGGTATATTTTTTATTAGAAAATCATTAAAAAGGCACATTTTTATAAATATTCTGATCATTGGGGTAAGTGTGGCAACACTGGTGACAACTCCAAGTCAAATCTTTTTGTAACAGTGTTCAGCTGTGGCTCAAATTTTTGGTTATAGTGGCATAAATCATCTCTCTGTTCTGCAGAAGACACCCAGTACTGTGTGTATGCACGTATGCCTTTGCAAATCTTTTTATTCAACATTTTGATGTGGGTTGAACCATCGTTACTCATGAGGAATATTATCTTATTGTGCTTTTGCTACATGACCTAAGCTCAGCGTGTGCTGCCTGCAGAGGGCATTGAGCAACTCTGTCAAACTGACACCGTTGAGATTTAATTCAATCACACAAGGCAATGTGACCGGAGCTGTCTGCAGGAGAGACAGCTGTCTGCCTGTAGGGGTCACTGTTGACAAGAGAACACCCCTGTGCTGCAGTCACCTGCTGTGAGCTCAGGGACCATGTGTCACTCATCATGCTGCCGGTCAACAGAATGCTTTTGGGAAATTTGTGAACATTTGTAATGTTACAGTCCACCACTGGATTGTCTGTGCACTGTAAAATCATTTAATAAGGCTTGCATTGTCTGTTTTCATATGTATCACTTTACACATTCTACTCTTTCTCATTACATGCTCTTCCTATATTATATTCTCTTCCTCTTGTTCACTTTTTCACCTGCAAATGTAAAAAAAGGTTATTTTTGTTCACGTGTAATTGTAAAAATCTTTATTTTAAACCATCCTCAGCTCTGTGTCTTTGAATGAAAACGCATCTGATTCAACATAATTCTCTCTGGGAGCCAATCATCTGTTTTATACATCTGTTTTTATTGTTGTAATTATGCATTTAAACATGTTGGCAGTCTGTCAATAAATGACCAATATGCTGCTCAACAGATTCTGGTCGTGATCCTCTGTAGCCTGAAGTCACACAGACCAGTTGGCCCAAATGATTTTTCATAACCTGGCAGTCCACAGTGTGTAGTTATTTATCTAATAAAGCCACTAGGCACAAGCTTCTAATAATGAATTA
This sequence comes from Datnioides undecimradiatus, assembly GCA_008933995.1. NCBI lineage: Eukaryota > Metazoa > Chordata > Actinopteri > Lobotiformes > Datnioididae > Datnioides > Datnioides undecimradiatus. The sequence continues at coordinate 3,408,042 of WARS01000067.1, read as the reverse complement.
TTGGAGAGACTGAAATAACTTGCTGCCTGGGTTTTCGGAGGAATAGCCACTAACTGCCAGCTCACTCAGCTGTGATGAGGGGGGAGCCTCAGTGTTTCCCTCTCTGAATGACAGACTTCGTCAAAGTGCTCTCTGAGGAATCCTTATCCCTGCATCCCATCGGCACAGCGGATACTGCAGGTGAATGTCGTTTTTATTGCCTGCCTGATAAATCTTAGTAGGGCAAATCCTTCAACGGGATGTCGCGGACAGAAAGGGATGTAGGAAGAGATTCAGGAAATAAATGCTGCTAAATGATCAGACGGGCAGGGAGAGGGGCCACAAAAGGCCCTAACCTCTCTGAGGTCCTGCATTCCTGTTGAGTAATATTAGAGTTTGGCATTCATAACAAGCCATAGCGAGGTGTTACACTTTGTATGACACAGTTTCTGCTTTCAGGAGGACCTGCCTTGTTTATTGACTCTGTGGCTTTTGGTCGGCGTTTCAAAAAAAAGCCCAAAAGTCTCAGGCGGCATCGTTTCCCAGGCCCCCCTTGGGAGGAGCTATTGTCCAGGCCAGGAAGCCTCCCCAGCCCGCAGGTATAGAATGACAAGGCTTTATATGCAGCTACCTATAGATGGGAGTGAAGCAAGGCTAAACCTGAACATCCAAATGAGTCCGAATGCTGCTTGTGATGAATTTTGCATTGACGGCCGTCTTTGTAGTTCCTGCCCGGCCCTGTTGCAGCAACAGGTGTGGCACTTTAACAAATGAGCTGCAGCAGAGAGAGGGATAATGTCACATGTAAGAGATGGAGGGAGAGAGGAAGAGACGGCAGGGGTACAACTCTAAATGCACCCCCCACCCCCCGGACGTTGATATAGACCTAGCTAACCTGGTGTAAGAAGCACACCTGTCTGCTGGAGATCTACACAGGAGAAACACGGCACTGCGGGGTGTTCTCCGTGTAATCCTCAATGCACTTTCAATTTAATCCCACTCATTATTGGATTATATGCCTTTTAGTTCTGAGAGGGACTGAGAAATAATGATCAAATCCTATTAAATAATCCTTAGGTTCGACCGTACAGTGGAGTGACAGTATCACAGCTGATTTAAACAGAACAATTCAACGTAAATCTGCTCTCAGCATCTGAAGCACACAGCTTCAGACGCACAAGCTGCATATGATTAAGGCAACGTGGAGAAGCATACCGAAGTCTGAGTCCCTGCTGTTTTACACTTTTTGTTAAAAACAAAATGTCCTATTGTGTGTTTCAGGCGCCGCTGCCTTCAAAGAGCTGCGGCCCGACACAACAGAAGAAAGAAAAACTGAAACTGAGACTTCATCAACGCAAATCTGTTTTCCACACTGGAAAAAATACGATTTTCAAAATATGATCTTCATTTAAAAGAGGCCAAAAAGATTTTCTAATTTTAGAAATGACTTCACCTAGAGAGAGCAACGTTTTTCGAATGCGCGTAGTCTTTACAAAGAGGAAGCAACAGATGACAGAGAGGTTGGAAGAAATGAGCCGGTTGTTTCCTCGAATCAGTACCATTGTGTTTTATGTTGGAAACAGGTGGTGAGTGAAAACAAACAGCAACAGTGGCAAAATGCAGAAATAGTCTTATCAATAACTTACAACACAGGCACCAAATAAATATTCATATCATTAGTACAATATACAAAGTACATCTTTCAGTTTACAGTAGACTATCACATTGTAAGAATGTCACAAAAATATAAAGAGGATCCCGTCTCACGCTGAGTTTCCCTTTGCTTCTTAGTGTAAATCTGATAAAAGTGCTTGGCTGTGTAGAGTCCCTCTCTTCAGTATCTGTAACGTCTGTCAGCACTTCAGCATAGCAACATATTATATTGTGGTTGTCGTTTCAGCTGTAAAGCCACTGTACATGCATAGTGCATATTGTATTTACAACAATAGACTTAGGTTCTTTGCTCCGTGTGAAGTCGCGGGTGAAATGATTTCTGCGTTAAAATAAAAAAAAACTTTTTACAAAGTGAGATGGAACTTTTCAGCTAGCAATACATTTGTTTAAAAAAAGGTAGCTTTCTGAAGAAGTCAGATGTCAGTAAATATAAGATTATACAGCTGTGTATGTGTGCGTGTGTGTGTGTTAAAGTCTCCTCGTGCCCCAACATTTGAGGAGGCCCTCTGTCCTTCCTTCTTCTTCTATGGATTTTTTTCTGTGCATCAGTAACAAAGACCAGGTCCAGAAGGCAGAATCCAAACAGTTCCTCCAGGTCATCCATCGCAATAAAGCTACAGTATGTGCCGAGATCAGGGGTCCATGTTTGGACGTAGGGCCACAGGTTTGAGTCCCCCACTCTAAAAGTCTGCTCACTCATCTGGCCGTCGGCCCCGGCCCCGGCCTTTCCTCACACGATGTCGCCGTCTCCTGCGATCACCGTGGCTGCCGTGGTGGTGGTGGTGAGCGCTCTGACTGTCTCTGAGCCGCCTCACCATCTCATGGTCCTTGTTGCCCAGCACCCGGGGCAGGAAAAGTGAGGCTTTGTCCGTGCTCCGGGTTTTAAAGCCTCGCCGTGGTCGGCCTTTGCCATTGATGGAAACGTACCACTGGCGCTTAGCACTTGCTCGCCGCTTGCTGCTTCCGGCCCCTGGTGGCAGTGTCTGCTCCGTGGAATGGTGGCGGGACGCGTAGGTGTTGTACCCCAACTCGTGGATCCGCTCCACAAACTCACACTCTCTGTTGAACACTTCCTGGGGGGATGAGAGGGAAGGAAACAGTGAGGCACATTTGTCATGCAGCTTGTCGTATGTTTTTAATTCACAGACGCTGTGAGTGTTTCCTTGCTGCTCAGCCCTGTATGGGCTCCCACAACACACCGCTGTGACTATCAGACACCAGATCAGCCCACTAACAAATCTATTTCCATCAGATATAGACAAAACATTACAGCAGGTAGACAGTGCAGCTCGAAACCAAGTGATTGTGCCTTGTCATATCTGAGGTCTTTAACCTGCCGCCCCTGGTGTCAAACAGGAGCTGCGTGTGTTGCAGAGAAGGTGACACATGAGATGATGAGATGACATCTGTACCCACCGAGGCATACAGCCGGCCTTTATCGTTCATGGCCAGATATCTGCCAGAGAAAAGCCCCTTTATGGCCACAACACCCACATCCACGGCTGTGATTTCCATGATGCCTGCAGAAACACAACACAGTCATGTGACATAACATTTAATGCACCGCAGTAAGGGATGTTTAATATAAGATTTATTGAAGTTGAAATTCTTGAAAAGCTCGTTCTCTCTTTCTGTTTGCATGTTGACCCTGATAAATCTTGGAAGGTGGTTAAAAATGGCAAAGCAAATTAGAATAAACAAATCTTTAAAATAAATGAATTCATTTCCTGTTTGTATTTGTCACCTCGCACCGTCCCGCACTGCAGCGTGTATATTGGCCTTTTTAATCACTGCTTGATTAGTCAATGGCCCATTCAGCGCCGCAGAAAGCCTCTAATGGCCGCTGATTAGATAAATACATCCGTTAGGACAGCGCCTTTGTCCCGCCTGGATGTTAATACTTTGGCTGATGCTTCTAATAGAGATTAACCTGCATGTCGGCAGCTTTGCAATGACATGATTTCACACACACACACACACACACACACACACACACTCGCACGCACACACACTCGCATGCACACACACCAGTCAGTAGTAGGATACCACGAGTATCTGACAGTGAAACTCAGATCGATGCTGATAGATTAATCAAATTAGAATAACAGACACTAATTAATAATCTACAGGGTGAATATTGTACATTTAAATAAAGTGTGAGGTATAACGTGTGCACAGGAAACATGTAGGCCTGCTAAAGTGCAACTTAATATGTTTCATTTCATTCAGACAATCTGCATAAACAACCAACAGCTCTCATTAAACAACCTGACTCCACGTTTTCTGCTCAGCAGGACACTGAGCCGTTAAAGAACGAGCGCAACGCCGCACGCTCACTCTCATTAGCTGTTTTCATCATGGTTTTTAATATTCCTCTGATAGTTTCGCAGGTCTGAGTGCAGTTTGCTGCTAAAAAAAACAAGTGAATACTCACTAAACGGGTTGTTTTCCTCCAGTGATCCATCTATTTTCCCATTAGAGTGGATTTGTAAATGATATTTCGTAGCGCAGTAGAGCTTTCTGCGTCTCGGCGCTCCTCCGAGGTGTTCATACACTCCTCCGCGGCCCCCGGCGTCCCTCCGCTGCCGGGGGTCGCAAGCTTGTCCCGGGGCGCAGCTGACCCGGGGACTAACGGGATCCAACAGGCTCAGCAACACCAGCAGAGGTATCATCAGCATTGTGGCATGGCCGTAGAGAGACGACTATGGGGAAAAATCGGAGAACTCCTGCTAGGCTCTCGGGGTCCCATTAAAGTGTCGGGGCCCAAACGCTCCAGAGCTCCAGCTTTGCGCACATCCGAGCCCGAGAGACGACGCTGACAGCACAGCCGTCCCGGGGTGGGATCCGCTCCTTGGCTCTGCTGCTGCTGCTGCTGCTGGAAATCCCTCCTGTGGGTCTGACTGGGAGCCTCTGCTCAGACTGAGCGCAGATAGCCTATAAAAGAAGCTTGTGGTGACAATAGGCTGAACTCGACCAATTGATACAAAGGAAAGGGGGAGGCAAAAGGTATCAGCCCTGTGTGAAGTGAGAGACTGCGGCGTGGATAAAATTACACAGTGGCTGAGCGCGGAACAGCTCTCTCCTCTGAACTCCTCTTCTGTAATATCCTGAAAGAGCAATTAGACATCCCAGATTATACAAACGTCTGAGCCAGGCCAGGGCTGCAACAGGTGAGGAACAAAACTGTTGCTGGATCTCCTGATCAGTCACAAACCTACCTTTATAAAAACACAACTCACTACAACTTTTATTGCAGAATTGAGAGTTTTCAGGCAGAACAACCCAGAGCCTTTCTCTAGGATTTAATTTGGCCACTTTGACTCTTTATTTACCAAATTTCTGCTATTTCAAGAAACATTCTGAAGTAAAGAAAATGTTCAGTACTTTGACTTTTTGGGTGGTCCATGTCAACCTTAAGTATAAATACATTCATCCCAATTTAACAGGTGCTTGCCAATAGTACACAGTAAACCCATCATGACAGGCTGAGGTCAATATCATGTTCCTGTAATTTGTAATTTGCCTTGAATCAGAGCTCCTTGTTGGCAGCACGGCCCTGCACACGACGCAGAGATCCACAGAGCTCTGTCAGAGGTGGTGACGGGCCACCACTGCAGATTAACTTCAGAGTCAAAACCAACTTCTCGGCAGTTAGAGGTTCACAGCCTTCTTTGTTCTCAAGTATTCATACACTCCTTCCTCCACCTGACCTGTAAGCATGGCCTGCTAATGCTAAGGGTCGTACTTAATCTACTGAAGTTAGATTTAGAAAAGAAGACAGATGAATGGTCTGTCACAGGGCTCTCTCCATGTGCTCCTCACGCCACTCTCCTGCGCGTTATTCTTTATCCTTCATCCGAGCAATGGATTGTCCCAGACTTTTCCCATCCTAATACCCGGCGAGGCAGCAGCCGGTGGGCGGAAGAGCAGCAGGCTAAATGACTACTGCCTAAATTGCTTCCATCTTGGTCGCATTATGGTTTGCATTCTGGTAATTAGCACCATCATCTACAAATCTCTCTGCCCTTTGGCGCTGCTCCACTGCTGCTATGAAGGCCTGCACTGAGAATCCCCCAGAGAGTCGACGGTTAATTTGTCTTCCCCTCCCATACATCACCCAGCTAGCTGCCTCTGTCACTTTATTTACCCCGATGATCAGAAAAAGGCAGCTCTTTTAATTACAAATGTGTGCACATTATGCGTCCGAGACCCCTCGCAAGTCAGACAACACACCAAAACATCAGCCGGACCGGGTGTATCAGAGGTTGTTCTGGTGGCCATTTCTAAGTGAGACGCTCTTGATGTGGTTAAATGCTGGAAGAGGGTGGAACCTCAGATGTGGTGTGCTGTTTCTCTCAGAAACTATTTTAATTACGCTCCCCTCCACGCCGCCCACAAAGCATCCTAGCAAACGCTCTCAATTTGTGATGCACATGCACACACACACACACACACACACATCTTCCTCTTCATGTTAGGACAAGTGTGTTGTTTTTAATTTGAAAGTTAAAATGTCAGTGAAGAAATAGTGCTAAATCAAACTTTTAGACCTTATTCCAAGTTTGCATCCAGATGTATCTGAGCAGGATTGCAGGCGAGGGTTAGCCCCATTTGTGACCTCAGCACTCTGTTCACACACAACGACACAAACGTTAGCAGAGAAGTCCGCAGCTCTCACAGATGTCTTCTTCATGCTGGGCATGAGTAAAATGTTTGCCTGAGCTGAGACCAGTGTTTAAATTCACAGACTTTGCTGCTCCGCTTGCGTTCTTCCCTGATTGTACGTAGTTAGCTGTACGGATCGCAGCCGTGGCTGAAACAGTTTATGAAGGAAGGTTTGGATTTGAGAGTTGGTTTGTGCATGGGAAAAAATGTTACAACTCAAGGCAAGAAGAAGATATTTGTGAGGTCATGGAAATACTTTTGAAGATTTTCCCTGCAAGGTTTGCATACGGAACACTATGTAACTAAATTATGTGGCACTTACTTTAGAGACCCTTGTGGATCTAAAACGTTGGGCTGAATCTGATGCACACCTGTGGAGAACGTACCCAAAGACAGAAGAATTAGACAGAATTAAAACCAATTCAATTCAGAATGCAATTTGCAAGAACAGACCCTCAGAGATAGAGGACAGCAACAACACAGTCAGCAGCATGATGCGTATAGCACCAAATCAAAACAGAGCTTATCTCTGGGCACTTTTCAGATAGAGCAGGTCTGCAACCCTTTATATTAATTACACCCAACAGTTCCACCATGAACAAGATGACAGCAGCAAGGAAAAACCTCTATTACTACTAATAGTACTTATTATAAGAATAACAATAAGTTGTAGCAGTGGGTGTTGAGCAGGATCAAGGGGGCAGTGTGTAGTCTGCTGTCAGACTCTACAGCTCCAGAATACCTGTTGGAAGAGACAGGAAGAGAGAGAAGAGCGTAATGGCGTAACTCAAGGATGGTTTAGGTCTCGGCTAAGCCCCATTGAGCCAGGCCTAACTTTAAGCTTTACCAAAGAGGATGGTTTTAAGACAACTCTTAAACATGGAGAGGGTGTTCGCCCCTGAACCCAGACTGAGAGCAGGTTCCCCAGGAGAGGAACATCCCATTCTACAGAAATATAGTTAAATAACACGATAAAGGAAACATAATAGTAAATTCATGGCAGTTACCCTTCCTTAACCAGTTAAAGTGGTTCCAGGGTGGGTCATAAATAAGTGGACCCTTGAAGACCTCTAATGCACAAAATGAATGTGGGGAAACTACAACCACAGCTAAAAAGAACATTTGTGTTCAAGCAGTAGAGTGAGAGAACAGGGTTGTAGCAGCTGTTTGATTCCTCGGCATGGGTACAGACTTCAGAACCCTGTCTGAGCTGTTTGGCAGAGGCAAATCAACTGTGTTTGGGAGCTTTGTCCTGCTATCTGCACAATACAAAGTTGACTAATTGGTCCTTCAATGTGGCCAGGGAACCATTCGAGTTCACATTACACTGCACACTTGCATTCCTGACCGCCTCTAAATGTGGCTGGAGTGATCAGATCCCAGTGTGGCCTCGGTGCATTTTGGATGTATTCACACCTGTGTTTAGAAGAAATTAGACAATGAGCCATGCTTTTACTCCAAGAGAAAAGCTCGGCCATTTCTCATTTATTTACCCAACTGAAATATTTCCATTCCTTTTGCCGTCACCCACTTGACAAATGAATCCAAACCTGGCCACATGAAGTGCTTCCACACAAAACCCAAAAGCATACATTTTAACTTTCCCTTTTTCTCTCCTCCAGCCATGAATGAAAGCAAGAATTTCAGGGCTCCTTTTTTAATTGACCTCCCCAAAATTCTCCCCCCACCACCACCTCAAAAACCCTCTTGGCACAAAAGGGTTTCTTTTCTGCAATAATACAAAGGTTATTAGCCAGGTCCTTTTCTTGGCCCCCGCTTTTAGCAGAGGAAAAAGGAGGTACCAGTAATCCAGAGCAAATCAAAATGACCTTTGAACCCTTTCTGCTGTACTTTTTCTCATGGGCAGATTTCTTTGGTGAGGCGGTGATCAGAGGGCTGAACCCGGCCGCTGCCTCTCGTCTCCTGACAAATCGCTGCTGAGCCTCTTTTGTCCCCATGACTTTGATCTCACCTGCTTGTCAGGCGCTTCAGAAAGAAGTCTTGTACAGTTCCAGCACACAGCAAACAAATTGGCAACAACTATTTTATTAGGCCTCCCTCTTTCCCTCTCTCTTTTAGAGCAGCACAGCCCAGTTCAGTCTTTAAAATGGGCATGTTGGTTTGGTTAATAGTGTTTTCATAGTTTTTAAAATAACAGTCTGGGGTAATTTAGTTGGACAGTATCTGTAAAAACCAATCCCATTCGAGTGATATTTTTTCTTAAATGGTCAAAAAGAGGCCCAAGGTCAAAAAGTCAAAAAGAAATCAATTCTTATGATTTAAAGTTTAGATCTTAGCAAAACTAATGTCAAGAGGAACCTATCTTCTCTGTGTGTCCAGTCGAGACACAACAGGCCTTTCTAGTATTAAACGTGTCTTCTTTTAGCATGTGTTTGCCAAAGCAAATAGCGAGTAGGACATTAATGGATGTAGTGCCTAAGATGTAGTCTGTATTGTTTTTTTGCTATCTAGCTAGATTGCTAGCAAGCTAAACTGAGATGCCTATCATGGTAAACATACCTGCTAAGAATTGGTAGGTTGTTACTGTTATTATTATCATGTGAGTGTAACAGAGTTTGCTGTATCTGAGTCCACCTGCCATAAATCTGGTGTGGACTAAATTAGTAAGTAAATCCAAAAAGCAACTATGAAAATGTAATCATATAATATGGAATGGTGCACTCTATAAGCTAGCTAGCTAGCTAGCCCTTGTGCTAAAATTGCTTGTTCTTTTGTAGAGTGCTGTGCTTTAGCTGAAGCAACTGACTGACATCTGCTCCTATCCAGACACAAAGTGGTTCATCATTCATCATCCTACACAGTACAACACAGCGCAGAGTCAGTTTTGATAACCATGATCATCATGAAGTTAGCATTTCAATGCTGGGCCTATGCACACCTCCACAGAGCTGCATCGGTGTCTATGGATGTGCTGATGTCTTTTGAAAGAGCTCTCACTTCAGCTACACGTTACTTACATCTGGCTGCAATCAGATCATAATGCAACCCCACATCCTGATAGTAATGTGAATGCAAAACGTGGTGTATTTATAACTTCACTAACACACATTTTCCTTTATCCAGAGAGAATATTCAGAAAAATATACACCAGTGCCAGGTTTAAATGGAGTCATTACTTCTGCAACTTCTGGTGCAAGCGCCTCTGAAGTCACTGCATGCCTGTAGCTTTCACACTGCAGGTTAGCTGAATTGAACCGGCTTTCATCAAGTAGCGACCTTGTTTCAGTGATATTGGTGTGAATATATTTGAACAGTAGCATCTGAACGAGCAGCTGACATGGATTTTTATGTCACATGCACACATCAAAGTCAAAGGATTCCCTTTATGAGGATATGGGGGAGAAAGACAAACAGCGGGGGTTGTCTGTGTCTCCTGTGTATTCATTGTGGTATAAATTAGTTCTCATGCAGAATAGAGGAAATGTGAGTGAGCAGACAAACGCTGAAAGAGCTGAAAGATGGCCTGAGGGCTGAGGAAACCTCACCAACTGTTTGTTTGCTCTTTAGAAAGAAGCAGTATATTCTATCAGAAGACAGATGAAAATAACATCCACTGTAATGTTTTTCTCCCTTTCTCTTTCTTACATGCTTTCTCTTTCTCGCTACTCTCTCTCTCGTTCTCGCACTGTCACTCTTTGTCTCTCATTCACTAGCTCTCCCTCTGTAACCAGATAGCTCTGTCCTATACTCCTACAGCTCTTTGATTGTTAGCTGCAGGTTTCAGATGCCTGCAAAGCGGCTGCACCTTCCAACAGGCAAATGATTGTGGAGGGAAACTCTAGAGGCCATCAATGGCTGTGATAGACACGCACACGCAAACCTCCACACGCAAGAAAAAAAACACAAAAACTATTCACGTACAAGCAACAGACACCTACACGTGCACACGCACACACACACACACACACACACACACACACACACACACACACACACAGTAATGTCCATATAAATACATACAAGGCATATTCATAAAGCAGATAGAAGTGTCCACCATCCGTGCAGACACAAACATGCACTTTAAAGAACATTCCACCTGAATGGGGCTGGGGCTATCAGAACATTAGTTTGGTGCTCAGTAGTACAGTAGTAGAGCAGCAGTTTATCTACCCATTACAAGTTAATAACCCCTATTACACTGGTTATGAACAACTGGTAGCACACACTATGTTTCACTTTTGTCCTAAGAGAAGATTTTATATTTGAACTTGATTGATTTTTATTTTATGTATTCATAGCCGATGACCCCAACAAATAGCATAAAGGGCACAGCAGAGAAATGTTACAGTTTATGTAACATAAATTATTCAGAAATGTAAAATATAGCAGTGCTGGTCAACCTGGGGCTCTGTTCATAAGTACACTGTGCATGTTGCACGGTCCAAAAAAAGGCAGTTTATGAATTTCTGTTTTATATTGATAAGAAAATAATAAAATATTATTTATATATATAATATATATTATATAATTTATATAATTATATATATTATATAATTTATATAATTTAGAGTCTGTAATAAATAGTATGTTAATAGTATTTATTTACTATTTCTAAATAGTCTTGAATATAGGAAATTCTTCCCATTGGTGTTGGTTCATTCACTGACAGTTTGGATTGTTGATTAAACATGTAAGTCAGTTGTCAAAGGCTAACATTTGCTTCAGTTCACTCAAATATCAGGACTTACAGGATTCTTGGTTTCATATCAGTGTCTTCTCATTTGCTTTTGGTTTTTGACTGTTTTAGTATAAAACACACAGATTTGCAGAAATTATTCTATGCTATTTCTGCTCTTTTCTGACATCTTTGACTAAATGATAAATTGATTAATTGTGGAATTCTTGTAATCTTAATTACTCATGGAAATATAAATAATAAATGGTGCAGAGTATATGGTGTTGTCTGAAGTACATTGATTTAACTATTTTTTAAACATCTTTTTACAACTTTTACAGCCAGAGGTGATGCCTAGTCATAGACCACATGGAAAGATTCCTGCACCACCTGTCTCTGTTCTCTTCACTCTGTTCCAAACAGCAGGAGCGAGTGATGGACAGGTGGATGCTCCAGCTGACAGTGATCAAGTATCTGCTGTAAAGAACTCATTTGAAACTGAATGTTGTCCCATTTCCCTCGACTTTGGACTACAAAGGACAAACCCCAGCAGCTCCACAGGGGGCACTGCATGAAAGAGCTGGCTGACTGACTGAAAGATGGACGAGGTGGTTCGTCTTAAGTTTTTTCCACTTGAGAGGGACTCCTGATATCATTTGAGGGAGTGCAATTGAATTAGTTCCAGTAGAGTTTAACGTAGGACTGAAGACCTGGAAGAATATAATCACTGAGTATTTTCCACCAGGTTGACTTGAACGGTTTCTTGCAGACTCTCTGCCTGCATGAGTGAGGCTGTTATCACTCAGTAAGCTAGTTGGGCAGATGACAGACGTCTGTCTTGAAGGTACTTCAGGGAGTGATCTGTTTGCTTTTGTCTTTCAGCCGACATGCTGCAGCTATGTTAATACGTCTCAAAGGCCTCCCAGGTTTTTTTAGTTGCATGCAAGTATTCAGTCCAGAATAGTTCTCTTGTCGGGGTCTAAAGAGCTCTGAAACACTGATAAAGTGGGCAAAAAAGTGATAAATGTAGATACATTTATTCAAAATACCAATGTATAAATGACAATAAATACAGTGTGAAAACAATGTGGTGAACAGACACAGAATCACCAGCTGAAGCTGCAGCCTTTCTTGATTTCAAAAGCTTAATACTTAATTCAGGCTCATTGTTTAGCTGTCAGCCCATAACTATACAGTTCTGGTTCATTCTCACTGTTCTGATGGGCGTGTTTCAGCTGTAGAAGGTACCTGTTTTCAGTGGAAAGCTCTAAAAGTCAGTGTAGACAAACTGCTGACCAGCAAACATCAGACAGATACAGCTAACGTAGCAAACGTAGTGGAACATTTAGCAGATAAAGAGCCAGAGAGTTCCTCCAGCAGCTGGTGGAGACCAAACACAGAGCTAAACAACCTGAGATGAGGTTAAATCAACATCACAAGATCAGTACTCTTCAGTATCTGCTCAGGGCATGCTTCCCTGGACTTGTTGTGTGGAGACAGCATGTCTTCTAGCAATGCCAGCTCTCAGGTGTCACTCTAAACATATTTGATTATATTTTACTCAAAAATATTTGATGCTATTTTGAAAAATGTAATATATTTTTTAAAACTTTGATTGAAATTTGAAGAAAAATGGTATCATTGCAGATTTAATGTACTGCTTTCCTGTAGCTGATCTGAGTGATCATAGGTAACAGCCAGTAATAGCTCAATACCATATCAACCAGCCTGTGACACTGTAAGAGCCTTACTTTGTGGTTGCAGGGATGGAAAGCTGGGTTGACTGGTGGGGGGTGGTTGTCTATAGGGTAGGAGAGGGAGGGTCGCGGAGGAAGCATGTCAGGGAGTTTGAGGCCGGTGATGGTGAGTTTTAGGGGGATTCAAAGAAGCTGGGTGGGGAAAGAGTAACAATGAGTGCGCAAAGAGGAGGGAGGCAGCGTGGGAGAAAACTTGTTTCTGAGTACAGCGAGAACTAATCACATCGAGGGACGGAGCAGCGCAGGGCTTTATTTGCATTGATTTTAAATGGGCAGGTTTGATGCACTCACTGTTTCCTCCATTGAATCACCTGAGGTTAAATCCTCTGTGGTTCAGTGGTCAGGCACCTACAAGATAAGATCATGTATCTGCTAGAAGTATAAATGTTCAGTGTGTGCATAAGAAACATGGTCAGTTATACTTTGTGCTTCACCTGTAACCCATGCGTCCCTTTTCCAGAACCTTCACACCCATAAGCTAGGCCCAGTGGTTGGAGAGTTGTTCATCATTCAGTGAAGTTGTTCTTTCTTAGCCAGGGGGTTATTGTTGCGTTTAATGACACTTGACATGACGTTACATGGCAAAGCAGTCAGGGCAGATAGCAGGATCCCAAATAAGGGGCCGGAAAGCAAAACACATGAGAAGGTGAAGGTTCATGGGTCCCTCTGCAAATATTTCACTCTGCATTAACATAAAGTACTGTCAACTATGATTCGTACTATAATTGTCACGATGTTGGTGCTCACACTGAACAGCACTACTTCAGAACGGATGGTGGCCAAATTTAAATGAGGTATGTTTCTGTCTTTTATAGGATTCCCCCGAAAAACATGTTGATCTCACCTCGCATCATGTTCATGAAGACGTGGATTGCGCTGAGCACACTCCATCCACTGATGAAGGCGATGGGATACAGCTAAAACTCCACCACTGCGATGGAGAGTGGCATCTCATAATATCCACACTGGTGAGATGACAAGCTCCGGCTGACTCCATGGGACTTTGCTTAACAAGCAGAGTGTGTGAGAAAGCGTGTGAGGCATGTTTTTGATACCTTTTGGGGACCTGTTCTGGAGCAAACACCCTTTTTGTAGGGGGTGATAATCCTACTGGGGACAAAACCCTGTTCTAAAGAGGCTAAGGTCCTGGCTAAGGTTAGGATTAGGATGTGAATAGAGTTTAGTTAAAGTTTAGGGTTAAGGTGTCAACAAGAAGTGGAAATCAATACAATGATCTAACAAGGATAGCTGTGCAAACGTTTATGTGTGTCTTTGTAAGTGTGAATGCTTTTGTTACTCGCACACTGAGGTGAAAGGTGACAGTGTTTGTGTGTGTGCGTGTGTGCTTTTTGGGTAAATACAGGACAAGATGCTAACACATATTTTTTGGTAGACAGAAGCCACATTACATTTACTACGTCTGCTGTACGGTGAAGCATGGTGGGCTGTCTAATGAAAAGCAGACCGATCTGTGTGTGTGTGTGTGTGTGTGTGTGTGTACGTGCACACTCGTTGCTTTCTAAGCTGCATACCTCAGTGAGGAGGTGTGACACTATAACGCTTATTATTCCCCAATAAACACAAGGCACTTCCTGTTTCCAGGCTTCATACCAACAGGAAACATGGAGGAGGAGCTGCTGTCATGTCAGATTTATACTGATGATTATTAATGTGAGCCAGTGCACATCCAGTGTTTGATATGGTACAAATGATGAAGATGAAGCATTACAGTCTGCGCCTTTTTGTAAAAGCTCTCCATGCTTCTCTGACAATCCCTTTCTTTGAGCTACACCCATGTAACTCATCTGCACTACAGGACCGTGGTCCCAGCTTTGGCACAGCAGGTCCCTTTCCCAAAGGTGTTTCTTTTTGAAGACTCGTGGACTTTTGGGGCGAAGTGCAGAGGTACTCCACCAAACATAATATGTATTTGTACTTGTACTTGTACTTCTATTTCTATTTCTACTGTCTTTTCTACTTCGAATCATCTTTTTGCACCCTCTATAGGAACTTAAGAAGATGTTAACTTGGCTATAATCATACAGATAGATAAAAATATGTGTGTGAATAAATATTAATAAAAAGCAACTTTGACCTACAAAATACAAGTCAACTGTCTCCTTAAACTGCAAACAATCCCTAGTGTAATATATAGCAATAGTGTAGTAGAGTAAAGGAATGCATACCTATTGGATATACATGAAATCCATAACGGAAGCGCTGTTACACCACATTAAACATCAGTGGTTTGATCACAGGTGAAAGAGGAAATAAACACACTGTAGCTCACAAGGAGACAAGCTTGTTTCCTGCTTGTGGCTGAGACCCTGGTGAAAAGTGCTTGGCCATGATGTGGATTTATTGAGTGACCATATTCAGAATCATATAATCATATCTGGAAACTCTCAAAAAATGTATGAGTAAACTGAATAATTCACTCATGCCAGACATGCATGCTGGCAGAAGGAGCCAGAAACAGTAGCACTCGACATGAACAACCTCTATTGGAATGAATGAAGCACGATCCCTATTATTTATCATTCATCCTGCCATTCATGCACTCTCTTTCATGTTCATTCATTACTTCTTGCTGTAATTTCCCGGTTTCAATCGAGATATCGCCGGTTTAAATCAGCTGTTTTCCTCTTTCCAATAACTCAGTGACCCGCCTCTCTCCCCTCTTGGTGTGTTTAAGCATTGGGAAGTTCTGATGATGCGTCGTGGCGGTGGCGGTGTGGTTGGATGTGGCTGTGTGCATCAATACAGGCCGTTCTTTCAGTCCTGAATTCAAATTTCCAGGTATTCCAGGAAAGTGTCTTTGCTCAGAAGCAGCATCACACGTGACAGTTTGTCCTCTCGAACCTTTAGCCTCAATTTAAAATCATTAATTAATGATCAGTCCTCACTGCAATCATATTAAAGAAATCGTTCAGGGTTATATGAGACAAGGTGCTTCACTCTGAAATACATTTTTAACCTGGAAACTGGTTTTACGATCTCTCTGCCATTATCATTAACACCCAGGTTAAACCTAACCGTAAATGAATGTGTTGTTTAGGTGAATTTTAATGGTTTCACACAAATTTTCATTATTATTTCAAGTGCAACCCACAGACTAATCATGAACCAAAAAAAAAAGAAATACATGAATAAACTAAATAGAACAAATTAATGAATACATATTTTAACACAGTTAGTAGGCCTAATTTCATAACTAATACAATATAATACATGTATAAGAGGTCCGAGGCTTTATCCCTTTATACTCTGTCGTAGGGTTTGTCTTGATTATCATGAGGCTGCATCATTTAATGGCTCATTTTCAAGCATCATCTACCTCTCTGGACCAGGTCCAGTCAGTGTTCAGGTCTCCTATGTTCATTCATAAAGTCTAACTTTGATTATATGTAGGGGGAGAGGAAGATATCAGAAGAGTCTAAGCACCAATGACTCTTCTGATATCATCTGCCATTTCATCATCTGCTATGATAAACATTATCTTTACTTCATTCACTTCAAATGCTGTTATCTCCAGACCAAAACGTATTCTTTTGATTATCGTGAGATAATAAAACTTGTTTTATCTGCAAAGCTATTGCCACTGCCGTCGGCCTCAGCTGTGCTTTGTGAGAAACATAAATGTCTAAACCTGTTAGCGATGCTAAATAATGAGCTATACACTGTACAGTGGTTTCTTCTGTGGCCCGGCAGGAACAGGTGGAATGGAAGTATGTGAGTATCCCTCCCCAGGTAACCCTACCTGTCCCTGAGGAAGGAGCTCTCCTCCTCCCTTGCCCATGCACCATGTACACCAGCTCCTCCATTAGCCGCAGCAATAGTCCTCCAGCACCACTCCTGCCATTTGTTGGTCCTTTTGTTGTGATACCTACTTAAAATATCAAAGCAGACAGAGCCTTCAATGAGACATCTGAAAACTGAGAAACACCGGTTTTATGTGTCAATGTAGCACAATCCAACACCCCCACCCCCGTTCGGCATGTCATTCATACTCTCCATCTCTCTCTCTCTCTCTCTTTGGCCCCAGCTCACTCGCTCTGTGCAGGTATCCCCAGTTGTAAAAGGGAGAGAGTAAAAGCAGGCTTAGGGTGGGAAATGAATGGTTGACATGCTTGGGACCAGAACAATAAGTGGAGTCAGGAAATCAAAGGCTCTAAATACAGGGAACCAGGTCAAAGGCACTGCCATGCTACTAGTGCTACACTGTGTGTGTGTGAGTGTGTGTGTGTGTGTGTCCAGGCCAATCATTGCTTTCACAGACCAGCTATGTGCACCAGATCTTCCTGACTATTTCCTCAGAGTGATTAGACTGACCAGACACAACCTAAACTGCCCTGGTGCGTGTGTGTGTGATTAGGGGGAACCTATTTAAGACCCGGGGCTATTCACAGTGCCAAGACAGGCTGACATTAGTTTCAAAGTGTAATGTTTGCATGTGTTTCTGCTCCATCTTCTAGCCCCCCCCCCCAGTCCTTTGCTGCCCTCCCTGCACACGCACATTCATTTCACACACTCACACTACACAAAATATGCTTTTTACTCATGTGTTACACCAATATTTGTACCCAATCACGTTATTTCCCCTTTACTTTTAGTTGAGTTATTTTTACTTTGTATATATATTGTATACATACTTGTTAAGGCCAATACTGTAATACATTACTGTTTAACCATCTGTTGTCATGATACATTTGGCTGAGTTTTGGAGGGATTGAGCTGAAACGGTTACTCATGTCGCTAATTGTGTTTCCCACGGCAGGTCACATTGTATTGATATATTCTGAGTTAGCTAGTCAGTTAGCTATCCAGTATAATGGAAGCTATAAGCTAGTATGGCTAGCTCAAACTGGAAAGGACATAAGCTCAGTTGACTAGCTAATTACTTAACCATGGCTAGATTTAATATTATATACATGGAACACTGTGTCTTTGCTCTGCCTTCTGAGGTGTGACTCAACCCATCAAATGATTTCTGGCTGCGGATCCAGTTCTTCCTTGAAATACCATCTTTACATTAAGTGTTTGGCAAAGCATTACTTATGTGTGTGAGCAAAGCTTTAGTGACAATCGTGGGTCTTAACCTGAGTCTATAGATCTGCATTTGATCTCCAGTTGATCTAAGTTGATGAGGAACCAGCATCAAGGTATTCACTCGCCTTGTTCACCGCTAATCCATCTGTGTTATCCTGGCTTTGTGTGTGTGTGTGTGTGTCTGTCTGTGATGTGGTTGCTCCTCCTCTATTAGAATATGTTTCTGATGTCTGAACTTCCCTCTTGTCTCTGCGCGGGTGTGTAGAAGGACACTGACGACAAAAGATTGTAGAGAACTGGAAACAAATTCTGGCAGCTACTCAGGCAGCAAGTCAGCATTTGATAGCTGTATATAAGTACATGTATGTTGCCACGGTGAGAAAGGTCACCTGACTTTTGCCCTTTTTTTGGACATTGTATACTCACATTGTATACACATTCCACCTCTTCACAGTAGAAGTGTATGTAGGCTAAAAACACTAAACGTCATGCCAATGGCACAAAACACCTAATGTTAGCCACGACATGTAAAATATACATAAAAGTGCTGCGGTACTCCAGTCAATGATATCACATTGGTAACTTCAGGTGTTTCAGCATCATCATCAAGAACTTGTGAGTGCACTGTATAATGTCCAAAACTAGCGATGGACAAAGACGCAGGTATCAGAGGCTTCTGTGTGAAACGGCTCAGATTAATGGAAAATGAGAGGCCGTGCGCAGTGATGGGTTTGGCTGAGGTCTTATATCCCGGAGGTCTGCTCTCGCCACCAAGTGCACAGTGGGACGTTCAGACTGCAGTCAGGGTGGTTTACAGGGTTTCAATTAGTGAAGCAGCAGGGAGGGCCTGTAACTTACATGACACTGTGTCACCATCAAACACTTCGGATCTCGTGCTGCTCACATTAAACGTTGCTTCCTTCCTTTGCTGTCTCCTTTGATTCCTGAACTCTGAGTTCAGGCTGAGATCCACACCTCATGTCATTTGTATCTTGCTGGGCAGAAAAAATAAGATGCAATTTGTAAGAAAATACTTTAAAAGCTTGTATCTGTGTATTTGAAATAGCTAAAATGCATCATTTAATATGTCATTTTCTTGTCAAATGAGATTTCTGTCCCCAGGTTTAAACAAACCAAAACAAGCTAATGAGGTGTCCTGGCTGGTCCAGCAACGCACTCATTTTGAATGCATGTATGTCATCTGTGTCTTTATGACCAGCAGCTTCAGGAGAGTCTCTGTTAAATGCTCAGTCTTATTGTCACGTGAAAGAACTGGAGCATCTCTGTCGGAATTGCCCACGGTTACACTTCAGTTGGCCGTTCGCTCGGTCAATCGGTGGTCACTGATGGAACCCACAAACCATGCACTTCTGAAATCACAGCCTTCCACATCCAACATATCCTGACAAGCCACATCAAATGTGTGACATGGGACACAGGCGCAGCTCATGTCTCATGGTTAGGATGACAGCAATGTTGAGGCTGCTAATGCCTGAGATGTAAGGGACCCCAGTCATGGTTTTCATCATCTGTGAGCCAAATCGGCCGACACACTGGATCAGCGTCAAGATCAGTTTTTGGTTTTTTTCAAACCGTAATACATTCACGTTTACACTTTGAAACAGTTCCACTCTGCAGACATGTTTTAGCTTTGTTAGCATGCAGCAGCGACACAAAGTCAAAGAAAACTGTCTTGTCTTCTGTTCAGTTTTCCCAATAGGCAACTATAAGGCATTGTCGAAATGTCTCCACAACTACTGGATGATTTTTCTTCAGGTGTTCATGTTCCCCTTAGCAGGCAGCAAATAGCATCACGTTGTCATTCCAGTTTATTTCATGGTATTTCACTAAAATATCGCAAAATCTCTGTTGATTAAGTATTCTCGTTCAAAACCTCAGTTCCAATGTTCTGTCGTACGTCTTTCACAAAGGAAGGAGCTAAAACAGAAAGCAGAAGTGGGGTTGATACTCAGAATAGGTGGAATATTCCTTTAATGTTGATACTCCTGTTGCTGTTTGTTTTGTGTTCCTCCAGAAGACCTCAGCTGGAGTCTTACCTGACCTCACTTGATTTCTGTGCCTAGATACTGTGTGTGTGTGTGTGTGTTTGTGTTTTAGTGGGTGTGGTAGTTTGTTTGAAGTTCTTGCTTGTTGGGTCTGTGTGTAGTGAGACAGACTGACAGACGGACAGACAGACAGGGATGGACAGATAGACAGGCCAAACAACAGGTGTGTCTTTTGAACGTAGCCCGCCGCCATACGAACGCCCTCTTTACCTTTAGTCCTGCTGATTCTTGTTTTCATCAGCAGAAGAAAAGACTTCTCCTCCTCCTTGTCGCTGACTTTCTTTCATCTGTGGGAGAGACAGACAACCCCTCTCTCTGTGCGCCTTTATGTCTCATTGATGCTCCCATTTCTTTGCTTAGTTATGACTAGGCCTGGGCTGTACATCACCTTGGATTGTCCTGTTACTAAACATCAGGCTTCAGCCAATCACAGCCCTTCCTGCAGGGCATCAGTATGTTTTTATCATATCTTTAGATACAGTGGTGGGAATTCTACCCTTTAACCTAAGCTGTAAACAATGGTGTGGAAATAAAATATAAGTGTTTATGCAAATAGCATGAAAATATACTTAAAATACCAAAAGTAAACCTACTCAGAATGCATAATGACCTTTTTCAGACACATATATCTGTTATGATTATTGATGCACTCATGTTTAGCTTTTTAGTCGTCCCCCAGAGATCAATAGTCCTGTCTTACTTCATCTATAATTATAAAATAAATAAAGATGTGACTACTTTGATTAACCTGTGTTTTGTCAGTCTGCCTCATGCTGGTGCTGGGAGCTCTCTTGACCAACGGAACCGTGGAGCTCTACATCTGCTACAGGTTCCAGCAGTTGACCTGCCGTGGTGTCAGCGCAGCACGTGATTAGTTTCTCACTTCCTTTAGCTAAAAAAAAAACCTCCGGTCCACCAGCGGCTGGTCCTCGTTTTAATGAAGATCCTCTACATGCATCTACACTGACAGCAATGTGCAAGCATTTATCAGAAGGGCAATGCTTCTACACAAAGTATGCATAATTGATATTTGACTAACAATATTTTAGGTGCTCTGTAAAAATAAATAAATCATTGTCAATTTTTTTGCAAAATAGACAATGAATAGTATTTGATAATGACAAAAAGTAATAGTCTTTTACCTGAAAAATGCATTGCATGCATATTGTTTTCTAAATATGTAAGCAAAGCTTTATTATTTTCACTTTCGGCTATCTGCTCACAAAGTGCTCTTAGATGCAGACTCACTTTTTTAGAAAATAAATCTGCTAAATTCATTAAAATAGCATTTCTGATTGTCATAGAAAATATGACATCAAATACCATTAAAACAGCATTTGTCATTTCATCAGACCTGAAAATATGGCTGACCTTGACAGAACATATTTGCCAGTGAGCCTGGCTTCAGTGGCACCTCACTGACTGGGTGAACTGGGCTGAAACTGTTGCAATGAGCAAAGCTACTGTGCCACCTAGCTTCAGAACGCGCTGCTGTTCTTCAGGCCACACACACTTTACAGTCCAGTTGCTGCGTTCCACCGCTGCGTCAGCCTGCTGTGTGCATGTGAACGTCTCCGTGTTTTACTGCTTGTTTTCTCTGGGTGGGATTCCTCCAGACTGACAGCAGACAGAGCACGCTGAAATAACAGGAGGTCAACATGAAGCAGTGTGGGAACAGCTCTCAGCTAATGAAGGACCAGACCAGTGATCTTCCTTGTTAAATTTTGTTTTTGACTTCACTTGTTATTTAAGTGCATGGACAGACAAAAGTTATATGTCATAGAGCTCTTCCACACGTCTGCTGCGGCTCACAGGTAGAGCATGTCGACCACCTATCAGAAGATTGGTGGTTTGATCCCCAGCTCCTCCAGACTGCACATAAAGTGCCCTTAAGCAAAACACTGAACCTCAGAATTGGCTGCTCAATTAGTGCGTGCATGAATGTATGAATGCTAGTTTCCATTCTGATGGGCAGCTGCCATCAGTATATGAATAGGTGAATGCTGATATGTATGGTGTAAGCACATCAGATGACAAGAAAAGTGCTCTATAAGCAAAGTCCATTTACCATTAAGTCTGTTTATTGCATAAGCAATGACTTGCAATATTAATGCATCATCTTTTTTGTAATGACTAATGAGCAAGAAGACTCATCCTAAACTGATCTAGCAATGCATTTTGTTGTTAGATCACTAGGAGTGTTTCACATCGTTAGACTCTTGAATTACATTTGGGACATGAATGAATCATTCCGTTGACTGTATTTTTAAAGCTGATCTAACCAGTACGATCTGTTTCTCCCAAACACACACACAGACACACACACACCGGCTATCACACATTACATGGGCTGTAATGTTGGAGGCTGTGAGGAACATCAATATAAAAATCTCTGCCACGACAAAGAGCTCTCGAACAGATCATCTTCCATGTTCCGTGTCTGAGAGTGGAGGAACGACACTCATTAGTGGACAACCAGGTGACAGAAACACAACTCTAAATGCTTGGACATGATGATCTGTGTGTGTTGGCCGTATACACGTTATATCAGTGATGTGTTCACAGTCTCGAAATGGCCTCAATTCAGGTGTGCACTCTGCTGTGCGTTGCATCCGGACTACTATTGCAGCATCATTCTTGTTGAAAATGACTCCAAAGGGAAAAAAAATGAGAGTCTAATATACTGATTCATACATGATACTTTAAGTGCTAACAGCCCATTGGAGCAGGTGTAAAAGGTCAAATATGTGTTCACCTAACTGGTTTCTGTCAAGTGCTTGGTGCTGATGCTGCCTCCCACCAGCTGTTCACTGACATGCCTGTTGTGTTTTCTTATGACATGTCCTTCCACAAGTCGGAGTTTTCCAGGGACCTCCAAAGCTGACCTCAGGAGAGTGCTGGAGTCTTTGGAAACATAAATGACAGAGGACAGATGGAGGCAGATCCCAAAGAAGAGTCCGGGCTGGGTGTTGTTGCTAAGGTTGTGTGTTTACAGTTGCAGTTTAAGTGGCCTGAATCTAAAGATGTGATGTGAGGCATTATCTGTATTCTGTATGCATTGTTTAGGAGAAGTGAGATGAACCACAGACAAGCTCCACAACATCTGAGGTCAATGAGCTGAGCAGGTCATGTTGAAATCACTTTACCTCACCACTGACATGCATCCAGTCCCAAAGAGGCTTTTGACTCATGCAAGGATGATTTCCTTTTCAATGGGCAGTGTGTGTGTGTGTGTGTGTGTGTGTGTGTGTGTGTGTGTGTGTGTGTGTGTGTGTGGCGTACTTGATTTAAGGACTCAAACTTCTTTCATAAAGTTGTTTTCTGACACGTGTGTGAACATATTCAGGAGGTGACACCGTGTGAAGGTTCAAAGATGTTCCACCTGCAGCAAAGTTCAAAGCTCTTCCACCTGCCGTTGATCCCACTGTAAGGAAATTGGAAGGCCGGGCCCGCTGCCAAACCACAGGCGGGCGTGGAGTGCTGCAGCAGATGGATGATGTGTGTTTGGGGCTGAAGAGGCTTTGATGATGAAGCTCCTACACACACACACACACACACACACACACACACACACTGATACTCACACAGCATAGCCCTCAGCTGTTTTCTTGGTGAAATAATCTGGATATACTACAAGAAGGTCAGTTCTGCTAACAAGTGCTACAGTGGTTTAATGATTTGATTGCAGTCAGTGCTCTGCATGATCTGAATGAACATACAGAGGAACTAGCGGTGTGCAGAGCTGTCTGGGGCCACCAGAGTGGAAACAAGATTCCAAATGAATCAGACGCTGATCACTTATGGCCAATCAGTGGCCAGTGCCGGTGTAAAACAGACAGACGACAAGCATTCAGTCAGAAATCCACAAAAAAATCAGGCTGATTGGTTACGCAGTATGGAAAATTAGCTGCAGACAGATATCTGCCCATATCTACAGAACATCTCAGAGGAATCCCATCAAAGTTGCCGCAAACCTTCAGTGTGACTCAGGAATGAGTTGATTGGATTGTCAGTGTCTTCATAAAACACTTTTTTTTTTGTCTAACTACGTCAAAATTTCACTCAAATGTCTACAAGGATGAAGTGATTAAATGATAATATTGGTTATTGGTAATATCTCATTTGGGTCTGGACAGAAGTGGATGCAACTTGACTGGTTGACAGAGGCAAACCACTGCAAGGCCTTACTCCTTATTTATTTTGTTTTGTTTGTTAAAAGTTAGCCTATGGACTGTACACCAGAGCGTATGGGAGGAGGAGGCACTTTAATATTTCATAAATAGTAAATGGACAGTAACTTTCAAGTCATAGCTGTTCATAATACATTGCATCATTTACCCACATGCTTCCATACATCGATGGCAGACGCTGCCGTGCATGTTGCCGTATCATTTGACCAACAACACCACCCTGTCTGTGTCTGTCAGAGGCAACAACACTTTTAGTGGACATGCATTGACCGGGTGCAGTTGCCAAACACTTGATTTTGTGAGATTTGGGACTGTGAGTACATTTGATCCAACAGTCAGACCCTACTCCATCTGAGCTGGGTTTACATAACTAATTGCATTTAATATTAGACTTATATGCATGCTCTGATTAAGGTAATGTCAGTAAATGCGTCCCTCTTTAATTTGCTGGTTTTGTTGATGTCCAAGTCTTTCATAATGTTTAAAGTAGGTGTGTTTCCCCTCCTCCTGAACGGAAATGTGGGCTTTCGTTTTGTGCATGCATCTCTGTTGGCAGATTGGTTTGTATGCAACAACGCACTGAGCTGATCGTATACAAAAGAGGCCATGTGCAGTCAAACCGCTACTACAATGCGTATTCTGAATGCGCCATGTACATGTCCATGGAATGCTGGGGTAACATCACTGTGGAGCATGTTCATCAGCTTGTGTTTCCACTAAACAACTGAGACATTCCAGCCTCTGGTGCTGCTCACACTTGTGCTTCCTCCTCATTCTCAGGAGACCGTCACAAGTTTCCAGATCCAATCAAAAAGCTGCATACTCCCGCATCCTGGCTTCCATCAAGGCCTGTCAGGCAAACTGATGGCGGGGACTTTGTGTAGAAACAAGAGTGAACAATCAAAATAGTTCATTAATCCAAACAATAATTGATTCTTAATGGAATCAGATCCAATCTGATGGAAGTGAGATGTTGCAGGTGTACTTCAGACACAGCTCCGAGCCAGCGGGTTCAGTGCATGCTGCGGCCTCAGGGTTTAAACCCTTGTGTAAGTAGATGCACACAGATCCCAGTTCACGCTGCACACTTTGCTGTAACTCCAGGGTTTGTTTATTCCGCCGCTGTGACCGAGCCTTCCGCTCTTTCATCCGTCACGTTCGGTTTTATTCTGGAAAATTTTGCTCTTCCAAACTGTAAAAGTCATATTTTTCATGCAATGAATAAATAAATAGAAATGATTGCACACATACAGGCGCTATGAGGGCCAAACATTACACTTCAGCCTCGCATGGTGCGTTGTGTAACAGATTATCATGCAGCCCTTAATGAGCTGATGGATTCATATTGGATATTATTCAAAATATTAAATAGTGTATAAGTAAAGCTGCTATGATCGTGGTGGTACTGCAGGAACAGGAAACTCCCTGCTGTTTCTGTATGTTTTCCTCTTCCCCGTGTGAGCACTACCTCCCTGTTTATGTTGTGAGTGTGTGTGTGTTGTCATGGGTGTATCTCCCATCCCAGCTCTCC
Source organism: Datnioides undecimradiatus (assembly GCA_008933995.1). Lineage (NCBI taxonomy): Eukaryota > Metazoa > Chordata > Actinopteri > Lobotiformes > Datnioididae > Datnioides > Datnioides undecimradiatus. Next base: position 3,382,495 of record WARS01000067.1, on the reverse strand, counting down.
TGGCTCCTGGCCCTGCTCCTCCTGCACACGTGTCTGCAGTGTGCTCACCTGCCTGCAGGACGTCTTCGAACATTCTTCCACAGACTGTTGTTTCCTCTAGCGGTGGTTTCACCACCAGGCTGATTTACTTTGTCCACCCAGTGATTTTGTATCTGTGTGTTCTGTATGACTAACCTCTGCCTCTGTGTCCCAGGATCAGCACCCACCTGCCTGTCTCCTGTTTGTATCCCTGCCAGCCTGACAGCCACACTTCCTCTTATACCACACCCACTCCAGCTCCACTCCTCCATTACCATCACTCAGTCTTGATGCCTCATGTTCCCTGTTATCAGGTCCTCCTCTACAGAAAAAAGCTCTTTTTCTTCAACTACTCACCACTCTGTCTGTGTCCTGTGGTTAGGTCCCTCCTGACTCCATAGCAAATGCAGGAAATAACAATAAATGAGCTGTAACTTGACCGATCTGAGAATAATATTTGAAAAATATCAGTGCATCAACACTGAGGTCACATGTGTTTACCACACGCATTTGCTGTGCCTGTGTGTGTATGCGTGTGTGTGTGTGTGTGTGTGTTTGTGTGTGTGTATGGCCCAGTCATCCTGGAGCACTGAGTCAGTGGCTCTCTTGTTCTCCCCTAATTGATCAGCAGATGCCATTGACAAATGATGAATAGGTTGGACATGGTACACCCCTCACACTCAAAACACACACACACACACACACACACAGCGGCGCCCCTCTTGGTGTCATCACTCTTGTCCTACAAGACTCCTAACACCCCAGTGGCATGGGAGAGTGAGCGCATCAAACCACAGAGGAACAGCCCTCCTCGCTTCACTGAGACAGAGAGACTACACAAAGGCATGAGAGAGAGAGAGCGAGGAAGAGAAGATTCCTTACATAGCTTTCCATTTGTATGCACGGCTGCCGTCAGAGAAATGAAGGTATCCCCAGATATCCCATCCCTCCCTGTCCTTTCATGTGGCATTCAAAGGCAGCTCTTTCCTCTTTGGGCCTATTGAGATGCCACCACCTGTAACTGGATGCAAGGTTTTCTCTCTTTTGTTCCTTCTCTCTCTCTCTCTCTCTCCCTCTCCCACACACATACACGCATGCACGCACACACATTAAGACTGTGGGATAACACGAGTAGATGAATGGGAGTCAATGAGTGAAAATCTCCTCCCCTCTGCAACAATACACTACGAATTCATTGAAATGATCCGATCAAACTGGACTGACTCTTCAGAACTGTGGAGCCACTCGGACAGGTATCCCCGGGTAGCTTAAATCAATAATACCCCACAGGAATAAGAGACAAAAGCATCATAATAATGTGATATTATATATTTAAATTTTAATTTATGACATCCTTGTTTTTATTTTTGCTATTTTTACCATCATTTCTAACAGTTCTGGTAATCTAATCAAAGCAAGCAATGCTGGGCACCCAGTCCTCAGCACAAAGGAGTCCAAGCAACACAAACTATCTTGAAAGCTCTTTGTCTGGAAGAAAGAGAAAAGAGTGCTGTGATGGTTTTTGTCGCAGCAAACAGGGGTCATGGTGGCTTTATTTAACAGCTGACAGTGTAAGGTGTGATAGGAAACAGGGTTATGCGACATATAGTCGGTCTCCAACATCTCAACTCTTGCTGAGCTAACCAAGCAGTGCTAGTCAATGGAAACTTCACCATAAATGGTCGTGCCTTAGCAGATGAGAAGAAACTAATATAAACGCATTCTTTACCAGATGATTGTGCACCTGCAGATCGCTACCCTTAAACACACAGTGGTTTCAATCATTTTGTGGGTATTTCTATTTGATGGGCAATCACAGTAATGAAATAAAGAAACAAGTTTAAGGAACTGGTCAACAGCAACATCAGCTGGTGTCCAGCCACGCTGTAGACTTCAATGTTACACACAATGAAACGCCTTATTATGGGATGCAATGCAGAGTTTTGCAGGTTGGTCAACATCAACTTTCTGTGACACAGTTGTAACGCCGGTGGTCACATGTGTTCTTTTAGAAGGTGATCACAAATGACCTAATCTGTTCATTTACACTTGAGGGAACACAAAAACAGGAAATAAAATGAGCACTGCTGGGTAAAGTTAGAGTAGCTGTCCTCATCAAAACCCACTCAGTGTGTAATGTCACCTTCAGTCAGACTTTCGTGACTTTGTGGAGGAATTAACATGTTAACCTCTGCAGGCTGCTCCCTTGTCTCTCTCTCCTGACCACCTACAGGCTCTCACAGTCCCTGTGGGCTGAATGTTAGTAATGAGGTGGCAAATTACTGTCTTAAAGTTTGATGGAGAGGTCCCCTGCTGACATCCTGACTCACACACACACACACACACACACACAGACACAGTCCCCCTCAGGGCTGTCCTCGACCCCCTGCCAACTGTAAAACAACAATGCTCCAAACTCTTTATTGATGAGACAGCGGTGGTTTTCACTGACTTGCCATTTCCCTCCAGCCGTTTGAAGAATTGTTCTTCTCCGTTTTCACAGGACAGCTGATTGACATTTCTCCAGGACCTGAACCCTGCATTTTAACCAGAGAAGAAGAAAGGGCCGACATCAGGAGGAGGTTTGAAAGGCCCTAATCAATGAGTTTCTCTTGCCTTTGTTGAGATAGCACACAGCACGGATGTGTGGCTGCACATGATGCAATAAGTGTCCACTAAATGTGCTGTTCCATTTTGATCACAGCAGTGTTAGCTTATCAGAGGAAATGTACTTACTCTTTGCTGCAAGCTGATTGAGCTGGGATTGTTTATGCACAGTTACAGTTTCTGCACGTCATTCTGCCAAGAACAGAATAGAATAGAATAGAATAGAATAGAATAGAATAGAATAGAATAGATAATAATCATTTCTATTGGAGTCCAAGTTCTTGGTTGTTGGTTGTTCATAAGTTTGTTTTCACTGACAGAGCTGGCAGACGAGTGTGTGTGTGTGTGTGTGTGTGTGTGTATTTCCCACTGACTGCTGCGCCTCTGCTCTCTTGCTGAGAACCTGACTCCTGAGTGGAGAAACATTACGGGCCGAATTTCATTTCAGTGTGCGGGCTCCTTTTCCTCGCATCCTTCAAGCCAGGCTGCAAACAGTGTTGGGACTCTTTAAGACTATTCAAACAATCTTTTTATGGCCTATTGCACCACTGTTTAGTCAGTAACTAATGATACATGTGACAGGTCTGAATTGTCAGTACTGGTTCCTCAACTTCACAGTCTGCATTGTTGCTGACAGTGACCGTCGATGTACTGACCGATGTAGCAAGATTTAGAATGATGCGGAAAGGACAAGCAGAGCCAAGATCTCTCCTTCACCTGTAACACTGCCCTCCGCTAGATTCCAGGCATGAGATAGAATCATCTGTGAAAAATCAATACGAGAACATTTAATTATAATTCATAAACTGTGCATTTTTGCTGACATGGCAGTAATCTTTCAACCCCCTGGAGAAATACGGTGCACCTCAGCTGATAACTGACTCCCTGTTCGCCCGTGCTGCCACTGTTTACAGATGGCAACAGAACATGCACGGTGAGAGAAAAGTCCACAAGCAACAGTCCGCATTGGCATTAAACAGGACGTCTGCTGTTATTGTCAACTCACGATGCTGTGGTGACTAGCTGGTGCCAACCCCATGCTAAACACCTGGCATTAGTCAGATGCCTGTGAAGGATCATGCTCCTGTCTCAGAAAACGCGACCTCTACTGGCTGGGAAGAGTCTGGCATCTGGGAGAAAATGCACAAACAAAAAGAGAGTCACACTGTTTCTGAGTCAACAGTGATCAGTCCTTTGGATGTCAACATCATGATCACATTGACCATATTCCCAACTACTATTAACGTGCAGTCTGGATATGGAGAAAGCGCACAGTGATGCCCGTGTAAAATGCGCCTGGAGCATGATCTGGTCTACATCTGGTTCAGACAGCACTGTGATAGGATCATGGCCGTGTAAGCACACCATGTTTTAAGGTCAGTTTAGTCGACTTCCTGTTATGGTATCTCAAGCTGTCTGTCAAAGGCCTGCAGACATGACCAGATGTTCACCAGCCGAAGACAAATGTGATGAAATATGATTAACTCTGTGTGTTCTATATTGGATGCTAAATAGCTCTATCTAATCTAATCCATGTGGATCTATTAATGCATCATAACATCAAAATAAGCTGTTTCATCAATGCTGTGAAACATCACAGAAACACATTGCATTTATTTTTAATGAAACAGATTCCCCGAAGAAGCCTTGACCCCCCAGTGAGCATTCTCATGGGAAAACTAACACCTCACTTCTTTTTTCCTCCCTCTTTCCTTTCTTCTACCCCTCTTCCTTCTTGTCTAATAAAGAAGAGAGAGCTGAGGGGCCATAACGGTGGCAAGGCAGGTCTGTTTGATCCCCATGCCGTGCTATCTTCAGTTTTCTCCATTCAGCCTGTATGGACGGGGATCAGTGGAGTGGACCGCCCGTCTGCCCAAAGGGACAAAAGTCCCCCTGCTAATTGCTGCCACATCAAATGAAGAGGGACATCCCAAATAGGAGCCCTCAGATTGATGGAGAGGGGGAGAGGGAAGAAAAAGGACAGTGAGTTATTCTTCAAGCTGCTCACTGGTTTCACTCTGATTACTTCTTCAGGATTTTAATATTACAGATGGTTTTCTGGGTCTTTATTGTCCAACACTTGTTTTCCTGCAAACAGCCTCAAGAACAGCTTGAAGAACGTTGGTTCTTCACATAGGCTCAATTACACGTATCTCAGAGAAGCCGATTAACATAAGGCTTGTGGCGCATCCTCACCCCTGAATACTGACTTACATTCAGTGGCTAAAGCACATATTGTGGCTCTGATATGTTTTTAGAATATAAACCTTAACCTGTTGGGTAAGCAGTCAGCTTTGGAGTCTATTGGTTTCAAACAACAGCTGTACTTAGGTGTTAATTTGTACACAGATGGAAGAAACTTCCTGACCATTTTAAAGTTTTCCACTTTAACGGCTGGTCAACATTATTATATTGAAGCACTTAAAGCTGATCTCTGTATTCCTACTACTACTTCTGATTGTTACTGTTTGGTGCCAGAAGCTGGTTTCTTTATAGATCACCAAGTTTTGTGAAAATGTGAATCACTGCTTTCTCTCCAACAGTTTAGGTGGGACCACTCACCTGACTCTTGAACCCGACTAGCTTAACTTCAGAAACTCAACTACATTTTACTGCAGATACCCTCTGCCACTGTTTTGTGTCATTGTTTTAGAATTAGAAGCTATCCAGCGGTATCCAGAGGTTGTGGGTTAGATTAATAGTATAGTACAAAATAATGCTAGCATCATGTGTGGCTGGATTTAAGTGGTGGCTCCATATTTTTTGTTTTGTTTTATTCCTCATCAAAGATGAGTTTTCAGAAAAGAGTTGGAGAGACATTCCCAGATTAGTTCTGCCCGTGCGACTGCCTGCTATGTTATTGGGAAGCAGACAGTAGCTGACTGACTGCCTGTTTGACTGGCTGCCCCCTTATTGTCCTTCAGCAACGAGGAAGATCAGTGGACCAGGACCCAGCAACAAAAGGCTTGGAGCCACTACTCTGTGTGTGTTTGTGTGTCCGTGTATGTGTGTAGCTGTCACGGCCCAGTGATATAAGTGTCTCTGGGCCCCGGCCGGATCGCTGCACCACACAGGGACAGAAAGAGAGAAAAAGCTGTCACTTCAGAGGGCCTTTTCAAAACCTGCATCACTTAAGAGCAAACAGGCCCTAAAAAGTCACAGTCCATATAGTCCTCCGAGCATTTAAATGGCCGCTGCTCAGCTTCTGCATCAGGTGATTTGTTTCTTAAACTCCCCCCTCCCACCTCAACACCCCGCCGTTCCTTTTCTCAACTCGTGCATTCCTTTTTTCCAATTGTGTTGCCTTTGTGTCATGGTGAGGCTTTGCTGGGGCCATGGACTTTCTGTCGAGGCCAGTGGTGTAGTTTCAAAGTGTTTATTGATGTGCAGTCTCCACATGATGTTGGATCTTGTTGTCAGAGGTCACAACCTGTTGGTGTTCCGGTGTGGCTGGAGTGAGGCTCACATCTTGATCCATGCCAGCGGGTCACGCTAGGCCTTTGAAAGCAACAAGGCAAACAGATCTTTTGGACGTCGGCTCATCCATCAAACACACCTTAAGACTGTATCAGCCAAGCATGCAGCGCTGTCACTCACAAGTAAGTAAGCTGTTGGCGGCAGGAAGCAGGGTCACAAGAGAACCTGCTGTATATCAGATGGATAGAGCAGGGGCTCCAAACCTTGGGGTCAAGGGGTCCGAAGATGAATCTTGGGTCACTATATAATCACCCAGGTAGTTGGGTTTGTTTTCTGATGTTCTCTTGTATTAAAAGTACAATATGAAACGTCTCCACATCTAAGAATGACTACACCTATGTATAATATAATTTGTGGAGTTACAGGCCTTATTCCACACATTATCCCAAATCCTTCCAACATTTTTCAAACCTAGAGAAATCTGAGATTCTAATAAAGATGATGGTCTGTTCCCGGTTTGGAGAGACATTGATTTTTAACGTGAAATTGCTTTATTAAGTGTTTTTTTTTAAACTCAGCTCCCAGAAAAAAAACTCCTGAACAATGACTACTGAAGGAATCCTAACTGTTATAGACAATTGCAGTGAAGACAACAACTCCCACGATTGCTTGCGAGCTAACGTTGTGTTTTTAGCTGTTATTTTGATTGAGAGACCCCTAGTGGCAGAAATGTGCATATTATATGTTTAATTAATCAATTTAATTTGGTTTAATTATTTTCTTTAACATAAATGCTTTAATTTAATCTTTAAAGAAGAAATTCAACAGCCCATACCGACATGCGACACTGAAGTGCAGATGGTCCTGTTGCCTTTTATTAGACACTATTTAGCTACTGCTTTTGTTTTCCCATTTTAGTGGAAAAAGTGTCAAAGTTTCCTCTGAGTGGTCATCAAATGTTAGCGATTTAACCCGTCTTCACCCCACAACAGTCCAATGTGCTGCTGAGGTTGTACTCTGCTCAGAAGTTTGCGAGGCTAACTAGCTTCTCCTCAGAAAGTGGGAGCTAAACAGAAACATCTTTAAACATCTTTCTATTATCACACACTGCATGCTAAGATAAGTACTGTGCTGTCTTCCTTAGTATTAACAAGTGCTGCATAGTGATAATAAGTTCTCAATAAGTTTAAGTATAAAGCAACCAAATCCATTCACCTGCCTTGTCACATTCATGGATGACAACTGTGAGTCAATTCAGCTGTGACCAGAAAGATAACAAGAGAAAAACATAATCAAAAAGTAGGATAACTACTAGTTATGTATGACAGTGATACCTCAGCATTGTACATCGCTTTACTCATTATGCGCCATCTTTGATCCTTGAAAGTGCAAATATAAAATAAGGAATATTTAAGTTGGCAGTGTGCTTCACATGAAAGCACAAGGAAGACTTGAAAAGGAGTTTGGACAAAAATTATTTTCACTTTGTGTTTACAAAGTGAAAATAAATTGAGTGATAAAATAAATTAATATAACTCTTCAAGTGAAACCCAGAAAACTGTACAGACTGACATTTTCCAACTGTCACCCTCTAAAACCTGCTGAGTCAGTGTGAATGCTGCACAAAGCAAAGCACCTTACTAGTTTCCCATTTAAACTGCTTCACACTACATGTCAACACTGACCAGTTCACACCCATTCTTAAACTGAAGGGAGATTCGAGACGATTCTCATATTTGTATGCATTACCACAGCCTGGAGGACTCAAGGACTAATCTTATGTTTAGAGGATGACCCGCTCTACCTCTGAGCCACAGCTGCCCCATAATGCCTTGGGGGATGTAAACAGGAAGTCTAACATTGCTATGCTCCAGTCCCCAGGAAGTGTTCTGGGCTTTAAAGTCAATTTGACATAGCATCTGAACGGTGTAATTACAACATCATGTGACAAACACTGGGCCCCAAAAGATTTTTCCCTGTAGCCTTAAATTGTGCAAGAGCCTTTTGAATGACAGTCATTTGGAGCCAGGGATCCAGCACCCAGAGGCCATCAGTGGTATTGCACGTTAAGAGATCTTTGCGTGGGCCTCAGCCTTTTGACTTGTTAGATGCAGCTTGTTTTAAACCCAGATTGGATTCTCCAAATGTAAAACTGGATATGCAGCCCCTTTTACCAACCTGAAGAATGTCCATGACATTATCTACTCTGTCAGATTACGCATCTGTAAGTGCAATTGGCTACAAAAGGTTAGAAAACATGACCACTGTTGCTGATTTTGGCTCAAGGCAACTTCCACATTTATACCTCTTCCCAAAAATGATCGCATGCACCCACAAGACAGAAGAAATTCAGAATCTAGCAGGCTCAAAAAACTGGTGGGGTATTTTGAATTATTAATCTTTCATCTGTGTATATAATTTTGGTTGTCCACAGCACAAAGGGATGCCAACATGCCTTCCATTATACAATAGGGTGCTATAGAAACAAATGAACCTTGTACCTTATGCCATTTCCCTCTCCACACTACTCACCTCTGTTATCACACCCTATCCCATCCTCACATCAAGCTTAATCTTACCATATGTTAAGTTTTATATATTATTAATACATATTTAGGTGGATATCATCAAGTCTTTGAGGGTGTTTCTACCTCCTCCATTTCCGTTGTCATGTTCTTTGTTTGACGTGTAATTTAAAAAACCAGCTCAAAGTCAGGAAGACTTCCGCAGCGTCCCCGAGTAGACAGCGCTGACTCATGCCCAGTCCAATATGCAGAACCAGACTCTTTCTCATCAAGGGCTACTCTGTTCCTTCTCTAAGCATTAATCTGCACTTCTCAAACTCCCTCTCCTCCTTATTCCCCCATGCTTTTCTTTTTTAAAACTTTTCTATACACCCTGTCCTGCTTCTCTCAAATCAGCCACCAGGATTTGTCTTCATATTTCCAGACAACACTTTTCAAGATGCCCTCTTTCTACAATATCTGAGCGTGGCAACCTCAGTAAAGGTTGAGGTTAAGGTGGTTGGCTATGCAAGGCTATCATGGTTACAGTTAATAAAAAGGTGAATGTCGACTGCAGGTCTGGAACAGAGCATAAAGTCTGGCCTCCTACATTAAAGCCAGACGGGGGAAATCACCCCAGCCTCCACACTCTTACGCTCACCTCTTGGGTGGGTATCATCAAACAGGGACCATCTCATTTGAGACTATTGAGAAAAACAACAACAACACCAGTGGTTTCAGGAAGTTTACAACACATTTTGACTTTGCGTGCTTCATAAAACATTTTTTGTTGCTATGTTTGAAGGTGGTTTCAGAAGGCTCAGAGCACTTCATGAACTCTCAGACGAGTGATTTCTTCCTGCTGATGGAGCCATCAGATGAGAAATCACTTTTATGTGTTCCTCCAAAGGGTCAGGTCAAATGATACTTGGATGATCCTGTGAGAGGCTCTGTGGTTCCTTAAATCCACAGTCTAGTCCTTGACAACTGTCATCCATAGCTGCCACTGCAGAGGAGGAGAAGTAATTTGGTTCATCCTAAAGCTGGACGTTGCAACTCAAAATCAATGCAATTCAATTCATTTGCACCAAATTATTATTACAGTACAGTACAGAGAGCTATAATCGTATTTCTCTTCGTTTTGGTTTCTATCCAATTCAAATTAGTAAATATAATAAAACTTTACTTATTTCTGGGATTTAAAAGCTCTAATACATTGTAAGCCAGTTTTAGTTGCCATAGACTCAGATGGCAAACAAAGATGGATGTCATTACACACACACACACACACTTCTATCCACAGGCAAAAGGAGCGAGAAAAGGAGCGCACACTTTTTGTTTTCTCAGTGTGATGACCAGTGTTGTTGCTGCTCGTTACACCTGACTGTCCTCATCAGCTCGCATTGTCATCTCATCAGGAGTTAGATCTAATGAGGGTCAGTCTCTCATTACCGCCCATTCTGACTCGGGCCAGTCTGACCTCTGACCTCTACCTCCTTACAGCCAATCAATGTCCTTTCTTTGCTTTTTTCCTCTCTCCTCTTCTTTTAGCCTCATGGTCAAACACAGAACCAAATTTTACCAAATGGTGACAGAATGTTTGACAATACAGAGGGAGAGAGTGAGATGATGTAAGAAGAACATTTCTGCCAAGTAATCCAGGGGGTGGGGACTGGCAGCGGGGGTCACAGGAAGGGTGGAGGTGAGGATTAGGGGGCAACAATGAGTTAAATGTTCCCCCTCCAGACCACGTAGAGGCCGAAGCATCCCCCCGGTGTCCATAATTTGTCTGGAATAATTGAATGTGTGTGTGTGTGTGTGTGTGTGTGTGTGTGTAGCCAGGGCTCAGGCCATGCTCTCTGGTAGTTAGAGGTGAAGGGGCTCTCCAGAGAGAGTGGAGGACCCTCGCTGTCAGACAGGAATCTGAAGAGACCTCCCAGTAGCCCTCAGTGGTGAGACCCTGCAGTTTCATTTATTCACAACCCTCAGTGGTGGAGGAAGGCTGAGAGAGTGAAAATGTTGATTCCAGCGGATACTGACAAGTATCAAGGCGCATAGTAACTCTTCAACCTATAACACTTCAATCCCTGATGTCCTCAGATCTGACAAAGATACTGAAAAACAAAATTCCATGAAAACAGCAGAAATTGAACCCAAAGAGCATCATTGACATTCATTTATCTTTTTACGACTTTGTGAGATGGTGGAAGAGGTGGTGGTGCGCTGTAGGTAGTTGTGTCTGTACTTTTAAAATATATTTTTAAAGCCAACTAATAACCCTGAAACAAAACACCCCAGAACACATGGATGGTCCCTCAGACCACTGAATGTTCAGAACATCAAGCATGGGCTCGACCCTGCTGACATGTGCTCCTCTATGGAATGACATTTCAAATGAAGCACTGCCATCTAGTGGCAGGGCTGAAGCATGTTGAACACAGGGAGGGTCACTGCTCCTCTGTAACCCAGGCGACTGCTGTGATTGACGAGTTTTCCTGCAGAGGTTTCAGCATGCAGTGTGAGAACCTAAAGACGGTCTCCAGTAACATGATACACACTGTTTCAGGTGGGTGACATGCTGAAATTCAGTAGTTACCGTTATCAGGTACGACAGTAAATTCATTGTAAGGTAACTTGGAAAGAGATATTGGACAAGAATATTTTACACTGTACATCATTTTGTATCCTGTGTAGCTTTCAGCCATGTATCATTGTCTGAATCAGTATCCTACAGATGATCCAGAATGCAACAGCTTGTCTGGTCTTCAACCAACCCAGAAAAGGTCACCGCCCTGTTCTGGTTCTTCCAATGGCTCCTAGTTGCTGCTCGCGCCAAATTCAGTTTGTTGACGCTTGCTTACAAAACCATAACTAAAGCTGCTCCTGGTTACCTGAACCCCCTAGTCCAGGTCTACACTCCATCCTGCTCTCTGCGCTCAGCTAATGAGATATGTCTAGGCACAATGAGGCCCAAAATCACGAGCTAGACTCTTCTGCCCTGTTGGTCCTCAGTGGTGGAATGAGTTACCTAACTCCATTCGATCAGCAGAGTCCCTCACAACCTTCAAGAAACTGCTCAAGACCTTATTGGTTTTAAAACACCTCCTCATGTATTGAGCACTTTTAAAAAAATGCACTCAACATCAGCTCTACCTGTCAACACCTTGGTCCGACTGGGCTCAAAACATTTCTTAGTACTTGTCTGTGTTGCTTTTCCTACCTAGATCTTTGCTTGCTTATTCTATATGTATGTGGCTTTGGATGAAAGCCTCTAAAAGTCAACTGACATTGTAGGACTCTAGCGTAAGAAGGTTCCACTTGTAACCATATTCACAATATGTAACAACAATTAAACCAACTCCATGGCAACTGAGCAAACTCGACCTGCTGATGGGGACAATGGGTGAGAACCATGAGTTGTGGCTCACAAAGCAAGATCTTTTAGAGGCACACATTTCTTAATGGTATCCAAAGATCTGAGATGCTTCAAGAACTGTGACTTGACATTAGACCTGACTAGGACGTGCTCCAACAGGTCTACAGTTCACACCGGGTCCAAAAAACATCTTATAATTCTTTCATCATCGCTGACATCTGATGAGTAAACACCCTCACGTTTGACATTTGGATGTTATTTGCAACTTTCTTGATTTCCAAACACAGCTGCTCACATTTGCCCACGTGTCCCTGCAGGTGTCTGGCACAGACTGCACTGTGCAGACGTGCTTGTGACACCTCTGGGCGTGCAGAGGGTGTGTGTGTGTCCGTGTTTATTATGTTCCTGGATGTTTACATCACTGGGAAGAGAAAGTATTTTTATCAGCTGCACTCAGTAAACTTTGGAGACATTTATATCATCTTTTCATCTGAACAAACCGAGCAAATAGAATAATCCTGTTTGTGTTTGCTCAGCCTATCACAGCTATGCCCTTCACCTCGAGCTGGGCAGGGGGTGGAGGCTATTCTATGTCATCGTACATCTTATTTATGTTGAACACACACACCCTCTTGATGACATAGGAAAAACTGATTCTTTTGAAGTTTTCCATTTGCTTTGTCTATCACCTCTCAGATAACCTCTGACCTCTGTGACATAGGTGGAGGTTACTCAGGTTCAAGCGCAAATGCGGTCATATGCGGGTGTATGGCACTTCCATGTATGACCTATATTACATAAAATGCAACTGCAGAAAAATCATGAAGCACAAAATTTTACAAATATCCTCACCCGCTCTCCGTACACTGGCTGTGTGCCTTTGTCTGTTGGCTGAGAACTCTCAGAAGCCGACACTAGAAGGGATTTCAGGTTCACCTCCACCTACTCGCAAGTCACATGGAGAAAGGACACCTGCAGTTTTCACCTCTTCAGACTTCTTTAATCCAAAATCTAATGTACATTATGCAAAGTAGTTCAAGGTTCACCGTTCATTGCATTAAATCACTTTGCCTTCTTTATTCTTCAATCAACTGCTTCTGCAACTTAATTTTCAATGTGTGCAACAGAGGAGAAAACAAAAAAACAGCTGGGAGAAGGTTCTGACAGCAGGCTTTCCACCAATTTTCGAGCGTGGTGATTCTGAACAGGTAGAAACACTTTTTCTATCCTGTCCATGGGAATCCATTGACTGGAGATGCTAAATTTGAGGGAAGAGATTCATGAGTTTAAGATATCCGCAGTACACCCACAGGATGTGATACATGACGACTGGGCCATCTTCACGACCAAGGACCAGAGATGCAGATGGGTTTTCAGACATGAGGCCCACTAATGTACGCAAGATGGATTTAGTTTCACTAACTCTAACCCTAAATACCATCTTAAGCAAGAATTTGATACAATTTGTCCAAAGATTTTATCCATGATAAACTCCTCCCTGGTAAATGGTCACATCACACCAACCTTCAAGCATGCAAAAAGTCCAACTCATATCTAACAATATAGCTCCTGACCGGTTTCCTCTTCTTCTTCTGTCTCTGTGGTGTACCTCAAAGTTCTGTCCTAGGCCCAGTGACATTTTCCTGAAATTCTTCCACTGGTTCTGTTTTTAATAAAACAAGCCTAGTCCCAACAATTCTCAAGTTGATTCATCAATCCTGAAATTTTGTCCAGTTATTATTTCTGACTCAGCTTGAAGTGAGGGCTGCTTTCCAGACCTTGTTATAGGATCCAAAGATTAAACTTGATTGATCTGTGTAAGTATGATGTCTCTGAAGTCTCAGAAATCTTTCATTCCTTGTTTTCAGAGTTTCACAAACCAATTCTAAAAGTAAAAAACCCCAGATACATTGCTTTGGTTTTGCACTGAAGCTGACATGATAACATCCCTCAAAGTTCTGGTCTTTGCTGAGAGTCTGGATATCGCCTCAGATCCTGTGGTGTACTGAGTCAGCCACGGGGCAGCCGGATCATCGGGGCTGTCATGTGTTATCTTTTGGAGTCTGGCCAACATGTCTCTTCCATCTGTTTTGCTAAAAGTAGAAGCTTCATGTGAAAACAACACAGGTTTGGAGATCTCTGTTGAAACAAACATTGTATGGAAAGACCTTTGAATGATGGGTCCTTTACATTCACAGCAACTGGAACAAAGTTACAAGGTCTTTGTACACACTGTGCAGTGGTGAGTCTGGTGGGTCGACTGTGGAGACCTGTGAGAGGACCTGAAGGGGTTCAGTGCAGTGAGATAGAACTTTACCTCTCTTTGAGTGACAGATTAAGGTATACCAGCTCTTTTGTGACTCCTTACAATGGACAAGTGAAACATTTCCTTTTCTTTGCACCAAGTATGCAAACAGTGCAGTGCAGTTGCAATTTGCACAGCTGTGTAACTTTGGAGTCCTGCCAGTGTTTTTGAGTTCGCACTCACTCAGTAGCAACAGAACACATCACACACGCACGTGCACACACACACACATAGACATACACTAACACAGAGTCTTTATCTGACAGTACACTCTTTTATTCCTGACCTGTAGCCCACTGTTTTTTTACATTATATTATGGCAGTTAAACTCTCATCTTGATGCAGGATAAATAAAACTATATATAAGGTGGCAAGGTGTTAATAATAAAATAAAATAACAACATGTGACCTCTGTGACAATGAGTGAATTAACCATTAGTGGCTGAATCTACAGATACAGGTGCACTCTCCACAGGCTGTTCAGTAAAAACAGGAACAATGGTGATGGGTCAGTGAATCCAGTTCATAATACACACACACACACACACACACACACACACACACACTTACTGACATGTCACTCTCAGAAGACCTGTTCATGAATGTGGTTACTACATGAAATATATATGCAAAGCTACCATACACACACACACACACACACACACACACACACACACACACACACACTTGTGACAATGTGATTTATTCTTGATAGATAAAGTGTATATCTTCTAAAGACTAATCATTGCATCTGGTCAAAAGTGATTACTGATGAGTGTATAAATAAGAATAAAAAGAGGAATGTATACTAATACTATACTGCAAAATACTCCCACAAATGCGGGCCATTGATTGCAAGCAAGATTTGTTAATTTGCATGCGCAAAAAAGAATTTTTTTTTAACAAATTCATTGAAGACCATGTTGCAAAAATGAGTACACCCCAATGAAAGCAAAGCTAAATTTTAGATGACAAAATTCACTACAAATTCTAATTAACAAGAATTCAACCACAGGTGAGTCTTATTATTCATTAATAATCAACTTATTCTCAGTATTCATAGTAAAATAAAAGGGCATTACTTAACAACATTTCTTGCTGTCAGCAATGGCACCACATGGAAGAGAAATGTCACAAGACCTGAGAAAGAAAATAATTTTTTGAAGGCTACAAGAAGCTCAGCAAAGCTTTACTTCATCATCAGTTAGAATACTGTAGCAAAAGTGATACAATAATTTACCATGGATGGAACTGCAGCCATCTCACAGAGACATCCAGGTCGTCCACGGATGTTAACACCTCAACAGGAGTGTCTTCTGATAGGGTAGAAGAAAATCACCATGCAAGTTCACTGCAGTTAGCTGAAGAAGTAGAAAGCCAAACTGGGGTGACTGTATCCTGTGATACAATACGGCATACACTGCAGAGGAATGGCATGCATGGGTGTCGTCCACGAAGGAAGCCTCTCCTAAAGCCCATGCACAAAAAAAGCCCGCCTAGCATTTGCCAGGGCCCATGCTGAAATAGATGAAGACTACTGGGACTCTATAGATAAGATAAATCTTTTTGGAACTGATGGCTTTAAAACTGTATGGTGTTGCAAAGGTGAGGAGTACAAAGAAAAATGCATGGTGCCTACAGTGAAACATGGTGGTGGCAGTGTCCTTATGTGGGGCTGTATGAGTGCCGCTGGTGTTGGGGAGCTGCATTTCATTAATGGTATAATGAATTCACAGATGTACTGCTCAGTATTGAAAGAGAAGATGTCACCATCACTCCATGCCCTTGGTCATCGTGCACTTTTCCAACATGACAATGATCCAAAACACACATCTAAGGCCACTGTTGCATTTCTGAAGAAGAACAGGGTGACAATGATTCAGTGACAAAGTATGTCTCCTGATCTGAACCCAATCGAACACCTATGGAGAATTCTGAAGAGACAAGTTGAGCATCACTCTCCATCCAGCATCCAGGCTCTAAAAGAGGTCATTCTTGAACAATGGAAAAAGATATGTTGCCAACTTGTTCATTCCATGCCTAGAAGACTTGGTGTTCAACTTGGTGTTCGATGTAGTAGTTTGCCATGAGTGATCATGAGCTGCCATGTACTTTGAGCACTTTGAGTGGCCAGACAGGTGCTATGTAAGTACAGTCCATCTACAATTTAATAGAGACAGACATGAACAGTATGATATGAAATACACAATGCATGAGTAATGCAATCCAAGGAGAAAGTAAACAAAAAAGAATAAACAAGAAGAATACATAAGCATGAAGGTCAATGAGGAGTAAACTCCAGCTTAGACGGCTTGTATCAGTTTTTACTAATAAGCAAGCTAACGAGCTAACAGATGCATCAGCACGGCAAGGACGCTGCCACGACAGACAAATATCATTTTGACAGCATGGCTGGCAGTAACAGTTAATTAATATGATGTGGACACAGCAATATTACAGGAACTGAGGAATCCTCACTTCAAAACAACACAATAACAACAAAAAACAATAACTGAAAACTTGACGTTCTCACAGACAGGACGGAGTAAACCAAGTGAATAAACACACCAGAGAAGGCAAAGGATCCAGGAGTCTGTGTAGTGAAGTACTGAAGTTCAGTCCGGGCCAGATGTTTCATTCTGAGGGCGTTTGAAATTGACAGGGTGTATGGAATCTTGGCATTGTCTTGTTCACCTGAATCTCATCATGTCTCTGTATCAGTTTCCCTTTTATATGCGCATCATCTAATGCACAGTATATATTTAAAGAAACTTAGATTGTCAAATCATGTTTTTTCCATCAGATCTGCAATCAATCAATTATTATGTGCCATTTGTGTCTTATTAATCAGTAATCAGTAATCAATGACTAATGATATCTCCAATTAACCTGTGTAGTTCTGATAGAAGTGATGTAAGCAGCATGTAAACAAACCTCGTAGCAAGCTGCCACTGCTGTTATTGAACTATTGAACGGTCACTTCTCACTGTTGTCACAGCTAAACCTCGTCTGTAGCTGCCAGCAGCGCCTCAAAGGATGCTGATTTGTCTGACATCACCTGAAGCCTGTGAAGATGGATTCTTGACTAGTGTTATTTTTATTTAGCTGCCTCACACGCTACAGTGTCACGGATAAAAAGCTAATGGAAGAGTTCCTGTAGCTGAAGGTACAAGAGTGAAAGAATATAGATTCTATTCTCTGAGCTGTACAGACACACTCTGAGGAGTTTGAAGGAAAAGCTCAAAGAATCCCGGTCAGCTCCACAAGACTGGATTGGGAAGGAATGGGATTTGTCAGACACATGTTCATAATCTAAACATAGCTCAAGTGATGATTGAGAGAATAAAGGTTTTAAAAGAATGCACTGTGTCGTCTCAGCCTTTTGTTTGGCAGTTGCTTGTGTCTCATTTGCTGTATCAAAATTGGCGCCATACAAATTGTTCAATATCAGGACCAGTTCAGGCCCAGGGCCACACAAAGATGGGCCTCAGAAGCCACATTTTATACATTTTATCATTCACAACCTTAGAAACAATTCTAAGGCCACGTGTTCTGACAGGTAACTACTGTATCTCCTTTCTTTCTTCTCCTCAGTCTGGGCCATGTGTCCGCCCACACAACGCCAGTGAGACTTTGCCTCGGCAAAATGTTTGTAGAACTAAATCATTAATCTGTTCTAATGTTGCTGATGATCCCATATCCAAAACCTCCATCTGTGTTTTCACAGCTGTGAGAGGGAAAACAGGGCTGCAGGGGGGTTCAGTGACATAACACCTCCTCTTTCCTGGTAGCATCAATATAAGTCACGAGTGGATGTAGAACTACTTGTGTTCAACACCAGTGATAAACAATGCTACTCATGTTTGCCTTCACAACCTTTCCAGAGAATCCAGGTCTACAGACCTGGTTATGTCAGCAGGTTTAGACCTAGCTGGAGAACCCTCTGGTCACCTCTCCACTTGTCTTATAGCGTCCTCTTTTGGTAGAAGATCAGATTGCAGCTAAAACACCACTGTGTGAGTTTTTCATTAAATCCAAGAACTAGATATACACTGGTTGAGACAGTTCGGCCGATTTAGAGCAGTCTTGTGCTGCTGTGACCTTAGGTAGAGCTGATGGAGGCTATTTTGATAATCAGTTGATTCAGTTATTTTAGTTGAAAAGCCGAAGATACCATTGCACCAGCTTTTCCCCTAATGGCCACTCTTCTTTGTCTAATGTGATTGTGAACAGAGTATTTGGGGTTTTGAGTTGTTGGCCCGACAAAACAGGCAATCTGAGGATGCCACCTCGGGTCTTACTGTCATGGCACGTTTACTTGTATTCAAACGTTTTATAAGCCAAATGATGAGTGTGTTAATAAATTAATTAATTCTCATAATAACTGATAATGAAAAAAATCATTACTTGCAACCCTGCTTATTTGAACAAATATGTTAAACATTGCATAGAAGTAAAAAGTTATTGAAATATGGAAATTTAAATTAAATTAGACACAAAGAATTCATTCAATCTTTTGTGGAGGTGTAGGTAACATTTGTGTATAGAATATAGAAACAAATTCCAAAATTATAATCATGTGGGAGGAAAACTGTAGTAAATCTCATGTCTCACATGATACGTGTGTGTGTGTGTGTGTGTGTATGTATGAATTTACCTCTGTTTCATCAACACCTGACTGTTTACCTTGTCTGACAGGTAGTTACATAGCAAACATCATCAGGTTCAATTCATAATTGAGCACCATATCAAAAAGAATACTCATCACACCAAAAAGTTAACTGATTTTTTTTTTTGTTTGTTTTGTTTGTTTTGTATCTACATAATTTGTTTTTGTTTAGTTGATGTTATGTTATTATTTTCCATTGCTTGTAGGTGCAGCCTGTTGCGTCCGAAACGGTGACTGTTCCTCCACACACCAGGGGGCAGCACCGCTCAGCAGCAGCAGTCAGCAGCACGAGTACATCCACGTTCAGCGGCACGTTCGTGTGTGTTGTTGAAGGAAGCGCGTGACGCTCGCAAGGCTCGGTCTCCCAGGTAGTCTGTGGTGGGTACGGCTGGAGCAGAGGACGCTGCGTGCTGGGCGGACATGGCTGCCGGGCCCGGGAATGAAGATCTATTTGAGAGCATTGTTATGGCGGATGAAAGGCGAGTTCTTGGCTGCCGAATTTAGCCGGGTTAACGGGGCCGGTAACTGTAACGGAGTAACGTTAGTTGCTCAGGTCAGTTACACCTGAAACCCAAAGCAGCAGTTATGTGGACGCAGTATCTGGACTGAAGCTGTCTGTCAGCTAACGTTAGATGTTGAGGGAAGTTAGCTAGCATGTTGCTAACTAAAATCAGTGTTTCTTCTAAACAAACTGTCACCGTCTTCACAGTGACGAACTTCCGGTCGTTTTTACTGCTCTCACCGGTCATCGTCCGTCAGAACCAGTGATGAGACTATGGTTGTTTACAGGTTCCGAGGGGAGGGCTTCCGGGAGGGGTTTGAGAGAGGGACCCGCCGAGGACTGCAGGACGGCCGCAGACACGGAGCCTCACACGGGGCCAAGCTGTCCACTGAGGTGAGTCAGCAGCACCGGGACCGGGGCTGAGTCTGGAACTGGGCTGAATGGTGCCAGTGTTCATTCACAATGACGCCGTGTGTAGGTGTAATGTTGTCTGTGAGTGTGAGGGAACTTTAACTGGCTCCCTGTGACCTGGAACCATCGAACCGGGTCAGAGTGGGTGGAGCAGCTGCTTAGATCACTTCATATTGGAATAAGTTGAATTCTCGGCCTCCTCTTTCCTCTCTCCTGTCCTCCCAACGAACTACAGATTTCCTTCTATTATGGATTTGCCATCACCTGGAAATGTCTCCTTGAGCACAATACAGATGTCAAATCAAGGTATGGTTCCCTCAGACAAGGTCTTATTTTGAATGACGGCGTGAGTGGTCAGCTGAAATTGATCATCTCTCATGTCATTAGCTGGGTGCTAATCATGCATGTGCTCAACAAAACGTGCAAAACACCACTTAATTATTATGGAAATGGTGCGAGTCTGGAAAACCACGATGTTTACTTCAAAGACGTAGTGAATGTCCTGTGTTGAACCCTGTGTGTGTGTGTCCCCTGACAGGAAGCGTTTGAAAGTGCTGGGGTCTCTCCTGGATTTGATCCAAAGTTCCCCTCATGATGATCCACAGTCTGCAAAGCTGCAGGAGGACATGGAGAAAGTTCGAGCTAAGTTCAGACAGGTTCGATCCCCTGCTGCCCTCAGTCTGTATGTCAAAGTGTCCCGGGGCAGATGCTGAACCCCCGACTGTCTGTGTCTGTGTGTGAGACAGGATGAACGGTGACATGCACTGTGTGTGCTTATGTGTGTGTATGAGTGTCTATTGCAGGGCTAAACCGGGGGTTAGCTGTACCTCTGTGTTACTCAGTCTTGTGTCTGCACAGGCTGTCTAACAGCTCAGGGTGTATGCATGTAACTGCAGCCTGACACTACATTTCAAGAAAATCTGTCTATTTTGCTGTATATACACAGTACAGCCACTGCAATGAGTGAGTGTGTGTGTGTGAGTAGGCTCTGACCCCTGCCACACTCTGGTGCCTGGGGACTGTTCCCGAGCAGCAGAGAGAGGGAAGCTGAGCCACAGACGGAGCACTGTAGCTGCTGCTGTGCTGCTAACGATGAGTGTGTGATTGTCAGTCACTGCATGCTTGCTTAACCTATGGTATCATCCAGGTCTGCTCCATGCTGAGCGTCCCGACTGACTTCAAGGATTACATCAAAACCTCTGAGGGGACCTCCTTCTGAATTTCTGCTGCTGCTGATGATGATGATGATGAGGAGGACGTGCAGGGGCTGAGCTGACCTCTGTGTCCTTGACAGAGGAGAGAGAAGCTAAACTGCTATCAGCAAGTCCTGCTCTCAGAGGCAGCATCCATTGACCGGCGTCGTGGATTCATCAGAGGGTTTCGAGTGTGAAGGAAGAAGATTAAAAGCAGTTTGAAAGTACTTTCTATCTTCACATCCTGGTGGGAGGGTGTGCCTTTAAGAAGCCAGGGTCCTCATCACAAACAGGGTTAACCTGAGGAGATGACTTCAGTCCATGTGTGCAAGACAAGGAGACACGAGGAGGCCGCAGCAACTGCAAAAGACAGGAACATCAAACCATGGACCATGATGTTCTTGTTGATTTCTGGACTCTTTGGTAGAATCACCTCTTCTCAGCTGCGGGGGGGTAACTAAGAGACATTCACCCTAGAAATGTTCTTTTTAAGCTACAGCACTACACGTCTGACAGAAACCAAGCGTTTGACAGCCCCACCTGTTCCACAGATGAATCGACTCAGCACTGAAACACAAACTGACCGTTTTTAAATGAAGGAGGACATCGTGCTGCTGCATTTGAGTGCCTTTGTTTTAGCTCCCTGCACACCGAGGGAAGATCGGAAATAAAATCCACTTTCAACAGCTGGTACCATAAAACGCTGCCGACACGTTCGTCAGTTATTTACACTTTGTAAAGGGCCAAAAAGAAAATCACTTACTTTGCTTTAAATGACTTTTGTGTATTTAATAAAGTCTGAATGCAGGATTGTTTTGCTTTATGAAGGATCTTTATTGTGGCTTTATTAATTCAGTAGTTCCAGTAAAAATGTAAATAAATTAGTTTACACAGCTCTCATATTCTGCTAGCTGTTGCAGTGATCAATAGACAGCAACTATTTAATCGATTTCTCTAAAAAGACTTTCGGAACACCTTCTTTAGTGGGAATATGACGATGCCTCCTTTCCCCACTCTTCTGTGATGTTTCTAGACTTTTCTTTGGCCTGTGATCACACAGAACACGGCCTTTGAATACGTCACTGTGGGCTTTCGTGTTTCAGGTCAAGTTTCCACCAGTCATACCGGAGAAAGATGTCACCTGATGCAGCAGGAGTTTACCTCTCCATGTATGTGTTTTTGAGCACAATGCGGTCCAGTGGCACAAACGCCTGACCTGCAGCAGACAGTGCTCCTGCAGACAATACTTGGAAGGATCCGTGACGGCTGATGGAAATTCCCAGATCTCTTTAAAAACGTAAAGACAAAAGAGAATATTCCACAGCCTTGGGGAGCTGCAAGCCAGCAGAGGGCGATGCGGTCGCTCAGTGACGACACCAGATCACAACCTGGCTCTTTGTCCCTCTCTCTCTCACACACACACACGGCAAACGTCTCCATTAGAGTCATGATGAGCACTGTTCAGTGAAAGCCACACACACACACCTTACAGCAGTTTTCTGATTTGGCTGGAAAGAACTGACTTATGTTAAATAATGAGTTGAGATGTTTCTCTCAAATATTTATCAATATAAAGAAGTTATAGTGAGCGGTATTCCAGTTAAATTAAATACATATTAAAAAGACATTTAAGTATATTGTATCACATAGATTCATATTTTATATTTATTATATGTGATATTTACACTAAAATGTTTAGAGTTACTAAAATATAATTGAAGCTTTATGTTAAAATGCATTATATCATTTTGTTGTCAAAACACATTTTTATAGTCTTCATATAGTCTTTGGCTAAGTGCAATGAATGTGTCCCGCTGGGTTCAGCAATGCACTCAGTGTGAGCAACGTATTCCATCTGTGTCTTTATGACCAGCAGCTTGAGGAGAGTCTCTGTTAAATGCTCAGTCTTACTGTCATGTGAAACAACTGGAGCATCTCTGTCTGAACTGTTCACTGTCCACTGTCCACTGTTAGACTTCATTTGGCTGTTCGCTCGGCCAGTCGGTGGCACTGTCAACACGCAACCCTGTTGAGTCTCATCCTGACCAGTAGGTGGAGCTGCATGGATAGGAGTTGTAAAGTAGTAGAGGAGTGTTTGATTGAGCAGGAAAGTAAGGATTACAGTTACACTCAGCCGAACACTACCTGCATGCTGCAGCATCCTGATGAGCTACTTTAGATCTCTGAACGTAGTAGAGCTCAGCTTTTAAATATGGAGGTTAAGATCAGAGCCACGTTACCACTAAATGCTAAATACCAAAATTCAATATCCACTATACCAATGTATAGTGTCTGCATAATGTATGTTTGCAAATTGAAATGACATGGACTGTTACTTGTAGATATGCGATGCATCGCTCAGTTCAAGGTGTGACTGGGCTGATGGTGAGCCAGTGACACATTGGTGGTGCGCTCATTTATTGGTTGGTTGGGCCATCATCAGAAACGTGCTGGCAAGTCACTGAACAGCTCGGGTCTAAGCTTTAATGAAACACACAGCTCCCCGTGCATTGCCCCTGCACTGAAACTCATCATGCAGAAACCCAGTCACCTATAAACACCCGATAGCAACCTGTTTTGATGGCATAGAGCCAGTACAACACAAATAGTGCGTACTGCATGTGTGCTGCAAACACACTTGTAGTTATTTATTAAGCTTCTCTCTCTCTCTCTTAATTAATGAAATATGTATTATCTGAGGGATCCCTCAGATTATATCTAAGACCTGGGATAAAGACCATGTAATATTTCTATTTCTCTGTATTGCATGGTTTTATTCTAGTTTCATATTTTAGTTATGGTAAGAGGAATGTGTAATTTAGAGGACACGCACTGTAACTCTGTCATGCAGCTTATATTCAGCAATGGAACGCGCCTCATTAACAACAACAAGCTGCTCTGATTGGTCGGAGGCTGTAACAGCGTTGGACTCCAGCCACAGCGTCAGGAGAAGAGTGCATTTGATGCTAAATGTTTGCTATGTGATGCTATTTGGACAAAATTACAATACAAGTTGTGATGAAATGATATTTCATAGAGTGTGCACAGAGAGCGTGCACCTCTCTGGCTCTGTACAGGGCAGCAGCTTGTAGATTAGGTCCTACTACTGAGGCAGCCATCGGTTAATGTTAAACCCCTGTCCCTCTGTCTGGACAGAAGCAGGTCGCTAACCTCTGCTGTTTAAAGTGTACAGAGCGTATGTATACATGCTGCTGCTCGGTTCACACACACACACACACACACACACACACTCACACAACAATAGCATCAGGAGCTACCAGAGAGGACCAGAGGGAGTTATTCAGCCTTTGTCAGCCAGACTGTTTTCTATTCCATGTCCAAACTCACACTGACAATAACCCATTAGAACTGTGTGTGTATGTCTGTGCGCGCGCGTGTGTGGTGGGGTACAGTAGCAGCTGGTTTACGCAGTGTCAGGCAGCAGGTGAACGCTGTCTTCTAGGCGGCAGCTTCTGAAGCCAAACAGAGAAAAGAGAAAAAGGGAGGCGGGGGGAGGAGGAGGAGGGGGGGGGGTGGGGAGGGGTGACAGGGGCCAAATGAGAGAGGCTGCATTCAGATGAGTGTTTCAGTACGACTTGTACCCTCTTAAAGTCAAAAAAAAAATCAAAGACAGGACAGAGTGAGCAATTATCAAATGAAGAATTCAAAGAAAAAGAGAAGCAATGAATCGATCGTAGCCACGGGAAAGTAGAGGAGAGGGGGAGGAAGGGGAGGAGAAAGGGTGAGGAGTTAGAGGAATAATAATAAGGGGAGGAAGGAAAGGAAGAGAGAGGGAGGCGGAGGAGGAGAGGAGAAAGATGAGGAGGAAGAGCAGGAGGGAGAGGAGGAGGGCCTGGGGTCTTTGAGAGAATGTAGAGGAATGTGGGGAGCAGGTGGTGAGTGGTGACATGAAAAGCAGTGGTGACAAATGCAGCCGTCCGGCCGGCCGGCAGCAGAAAAGCCTTCTGAATGAAACGGTGGCATCGGATTTCACCACAAGCACACCAACAGCTCCACAAGGAGGAGGAGGGGGAGGGGGAGGGGGGGGCTCCGTGGGGAACAGCAGACACACATGATGTCCTCTGTGTGAGCACACAGAGTTCAGATAGAATTTAGCTCTAAACTCTGTGTGATCATCAACGAAGAGCATGGATACGGGATTGCTGCGCAGATACGGAAAATCAAGTCGCAAACAAATCTGAACTCAAGGTCCCTTACTTGCATTTTCCAGGACTTTCCACCGCAACCCGTGGTCTTCTTCAGCGTATGGAACTGAACGGTTTCACTTATCGTCAGCATCATCATATGACCTGACAGTGAAGATAGCTATATCTGCTCAGGATGAAGTCCCAGAGATGTGGTTAAAAGCTCTGGAAGAAAGCAGTAAGCGAACACTGACATTACAGACAATTATATTAGACAAATTCAAAGAATCAAGCCTGCTTTATTAAAAACAAATTCACCAGAACAACAGAGCTTCTCTCTTCCTGCTCCGCCCAGCGTCTCCTACTGATGTCTTTCATTCTTAAAAACAGTTAACAGCACTTTTTCACATTTCACAGCACCGTGTCAAGCTGAGTGTCACACGGCGCTTGTTAGTGGATCCATTCAGTGTTGACTTGGACTATAAATAATCATCAGGATGGAGGAAGCAAGATGCACTCGCACACACACACATGCATTACTGATGATCAGTAAAAATACTAAAAATAATACATGAAAATTATTAATTGATGGCGTTTTGTTTGTCTTATTATTAACCTGTAAGCTGAACTGACCTAATTGACAGGAATGCGGAATGTAAGGTCTTTAAAGGGAATGTGACGCATCAACATCAGGTCCAACCAACCATCACCGGCTGTGCAACAACATAGCCTCAACCTGTTTATAAAGCTAATGATGTTATATCATAATTGATAGGACATCTGCCAAACTGCCAATGGTATAAGAGCGCCATCTACTGTTTTGCTGTCTCTGTCAAAAACAACCGGTGAACTAACAAAACACACTGAGTGATACTCACAACACGAAAAGTGTCTGTGTACGGTCAGACAGCAGGGTAGGCTGGCATCCAGGTGTTGCTGGATGCCAGTAGATACATTGAGCATGATTACCTGATGTTGTGCTAGCATAACATTAGCTCAAATTACTCGACTGCCTGCCGGGAGCTTCTCTTTACACGAGCGTTTGTCTTTCACTGGTACTATATACATTTCTGATCATGAACAACTGAAGGATGACAAAGATCGGACAGTAACCGTAGCTACAAAAAGCTTCGATCAACATCCTCAGCTCGTCCCCGTGTTTGTGTAGTGATCAAAGTGCGGCAGCTCCTCCTCGTCCTCCCTCTGGAGAACCTGTGTCTGATGTGGTCTGCTCAGTAATGTGTCTCCCTCCTCTCAGACCACAAACACTTACCTGTGACAGGACCAGAATAGTTTACCGCATGTCAAATGAGTGAGTCGGTTTAGTGTGCAGCCCCCGGTGTTTCAGTTTCCATGCGAACTGCCATGTTATGGTGCAGAGCCACTAGCTCCTCTGCGCCCATGCGTTGCTGTTACTCTCCTGCGCTGTAGTGGCTTCTCCAGAGGTCCTGAAGCAAGGATTCCAGCCCTAACAATGGCTACAAGTAGCAGTGTCCCCACTGCTCAGCGTGTGTGTTGCTATTGTCTCCGACTTACTTCCTGGATCAACTCATGTGTAAAAGTGCACCGCTCGCCGTTGGTGCGCTCACCAGATGAGGCGGTTTTGCAACTCAGAAAGCAAAGACCAGCACTAGTACCATGCTGATCACCTGACCTCTCATGTTGTAGTGATGTCAACATGCTCCCGCGTCTCAGGGGGTACTTCAGTGAATGCAATATATTCTTGAGCAGTTAAACAGTTATTTTCTTTTACTTTGGAAGCATCTTCTCAAATAATTCATGAAATAGCCTTCAGTAGGCTGAGCAAAGGCAAGAGTTAGAGAGCGCACTTGTGTGTACATGTGCATGTTTTAGTGACTTTGCTAGGACATAAATCTGTTTACACACTCACATTGTGGGGACTCACTTGACTTTTAGGGACAAATACAAGCCCCCCCTTATCGTATCATTAGATTTCAGGGTGACTTGGATAAGGTTAGGCAGGTAGTGGTTTGTGTGTTTGCGCGTTGTGTATAAGCATCAGTCGAAAGAAATCGGCACACGGACAGGTAAAAGTAAAAGCATGGTTGTTTTACAGCAGGTTGTTGTATGTGTATGTTGATGTATGTGTGTGTGTAGGTTGTGGGGTGTGTATGTGTGTGTTTGTGTGCGTGCTGAGGGTCTTTGTCTGCTGGTGGTTGAGCTGGCACTGGCAGGCCTGTGGGAAAGGATTAGACTTTCACGCCTTTTCCTCCACACTGAAGCCCCATCAAAGACATTCCTTGCATAACAAATCAATGAGTACTGTCACACACACACACACACACACACACACACATACACAAATACTCCTGTTAATCATTAGCCAAACAATAACTTTGAGGATTCAGACAGCACTTTCTTGTTCTCTCCTGAAATGCGGGCAGGAGGAAATTAGCAGAATTTACAGGTTGTAACTTCAACATTTGTAACAGGCTATTTAATAAGAGAACACAAAAGCGTTGCCAGTTACAGTTACACTCCAGTGTGTGTGTGTGCACGTCTTGCTGTTTGTAAGACCATATGATGGCGTATGACCCAATGATTGTGCAGCATTCAGTGAAACTGTTTCAAAGCTCAGGCATAAAAGGAGCTCTCAGGAATGTATTTTAGGAAAAGTAAATACCAACAGAGGTCCTTTGGTCCTAACTATGCTCTACATTGTGTTTGTACTGACTACACTTAAGCCCCTTTCACCCTCCACAGACGCTAATACCCGCTAACATCTGGCTTTTGTCGTCAGTGTGAAAGGATTCAATCGATATTCAAGCCCGCGTCAGCTCCAGCTCCAATCAGCCGTGATCATCACTTTGAAACACAACATGTAGACACAGATGTGCTAACATGCTAACATGCACCTGGATGTTTGCGAACGTGTGTTCTCAACTCCGGCTGCAGACGGTTCCACATGTCACGTGTGCATTTTCAAGTCGCTCTCCTTCCCTCTCCTTTCTTCAACTTGTGATAAAATGCATTAGGTCCACAATATGTTTCCAACAACCCCAGAAAAAAACTCGACGGATGAAATGTTAGCTCATGTTAGCGGATGACGAATTAATTTAGTGGATGCTTCTGTGTCAAAATCAAAGTGTGCTGCTGCCTTCTCATTAAAATGGATTTATTATGAAACCTGTGCAGGGAGTGATGACTGAATATCAACAGCAGCTTTAAATGTCAGCAGAGCAGTGCAGCAGCTGAGCGGACGCAACAGAAAAGTGGATTTAATCTGTGACGTCCGGCTGATACCCAGTCTGCTGACTCCAATAGATTGGATCATTGAGTTTTCACATGTAATAATGTCTTGTCATGTCATGTTGTATGTCATGCTGGTTTTGATATGTTGTTTTTATCTCTATATTGTATCTCTACTTTAACCAGATGCTGAAAAATGTTTTCTCCACTTCCCTCTGAGGGATCTCATATCCCGTGTCTCTGTCTTCGCATGTGATCATGATCAGCATGACTAACCTGAGGAGGAACAGGAGCAGGAACCTAAAACAATCATTGATGTAGGAAATGAAGAACGGAGCAGCGCTCGCTGCTGCTTTCACTTACTTTATCACTGCAGTTGTTCGAAAGAGGAAGTCTGCATTGTCTCTCAAAGCTGCATTACAGCGAGCACACACAGCAGTTTACTGTGTGTATTATTCCACAGCTGAAAATAGTCCCAGTTATCACTGCCTACCAGCCAGGAAGAGAGCGCAGTGAGACGTCCCGTCTGGTGTGGTTCTTCAGTTCTCTAAAAAATGACTTAATGAGCCTCAATATGTCATTTTGCTATAACTGTACTGAAGTGACTGTGATTCATAAACAGGGATCATGTTACTCTATATGTTGTAACTATAATCACACAGACATGCACGGTAGCTTCAGTGTACTAGCTGTAACAACATGGACGTAACTATAAAGTCACCAGCAGCAGAGCCCTGGAGTCATTCTAAGGCTTTTCATGGATTTACTGTTATATTGTTATTTCACAGTACTAGCACACAACCAGCTCTGTACTCATGCAACCTACCATTTATCTCATGAGGTGAAGGGTTTCATCACCGACAGTAACATGCAATGTCCACAAGTTCCCTTCCTTCATCATCATCATCATCATCTTGTGGACAAGAACAGACTGACAGTTTTGCAGACTCCATCTAATTCATGGTTTTATTGTGTTGTTGACACAAAAATGAATACACTGTTTGTCCTGGTTGCAGACAACTGGCATGAAGTAGACACAACTGTGTGGAATGATTTGCAAAAACAAAACAAAAACAGTCTATGGCTTACCGAGCACGACACGGAATCTATTTACAAACTCAAATCAACTCACTGACAGTTTGAAAATTGGAGCAAAAAGCTTTTTTTCTTTTATAAATATAATAAGGGGGAAGGAAAGAAGGCCACCATGGGCCTAAAAGGGGGATAAAGTCTCTTTCACCGAGACAGTTTAACACTCAACAGAGTTATACATATCCCATTTTCTGTTATGGCACCAGTATCAAAGCATGCCCTGGACTCGCTGGTTTCCATCATGGATGCTTCATGTCAAGCAGGTTTAACAGAGCTAGTAGGCACTGAACCAACAAGTAGAATAGAATAAGAACTAAACAAATAAAAGACTAAAAATTAGAGATAGATCTTGACTGTCACATGAGGTATTGTGGATCAAAGCATTTCTGTACATTGTCTCATTTTTCCTTGTTTTTTTTTTTTTGGAATAGTTTGGAAAATCATATTATGTAATTATAAACAAAAAAAACTGATCACATAGAATCTACATACAAAACACAAATGAGGATGTCAATAACACAATTTTCTATGAGAAAATTCAAACCTAGAATGGCAGTATATTGACATTTATGTATAAAAAAAAAAAATCAACCAAAAATGTAGCAGCAAACAACAAGAGAAAAGCATTGTTTTTAATCCATTACGTTTTTTCGTTTTTTCTTTATTAAACACGTAGCTGGGATTTATTTTCTATAGCAGCGGAATACAAGGAGTGTTTCTCTCCTACTCTCTATCCTTAATGTACAATCAGAAACCTAATGGACAGGGCTCCTACACAGACGGACACTTCAACAATTCAATACTCCCCTCCTGTATCCGTCGCGCTGGTCGTGACGCCTCTCTTGTCCCGTGTAGGAACCCTGACTGGAACTCTACAGCATTTAGACACACCTCCCTGTTGAGCCTTCACCCTTTTTGCCACTTTTGCCGCCCTTTCACCCCTCTGTGCTCTTGCCAGCTTTGCTCTCCACTTTTTTTTTTTTTTTTTTTTTTTTTAAGGCAAGTCCCCAAGAAACGCAGCCCACGTCTTTTAAGTTTGTGCAAAATTATGTCAATAGTCTCAACAACAACCCCCCCCACCCCCGACTTTTTTTAGCTTCATCCCCTTCCCACGATCCATGAGCAGTACTTGAACTGAGGTGGAGCAACGAAGGAGATGCTGTCCTGGTGATCTAGAGGCAGACTGGAGTTTTAGTTGTACCAATATTCCTGGATGGTCATCTGCTCCGGAGGCAGAGATAGTTAAAAATCAGCGGTGGAGCCACAGATAATCAGCTAACTTGAAAATGCGAGCTAAAAAAATAAATAATATGTTCTCTATTCTCTATGAATATGAAGTCTTATTATATAAAATAACACTTCTTTTTACTTCTACCTCCTGACCTGCAGCTGTAGGCTCTGCACGCTGAGGTTTAACTAAAGCGAAGAGATTTCGGATGTAGAGCAGCTCTGCCTCTGTGAAACATTTGTTGAACTAATACTCACAACTGAGACTGGAAGGCAGCTACACCTCGCTCTGGCTCTGTGAGACTCATGACAGCGTCGAGCAGCATTCAGTCTTGTTTAAGAAGGGTTTCTGCCACACTGGTCAGTTCCTTTGTCCCGTCAGATGAAGCAGATCCAGGTGCAACTGCAGGCCCTGCTCTGACTCTCCATCACCAAAAGACTCGTGCTCAAACCCCCATTCCATTTTCATGTTGTTTTACAAACTTTATCACTGTGATTTTTAGGCGACCAGCAGCGCTGACCAAAAGTGCTTTTTTTTTTTTTAGAAAACAAAGTTGGAATGGTTTAGGTTTCACTACATAGAGAAAGAAATCATAGCAGACTGTGGATTGCTCTGCTTGGTTGTGAGTCGATTGGGTCTTATCAAACAACAGCAAGCTGAAACGGCTAATTCGAAAGTCGTGAACGGATGAACAAAGAATCCCGTTTGTCCAAACCTTAACGTCAGCAGTCCACAGACACTAGGGTCATAAAAACAGAGCGTCTCACAATACACTTGGTTTAAAAAAAAACAAAAAGCTCAGAAGGAAAGAGGTATAAGACTAACTGATGAAGAGGTCTAAAGGATATATAATAAAGTGACTAAACATAAGCAAGCAGGGATATATGAATGTCTGCACTGCAACAAGACAAACATGGGGGCTTGGACAGGAAGTCTAAACATTCTAGATATAACAGAAGAGAAATAAAACAAAAAGCGTCTTCTCCTAATAAAAGTCGGATTTCAGGCGAATACCTGAAGACAGACTACAGGACCTACTGTACATGACACTTTGGGATGTTTTAGTAGGCGAGTCTGTGGTAATTTTAAGATTCCTAGTTTAATATTTGAGGGAATAAGAAAATATCTACTAAAATGTCTGCTCTGTGGCTTCTACTCCAGCCCACGCAGGCCTTAGTATTCTGTGTCTTTTTGCTCTTGTACATTTCTGTAGTGTTCGTTTCTTTTCCCGGGATGGGAGGGGACACTGGCAGGAA
This sequence comes from Datnioides undecimradiatus, assembly GCA_008933995.1. Lineage (NCBI taxonomy): Eukaryota > Metazoa > Chordata > Actinopteri > Lobotiformes > Datnioididae > Datnioides > Datnioides undecimradiatus. Next base: position 3,350,562 of record WARS01000067.1, on the reverse strand, counting down.
ATGTGACTTGGGGTTTGTTTCTTGGGAGGGCCGGGGGGCGCTCGGCCCCATCTTGGCAGTCGTAGAGGACAGCGGGCATGTGAGTGACATGTCGGCCATGATAGCAGCCCGCCAGAAAGAAGGTTGTGTTGGCCACCCCCTCCCCAGCCCACGGGTCGCCACCCTCTGTTGACAACTTCCCCTCGAGCATCAGGTCATCATGCGACAAAGCTGTCGGTCAGTTCAGATGTTGATGTCTCTAACGTCTGTCGGGGTGCAGGACAGGTCCACGTCCTCGTCCACGCGTTTGGTTTCTGTTGTGCTGCTGTGCTGCTGAGCCTGCCGGAGGCTGGACTCCAGCAGGGACTCGATCTGCTCCTGACACGCCCGCAAACAGTCCTGCAAGCACACAGTGGACACTGAGTAAACACCATCACACTGCTGACACCAAGAGCAATCGCTGGCTTCTTCCTCATCTGAGGATGGGTTGGGTTTGACAGAATGTGTGTTTGCATACCGGGTCACTGCGGATGACCTGCGACAGGAAGTTGGTGAGGTTCTGGGAGGACAAGGAGGCATCTTGGCTCTTCAGATAGAGTCCTTGAACAGCTGCCACCACGCTGCCCGCTGCCACCATGGATGGAGGACTGGCGATGAAGTTGACATCTGAGAAAAAGGCACAAACACATGTTACAGCGCAGAGCATCGACAGCACAGTTAGTCACTGATTATAATGGACTCTGCCTGAAGTAGATGACCAGAAGCATTCGGTATTAAAGTTCAGAATGTGTGTTCCTTCTGGATAGCGGTGCCAGACAGTCTAAACTGACTTCAGACCAGGTGAAACTGTCTGACACATGACACACAACTGCTCAACTGAACCTTCAACGTATATGATGTAATGAGAACTTGGCAGCCATGATCCTAATGATATTAACAGAAACTGGGTCAAAGAGGGTAAAACCAGTAATTCCAAACTGGGGTCACTGGGGTCCAAGTCCACATCAATCAATTCTGATGGAAGCTTTAATAAGCTGCATCTTGAAATGTGCATCAGTAACAAGCCACAGAAAAGAAAATATTAGGTAGGACCAAAACGGGGAAGAAACAGGAGGTATTAAACTTCAGCTTTGCGTCCTACCTGTTGCACAGAGAGCCACAAAGGTCTGGGCGTGTTTCCTGAGGATCTGCTTGGTGGACGGGTAGATCTTCAGCTTGGACAGGAAGTGCTCGATGAAGTCGTGTGGCGTGACTGAAGCCAGATCCCACTTCAGCTTGTTAAGAACCAGCAGCTCCATTTGCTGTGGACGGACCAGACCAGAGGCATTTACTCAAACTGACCCACTTACTTGGGAGAGAAAAACGTGCTCCTCCTTCTACGTCTGCTGTGACACGGAGTCCCTGTAGCTGCAGCCCCGTGGCATTTGATCACTTCTTACGTTTCAGCTATTGATACATTCTGTCTGACCTGTTTGTCCTTATCCCTGCACGGTCAAAATACTGCAGTTTAACATTTTGCACGTTCCAGCTCCAAAATATATACGATTAGTCTCCTTTACTACCACACGAGGTCAAAGATCCACAGATCTACTGCTTATTGCTCACCTAGCTGCCTATAGTATAGTCCCTAAAACATCACGTCTCCACTCCAATGGGGTCGATAAAAACCAGCTGCGCACAAAATGTCACAGCAAACACTGAAGCGTGTGTCTGCAGCTCTGCGTGTTCCGTTTGTCGCCGGCGAACGCCTGCACCTCTGCCTGACGGCCACTACGTGTCGCTGCGAATCTGCGTTTTCTTGGCAGTCACTGAGACCATTCATGAAATCAGAGAGGCCTTGTAGTTACCATGGGAAAGTCACAGGCAGCCATTCAGACACTGCTGCACCAAAGCTCCATGTCTTCTTTTTTTTTTTTTATTTCAAGCAAACAATCTGTCTATGACATTTTCAATAGATCTGTACTTTATATCTATACTTTCTGACCATGGTGACGCAAAGAAACCGGATGAACTGCTAACCCTCTGTATTCTGGTCATGTGGTCTCCAGTGCATGCTGCTCATGTACTGTTATGTGTTATGCAACATCCATGTCTGCAGAACTCAATTACCAGCAGCTCTCCGGGCTGGACCGAGTTGTCCGTGTAGATACAGAGTTTCTCCGCCGTTAAGGGCACAGTCTCCTTCATCTTGGATGCTAGAAACATGCATGTAGCTCCCAGCAGCTGTAGTCTTGTTTTCCTGGTGGCCTCCACTGATAAAAATCTGTCCAAATAGTTCATAGCCAGTGGAAAAACCTCCTCCTCACATTTCTGTTCCTCGCAGACCTGGAAGGTGAGAAAAGCGCTTAGAGGTTGCAGACTTGCTGGAAGAAAATCCCCCATTCATATGTATTATCAAGTCTTTACCCCCACTGGCTCTATCTGTTATTCCGCACACAGCTGTTTGCACTCAATAGCAGCGCTTTCCACATTCACCAGAAAAAGAAATTTAAAGAAACCTTTTGCGTCTATTCCATTCGAGTTTAACGCAGAAAAACCCCTTGTAGCGCAGTATTTGCGCAAACTCAATTTCACGTCAAACCGGAAACAATTAAAGTCAAATTTTGATGCATTTATTAGAGCAGGCCTGAGAAAGACTGTTGCTGTAATGAAAACAGTCGGGAATTAGTTTGCGGTCAGTTCTGACTGAGACACAAAGGTGGCGTCAATGCAAGTTTCACTCTCTAATTTCAACTTCGTCATCTTTTCAAAAAATATTTATAAATATTTAAAAAATACCAGGCTGCGCACAATTAGCATGTAAATCATCCTCATCGAATGCCTGATCGGATGAGAGTCAAATGTGTCGAATTTGGGCACGTGGGAATTTAGAATAAATTCATTTGTCAGATTGGGCTTTTTCACGTGCTACGGCGACACTTCCCCTCGGCTCTCCCATGAGCGATTTCAGAAATTATTTAAAAATAGAAAACCGCGACGCATTCAATCCGAAAGTTCACGTTAATGTTAAAAAACATCCAATCTATCAAATCCGACTGTTGAAAGTTTATTTGAGGGTGTCGCACATTTAAAAAATGGGCTTTTTCCCCCGGCGACCTTCACCGACAGCAGCGGGTCTTGTGAAGCAAAACAAAGTTGGCCAGTTGATAGCAGTGGAACAAAGTGTAGCAGCCGGTATGTAACCGTCTCAGGATGAAGGTGCATTTCTGGGGAATTTAACCGAGTTAGTGTCATTGTTGCTGATATTACAGATTTTTAATGATATTAAAATCCTTCTCATATACGACAACAAAGATGGCGCGCAAGACTGGCACGGGCCAGACTGCATACGTGTACATTGCTGTTATTTTGGATTATTTTCCCCATGTAATTACATTTCATACCCTTATAAAAAATATAAACTCAGAAATAATCAATAACAGAGAGATCCGTGGTGGGAAATGAGTGTACTCTGTAGCCAATATCTCATCTTATAGCCGAAGGACCACCCAGCACTCTTGAGGACATACTTTTCACAGCGTTTATGTAACATGCACAGTGAAATAACAGACACGAAGCAGTCAAAGACAAAAATACTTTCACATTAGGACTAATTCCTCCTGTTTGGACCTCTGCAAAAAGCTAGCGACAGGCCACCAACAAGTCAGCAGCGAAACTCGGGCACAAGCAAAGTTGAAGTGAAGGAAAACCAACCTCTAACATCCAGGTGGCAACTATTTTCCTCATTTTGGGCACAATTTCTTTCTGAACACACTTGAAGTAGTTTGGGGACGGTAGGTAGTTCTCCTCTGCCTTCAGCATGGTGTGAAGAACTCTGTCGTTGAGCAGGTTGACGTCCTGGTAGGCTCTCCTGATGGAGTCCACCTCGCAGCACAGCAGCTGGTCCTCCATAGTGGGCTACTTCTGCTATTAATATTGTAATCTCCGTCGATGGTTCGTAATTACTAGTACGACGCCGTTAAAATGTTAGTACACCACTGAAGGGACAGGCTACAGCAGACAGAAGCCCGTACTCCGCTGATTTTAAATCACTTTCTTCTCGTCGGCTGCTGCTGCTGCGTGCTGTTGCTCCTCCGGTGTGCGCGAGCCCTCTGAAACGCTGAGCGCTTCCCTCTGCGAAACAAAAACCCCTGCCTCGCGCTCACCAGACGCGAACACGTACGAACACACACACACACACACAAAGTTTATGTGAGCGCGCGCCGAGGAGGTGGGGTGGGTGCGCGCAATGACGTCAGCTGTTGTTAAGAGGTGGGGGATCAAAGAGACAAGCAGTCGGCAGTCTGCTGGGGACCACGCAAGGAAGGGGAAAAAAATTAAATTAAAAAAAATATATATATATAAAGAGAGAAAGAGAAGCCCCTGGCCCTTCCCGCCCCCTCCTATAGGCTGGTAGCTTCAGAGGAGCCGGGTCTCGGGGACTTCTGCTGGCCCGGCGGAGGAGGGCTGACTGTGGGAGGCTGGGAGCTCGGCGTCGGCAGGGGGCGATAGCGGCTTACACCCCTTCATCTCTCCCCATGACTCAATGAAAGCAACAGCCCTCACAACTAAGCTGAACATGAGGCGAGCACATGGGACAATGGTGCTGTCTGAAACACACAGCTTCATTTAGTTTCATGTATTCCTGCTCCAAATAACATAGAATAAAGTGTTATATATGGCTATACTACCTGCTCTGACAGTAAGGTTATGGATAACATCTTTAGGCTACTTATCAACCAATTTCCTACCTGCTAAATATCTGTTATTCAGTACATTATTCATTTGGTTAGATAAAATGAAATATAGTTCATTAGTGACCACTGTCAGCTCCCTTTGCAAGATGCAGGTAACAACAGGATGAACAACAAAAAGCTCACCATGTGGCTCCCTCACACTGAATCTAACTTGTGTTTGTTGGTGAGTTGAAATCCATAAATGGGAACTTCAGATGGGAAGGTTGATTATTTCATCAAATTAATATTATAATTGGAAGGATGTGTATGTATGTATGTATGAACTACAGATGATTCCAATAGGAAGTTTGCAATCTGTTCTTTGACTGATTGACTTGAATATCATCTTACTTTGCTTTGATAATGTGATTAGTCTACACTAGTCAAATACACTATCCCAGAGTAATGCTGGACAACAAATTGTAAAGTTGAAAGACTTTCTCTAACACACACGCACACACAGACACACTCAGACACACTCAAAAACGGGAGGAGACTGGAGATACACCAATGGGAGGAATTGCTGTTACTAGGCAGATGTCTGTGTGACTTTTCATGTGGGGAAAAGTTCAGTGCACTGGAAAAGTTGACATTGTTATTGATAACCCTATCAAAGTCCTTTGACACAATCTAGTCTTTCAACTAACCAATAGGGTCATTCACTATCGACAGCAGTGTTTGATATCCACACATGTGCTGCCTGCTCACAGCAAGAAAACAGTTCAGTAAGACATGAGAGAACACAAATCAATGAATCAGGAGACATATAACATTTACAAATTGATAGAAGTAAATCAGTCAGGTTCTGTTAGTGGCCATGCGTTTAGTAACTCAAGTTATAACTAGTATTTAGTGTTACGTTGTGCACATTTTAATCTAGTTTCAATATGAATCGGAGCTTTTCACATTCCTTGAATTCCTCTCTGGGCTATTGGGTGGACTACCGTAATGCCTGAAGAGGTTTACACCTCTGCGAACAAAGCCTGGAGTCATCACAACATAATAACCACTTTGTTGTTATTGTGAGAGATGAGAAATACAGTAAGATACTGCCATGCAAAGTGTGGATTCGACATGCACGGAAATATGTCTCTTCATCATAAATGTGAATATTCTTTTTAACTTTTCAACTTCTGTTAACCCCCACTATCACTTTAGGTTCAGAAACCCTCTGAGTGTTCATTTAAATATCTCCAATTCATATAGATTTTTTACATTATCTTTGTCCGCTATGATTTCCTCTTTACAGCTGTATATCTCATGAATACAAAATAAATTATAAAGATACTTATGACAATGCAAATCTAATCGTTGTAGCTGTTTTCCACAGTCATGAGCGCTTTTAATTGTTTGATATAATGAACATTATTATTAAAACTTTTATTCCTAGCATATGAATGTGTCACACCCTTCCATATTTTATTTAGTGGCATTTTCTTATTGTATGCAAACAACACTGTGTTGGAAAACAAAATACACATCAGTTATGTTGGAAAAAAGTGAAATCGGCAGTTGTTTGTGTTTGACTTTTCTCAATAGCATGTACTCTCCTTCTCAGTTCCTCTCATGTACAGACAGATAGAGGCTCTCTGTGGGAAACAAAGGGAGCTGGAGCATGTGACTTTTGCAGTGAGGCTCTTCTAGCAGCTTTATGGTAACAGGAGAAGGAAGTGTTTAAAGGGATAGCAGAGAGCTGAAGTGAAATCAGCAGGGCACAGCCTGGTTCAGACTACTGATCACACCACCTCGGCTGGAAAATAAATGATATGTCAAGGCCGTTTACCACATCAAGGCCTTTGCTTTTTGCCCTGGTCTTCATTCACTTGAGGTGCCATGTGATGCTCCCTCCCTTTGACTCCTGTGTGCCCCTGTTTTAAATGCCCTTTCAACATATTCAAACTTGTTCTCTTGAACACACGTGTTAAAAGCCGACATGTTACTTAAGTCTTGATAAGAATGATAGGTATAGATAAGACAAGAGGGAAAAAAAAGGCTAGCAGCAATATAAGCTTCAATGCTAACATCAATCAGAATGATAACACTCTCGTAATGACAGGTAATGTTTACCATGGTTACCATCGTGTCAGTTCATCTTAGATTTACAGTGTCGATACACATTGTTTTATCCATAAAGAAAGAACTGGAATTTTGATATTAATTGTGTAACTATTAATTGTGGCTGTTCCGATACTGATGAGGTAATGAGATTAAAGGGTTTTAATTGTAAGATAAAACCTAATGGTAAAGGTTGATTTTAGATTGTATACACTGTTTTTTTGAAAAATTGTAAGTTTTCCTACAGACTGGCCACCGCAAGTATGACATGTTTCACTTTAACAGTATACAGTAGATACAGGCTTTCAGTGAGGGTTCCAGCCTAGGTCTGTAGATGTCCTGCAGTTAAAAAACAAAAAAACAAACAACAAACTTTGTATATTTATTTACTTTCCAGTTCTATATGTTTGGCATTCTGTCCTCTGCAACTTGAAAATGTCATAATGCCCTGTGTGTGCAAAAGCTGCATCACTAGTCGCCATCGAATTCATTCATGTCCTCTGTCCCAACCATTCATTAATTCCATTTCCCAATACTGCCTTTCATTCATTAAGTGCTTTGCTGGTATGTGTGTGTGTGCTCAGTCACCTCCTCCTCCGCAGACCATCCCCCCATGCTGTCTGTAACCCCCACTCCCCTGTTTTACTTGATTCTTTGCACTTTCACCACCATGCGCTGTTGAATGTTTGATGTGGTCAGTGTTGTGTGCAAGCCTGTTTCTTTACACATTACATATATATTATTTACTCATTCGAGGATATGTGCTGCTAGATGACAAACAGATCAGACTGTAGCATGCATGTCTGGCATACCTCATGTGCTGACAATACGGTGACCATTTGCCTGGGGCTACTTCCTCTTCTTTTGTTCCTGATTGTCATAACTCTGTTCCTTACTTGTCTATAAGTGTAAATACACGTGTGGAAATTTGCATTGGATATTTTTGCTGTTGGGAAATATTCTACACTCTTCTGTTGCCACCAACTAAACCCAAGCTTTACAAGTAATGCAGTATGTGTGAGTTTGCAGGGGTGTTGAAGTGGTGACATTTGTCTTCACCCTCATTCTATGTCCAGCTTTGAAGTCCTGATGCCTCTTCATATTCTAAATATGACCTCCAAGCACACACACACACGCACACACACACGAACACACACACACATGCATACACATTATCTGTGTGAGGGCTTCCCTTCCTCCAGCCATCACCCAGAAGGACTGAGTGAAAGAGAGAAGGCAGAGAAAGAGGGTTCTTCCCTGTGAATGAAGCTCCTTTCTCAGCTAAGGGCAGGGCCACAATGACCCAGCAAAGATGGATAGGGAGATTGTCCTGTGAAGTGATCCGCGAACACAGATAGGCAGGGGGTCAATCTGGGCGTGTGTGTGTGCGTGTGTGTGTCCTGCACCACAACTGACCCAACAGCACCTCTGGTCTGGCTAGATGGGTGGTTGCTAAGGGGCCGTGTAGGGCCAAGGGCAAGGATAAGAGGAAAAAACCCTAGCACAATGGGTCAGTGGGAATTTGGGTTGGGGGGTGGGGGGGGTTGGAATGCATGCATCTCATATCAGACACACACAACTTGAGGCTACAGGGTGCTGCTTTGATAAGTATCTGTGAATGAGGTTTGTGCTAACTACTAGCTAGGCTTTGACAAATATTTGACGTACAACACAACATGGGTGACAAACTGGCTGAATATGGCTCCAATATTTGCTCCAATTAGGTTTTCAAACAGTGACAAATTGTTAAAATGTGACCTTTCCATTTATAAATCCCATCTGTGCCAGAATAACACATTTAACACATTTTGTTACACTAACAAGAAATGAATTTAACCTGTAGTTACTCCATGTTGCATGCATATTTGATCACACTAAGTTTGGGGTCTTTTGTCTAGTTGGATTAAATTTAATTTAAAGTAATCTGTTTCTATATCCCTGTAAAGCACTTTGAATTGCCGTGTGTGCTAATGCTGCTATTAGAAGAACTTGCAATGCTTTGCCTAAATGAAAGGAACTGGATAGTTAGCATGAGTGGCCATAGCCATCATGGCTGAGCTGCTATTGTGCACATAAAAGAGCATTCCTGGTCATCCCCAAGCTCTTCAAGTTAACAGTGGTTCAGAGTCCCCCGTCACAGCATTTAGAATGTGAATATAGGAATTAGTAGGTGTGAATTTAACATGCATACACTGGAAAGCAATAATAAACCTGTGTTTGTGTTTGACTGTGGTTTGTATACTAGTATTAATTGGTGGTAAGTTTTAGCAAGAGAGTGAACTGTACACATTATAAATTCTGTTGAGGTCACTTTCATTGGTAAGTTTGGGCTATATTAATGCTCTTGACTTAACTTAGTTTGAAATCCAACAATTGATTCATGCAGATGTTATCCAGGTGTGTGGCGATGTGGAGAAGATGAATGCACATTCGCACAGAAGATGAATTCTCTTTCTTGTTTTCCTCATTTCATAACATCTTCTGTCGCTGTTTGCATCTATTAAAATCATAACAGGTAAATACCAAGTGCTGCAGTGGATACTCATTTATCTTGTGAACATGGGTATGGAACCGCAGACTTTGTTGAACTTTAAGTGTCAGGATTTCCACTTTCTATAGTCATAGCATAGTGGTGGATATGCACTAAAACTAAAGGTATCCTTTACATTGCACATATCTGGGTTAAGAAAGGTTAGCAACTCTTGTTTGCCACTCAATGCTCTGCCAAACCTGGCACCACTTTCCTTTCTAAACAGGGTGGGGGCATTGCTTCAGTCTATTTTAAACCTAATCTACATATGGGATATCAAATATAATAGATTTGAGGAGCTCCATTGACTAAAAATCAATAATGTTCTGTGACATAAATTCCATGGTGCAGTGGTAAAACAGCTGATTCACTAAGTGTTGCATCCAGACATGATGCAGGAATAATGATCAACCCATCTCACACCTCCCAGTCCTTTCAAAAGTAGCAGGACGAGTTTGGTGTCATCAGCTTTCAGTTCACAAAACTAATTCATCTTTTGAACCTTTTCAGCCTGCTTTCCAGACCTGTTGCTCCACTGAAACTGTATTTTCACTGCCCGAGTGCAGCTTTGGATACCATTCATCAGGGTATGCTCCTCAACTGATCAACCAATTTAGCATCTCTCGCCTGACTCCAATTTATTTGAAGAAACATCATGTGTGCTGATGGATCCTCCTCTTACGTGATCTGTTTCCACAGCGTCACAGTGAAGGTCATTCATTCACAAAATTCATAAAATTTGTCTCAAAGCCCAGCTTCATGTTAAAGATCATCGCTGGCTACGACCAAAGTTAGCAGGTAGTTACACAGTGGGACTTCCAAAACATGGCAGAGGTGCAGAGAACTGAACCTCGGCTGTATCACTGCACAAGATCATCACTTTGAAACAGATGGAGGACAAATTTAAATCAGTTTTTGTTGTGAAAGCTGTCAGAGAACATTTTCATCGCACCTGTATGGTGTATATACCACCAACACACCAAGTTGCCTCATTTCAGTGCACTACAGTGCCTTTAAGACTAACAGATGCCTGAATATAGATAGGTAATACTTTATTTATCCCTCAGGAAACTGCAAATTATTGGGAAAGTGGCTTGCAGCTATGTATTTTTCATATCCAGCTTTGTCGACCAGATATCTATATATATAGCTAAAAGGGGGGGAAACAGGAACGGCAGGTAACATATTACCACCAACTGCATGATTTTTCCAACAAAGCACAGGGTAGGCTCTAAACACTCTCTTGTACTGACAAAAGCAAAACACTCCCTGTCTGTTGAGTCAGGGAACTTCCTCACTTGGAAAATCACTGCCATGTGCTGGAATCTGTCCAGTGTATTTGCATGTTTTTGCATAGAATTTGCATGAAGCCTTCAAAGTACGCAATGTATTGCTGAAACCATTTGGAGAAATGGTCTCATAATCACCTGGGGCACCTCATTTCCTTGTGGAAAAAAAAGTAAACTTTTATCTATTTGAAGGACCAAGCTGGCAGCAGGGCAAAAAGAGTTTCAGGTACTCAAAATAAACAGCCTAAACCATATGCAACAATTTTGCACACTTATAAACTAAACATAACGACTAACTTAAGACTTAACAGAACTGATCAGATGAGTCTAACAACTTCATTAAAAACACAGACAAGAGGAGTGAAAGGGAGGACAACGTCAGAGAGGGGGCAGCAGGAGGAAACAGTATGTTCACATCTAATCTTCATTATCTGTGAAATTAGATTCATTTCAGTTTGTTTGTTTGTTTGTCTCTGTCGAGTTTCAGTGAATTATGCTTTATGATCGGCTCCGTACACTTACTGTTACTGAAGGGAGTCAGGTTGGTCACAGAGGAATATACAGCTGTTTAAACATAAAGGTCCATCTCTGTGGATCCTCTCCATGAGCTGCTCACTCAAAGTCAGAATAAACCAAATAAGAGAATAGATAGTACTTTACAAGGACTATTGATGCTTCCAAATGCATTTAGATGAAATGAAGCCTCTGACAGAGTTTGCAGTTATTAGAATCTGTTGTAGTTCTCTGTAACATTTCATGACTTTGCACAAATGCACTTAATCCCATAACTTCCACTTGACTAATGTCGGTACCTACCAGAGGCTCTATGTTCTCCTGGTGTTTGCATTACTTTCCACCCACACAGACGGCTGTAAGCAGTGTTTGTGACTGCTTGTGATGGGCCCTTATCCGTAAGGCAAATGCAAATGCGAAGGAGGAATTCCCCCTTGAAATCAATTAATAAAGTATAACTTTTTCCATTGTCAGTAGTGTTTATTCTGAGGAATTTCAGTGAAAGCTAAAATGGCAAACTGATCTCTACATTGATAAAGCAGAAGGTGCAAAACAAAAGATTCAGTCAAGATGAGTGTGAGGCCAAGTGAGTAATAAGGATGTCAAGGGTGTTGTCTCTGCTAAGTGTTTTTAGTCAGGTCGAAGACTTATTGCTCTGGGCTGTGGTCCGCCTTAGCTTTACTTTTACACACACACATGCACACACATAACAGGGGAGTGGGGGGAGGTAAAAAGGAAACATTTTGGCATATTCATGTTTGCCTGTGTGTGTGTTTGTGTGTGTGAGAGAGAGATTATAGGTAAATGCATGGTGAGCATTCTGGCAGCCCTTATGCTGTCGGTAGATAGATAGATAGATAGATAGATAGATAGATAGATAGATAGATAGGGACAGGATGGAATACAATGTGGGTATAGAGGTTATTTTGGATGTGTCAACTAGGACAAAGGGACACGGAATGAGGTCATTTGAGACACTCCCTGTTAGTCTAAGTCCTCTAAAGGCCATGTTTTTAATGCATCTTCTGAACCTGAACTTGTAAATAAGGAAGGGTGATCTTGAAAAGAAGAATCCAGAGTAGAAAATGCGATAGCACAATAACCTGTGTTGTGTCCCAGGACGACCTTCTGAGCGCGACCGTCCTTATTGATCCCAGCAGCTGCTCTACCATCGACTAAACATGCTCTGCCGCTTAAATCCTCATCTGAATCGTGGTAACGCGGGCTATTGATTGTGGAGCCGAATTATCAGTCTACACACAAGGACATCCACTGTCTGAGCATAAAAACAAAGGACTGTCAATTGATTTGGTCTGTGTTCCCTGCCTTATGTTGTATGCTCTCACATAACCCCCTTGTCAGACGTGGTTCAAGTGTGACAGGATTATGTAAAACATGCCAATTGAATTTTTTAAATTAACTTGTAGCCTGAGCTGAACTTGCAGCTGACTGTTAACTGTGTGTGGGACAGTGTGGAGTTGTTGTGAAGCACAGATTTATCCAAGCAGAGGGCAACAAACGTACGTCAGCCCCACGTTCTTCTAATTTTCCTCTCTCTCTCTTTCTGTTTCCCTTTATGTCCCTCTCCCTTTCCCTATATCTTCTCCACCCACACTGTGGGTCCTGTGCCACCACATCAAAAGGAGAGACCACTCTGAGAAAGAGACACCCACCGCAGCGCGCACTGTTTTGCATGGAATCTGCTTCTCGTCTATCCTGCAACATCTTTGCATGAACAGAAGAACTACTGGCTGTGTGATTAACGTTTTCATTCGACGAACTGAAGATCCTAGCACACCTAATCACGCCCAAAGTTCCCATTTCTCTGCGCATCCAGTCAGTAACACTGAAGCTTGTGTGTTTCACAAGCGGTGTGTCCGATGTGTTTTTGGAGCTGCGCGTGGTTTTTTGGGAAATCCAGCACATTTTTCCTGCCAGCCAAGATAAAAATGCTGAAAATTCCCTTCTTCGCTGGTTTTTAATGGCACGTAAATGTGTGTTCCATCTGCATGCCACACTAAGAACACCAAGAGCAAACAGAATTTCGGTATAGAGCGGTGTCCCTGGTGCCAACTCACTTTTCCATGTGATCCAATAGATCCAAGACAAACCTTTGACAGTCTGTGATGGTTTGCTGCTGTGTTGCTGGAGAAGAAGAAAGACCAGGACAATTTACTGAGTTTTTATATGTAAAGAGTATTTTTTTCAGATTTTAGATGACACCAGCAGATGATCCTTCATCCATTCCCATTCAGCTTGCCCACATGTTCCCTTCATTCCTCGGGTGTTGTAAAGTGACCCAGGTGTGCTGCAAGTTGATTTGACTACACAGGCTTTTAAAGTTGCTGTGGAGTGAACTGCAACTTTACATATACTGTCAAAGTTGTTTGGTAGTTCCTCTGGAGACAGATTTGATTATTGATTATTGCTATACATAGATGCAGTGGAGGGAAATAATGGGGTTGTGGTCAACAATATCAAGGACAGAACAACGTCCAGGGTGTGAGTGTGATACCTCTCACTTCAGCTGACTGGACATGATTACAGGACGATCAGCATTCAGTTGTGTTAACATCACTTCAACGCAAGACTCTTCTTTTTCATGATTATCTCAATGACCGCTTCGTTCTTACCTTACACTGCCATTATCTATAACCTTTGCTATTATTATTAGCAGTTTTAGTAGCAGTAGTATTTTGTTCTGTTTATCATCAGATCTCAGTTGTTGACACCTGTGATCAAAGCATACGTTTGGTTGCTGAGGTCACAGCCAATGGTTTCCCAGGTGGTTTTAGTTGTATCTGTTCCAACATGAGTATTTACTGTGTACAGAATATTTTAATCTTTATCGCAGACCTGTGAGTGTAATTGCTGGTGTTTCTTTAATTTATGAATTATATATAACATATGAATAATACAAAATAGAATTAGACAGAACAGCAACAGTTTGCCTCTTCTACAGACACTTCATCGTTACAGTGATGAGCAATGAATAGATGAATGTAGTTCCCTAACTATCAGGAGGAACAGGTACATGGCTTAGGCTTAATTAACTACCATGGACCTGAACAAATCATTAGTATTGTTCTGTGTTCTGTGACACTTAATATTTAATATACTATGCTATACTTTAATATACTTAAATTGACTGTTTCTAGAGCACAGAGAAATCATTTATAATCAGTGACAGTTTATTGTGACTAACTGAGTGACACTTCTCAGCAGCTTGTTGTTACAGCAGAAGGAAAGACCCAGTTTGGCTAAAGTAGGATTTTTCCAGTGCACACATTCAATTCCATCTCTCCTCTTCCATATATTTTATGGTTTGTTTCTGTTTCTGAGAGCTTTGTGTTTTCCACAGTCACAGACGGCCCAGAATGCCTTTGGCGCGCCCACTTCCTCCCATGGTGCCCCTAACTCATGTATGATTGGTCCTGCCGCCTTTCATCTTGGCCCAGGCCTTAATCACAGAGTGTGCATGTGTGTATGCATGTGTGTGAGGTTTGTTCTCTGCACTCCTGCCAGTTTTGTGGGGGGGGTGACAAAAACGTAGAGAAAGGAGCTGCACAGAAGCATCTGGCAGCTGTAACGTCACACTTGTGCGTTTCTTCTTTCTTTTGGCCACAACAGTTGGCCATAACAGTTACATACCTGAGTGCTGTTTGGATATAATCACCTCCTCTTAAGGGTGATTTTCAGGTGAACAAGTATGGCCTTATTGACATTTATGCACAAAATAAAATATATCCTGAACCTTTTTATTTCCCAGGTAAACTTTGACAACAGACGCTTCACAACGGTGACTTGGACTACACTAATCTCAACCACTTCCGGTCCCAAGGGATTGTAATTTCCTGTTCTGGGACTCATCAACAACGAGCAGCGATGCGTAGAGAGCCCTTTAAGTACGTCTGGACTGAAAATAGAAACAAATCAAAATGTCCACAGGCTGTGCGTTGCTTCAATATATCACTCTGTGCTGTGTAGTGCTTTGTCGTTTGTTAAGTTCATGTGCTGCAGTGGTGGAAGTCTTGCAGCGGCCTCAGCTCTTTCATTCAACAGCAACAAGACTAAAGCAGAAAAATGATCCATTATAGGAAAAGGTTAAACTCCCATAATTCCACAGAGGAGGTGCTGACATGTGACAGACAGAAAAGCACAGGTGTATTTAAAAGTAGTGTCGGAATTCCATTTAGCGACCTCAGTCTCGCAGTCTACTGATATGCTTTACCTGGACGTTTATAGAGAATTATAAAAGGAATGAGTAAAAACTTAAATGGAGATAAAAAAATAAATGTATGATGAGTCTGACAGTCAGGCCATATGTGGTGCAACCTTCAGGTGTAGCAACAGGACAGGGCTTTATCCAAATACATAATCCTAAGAGGCTGGTGCTGATAGTCATATTCATTTTATTCATGTAGGACCACATCTGAGAAGTTATGTCTCAGGGAACTCTTGACACAGGGCCGTACTCTTTAATATTTCCAGAGATAATGCATTTCCTACTGTATCATTGTGTATCATCTGCATATTAATTGAAGTTTATGGAGTGTTTATGATAAATTTTAATAAAAGGGGAACTATCAACAAGATGATGACTAAAGGTAGCAGGAGGTGCCACCACATCATTGTGAGACACTGTTGTAGTCACCACCCTCTTTAAAGTAGTCACCTTAGGCAGTGATGCTCTGTTCCCAGGGCTCCTGCCACACTTAGATAACTCATTGGAGGTCCTGCTCTGTAACCTTGTAAAGCTCCATCTGTGATGTCCTCTGGACCTCCTCTGCTGTGTCAGAACAGAGACCCTTTATCTTCAGTTCCAATTACAGGATCAAACATCCAGTGCTCTGATGGGTTGACAAATCACTGTGTTTATGGAAAAGGGAAAAAAAAATCATTGACTCTAAATCCAGTGAGTAAAGAGCCATCATGTCCTCCTGATCTGACACACTGACAGCTTTTCCACTTCTCGGACTGCTATTTGCTTTCTGGGTATTTGATCCTTCGTGTCTAGTTTTGACACAGATTCTGATGTTTGCTGTGTTCTGAAATCTGTGCTCCATGGAGACGACATGGAAATGGTCACAGATCTTCTGTTGTGTTCCTTGGTTAACTTCTCATTTAGTAAAATTTAAGTGTTCAGGGGGGCAGGCACATTCTTGATGTGGTTTTGGGTTGGTAACTGTTGGAAGTACAGAGCAGCGTGTAGGACTGCAACTCTGCCTCCTGGTCTCAAGTCTGGGTTGTCGTGATTTTGGTTCAACAATAAATATTCATATTCATACAGCCAGTTTTTTTTTAGATAGCAAGAATTAATGCTGTCTCTCCTAATCAGAACCAGATCTTCCTCAGAAAGTCCACCAGTTGTGTATGAAGGCCACATTATGTGCTGGAGTTGGTTCCGCGGGTGTCACTGAGTGTGAAGAACCTGTTAGAAACATGAACTGCAAAAGTAAAAAGGGGGAAGTAATATTAGTATTAATATGTTTGATTTGGTGAAGGTACAGTCTTCACTTAAAAAGTAAATGTAAATGTAATGGACTGTACTTATATGGCACCTTTCTAGTCTTCCAATGAAAGAACTTTACACTATATGTTAGCATTCACTCACGCAGACTGTACGGCAGTACACAGTAAAACTAAGCATTCATTCATTCATTCATTCATTCATTCATTCATTCATCAGGAGCAATGTGTTGACCAAGGACACTTTGGCATGCAGCCCTGAGGAGCCAGGGATCAAACCTTCAAAGCTCTGATGGGTAGACAAATCATTGTGTTTACATTAAACTGTTCAACTCAAAAATACCAATTTCTCCTGATGCTGTGTGACATTTGTTTAGTAACTGCATGTTTGCTGAGTGATGTGAATCTATTCTATCTCTCTGTCTGCCACAGAAGTTGATTAACTGCTTTCTGAGAGAGCTATCTCCAACTTTTTTGGTATACGTAATGTCCAGAGACAGCTCCACTGTGGCGTAATGAGTAAGTACAATCTGTTTGTCTAAGCATTGCTATGATGATGATGAGCTGATGCTCACTGACACTTCCTGCGTATTGATCCAGCCTGCAGAGTTTATACCTCGCTTCATCATCTCTCTCCCTACGACTGATGACAAACACTTTGATATGAACAATTGTTGGGAATTAGCCGAAGCCGTGTGCAATATGCCAGTGTTTGGAGCGGCATATGTGTGGGCTAATGAGTATTCAGGTCAGGTGGCCAAACGGAGGCCAGTCCTTGACTGTCAGTCTGATGTCCATCTCCTCATTCACCTGCTAATAGGATCAAAAGCAGGAGGGTCATGGCCGGGCAACCAGCGGGGCGTAGGCTAATGCCAAACGCGCGCCACCCTCGCCCATCTGCCCCAGATGGACCGCCGAACCCGTCCCTAGGGATTAGGAATATGACTCACTACTTTATGTGTGTGTGTGTGTGTGTGTGTGTGTGGACGGTGGGTATGGATTGTATGTAATTACCCGATGGGCCATCTCTAGTAACTTTTCCATTGTTCGCTCTCGACTTTCAAGATGACACATCTACGTGGATTATCCCCCCTCATATCCAGTAATCTTGTGGCCAGGAAGGCTGGGGCAATGAGTGGACCATTGTGGAGGCCCTGGGGCCTCTGTTTATCTTTTTGGGTAAAGCTAAAGTTACCATTGGATATATTATTGTCACCTTGTACAGTGATAAACATCAGATTAGACCTTTTTTTGAAATAAAGAAATTCTTTCTTTATTTTCATGATGAAGAATTTTCAGTTTTTGTTATTTGTCTTCACATTTTTCATTGTACCAAGTTTAACTCATTAGTTTCTGGGAGAATGTTGAAGTTATGCCATTGAAATCCTCAATTTCGGGTAATTGATATCCTGATGCAACGTGGATATTAGTGATCAATAAATCAAGACAAACATGATATCACAGAGGACCCTCATTTTGACAGTCCACTGAATGCAACTTATAGACACGACAATGCCTCTGCTAAAGTAGGTGGTGACAGTGAAGCAAGACTGCAATCTGCCATAGGAAGGACGGAGGAAGAAGTATGGATGCATAGATGATAATCATGGAGGAACCAGAAGGGTGGAGGAGGCCAAATATGAGGACGATTATCTCAAAAAGTCTCAGAGCCAAGTTATGTTTGCAGCTTTACACAGCAATGAAGCTGAGGAAACTCCCATTTTATTTACTTTGACCGAAGCATAATGGAAACTGTGAGTGAGTTTGTGAGTCATTTAATTTTTATTGTTCAGATATTTTTATCCTCATATTGATGCCCTGGATTGGAATGGGTTCGCCTGAGATCTCATATCACTATCAGTCAGACAATGGCCACAGGAAACACTGTCTGTGTTATTTAGAGGCGACTCCTATGATTCTGAGCACATATTGTAATGAAACAATATGCAGAAGGAAAGGAAGAGGCTTTTTCTGCTACAGCCGACAGTGCTGCTCACCATTTCTGATTAAAACAAACATCGTTATCCTGAGTAGTTTTGTCATTTATGAGAATAATAGAATGAATGAAATTAATCTGAAAATATTTTTTTAAATATATTTTTTTTGTTTTGAATACCTAGATACATGCTCTTTATCTGTAAAATGTTTATAGATTTATACATGATCATTAGTATATTTTTATATTGCATTTGAACCATGAAAAGATAATCAACTACATGAATGTGTTACAAATATTGTCATGTCTCATTTATGTCTAATGGTTGGTCATGACAGGAATAGGAAACATCACCATATGGAAGAGGAGCAGTAAATGCAGCAGATCGGACATGTACAAGCTTGTTATAGTGTCAGCTATAAAACAAGGGCTCCTATAGAATTAGTGATACACACCCCGCTGACACACACTGATCCAGTATGCTCATGCGCTTTAATCATCACAAACACTAGCAGGGATCCATCAGATCACATTAATACATCACCGCGGGCAGATTAACGTTGTTGATCTAAACAAGGAATCAAAGGACACACAGGACACGGCTTTTTTAATTAGTGCTATCAGAGGATGAAATAAGTGTGGCTGGATGATCTGGCTGCGGGTGATGCAATTATCAAAGTAAACCCCCTTGGTCAAGAGGAGGACCACAGATGCTGTTCATATTGATTATCACACATCTATCAATTCAGCTGGGTTTGAGGAGGTACACACACACACATACAGACACACACATTTAGAAAACTTTACTTTTACCCAGGACCTTAAACAGAAAGGTTACAAAAGCATAGACAACAAGCTCATATTGAAATATATAAAATATGAAAAAAAGTGTGATGCAAATATGATATGAAGCTGGTGAAAAGCAGGCAGTGCCTGTGACAAATACACAAGATGGAAAACAACTAAACACAAAGATAATTACCAATAAAATTTCAACCAAATGAAATTGAAACTGTCACATTCAGATGAACTTGTCTTCATGTCGGAAAGATTAACTTTAAAAGCAAAGAGAAGTGAAGAAGAAGAATGTCTCTATGTTGCACAATAAGGCAGCTTCTGTGTATCGGTTTTATTTGGAATAAGAACCAGGAGAGCATGAGTAGCAGCTACACACAGAAACTCCACAGTCTTTGACAAAATATCGGACACACGGGACATCCCAGTGTGACATCTCTGTGTGACTGACGAGGGAAATGCGCAGCAGTGATCAAGAACAAGACTCCCATCTGCTAAGCAGTGCTCACTGTGGCTATAAGTGGTAGTACAAGACAGTTGTGCACATTTCTTTTTATTGTAATTGCTCATTATTTAAGTTAGCTTCAGTCAGTTGCTACAAAAACAGCATCACAAGTAATTCAGAGTCATATACAATGTGGGTTCGTGAGTTCCACTTGATGAGAAAGACATTGGCAACGTGTATGAAAACCCTCAACTGCAATGCTAACACTAACACAGCTGATTCACAGCTGTATTTAAAAGAGCTACACACTGTATACTGAATGTAGCACAACAAAATAGCTAATATGCTTTAATCTTGGAATAATCTGGGAATGCGACCAAGTCTTAATGACAGGACATTCTCCAGGTCTCCAGGTCTTCAGATATGTTGTGTGAAAGCTACGTCAGAGTCAGAGCAACATAACTGTGAGCAGGAGACTATGGTTACGTATCATAAAGGTACGGTCTATATATCTGAGCTATGATGTATTTTTACTTTTTGTTTTACTTTTAACTGTTTGTGTTATGTCTCATTTGAAGCTGACACACTGTAGATTCATTTTAAGAAGTGAGCAGGAAAAAAAAAATAACCCCAGTGGTGTGTGATCTTAAAATTAAAATCAAATAATGTTGAAGGTTTTTGACAGGATTGACAGTTGGATGATAGCCTCAAGGTTCAGGTGTTCTGAACACCTGCAGACACACCAACACACCCTGCTGTTGCTAGCTAGCTAACTAATGAATCATCTTAGCTAAAAGTAGAAGTATATATATATATTAATAATTATTAGATTTAACGAAGAATTAAAAGAATTGTATTTTTGGCATATTGTTAGATCCATCATATTACTGGCGATATGACACAAAAAGGTTAAGAAGAGCTTTTCATTTCATCTTGATTTGAAAATATTCTTGAGTAGCATATTCAGCATTGACATGGACTTGGACAAGCACTTGGTATCAAGTTGAGCGACTCCACTCAAGTCAAGTTGAGCCAAGCAGTACCACGCAGCTTCTGTACTTGCCATCAAAGATGCAGACATATATATATATATGTATAAAAAGACATTCGCAGACATAAGAAGATTACATAACACCTGAGCCAAGTATATGTTCCGTTCGCTCATCAGATGTACCTTTGTGCTGGTATATTACAGCCTCTGGCCCATATGGTAGCAGAGGCCCGGAAACAGGCTCACAGGATTAACCCTGCCATTAGAATAATACATGGCTTATGAACCCGATAGTCTATGATTATGGTTTTAGCTAAGTGAGAGACAAAGGGGTGACAGAGCTAATTCAAGCTGTGCCGGTCTTACCATTGTTCATAACCAAATGTTTGGGCTGAGAGTCGGTGGCCTTCGCCTTGTTGCCTGTTTAAGGATCCTGCGGTAAATGTAAAGTATGGGAGTGTTAAGCCCAAGCATTGTTTCTCCAACAAGCAAAGACAGTCGGAGTTCAGCTGTTAAGCTCCAAACATTCCAAACAAAGTCAGGTCCTTTGAAAATACTGTGCATGAGAGCGTGGACTGGAGTCAACGCACTACTTAGTAAAACAGTAAAGAGACGTGTGCACATGATCTCTGCTTTAGAAGACAGTCACATGAAAACAAAAAAGGACAGATTTCATAAGAAATTGTTTTTAATATTTGTTTTTTTTTAATTTCTTGTCTCAAGTAATCTGAATACTTCTTTACACCTGATTTCTATACCACCACAAAAAATAAAATGCCAATAAAAACATGTATCAAATTTGTTCATTCGTATTAAATTTCCATCTGCCTGTCTGATGGGACAGTGGCAGATAATTTGATCATATTTAAACAGGAACTTTTGGAATCTGAAAAAAACCCCAAATAAAACAGAAGTAAACAAATGTGTTGTTTTCTGTTTGGACA
This sequence comes from Datnioides undecimradiatus, assembly GCA_008933995.1. NCBI lineage: Eukaryota > Metazoa > Chordata > Actinopteri > Lobotiformes > Datnioididae > Datnioides > Datnioides undecimradiatus. The sequence continues at coordinate 3,328,901 of WARS01000067.1, read as the reverse complement.
AATACAGAATTTAAAAAGATTGCTAGAAAAATATGGCTACTGCCTTTCAGAGTCAGTTGCCGTGACAATACATTAGATGTACATGACGACAGTTGAATTATGCAGTGACACATTTAGGCAGCGTGTGCAGGGGATTTTGGAAAATCATTACCTCCTCCTATACACAATTAAACACCAAACTCTATATTATGCTAATGAGACAGCAGCATCTCGGGCTGAGCAGCAGTCGCCTATGAATATAGTGATAGTTTCATTGTTAGTTTGATGAAAGGAAGAGGCCAGTACCAGCAAGTCATTGTTCAACAAGACACACAGAATAAATAAAGTTTGCTATGATGCAGCTAAATGCTTCAGATCTGCTGTGGCCTCTGATTTGCATTATCTTGGATGTAGCCTGGGTGCAGCTGCTGTTGGGTTATGTAATATGATGCTCCATATGCTCCACATGACTAATTACACTATACAAAAGGAGGAGGCAGCGTTAGGGTAAGGAGAAAGGGGAGGCCGAGGAGGAGGAAGGACAATGATGAGGACGATAAGGAGATGGGACAAGTTTTAGGAGATGAGGATGAGAAAGAGGGCGATGAAACAGAAGAATACTATCATTAGTTCCTGTTCCTTCAGTTTATATCAACAAGTGTGATCAGCCTTACAGCCCGAGTCTCCTCGTCTCCGTCCCCACTGTTCTCCAATCAATCCAAATTGATTGTGATAGCTGCGGGCTCTGACCTACTTTGAAGAACAATAGTCCCCCACAGCTGCTTGGGACATTCTGATAGTTTGGAGGTCACCCAGGCTTGGACAGCGCGGAGCAGGCTAGGAAAAGGGTGGGGTGCAGCCTCACCCCTTCATCCTTTCAGAAGCGGACTACGATCCTCTTTGACCCCAAGCGACAAAGACTCGAGAGGGTCAAAACAAGCAGATCCCGGGACCGTCCAGACTGTCGGGCTCTACAAGCTGCCTCCTCACCGCTATCCCTGTACAGCCGCACAGTTTTGGATGTCTTCATCTGGTCTGTATGGCCTCCATACGGAACCCAGATTTCGTCATGTTGAGCTGTAAAGTGTCGTGGAATACATGGAACTTTAATTCAATTCAGTCTTATTTGAATCCACAACAGCATTTACCTCAGGACACTTTACACAGGACTCTTAATATTAATTACACCAACAGTTTCCACCACTAGCAAACACTACAGGGTAGGTGATCTGATTGGTGGTCAGTACATCCCAAAACGACCCCCACTACCGCTCAAAAACTACTCTTAATGAGCAACCTTCCAACTGCCACCCCATGGTTAAAGACTGTTGATGACATCTGACCATACATCAGACTGCAAATGTTGTTTCCTATCCAGGGCCTTTGCAATCTCACAACCAGTGTTCCCCACAGTTCCAGTTCTCCAGTCACAGGATTGTCTTTCTTTTGGTTATGCCCTGAGGACGTGAAGATCTTGAATGGTGGTTGAATAGTCTGTGGTCTGAAGTCCTGCCTTCCTGTGAATTGAAGACTCTAGAGAGATGTTCAGTCTGCTAATGCAAAGGAGTCTCACTGGGATGCTCCATGTACTCAAGATGCATTTTAAAACCAACAAACTGAAAAATCAAATGTTCCTATTTCTTTTATTAAGGATGCATGCGGGAAAGGGTTTTGTTGGGCCATTGTGCCCTGTATGACCTTGCTACACTGGATGTGCCAAAATAGCCTTGCAGCATCAAGCTGATCCTGGGAGTTTGAATCTAACAGGTGAGCTGTTGACCTGCTGTGAGCCGCTGGGTGGCAGACAGCATGAAACACAGATATCCCTTGCACTAACATTGCAATCCCAGCTGGTCCAGCAGCATCCACCTGGCAGGCAGATCGCCCATTCAGTACTGAAGCACAGACCTCTAAAACCATCCCATAGTGTTTCCTGGGATTTAACATGATCATCAGCACCCTGTGTGTCTGCTGCTTGGTATGTGACATAAAAACATTTGAGAGGTCTTGATACAGAGCCGTCCCGTCCCATTATCTGGTTAAGCAGTCCACATCCTCAACTGCATATCAGCAGGAAACCGCCTCCAAACAGGCCCTGCTTTCACCCTCAATGAGACTGAGACAATGAGTCACATTCTGGCCCGTGACCAGCACACACACTGTTGAGACCAAGGCATCCTGAGGTGGTAAGAACTGACACACAAACACACACAAATACACAAACACACACACACAGGATGCCTAGGGGGGGACACTCTGGACCGGATGGTCAGAAGAGACGCCCTACATAAGAATGGAAATGCAGAGAAGGGGAAAAAAAGGAAAACAACCATCGACAAGCGCTTGAACCAGCGTGGACGAGTATACACAGACAAAACAGCGACAGTTGATAATGAACACGCAATCAGTGAAAAGGGATTGTGCTGCAGAGATAAGGTTATTACTCACTATTTATTTTTGGGCAGCTGACAAATGTGGAAAAAAGACACCCATGGCTTTTTTCCACATTTGGACCCCAATTCCACCACACGGAGATAATACGATAAACATTTCAAAATGAATTCTGACGAAAAAGCCTTTGGACCGTATCTGACATGCTCCGCAAACGCAGGCAAATAGTACAGTTTCCCACAGGTTCGTGTGCGCGCTGAAAACTGCCGTGCCTTGTGTTCAGTGTGCGGCTTTCGGTGCACATTTAAAAGTAACAGTTGAGTTTGATATTAATTATTTAAATCTTGAGATAACAGCTGCTGCTAACATTGTTCCTGGGGAAGCCTATTATCCCATCATTACTATTTAATCCAGGTTTTTGGCTGACGATAGACAATAATGGGCCTCGGGCAACAAACACTTATACAAACACAGTGGGGTATGTATATGATTGGTATTGGTATGGGCATACGCTAATGATGAAGTCTTATGAGAGCCATGTCTCAATGTTTCATACTTAGGATTATATGATAACTGTCTACATACATCACCCATTAGCTCAATACATTTTGGATCTGCAACACAGTAATACAGCTGCTTTACAACATTTCTAAACAACCTGATCACATCTGCAATGTATATATAACTTATATCGAGCTGCTCTCACATCCAGCTCAGATGTTTTTAATTCTTCAGTGTTCCAAACATTTAATGTAAAGTGCACCTGCTTCAAACTGCCATTCACTCATCACCCTTCAGACTCTCCAGTGCTGCAGCTGGGAGACAATGTGCAGTGCAGCCGGTCGCGGTATCATCAGGACGGATATTTAATGTATCCGTTTTTTTCACAGTTCATCATAATTGCAAATAACAAACCTGGTCGTTTATTTTAGAATGGTAAAAATACTGCTGGAGGACGGTTCAGCTGCACTTTCACATTTATTTCTGCAGCTGAATATTACAAATCACAAATTTGCCTAAAGGGGCTGGGCAATATGCGCATATTCAAATCTGTGCTGGTGTATCTGAGTAACTCAACAGCGGTGATGAAATGAGGAAGTGATGTGTGCCCAGCATGACACAAAGAGAAGCCACCACTCAGCTAAACATACACGCTCCTTTGCCTCCTCCTCCTCCTTCATTCTCCTTCCATGCAGCCTTTTCATGAATGGAGCTGCAGAGTGGAAGCCTTTCATTGGCTGAGTGGTGGACCAATCAGAGTGGAACCTGGGTTGGGTCATGAGGCCATTCACAAAAGTTCCCCTCTCTCTCTCTCTCTCTCTCTCTCTCTCTCTCAGTCATACAGATAAAGAATTTTTTTTCTTCTATTGTTAAAGTTTATTAATGTCTCTCTGTTTCTCTCTGTCACAGTATGGATTTTTCTCTGCATACATTTATTTTAACCATACAAACAGTGCAGTCAGAGTTGTACATATACTGGAAGACAGGTATATTGTTTTGAAATTGTAGTTATCAAAGTGTGAAGGTGAAAGGTGCATGTGGTGACTCTGCAAAACAGCAGCATTGAGTTTTTTAAAAGCAAGGAAAGAAAGGAAGTCACAGGCAGATTCAATCACTTTTAATCCTCCTCATACAGAGAAATTACACACTGGACTTGGTTTAAAAGGCTGTGTTCTCAACAACCAAGAGCTTTAAGTTGCCTCCAACAGGCGTGTTACTGTTATCATGCTGCTGTTGCTGTCCCACCTCAGTTAAGCAGAAATCCTTTATCAACAGTAAGCTTATCCAGCTGGGCAGGGCCAGCGTGAGGGAGCCACAGCAGATAACGCACAGCTTCTACAGTTGGACAAGAGGCGTGGCGATTAAAGGAGAGGCATTTAGTAACATTGTTGCAGATCTGATTGGAGGAGGCAAATAAAAGGAGGAGTAGTAAATGAAGGAAGTGACAGCAGCAGTCAGTGATAACACAACCTAGCGCCGGTTATCTGCAGTGAATTTGAATGGCTGTTAAGTCTAATTGTGAGGTCATTTTGTTCGAGTCAGCTGCACCTGCCATGCTTTATTCTTGACTTCCTGTTCAATTACTTTAAGTGGTGGAGGATGTTTATCAGATAGATTATTAGTGTTTTAAAATATTTCATTTTTCTGCCGCACACCACTCATGTTTTTCAAGGTTTGTGTTAAAAAGTCCCAAGTCCAGTTTAAGATTATTTTGATGGCATCATCATTTTTTTTTTTTGATTTGGTGCAGCATCCCTTCATCAGAAGATGCAAAGACATGATACAACTGTGTGACAACACATCAGATCTGTGTTTTGAGCATAATTAGCTGCAACAAGCATTAAAAGCATTTTAAAAGCAATACATTCCATTTCGTCATGATGATTTTCCTACAGCTTAATAGGGGACGCCTCAGTGCAGCTGCCATGTTTTAGCTCTGAGTCCTAGCACCTGAGTCTGAGTCGACCTCTCTCATGTTGTCTTCACAATCTAAACTCTTTGCCAGCATCAGGAGAAAACATCATCTGACCATTCACGCGACAGCAATGCTCTGATTTGTAGCTTCATGTTGACGAGATACAGAATGCACATCTATGAATGTAGCTCCTACACCATTCATTCATTAAATTCCACATGTCTTCCTCATACGTTTAAAGCTTAAAGTAAAGCTTTGGTTGCGCTGTTTTCCTGTAGCTTCATTCTAAAACTGCAGGATTTAATTTCTTGTCTTCACCCACAGGAGCATTGTAGTTAAAATTGTTCTGGCTTTTTAATACAGATACAACTTTAGTGAACCTTAAATTTGAAGGTAACACAGCAACCCAACACAAACTACTTCACAACAAATTCTTAAATAGTTCAATCAATGACCGTTACTAGACCAACACAGCTACATGTTGCTGCTAGCTAACAGTGATGTCAGTTATGAGACAATGATACTGGACACACTAACTCTAAATCAAAGCCATAAGTGTGGAGGAGCTCTCCAAACCCCCTAACTCATCCTCCCAACCCCCAGCCATTCTCCTGTGCGAGGACTGCGTGAATGCAGAAAGGCGAGTACCACCCGGCAGGGGTCCTTAAAACTCAGGCATTGTATTGGCCACCTATTGAAAGTCAAACAAAGCATTTTAATGCACTTCCAAGACTCCAAATGTGAGTGCTGCTTTGACTCAACAAACCCATCAGGCCTCTGCTGCAGGGGTGGAAGGAATAGTTGGAGGAACGATGGGTACGAGGGCATGAACATAGAGCCCGGGGAGGTTTGTTTCTACTGAGTATTGATTTTATTGCCTCTTTACCGCAGGTCTACTCAACAGGCTCGGTGTATGAAGATAGATACACCAAATCTCACCTGTCTATGCTAATAAACTGCCTCTGCCTCTTGCTTGCAGTCTTGATGCTGCTTGAATAGAAACTGCACTCATCCACTGTCTGTTAATATTCTTCTTTCTTCTCTGGTTGCATTGCAGCTCCACTCCCCTCACTTCCTGCCTCATTGCATGAAGAGAAACTACACGTTGAGGTGGAGGACCATTCCGCCTCATGGCATTTTGGTGTGGCGTCCCATTGGTACCATGGGTGTCACTTAAGTGGATTCGTCATATGATGTGCGCTAAACAGTGGTAGCACTGGGTTTTCTACCATTTGCTCTCTTTGCCGAGCATTAAACTGAGAGACAGAACAATCTACCCAGGACTAGCCTTCACAGTGAAGTCACTGCAGCAGGCTGAGCTCTTTAAACCCACCACTTGTGAATGTGCTTCTAGTATGTTCCCCCCCGCAAGCCTTGGGGTTCCTGCTGCCCTCGTGTTCAACCTCCACCCTGTCTGTGGAACCAAATCACAGCCACATGGCAGAAAGCTTCCACTCATTCCCCCCCATAGTTAACTCTTAAACGCCATTGGCTCTCAATTGTTTGGCAGCTTTAAACTGTTATGTCTGAGTCCTGCTACCCTGTGGAGGATCCTTCCTGTGAAAGATCCTTCAGTGAGGTAAAAGATTACTTCAAACTTGATTGCAGTCCTGATGCTGCTGAATCCAATCAGAGGTATCTGACCTCTTCTAACCAGATTATCTGTGTGCAGGAAGAATAGAAACACACACAGTGGTTTCTTTAAGGAGGAAGTGCAGAGAAATTATAGAAAATTGCTTTATGAAGAAAAGTAATTAAAGTTACACAGTTACCTAGTTAGCTTTTGTCACATTGTGAAACCAAGAAACATTTCAACAGTGATTAATGAAAAGCTTCCTGCAGGAGTTTAACGCAGAAAAAGTTGAGTTCCAACCGTGAGTGCATTAAGTTTGTAACAAAACTTTTTACTTGCCATATCACCATACGTTTTTTTAATATTATTACTAGAAACACTACAAACACCAGAGAGCTGTTATATTGGATTCCACTGGTGTGGCTACATAGCTGTGTTTACTCCCTGTTAATACCATTTGTCACTTTGCCATGTGTGTGTAGTTGCCACACGATCTTTGCGCAGGCCAGAAGAGCTGTCTGTGTGAGCCATAGAAATCAATGCCTTTTAGATACATCAACATTAGGTTACATCAACATTTGAACACATTCACTGTAAATAAACTGGCCCAGAGTCTAAATGGCTGCGCTCTGCTTACTGTATCTTACGGCGCAAGTTAATATTTTTCAAATGAAATGTGAAGTATGAAACATCACATCAGGTATTAAAGGAAGATAAACATACTTTACTGGTTGGTGGTCAATGAATCAAGGAATGCTCTGACTAATCAAGAATGCTAGCTTCTTGCTCCATCCGAGCAAGCTGGAGATTAGAGGAAGTTGTTAGAAGACTAATATCACTGTCCACGCACGCAAACGCTATGCAAACAGTGACACAGTCAGGCACACAGTCTGGTGAATTTGCATTTAGGGAAGTAGTGTTTTTTAGCTCTAAGGTGTAACGCTCTCTCCAGCTCTAACTGACACGTCGACTAAAGTAAACAGTCCACATCCACACCCAGCAGACAGCTGCTCTCGGTGCCTCAATGTGGATGTTCAGAGCTGCCAATCTGGCAGTAGACACAAGATGAATCAGATAAACCTGTATTTCAACGCAATCGAGGTTTTGGATTGCAGCGGTGATGGTTTTTAGTAAATAAAGTCTGAGCGGGCATCACAATCAAACATGCAAACCATGTCGCTGCTACCACTCCAGGTGCTTTTGTTGCGTGCCATCCTCTTCTCTTATGTTCCTGGTTCCAGGGTTGTGAATGGTATTAAAAAGCATTGCTTTGTCCTTGGGTGCAGTCATTGCCAGTAAGACCTGAGCTCCCTGCCAAACACTTTATAGGGACTCTGAGCTGAGACAATGCAGCTGACCTTTCAAAGATGTTCACATGCAAGATTTACAATCTGAAATCCTGGACGGATGGTTGAATTTTCAGCATTCACTTTTGATTCTGGATGTATTGTTTGATCAAGAAGGGCACGGCGGTACAAGGACCGATGCCTCGCAGTAAGATAGTTCTGGTTTGAGCCTACTGGCAGCTTTCTTGTGGGATTAAATGGTAAATGGTATATCCGTAGTGTCCCAACCGCCTAAAGAAACCAAATCATCCATACGACATTCACATCTGGTTTCATGAAACATGCTCTGAGTTTTATTAGTCATTTTGACAACACAGTTACCCATTTGGAGAGCACACATTTCATTTCAGCTTCCTGATAATTGCAATAGCTTGGTATTATTTCTCTGATAGCCGTGTTTTTGGTATCACTGGTTACTCCATTGTTTTTGGCTGCCCTTGTGTTTTGGTCCAGCCCCATGTGATGTCTCTGCTCCTCACTTGTTCTCTGCTAGAGCTTTAGTTTAGTTTGGTTATGTTGCCGTCTTTTGTGGGTCCATAAGCAAATGTCAAGCATGAAGTTACTATGTAAAACAAATGGAAACAGATATTCAAGGCTGATAAACAACCGCTACTGTTGGCGTGAAAGTCAAATAATAAAGTGTTTTAGCTTATTCAGTTTGATTGGTCAAACGCTCTTTTTGAGATATGATCTGCTGCTGCTGGGACAATTATTCAGTCACACACACACACACTACCTCAGCTGTTCAGTCGATATTCATCGCTGACATCTATACTGTTTCCTTTGGATAATGGATACTTACAAAAGGGATAACTGAGCACACACAAGCAGCAGCAGCAGTAGCAGCAGCTGGGACGCTGTAAATAGAATATATTGAATAACCATGACAACCTATGTACATCGGCATCAGACCACTGCCAACTGAGGGTGTCTTCAGTAATACCATCACACTTCTTGCTCTTATCCCTATGTCCATGTTTTTCCAGGCACAGATCTTTCTTAATCACAATGTGACTTCACTTGGACGACATTAAACTCATCATCCAAAAGCCAGGTTAAAGGATGAGCTACGTTCAATGACACTCAGTTCCCACTCCTGTTTTTCTACGACTTCATACCATTTTTCAGAAAGAAAAGATTCAGGGTTTCAGAGGCTACGTGGAACTAAGGGCTGACACTGATGTCTAAACTGAACTTGTACTTTCATTTTGACTTTCCTTAGACTCCTATCAGTCACATACAGGTCAGACCCCTGTATTATTTGTTGAATAAAACAATACATATCAGGACACTGTCAACAAAGCTGTTTCCTGGTCATGGCTGACTTGATATCAGGGACTCAGCTGGTTGCTTCTGTGCTTGATTTGTGCTCAGAGAGACAGCGAGAGCCTTTTAAATGTGCACTGTGGTAGAGAGTGAAAGCAGGGACGGGGAGCTTCAAAGGATCTGAAGCATCCTCAGTCTCACTATGCAGTCAAAGACATTCCACAGGTCACAGCTGAAGACGTACTCCTTCCATATCAGAGATCATTTCTCTCAGTCTGATTTCTTCTCCTGCATTCATAATATTACACAATATAATATTACATACTGAACATTCCCTGACCACACCAGAGAACATTTCCTGATGATGGATGCAACCCTGCAAAGTCCAGCAACCTTCATGACATTCTTTGACCAATGAGAGGACTGTTTAACGATACTGGGGGCATAGAGGAGAGAAGAAAGGGAGAGAGAAAGAAGTCAGAGCCTTCTTTTGACAGTGAAGGAGGGAGAGAATTGAAAAAGACAAGGAGGAGGAGGATTAAGGCTGTGGTGCCAGCCAGCCCCGCAGAGGTCATTCTGCCCTGCTATGGTCACATTAAAGACCACAAGACCCCCTAACCCGAATGAACGGACCCCGGTTCAAGTGCAGGAACCCTTCCTCAATAGGCCATACACATGCACACACATTCACGCAGACGCACACACATTTTGCCCCCCCAGTGTCCAGTCATCACTTTCATGTGCTGACATGGGTTGTTGGGCGGCCTTTCAGAGACCTTTCAGCGTGCGTGGGGTAATAGGCTCCCTAGCTGAATAAACTTGTTCCATTCACAACGCTGTGGCTCCAGAGGATGCTGGGAGGGCAGAGGAGGGTGGGGGGGCCACCATGAGAGCCTGGTCACTACACACACACACACACACACACACACACACACACACAGTCAAAGCTTTGGATCTTTTTCAGTGAAGTTAAAGTGGCCGAGCTACAGTCTTTACAAACTGGGTTAGATTTCCTTCCTAATGCTGCATCTGAGTCACCACATTTTGATCTGACGGACAGAAAAGCATTCATGATGATAACGAATCCCTGTTCTATTCAAGCGTCGGTAAGCCATGACAGTGTAACAGGTGAGTCAGCGTGAGTAATATCAGCCCTAAAACTAAAGCATTCATTCAATTATTCTCTCACAGTCTCACGACAAAAACGAAAAAGTCGCATCGTGAGAGAAGTGGCCTTTTTCACGCAAACGAAAGCCGCTTAGTGGTGCAGGAAGGCAAAAAGGTTTGACCTCCAGGAATAAAACTAGTCTGATCAACACAAGACAAGCCTCGTGTTTAATGGTGAATCAGTGTCAAATGCTGACTACATTTCTTCTTTTTTTTTTACACACATCTCCAACCTTGGTGGAGAGCAGTTACCAAGGGCTCATCCAACATTCCCACATTCGTTTATGCATAAAGGGAACAGCCGGGAGCCACGGATTGAACCTCAGATCTCCTGATAAGTGGACAACGATTTGATATACTGCTGAACTCGGTGTTGTAGATTTGGGATAACAGATAAAGTCTGTTGCATCCTGTCATTGAGCTGAATGGTATATTTAAGCTTCAGTGTGTGAATGAGCTACGCTATGTGTCTCCAGGCTTTATTACTACAGACAATAACATTCAGCTTTCCTTGCCTCTTTAGCACTCCTTACATTACATACATTGCAGAACTTTGATGTCTGTTGCTATTAACAGCCCCGGTGGAGATGAAAACAGGGATGTGGTCCCTGGAGCTGCGAGCCACCCATTTCCTGCTTGTTTTCACTGCTGACGGTTCCTGCGGGTTTCTGTTGAAAAAGTCTACTCAGGACACAAGTACAGTAAAGAGTCGCGTGGCGACTAGACGCCGGGATTAAAGGAAGTAAGACCAGCGTGTCGTCTGTTACAATAAATAGAGGGAAGCTTGTATTCCTCAAGAACCCTACTATTCTTCTGGGCAGAAAACAGTAGGAGGGAAGTAAGAAACAATGCTTTTCCTGTAACACAATGACATTGTGCACTGTGATCATCTAGTTAGACAGTAAAGATGCCTTCATGTTGGTCTCTCCTCTACTTCCTCACAACTCCTAGGCACTGTAAATGATGGGGGACGAATTGTTGCACTGTTCAGATCAAATGGGGACTCAATCCAGTTTCAAACACCAGTGGATCAACAGCGATAAGACTACACAATTCCATCTGCTCAAACTCCCCCCTCACACAGAGCTATGTTTGAGCTAAATGCTCACATCTACATGCTAACATGTCCACAATGGCAGTGTTATCATGCTGATGTTTCGCAGCCATGACGTTTCACCATAAACCTGCAATCAGTTGCTTGGACTGAAGCACAAAAGGTGTGATTGTCAGATGGAGTCACTGATCCAAGGTGCTGCAGTGTGAGCTTTTCACCACATTCACCGTGGAGAAACACCTTTTCTGTCATGATGTCTCTTGAACCTACTTTGCATCATGACGCCACTGGAACATTTATGATGAATTGCTTGTTTAGATATCCTGAGTTTATGTACGCAGTCTATATAAGTGTAGCCTCATTTTTAAGGTGGGGATTTGTTACTTAACCTGTACCCATGTCCCGTCCTTAAGGCACCCCAGAGAGCAGTGACACACCGCTAATTCTGAGAAACCTCTCTTCCACAAAGGTCCTTGCGTGTCAAATCAAGGAGGTGCAGCACTGCAACCTCGCTCACTGAAGAACACACTTCCTTCCCCTGTAGCTCAACCAGCGCTCACTTTTGTTGCCCCGCGGCTAATTTTAACTCACTCTGTCTCTGTCTTCACCCTGCCCTCCCAACACACAAACACACACACTGATCAAAGAAAAAAGAGGAGGTGTTTGGTTGTTTTTTTTATTATGGTTGTGTATTGTAGAGGTGCCGGCAACTGACACCCGGCTCAGTTAGCGCTGAGATCCCTGCAGTTCCTAAATGAGGCTGGCAGGCGTCTGCCAAACACCACTGTTACTGTATGTCTGACCTTAAGGTGTGGAAGTTGGTGCTGAGGTATCAAGTTCAACACCAGCTTCTTATTGGCTCCAGGCTAATTCCAAGTGGCCACCAGACACAAGTGATCCACCTGAGTAGGTGACTATGCTAATTTTAAAACCCTGTTTTCAAGTGAAAAGGACTTGCGGCCTCATTAGTGTTTCAAAGTGGTTTTATCACAGACGTCTGTCCACAGCAGTCCCACTTACACAGTGGTCCCTCAACACTGCAACAATCAAGACTTGTCATTTTTCACACTGAAACAAACAATGCTGGCATACTGCCAGCCCAGTGTGTGAGTTTAGATAGCAAGAGAGGTGAAGCCAATTTTCATGCAAGCAGTAGCTTGCTTTTTGAATTTGCTTTTTAGGAGTTCCTGGATAAACTGGGCCTTGTTTCTTCATCTTCAGTGGCTCGTGTGATCATCTGCAGGGGTCACCTTCACTTCTGTCCAGCTTTCTCACCTTCTGCTCTATCACAACCGACAAATACCTGAAATAAATTGCACATGGTTTAAAAGAAAAACACAATCATAGCATCACAGCAGTGACAATGTTTGTAGGGAAGTAAAGCTGCTGTGATCCCATAAAGTGGTATGAAGGTCTGTACAGTTTGTATGTCTGTGTGAAGAGAGGTGAGCGAAACATAAAAACCATCACATCTCTTCTTTCTTCATCATCTCTTCCATTGGTAAACAACAAAATTGCACAAACATTTGTACTTTCCTGCAACCTAATTGGTCACTGAGTTCTACAAGGGTGTGGGCAGTCTGTGGAGTGAGCATGTCAATCTACAACGATACTCAGTCTGTAATGTGTTCATCAGAATGTGGACGGTGTCCATGAAACCTGCACAATGATGAAGCCGGTAACCCTGCTGTACTCACGGGTGTTTATCGACTCCAGCTCTGATCGGCAGTGATGTAGTGATGCTGCAATGTCGGCGCGCACAAAGCTAAATATCCAGGGACATTACAGCTGTTTACAGTGTGTGGGAACAATGGGAGATCTACTTTGATACAAGATGCAACACCGGCAGGACAGTGATATTGCCATATTACTTTCTACTGCAACTCTTAACAATGTGGTCGTGATGTCGGTTGTTGTGTCGGACTGATGCACCAGAAGACACACAGAAAGGCAAGTTTGTCTGCTGGTAACGTGAAAGGAGTAGATGCTCATTTTTAGCAGGTTTGGTTGTTTGGTTACCCCATGAAAACATCAAACATGCACAAATTTGGGTGTAAAAATGGTATAAGAGATGGCAGTATGAGAGGAGAGACAGAAAATGAGGGACAGTCTGTGGTCCGCAATCACAGATCCAAACTCTGCAGATCCAAACTCTGCAGATCCAAACTCTGCAGATCCAAACTCTGCAGATCCAGAATACCTGCAGGAAGTGACAGGAAGAGAGAGGAGAGAAACTTCAGGAGAGAGGAGATGTCGGGTTAGTAATATGCATTGATGTGGTAAGGAGGAGTACACACTGAGAGGAGAAGAGAGCAGCACAGTGCATCGTGGGAATTCTCCCAGCAGTCTAGGTCTATAGCAGAAATAGCATAAACAGAGGCTGGATCACTGCTGGTTCTCCAGGAGAGGAGCTTGGTAGCATTCCACAGCAATAGTCTGAATGATATAAACTTGGCTTTATTCACTTTATTTAGTGTTAAACAACATGCACAGACCTGATGGGTCTGAACCAAGTGGTCCCATGAACATCTTTAATGTACAAAATGAGTGTGGGGACACTACAAAGAAAGCTAAACAAAATTAAAATAATAATAATTAAAAAAAAGCACAACCCATTGGATTGAATTTTATTTGAATAGTACCAAATTATAACAGAGGTTATCTCAGGGCATTTTACATAGAGATAAGGTCTGGACCATGACAATCTGACTGACCTTTAGTCAGTGTGGAGAACATGCTGAATTCCTGCAATTCCTAATTACAGTCAACTCTTTGCTTGGTGGAGGAAGACGAACTGAACTCCCGTACAACAAAAGCACAGCAGAATACATCAGAATCTCTTGGTCTGAAATGTTGAAGGTGTGCGAAAGTGTTGATGAAAATTTCAATTTATTGTTTCTTTACAGCCTCTCCTAAAAGTGACACACCTGTTTGTTGTGCAGCGCAGGTACACATAATAGGTTGTGGGACTTGCGGGGGAGTAGTGTGGAATGAATGGTAACACATACCAACACAGTGAGAAAGATCAGGTAGCTGCACTGTGCTTCTGTGTGTGTGTGTGTGTCTGCCATCACATCACCAAACAATGCTTTGAGGATTTCACAAAGTAATCCTCGCATGCCGCTCACACCCACAGTGTCTGACCTATTTCTGTAGGGTTAAACATCAACAGGCACTTTAAAGGTACTGCTTCATTTCAGCCTGACGGACTGAGCAGGAAGTGATATCCTGAACTAGGCACTAGTCTAACTAGCTGTCATCATATCAATGGCAGCAATTACACCACTGCAGCGTATCAAAAAGTTGCATGTGTGGCATCAATATATCATAATTACTGTAATTACCCAAAAGACACACGACACACTGTGTGTAATCAGGCTGCATTGCGCACAAGGGAGCTCACGTCTTTGCACAAAACATTTGTTTGCTCTTCTAAATATTACCATCCAGCAGAATTCCTGTTGGCAGTTATTGGCCAGCTTTGCACTCCGAATGCATCTGGCATGTTGGAAGGCAGAGGGATACAGCTCTACAGGCAGATTCCAGAACTACTGTGACTCCTAAAGAACAAATGCATAAACAAGCATGTGCAGCTCTGTAAGGCTGATGCTTAGACACATTCGTGCTTTAAGCTACGCGACAACATGCTATCATGATGGTAGTCTGCGGGCAACTTGTGAGGGATGAGGGGGATGCCATTCACTTGAGGAGGATGCCATTCAATTAATCAAAATGCATCCCCCCTTGTAAACTTACAATCCCTCCCTCCCCCCTGAGGTCACTAGAAAATCCAGGTCCAGACCCCAGACAGTGACCAATCAAGAGCTAGACCTATGAATTATTGAGAATGATTACATTTTGTGTGAGTGTTTTTATTTTTACTAGCATAGCCCGGGAAACTCCTAAACCTACGACATGTAAAAGTTATGTGTAATGACATGGCTCTGATCTTATTGGAGGACATTTTGCAATATTGCACTTCTTTGATGTTTTTGTCACTAATCATTAAGATCCAGAATACATCCTTGACATTACGATCGGCCTTTCCCCGGAGGGTTTTGTCTTGAACCTACAGACTTCTGTGCGTGTGGCTCGTGCTCTGTTCATTTACTGCTGTTCGCGATAGCTGGAAGGCAAACGCGACTCACGAGTTCTGTCAAACAAGTAAAAGACAGCGTGATTGAAGCTCTGGATTCTAAGAGCAAATATGCAGTCCTCATCTATGCATGTGGCAGGTGAGGGTGGACTGTGGGCTGGTGAAAAGGTGCCTGCGTAAAAAACCCGGGTAGTATATCCCATAATTGTGCTGTTGAGCTCACGATCATTGAGCTGAGGGATTATTGTCACCATGGCAGCTTCTCAAAGCATTGTATTATAAAGTGCTGAACAGTGTTTGGGTGTCTGATAATGCCTCAGACTAATGACAGTGTCTTACACTCGACTTTCTGCCTGTAGCCACTCTGGACAGTATATGGACACTCCACTTCCTCCCACTGTAAAGAAAGAAAGCCATAATATCCCAGATACAGACTTTCTGTTATTTATTTATTTAGGATTTATTACAACAGCGGGCAGCAAGATTAAACCTGATTTCATATTTCTGTTATAATGGTCACCTAGTTCGGAACCCGCACCCTCAGTTCTGATCATTTTGCTAGGATGAATTCCAGGTAATTAGCAGAAAATATCGCTAGTACAAAATCAGATATCATTGAAACACTCTCATAAAGTTAGTTATATTACCATAAATCGATCATTTCCATCATCAGCAGCTCAATAACTAAATCTGGACAATTCTGTTATGATGGTCAAACCGTGTCATTAGAAACAAAGGAGGATACAGACAGACAGCAGACCAGATCTGCTCTGCATGAAAACTATAAGGTTAAATAAATTGTTAGACTCGACAAAATCAGACTGCCATGCTCTGATGAGCGGAGTGGAATGATTGCTTTTGAAAGTACGATTTCGGTGTGTGTGCCTGTGTATGTGTGTGTCGGTGCGTGTGTGTGGGGGGCCAGTACAAACAAAAGTTCTGAATAGCCTGGCTTTCTCCCTCCAAATAAAAGACAGCGAGCAAGCGAAGGAGGAATGAATAGGAGAAAGCAAAGTAAGAGAGGAGGCTGTGTGCTGCTCCGGCATGCAGCCTGTGAATTACCGCAGCAGATGGTGTGTGTGTGTGTGTGTGTGTATGTGTGTGTGTGTGTGTGTTTGAAACACAAAGGGCCCAGGAAGTGGCGGATGAGTGGCGTGCAGAGGCGCGAGCCACAAGCCCTCTTGTCAATCACGGCCCTTTACTGCCTGTCTGTCTGACCGGCTGTCTGCTGCCATCACTCACAGGTTTTTATTTCAAATCACTGAAATGTAATCATGTGACTATCACCCTCAGGTCAGGAGCATTACAGCCCATCGATCCCACCTGCGTACACGATGTCACCCACTGCACACTTAAATGTTTGTCGCACATCCTCACTTTTTCCCTCTTTGGTGAGAGCGTATAACAGTTTGTTTGCTGTTTACCATACTAATTTCCTCCATGCCTACTGAAGTCGTCTATTGCTGGGCCGCCATGTACTTGGCAGTTTGAATTGGCAGATGCGGACTGAGCTGCTGTCCTACGGGCAGGTTATAATTCCTGGTGAGATACTGCAAAGTGAGCTGCATTCGATGAGGTCCAGAAAGTCAGGCTGTGCAATCCAGCCACCAACATGGAACACTGAGACCAATGGCAAGGGGACTTCTGGAAAGGCGTGGCAGATTCCAGTGTCCTCTTTTTTAATGTAACAAAAAGTCAGGGACTTGTTCTGTTGTTCTGGCCAGTAAGATTTCTGCATGGCCAGGGATTGGTGCAATACAGGGGTTTTACTCTGCTTACGCTTCCATCCTCAAGTGCATCAAGAAATTGCACCCAATCCTACATCTGCGGCAGCTGAACTGGTATCTCAAAGTACCTTCTCTGTATGCTCTGGATGGGAGGCCTCTTTGTTTCACGCTTTAGGGTTAAACAATTTTTCATGACAGTGGACCTTTGCATTGCCTACTTGCACATTTCCCTCAGCTAAGAGGCACCAAGCTGCATCTCCAGTTTGCCTTTCAAGGGAGTGCAATGTTCTCACTTTTGGTCAGTCATGACAGACATTCATAAAACTATGGATGCTGCACTCATCGCTCAGGAAGGTAAATGGTAATTGGAAACTGTACTTACCTACTTAAGTGCTTTCACAATACATTTCTGCATCCACTTATTCACAGCCCATTCATACACTAATGGCAGGTGGGATGGGAGCAATATGGGGTTCAGTGTCTTGATCAAGGACACATCTGCAGGCAGCTCAGAGGAGCTGGGGGATCACACCCCATTCAGGTGTTCAGCTGTCTCAGTGACTGGCTTTTCAGTACTCCCTCAGAGAATCTTGAACAGAGCCACGCAAAAAATATGTTGGCGTTTGTAGTTTGCACTGGTCTAACTCTGGTCAACCAAATATTTGTAACTTATTATATGTTTACTTCAGTAATCCCAAAGGCATGCTTGACCCTGAAACGAAAAAGGGCGTCATGGACTGTATCAGATGAGTTTCCTGCAAATCAGTGTTGGTGGTGTAGTGCCAAAGCACGCTGGTACAAATACACCCAATCCAGCTTTGGTTTGGACAACAAAAGACTGGCCTGTCTGGACCCAGGCACAGTCTTGCAGGGCAGGTATGGGAAAGTCAGATCATGGTTAAGAACAGACAGTGGTATCTTACATCAACCATCAGGGAGGGATTAAAGTTTCATATCTTGTATGCTAGAGTGTGTTAGCTACCCTTATGGCTCACTCAGATCCACCTGGTATGCTGGTGGAGGCTTGCATCTTGGCGAGTGGTGGACAGAGGATAGAGGGCCAGATATGGCTTTGCTTTGGTTGGATAGAAGCTTGCTTCTTTGTTACAGCAGAGAATGCTCACTGCCCTCTGTTGTCACTGATGCATCACCCACAAGGACCAATGGGAATGGACACCTCCTACTTCAGCTCTTGATTTCTTTTTCCGAATGGGTGAGGCAGTGCACCCAGGTAATCCTGGCAGCTGATATCGGAGATATACAAGATGCTGGAGGGTCTGTGGTGTCTCCCAGAAAGGATATGCCATCCCAGGGGCAGGACAGAATGTGGTACCCAGTTCTCCATGAATCTTGCAAGTTTTCACTCAGCACAGCACGTGCCAAATGGAAGTGTTTAGGGAGTGATGTTGGAGTAGGAGGGAAGATACCTTAACTTGTCTTAACTTGAGGGATGAGGGAGAGTCATCCATCGCATACACTTTTGCTACCCTCTTGGAAACTTCTGGTGGTTCTTGGAGTATGTCTGCCCCCTTTTGATCCATTGTCCACTCTGGATCTTTGGCTTCTCTGTTGGAATGGCTTTCCTCTTGGCTGTTGCTTCAGCCAAGCAGGTGAGTGACTTGAGTGCTATCTCTGTAAATACAACATGTGTCAAACTACCAATAAATAGGTACGTACCAGAACAGTTCTCTGAAATTCCAAGCAAATATTTATTTGCGGAAAATTACAAATGGTCACAATAACAAAAACAGTGTTTTCAGGTCAAGAATAATGAAAAACTTCAGTTCAGTTTTAAATGTAAAGAGTGCAGAAATAAATAGCATTTGGTGGAATTACCCTTTCAATCACAACCTAGTAGCATTTTAGATCACACTGTATGCTTGAATTTGCTCTAATGAGCTGCCATCTTTGGGATTTAATGAATGGAAGCAACCTGTTGCTTACTGTATCATTTTGCCAGTCAAGCCACAGTTAAAACTTTTTTTGCTCACCAAAATTTTTCTTTTCAAATATGGTCAATATTTTTTTTTTCAGTTACTTTCCGTAGTATTCCAAGCTCTGTTTTGTCCGCACAGCTGATCCTACTGCAGCTGTCTGTTTTTTAAAGGTGTGCAGCCTGAGCCAACAGTATCTGTAAAGCTACAGGATTAAAGGAGCAGACAGCAACATGTAACCGATCTGCTAATAAATAAACCAATGCATTTGGTGAGCATGTTTGTAAAAATATAACATTTCATGCTCAGTTTTTAGCCATATCTTTTTTTTAAAGCTATTCTGTTTTTATTGCTGAATGCTGTTGCTTAGCAAACACATGCTACAGCCCTCTCCAAACACCCCACAGCCCACAATCCATTGAAACAGACAGGAACCTGAGAGAAGTTCTGTTTTGTTGTATTTGTATTGCCCCCCTCATGGTTCATCTTAACATGCAGAGCAGATAAATTATCATCAGTGTCTTTCTCTCTTGCCTGGATTCTTCAAACTTTCCTCATGAGGGAAGGAAAAGCCTGCCTGTGCAGGTGAGGTATTCACCATCCTCGCGTGTAAACATACAGTGAACCCACCTAACACTGTAAGTATTACAACTATTCACGGAGGAAGGTATAAAATATAGGCACTCTGTTGTGGTGTTGGATAGAAAGTAATCCATTACACAAGTAAAGTATGAGTACGCAATGCAAATGATAGCTATTCCATCTGACATTTCAGACATAACATTCAATATATTCAAAAATTCATTCATCTTATTCAATCTACAGTGGTCAGATCCATGACATGCCATTTTTTGTTATACTAATACTGATTAATACAGTGCTTGCACTCACTCAGACTGTGAGGCGATTCATTTCTAGCGTGACTCTATGCATGATATAGTCTCTCAAATGATAGACTCCAATGCCGATTTCTAGGAATTAGTTTGTTTAAACATAAGAAAAAGTTTGTCTGCTAACAGAGAGGTTAGCAGCTGCTCGATGTTGTTGTTAGCGTACACTTAGCATGCTCTTGTAGAATTCATCTTAAAGTACAGCGTTCCATCTAAATCTTGATGAAACATTTAATGTCCTCTTGATCTTGAAGAGAACAGTAAAAATGCACACGTGATTTACTGCTATGATCACTATTTCTTATCTGGAGAGGTTGAGATGAGTAAGTCTAAAGCTCTCAGAGTGTGCATACCTTCACCAAAGCAGCATGATCCTTTTACACCTCACAGTAATGTGAAATTGTAATTTCTGGATCTAATTTAGTATGTGCGTAGTCTTTGTACAATGCTCTTGCCCTTTTGTCTGCATTATTAATTTTATTATTATTATTATTATTATTATTATTATTATTATTATTATTATTATTATTATTATTATTATATATTGTCATTATATATTATCCCTATTGTCACTATCTCTGTGTGTGGTGCCTTTGCTGCGTTCGCTGTCAGTGTCAGGTTTGGAATCCTGGATAATAACGCCCAACGGCTTCACAGTGCACAGTAGATTATAGTCATCAATATAATGTCAGTTTGCATACAATGTTTTCTTGCAGTCCACTTGTTTGTCAGAGTCTCATCTCGGTGTGTCTCGGCCCTCTCATGTGGTATGTACATTCTTCCTCGCACTCTTTGTGGATTCCTATCCGATGGATGGCTGACACACGCAAACACTCGCAGAGCATGGTGTATGCTCTGTGTGTGTGTGTGTGTGTGTGTGTGTGTGCGCTATATTTCTTAGATGACATATCATGGCCTTCTTGGGTGGCAGACCCTCCTACATAACAGCTGGTCATGCTTGCCTCCAACAGAGCCAGTGGGCAGATTGGCAAAACAACTTAGTGAGCTCTGCTAGACAAAACTGTTGATGTACAGTGTTAGTGTGTGACTACAGCTGGTAGTTTGGACCAGTGGTTTCCAATCATGTGCCACCAACCCCCACGGGTCTGCAGCCTTTCATTCCAACCTAATTCAGAGTTTACTGATGAACCCAGTGAATCAGAATCATCAGTGAATACTTTGTCTACATCCTTCTACCAGATAAGAACATATGGAACAATAGGTGGTGAGCCTCCGACTCCCTCTGCTTATTCTGTCCCAGCACAGGTAGTACTGGAGGAAACATCATGGTAGCAGAGACACACTGTGTTTGTGGACATGTTTCAAGTTAAAGTCTATATATGATCTAATTAGTCTATATATGATCATATACATACTTAAATACATGTGATGAAGAAAAGGACCAATGAAATTTATGTTATTCATATTTCTGTCATTGTTATGATGGGGATGGATGATCTAGGACATATTCTTAAAAAAATATATTTATGGGCCAAACCTGGTTGCTCACCAATGATGTGATATTAATAATATTTATTCCATCAGATTATCGTCGTTATCAGATGTTGAGTCAGGGGCTGAGTCACATTTTTGTTCTCATGCTTTTTCTTTTTTTTTCTTTTTAACCCACAATGCTGAGTAAACATGAGGTTAGTTTGAAATAAAACCATAGTTTAGTTTAAAAGTTAAAGCACTGCTCAAAATAAAAAATAAAAAAAAAGGTCTTTAAAATTAAAAGGGATCGTAACAGCCCAGCCACCGGCACTTGTTTGTGGGTATACAGTAGCAGCAGATTATGGTTAATGAAAAAAGGCTGCTGCATTTTCCCACTGGCCTACCACCTTGTAGAGCTCCCATGTGTGGTAAATAAACATAAATGAGAAGTGTGTCATTATAGCTATATAACTTCATACTTGTACATCTGTGTCTAAATAAACAGAGACCTAATTTCCTAGCATGGACACATCCTTCCTACACTAATAGGACTGGAATGCCAACAGACAGTTTTGCATGTACTTTCCTCATGTTCCTTCAAGTCTCTGCTCTGCTCTCCTCCCTCTTTGCTTCACTGCAAAGCCTTTCATCCCTCCTCTCGCTCTGAGCGAGTTAAAAACGATCCACGTGTAACCCAGAAAACAATAGGACAAGTACTGTCACCCATAAACTCGTTCTAATTTGTAACACTTTGTAATAATATATTCACTTTTATTTCTTAACTATTGCGTTGGAGTTAAGAATACAGAAGTATGATGGTCATTCACTGTGAAACATCTGTAAGACTGAGTTAAACACCCTGAGTTAGATGCAGTTCTGTGTTACGCCCCAGTTTAGGGGCAGCGTGAGGTCAAAAAACAAAACATTGGGCTCTTTGTCAGGACACAGGTTTATTAAATTCAGTGAGGCTTGATAGGGCCTCCATCACTCTGACACACAAGTTTCAGAGGCCACAAAAGGTTAATACCGACAGAATCGACTTTAAATGTAACCTTGAAAAATCTGGAAGATAAATAGACCTGGCTGTGGATCAGCCAATCTGCGCCGGCTACGTCAAGTCCAATCGTCAAGTTCTTGCTGGGACAGGCACCTGTCAGGTTATAAAGTGGTTCTCCAACTTTTTTAATGATATACCCACTGCGCAAAGCATTCCTGGTCAAAACTTTCTACTTTCACATCAGCTATAATAGAAATGTACAGAGACTTGCGTGTATTCATTAACAAATGGTTAGCTAGGATCTCTGACTAGCGAGCAGGAGCCTTTTTGGCTATACTTCAGTAGAAAATGGAAACTGTTTGCTATGAATTAGCAATGGCCTTTCAATATTCCTCACTTTGTCGACATTTAAATCCTTCATACAACATCTACATATACAGCAGGCCCCTCCAGAGGTAGTAAACGTGGCTTTATGTACATTATTATGCAGACTGACGTTCATGCAGCACAAGCCATGACTCGGCGGTTTCTAAATACGACCGTGGTATGATATAAAATCCAGTATTGTTGTCAGAGCAGCGTAGTCAGAGAGACACCGCTCTGCCAGTTCCCAAACATCATGTTCTATCTAAATATTTACATTCCCATCACCTCAGGCACTTATGGGGAATAGGAGGGAAAAACCAAAAGTGGCACAAAACAAAGCAGTGGCATGCCTTGTGTCTGTCATAGTGCGTTGGGAAGGGTGGAGTGTGTGTGTGTGTGTGTGTGTGTGTGTGGGCATGCCTTGGTGTTGATTGAGAAAATGTCTAAACTTACACTTGGAGCAATCTGTGGTGGGGTTGTAAAGAATAACCAAAAAACAGCAGCTACATCTGAGCAGGATATGTGTTGTTGTTGTTGTTGATGTTGTGACTCTATTGTCATGTATGTTGGATGTAAAGTCTAAGTGGACGCACATATTGAAGCCATCCACAGAAACAACAGTCAGTATTATTTTCTTACCATGACCGCCAAATGGTAATTATTGTAACTATGACGACAAACTTCCACAACCTTAACAAAGATCTTATTTTAACCCAAACCCTGATCTTTCCTCAATTAAACCTGTAGAGACTTTGATGGTCAGCAAGCAGAGATAAAATAAACAGGTTGCATAACCTGGGCCCTGCTTTGTTGATCATGTTTCATAATTTTTTGCATCATTTGCATCGTATTTGCATAGTATTTGCATCCCGGCTCTTAGCTGACCTCAGCTGCGTGGTACAGTTGTGCAGGGGAAAGCCCACTGGCTGTTACTTATTACGCAACCAGGAAGCAACAGCAGCAGCTGGCCAAGAGCCTGCAGCTATAGCAAGAAAACCAGGGTGGCTTTCCATCAGACAGCTGAACTCAAGCGAACAGCTGAATTCACAATCTGAATTATGCAAATACCCATTCTTCTCTGCTCTGTGCAACACTTCAGGCAATCCTTTAAGTACTCTGAAGGTGGAGACAGCAGAAACAAGTTTGCCTGTGAGATGAATCGAGGAAATACCTTCAGAAATTAAGTATGCAAGAGATGTGGCGCATATTTTACCACCTGATGTGTTGCTGCCACATCAAAATCAGGTTTATATGAGGTTTAAGTTTAAACCTCATTTTGGGGGCAAGGAATTACTAACACTAACACTAAAATCAGCTTTTGAAAAGTGTTTACTGTCTTTCATTTATATTTACATTCTTTTCAGCCTTAGAAATGGAAATAAGTTGCAAAATTGATATTTTCTTGAGCTTGTATTCATTTTCTCTACTTCACTAAAATAATGCTAGCTGACCTCAGTTTAACTGATCACATGGACTTTCAGCCATGAACAAACTAAGCATATCCCTAGCGCAAAGCTGCACTAACCAGCACAGTGACTGTTACTCCTGCTGTGTATGTCAAAGAAGACTGACAAAGCATGCCAAGCATGTCATGTGAAGAAGAATGCGGTCTCTTCTTGTAACAGCTTCCAGGATATGACCATATCGAGTCAAACAGCAGATTCCAAAGTTCTGCAGCAAAAGCACAGCATTAACCTGCTGACCCAAACTGCAAGCAGATAAAAACAAAGGAGACAATGCAGACATATGCATCGTCATGTGCACACTCTGATAAGATAGCATTCATTTCTGCGGCGCTATGCTTGTTCCATCTGTGTGGGAAAACTACCAGGAATGTGCTACCACTTCCCATAGAGCGTTTTCTCACCGCCGCAGACAGGCAGTTTGTTAGCTAGTTCGTTCCTGCCCATACAGGCACATTAGAAGGCTTGGCCTACTAAACTTTAACTCCGGCATGTGGGAAAGGTTACTTTTAAAAGCTGCCGGGGCAAACAGGGTGTCAGTCAAAACAGGTTCAGGACCATTTTGGATGACAAACGTTGGCCGGATTTAAAAGGCTGTTTCTCCAAACAAAGACACTTTTAACAGCGTAGCTTTTGACAGCATAGCTCACTGTCAGCGGGGGAATGCCTTCAATACAGCCTTAATACCCTTTAATACCATCTCATTCCCACTTTTCTGGCCTTCAGTGGCTCGACTGCAGAAACCTTGATAGTACAAACCTTAAAGTTGTAAAACGTCTTGGTATGACCATCAAGCACTCCTTAGCAGTCGGCCTGAAATGTGATTGTCAGATGTTTGTAGGTTTGCTCTTTATGGAGAATAGAGGTTCTTTAATAGATTTATTGATTTATCTATGTAACATTAGCTAATCAGCATCTACTGTTGAAGTTACAGGATAATGGCAAATTCAATAACAGAGCAATATCTGTCTAAAGTTTGCTAATATTAGCACCATCATCAGCCAGCACCAAGTTATCCTCAGCTTTACAGCCCTGAGTGTATTAAAGTGAGCCGGACTGATTATCAAAAATTATAAATTCAACCTATAATTTGGAAATTTATGCTGAATCTCCCCCCTCAGACTTTCAGAGCGGAGCAGTAGAGCCCTTTGTTGACAGTACAACCCTGCGAATGTGGAAGGGAATCAAGCGCCAGATCCTCCTGATCTGACACACTGACGGCCACCTCTGACACTGCAGCTTGTCCACTGCTCAGACCGCTATTAGCTCTCTGGATCCATGATGGCAGTGTGGAAATGTGTACATGCGGCATCGCAGACACGCCGCTGCAACTGACCACGGAACAGCCGGTAACTCTGGTGATGCAGGTGATCAAGTTATGTAACTCAGGACACTGACTCATATCACTTTTAGCTTCGTGCTGCTTTCAGGAACAGCACATGCCATCTGAAAACATATATTGTCAGGTGCAGGCGGTGTGTTAGTGTGTTATGCATGTGCATGGGCATACACGCACACATAGGACATGTATGTTTGTCTTGCGTGGGTGAGTTGTACTAATCATACACAGATGGGCATACATACACACTAATGGGACCTTTGGTAAATTATTAAACAACATACAAACATTTATCTCATCCTTCATGAGGGTTGGGGTCTAAGCTTCTCAGTCCTAAATCATGAGAGACATCCAGACTGTGTGGTTTGTGCATTCATTTATTCTCTCTCTCTCTCTCTCTCTCTCACACACACACACACACACACACACACACACACACACAGGAATTTACCCCCTCCTATGACAGAATTGCTGCCTCTCCTGCAACTCTTTTGTTACATTAGCAGCGTGCATCACACGTGTATGTACATTTTGGAGATGTTCCAAAAGTGTTAATTCGGTGTTACCTGCAGCTCCACAGTTCACGCAGTTATGGTATTGGCTGGTCGGTCCACTGTTGGAGTTTCCCCATTGGTTGTTGCTTTTTCAAAATGAATATGTCTGAATGTTAGTTACACACTGTTACAAAACAAAACAATACAAGATCCAAACAGTAATTCCAGCAGAAGTAAGCTGCTAACTGCTAAAATGCTAAGTCCATCTCTGTGTAGCAACACTTTAACAGTGCTAAATGGCCCGCTGACACTACATGCATCTTCTGTCGTGGTGCCTGGACATCAGCCCCGTGTTGACTGCACCAACCCTCTGCAGGACCACTGTTTCTAGCACTGTCAGTTACTCCATGATAAAAGTTAAGATCAAGTTGTACTCAAACCTTTAATATCCAGGAATTCACACTATACAAACCACCACTGGCTATCTGTGTTACGATGATGCCACAGTTTGGTCACGCACTTGATTTCAATCTGGTCTTGAATCAGTCTCAGTTGAGGAGCATCTGACCTTGAGAAGGTCATTCACTCTTTTATTTCATCTTCAACCTTCAATCTCTGTATTCAGGTACAAGCAACCAAAAAAACAACCTCACCCCCTGTTTTTAGCAAATGTGAGAATACAAGATTACACCCTCCAGCTTTTAGCTCCTATCAACGGTTACCAGTTAGTTGCAGACTTCGGCAGCCTCACATCCAGGCAGGGCTCTTCTGGCTGGTCTAGTCAAGGCTCAAGACAGTGATCAAAAGGACAACTCCCTAGCATAGGATAATCAGAATTAGTGACATCTTTTAAATTACTTAGCAAAATATATTATTATTATTGTTGTTGTTGTTATTGTTGTTATTGTTATACGTTTTTTTTAATGGTTCTGCCATTGAAAACATGCTATAACTGTAACTGTATTAATTGCAAATTACTTTTAATTGATTTTTACTTTAGATGAAATTTCTGCCATGCCTTGCTTTACTGAAAAAAATGCAGTATACATAAATACGTAAAAAGTGTAGGATTATTGTTAAACATGTTATATAGCATATGTACATGATAAGTAAAGGATGTTATATGTTACGGTTCAACTCAAACCAATTACAGGGAATTAAGCACTGAACCATTTGTTCAGTCGATGAGGAGAAGCTGAGTATAGTACAGTATAGAGAAACTGCATGGATAAAATACTAAAATGATAGATAATATGTTTTTTTTTAAATATCTTTTAAATACTGATTTAGCACATGTAACTTTTAGTGCCATAATTAAGCATTTTCGCAGTTGTCAGGCCCTAATATTTTCCTTTGAAATGGTTTATCAAAGGTTTACACCAGCCCTCTCAACTCAGTTATAATAATGATGAAATCTGCTGAGCAGGTGATATTCATCAGGATGAAATGAGCAGTTGTGTCTGACTTGGAACACCTGGACAAACAAACCCTGACAGGGAAAAGCTAGAGAGAAAGAGGACGGGATGATAGTATGAAAATTAATTTTCCTGGAAATTAATTCCTGGAAGGTGTTCACAGCTTGGCTTACACATAGACAGGGATGGTTGTGTTGTTGTTGTTGACAGAGACGGAGTTTGAGAGAGTTCAACCACTGCTCACCTCACGCCAAGTGGGTGTGAAAGTCTTTCAGTTGGTTTTTAAAGTTACAGAAATCAGGTTTCACCAGCCGACTCCTACCCGTGTCACCCATATTACGGAAAGAGAGGGCAACTACTTCCCATGCTCTTAAATCCGGCAAGCTGACTGACTGTGGAGCTGTTTGTGACCCAAACATTAACATATGTGTCCAGCTATACCTGACCTCCCACTCTCCCCCAGCTCCTCCAGCTCCTCTGGAAACCCACCTCGCTTCATCTCACTCATTCCAGACAGCTTACAGAGGAGCGCTGGATTTGCCCTGTTTGATATATGATCTGATTGGTCAAGCCATCTAACCTCGGTCTTTCTCCCTCTCTCTGGCACTGAGTGATAAGTAAGCCTGCTGGTATTCAGGAGTAGTGTTTCAGCAGCATTTAGTCTGTCTGGCATTCTGACGGCACTGACACACAATACTCATTCTTTTCCCTGCTATCTCTGCCACAACTGACCGAAGCTCCGCTAAAAAGAGTGTCTGTGACAGTTTGACCCAATCAGCTGCTGGTTACTTAACTTTATGTGGATTCTTTGCACGGCTGCAATGGAATTTAAGCATCCACACAGCCGTTCATACAGTTCCTTAAAAAATAATTACATTCCTCCCTCTGTATCCTCGTCCAACAGCTGCAGGCTTCATGTGACAAAAAGTAATGCCTGACAAATCACAGTTTTGAATAAGCAAAGGCTTAGCTATGGTGGTGATGAACAAGAATGTTAGTTCAATGACACTAAAATGCAGCATCATTTGGATGAAAAACATCTCCAGACTGTCTGAACTCAAACCATCTTTCACATTTAGCTGAAAAGTCATCAGAAGCCAGCCTCAGTAAATGAACAGACCACGCAAATACTACACACGGCTAACTCAATGCATTTAATGTCTATGGCTGCCATGAAAGCTGCATCTCTATATGGATAGACACTGCTTTTTCTGCAACACTGCAACAGCATTTCTACACACACATGCAAAAACACTGTTGCATGCCAAATGACTTGGTTCACTGAAATATATGGAGACTTTCATACTGTCGTAGAGCAGAGGGTGCAGCACCCAGCTGTACCACAAAAAGCCTTAACTGCACCTCAAGCTCAGGATGACTCTGTAGCACCTTGTGGTGGCCAAACGTTTTGTCAAGCTTACATTCGTCTTCTGAAAGGAGCACAAGGAGCGCCACTGAGTAGAAAAGCATCCCATCAATGTCCACGAACTGCAACGTTGACATCCACACTCCTTAACATTAGGTGCATCTTATCTGCATAGCAGGAATTGTTCAGTCATGTTTCGTTGACCGTGAACAGGAGAAAATCTGAAAAAGCAAAGACAACATCTGTGTCACAACCAGTTGACGCAGCCTGTTTAACACGATGTGGACAAACAGTTGAATAATGTTTTCTGGGGTTCTGGAAGAGCTTTGTCAAGGCAGAGAAAATGACTGTATTGATTTCACCTGAATCAGATCAGTTACAAACCAGTTGCAGTTGCCCCATTGTTCTCAAAATCTCTATCCAGTAGCATTGTGGGAAATGTCCGGTGTTTTCGTGCATTGACCTTGATGATCTGTTGATTGGGGAATGTCGCTGCAACATTTGTCAGGTGTACTTTTGAACATGATGGCCAGCGTGGCTTGATGGAGCAGATATGAACAGAACACAGATAGATAGAAGAAAACAGCAGTCAATCAGTGACCACATAGCACTAACATGATAATACTAAAGCCCAAGTCAACACCTTCAGTCGACTGCAGCAGGGTGGAGACCAGACAAACATGTCAGAGCAAATGCTCCTCTCAGACAGCAGCTTCATCTTCCACTCCACTGGCAACAGGAAACGAAACAGGAAGGTCCTGTCGTTTAAGTATGTCAACACAAAATCAGCATTGACGAGACAGTCTGGCAGGTTAAGGTTCACCAGATCCACTCAGTGTTCACTTAGAAACAGTCAATTTTAACTCACTTGAAGTTCAGCCCAATATATCAGTCAGCCACTCTTATCACTGACATATTGGTATCATATTGTTACCTAGGTAAGTGTTCCTGATATACAATATAATATTTGTTTAGGAAAGCAGCCTGTTGAGTTTTTTCAAAGTCATAATAGGGCAAACTTGCTGCACAATCCACATAGGAAAGGTTCAACACTTTGAGGGGAGCCCCACAGTCTCAGACATTGAAAACCCCTGCCAGAAATAATTCCATATTTGCAGTATTTCCTGTTTTGATTGGCACATTTGGTTGAAAACGACTACCTATTTGATCACAGTCCTCATCATCATTACAGTCATTATCAATGACAACCTTTAGAAGAAGACAGATAGAAGTACTGCACCCAGCAATGCTCCCATGAGTTTCTTTGTCTTTCTGCAGCAGGCAGTGTTTGGACTAAGCCCAGCATTTCCACAGCAGCTCTGAAAGTCATTAAAACCTCCACAGACACACAACTGGCTTTCATTTTGTCATTATGGCCCCCATGAAGGCCCTGATTGTTGGAGGCGAGCCTCAGCCAGTGAAACAGTGCCACGGAGGGGGAGGGAGAAAAGGATGACGGAGGGACCACACATGTCTTCATGGACAGGGGATCCCCCGTAACCCGTGGACTTTACTGAGGCCTGTGGGAATCAGCTGCCTCTGTAAAGGCATGCTGCAGAGCACACGGTAAGCTAGTTTGTGCACTTTCTCCAAAAACTGTTTCTGTGTTGGATCACTTCCAGCAGAAATTCCCACTGCATTGTCTAGACATAATTCTTTTGTGAAGATGACCTGTTGGAATGGATTTATCATGCATGGTCTCAAAGCAACAAGGACGTGGCTTTGAGTAATGGCTATAGTTCTTTCTGAGTGGAATGTGCATGTGCAACTTGTTTTCACAAAAGATTTTGCCAGTTGCCGAGGAGATTCCACGCCCAGTGACACTCTAAAATGGATACAGACAATTAGGTAATTTGCTAAAATGGCATACTGCTACTGTCTGACACACAGTCACTGCAGATATGAATAAATTAGTTTTCCAGCAGTGATTTTCCACAGTCATGAAATCTTGCCCCAATATAAACCACCTTTCCGTGAGCATCTGATAAGCTTTCGGACTCTGAGAGGCAGTACCCAAACTGGCCTGCTTGGGTCTAATTTCATGATATACCGATGACAAGATGACATACCTAGAGTAAGAAGACCCATCAACACTGTTCCTTGTATTTATTTTAATTTTCTGTGTATTTTTTCAAGTCTTTTTGGGGCTGGATCACCATCAAAGAACGTGGGTGATTTCGACTGCAGCCATCTGGCTATGCCGCCATCTTACACCTATAAAACTGAAATAACTTGAACAGCATTAGGAATGCTGATGAAATTCAACACTTTAACTGTGCATACCTTTTTTATTTACTTCGTGACACAGGGTCAGAGAGGCTTTTTAAAAATACCTAGAACTGGAGTTACTTCCGGGTACGTTCCAGCTACTGCAACTTCTCACATTACTGAAGATAGGACTATTTAGTGCAGTAATGTCGTTAAGGAAGGATTGGCAGATTTGCAGTGGCCATGGAAATTGTAGGTGAGCCTTCATGTTAGTTTTACCATTAACATTCTCCAGCAGCATCAGAAACTTGTCTGACAAATCACAAGTGACCTGCGGACTTACCATACATCATGTCCTTACATTGCTAGAATTTCAACTTGTAGTGGCAACAAGGAGCTCATCAGCTGCAATGTAGCACAAGGCTACATAGGAAATCCATAAACCACAAATACTGCTGTAACAGAGCGTCAAGCCACTTCACCAGGTGGATGTCAGTAAGACAGACCTCATTCCGTAGATGCTAGAAATATGTCTTTTTTAAAACTTGTCGCACATCTTCTGCTGAGCCAACTGGATCTAGGATCAATTGGATCGCCAATTAAACTTTAGATAGCACATCAGGGCCTTTCTGCTCTGGTTAAAGGCATCTGAAATTTGCCTGGAACATCCGTTTGGCCACCACCTCCCTCTGGTATATAGATAACAATGTTATCAGGGGTGGAGCAGTCAGTAGGGATGGGGTTAGATGAGGAGAGGAGAGCCGGGGTGGGACTTCATGTTGTGCCCCACCTTATAAATGCTGATATTGTGGTTTTGGTTAAATAATGACTTTGGATATCATATAGACAAAAGTAGCTTTGGCCAAATTATTACCTGTACCAATGTCATGTCAATGAGTCGTGTTTGGAGAAGCTCTGCAGAACGTTGTGGAGAGGAGACCCTGACAACTGATCGTCCGTGAGAGAGAGAAGCAGGAGCAGCGGACAAAGAGCAAAGCCAGTAAAGAATCCTGGAGATCTGCCTCCATTCAAAGCAAACCATCCCACTCCCACATGGCAACAGTTCAGGAGAAGGTTGGCCGGCCCACCTGTTGACAGGGACGAATGAAAACGCTCATAGCCAGAAACCCCTCAGCCAACGGGAATCTACATTTTTGCTGTCCAACATGCACGTTTCCTATTTTTTTTACTGATTTACAAAACACATCTAAACTTAAGTTGAGTGGTAACAGAACATCCTCACCTTTGTGGCCCCTTTATGAGATGCTTTGAAATACTTAGAAAACACATAGAAAATGTAGCAAATATTCACCTTAAATACATGATTCGTGAAAACGGAGACTTTAAAACTGCTGCTGTGGCAAGAGTATTAAGACTGACAGAGTCTGAGAAGTTTGAACAAAGCCTGACCACACATGGTGACCCTCCAGGTCACCCAGCAGCCCTTTGGGCCATGGCCTCTTTGATGTCTAATACTGTGCTGCAGCAGGCAGGAAGAGCCTTGATACCAATCTGATCCCTCCTGCACGGCAATTTTATCCCCCCTCCACTGTTTCCTGGGGCACAAGCTACCCAAAAGCGATATGGTAGGTGTTTGATTTCCAGGCCTAAATTGAGTTAAGGTTCGAGCCGGGGAAGACGTGTTTCCCTACAGACCTAAAGCTTCTGGTTTGAGTGAACGTGGCATCTCTTTCTTTCCTTTTTCCACAGGGCCGTCTTTCTTTATACTGAAAAGAGAGGACGTTTGCTGAAGTTTGAGTTTTAAAACATCAGAGGTGGGGACATATCATAACTTTGGAGCATCTAGTGATGATGTATGCCAGCAGAGATAAGAACAGAGGCACAAATACAATTTTGGTACAAATACCAAATGTTCACTTTAGTTTCACTCTTTATATTTCAGTCATTTCTGTATGATATATAGAGTTTCTAGAAAAACTCACATATTTCAGATGCCATGTCCATGACTATCGAAACTAACTACAGTGTCCATTAAAACTTTGTGCAAACACAACACAACAGCAGCCAGCAGTGCACACAGAGTCAGCGGGTATTAACCGCAAGCCACTTGCAGCAAGAGCATCCACATCCATGCTGTTTTGGATTTACCGGGCATTGTGACAGACAAGGATGCATGCAGCAATGATGACACAGTGAAGACTCGTGCTAATGGGCACCATAACTATGCAAGGCCCTCAAACAGAATGAGGCTGTATATAATAAACAGATGGACATGTGTGCTTTTTATCTTTTATTTGCTGTGACAGCCACTTGTTTAACGTTAGTTGAGTCCAGACAATCCTATTGGTCAGTACACAATTAACAGTACAGCATATTTCATTGTTTGTTGCAAATGGGAAAGACCAGCACACAGTGTGTCCTCTCTTCCACTTATCTCTCTTCCATTGTTAAACCCTTCAACACTCTCACTATCCCCCCCCCCACTACTGTTTTGCCTGCTTATGCAATAAAAGTACCCACCCCTCTCCCCTCCCCAACATCTGAAACCACCACCACCATGGGAGGGAGTAGCTAAATGTGGGTGGAGGCTGAGGTTGTGGAGGAATCTTACTATGTGGAAAGGCATACTGTGTGTGTGTCTCTCTCTGTCTGCCCATGTCTCCTTCTCAGACACACATGCTAACAGCATTCTCTGCAGGCCAGCACTTGACGACAGACAGATCTGAGCGATAAAGATTCCTCAGGACAGAAACGGATGTTCTCGAAGCCTACTTCCTCCCGTGCTGCCTCTGTGCCGACACATACAGCTGGATTCACCACATGAATAAAGCAAACAGTGGGACGGGGCAGGAAAACACATTAAATGTTGCAGTAATATGTCTTCATTACCTCAGAGAAGGTTTCAGGTCTCATTAAGAACAAAAATAAGACATCACATATCACTTCATTTTAAATCGTGCTGTCCACACTAGACATCATGCACATGCAGGTTTG
Organism: Datnioides undecimradiatus; assembly: GCA_008933995.1. Taxonomy (NCBI): domain Eukaryota; kingdom Metazoa; phylum Chordata; class Actinopteri; order Lobotiformes; family Datnioididae; genus Datnioides; species Datnioides undecimradiatus. Next base: position 3,295,025 of record WARS01000067.1, on the reverse strand, counting down.
TGTTTCTATCATATTCATGTATCTTCTGTCACACACATTGAGGCTGACTCTATATTTGTTACCGTCTAATGGCTTTCTTTCCTTATTCACAACTCAATGCAGCATCTAAACAATGATGTGATGCTCCAGCTGTTTGGGTGTAATTACAATAAAGAGTTTGGTCTATACCTGCTCTGTTTGTGAAGTACCTTTAGATAGCCTCTGTGATTTGATGCTGTACAAATGAAATTGAATTGTGTCAGTGTATTTTACATCGCCGTGTGTTTTCAGTATTTTTTGCAAAGTGAATGAGTTTGTAAAAAACAAAACCAGTGAAACTGATTCATCAGTAACACACCGGTGTGTTTCAGAGCAAATGCAGCAAAGACAGACTTTCTTTTAGAGGCCTTATTGACATCAACATATGTAATGATGGGGGAACGATAAGTGTATGATTGCTGGTGATCAGCAATGCAATTGAGCTCTCTGCTGTTTAGGTTGGATGCATTTTCAGCGACTCTATTCCAGCAGCTTCCAGCAGCGCAGTGAAAAACACTTCAGCTGTCAGCAGTTACATATCTCTACACAAATTGCTTTGTTGAATCTCTCCTCTCCTCTCCTTCATTGTAAGGAATTGACTGCTAAGCTCCCCCTAGAGGCAGACCTCGATTACAACACTCAATTTTTATCAACCTAACCACAAAGTGAAAACTGCATCCCTCTTTACATTAAACGACAAGCAGAACTGACTCTGCCTGATCCACTGCATGTCATTAAAATGAATTAACAGTATAAGTCATCATTTTAGATACTTTGATGAGGAGCATGGTGTCTGACAGCATGCAAGTTGCAATATGGATTCAGCAATATATGGTGTGCAACACTTCCTCTCGTTTCTCTTTTGAATTCCTGTAAATGGAGCACTGCACATGCAGCCACACAGTTAAGCATTAACTCTGATTAACTTTGACTACGGATGTAGATAGAGAAGGTAAAGCTGGACCCGAGCAAGGCCTCACCCTGGACTGTGTTTGATCTGCCGCACGCTGGAATGTCACATGAGGCTGCCGGCGTAGATAAAACTAAAAGGGCTTGTCAAATGAGGGCAGTGGGGGAAGCAATTCTGCAGTTCATGTGAGCAACATCCCCGCAATGATAACCAAGGTGTAGGCGGACAGCTGATACACCCACACTGTAAAGGTGTGGAGGAAGCATGGAGGGAGGTTTTCAGGACAATGAAAGTGTTGGGATCCTCCATGTGACCCAGCGAATTTCACTATTTATGATGTCTGAAGTTTAATATGATCTCTGCAAGCAGTCCAACACAGAGAGTATGCTACCTGTAACATTTTGTATACAAGTCATCAAAGTATCATTATGTACTGTCTTCAGCATCAGGGAAAAGCTTTTGGTGGCCATCTGATAAGAGTTATCACTTTGACATATTTAATTGTACAGAGTTTGCTTGGATTAAACAGGTGACGTACGGATGTTTCAGCAAAGGCCATGGTGTCTAACAGGTGATGAGGTGGGGATCGGTGAACACCAAACACATTAGCTTCAACTGTGAAACTAATGCTCCCTCCCTTTTTGGAAACTCCGTTCTTGAACATTATCTCAAAGTGTGATCAATTGTGTTTTCCATTAATTGTTGACTCTCAGGATCATTTCAGATGTTTTACATGGACCACAACTCTCTTGCCATACATATGGCATGTGAGTATTGCAATAAGGTCATTTAAAAAGAATCAAACATATCCTTTAAGATGTCCTATATTATCCTCTGACACCCTCGGTGCATCGGGTGAAAATGCAATGCTATGTCTCTGTTTAAGCTCAGCTTGAGTCAGTAGAATTTGACACCAAAACAAATGAATATGGTACATTAATAAAGTACATTATAGGATTAGAGGATTTGGCCACTTTGTCATTGATAGAATGTAATTTAAGTTTTACTTGATGATGTTGCTGGCATCAAGTAATATTTTCATCAACCACTATGTCCCAATGACATATCACTGTTGTGATTGTAGCGTGAAGCATCCTTTGAGAGGAACAAGAGCTCATTCACTGTTTTCACATTTCCCTATGATTCATGGGTTCATATGTCACTCCAGACAACTTTCGAGCATCATCCCAATGACAGTTTCCAAGTGTCAACAAGATGAAGATGGTGAAAAATAGTCAATACAGCGATATTAATATTATTCTGTACATACTGTTCACTGTTTCAAAGAAATAGTGCAACATATTGGGAAAACCAAAAAAACAGAAAAGTGTTTGAGCTTAGCCCACAGACTGGGGAAAAGATGAACTGCTAGCCTAGCAGCCTGGCAGCCTCTGTGAGTAAATACACCTTGTCTTTATGATGCAGTTGGATCAAAGTTGACCAGGTGACTGCAGTTATGAGGGCCATGTAGGAGAACCTGTAGCCCAAGCATTGTGTTTCCTTTCCCTCCTACTCCTCCTCCTCAGTCGCCTCCCCCACTGCATAGGTTGGATGTTTCATCAGTCATCACTACAGTAGTTTGCTCAGGCTCATGTAGTTTCTGCTCCAGTTAAAGAGATAATGGTGATCAACTCACACTTCCCTTAACCAAACATCCAGCGGTGAGGTGATCCACCAATGTTCAACAAGAACAGTCCTGTGGTGATGTAAAGGGATCCCTCCATGACATCAGCTCAAATGTTTGAGCTGTTATTCATTAGGATTAAACCAACCAGTGGGACCATTTCTACCAGTAGTGGGACCGTAGATCCAGACCAGAGGGCTTTGTGGTCTGGAATCTTCTAAGCAGCAGTTCATCAGTTTCTATTTGTTTTAAAGGAATGTGAATCCAGCATTGGGTCACTGGTGCAAAGGCTTCATATCTGGACTGGGTTGTATTGATAAGTGTGTCAGCCTTTCAAAGAGTTTCCATCATGACTCAACGGCTCTATCTTTCTGGGTTTCCTCTGTTTGGACATGGTCAGGTGACAGCCGCTGCCAGATATTTGTGAATGAATGAAACTGAGCACTCGGGGTATCTGTGTGTGTGTGTGTGTGTGTGTGTGTGTGTGCGTATGTGTGTGTGGAGGAGGGCGGTCCATTCATACATTCCTTCCTCCCACAGTAACCTGAGCCTGGGTGGATCTGGTGATGGGGGCAGGAGTGCACATAGAGAGAGAGAGCAGAGTCTCATTGACTTCTCATGTGGATGACACAACTTTCTCAGCACTTGTTTAAAGCACTTTAACTCAAATGCATGAGTCAACTCAACATCATGCCAAGCCAGCTCAAAGTGAGAGACATTATCCAAACTCAACTGATTCACGGTGCAGGCATATTTATCTGTCTGAAGTATTTGTGAGGCTTTTTATTCCAAATGCTCACAGCAGAAAACGAATCATCAGTCTTTTCTGACCAAGATCCAATTTTATGTAAAGGCTTATTATGAAAAACTTCATTTAAATATTCATTTAAATATATATCATATATATATCATATTATAGTTTAATCTAATTTCAATTATCATTTCAAACACAGTCAGATTAACTCTTTTTATTGGATAAGTTGCAATGGTTCCCAACATGGGTCTGAACCTTTAAAGTGGTCACAGTGTGCACAACAGTACCCAGACAGATGAGACAGAACTCAAATTAGATTAAAAGATTTTAAGGACTTCTTGTTATAGATATTTTCTTTCTTGTGAAGTAGAGGTAAAATCTCTCTCTCTCTCTCTCTCTCTCACACACACACACACACACACACCAATGGTCACAAATACTCCTATCAAAGAAGTCAACTCTGTAATGTAATGTTGACCACCCGTTCTCTTCTTTCTTTATCTGCTGAACATGTGTTAGTTTTGGATTCAGGGCATTTTATTCTGAGTATGATATGATATGATCTTTTTCAATAAAGCAGTCATTCTGTTTTTTTTTCTAAAGTGAATGATCAGGCTTAAAGTTGGAATCCATCACAGCAACAATACAGACTCTTCCATGTCCAGAGGCATCCTGAGAAAAACATCTAAGTCCAGGCAGAAGGAGAGTGCGCAGCTCTCCTGATTCTCCTGTGTTGTACTATAGAGCAGAACAACACACAGCGTAATGCTGAAACACACACACTCGCACGTACACACACACACTCTTTGGCTCCCCTCGCCTGTGTCTGGTTGCAGCCCTCCTCCGTCCTGTGACCTACAGGCATTTAACCTTTGACCTGCAGGGCCAATATTAACTCTTGTGTGATTGTTCCAGGGCAGCCGACTTCCCCTGGCCCAGGCCCTGAGAACATTCCTAGGCTCCGTCGCTAGGAGAGCCTCGCTGTCACACTGCTGACCTCCTCTATGGCCAGGGTTACCCTTGATCTTCTATACACACACACACACACACACACACACACAGGAACTCACATACACAAAAGGACTCATGCACACACACACACACACATATACACTCAGCAGACCCCTGCCCACACCCCCACTCCTCCTCATGGGGGCTGCTGGTCTGTCTCAGAGCTGAAGGCCACCCAGTCCGCAGTCCAGCTCTGATGCTCTACGTTCACTCTGCCAACACACAACAGTTGCCTTGAGTGACTGCATGGAGGACTGAGATGCTCACAGTGGTGTGTTTCCACTAGTTTGGACTCTTCTTGTGGTGCATCAATGAGTATGCCGATGCTCACCATTAACTGCGTTAGCCTCCAGTGGTCAAACGAACCTTGGCGGGGGTAAAACTTACAGCAGCTGACATGATGTGATGACTGACAGCTCGGTTCACGGAGAGTGTACTCAGGTCTGTGGAGTTAGGTGCAAAACCTTCACACATCATTCATCCTGAAACGTGTCCTACTGCCATAAGACACAGTCAGCCACTGCCACATGTAGCACTGCTGTGTGAACTGCTCTGAACTCTGAGAACATGCAGGCAGCTCGAGACACAGACGTCTCCCATTTATTCAGAATAAAACACAATGTAACATCCATCTCTACCTAACTACTACCTATCTGTATATACAGTATATTATGGCACAAGCTAGATGAGATAAAGGCATCTAGATATGATAAAGGCATCAATATAATAACAAAATAAGGTTGTCACAGAGCTGGTTGTGATCGTTTGATCTGCTTACAATTTGATAAAACAAGTTTTTTATTTAGCTTTTGTCTATGGCTTAAGTTTTATATTATCGCTGTTGGTGAAGGTTGTGTGTGCACCAGTCACTCTCAGCCTGGCACCCTTTGTTGTTCAGTCCCCTTTGATTTTACCCGTCAAGATATTTGGATGATTCTATTGCTGAATTCATCCATGATTTAAAAAGAGTTTGCATTTTGTGCAAGGAATCAATACCCAATGTGTGTACATGTGCGTTTGTGCGTGAGAAGGAGAGAGATGTGAGGATGTGATATTGCAGCAACCATCCCCTATAACTGCATTCACAAATATTGCTGCTGTCTCTTTGTCGCAAGCAACAATAGCAAACTGACGGACGAGGTTTTCATTGGTCATTAGTCAAATTGTGTTGTCAGACTGTGGATGTAGTACATATTAATAATATTAATGTGAAATGTGATCTGTCATCATGTTTCAGGGTTAAGGGAGATCATTTCAATTGGAAAGTGAAAGGAGACCTTTAGACTCTGTTTATTACAAAGATTGCATAACTTAGCCACTGCACTCACCTCTTTATGTACCTGCTGTAAACAGTTAAAGCCATGTACTTGCTTGTATTGTGCACTTTTGTTCTGTGCGTGTTATAATGTAGCTTTATACTTTTAATAAAACCTATTAAACCTATTAAAAAGAGTGTACTGTATGCAAAAGATACAAATGAGTTGAATCAAATCAGCTGTAACTTGTCAAACAACCTGCGCTGAGGCTTAGGTGTGCTTTGACGCGATGACATGCGAACAGTAGCTTGCCACACTAATGTGAGCATGGTTAGCATGGAAATTATGCTAGCAATGAAGGTCAAAGTATGGCTGCGTTTGATCAGAATAGAGTTATTCAGGTTTGGATTGTAAATGAAGAATTTGCGGTTCCTCCTTTGAAGACCATGCATGTCTATGTCAAACTTCACAGCAATCCATTCCATTTAGCTAAGGTTGTTAAGAATGAAGGTCTAGGGCAAAATACATTGCCTTTTATCGAGCCAAACTACATCTAGCAGTCAAGTTGCATTGTGGGTCATGTAGGCACTAGGTGTTGCCAATGAAAAAGAGTGCATTGAGGAAGAAAGACATTACTCCTGATTCTGCTCCATAGATTTTAGTCCTTGTGTTTGTGCAGTGCTCCGTCAAATGTTAGCTGTATAAAAGTTAGTGAGTGCTAGAGGAACATGCTCAGTGCTACTTGTATTATTTTGTTTTTTAAGGCATATTCGGATAAGGCTCACAGCAAAAACAAACTCATCTCATCCCTATTCCATCAAAGTGAGAAACACTGCATCCTTAAAGCCACGTTTCAGAAGCCCCCCCCACGTTTCAAGTATGGACATGCTGTACACCAAGCACGTGCTCCTACAATAACCCGTCTCTCTCAAAGAATAGGTCCGTTCTACATATTATGTAATGCAAATTTCAGTTGCGGCATGAGGGTTATGTTTGCGTTCACTGTTTTTTTCTGTTTGCTCTGCTGCCTCCAGTCACCTGTTGGTTTTTCCCCTAACACAGCACAGGAGCGCAGATGTTGAATGACTAGAAGGGAAGTTAACCACCTTCATACAACAGCAGAGGCCCATTCATCACCTATCACAGCAGAGGAAGTTTGCTCAGGGCGGTGGCGACATCCTCATCTCATTGCTAATAACACCTGAGACAGTGTGGAGACCTCCCCCCTCGTACATTAAACATTTACCATTTCATTCAAAGAAAATGCAACAGAATCGTCTGCATAGAAAGAACAAAAAGTGCTTCTATAAAAAAACATTAAAACAGATATTGTAGATATTTTCTTTGTTTGCTATGATTTGTCACGTTTTACCTACCTTTTAACTTTTTTTTTTACTGAGAGAAATGTGCCTGTACCTGCTCTGCCAGTCGTGTAGTGCGGCTTTGATATAACCAAGAAAAACAGCCTCAGGCCTTTAGATTGATGAGCTCTAGTTGTAGAGATCTCTGATGGGGAATACATTCTGGTTTAGGAGTAACTTTGAAGCCATCGAGCTGTTTAATGAAGTTTCCTGTTAGATTTCCTATGAGGTTGTATGGACACGTTTGTTTGAAAGAGCCGTGTTTTGTCTTGTGCTGATGCTTCAGATTGCTGCTTTTCATTAATACCACACTGTCTAAGAACATCAGATACACTGGTTTAGAACTGGACTAAAACTGGCTTCTGGAAGAATTAACACTGGTCTGAGATCTGGTTGTGCCCACTATACACTCCCTGGCAGCTTTATTAGGAATTTAATGCAATTCAGTATAATAGCTCTGCCAAGTCTTCACCCTAATGTTTAATGACTTTAATGTTATGGGGACCTACAATGTGACTGTATACAGATTTCTGTCCACACAACATGACATACACAAACACACACACACACTACTCTAATGTCAGCAAAATCACATTATTTCAGTCTGTTGTGACACATAATGAGGTTTTAGTTCTGAGTTTCTGGTTCTGAGTCATTTACTGCCCCCCAGGTCGGAGAACACTGACACGTAACTGCCCTGCCTCCATCTCATTGTATTGTTGAAGACTTCGAGTATATTTGAAATCTGAAATGACAGAGTCAGTGTAAGAGAAAGTGAATCTCTGTCCATGGGCATGGTCTGTCTCTGCTTTCTATGTCTATTAGCAGAGAGTTATTCTGACAGTCCATAATCTCTCTTTAGGGCCACATTACATTCTAATCGACTTGGCTTTTTAGGTTTTCATAATAGGTTTCTTGTCAATGTGTCATACTTTGATTAACTCAGATAAGTGTCTGGAAAGCAAGTGTTGCTGTGACACCGGTCAGTGTGTCTGAGAGGGAGGATCTTGTCTCGCAACACCAACTGACACAGGGGCTCAGCTCTCACACACTCACACACACACATACACACACACACCAGCAACCTAAAATGTGCTTGACCAGTATCCAATTAACCCTTTGACATTGTGTGTGTACAATAAGAGAATGTATGTGTGTGTGTCCTCAATCTGTCCAGCCGGTGCTTTTAGAGGCATATGCCCAGTGGTGTGTGTGTGTGTGTGTGTTAGTGGGGTACATCACTGTATGAGACTGGATATTTGTGAATTTTCAGAGGGCTGTGTGCTCGTTAGAAGGGTAAATACCTGCTGCCGCTGGGTAAATGGCACTGTAACCTGCAACCAGCAGTGAGGAGATCATTTATAGTTACTATATGTTTCCATATTAGTTCACAAGCGTACATGTCTTACACCAGGGATTTGGCTTTCCCACCATCACCATTTCACACAATCAAAACTTATATAACTAAGATCCACATGAAGCAATGCTAGCTAAACTGCCCACTTATCCTGCTTGCACTGTAAGTTTAGAAGACCAGACCTGAAGTCACTGGACTACTTTTTGAGTAAATATGATGATGGTGAGAATCTGGAGTTGTAACAGGTGCACGCAAGGAATGAAAGATACACTTATTCTGGCAGTACGTGTATAATATCTCTCCTTTTCGGTTTAAGTAAGACAAGGCTACTCTATGTGTTATGCATAAAGGTGTTGTGGTTTCAGCGTGCTCGATACAAGCTCCAAAACATACTGAAGAATGAGAATGAGAAGGGATACCTGTACGAATGGTCCAGTTGGTGCCCACTTTAAGGCAGTTTCACCTGAGGAGCTCATGGCGTTGCACTTGTACGTGTGATAAGAAGAAGTAAGTGTGTGTAAAGAATGAAAAAAGTAGGTTAAAAAGAAGACTTTAAATTCTTTCTACACTCTCACCTCCACACACCTGTCTATTCTCTGCATGGAGTGGGCGTCTCTTCACACTGTCAGCTTTCCCCAACAAGATCACACCTCACTCAGGTGGCCACTGCTAAAAGCACACATATCATGTTAGCCCCCTTTGCGATGAGCAGCAGCTGTGAAGTGTGTGTAATAGAAAGCATTTGTGTATATGCGTGTGTGTGCTGATGTTGCTAATGAGATGAGAAGCAGGTCAACTCAGCAAGAAGATGGAGGCCTCCTGATGAGGAGTGGTCGCCACTTTGTGATGGCCACGCTTCAGGACACAAACACACACACACACGGAAGTTGATCAAGTGTATGCAATGAGGCCAGGGAGGTGTGTGGGAAGACGAGGATGGCGTTAGAACACAAGGCAACGACGGGGGGGGGGCTCTTACTTTTTTCTATGGATCCATATTGTTCTGCAGTAGTTACCGCAGGTTGGACACATGCCTGCCATTTGGGCAGCAGGTGGTCAGGCATGTTTTGCTGTGGTCAACAGACACTGGTAAATGAAAAGGGGTGCCACTGTGACAAACGAAGGATGAAAAATTGAGTTTGATATTTTAATAAGCTGAGCAGCAGCTCAAGAGTTATTTGGATTGGTTGGTCTTGTGCACAAAGACCCATTGACTGCTCTTGATTCTTTTCCCTTCAAGCAATGAATAGGACTCAGCAACATGAGTCACTACCAACAGCACATTATATATGAAAATCAAATTGTATCAATGTGTCTCAATGGGGCAGGATTCTGACCCAGGCAGCTGCTCTGGGGTTTCAGACCCCCAATGCCCCCCTCTCCCCAAAAAACACATTTACTGGCCATCATTAAGTTTCAGTAATATCATTACAAAGATTGCCCCACTAAAGAACAAAATCCATCACGCACGTATGCCTAATGTAATTAACATACATGCTTTAAACCAAACCATGATCTTTTCTTAAACCTGACCAAGTTGTTTGGGGCTTAAACCCATTTTTGTTACCATGTCAGTGAAGGTCACTTCAATACAGATGACGAGGGTCACTTGAGTATGGATCTGCTCTCCACAGAACACAGTCTGAACGTTTAGACTTGTGTTATTTGTCCACAGACTGGGGACACTGGGGTGGCTGACAGTTTGCTCACATACTCCAACTTCCTTATTCATTTGGGTTTCATCTAATTTCTATTGTTTTTGCAAAAGGTAACAAAGGAAATGAGGGGACAGTGTTTTTCATACAGCCCTGTTGTCTGATGGTTCTTCATCCATTGAACCTGACTTGACTTATAGGAGAGATTTCTAGTCCGTTGAGCTCATTGAACCTTTTGGCTCAGCTCGGAACCAGAGGGCTGAAGCTTTGCTGGCAAGAGCCACAGTCAACATTCCATATGTTTGGCAAACAGTACTGAGTTGAAGAGCCAATGGGATGCCCTAGGATGGCTCCTGTGATTGTAAATATCAGGAAGTTCAGAGGAAGAGTGGACATCAAACCTGTGACTCAGTCTCTTGTTTTCAGTGTCTCTCTGTCTTCAGCTGCATCCAGTCACCAAAGCTCTCAGTTGGGGTCACTTGTTATTAAGTCTTGATGTGTGCTTGTTATAGTGTTTCAGTGTTTATACATTGATACTAACCAGTCTTTAAGGTGGAGGGTATGTTGGTGTATCTGCAGGTGTTCAGTACACCACTGAACCATGAAGCTATCATCCAACCATGAAGCACTTTGTTTGTTAGGACTTTAGGACTTTAACATTCAAATCAAATTCCTCCAAACACTGTCTCTCATCTGTTGATTCTATTTTGTTCATGAATATAACATACTGAAGATAAATACCGTCGACATGATGTTTCAACTTTCATGTCGTCTTGGAAGGATTTATTCTGAAATTGGTGAATCTGAACCGTCCAGGTGCTGCACGTTTTAAAGCAAATTAAATAGTTATTTTGACTTTGACCTGACAGACACGAGGAGCAAATCAGAATTAGAAAGCACAACATACAGAAAAGGATTGATGTTGTGACGGACAGAGAGTTGGGAAACTGTCCGACTATCTACAACAGAATAATCTGAGTAAGTTTCCTTCACATTTCTGTCTAAAGACTGGAGCCAGAGTGGGGGAAAATCAAGCCATACAGGGTCTATTCAGATTATTGGAGTGTTAGACTAGTTTAGCAGTCGTGGAACTGAACATCAGATACATTTGGTGCATGGACAGAGAAATTATTTTCCATGCAACTTGCTCCAGCTTGTTGTGTATTGAATGGTCCGGTCAGGAGTGAGTCCTTTGCCTGAGTTCTCCTTTGTGTCACACACACACATAAGGTGCCCATTTCAGGAAATGTTAAACTAAAGCAGAGTTTACTCTCATCCATCAGCCAGTGTATCAGATCATGTCCTATTCAATTACAGGGCATTGCCTAGTCAGCTTTTTCAAAGCCTGCTTGCCAGCCAGCCATCCTGTCTGTCTGTCTGTCTGTCTGCCTGTCTGCTGTGGGGTCTTTGACCCCATCTAGCCAAAGCTTTGACAACGTGACAGGGCAGCAAGCCGCGGGCCGCGGGGCTGATGGGCTATGATATTGTGTAGAGGGCAACTGTCCATTCTGGACTATTGTCTGGATGAGCGCGACTGTCTCTGAGACAAAAGAAGCACCTGCCTGATCATCCAAACACACACACATGCATACACACACACAGTGGTCTGCCATGTGCCTGACACAAGGCCACTGTGTGTCCATAACCTCACATTTTGTGAAGGAGGGGAGTGTGATGGTGGGCTGAACTTGTAACACATGCTGTGTATGTGTGTGTGTGTGTGTGTGTGTGTGTGTGTGGAGGTTATGGATATTGGCGGGAGAGAAGTGGGGGAGTGTGTATGTGAGCTTTGTGTGTGTCTGTATGTGTGTGTGTGGGGAGAAGGGGTGGGGGCTCACTCTAGGGGTCACTTTGGCGGGAATGTCAGGCTTGTAGGATTTACATCTGTTCAGCAGTGCGCCAGGCTGTACGCCGCACAACAGATAATACACACACAGTCTCACACACACACACAAAAACACCCACAAGCTCATCCAGCCATTTGTGAGGAACAGAAAGGCATCATGTTGGCATGTGCCTGATTAACAACAGGTCAATCTGTCCCTGTTTGTGTGTGTGTGCATATGAGCAGCGGAAGCGACACTAAAACACTTGTTGCGCATCTGTCCTCCAAGGCATGTCCACCAAGCAGCTCCTATAGTCAAAGAGAGGCTCTGTTGATCCAACCAGCCTTCTATTGACAGCCATCCAGAGAGACATAGGCACACTCAGTCATAGCTGTCAGGCCTCACCATCGCTCTGGGTCTCACTGAATAATTGTGCATTCATGAGCTGTCAGTTTGGTTGCACACTGCTCTTCACCAGAGTTTGTCAGGCACCGAGTCTGGAAGAAATCGGGACACAAGTTGGAAAAATAAACCACCTTTGACATCACTTCAACTTTATTTGTGCAGGAAAATAACTTGCATTTTAACATTCCTGTTGATAAAAGCCAACATTGAACAACAGCTAATGTGACAAAGGTGCTGTCTCAGGAAGCACAAACTATATTTTGTCTGGTCCTCATAATAACTATGCAACATTTGGACCATTTGACTGCAACACCAGTACAATTTACAGTTTTTACCAGACTTCATGGCCAGATTGTAGACTGTGAACCAAATATCTGTGTGATGTCTGAAGTGTGAACTATAAAAACCCTCACTGATCATGGCTCTGTCTCCAGAAAAATGAACAATCGTGAAAACGTATGGAAGTTTTAGTCGCTGTGTAAAAACACACTGTACATCTCCTGCTTTGAAGCAGCTGGGGGATGGCTCCACGCATCATCAGTAAGCCGCATTAACCCGTTACAGACTTGTATTAAATGTTGTATCTTCATGTGGATCTCAAGGTGTTTTTTGGTCTAATTAGAGGTAAGATGTGTCGAGCTAGAGAGCGGTGGTAAAGAGCTGGCAGCCCTGCTGTCGGTGAGCAGGCAGGCGAACATTTTGAGGGCACTGATGTGTTGACCACCAACCTTGGAGGACCTTGTTGAATGGCACCTGAGGAAGGTGATGAGAATGGAGTACTGCTATTTCACTTTCCTCCTTTCACCGACATCACCTGTACATATTAATAACACCAGTAAGTAGTAATAACACCAGAGTGGGCTGCTGAGATCTCCATAAGTATACATTTATAACAAACTGAGTATTTACTCTCAACATTTCTGCTGAGTCATGACATTTTTCCAACCCATGAGTGTTAACGACAGAAAATATAAAAGCTTTCATGTTTGGATAAGGGATTGAATCAGCAAAAATGTTAATAATCTGCAAACAAGGCAAGACAAGGTGACTCCGGTTACCAGGTGGAGCCACAAGACTCGGTCATAACTGCAGTATCTCTGTTTGTCAGGAAGCACAAACAGTGACTAGTTAGTGATAATGCGGTGGTGACTTTGAACAGCCAACTAACAACCCCTTCATGACGGCTGTAACACTGTTGGCACGGACATCAAGAGCAACGTCCGGCTGTAAATTGTAAACAGAAAGGTGAGCTCAGATGTTTATTTTGCTTTCACTTTTTCATGGAGTCTTATGAAGAAAGACCTCCAGCCCTGCAAGACAGTGCAGTTGTGCATCTGTATCTGTTGCACCTACAGTGCGCACCGAGTTATGAATGCATCACCTTGGACCTGTTGGTAAAAAGCTTGCTAGTTTACTGCACAACACACAGCCAATAAAAGTAATGTTTTATATTGTGCTAAGCTAGGCTGATGTAATATACATTAGTAATATAACTTGTTCTTTTCCCACAAAATATAATGTTTGCTCGGGTTCATCTTTGGCTGCATAACTAATGTTCTTAAAACTGAACATTTGTTTATTTGAGAAAACGTGAAAACAACACTTGACACTGTTGTGTGACACCTGTGTGCATGGTGTGTGTCTGCTTGTTTATCAGTGCACATCCTGCGCACATGGTCTGACGGTGGCGGGTGGAAGTGTGTTTTTGTGTGTGTGTGTGTGTGCATGTATTAGCCATCTTCCTACAAGTGTTGCACTACAGAGGGGCATTTGGAGGGTTGAATGGAGGAGTGTAGAGGAACAGGGAGGGACAAGTTTGCATTCAGAGGAGGGAGGAACTCAACACATAAATCCTCCAGCTTCTCTTTGATAAGGCTTCAATTCACCAGGGATCATGTACCATGCTAATAGCTGCCTGCTTCAATCTCCCAGCGAGCTCACATAACCGCACACACGCACGCACCATTAGAACTTCCACAGAAACTAACACACTGAAAAAACCCTCAAAACTAGTACTATGGTGAACTTGAACTATCACTGTCTATTTGACTCATATTCATACCGCGCATGCAAAAATACACATGTATGCTAACAGAACAGAGAGAGAAATGTAAAGGGAGGCTATCTAACCAATGTAATACTCTCTCTCGCTCTCTCGCTCTCTCCACACACACACACACACACACACACACATACACACACACTCTACACCCCCAGGCCAAAATCAGGCCATTTCTGTCTTGAGATTTTCACACAATTAAGTCAACCTAATGCGAGTGGACAGGCGCCTACTGCCATGGCTGCCAGACACAATATGCAGTAATTACACATTCACTAAATGCAAACATCTGAAAATGTTGTCTTCTGTTAGACTCTGCAGCCTGAAAGAATAAAGGGCTCCAGGGTTACATGCCAGAATCTCAAGCAGACTTTGTGCTGCACAACTTCAACACTCTCGCAACTACAGCTAATATTCATTCTTATTACTAAACACTAAAGGCAGGCAGTTTTTATGTTTCAATAAGATTAATAAAATAACTTTTCTGGTTTTTAAAACAAAAAAGATATCAATATTTTTGTCACCAAAAGTTCCATGTTGTGGTACAGAACACATCCAAAAGCATTTAATTAACTGTATAAACTTCCACCAACTTATTGTTTCATCGGTGCGAAAGCAACAACACAAAAACAAATGGTTGCAAAGTTTCCTGCAGAACAATGTGCTCAAATGAAAGCAGCCTTGCTTAATTCATTAGTGTGGGTGTTGCTCTAAGCCTTGCATGCATTCAGGGTTAATGCACGCTGCAGACAGATGTGATTCTAAATAGCACCACACTGTGAGCCTTCACTATAGCACACCATGACCCCCACGCTACACACAGGATGAAAAAAAAAAGCAGCATAAAATGGTTGTTTTGGAATGAAGTGCGACAGAACCCTGAACTGTGCTGTATAGAATCTGTAGGACGGGTAGGCTGTAGGACAAAACTGGCCCTAACATACACGTCCAGCGCTGATGCGTTTGTATATGTCCATGTGTGATTATGAATGTGCGTATGTGTATCTGGCTGCTGGCCTCGCTGCAGGGAACAGATTAAATACAGTCAGTAATCACTAATTCACTGCAGCCTTGTCTGCTGAGGCGGCAGAGCCACACCTGACTCTCAGCCGCTTGTCAATGCAACAACCACCCCCCGCTTCAACATACCCCCACTGACTTACTTAGGCTGGCAGCCCACCCCCCCGGCACACCCCTAGCTTGGTCTGACCAGTCTGATCAGAGGGTGAGGAAGAATCCCAGTAGGGAATAACGGCGAGTGCTGGCCACCCACCGCACAGCCAATCAGCCCAGTCCTCTGTGTGGTAGATGGCCTCCTGGGTAGACAGCTTCCAGCAGCACCAAAGTTTGGACGCCATCTTCTTGGTGAGACAAACGGTCCCCAGTCTGCTGTCTGATGCATGAGTCTGGACAACATTCTATAGCCACATTAGCACTGTAGTGAAAACCTAACTGTTAGCTACACCAAAATACTGACGGGTTGAAACTTTGAGCTGATAATGGCACTCGATAAACGGTCAAACCACCGAGGTCTGCAAGCGCCAAACTGGATTGTAAAGGATTGTCTGTACTGATATCCATTGAGTAAGTTATTCTATTGACGTTATGTTAAAAATTAAAGTGTTTGTCAAACTCATATGATTCAACTTCTGAACATATTGATTAGTTGGTGAGATATCTGAGCAGACAGCAGACTGCTGGCATAGAGACTCAGTGAGATCACTCATGAGTTGCTAGAAAAGCATTTGGATTGGCCAGAGAGAGAGCCAGAAAATCCAGATTTGGTCAAAGTGGAGGAAGCCTGGTTGAGCTGGTGTGAGTTTGGATTGCGGCATCTACCATGACTGACCAAAATGTCCTTTTTTGATCTTAATAGATCTATTATAGAACACTTTAATATAGAAAGTGTTCTCTATTTTCCTGCGAGTGAAGTCAGCACTGGGGCAAATGCAGTTTGTCCTTAGATATTTGTTGGCTTTGTATCTGCACCTGTTTGATCACTTCCTGACTTGAAGTGAACATGTTTGCAGAATGCTGTGATCAGGTGTCTCAGGCAAACGCTAAGATCCAGAAGAACGAGAACAGAGCCCATCCTGTCATCATTGGCCATTTAAAGGTCATTGGTCACCCCGATGTGGTTTGGAGTGCTCTCCTATTGCAACTGAATGCAGTATCATGTGCAGCATTTGTGAACGCAGCTCCAACATTGACTTCTTTTCCAACAAATCTCTGAATCAGGGCCAGATCACACTGAACACCTGTTGGCTTATTTCTCCCTGTTGTTCCTGCTCTGAACCACGCTCAGAGGTACATAGAGAGAAGCTATTTTGTTTTAGATGGCTAACTTTGACTATTGTGTTAGCTTCTTTGTTAGTGCCTCCTGTCAGTCGTCCTGCTCATAGACCTTCTCTTTCCATGGTGGTAAGCAGTACCTGAACTCAGGTGAATTGATTGTGAAGGCAGGTTGGGTACTATGTCTTATGCAGATCTCCACCTCCTGCTGGTAGTAGCCTTGTTTTTAAATGTTTACCCCGTTCCAGTTTTTTAACATTGTGCTGTTGTGTAGCCAATTTGTTGGTCATTTGTTGAACCCATGTTTGCAGTTATTTCTTTCAGTGGCGCTGAGTGCCAGTCTAGCAAGGAGGGCTAATTACCCTGCGTGAGGACCCTTCACTGTTTGCCATACCTACTGGCACTGGAACACAAGAGGTATACCCATTTGCTGTGAGTGTGTTTATGTTTCTGTGAACGCACGTGTGAGTATATGGTAGCACCCCAGACACTCCTCAGTGTGGCCTCCAACCCAGTTTACCAGTTTTTTCTTTCTTTAGAATATTATTAGTACACTTGTATTAAAAGGTATGGAATTTCAAATATTTTTTATATATATATATATATNCAGCCTGCAGAAGAGTGGAGCAAGTTCCTCCACAAAGACAAAGGTTTTGGTTTGTCTGACTCAACTGAAAATTATATTTTTTTGCTACTTAAGCAAAAAATGATGTTGCTTGAAATGACAGATGACATTCAAGTCCAATTTGTTTCTCTCTCTCTCTTTGCTCAGTCCGGAACAACAATGGTGAAGCTGCATGGGATTCGTCATTCTCTGTCTCACACTGAGGTTGTTGCTTCTGTGGAGCGCTTTGGAAAAACCAAGTCAGTTGTACTGTTTAGGTCCAGACTGGAGGTACGTATAGAGACTTTGAGTTGATGTGTTTCTGCTGCTCAGGCCTATATTTGCTAATACTTTGCTTTTCATAACATGCAAAATCCCAGTTATTTTTTATATATATATATATATATATATATATATATATATATATATATATATATATATATATATAGACACACACAATCTCCCCACCACATGTAGAGTGGTGGTCTTAGTGACATTTATGAACGCAAGGCTAAAACTTGGTTTGTAAGCTGTACATGGGTGGTTATGAGGGTATAAAGATAAAAAACGCTATTAAAAACTGACAGGAGACAGGCAAAATAATCTAAATTACTGGGAACAAACAAAGAACAAAGAACAATTTAGTATACTTGTACAACAACTACAATGAAAATCACTTGTATATGCCATTGGCAGTAAGATGCTCTGACTAGACTGAGTTAGATGAGCTACAAATGCTATGGGTAATCCAAGGCTGCCTTCTCTGTGAAGGCGTTGACTTGACTTGAAAAATTGAATAATTTTTAAAGAGGGCCACGATCGTTAGTGTACAAAAGTGTGAGACCCCTTTTCCATTACAAATGTCAAATTTGGTCTGACAATACTACTGCTACATTTAACAGGTGAATTAATAACACTGGGGAACAATTTGAAAAAAAATTCTGTTGAGTTAGATTTTTAGGCTGATTAAAACTAAAATTGGCATGCTGATTCCAAAATTGCAGTCAGTTTTTTTCTAGCACGTCAAGTTTTTTCTCCACAGCTTACCCTCCAGATAAGCAAAATTCCACTGATTAGCTGCAGTAGTAGTAGTAGTAGTAGTAGTAGTAGTGTACATATGATGGCTGACTATTGTTGGAGCATCAAACACGATAGTCCTCAAGTTGAACACTCCAGAAAGAGCTATAAACGTAAATTTTTACCTTAACTACTTGCACGCAATTATAATTACAGTAGCCATATCCTTTGTAAAAACATAATACTGTTAAACATTGCAGTCATGCCTGTTTCTTTCATATTTCATTGTATGTCAATATTTGAAAATTTATATAAAACAAGCACATATCTGTTAAGTACAGTATTTTTCATATGTTTTAAGAAAACGGGGATCCTATAGTTCAAAAACTTGACGTGATAGAGAAAAACTGAGATCAGTTTTGGATTTCGCACCCAAAAATTAGTTAAAAACAGCTGTCAGACCTAACTCAACAAAAATTGTGTTCCCCAGTGTAATATATGGTCAAGCGTTCTAGTCTATGACTTCCAGAGTGGGAACTCTCACACTTAGAGTGAAAACAACATCCATGGTATGACCATGGTTGTTTGTCCACAAACATTGTGTAAAGTTAAAGGATGTTGTAATCAACAAAATATAAAAAGTCACCATTGAAAACAATTCTGTTAAACACAAATATAGATTAAAATATAACACGCTTTTAAAACTTATTCGATTTTTGGAGGGAAATAAAACCAAAGCAGTTACGATCAGGTGGAGACCACCTAGTCTGATCAAGAGAAGTTTAAATGGAGACCATTGCTGTATGGTAGCTGATTCAGCTATCCTAAGACACGGACAGCCTAGGCACTGTGTGACATTGCTCAGCCCATTCAGTGACATTTCTTTGTGTCTATGTTTATCATAAAAATATGAACAGCTGGAATTAAAAGTGACGTACAGGTTAGAACGCTGTCCAGGGCCATGTTCAAGTTGGACCTCACACCATATGTTAGTGAATAAAATGACATAACTTTTATATACTAATTTTTGTCATGGTTACAGGATTATCAAACTAGACCATTTCCCCGAATGGATGACTGTGTAGACCAAGTTGGTTCTGCAGAATTTGTAAATAAATGACCTTCAGTTACAGTAATTATTGACAAGTATTGTCCTGCCAGCATTCACACATTCATACACTGAAGGCAGCCGCTCAACAGAAAGGAATCGAACATTCACACACTCATTCATACACCAATGGGAGCAGGTTCAGTCACTTGCCCAAAAACCCTTTGCAGCCTGGAGAAGGTGATAGGTAGACCATGTTTGATTTCCTCCCTCAGAACCCTCAGCATGGTGCAGCAGAACAGTCCTGACAGTCTGACCCTGAGGAGCAACTGACGACATGACTGTGTAAGGTCCCACAAATCTTGAGGAAAACGATGAGCACACTTTTGGTTGCATTCCTGACCCAGTGGAACTCTCTCAGATGTTATGCTGATGATGTTTGCATATTACGACAGAATTTGCTAAATTGCCTGGACATTTTCAAAGGATGTGCTTATGGAGGGTTGTCCAGTCTGTTTTTCATCCTTCAGTCATGCTCTAACCCTATCAAAATGAAAATTCCACAAATACATAGTTTGACTCACAGCTTTGTTGACATAGGCCGTCTTCAAAAGTTTTGCTGATGTTCCAAGTTTGAAACAGAATTTGGAGTTCGTTCTCTCCTCATGTCTGAGGTCCATGTTTTGGTTGCACCTGCCAGTGGTCACATAAAAACATATAACTCTGCTCCAACTGGTGATAGCACAATTTAATTGGTGTAACTGCTCATTAGAGTTATTGTCTGCAGCTGCTACATGCTCATTACTGTACTATTCTGCATTCTGGAACACAAAACACATTTGAAAACCTTTTTGACCGCACCTCGTTTGAACCAGCCTGCCACCAGCTGGGTTGGGTGGATCTTTCTCCAGCTCTCTATTCAGTTCTGCATGCATTACTGTGCGGTGGTGTTTCATGAGAGCATAAACAAAACCTAAGCACATCCTCACAGAGCGGCTAGCATGGCTGTAAACTCATAGTCTTACATCATGCTGTTCCCCATTTGGATTGTCGCAGTTCTCCTGCACAGCTGATCCTGTGACAACAACAGTAGATATGGGCAGAATATGTCAGCCAGTGAAGACAATCCTAAAATACTGAGATTTCTAATGTACTTAGTTATTATCGTTAAAACATTTAGGATGAATCTGTTTTTAGCAGTGACGCAACACTTGTCCCTCTCCAACACTTTAGGAGTGTTGAATGACTATGAACTGTGCCACTCCATAAGTTGTAAATGAGGGCAATACGACTAACAAAGCATACATTCCTCAGACAAGAGGGTTGCAACTGCCTGTTGTCAAAGAAAAGGAGGGCAGACTCTGCTCTATAAACCATGCAGGGACCCTCTCACTGGGAAAACTTTTAGGATTTTATGCCATTACCCAACCTCACTGCGTCAATTGGCCAGGGGAAATGAGGATAGTGGTGATTGCAGGTATAAAGGAGGCCTACAGGGGTCCTGACTGTCAAGGTGGTCCCATTAAGGATCATTAGTTTTATAGTGCTCCTTAACAGGCCTGACTTCCTGGATAGCCTAAACTGTTTGTTTGATTCAAGACAAACAAAACACAGGCAAAACATATTCAAAGATGGTTCTCAGAAGATCCCTTTATTCACCTGGTGACAACAATTTCCACGTTGTACAATGGTGTACTCATTATTTGCAACAGATTAATGTTTAATGGTTCTTCCTTTGACGAAGAACCATTAAACATATTTAAATGGCCCTTGGAAAATGCCAAATCAGTCTATTGTTGCTCAGAACCAAATTTCTAGTATAAGAACGTCATTTTCTAGAAGTAGACATATACATATTAACAGGTCCGATAAAGCGTCCGCTGACACAGTCCAGCCGGTGGCATCTGAGGAATCTTAACAGCGTTTTAACGACCTGAGGAGGTAACAAAGACGTCAAGAGGGCAAAGAAAGAGTGTGTGTGTATTGAAGTGGAGGGCTGTAAGTGAATAGGATAATAAAGCCAGTTGTAAGCTGTCTTACACAACTCACGGTCAAGTCTATTGATCATCACCTGGTAAATTCAAATATTAAAAACACTAAAATGATTTCATTTCTCTGGTATACTTATAAATACAGATTAATTGCTGGATATGAGCTTTAATCATTCAGACACAGATATCAGATGTAATATATATTTAGATTATAGCCTTGATCTGCCCGTTTTCCATCCAAAGTGTCCTGGAGGAATTTAAATATTTAACCAGGTTTCACAGCTGGGAGAGCTCCAAACAGAAGGAATGTGTCCATTTTGGGAAACATGTCGTCTCTTCTCATCAAACTTTATATGTTTTCAAGGCAGTAGTAATCTGATCAATACTGCTGTAGAGTAACCTCCCCTGTCCTCCGCATCTTATCTATAGCCATTTATAGTGGCTGTTTGCATTGAAGGGCCTGTTAATCTGTAGCTGCAGGGAAGGAAATTCACTTTCAAAAAGCTGAGGCCATTCTCTGCTCCGTCTACTACCACCTCCCCCTCTGTCGCCTCCTCCTCCTCCTCCTCCTCCTCTCCTGGGCTCAGATCCTTTATGCTGACATCTGTCCACCACATTCCAAACACATCTCCTCATCCATACCTGTTGATTCAACACAGAAAGCTGATTCTTCCCTGCATGACAAAAACACATTCTTACATGCTTGCTGTTATAAAATGTCATGTTTATTGCTATCCTTGTCCCTGTGTGTGTGTGTGTGTGAGAGAGAGAGAGAGAGAGAGAGAGAGAGAGAAAAAAAACTTTGTTGATCCCTGAGAAGAAATTTGGTAAATTAGAGAGCAACTTCCTCACACAGCCTCCCTCCCTGAGTCTCCTGCATGACATTTGCGGTGGAAACACTACACAGTCTGGTTGTAAAGTAAGTAACACACAAAAAGTGTGAACTCAAGGTCCGTTTACTGGCTTTTCCAACAATTTTCAGCCACATCTCACAATTTCTGTCAGCAGATGTTTGAGTTGTCATGAAGATGTCATTATTGTTATTATAACAGTCTTCAAAATCTTGAATAAACATGTCCCCACCTGCCAGAGTCATAGGAGAACCAAGAATCTAGATGTAGATTTGGACTGTGATTGTGACTGAAGTGAATTTTCATGTGCAGACCTGGGGAAGCATGTAAAACTCCAATCACAGATCCAGGACCTTGTGCGTTGAGTTAAGACTGAGAGTGGGGCGTGGATGCTTATAGATGTTTCATTTCAGTTGTTAAGGACCCACTGAAAGTAAAACTTTTCTCTCTCTGTAACCTCTCCCCATCCAGAACAATATGCCTACATGTTGATTCACACCCTCTTCCTCACACACAAGGGTGTGAACAATCAAAATTCACTTTTCCTCCAATGCCTGTTCTTGTGTCTTCAGTGGAGTGGCAGAAACAAAAGAACAGAGGGATATATTTCAGTAGTAGATTGGACTATATGACCTCCAGTCATAATGACCCCAGTCATAATGACCCCAGACATTATGACCCTAGGTATTTAAATTTCATTTTTAAAATGCTCTGAATAGGACAAAAAAAGTCTCTTTGACATTTATTGTGTATTTATCATTCATATATTCCAATTTGGTACCACTTTGTGGTTTATACAGAGGTTGCTGCTTAATGAAGATTCAAACAATATGGAAACACAACATCAAGTTTGCCCTATGACGCACACACTGTATTTGTGCGCTTTACAGTACTGCACAATAAAACATGAGGTAGCCGTCTGCTCATGTTTCTGTTAGAGGTGTTCTGAGTAGCACAGCTGGCACACATACTGATAATGTGATTTTTTTTGTGTGGGATTCTTCAAGATAGTATGGTGACCTCCCAGAGTCCAAAGACATCCATCTCAGCTTGACAGAACCCTGCTCATACTTGTGTATGTGTGTCAATGTATTTTTGCTTTAAACAACACAAAGCTACAAATTACCAATGGATGTGACCACCTTGTAAGTCAGTCAAAAAGGTCCTGACTCTGTTCTCAGAATGTAATTATCTTACTCTGTGTTCTCATTAGCTTGGTGGCGGTTAGTTTGATATGAACACCAACATTTTTTGAGATGTATTTCTTGCTGCTGGTTGCCCTGTAAAGTTTGGATTCTCTGACTCCAATGGCCAGAGGTGATGGCCGCCTCTGAAATACGGGTGGTTGGCACAAGTGCCATCCTATGACCCTGAAGTTTAGAAATGGTAATTGTCAATATAAAACAGTGTTAGCATGCCCCTGCTAATAGTGACACTGACACACTGACACATGGGTGATATCTTCCAAACTGACTTGTAGGTATGAAGAATAGGTTGCCAAGGAATCTCAGAGGGGAATCACCAAACCAAATGTATTTTCTCATGCAATGGTCGAGGAGATTCAGCAAGCAATTGATGTGTAGTACCTTTTTATGCTTGAATTTGCCACTTTATTGTGTGTCTCTTAGACCTGTCAGCACCATACTAGAGTTTCAACAGATTGAGTGAATCTCATTTGTCCTTTTGTGTCATCTGATCTATGTAAGTTAGCTCTTTTATTGACATCTAATCAATGGGTTTTGAAATGTTTTCCTTCCCTTGGACATGTAAGGTGGCAAAAGTAAATAGAAATCAATAACAGATTAGATGTAGAAGAACCAGGCTCGTATTGGCTATTTGTTTGTCACTTCTTTAGGCTGTCTCCTTTTGTCAATTCCTCTAGTCCTTGGAGACTTCTTGAACCACTTCTGACCAATGACGATGCATATTCCCTCCCACAGGACTCGCCTACACAGGATGAGGATCAGCAGAACCACCACAAGAGTCCCAGAGAACATGGTCCAACCTGCGTCAGATATAACAGTTTATCAGTACGAGAATGAACCCTCATATTCAGTCAGTCTCATCGTGCATCAGACATCTTGGTTGTTTGACATATCATCTGTGGTTGTAGCTGTTCCACACACCACACAGCCACACATGAAGGTGGAGTGAGAACCCTGCTGTCACCTCCTTCTCCTTCAGCATCCCACCGCCTCCTAGAGCTCCCTACAACATTCTAGTTTTTGTGGTTGCAACACAATGGATATGGCACATGGGTTTAAGATACTGTCCGATGATTGGGGGAGCGTCTCTGAAGCACGTTGAGAACTTCATCCTTCTGCAGGACTTCCATAGAGAGGGACGATAACACCACATATACTAAAAAATCTATGTGGAGAGTTTCTATAAAAATCGGTACAACTCATTGCATCTCCTCTCTGTTACGGCAGGGTTTTTACCTTTCAGTGTGGCCTTTAGAAACATGTGTAACAACAACTTCCAGTGGAAAGATGAGCAGAGGCTGTCATAGCAGCAGGACATCAGATGTTTGAGATGAACTATCAGCTTCTTCACATATGATACAAAACCAGCTAAACGGCATAGTGTTTGATTATGAGTGCATGAAAATGGAAAATAAAGATGGGGTTGGAAAAGAGAAGCTGACTGAAAGCTAATCAGTTACAGTAACAGGAGAGAAAGCAACATGTTACTTCCTCCCCTGTGCGTGTGTGTGTGTGTGTCCGCTTCAGCCTGATAACAATGATAGCTCTGTGGAGGGCCGCTCCACTACAACCCTTGATAGAGAGATACAGAGAGAGAGGGAGCGGGATAGAGAGAGCATGGAAAAAAAGAGGTCTGATTTGTGGAGTGTGCCTCACACCCTCCTGTGGGTGCCCCCCTCTCCCCTCTCTCTCTCTCCTCTCATTCCTTTCTTCTCAGCCACTCTGATGTAATCCAAAGGCCTCTGCAGGAGCAGCTGCACAGCGAACCAGCCTTCCCTCCTTCCCTCTCCCTTTCTCTAAATCTCTTTCTCTCTTTTCTTTGCACTTCCAGAGGCATGCAAGGCGAGGCGAGGCGAGGGAGAGGAGGGCGCTCAGACACAATTGGGGTCTTTTTCTGCCCTGAAAAAAAGGGGGCTATCGCCTCACATCTCCTTCTGTCGCCCCTCTACTGTACTATACTGCAGGCGGGTGGGTGGGTGGGTGCAGTGGCACTGTGTCTTGGTGTCTTGGTGTGCTGAAAGGGCAGCATAAAGAGACAACTTCACATAAATACTGGAGCCAGACAGCAAATTTAGCTGCAGACAAACAGTGGTGGCTCTAAACAACACTGTGAGTGATACTCTCATATTGAGTTCATTCACATTTTACTTTTATGGAGTTACCTTCAATCATCTAGAGTTGAATTCAGTCTGAACATTAAAGGGAACAGGCAAACCCTAAACTACAGCTACCATCTCTACAACCTATAAACTTGACAGTAGTGTTATAGAATCCATATATGATTATCATGTTTCCAGAGGCATCCTGAACAATATTCTGATGGTTTGCTCTTTAAAAGAAGTCCAGCTCTGCTAGCAGCCCCTACAGGCTGCAGACGTCATTACACCTCACATCACAGTGTTGGATGCATTTAAGTGCATGCTGACAGTGAAGCAGAGCTGAGAGTGTTGTAGTGTTGACAGTTTGCCCTGAAGGTGGTGCTAGAGGAGAGGACGTCATGGTTTCAGTTCCACATTGGTTTATCTACGTGGGATCATGATTACAGTCAGATACTCTTCCAACTAGATGATACCCTGTGTGTAAAGGTTCTGTTGTGTCTTAAAGTCATGCTTAGAGAACAGAAAAGGTTCATCCTCTGCAGGCAATGAATGTGCTCAGTCAATTTCATGGCAGTTTTGAAATTTATTGGACATACATGAATGTTGCCCTGGGAGAAAAATCATGGTAGTCACCATAAAACACGGACGTGGTGGATGTGGTGACTAACATATCTAGCTACTGAACAATTTGCTGGGACTGCATCACCGCCTTTTAGCCCCACATGTGGCAGGGCTAGTCATAGTGCTCATCACTTTCATGGTTTTTTGTTAATGCGTTCAAGGAAGTCCATTCATGACCCATGGAAATATTTCTTTTGTCTCTTTTGTCAGAGCCAGGAAGTGGCAGGAGCTGCAGCAGATGATCAGCCGAGCCCAACAGACCTGAGCTGCAGCCTGAACCTCCAGTGTGACATCACCTCACAGTGTTAGATAGAAGAAGTTCATTTGGTCTGTTTGTACAGATTCAGCTTCTCAACTCAACATGAATAATTGGCGGTATGACCTCACATTTGGAGTGTCAGTTGCTGTGGAATTCACATTCACTTACATTATGCTTACATGGAACTGATATAGAATGAATAAAAACAGGCAGTCAAAAACATTTTTTCTTGAATCTGTGAGTTGATATGAATTCCAAAAGCATGAATGAAAGGCTGGATTTAAGAAAGGAAACAGATAAAAACTCAACATGGTTTTGACATTTAGTTGATTAAACGTCAATGTTAAAAATAAAGAGGCAATACAACTGGTGGAAATCTGTCATGGGTAAGTGGCATCATATAGGGAATGTTTGCTGAAATGACTTTTGAGAAGAAATATTACTTTCAGTAAGCACTTAAACACAAAATCATTATTATTACCATAATTTGTAGTCAAAAGTCTTGATTAATTAAAAATTGTAAAAAGGTAAAGTCAGTGAAAGATGTTCCTCACCTTCTCAGAGTGGGTCGTTTCTTTGACAAAGCTTCAACTTTCCAGCTTGGTTTGTGGCTTGGAATACAGCTTCTCTAACGCTAAGCGGCTGCTTTACCCGCTGGGGGTGGGAAATGATGTCCTTGGTGCGACTTTTCAGATAAAGTGTAGTAAGTCAACAGTCTGCTGATACCAGACCAGCAGACTTCACAGGTCCCTCGCATTTCTCACCACCGAGGGCGAGTCAGATGAGAAGATGTGCTGCAGCGCAGATGATGAACCGTGCCACTTCAGGGTATGCCCAACTGGCTAAGTATTTACAGTATATTTACTCTTGCTATATATTAAAGGTGGTATATTAAACATTTAACAGTCATTTGGAGTCATGCTAAATGCACCTCTATAGCCTCTTTTACGCTAGACAAAAACTAATATCTGACCTTTGTCTTCAGTGTGAAAGGGTACAGCTGGTATTTATCGTCTCCAGTTCTGGTAAACAGCCTTTTATCCAAAAACCCACTGGCCTTTTTGGGTTGGATGTCTCCATCCAACTGTAACCCTCCTTTCCAGTCTTGTCATGACATTGGTCATGACGTCAAACATGACATACCAGAAAAAATCCAAAGGTGAACACATCTGCGGGCGGTGTGAAAGAACTCCATTGCCTATTTAGTCGGTGTTTAACATGTTTTAAAAAAAACCTGCATATACATGCTAAAATTGGTGTAAAATGGTTGTTTAATTTTTGCTGCTGGAAACCAGAATGATGACGATAACTGTGAGACTGTACCAAAGGTTTTGGGCTCTAAAACCAAAACAATCAACCAACAGATGCCAAAGCAACCTGTTTGTGTTTGCAGTCACCAGTCTTACATATAGTTACATTTACGTTCAACTGTGGACCAAACATGAAAATTACTGAGCAGAGTAAGCCAACCTTGATAAATGTAGGAAATGTGCAGCTTCCTGTGGGTGCTCTACGTGTAAAGTTTGCCTTGGTGTCCCCCACTCGAATATTGGTCTTGTCACCTTCTGTATCTGCTGAGGCTTCACTTCGAGCCACCTGTTGCGCTTTGTTAACGTCTTTTCTCTTCCTCTGTGCACTGTATTTGTGTGACATGAGATTTACATTGTGCGGGGACAATACGAATGGGTTGGAGCTGCATAAACAATGCAGTCTTATTTCAGGAACAGTGACCGTCTGCATCTGTTGCTCTCAGCTAACCCACAGTAGCCTGATGAGTGGTTTGTAGCTTTACAGAGGGGGGACTCATAATGTGGATGTCTTCACAATAACATACCGACATTGCTTTACTTTGAGCCCCATCACTGTACACATTAGCCCCACTGTATTTTAGTTAGAACACTTCTGACTTTGGCTCCCCCCAGTGGTAGGCAAAACAGGTCTGTAGCACAGTGCAACATTGAAAACAATAGACTGGATCAGTATATCAGTTCTCTACAAACAAAAAAGTTTTTCCTGAGAATAATGTTTCTCAGGACAAACATGTTTCAAGTTAGAGGTACACAGAGCAGTGAGGGCACATAAGGAAGCCGTTTGAAATGTTAATGGGACCCGTAACATTATCAAACAACAAGCAGGAAAGACGAGATTCCCGCATCTGAATTCTCTCACTAATCTCAGCTCACAATCTGAGAGTCACAGTTTATCCCAACATCCCTCCGACTTGCCTGACCCCAGATGCAACTGAAGGAAACCACTTACCTGTGTGTGTGTGTGTGTGTGTGTGTGTGTGCGTATGTGTTTCTGTTAAAGAGGCCTCCGGTGTTTATTTATGCCTGTCTAGGTGTCATGCCTCTAACTGAATGTTGTACTTCCCAGTCACCAGGATAGAGTGTCCACGGAGGTCACATATGGCATGTCCTAGAGGCATGAATGCCGTGTGTGTGTGTGTGTGTGTGTGTGTGTGTGTGTGTGTGTGTGTTTGGATGTAAAAGCAGGTTAGGGTCAATCAGCCGTGTGTTTGTTGATACTTTCAGATAAAGGTGAACCAGCTACTGCTTCTGGGAATTATCCATAGTGCTGACCATGTTTGGAGGGCTCTGTGCTCTGTGCTTGTCTGCGGTTGCCCATGTCAATTATTTCTTCATTTCCCATCATCAAGGTCCGCTTTGAAGCAGCATGAGGTATGACCCTAAAAATCCTAACCTATAGGTGGCCCAAATTCCTCACACTGGGCCACGGGACTGATTTGACTAAAGGATATAACCAAAGACTTGCGCAAGATTTGTTTGGTGCAACGCCCAAAAGCCAAACCCTCAAGTTAAATTTCAAAAAAACAAGCTGCTGTGGAAGAACCATTAAAAAGGTCTATAGCGCAACATTTTGATCTTGGTTCGGTTGTGGAGAACTATGCCATAAGCCTCAGTGCCCCTCTGTCCACCAATCAACAACCCATCTCATGGGCGTCTGTGGTCACAACTTCCTGGTTAACAGCTGAAGACATCACATCGTCACATTAATATGGTATGTCCTCTTCTTCTTCTGGGGTGGTTTAATGGCACTGACTGGAGAATCAGCGCCACCTGCTGTTTATCTCCACCAACCAGCAATTCACACAGCAGGTATAGATGGAAATGAGTGTTCCTTTAGCTTTTTTCTGGCCCATTTTCTGGAAATTCTGTTTAAATGTGCATTGCATTTGGACTGAAATGTGACAGCTGAATAGTATGCATTCAATTTTACACACAATTCAGTCTATTAATTATGAACAGCCAGTATGTGTATGTCAAGAAAAAAAAAGGGAAAGATTAGCCGCAAGGGCTCGATGAATGATTTGGTGTAGCATGCAAATCATATGTCTCAGGGCCTTTCTGTGGACTTACAAACAATACTTCTCAACCAAACTGAACACATATGGTAGATGGGGTGTTCTTTTATATTTTAGAGGAATGCTGTTCTCCACACACTTGTGGACTCCAAGGTGAGAAGCACTGAAGCTGTTCTGGAGGCTCACTGTGGTCCCACACCTCACTGACCTTTCCTTTCCTCTGTACCTGGAGAACCAGAACCACCTTATTCCTATCTGATGAATTCCACATCATTTATTTATATATTGAATATGTTCGATTTTGTGGACATTCAATGTTATTTTAACTTTTGCTCATCTTTTTCCGGTGAATGAGGATGAGTTAACAGAGTTTTTTTTCTGTTCGCTGTCCAGACGGAGCTGGAAAACCAGTGAGATGGGAGGAGACAAGGAGGAAAAAGAGGAAGTAGCCAGACAATCAGCCACATGGGGTGAGCAGACTGCTGTTTTGGCATGACCTGAAAGTAAGGAATGTGTGTGTGTGTGTGTGTGTGTGTGTGTGTGTGTGTGTGTGTGTGTGTGTGTGTGCGCGCGTGTGTGTCTGGGTTACCATCCAAAGCCCAAAGCTGACAGCCAAGCTACCAACCTCCACAGCCAGGATCAGTGCAGGGTGGCACACTCCACAGACAACATGGCACTGTATCCTGGGAATGTGCGTGTGTGTGTGTGTGTTTGTATGTGTGTGTGCAGTAGGGTGCAGCACCATGGGTGGCCTGGCCTGTTCAGCTGCCTGTTTGGCACCATGGGTGTCTGGGCAGCAGCATTTCAATCCGACAAACTCAATACCGAGGAGAAGCTTTTGATTTGTAGCACTAAAAGCTTGTAGACATCAGCCAGTTTAAGCTCATTGTGCAGAGACACATGCGAGTTAGACTGCCGACCATGCTGTGAACCGCTGGTACTACGGACACCATGAAGCTTGTGTAATCACATGGTATACAGATATAGCTAGTGGCATAAAAATGAAAGATTAGATTAGATTCCTTTATTAGTCCCACACCGGGGAAATTACAGATCTAATAATATTGAATGGCTCACGGCATTCAGAATGATTTATTATTAATTATTGATTGCACTGTAGATATTTAAGCTAACATTGTTAACTTTAGGCTGACAGCACAGATGCTTGACAGCCTTGAATTGTCTCATGATGATATCGTCTGAATATTAATATGCTTTGTTCAAAAGTTTAGGGCTGAAATTCCAGATACAGGCACACAGGTAGAGATATAGCAGAATAACTAAAACTATATTGGAGTGAGTGCATGTGTTCACATAACTCTGGGTACCATTCATGAATAAGATTTTAATATATTATAATTTGTAATATGTTTGACTGGGGTTTGACAGCCTTAGTATAATGTTGGACACACAAGTCTATAAGTTTAAATGGCTGTTTGAGAGTCAGCCCTTGGTTTCAGGGTTAGGGTTGCTGCTGGGGTTATGTTAGGGTCCTGCATTCAGCTCTGAGGGTTAGGGATAGCATTATGTCAGGGATGGGTCCCCACAAAGATGTGTGTACCAGTGCTTGTGTGTGAGTGCATGTGTGTGTGAATGCAGGGTTTTGCAGGCAGATTTCATGGTTAGTTGATCACAGGCATCCAAGGCTCGACCCTCATGACAGCTGCAAGAGCCACTGCCCCCAGCACACACACATACACACACGCACACACACACACAGAGCACTTGCCCCAGTCTGTGATCCTTCTTTCCTCCTACTGGTGTCTATCTTCTCCTCCCTCTGCCTATTCTCTCTGTCTCTGCCTTTTCATTCTGTCTTGCTTCCACCTCGTTTACATCAGAGCACTTCTCCCCCTTCCCATAATGCCTTTACCTCTCTTTATCTTCTTCCACTCTATTTCCTTCAGTTTGTGCAACACCAGGCTGACCAGTGTATTATCATTCTGCCAGCTCCCGGGGGAAATCTCTATCTCTTCTGCTGTTAAACGCCCCACTCAGTTCACCATCTCATCTCCAACTGTGTGTGTCTGCTGTTTGTTGCTCTTGTACAGTGATTTTATTAGAGCTTTTTCTCTGAAATGCGCCTTGTCTTGTCTTTATGTAACTGAAATTACATCCTGCTACACGGTCGCTTGAAGCATCGATAAAGAGACAGTCACTTGGTGAAGGAGCTAAGTAAATCTGGGTGTCATCTGCGTATCTGTGGTAACTTTTGCCTGAATCAGTGCAAAGATCACACATTTAACAGTGCAGGCTCAGATCTGTGGTGTTGTGAGGCCAGAGTGACAGCTATACAAAAGGATTTTAACATTTAAAGAGTTATTGAGTTGAGCCAAAGCAATTTATCAGTAACAATTTACACAGTGGAGCATGAGGCTGCACACCTCCAGTTCCTCAGAAACATAAGTGGCTCGTCTTACCGTGTTTTGTGGAAAACTACTGACTGTGTGTGCAAGTTTGATCTGATTTTCTTTTGGAAACAGCCTAAGATTACTCGGCTGAGCTGATATACCGGCTGCTCCAATGATGGTTTACTGACAAAGTAACTGCTCATCCACTGTTTGCTGTAGTATTAAACCACACCTGCTCTCACTATGGAAAAGAGGTGTGGACAAGTTGAATTTAGACTCAGCTTGGCTAAATCAAAAAAGACCTGCGATGAGACTTGGACTGTAACACCAATGACTCATGGATTGGACTAGAGGTAAAAAAAAAAAAAAAAGGACATAGTTAGTGCTTCAACAGGTTCCCTAATATTTCTCTGATTGTGTTGTCTGATCGATAAATTGTCTTACAGCAGGAAGTCATATGCAATATGTTAGTGAATAATATGCCAGGTTGATACTGGCACACTGTTAATTTCAGACACAAGTTAACACTGTCCATTCCCATCAACACATATTTCCCCAGATCCCAGATCCAGTTTGTTTTAACCAATCTACCAGCATCCAATTGACTTTAAGGAGAGAACCACAAAGAGCTCACGTCACATTATTGAGGTCTATGAACAACTTGATAGCAAAGATGATTTTGTTTGAATGCAAAAACTATGCAGTGGTTGAACTGCCTCAGAATTGCTGAATGCAAAATATACAGATTGCAACAGCTTCTGACTTTCTTAGACAATTGGTGTTGACAATTGGATTGTGTTTGGTGAGGAGCCAATTATCACTTCTTTGAATTCAAAAGTCTAACTTTTGTAATGGAGACTGTAGTGACATGTCAGTTATGACTCAGGACTTGCGTGTGAAGACTTAAGACTTATTCTTGACTTGCAAAACAATGAAGTGGTCACACCTCTACATCAGGGACGTTGGATATCACTATGCAAACAGAAATATTGATTAGAACTTTCAGGTATTCCAAAGGCAGCTACTCAGTTATTTTGTTGAGGCAGTTACATTGCAGTGTAAGTCATCTCTCAGTATCTCCATTTCCATGTGGATATGGTCAGAAGTCAGTTTCAGTTTCAGATTGAAAACTTCCTAACCCCTCTGCTCATGCCAGTCATGTGTCCTGGGGTCATTTTCAGTTTGCTCATCTCCAGAGTCTCATCATCAATACAGTTTAGTATGTGTCTGGCTGGTTGCTCTCCATACCATACCACACCATACCATATCTCTATACCCCATACTAAACAATAGATCAAGCTCACAGAAGGGTCATTAGCCTGTCCAGCAGTTGTTCCTCTTAGCCCACATTTATCATGTCTTGACATTAACACCTTGTCTCGCCTGCCATCCTCAGTGCTCATACTGACCACCCACCCCCTCTTGAGACCTGAGGATACTGACCCATGACCTTTGAGGATCACCCGGGGCCTGAGCGCCAGCGCAGTCTGCCTACTATGCGGCGAGCTCTGAGGTAATGAGCTTTATGTAGCTTAGCTCAGCTGTGCTTGACTTGTGAAAACCGTGATTAGAGCATCTCTGCGCTGGACAGCAGCCTTAAAGGTGCTGTCTTTGCCTCAGGGTACTACAGTAATCCCATGTTTCAGAAGGATTGAAGACATAACATAACAAACACATCATCCCAGTTAAATCCACTGTGAGGCTCCGGTACCCCCTAATCTCCTTGGACCCCTTAACACTGCAGCCACTCCATAGATATTATATTAATAATCAACATTACTATGACAAACTGCCACAACTACACAATACATGACTACACCATGACCACTACAATATTTTAATACAAATAACTGTAATAATAATTTCTGCTGCAACTGTGATGGCTACCACTGAGCTCATCAGGGTGTTGATAACCCTCCTGTACTTGATCTTTATGGTTTAGCTATGGACTAATGTAGTGTGACCTTTTGGCCTTATATAAACTAATATTAACATCAGCAAACAGATAAATAATAACAGATGAAAGCTTTTGTTTCATACATCATACTCATACGGTAGTTTATTGTGGTGTAATTGAGGCTACAGTCAATTAAATCACTTCTGCTAAAACATATCTCTGAAAAAGGCCTTTATTAATCTTTATCTGGTTTATCCTCATGATCTTATTTTACTTTATGCAGTTCTTTTAATTTATATTATTAAATGTCTGATTATAATTCTCTCTGCCATAAAATGTTCTCTCTGTCTAAATCTTATAACAGCCCTTTGTCAGTTTGTTTTAAAGAAGTCCTTTAAAAAATAAAATGAATGCCAATCCAGCCAATAAATGCACTTTATCCACAAATGCAGCTTTGACAGTTTACAGTTTTTACATTTTATTTATGATATTGCAGGCAATGCATGTGGACACTGACTGATGTCATAAATATGTAAACACTTGAACAAATCATTGCACCTTCATTCAAAATTCAACTGAAGCAGAGTTGTTAAACACTAATGATGAAGGCTAATGCATTTGGTTTTATTATTGGTTTGTTGGTGTTGCATGCATGTTATTGCATTGTTGGAATTGGAGTTAAGGTGGTAGTGTCTCTCTTTGTAGTATATGTTAATATATGTTCTCTTTTGTGCTTGATCCAGCGTCCACTGCAGGCACCACAACCTCTATAATAATCTCCAGAATAACTATGACAGCACCCATAATCACTGCAGTATGCCCCAGAACATTGTCAGGGATGCAATGTGTTAATATCCTCAGTTCCTGTCTAACTGTCTCACAGCATCTGAAACCACCTCCTCCTGAAACCCACAGAACAACAGTCACAGCCTCTTCACACAGGGATTGACCTGTTTGATTTGATTTTTTGATTTTGATTAATTGAAGATATTTGAAGATAAAATGATGTCATCATTTGCTGATTTGTGATGTGCATTTATTTTTGCTGTGTTCAGCAATAACATTGACCTTCATTTCCACACTGAAACACACACATTTGATAAAGGTGTCCGTTCTGATCTTCATACAGATCTAGTTCCAGAAGCATTGCTGCATTAGGGACGTTAAAATGACTGACAATCAGCTTCCATACATGGCATCGATCCCTGGGTGGAAAGTATTAGTGCTCTGAGTGTCAATGATGAGCTACTTGTAATTATTTATTCTACTATTTTACTCTAACAGGTATTCTGTATCATTTGACGTGAAAATACTGTGCTTTTGACTTACTGTTGATTAGATTTGTAAAGTTTTTGTTATTATGCTATGATTACGATTATAGATCATTAAAACAAATGAGCCTGTATGAGAATGCATATGTGAAATAGTGAAAATCTTTCTGAGCTTGATCAGCTACAACACCAAAACCGTACTTAAACACACAATATAGAATAGAGGACTTTACATTTAGAATTCCTCCAAAGTGATGAACTCTCAGTTAAATGTGTCATTTATGCATATTAGAATGGTCAGTGCTCAGCCCTGCAGAGAAAGAGAGAGAGAGAGATGAGGCAAGCAGTAGAATGAGAGAAGTAGGGATTGTGAAAGATGGATGCATGGCTGCATGGGTGGATGGCAGGTAGCTTTAGCAGCATTCCAGCAGTCAAGACTGGCCTCATTGTCCTGTGTGTGTGGGAACCTCTGAACACTTCCTTTAAGAGCGATTAACAAGAAACCTAAGATGCTGGATTACTGACCCTTCTCATGTTCACCTCAACCTGCTGTAGATCAGCTCCTACAACCCCCTTCACTCATCCTTAACCTCACACACACATATACACACACACACACACAGGCCATGGACCTGTAGTTTAAAGGCTGTACTTTTGTGGCAAATGAAAACTGTAAGAGCTGATGGCCACTCAGAGACGGAGTGGCCATCAGCGAAGAGTTTTTTCAAAAGGTTTTCAGAAAAGTGTTCACTGCACAGACGGACATGGTTGTTCAGTGTGGTAGACTGGTACAAAACCTGCAATTGGCAACACAGACATTAGGACTGTGGATATTCATAGTTTTGGCATGATTCAAAAGATTTCTGTAACCCTCATAAACCTCATCCAGAAGCAAAACGCTTTCTGAAATCTCTTCCAGCTAAGACATAAAAACAACCTTGCACTTGAAACAGTGATCTGTGTCTAAAAACTTAAACCTGCTGCTTCTTCATCATTACGAAATGCAGAATGTCTGAATAAGCAGATGCTTTGCTTTCACAAGTTTAACTGCTGGACGCAAGATGTCTGCTACCTCCACAGTGGACCTGGGTAAGTGTCATACTGGACCCTGATTAGCAGCAGCTGCGATGTCACGGATTTGATTTGAGGTGAGCGCAGAAACTCGTACAGATGGATTAGCGCGTGTTGGTCACTGTTTGTTGCAGGCTCTTATTGAGTGACAGACAGCTGGTTGCAGCCTGAGCAGCTATTCTCTGTCTCCAGTCCTTTAGCTTCTGCTTCACTGAGCAATGGTGAGCATGTGTTGTTGTTGAGGTCTGTGCTGCCATCTAGTGGTCAAAACGACTATGGTCAGACACCATTTTATTTTAAGGAGCTCATAATACACAGTTACCCCTCCAGATCACTGAGTGCAGAGCGCAGAGTTGTTGTTCCTAGAGTCTCCAAATGTAGAATGGGAGGCAGAGCCTTCAGCTACCAAGCTCCTCTCCTGTAGAACCAGCTCCCAGCCTGGGTTCAGGGGATAGACGCCCTACAAGCTACTATGAGACAGGATGGGCCTGAAATATTAGTGGTGAGTTATTACTCACAAACTGCCAGATGTGTATGCCCCCCCTATGCACCAGCTCCTTGTTGTTTGCTATCAGTTGTTCTATGCCTGTGTCATTTCCAACTTAGACAATGGTGTTAAATGTGTGAATTTGGGAACAGTCATGTGTAAAGATGGAGCAGAGGAGGTGCCCATTTGTTCGTGATTGGGATCGGGAGGTGTGACATTCTGGGGTCTGTTGCTCAGATAGTCCTCAGATAGACACAGGGAGCTGTTGAAGGTTTTGGACAACTTGGTGGAGGATTATTTTAGTAAATGCTGAATTGATGTTGAGTTTAGAGAGAATCAGTTTCTCGACTGCAGGATAACTGTAGCAGGTGGTGACGACAGCTCGCTCTGGTGAGGGGGTAGATGTTAGTGAATTCCTCTGCTAGTTTCTCTGCACAGGTCTTAAGGGCTCTTTCTGGGGCACATCTGGTCCAGCTGCTATGCTGTTGTGATCTCTGTGCAGAGTGGATCTGACCCGGTGTCGATTTAGTTTTATGATCTGGTCCTTCAGTGCTGATGCAAGAAAGTGATGCAGCTGATGTCACCAATCTGACAGCTGAAGCAAGCGAAGATCTGGTTCAGTTTGTGTGAGAGTGTGTTGTCACTGCTGAAACTTCTAACCATGAAACTGTCCTTAGAGCCTGTGATGGTCCTTCCACATGCATGGTCCAAAAGTCAAAGATGCAGAGGTTAGGCAGCTTTGTAGGCCTCTCGGATCTTGGATGTAGGGTGTTTAAGCTTTTTTAGAATGTGGCCAGAACCGACTTCAACTTACTGTGAATCAGAACTCCTGCAGTTATAACATTACTGTCTGATGAGATAGAGGTGTGTTAAATGCTCTCTGTGCTTTTAAAAGCTAAAATGAATATCTTCAATCACACAATGCAAGTAGATGGGATGCTAAAGAAGGTTTTATATGTGTCGCCATGAAGAAGTACCAGTTCACCTCTCATCTCTTGGACTGCTTGCATTGATTTCCAGGCAAATGATGCAAGATCTGGCATATGAACTTTCATCAGTGGTCAGTGGCTGTCAGTGGAAAATACAAAAAAAACAAAAACAAGGAAGCATCTGCTTCAGAGTGGCCCAAAGCAGCGGAAGAGAAGTGGAACTACAGGAGCTCTTGAACCACCCTCGACAACCACACTGGTGGTTATGAGCTCCAGCAATCCAAAATCACATGTGGTAAAGCACTGGTCCAAAGGTATTGGTTACTGTGTAGACCAGGGATATCCAAACTATGGCCCGTGGGCAATTTTTGATTGGCCTGCAGCAAATTCCAAAAATATAACAGGATTTGGTCCACACATAAAGATCGCCTTGACTTTAGTGTACTTCTCAGTTTTAATACTAGGTGGAGTTTCTGTCCTGCAACATTCTACAGCTTTGATATTCTTTGGTCAGTTCTAGAATGGCATAACACGGATCTGAAGAGTTTATAAATAAGATCAGTCTCCTCGTCTCTGACACCATTTTCACTTGTGAAAGCAGAACAGGGCCAAAGCAGAACAACTATATGCAAAATGGATGGCCTTCAAGGAGAGCCGCACAAACCAGTTGTCCCAGCAGCATGACTGAAACAGCAAAGGACTAGCTGCAGACTGAAACAACACCCTCAAATCCATTTTCCACAGGTCTGCCTTCTTTCACCTGCGCAATATTACCCCCAACTGGTCAAGGCAGATGGCCGTCCACCTAGATCCAGGATCTGCCCAAGGTTTCTTCCTGTTAAAAGGAAGTTTTTCCTTGCCACTGTCACCAAGTGCTTGCTCGTGGTGGAACTGTTGGGTGTAATTAATAATAATGAGTGTGCTCTAGACCTGCTCTGTTTGTAAAGTGCCCTGAGATGACTGTGGTTGTGATTTAGCACTATATAAATGAAATTGAATTGAATTGATTGAATGAATAAATAAATAAATAAATAAAACAAAAACAGGGTATTTGAAGCAATTTACATAAATTTTAAGTAAATTCAACTACATTTAACTCAATTCAACAAGAAATAAAAGTTTGGACACCCCTGATGTAGACTGTCAACATATATGTCTGTCATCCCAATTGCTCATCTTCAGTGGTGTTGGCCTCATTAGTGGAGTTAAGTGTGAGAGAGTAGCCCTGCAGGCTGAGATTGCATGGGTGTCATAACTCTGAAGTGATTTAACCAACATGAATTGGTGGTAGAGCGTGTTGTCCACCTATCAGAGGATTGGTAGTTCGATCCCGGGCTCCCTTGGGCTGCATGCTGAAGCGTCTTGGGCAAGACACCCAACCCCTAATTGCCCCTGATGCTGCGCCATCGGTGTATGAATGGTTAGATTCCTTTGTTTGCTTAGTTTCGTTTGGTGTGAATGGATGAATGCTGACTTGTAGTGTAAAGTGCTTTGAGCTGTCAGACGACAGCGCTATATAAGTACAGGCCATTTACCATCACTGGAGTTCATCCATAGTAGTTCATCCATCAATAGTAATGTCTAATAAAAATGTCCATTCGGCTTCAGAAACAAATACAGTGGGTCAAAATAGAAAATAATATATCGCAGAAATACAGAAATATCATGTGACTTTAGGATTGTCTCCTCAATGTCTTGAGTAATTTGCCTTCACAACAGCAGATGGCGCTATGTATGTGCTGGTTGAGCTGAAGACGACCCTGCACTGCACCGCTACCCACAAAGTGCCAAGCAGATGTTGTTTTGTTGAGTGGATCTGACTCACCCACCCACAGCTCATATACTGATGGAGGACAGTACTCGTGACTTTGGACATTCACATGTTTTTACCATTTAAACTGCATCGAAACGACTGTCTCCATCATTCTCAAGCTGAACTGAAGGTGGCCCATACTAATCACTTACAATATTCAAACCATGATACGCACATGCAGTTTATCTCATTTCACTTTGTTTCCTAGTGAACTGAAGACATCTCAGCTGGTTAACTGCAGCAATTCATTTTGGAATAACAAGCACTGCCAGTCTGTGATTAGATAGAATATATTTATATTAGACCTAATAGGAAAGGGCCTGTCTCAGTTGGTTGAGTCAAGTCTGTGAGGATTAAAGCAATGTTTTCCATGACAGCAGCCGTTGTACAGTTATAGTCATTAATGACAAGGATATGCACCTCTGGTGGGTCAGTCACTCCATAATGGATTCTTGAGTGATTAGTCATGCAAGAAACATCTCAGTTTGCAGTGTTTGCTGTACTGTGTAACACATGTCGAGGAAATGAATGTTCATGTACACCGGTGCTGTGAGCCATGTTAATCCATGTGAGAGTGTCTCAATCCCACAGGACAGCTAATTGGTTTTCATCATCTTTGCTCTTTTCCACAGTCTCAGCTCAGCGCTGGTTTTAAACGATGCACTGCTGACACCTTCTGGTGAACAGGATGTACTACATGACCTTCAGCATCAGTGAAATCATTCAGCCTCAATATCTCATTCACACCCATTCAACTTTAGTTACCTATATTTGTGATCAGTCGTTGTTACTGTTTGTAATTCTTTTGTGTTTCCTCTGATCTCCTGATTAGCTGTCACTTAATACATATACCATACCTGCAATTTACAATATACAATATATAATATATATACAATATACAATACATTTCTCCTGTAACAAAAAACCCACAAGAACATTATGGTGTGACTGATTAAGCAGATTGATTATGCTTATAACACTACAACACTCTTTCCTCTAAAGCAGTTTGAAAACCCAACAGTTTATGCTAGCCCAGTGTTTATGGAGCATTTAATGGTTTACTCCCTCCCATCTGTTTCAGCCCTGTTAAACACATCAAACCAGATGCAGGGGAACCTCTGTATAATCACACGGTACCATTCATTTCACACTGAAGGCCAACAGCAGGTGAAAGTGTTGAATTCTCACTGGAGTGCTGTACACTGCCTTCATTTGTATTTTGTTCCTTCATTGCCAGTGTATTAGAAGAACATCATTCCTGATTTTAATTTGGCCTCATCCTCTTCAAATTAGTCACCTCGTGCAGTGATGCACTCCATGCCGGTCTTCTATAATGCTTGGATCTCACCCTGGAAGTCCAGTTCTATAGCTTTGTGATGTCCTCTGGACCTGCTCCACTGTGTCAGATTGGCGAAACTTTCAGCTTTCATTTTATTCTATGGAAGAGGAAGAAGTCACCATCACTAAACCCAGAAAGTAGAGTGGGTGATGAGAGACAATTATGTTGTGCAGCCAAAAAAATCCAGTGTAGTCTTAACACTCTGTTTGCCCACGCTGTGTCATGATAAAGAACTCGAGCACTACTGAACACAGTTCGGACCGTTTGTGTTGAATGTTGAAAATGGTGCAGCGGAGCTCTCCAGTGTCTCTTCCTTGGGGATGAATTCACAGTGCAAAACCAGACAATATCAGAGAAGGTGACCATCATTCTTTCCTCATATGACACACTGATATCCGTCTGTGACACCGCAGCTTTCCCACTGCTTGGACTGCTGTTGGGTCTCTGGGTCGTACCCACTGACGATCCTCGACATGAGGCTTTGACACAGGTATGATGTTTGCTCTCTGCTGAAGTTTAAGCTCCACAACAGCCTGGAACTCTGGTGATCCTGGTGCCTGGTATGCTGGCAACTCAAGAATGTTAACATGACCTCAGCATTAAAAGCAAGTGACTAAGCATTTGACTATATTAATCTCTCTGTACATCAGTTCAGTGTTGCCCAAAAACACCTTGATACGTGGACAGGAGGTGGGGATCAAACTGCTAACCCTGTGATCAGTGGATGACCTGCTATACTTCCTGAGACACAGGCCTCTTTGTCCTGCTGTTGAGGATTTAAGGTGAACGGTGTGTGTTAAAGGCAGATAAAAAACGAAATATTAAAAAACAATATTACATTGTTGAAAAATGACTTTCCCTGTCTGGACAAATTAAACGATGTCAGGAACTGTGTTGAGTTAATTTAGGTTCCAGGGATGGATTTTGGTCTTTTTGAGTCCTACAAGTTCAAACGTGTACTTTCAGTTTGACTTCCGCTCTACATTTTAGGACTAGAAGTGTTTTTCATATGAACTCTAAATGCCTTAGTTCCTGATTTCATTTGTCATACATGTTTGGAACACAATGGACTGAGAGAATGAAGTCAAAGCACAATCTGCGCTAAATTGTAGTCACCAATGTATGGATGATATGTTGCTGGATTCCACTTTACAGCATTCGTGCATTAATGTGACAAATTACAAACCAAAAGTATTCCACTTCCATTTGACTCTAAACAGTGGGTATAAAAAGTCTCCACAGTGGGCATGCAGCTGTGTTCAAAGTTAACCAGTCACATTCAGAATCCTGCCTGTAGGTTAATATCATACACCTGCCATCATTCATTGATGTGATTCTGATTAAACCAGATTAAAGTCAGCTGTTGCTGCAGGATTTGCTTGAATACCTGGGGTTGGATCATACTGGGAGAGTCATGAACCACAGAGAGTTACCAAAGAAACTGTGAGATCTGATTGTTGGGCAGTGCAAACTCTCAGGACAGGGACAGAGAGGAATATGGAAGACTTTGGATGATCCATGGAGCTCCGTCAAAACCATCATCAGTAAATGGAGACAATGTTGCGCAGAGACACTGCAGAGACCAGGACGAGCCTCTGAAGGTGACGAGAGGACAAGGAGAAAACTTATTAGGAAGGCGACCAACAGGCCGACAGCAGCACTGAAGGAGCCGCAGGAGTTTCTGGCAGCTGCTGGTCACTCCTCAATGTGACCATCTGCTGTATCGTCCAGGTTATTGGGTAGGGGTGGTAGAACATCCAAGCCAGTCTCAATTCTGCCAAGAGATGCTTTCATTTACCCCAAACCATGTGGGAACATGTATTCTGGTTGTCCAAGTGGAATCAAAATCAAAGTGTTGAACTGGCTCAGTCAGA
This sequence comes from Datnioides undecimradiatus, assembly GCA_008933995.1. NCBI lineage: Eukaryota > Metazoa > Chordata > Actinopteri > Lobotiformes > Datnioididae > Datnioides > Datnioides undecimradiatus. The sequence continues at coordinate 3,252,445 of WARS01000067.1, read as the reverse complement.
GTCCAGACCTTGGATCCCATCAAGAACATGTGGAGTGACCCAAAGAGAGCTGTATACAGGATTATTATTGTGACTGACTTATATTATATTGCATATATCAAAACTGTAATAATGAGGCTCACAAGAAAAAACAGTTTATTATTTATTAATTTTGCATGCGCATTTGAACAGATGATAATCCTATTATTGCAATCGAACACCCAGAGTCGGTTAAGATGTTCATGTGTTATAAAGGATACATCATTTGTAAAATTCAGATCTATAGAAGACATTTGACTTGTGTGATGAACGATCACAATGTGACAACCACGTCTTTCCTTTCCTTCTAACATAATACAATATCATATAATACAATACAACATTACACAGCTAAGGAATGATTGCACAGTTAAGTCAGCATCTCTCTGAGAGGTGGAACACTATAAGCTCCACAAAGGTAGGATTTACTGCAGGACAGCTGCACAGGTTGCTATTATATTTTACAAGTGCCCGTGTTATGCGTGTCCACCACAATGTAAATTCATACACTCAGTTGTTCACGCATGAGCACACACACATACTCACTCACTGCCATGCCTACAATTACTGTTGCTAATCTGTCAACCCTCCAGCATTCCTTCTTCCCAAACTAATTCAACCTGGACACCCCACGCCTTGGCTAATCCAGCTCTATGCCATTTACATTTAGAATGCTTTCGGTTTATCAAATCATCCCAACATTGTGGTAAATTCACTTTCCTTAAATCCCCTTTGGAGAGAAGATTAAAATGGTGGAGCAAGGCAGGTCAGGGAGAAAATAAAAGCAAATTGAAAGGTGCTCATTTGTCAGCTCAGCTGCTTTCATGGAAGTCTTATTGAGTCAAAATGTAATTAGTGCTCTTCAGACCTTTTTCGAGCGGCTGTGGTGGTCTCTGTAATTCCAGGGGGCATTCACTGTGCCAGTGGGATACATAGGCCGTGTCAAAGCCTAATGCTTTTCTTTTGTACAGCCCATCTACTGTCCCCACAAACCTAATCATCTAGATGTAATTGAGGACATCCAATATTGAAAATGGTTCAGCGTGAATACTCATCTGAGCTTTACAGGTGGCTCATGATCTGTTTCTTGCTGTCACTTTCTCTCTGCACTTCTCACTTGCACTGTGCCAGCCCCACACACACACACAAAGACATACTGGCAGTGAGAGGCAGAGTGGGCTACTCTATAAAAACAAAGGTAAACTAGCAGAGCTAACGATGAAGTATGAACTTTCCCAAGAAGCAAAAGAGACAGGCGTCCACTGGCATCCAACCCACAACGCCTGTTGTATATATATATATATATATATGTCTCTTATACACATCTTAGGAAGACATAAAGACATCTTTGTCTAAACCAAACAATACCAAGTTTTTTAGATCATTTTTTTTCATTCAAACTTTATTTCCATAGCAACTTATCACATGGTGTTCCACAGCACCGCATAGCCTATGAAACACAAAACATAGAAGTCTAAACATCACTTTCATTGATGGCAAGTGTGTGCTAATTACAAACAGGGATTTAAAAGGTGATTGTTTAACTTCGAACATGGATAGAGACCCATTATAAAGGGGTGTGTGCAGACTTATGCAATCAGGATGTACACTAATGTAGCTGACATTTACATTTCCTCTGTAATTGAAAGCAGCACTGAGCCCTGTGACGTGTCAGACAAGGAGGCCAATCTAACGTGCTTTAGAGCATGCATTTTCTGAAAGGTGGAGCAAGCGACAGAGAATGGTGTTTTTCCTAATTAAGGGGTCTCCAGACTTGCAAAGGACACGTATATTTGTGGAAAAAGAAGACAAAGCTTTGCATAATACCCGACCTTTAAAATTAATAGCTGCAATAAAAAATAACATCCGGTTGTTTTATCATGCGGCTGCTGATGTCATTCAGTTCCTGTGGTGCATTTTTATGATGAAAGGACTTATGCTTCTGGGTTTCTTGTGAACATAATATCTTAAAAACACCTGGTAGGAACTTTTTCAGATTTTGAACAAATGTCAACTTGGACTCAGTGAGATGAGATAGTTTGATTGTCGTGGTCAATGTCTAAACATCAAGATCACTGTGGCATCACCTCTGTTTTTGTCATTGTCAGAGTGATATCCCTCAGTACATGTCTTGGGAATTTTGTCTTAATTATTATATAATTTATCATAAATAACTACTAATTACATAAATTACTACTAGGATAAAGAGCAAAGAGGAGAGGATAACATGTTATAATGAAATATTTATGTCTGCACTGACATGGACAGCCACCATCATTAATGTAAACACAGTGTCTGCCTCCCTTCATCTTATCAGAGTCTTGCATTCTGTTGAGGGGGAACAGCCTTTAATCAGGTTGGTATGATGGGTGCAACAGTTGCTGACTTTGAGTTAGCCTGAGTCTTATTTTATTCTTTTTATTTTCCTGCAATTAGCCTGGAAAAGGCTGGGTCCGAGCTACATGTCCAAGGCAACATGAGATGAGCTCTTTTAAATGCTTTCTGTGGACAGTTGGTGCTTGGTCCCTTTATTGTTCTCATACCAGTTGTTTTGATGTCTCACTATGGGATGTACCTCACCACATATTCCTCAAAAGCATCTATTCTCCAGCTATGCTAATCCGGATTGCCTGGCAATCACAATGTCTGAATCAGGCAGACTAGAGCATTTTGGGTTTTTTAACAAACCAGTTAATTCACAGTCCATCTTGGTTAGCACTCCGGCTATCAAACATGGGCCATTGTACCTAAGGAGTCAGAGACTAGGGCCCTTAACTCTGCTACTGTGTGAATAAAAGTTTGTGGAATGACACACATCAGGGCTGCTTATGCAGATTGCTATTAAAATCTAAGGAGATGGTTAGCCTGCTAAGCTAGCTTGTTAGGAAGGACCATTTCTCATTTGCCTCTGCTACATCAGCTGACACTGGCCATAAGGAAGGGAATTATGCAGACACTGGACTGTGCACTGGCACCTGTTTGGGCTCACAGCTGAATAAAGATGAAATGTTCATCCTGTCCACTCAGGTTGCCAAGCTGCCTGGTGCTGTTTCTGCTTTTCTAGGCAAGGATGAGGGTGTGCTAGTTACAGATGACTGACAACAGCTTCCAGGAACCTGACATCATCAAAAGTAGACCATTTCCAATCCTTCATTGCATGGCTGCCAGTGCTGTCAGGGCACTGAATGTCTCTTCCATTCTTGCGGCTTTCAAGGCTGAGATGTGGGAGGACAAGGTGACCAAGCCTGATCCTGTTGAGTAGGAAGAGATTACTGTGAATACAGACATATGCCTTCACATGCAGGTGATGTTCCAGCCAAAGTCAGTTGGTGGACCTGCCTACACCAGTTCTTCATTCCCAGTCAGCGGCCTTCCTGGCCTGTGTCTGAGCCAGCTCAGCAACAGCCTCCACACAGCTCCTGAGCTGCAGTAGCCTTCACCAGTTCCTGAGCTGCAGCAGCATCCTTCAGATCATGTTCTTGATCGGCAGAAGTACTCATCAGAATCTGTTCTTTAGCTGCAGCAGCAGCACCATCGACTGTTGTGCGGCACCATCTGCACAGTCCTTTTCTGTTCCTAAGCTGCATCAGTATTGTCTGCTCCTGTGCTCCAGCCACCTGATTCCCAGGCTTCACTAGCTCAACTTCTGGTCTCTAGGCCTGCTCTCCTGTCTCCAGTACCCTCCTTGGCTCACTTGTCATCAGCGCTTGGTCCTGCTCCCCAGCCTCTGGGCTATTCATCTTTCCACCTTCTGTGCTTGTCTCCAGCCAGACCTTTGGTAGGTTTCTGCCTTCTCCAAGAAATCCTCCAGAGCCCCACTTCCCTATGATTCTGCCTCTTGGTCAGCCAGTTCTGCCCCAAGGAAAGACACCTGATGAGTCTCTCTTGGTCAGTGTTTCAGCCCAGGGCTGCCCACCCAGTCAGTGGGTCATCTAGCCAAGATTTCCAAGTTTTCCAAGGTGCAATCGGCCACAGAAACTGACTTTTTTTTTCCTTGTTAAGGGAAATCTGGAAGCTGTCGAGGGGTATTGTCATATGTTTAATTGGTTTTGAGTTTCAGTTTAGTCATTTTTTTGTTTCTCGCTGTCATTTCCTATTTCATTTTAATACACTCACTCCTTGTTTCAGTTGTCTTCAATTTCTGTCTTGGCTTCTTTTTTTTTTCACCTGTATTATTTGTTCATCAGTTTTGTCTGTGTCTTGTTAAGCCTTCCTCCCTGGCGTGTGGCACTGTGTGTCATTCCCTTTATTCTTTGCCGAAAGAATAAGATCGCAAATACAAGCGGCCGAAATGAGTTTTCTCTAGCTGGGCTCAGCCTTAGAGAGGGTAAGGAGCTCAGACATCCGGAGGGAGTTCAGAGTAGAGCTGCTGCTCCTCCACCTCGAGCAGAGCCAGCTGAGGTGGTTCGGGCATCTGGGCAGGATGCCTCGCGGACATCTCCCTTGGGAGGTGTTCCAGGCAAGTCCATCTGGAAGGAGGCTGCAGGGGAGACCCAGGACGCACTGGAGAGACCACACCTCTCGGCTGGCCTGGGAACACCTTGGTATCTTTCCAGAGGAGCTGGTGCAAGTGGCTGGGGAGAGGAGTGTCTGGGCGTCCTTGCTGAGATTGTTGACCACGTAACCCGAACCCAGATAAGTGGAGCACAATGGATGGATGGATGGATAGATGGATAGATGCTGACTGAAACCTGCAGTTTCCTTTAGGGCGTAGAGACTTTTTATATCCACTGTAGTTGATCACATGGTCTTGTATGACAATAACAACATATGGAAAATGTTTTCTTGCTGTCTGGATGTTGTACATGTAAAAACACACGAATGATTAGAGAGGTAATTGAAAGCTGAAGCTGTTTCTAGAACTGTGTCGATCAGTTTTCGTTATGTCACGTTCTATGTATGATTCCCATAACATATTCAAAAATATGATACAATGATGGAAGAACTATTGTTTTTGGCTGTTGTATATGGGATTAATGAGCTGCTGTAACTGGATGTCTCCCACTTAAACAACAGAGTACTTAGTAGTAACTGACAAGCCTAAAGTCTGCAGGGTTTTCGTGATGGGAAAGCGGAACTTTCCATGGACAATAGATCAACTTTTCCTTACCCTAGGAATGATTTCTATACAACAGTGCATGTGTACAGATATTATGGCAGTAGCTGTGGAAGAAAATAGCTCTTTGTTGTGCAAATTCAGGCAGCTTATTTCTCAAGGATGTGATCAAGGATCACTTGGAGCCATCTGTCCTCTTATCCTCTGCCTCTGTCCAGCCTGACTCTTCAGCACCAGGCCCTATCACAGTGCCCTGCCCTGGTTCAACCATGTGAGACCCCATCTCTGGCATCATACCAACAAGCTGACATCCAAAGTGCCATCAGCGGGGAAGATGATGAAGATGGACATTTTCTGAGAAGCCTCTTACATCGTTGGGACGTCTGATTCCAAATGGAGGATTAAAAGTGACAATAAGGCCTGTGAAAGGCTGTAACTATAAGATGTGGATGTTTAAAGGCCACCAACACACAGAGTAATTCCTCATTATTATAATTCTAATAGCAGTCACAAGTTATTAAATATTTTGTGTGAATCAGTAGGTTCATGTTTTCAATATTACTCTGATTACATCTTGAGCATTGATCTAACTTTTTTCACTTCACTTCACCTAATTTAGATTCAAATCAGTTTGCCAAATCATTTTTCAAGCACTCTGCACTTTGAGGTGTTGTAACATTTTCATGTTGTCTTGAAATAATGCACACAATAATAGATAGTTATTTTAAACGCTTTAATTATGTAAGATAAACAGAAGCTTTGGTACTGGTCCTTCGTGGAAAATCTGCTCTCTGGCAGAAGGATTGCACAACAGGACAGTCACAGCACAGGGGCCTGAAAAAAGTCAGGGATCAGATATCAAGTCATGACAGAGGGGACTAATGAAGCTTATAATTCATCCTCTACACATCCATCATTTAGATTAAGGACTGTGCTCTTTATTATGATTTTAGGTGGCTCTGAAAAGAGCCTCTGTGTTTGGGTTTTTTTTTTAGATTAGGGCTGGAAGGAGATTAGGGTGCAGGGCTCTGTGGATGTCTGCCAAGCCACTGCACCAGCTGGAGAGGAAAAGTAGATTGTTAAATTCTCTATCACAGCCATTGCCTCATGGGTGGCATTTTTTGCTGCCCACATTAGTAATTTTGTCGTGCTACAGTAAAAGTGTCTGTTGACAACCTTCACTTTGTTGTGCAGAATGTGTTTTGCCTTGAAAATCCTCTTCCAGCTCCTGGAACCATCATCCATCTGCCTCCATCCATGGAGGCCACGCTCGTTGTGCTTTTCAAGGTTTCTAGAGTATCCATTTCTGGTTTAGTGAGGTGGAAAAAATGCTGGCTTTTGTAAAATTCTACTCAAATCAGGAAACATGGTTCTGTGTGAGAAAAGGAACAATAAAACCTACAAGAACAACAGGGTTTGCATGAGAGTGCAGAAACCTCAGAGATGATATTTGTATGTTAAGTGTTTTCTATGTGTTTTCCTCTTCTGATTTGTGAACAAGCTTCAGTAGATGGATTTTTTTGTAAGAATTATGGTGCATGCATTTTACTGAAGGCTGATTTGTGCTATTTGATGTTTGATGGTAAAAGTTCAGTCCAGGCTGGTCAGGATCATACCCTGGGTGATGCCAGCTGCCAAGAAGAGGCTGAAGATGAAGTGTCAGGCCAGAAGTCAAGCAAAGGAAACTGTTAACAGCGCGAGAGTGAGAACATGCACTCACAGAGCTCTTTCTTGCAGCTCAGGAAGGTGTAACTTTTCCAGACACTGGCCTGAGCAGACGGCAGCGCAGAGATGTGCGCTCTGGGCGATTCGTTTGTAGAGGCAGGATTCAGATGTTCAATTAAGACAGGACCACAGTGCCAGTTTAACTGCACAGGGCACTGGTGTCTTCTTTTGCACAGTTACCATGGGGATGTAGCAGGATGAGAAGAGGGATGAGGTAGTAAAATCTCAAAGACGTGCCAAATAATGGCGAAGGGCTGTGTGGTCTGCAGAGAAGCTAGAACAAAACAGTGTCATTTGATGAGTGACGACCAGGCCCAGCTGCACCCTTTGAATTTACAGCCATGCACCACATTTGGGCCCGTGAGGCGAAAGATGAAGCAAGGAAAACAGTCAGACTCAAAGTGAGATATATTGTCGTCTGCAGCGTGCCTTTAAGAGCCATACACAGTGATAATGTCAGTAATCAGTGATTCATGGGATTACAGCCGGCCTATCAGAGATTCGCTTCACTGAGGGGCTCGTACTAATCTCTGTGTGGGAAGCAAATGGCACACCAGGGGGGCAAGATGTCGCAGCGGGAGATGTGGTCTGACTGGCTAACCAAAAAGTCTTTTACTGAGAGGTCAGTACAAGTTTACATACAACTGAACAAGGGTCTGTTCTGCCTCCTTCTTGGACATGGTAGTGCACAGTCTCCCCTCTATGGCCCACTGCAGGCTATGGTGTGACTGCAGCAGGTCAACGGGTCCTTTGAGGTGACACTCCCACAGCATGGACCGAGACACAGGACACATAGATCACATCCGCCAGGCTGTGAACAGGTATTTCTATTTTCTGGAAGGTGCTCACACACCCCTGCAGTCCGTGCCTCCGTCCATTTCAATGGCCTGTTTCTCTTTTTTTCTCTAAACTTGTGACGGTAGAGTTCCCCCTTGAGATTATGTTGTTGCCTGTATGTCTGTTCTAAGCAGGCTGAGTATAATCTAGGCTTGGTCAATGTCATGAGTAAGAACAAGTGCAAATGAGTCACATGTCTGTGGCCTGCAGGAGGATTGCACAGACAGGACACAGAGGGAGAGCCAAGGATGGGAACAAATGTGAGCGTCACTGTTGGCCTGACCTCGCAGACACGAAAGTATCGGAAAAAAACAAAATGCATCTGCAGACAGCTCGCACATACTCGTTGCCAGATTTTGGATCAGTGCGGGTTTTTCTGATGATGCCTACAGATCAAGACGCTGCGGCGTGTATGTTCGGCTACATTTCTATGCATGCATGCTGGGTGCACATCTGTTGGTGTGTGTGCGTATGAGAGAGCGAGAGAGCGCCCCACCCGCGCCCTGCCATCCCTCATGTTATCCCTTCTGACCTTGCTTAACCTGGAATCCAATCAGATTTGTGCAAAGACCGGAGGGCCCCGTCAGATGTGTCAGCTTCAGCTCGCCACGGACTTCGCTGCCAGATGTTCACTAGAGCATCTGCCTCGCTGTGCTTAAACTATCTCCCTCTGTGCATGCCACTCTCCACCATGTTCAGCCCACCTTTATTCCTTATGTCTTTGACTATACTACTTTCCACGTGATATAGCTGTGGCATATATCTTGCAACACTGATCTGAACACCTCATCTATCAGGGGCTGTTCCTATAAACTGTTTCCTACTATCTGGTGGTTGTCCTAAATAGTCTGATCCTGTAGACCTTGAGCCACCAGGGACTAAAAATGTAGTAAATCACCTTCTGAAAAGATTATGTTTAATAAAATATGTGATTTCAATTTTCCTCATTATCAATTATAGCGATCAGAATAATTTATCACTAGAAAACATGAAATGAGAAATGCCACAATCACAAACCAACTTTCTGTTTTTTTAGTGTTTCATGTTACAGTCGCTGAGCTGAGCAGGAGTGGAGCAGCAGTGTCCTCGCCAATTTCTCATGAATTATAGATGACAGGTAAACTTGTGATCCTATATGCCCTTTAATTTTATTTATGGTCATTAATTCTTGAATAATCATTTAATTACGTGTTGCAAAACACTAATACAGTTAAGGTGTATAACTGTAAAAGGGTTTTGGTACACATGCATGCTTGTGAATATCAGCAGTAACTCACTGTGGATCGCTGTATCCTGAGGCCCTGCTAGTTGCACTTATTTTTAGTGCAAACCAGGTGAGACGAGGTGAAAATCCTCTTCAGGTCATGGTTTTTGAATGACGTGATGCAGGACACACACCGTAGCTTATGTAAGCGGCAGGTTAGTCACATTCTCTTCCCCCTCGCCCGGCCTCCGTGAGATGAGATTAATTCAGCAGTGACCACGCAGCCTCTTCCTCCTCTGACATGTTGTTTGCTCTTGAGTTTCAAAATAATCTAAGAGCTGGATCACAAACACTGCAAATCATTTTAGTGTTTAGTTTGAGTTTAATAACCGAGTTTTGGTGTTAAACATTTTATTAATTCATGTTTTTGTGATTTGTCATAATATCTTTAAAATATCCCAATATCATCACATGTTTATTTTGTTAGTGTGACAATAGAGGTTACCTGACCATGGATCAGCTCTCTACAGCGGCCTTAGCATATCACTTGCATGCAAAGCTGGACTATGCTTATGCACCGCACGCATTTAGAACGTGTCTCACAGTTTGGCCACAGATATTCAGACCAGGTCGATGCATTTATTTGTTTCTGTTTTTGCTGCCTTGTGTTTTTCAAACCGGTTTCCTCACTCAGCTTTCTGTCAGGTTTAATCTGCTTAAACTGCATCAAGCTCTGCCTTGGTCTCCTGTCTCTTTTGGGTCCTTCCCTTGTGTTCCTGTTGCCTTGCGTCACATCCAGGTTACTGATAAACATCTGTGACTACTACAGTGTCATTTAATGCGGGCTGAATGCTGATAGTGCAAATTCACATTGAAGACAACATCCAGATGTTAGTGGGTGTAAGTGGGTTTTGGTGCAGTGTAAAAGGGACTTTGGTGATCTTAAGGCTGTACTACCATGTGTAATTTACCATTGTCATTGTTTTGGTTTCATCCCTATGTTGCATTCCAGGCTTCCTTGACTGGGTGTAATCTCTTTAACTCCACCAAATTACATAGAGCTGGGCTGCTAGTGTTAGCCCACACCTTTGGAAATGTGATGAACTACATTTCACACACCTTTATTTCCTGTCTCCTCGGCTACAGCATCTTCACCTGTCTCCAGTTCACAGAATTCAGCAGCCCAGCTTGAACAGAATCCAAGAGCACTTTGGAGCACTTTGTAACTTGTTTTGAAAAATGCTTTCTATATATAGGATAGGATATATCATGATCATAAAAGGAAAGGACAGTAACAATCCAACTGTGCGCATGAGTCTAATGTGCTACATAACGTGTGAATCATACAGAATGAAGAGCTCTGTAGCTCTTTGTCATTCTGCTTTTCATTCTTCCATTTCATTTTATTTAAAATCCAGCTGTGCTTACTTCCAGATTATAGCCCTGCTTCCTTTTCTGTCCTCCTGCACTATCATGACATCACCTCAGTTTATTTCTCATCTTTGCAGATTTTTTTCTCTCTTTAGTAATGTTTTGTTGTTTCCACATGATTTTTTTTTAAAAATGTACAGTTCAGTTTTTCACGTGTCCCTCTGGCAGTGTAGGGATAATTCACGGGACTGATGTGGACTGGACAAACCTGGAACAACTTCAAAAGGCTGGAAGTGTTTTCCTCTTCACCTGGGGGGACAGCTCTCAAGTTTTTGGGCGCCTACCTTTGTCTTCTTCGTCTTCAGCAAGAGCGTCTTGATTTTAATTACGACAGCTAACAACTTCACGCTAACGGGGGCTACTCTTCCATTCAGGCTGACGCAGTGTTCACCAACAGCTGGATGGATGAAGAGAAGTGAAAACATCACAGATGATCTTCATTTGGTATTCATTTAATTCTGTTTCATTTCATTCTGTGCACCCCCGGCATAATACTGTGTCCAAAGTCAGTTCATGTGGAAAGGGACCCTTATCAGAATAAGCATGATGTTAACCTGTCTGTCATCTCAGCCTCCGACCTGACCTACAAATCAGGCTGGTTGTATTGGAATGAAAAAGACAGCCTTGCTCTCAGTTAAACTTGATGTATAGAAAGAATAGTGTAGTGTAATAGTAGTTCCGGTTGTGTCATTGGAAACTTCTATCATTTTGATTGGATGTTGCATGAATCTAGCTTCAAACTTTATGTCAAACATGCTTTGCCTGTTATATCATGTTCATGCTAACTAAGCATAATGTACTTTTCCTTTTATTAATGTAATACAATGTGCTACTTCCAACACTGCATTGTTATTGCATTGCTCATTTTATATGCTATAGTTTTAATGTATGTACTGCAGTAAAAAACTGTAATGGGGAAAATGGGAGCAGACCAGAAAATGAGGCCTCAGCCTGAAATACGACCAAATATGCTTATTATTAAACAGAGGAACTGAAAATAAAGGCCTGCCTCTAATACAAGCCTGCTTCAAATACAGGCCTTGTACCTCATTTACTATTTTCAGAAACACAGTTATCATCATCTAAACCATGCTTTAAATGTGTTTATTCAGAAGGGTTTGAGGATGAATGGTCTGCAAATGTCAGAGCAATTTGCAAATTTCATTTTCATATTTCTTTATCGCACGAGTAAACTTAGTATTAGATTCCTCGACTAAGATGTTGCTCCTGGGGACCTGTTGAAATGGTTGGGATACCAAACAAAGAGCTGGTAGTTGTGTAGATGACATCAGCATACAATAACTTTGCCTGTAGTCTCTGCATGGATATAAAACTATTGTTGACTGTGAGTGTGTGTAATGAGGATTAATGTGCGTAATTCCCCGTGCTAATGTGAATAACCATCTGTGGTGAAAGAAATCCATTAACACCTTTGAGATCTACCTTTTATTACAAAAACAATAAACCATCTCAACTGCTGTTGGCAAGTTACCAATAAATCATTTTTGTCTCATATAAATGAAATGTCTCACTTTGATCACCATATATTTAATAAAAATAAACATTATTGGAGGTGTTTAACAACAACAATGGTAAGGTGTGCCTTATCTTAATCAAAATATATCAGCTTATTATTTGTTGTTTACATTATGGAACACAGCTATGAAAACAAAAGTAGTATGCACGTGTGTGTGTGTGTGTTTGTGTGCATGTTTAGGAGAGGGTGGACATGGCATATATCAGACTAACACACTGGATGAATGGTAGCTCTGTGCAATGAAGATGACATGACTACAGAAAAATATGCAAATGATTGACAGGTCATGCTGATCACATCTCCAAGGAAAAACACTGGAGGTCACTTGTCTCCCATGTAGCAGATGAAAGTAACCATGGTGAAATCAGCAGTAAGGGCTCACACTGAAGTGGTCCGTGTCAGATGAACAGAGCTCACAGTGGAAATGCTGCAAAAGAAATGTGACGGTGAAGTGTGTGAGTAGGGCCATGCATGAAGCTGGTGCAGAGTAGAGGCAGCGCTTCATGTGGCCACGCTGTATAGGCTGTGTGTGGATCAGTAGTGATGCTCCCATTATTTACTGTAAGCAAGCACATTTCCCTTCTCCACACTGCTTTGTCGCCAGTTTTATTAAGCTCTCGTTCCAGTCTGAAGAGCATCCTTCATCTCTTTTGTCTCTTCCGTCTGACTCCTTCATCCTTTGTTGCATTGCTTTCACTACCTGCAGTGATGTGCTGCAGCGGCATACGTCGGCGTAATGTGACCCTTTTCCCTGTGGCGGGCACTAACAGCTGCTTGTTTTGGTTATTTTTGGTATAGAAAGTGAGAACGTTGCAGGTTGACATAATTTTGGTTGAAGTCTCTTCAGTGGGCCAACAGGAAGGGGAGGAGCTTATGCAGGAACAAGAGAGTGATGCAGAGTAGGGGGTCCGTGGTGCTCATCACACCACAACCTGGATGAGAGAAAAGAAGAATGAAGTTATTCCAACAGTATTTGGCCTGTTACAGTTAAACATATCATGCTAAACAAGGCTACTTAAGACTGTACTCGGGCACAGGTACACAGTGGTGCTTAATGCTAATGAACTTAATGTTATCACAGTAAAATGCTAACTGTGACACTGCTAATGATTAGTGAGTATGGGTCACTGTCTTAGTTTAGCATGTTAGCCTGTTAAGACTTGCTAATTAGCACAAAAGCCAAAGTGCAGCTGAGTCTGAGGAACTGTGAAGATACATTTTGTGATGACGGCTGAGAGAACTGCTAATGTTACAATAAATGGCTATAACAATAAAACTGACTGCACACACTGACTGCAGTGTAGCACACCTCCTTGATAACACCTATGCACACACACTCTCACACAGACATAACTATCAGCACCAGTATTGACTGTCAAAGTGGTGGCAATGCTGACAAAGGATAAAGCAATAAAGGTGGAAGTGGTGGTGGAAATGTTGATGAAATGATGGTGAGCTGTACAGCTGCTGTTGCTACACCTGTCAATCTTTCCATTATGGAATAATGAGGACAATGGCAGACACATAAGTGAAAATCAGGGGTAGTCATTCTCGTTTCTGTCAAACACTATTTACCTGCTGTAGTTAGGTAGCTAATTAGCTTTGGTTTAAAGTTGCCTGGCCCTGTACAGGAGCATTAATTATGCACTGGATGGCTACATACTGTACATGACATCATGCTGCTCATGTATGGCATGTATGGTGTCACTAGCTAGCCTGAAATGAAAACGTATTCCTGTTTGGATGCTGAATAACAATGCTTGTAACGTAAGTAGGCTAATGATTTGGTTTAACAGTGATGCTAATTATCATTAGCCAGTTAGCAAGACAAGCTAGAATTTTACAGTTTAAGTTAGAGCATGCAAACACACACACACACACACACACACACACACTTTAATTAATTTTTTTTATACAGCTTTGCATGAATTCAGCACTGAACACCACTTTAGTGTATCTCAAGCACGCTCACTGGTACGCTGATGAATAAATACAAATACAAAAACAGAATATAAATAGCAAAGAAAGGTAAAAAAAGCTATAAAGGGTGCATATTCAATAATTAATTGAAATTACACAGATGGTTAGAGTGCACTTGTGCATGCAGGAGGCAGCAGTGTGTGTGTGTGTGTGTGTGTGTGTGTGTGTGTGTGTGTGTGTTTCGTGTAGGTTTTTTTGTGAAGCAGTCCAATGGCCTGGGGGAAAAAGCTGTTCTGCAGATATCTGAAGGTATCAGAGAGAACAGACTGTCCACTTTAATTCTCCATGGGTTTGAAGTTGGAACCATTGTTCCAGAGTGGTGACCCCATCCCTGTATGACGCCTCGACCCTGTGGGAGATCAACCTCCCAACTACTGTGCCATCCCCAAACTTCACTGTCACCACACAGTTGTGGTTGTAAAGACTGTACAGCGGGGCTGTGAGGAGTTCACCTTGTGGTGTTCCTGCGCTGACAGTCACAGGGGAAGAGATGTGGATGTCCACTCTCACCACAATCCAGGATCATATCACACAGCTTTTCATTGCTGGCATGAAAGTCCAAGCACATCACAGCTAACATCCACCTTATTTAACATGACAATGCAAAATGTACTACAGAGCCTTCCAACTGGATCACCAGCTGTCTTTGTGTTTTCACATAGCATGAAAATATCATTAAGTCTGTTTAAACTGGAAATTAAACATGAAATGACTTCATCCTGGGTAAACCAGTAGAAAGAGTGGACTACAGTATATTCTAGCACCAGATCATTAGCAGATCACCTGCAGATCACCTGCTAATGATCTCACCCTGTTAAGGAAGAGATTTCTGATGCCTGAATATCAAAACCAGCTCCCTGATGACTCATGTATTCTTTAATATGTCTGTCTGGATGTTAAATATGTACAAAATTAAGTTCCATGTAAATTTCTTTAATTTAAAGAAATGAATTGATAATAAAACTGCCAGAAAGGAAAAAGGAATCCAGCCATTGCGGTATTTATAAAGACCAAATCATGATCCTGCAACAAAACAATCATCTCAAACGTGCTTGAATGCCAAGAAATGACTTTAATTCACAACAATGAAAGAATAATCCAATCGTTTAACCTAATCTCTGCTCTCTGCTGTGGGCAGTGTCCAGCTGTAGTTTCAGGTCTGTGAGTCCTCAGCCATGAGATGCGCATGAGATGAGTTCTCAAGGACTGAGGCTGAATTAAATATAACAAATAAAATGGGTATGATTTAAAATATGGACAGCAATGCCTTTAAACTGAAGTTCCAGAGCAGGGAGCATGCATGCTCTCTGACGCTGGTAAGATCAAGAAGTCTTTAGGAAAATCCTAAAGAAATACTCTGAATGCCTTGAATATAGATTTGTTCTGTATATTTACAATCTCCCCCATAAAGCGGTGCTTCAGAATCTGCTAGGCTGTGTCCCTGATATCCAGTTTGTTCTGAAGGTTTCTAAAAACATTTGCCAACAACAGTCAGCTCCATTCAGCAAGAAAAGCCGCAAAGATGCGCCGCTGCCTTACAAATGTCTGTCATGACGACTTGACATTAGCCAGGGGGGCAGAGCTTGTCGCAAACATGCTTTGACACGTGTCTTCAGATGTGGCAGAGTGCGACCGTGGCTTCACTCTAGATCACTGTCACTGCGTTACTGTGTTCTTATCTGAGCACAGTGATCTCGCATTAATCCCACCTCTTAACATCTCCTGTGCTCGCTCCTTCACTCCCTGCGTGGAGGTTCAGCACCAGGGTCTGTCTCGAAGCTGCCTATGAAATAAGCTGATGTCATTGTGACATTGTGAACCAATGAAAACTGAACATTTACACGGCACCATTGACTTAGTTAATCTGGCTCTTGGGATAATCAGGAAATAGACACACCCCTTGAGTCCTTCCAATCTTTTCTTCAAAATGCAAGCAACCACAATGCAGCCTGCTGATGTGTTGTAAATCCTACCATACTACTATAAGCTATGTGTGTAATTCTGAAGTGCTCCCATTCAGCAGCTTCAATGTGTGAGGAGAAACTGACTAAAGAACATGAAATGCTCTGCCTATAGAAATTATCAATATGAAATGCTTTAGGTTGAAATAATCTGAAGTAATCTCTGCATTTCAGAGGATTTACGTATTGAAACGCTGGCACTGCTCTGGCTTCCCAAACGAAAGCTGTTCCACAAAGCATCTTTTCCACCAGCATCAAAGCAACCACTTCATCTCACCCTCTAAAATCTTCTAATGAGTTGGACCAGACACACGGGGGCACCAACATGGCATCTACTGAACTATTCATCTGTATGAATTCACACTCCAGCTGATGCACCATGTTTCTCTAAATCTGCACTGGTTGTTTTGACGTATAACAACCAGACTCAGTTAAATAGTGTAACTGCTTCTGTGTTTGTCACCTCATAATGTCAGGAGGTCGTGGACTGAATGCCCTTTTCCAAGAGTAGAAGCAACACTACCTCATTGTTCCCATGCAACCACTTTTACTTTCACTTTTCACATATATGAGTTCAGTCCTCTCACAAGAGTCTATGGGAAAGAGAGGCACATACTGAGGAAGCGTCCATTATTAACTCCTCACTATGGACACCTCGACATGCATAATCCCTTATTATAACACGGTCACATGCCCACAAAAAGGTCTTCACTTAGTTTCCCTGGTAACATCTGAGTGTGGAACCGCCAACAGTCGGTACCATCCTGTTAGGTTCTTATCCAATGAAAACGTTCACCCTTCCAGTGAACAGGACGAACTTGAGATATGACTTGACTACAGGAGATATTTGTAGTCCACTGAGTTCACACAACCCTTTGGTTATGCCAGCTTGAGACAAACTCAATAACATTGTTACAGTCGGCAAACAGCAAATAGAATTTGACAGCTGCTGTCGGCCACAGCCTGAAGTATTGAGTTGGACGGCCAATGGGTTGTGCAGGGATGGCTCATGTGACCCAAAGTATCAGAAGGTTTAAAGGGACGGTGTACTTCCTGCAGCCTGCGTGTTACAGTCTACATCCTGTGGTGTTGCAGTGGTTTTTTGCATTTAATGTCAAAGTGACTGCAGTCAGTCACTCATGTATGTTAGCTTCTTAATATGCTGCAATTAACTGTGATAGAGAGGCCTAGCCTACTTCCTTGTTGTTATGGTAACTCATTATAGATTCAGGTTAATACTAGCCAGTGCAATAAGAGCTGTGAACAGACAGTTTACTACATTCTGCTAATTAATTATTTTGTTTTAACTGATTAATGGACACCCTTCAGCCAATCAGAATCCAGTACTCACCAGAACACACCATACATCCTGGAATTTAATTTTATAAACCTTTTTATCATTTTGAATGATATATATTCAATAAATAAAATGTATTTGCTGATATTTGATCAATTTTCTTTTTTATTTTGTGGTTGATGTTCATTCAGCATCTAACACAATATAAAATATTAATGCATAAATTAGGAACAGTGTCATAGAGCTTTTTTCTATCCAGTCATTCAGTACTGAGTGTATTGATGACTAATGATGAGTTTATCTTTATAAATAGTAATGCAAACAAGCAAATGTTTGCATGCTTAGCTTTCAATCTGCAGGACCGACTGTGACAAACGTTAGCTGATAGCTGCCTCGCTAACACAGCTAACAGACATGATGAGCCTGAGTGACACGACGGCTGTCGGGGACATGGGTATATTAGAGTTAGACTGACAGCGATGGGGTCATGATTCATCATCGTTCCAGCTTTGAATTCCACAAACTAGTTAGTAAGTTAACTGTGTTTGAGTCCACTCCACTGTCTGACCAGCTGAGACGCTGATGGTGTGGTATTACTCAGTACTGATTGTTTAATAGCTTTGCCACTCATTTACCATCATGCATAGTGCTTAATAGCTAGAACTACTGAGGTTAACTTAACCCCAGAGTTTTGGTTGAGGTGCTTCACCCTGGAAATTCAAATATTCACGCCTTGAGTCTTCTGTCAGCAGTGATCAAGAGGTCTGCTGCAGCTTGCCTCAGTGAACACACCAATCCATCAATACATGAGTCCAGATGGGCTAAAAGGTAAGCCTCATGACATTTAAATAGAAAACAACATACATACATCCCCCCCAGACCCACATACGAACATGCTTGCACGCACACACACACACTCACACACACACACACACAGAACCATGCAGATGAGGGACTGGAGCAGCTGTCAGGCCAGATCCTGCAGAGAGATGTGGAGCTCCTGTGTGTGTCAGTGTGTGTAGGCGTCTGACTCTGTCTCGCTGTATTTCATCGTCCCACACAGTAAAATGTGCTGCTGCGTTACTGCTGTGTCAAAGATGTTGGTGCACACTGAGAAATGTTTCACCATTAATCCTTCTTTAGTTACATGGTGGGATACTTCACTGTTTATTGAGAAAACACCCACACAGAATTTCTAGTTAACAGATTCTGGCTGGTGTGTACTGAGTAATGGAAGCATGTTCTCTTTCTATAAAGCTCACTCTGCACTACTGCAGTTACTACAGTTAATGGTTCTTTGAGAAAACCCTCTTTGTTCTTTAAGTGAACTGCAGTCAGCATCCCTTGTTCACACACTACAGGCTGAGATGAGGAAACCCCTCTCTGTATCACTCTGGTATTGAACCTGAAACACTGGAAAAATCAACTCAGTATAACTTCCTGTCAGTGATGTCCCCACATGCTGGATGACAGACTCCATGATTCAAACTAAATGTTTGCAAATGACTCCATCAGCCAACACCAAGAGGCAATTAAATGAATAACTACGCTCTTATCATGGATCACGTTAGCTGCTGGAGTCATTTGACTCTTCTATCCACAGCTCGTCACACTGGCCGACATGATGCATGGTCGGGATCTGAACTGATGTTTAATCAGTTGTTGACCTCGGCGGCAAAGACCTCTGGAGCATAACCCTGCATTCTTAGGACGTTCTTGGAAAAACTCTGCTGAGTCGTTTACACAGAAGTCAGTCCACAAATATGAAGCTCTGCCACTGGTAACCTGGGACCTTATGTGCACCACAGCATGTATGGACCCACGCTACCATGGTGACTAAGCCTTGAGGAGACCAAGAAGATGCAGGTGCTGCGTGCAGTGCCATGCTACTTAAGCCCTCATCTGTCCTAATCATTTGTTAATACAAGTTTTATGTTTAATGAGTGAGTTGGAACAGTGTACCAGTGCTGTCACAATAATAATTAATAATAATAATAACCGGTGGGATACATACAGCATTCTTAATAATAATGCACCATTATTGTTTAGTTGATGAGTTTAATTATTTCCTTTCTTAGCTAAAGTTCAAATTCAGAGAGGCTAACTCTGTTGATTTCTTCTTCTGCACCACGTCTCTGGGTTCCTGTCTGCTCCAGCCAGTGAGTCCTGGACCTGGAGATTCATCAGCCGACACAAACGCACCTGAAATGAAGGATCCCACAGCACTGCGTCTGCTGGATGTGGAAACGGCAAATGGACCGTACTTACATGGCACCTTTCTAGTCCTTCAACTACTCAAAGCACTTTACACTACATGTCTGCCATTCACCCAATCACAGACGACACTGCAGGCAGTAAAGAAGTAATCTTAGACCCTCATTGATCACTAATGTGGTGACGGGACAGCCATCAGGAGCAACCTGTCTGAGGAAGCTTCAGCACGCAGCCTGGAGGAGCCAGGAATCCAACCAGCAACCACCTGATGGGTGAACAACCCACTCTACCTCCAAGCCACAGCCAGACATTGACAAAACAGTCTGCTGACACAGACGTGACACTTTTTCATGGAAATTATACGTGATGAATAGCAAAAATAAGCATGTTTGTAACATGCCATGCTGCCCCCCCGAGTGGGTGAAAATCAGTCACACTTATCTGTGACAGAGCGAGGCCACCACACCTCAGATGAGGAATGAAAATAAGAGAGGCAATTTGAGACACCTGACAGCTTATCTCTCCTCTCCCCCTGCCAGCCGACGCCCCCCCCCCCACTTTAATTGTTACTGCCACTCAGTCAGATGACATTGCAGAAAAGTGACAGATGCCAGCGTTTCGGGGCCCCCTCCCCCGCTCACAACATTGGCTGTTATTACCGAGGATAAGGCGGCAGAGCCCAGAGCGAGCATGGGGTAATCTTTCAATTTCGCCATGCTTTTTAACCTTCATCTGTTGTCAAATACTTAGAGCACATCAACTCAGAGGAAACAGGGAAAAAAACGGGGCTAGATGGATTCCTCAGGGCTCCTCTGTCAATAGAAAAGTGTCAGCAAGCCACTTAAACTGCATTGGATTTAGTTTGTAACAGACACCCGGCTGACAGTCCACTCAAGGACTCAGATGTGAAAATATCAGCCCACAGCGGTGCAGTATTAATCAGGAGCGCTCTCAGATTCACATCCGCACCGGCTGAATGATTAATAAAACACCTGACACCGGGCCCAAAAAACTGTTATTATGACTGAATTACAATGCTGAGCTAAAGTAATCAGCAAGTGCTCATGTGATGAATAAACCTCACCACCATACTGCACACACATCACACATCAACAGCATTTATTTTCTTAATTGAGCCGACGGTTATGCAGCTTTTAATTAGAATATAGAAACAGTGGCTCTTTCAAAGTTTCATTAGCAGAGGAGCTCACTGAGTAGCACTTGGTGCGTGTTTCCTCACAGCCCTCTCTGCTCTCTGTGTCCGACCAGGACTCTGGATATGACCTCCTCTACTGCCATTCGTGATGAACAAGCTGGGAGGTTAGAGGAAAGCATTAACCAATGAACAACAAGGACACTACAAGGTCACACAGAGATCAACACGTTTTCTCCAAAACCCAGTCTGCCATAATTTGTATCATCGGAAACCTGTGGAAACTCACTGCCCGGATGGATGAAAGATATAAAAATAGAGCAGACACAGAAACAAATCAGAAACAAAACGGAGACAAGCATGGAGAATTTGTTTGGTTCGTTAGTGATGCACTTAACAAAAGGACTGTTTGATTCCAGCAGTGCTTCAGGGGAAAAAAAGCAGATTCATAAGCTACAATAGATGCAGTTGAGCAAAGAGGACAACGCAGGATCATCTGGATTAAGATCAGAGAAAAGAATAGTTGTGTGATCAGCCACTGCGCTCCAACCGGATGTCGAATTACTTCTCCGCTGAGTGATTTCACCACCGCTGACAGGGCTCTGTTTACACTGATCAAACGCAATGATACTGCGCGTCAGCGTGTTTGCATTTCAAAGTCACAGTTTGAACATATCTGTTTTTCATTACCGCTGAATCTGTTCTAAGGCCTACTGCCGAGTCACATGTACAGGTTAAAGATAATGCCGGTCAGGTCAGATGACAGATGTTGGCTGTGGCATCACACCGCAGATGCTGAGTTAACCCGGCCCTTTCAGAGTAAAGTCACAAATCTTTGCGTTTACTAATAGTGTTGCATTTATTCTAAACCAGCTCTGCTCCTGCTCTGCCGAGGTTCAATAATCATTCGCCTCAAATCGACATCATGAATAATTCACGACTTCGCTCAGACGTCTACGTGAAACCCCGGTTTACCACCGCCGGTTTGTGATTTATATTTTAAATATGTTTCCCTCTGGTTAATTTATAATGATACATAATAGGGTGGCGTGCTCTTATTGCATGGGCTCACTGCGGCAAATAAAGAGGGAGAGACACAAGGTAAAATAAAAGATATCCTCACCTTTCTGCCAAAATCCCTTTCTGGATCATTTCATGTCGTCCAACAACAAATGGTTTACATATGCGTCCATGTGGTTTGGGAGCCACATCATCCCCTAACACACTGTTACCAGTTGGTTTGAAATGTCAGGAGTTCTCAAAGTTGAGCTTGAGGTGAAGCCTTTGTAGCGAGAGCGAAGCATTGTGACTGGTCCCATGACTTTAGAGGAAGCTGTCAGTTAGTTTATGATTAATAAAACTCTGAAGTGGCAGTTCAGCCTGACCTTGCTGATTCAGTGGCTGCTTATTTACAGCAGACCTTCAGACACGAGCAACCTGAAGTACCTGCTACTGAATGGCTTGTTTCATTCTTGCCTATATTTACAGTTGGTATTTGCTGCTTATCAACTCAATTGCAGGCGTGCTGTTAATGACCTGATGGCTGCAGACTCCTCTGGGTTGTAGTGGAGGGCTACGAGCTGCTGTCACTATGGAGGATATCTGACGTGATGCTGGAGAGGATGTGACTTCCTGTCTGCTTTTGACCAGAAGTCTGTCCTTGGAGAACAGCAGCATGTTGAAAAGTCTTTTCACCGAGCTTTAGTCCAGATTGATTTAGACAACGCAACAAACCTCTGCTCAATTTCATTTTAATCAGTTTTGCTTTAACAAACGCTCATATCCCAGGGGGCTGCTGCAGGCCGGCCAGCACATCTCCTGTCTCTGGCATCTGCAAATGCTTCACCTGCAGCTCCTGCGACAGGCCGCTAACCGTCACAGTCTGAGAAATCCCTGCACCGTCGCACGCTGTGGGAGTTTTTCCACAAAGCTGATGTCATAACCAGTTTCACACAACAACAATAATCATTTCACACTGACACCGACTGCCATCGCAACCCCGTGAAGGCTCAGAGGAGTTATTAAGCATATTTGTATGATTGTTTGTACCATTAATCAGTTTATTGAACAAATGTTCCAGGTGAGGTTTACAGCTTCTCCTTTAAATAATTCTCTTTTTATTATGAAACAGTGCTATAAATACTAAATGTTGAAATGAATTGGCTTCCCCTGTCCCCCTTGTTGAAAATCATTCCAGGTCAGTAGTTAATAACCGCAATGTCGATTTTCGGTTTTGGAGAGTTTGCAGCAGAGACGCACCTCGCAGAGATGGAATAATAGATTCTCGACTCCTCGGAGGGACACACTCCGCACTAACTGCTCTGAAATGGCCAACACAATAAGAAGCATTAGGCGATCAGGCTTGACAGTGCAATAATGGAAGTGGAGCCTCTGACTGTGGGGTTACGTGCTGCGTCAGTAATCATCAGGAAAACAACTGACGGATGTAGGTTACATAAAAGAACAGTGGACATATGGCTCCACCACTTCTTTGTTAATCATCGGTTTGGTTTTGGGTTGGGGCTTAAAGCACGCACATACAGATGGATGAAGTCCACGGGCAGCGATCACAGCTTCTCACTGGATGTGGACGTGTGGCCCAACACTCTTGTAGGACATTTGACGCCCAGCCATCTCATAGGTGACCATTTCCCGGGGTCAGATGCTGCTTTCTTTCATTTCGCTGCACCGCCGCATGCATCCGTGCACACGACCACCAGAGGGGTTTCCTCATTATAACCGCCATGCTGGGAGCACGCTGGGAGCATGCTGGGAGCACGAGCAGCTGTGCGCGTTCGTGGTACCTGCCCTGATTAAACTCAACACCACACTGTTTCAAAGCGTCTGCAATCACTGGAGGAGACGAGCGGCATTCCTTCAGCTCGAGTGCAGAAAACACGTCACTTCTCTTTTGGCAGAAAACATCTATTGTTTTTTTGTTTTGGTTTAAGTTTTTGCAAACGGTAAAAGAAGCAAATGTCCTCCCACACAAACACACTTAAATGTTCTCTCTAACCATTTAAAACTAGCTGGTTCCTGCCACACATGCTAAACTAAATCAAATGTAGCAGTTATAATGACTCTCAGCCAAATGATGCTGCTGATGTGTGGGATATCATATTCATACTGCTTTACAGCCACAGGCAGACAGTCTAATAAAAGGCTGCGCATGCATGTGGGAGCAGCAGCGGGGTGCTGATGGAGTCTCTCTATGAGACGCCTGAGCGACTGATCAAAGCTGTGTGAGGAGTTCAGCACGCACGCAGATAACAGCAGTCACAGTGTCAGCTCCCAGCTCCTCTGACCAGCCCCTGTCATTTAGCAACGCACTGCCGGCGCTGGGAACATGCCGAACGTCAGCCCGTCCGCTGCTTCATCTCCACCAGACCTGGATGAGTTGTAATTATTCACAAGTACGCTTCATCGAACAGATCTGGGGCAGGTAGATGAGCTATGGGGAGGCAGATTACAGCTCTCCACCCCCATCTCTTGCTCCCATCCCTCCTCATACCATCTGCCAAGCCGCTGGCAGAGCCACTGTCATAAATAGGTGTTGCATGTTTGTACACAAGTCAACAAAAAGCTCCTCTGGTTCCGAGAGATCGGAAACGCGTGATGGAGGTGAGGCAGGAGGAGCACGTAAACAGACGGTGAGTGCCGAGCTGGGCGGTCACACTCATTTTCACACATACAGCACATGAGAGGGCACCTGCAGTATATACGAATGCTCTCGTGCAGGGTTTCCACCAAACATGATTCATTTTTCTTGCAACCAGTAAAATGTATTTTTTATGATGAGCGATGATATAACAGGCTCTCGTAAGCTGCGCGCCACCAGAAGCAAGTCGGTGTGAATGTGTCAGAGCAAGGTTAGCGTTCCGGAGAGTCACCTCTGCTGCCAAAAGAAGAAGATATGGGCAAACATGAACCTCATATCGCCACAGCTACAGATCCATCCACATGACACTTCGCTTCATTAAATAAAAAAGTTTTATCTTATTATCTTATTATTTTATATAGAGAGTATTTGAGTATGTAGCAGCAGTTGTGCTCGCTTGCAAGTACAGGAGCAGGTAGAACTGATCCCGAGTCCAGGATACGGACTGAAAGAACGTCGTTGTCGGAAAAGAACAACAGCACGTTTGCTCGGATTTGAGCTCCAAAGACGGATGAACCTTGAGACAGATGCACACCTGCTCATCCAGTCTGCTGGGAAGTGTGGAAATCTAAGGTAGTTCCTCACTTCTGCCACCACAAGGGGTCACTGTGGCTCTGCTTCACGTCTAACACCCCCACCCGACCCCCAAACACTCACCAGCTCCATGCTGCTGCCGGAGGATGCCTGCGTTCCCAGGCAGCGGCGATGCTGACGACCTGGCCACCGAGCTGGTGGTGGAGGAGATGGACGGTAGGAGGCCGGGCTGGGCCTGCTGAGGCACCCGGTGCTTCCCCTGCCCTGACCTTTGACCTCCTGCCAGCCCCTGGCCAGGCTCTGAGGTGGCCCTCCCTGCTCCACCTGCTCCCAGCATTGTGTTGGTATTCCTCAGTGGCCAGCGGTTCTGGATGTGCGACACTGCCTCCTCGGCCACCATGCCGTCACCCAGCGTGACGTGCAGGGTGGCGTGGACCGTAAATTCCTGAGTCTCGTCGGCCCACAGGTCAGACACGCGGCACTCATACACCCCCTCGTCTTCCTTCTTCACCTTGGACAGGCTGAGGCGGTGGGAGATGGCGTTGCCCTGAACACGCACAGTCTGAAAGCCCGGCAGAGGAAGAGGGAAATAAATGAAAACGCTGGAACAGCTACCAGTTTTAGTTCACATTAATCATCAGTAACAGTGGAGGCACAGACATCAACTAAAGCCCCAACTAATGACCCTGTATTAGCTGCTCAGCAGACCGACACATTAGCTCTTACTGAGCCCTAAATACCCTAATAAGGGCACACTTATCAGCAAAAAGCGAACATATCATCAAAACTCAACCTGCTGCAGCAACACGTTTAACACTGAGACCACTCTAGAGGTCTGAGGACATTAGCTCAGACATGTCGCAGCTAACTGACTAACCAATCAGTTGACTTCAGTGCAAATGCAAAGAAGTTTACATAAAAACATCTCTTGAATTTAAGTTTTGCGACACCAAGATTGAAATATGACTTAGCAAAAAGGATTAAACTATTCAGGTTCAGCCAAACAAGCGGCGTGTCAGCTGTATCAGCCGTGAGAGCGGAGCCAGGCGTTTGGCACTCGTTGAGTCGTGCCATCACGAAGAGGCGCAGAGTGGCATTGAGCCTGCGGAGATGAGCTTGTCCATCAGGGAGGGAGCACTATGCTCCACCTTTCAATCACAGTGTTTTCTCTGTGCGGTTTTTGGAATATGAATGCCTGTTAATCACCACTCTTCAGTGTGTGTGTGTAAGTGGACACTTACACTTATTTTAGTGGCTTCCCTCGGAGCGACCTGCGAAGAGAAAACATGGTGAATCACACTGATTTAACACAAACGTCAGCTGTTAAATTACCGAAAGATGCACGTTGCTGGCGACAATGACGGAAGATTTCTCTTTCATTTGGCAGGGGGAGCGAACAGCATGAGCAGAGCGGGTTGCGTACATTTCTCAAAGACGCCATTGATAACCCCCCCCTCTCTCTCTCTCTCTCCCTGCTCTGTTTACCCTCGCTGCATGTTTTAATGTGCTTCAAGCGCAGAGGATATGCTGCAGATGTTATTGTCCCTGACTCCCAATGACTGACAAACACTCGGACTGATCTGTGATGCCGATGGGAGCAGGAATTCCCTCCGCATCCTGTCATGATATCCTCTCATGTCGGTTTTAGGCAGCGGACCTGAGAGGAATGTAATGGTGTTGATAACAAGTGCCCTGTCTGCCTTCAGAGTGGCATCGCCTCCATCCTGAGTAATGCAAATGCTCCACTGCTTATGTCCGACAGCGCGGACGAACAAATGGTGCAGCCGAGGTCACAAACGCATCGTGACATCGTCATCCTGATGAGCTGATCACTGAGCTGATAAAGATGTTGGAAAACTGAACACACTGGTGATCAAAGCTACCGTCTGCATCAGGCTCCTGGTATGAAGCCAGACTTAACAGATATTTAGAGAGCAGCATGAATAATGCATAGACATAGGCTGTCCAACTGTTGATCGCTGGCAGATTCACACGGAAGGAACTAAACAAAAAACAAGAGTTTGCAATTCGTACTACCATTTCATCTGTATGTGCATTTATCATTTCATGTATAAATATGAAAAAATATATCATCCTGCAATATGTTATTACACATTATATATGTAAAGCATCTGGACTTGAGTTAGGTGTCATGAAGGGAGGCTGTCTCTGTGGACAGTTACCTTGGCTCTGTGGGCTGGAGCGCTGATCTGCAGCTCGTGAGGCAGCTCTTTGGACACGTCCTCCTTCAGGTACCACCACTGGATCTCCAAAGACATGGGCGCAGAGCTGACAGCCTTGAAGGCGCAGGGCATCTCCACGTCCTCTCCCTCCCCCACACTCACATCTTTAGGGACTTCAGTAAACGCAGCTTTGAAAGACGAAGGGGAGAGGGGCAAGACAGCATACAGCACAGATTAATGTGTGGGATGGATGTGAGACCGCTGTGAGTGAAACACCTCATATAATCCTCAAACAATCCAGATTTTGGCCTGTTTAGTCGTCATGCATACTTCCTGTTGTTAAGCTCTCCTCTTATAGTCCCCATTAACTGTGACTTATAGACTGAAATGGTTTTAGCAGAGCATCTGTGACCTATAATCTGCCTCGGGCTTTGATCAAATAATGGAAAGCAGCTCTCCATCCGTTTCATGCTGCTGTGCTGTGGTCACAGCTGGGTCAATCTGACTGTGTGGTTTGAGTGCTCTGCTCTTTCCTTTTGTTGCAATTCCCCAACTATTTACCCCAAAAGGAGTAAATGCACGCTAAAAAAAAAAAAATGCACATTCTTAGTTTGAACAGGAGCACAGTGCACGTTTAATCCTTCGGCAGATGGCATTATATTTCTGAATCTGGCTTTTAAAACGCCACAGGCTACTTCCGTCGTCAAAAGCATTGATCTCACTCCCCACTCGCCTCCTCTGGGGGGTTTCACTTACCATTTGCACAAATCATAAAGGGTGAATGGAGAATGAAGTAATAAAAGAAGCTGTAGAGTCTCGTTTTCTCCATGTCACAGTGAGGCTCGTCACTCTCAGCACGGACATTAGCCGGTCAGTTGACCTGGATGTGGAGTCCTGTTCTGCCTACTCAAATAGCTCCAAATATGGGCATAGAAGCACCCCGAGCCAGAGAGCCGCCGCATCAGCCGGCCAACATGTCCGACGACCCGAAGGTGAGCTCCAGCATCATTCACACCACACGTCAGCGGGGAAAGAGGAACTGCGGCGATACGACAGTCAAACAAGTGATGTTAACGGTAATCCCTGTCAGTGGCAGCGGCGTCTCGTTTATTCCCGTTGAGCGTCTTTAAGTAGACACCGGTAGAAAGTTCCCGGTCAGCGGAAGAAACCTGCTCATCATCATCATCATCATCATCCCGCTTCCCTCTCCGGGCTGCGCTCCAACACCCATCACATTCCCCAGAGGACGCCGACGCACCGCGAGGACTGCTGCCCCTGACACACAGATGATGCGCGAAAAGACACGCGGCGCTCCGCGTTCGCGGCTCCCCCCTCTCTCCTCTGGCTGCTGGCACAGACCCGAAGCCTTCCCGCCGATTGGTGTGCGTCGCGAGCGCACCGCGAGGAGGCGCGAGCTCTCTCTCTCTCTCTCTTTCTCACTGACTCTCTCTCTCGTTCTCTCTAAGTCTCTCTCTCTCTAAGTCTCTGTCTAGTGCGCCAGTGCCTTGTCTTCATCTCACTGGGTTTTTTCTTTTTAATCACCCCCCACTATCTCTCTCTCTCTCTCCAAGTCTCTCTCTTTCTCTCCCTTTTTAAGTCTACCTCTCTCTCCCCCTCCCTCTGCGTCTCTCTCTCTCTGTCTACTGCCTTGTCTTCGTCTAAGTGTTTTTTCTTCCATTTATTAAAATGCGCGCGCGCGCGCAACCCCCCCGTGAGTGACTTACAGTATCTATCAGAGCTGCCGTTTTATATTAAGGGTATCAGGATAATCTTCACTGCATCAGACAGCGCTTC
Organism: Datnioides undecimradiatus; assembly: GCA_008933995.1. Taxonomy (NCBI): domain Eukaryota; kingdom Metazoa; phylum Chordata; class Actinopteri; order Lobotiformes; family Datnioididae; genus Datnioides; species Datnioides undecimradiatus. Next base: position 3,223,863 of record WARS01000067.1, on the reverse strand, counting down.
ACAGCACAGATAAACTCTACCTGCAGCTCTGCACTGTTTTCCTTGGATGTACTGTTCTTTACTCATACATGACGACCTATAAGGGAAACACACCATTAGTTTGACAGCAAAGTGCTGTTCCACCGCAAACAGAAAAAAGCTTCTGGTGTGTTGAACTCTGTAGGGATGAACAGCCTCCGTCCAAAACAGGTTCCCTCATTTAGCGGTTGGATGATGCTGCAGGAAGTGTTGTGAAACAGAAATGTTCATCTGTGTTGACATGAGCTGACTGTGAAGGTCATAACATATGACTCACATCATTTTATACTGGTCAAACCGGCCAGGGAGTCATTATGTCATGTATGGAAGCATCTGCGTTTGTCATGTTTGAGACAGACAGGCAGCCCTACAGACAGACAGACAGGACAGACTTGACATTTGATGGTCTTTCACATGTCATTTCAGAAACAAAGAATGGATCAGTACCACAAATCTTTCCCGTATGAGGCTTTAAACGCTGTATGACAGAAGAGCAGCTGAGATCAGCTTTGCTTCATTATTCTCAAATGCCACTGATCCGGCTGAATGAATGACTCAAACCCAATCAAGCTGGAACAATTTATTTCATTCTTCTTATTTGGGGAACAAACTGTGTGTGTGTGTGTGTTATAACATCATGTAATTAATTATCATTTTGTTCCATTTATTCATTTTATCCTTTTTTTCCCTCTCCAATGGCCCTAATGTCCCCCCAGCTACACAAAGGCATTGAAAATACACCAGAAAGACAAATTACACACAAGTCATTGTATTACTCCAGCAAGAGGCAGGCATGCTGTGGCTCCTATGTGAGTGTTCAGGACCATGGACAACGCTGCATGGCAACCAATGTACAAGCATCAAACCAACAGTCAACTGTGGACGGTATACTTTCTATAGTGGGGATACTCTTTCTCATTTGGCTCGTAAGCACATACAAATAAAGGTTGGAGCTGATGTTTTTCCGGATAAATAAAAAGGATAACATTTATTTTTGTGAACCAACGTGGTTATATATTCAAAGATTTATGATACATAGAGTATGAAAAAGTGTAGTCTATATTAGAATGCCATTAGTTTGGCTGGGGCACTGCTAGATGCTCAGGAGAAGGAGTATGTATCAGCGCAAGGCTACAGGAACTGAATTAAATGCGTGGTGGATGACACTTTTTAATTTGGTTATTGCTTACGGAGATGTTCGAATATAAGATAATGAATGTACCTGTGCAGGTGTTAGCCACTGTGCAGTTACATATTGTACATCTAGCATCTAGTGAGTTTCTCCCTGTATGTTTTGACGACGCTATGGCTGAAATTCAAATGTCTTGAGCTCCGAGGGGTACTGTGGTGCAGACAAAGGAAACAGGTTAAGTTTCCAAACCACACCATGTGCATACACACAGACAGGATGTCAGTGTGATGTTTCTATCACTCCCTGTCACTATTAGGCTCCAGCTCTGGACTAAATCACAATGCTGTATTTTTCATTTATTTTACAGTGGGGCTTCAGGACTTCCAGTGGATCAGTCAGCAGTTGCTCCATCTAATCAGCTGTTGAAGATGCATATGTGGAAACAGTATTTTGATGAGCCAGGGACTGACAATTAACCGCTAACCCCTTAGAATTAATAAACAACCTGCTCAGCCTGCCCAACCAAGGTGCACCCGAGGGGGAACAGATACGTGACAACTTCTGTCAAATGAGCAAACGCAACCCGAATCATAATTTCCTTTTTCCAAACTTGCGCTAACTGTATCATCCAAACCTCTTGAATACTGATTTCCTCCTGAAATGGTCACCACGAAAGATTTACCAGAGGTGGAAGGTCAGCTCTCTAGAACATGTCTGTTGCACATCTGTTGTTACCAACTAAAGATAATTTACCATAAAAGATTCTTTATTTTAATATTTGCAATTAGATTACGTTTATATTTTAATTGTCATTCAGTGTTTGCACATAAATAATGACAAAACAGCCTTTGTGCTCATTTAGTTTGTGATACCTGTGAAATGCTACACAAACAATGTTTCCTTTGACATTACAATGTGGACAACGGACACCGACTCTGTCTGTATAGCACACTTGTGTAGTACAGGCATGCCACTGAATTTCTCTTGAGTGACCTTGCTCTATCAGTACATTCACTCAGTGAGAGAGAAAAAAAGTGTTTGCTCTCCTCCCTGTGGCAAATCACATTCCCATCTTAATGGCCTCTATTGAAGAGAGTGGACAGAGGCACACACGTTCTTTAGTTAAGAAAAGTCATTTCATATCGAACAGGAAGCAAAAGCTCCGTACATTTATCTCAGTAGTCACTCTGATAGAAATGTCATTTGCATCTCTGCTCACATCGCTCTCTCTTTCTCTCTCTCTCTCTCTCTCTCTTTCTGTCTCAGCTGCTCTCAATATATTCTTTTTTCAGTTTGTATTCCAGCTGTCTCTTCAGCAGAGCCAATTTATTTGCTTCGGCCAGCACAGTGTGTTGACAGACTACCTCTCAGTGGCAGATTTCCTCTGGATCTGAAAAAGCATTAAAAAATACAGTACAAATTGTTTCTGTCTAACCTGCGCAGAGTCCTTAAATACAAAAACATGTAGAGAAGCAAACACACAAAGTTTCTCACAGCTTCTCCTAACGTGATGTTTTCTGGGATTCTTGTTGTCCGGTTACACGCTTTTTATTGTCCTGTGACATTAATTATTCAGTTTTGTTCTGGTTTCATCTTCTGGATGAATGACACTTCCTTCATTCACATGTGTTGAGAAATGTTCTTCTGGACCAAAGTTATGAACAGATCCGACCTACAGAATGACTGCGTGTTATAGAACTCAGGGTTTAGTCAAACATGATTCGACTCCTCAGCAGGTCTTTGTGTCCAGGCTGCTCACACAATTTTATCATGGAGACAAGTCAGATGTAATCAATCAACGGTTTGCGGTATTAAGTTTCACCACTTTAAATTATGTCATATATTTGTGTGTTGATTTGTTTAAAAAAGCAGCCTTCTGAGGACCTTTGCATTGTCATATTGCTGTAACATCCATGTGCACAGTCCACATAAAAAGGTTTATTTACATGCATTCAGTATATCAGCTGCTCTATCACCAATCTATGAGTTCTTGCCATTTGAGATCAGCATCAGTCCCAAAAACCCCACACTGTTCAGGCCGAAGCTGTGACACACTTGTTTAAGCCAGAATGCTGCCTCTGTGGTGATGGTGTTCCCAGCGCTCTACAGTCGGGGGTTTGTGCGAGTGAGCGGCTGGAGTCTGCTGTCCCCCTCATGTGTTTGCTAATGACTGCAGGTTGAACAGTCACACCGCTGAGCAGACTGAGAAATGGAGCGAGACAAAGGACAGTGTCTGTGCTTGTTTGGCGAATAATAACAGTGCTAGAGGAAAGCAGGAGCAGAGTTTACAGGTCTCACACCTCGTCTGTTTGAGAACCTGACTGTCACTGCATCCATGAGTTTTCCAGCCCAACTATCTGGCATGGAAGTGAATGTCACTTTGCGATGGGGCTTTACGCAAACCAAAAGGGTATCTACCAACCATGTGCAGACATGACACATGAAACTAAAGTACAAACTCAGAAGCCGTGTTGGGAAACTTCATTCAGTCCCTTAAAATACTTATTTTGCTCCTTTGCTTATTTTCCGCAAACATCACTGTACAAACTCCCAAGGTCCATCAACACATGAAACATCGTCACTGAGCTGTACACCTTATAATTCCTTGACATCTCACTGACTCTGCCTTTAGCCTTGCTGCACTTACTGTAGTGTAGGTGGCACATATTAGACATTCATCGCATTAGTATTTAGAGTTTGCTGATTCAATGCCCAGCTTAACCCAAAGAGGTCAAAGAGGTGAGCAGCCAGTGAAAAGTGAGAACACCTGTGTGGCTGCATATAACCATGCATTTATATAGGGCTCCTTTCATTTGGATTCCTCTTTATCAGAAACTAAACTGGATTTGATAGTTTGGTTTTTCAGACTGTTCATGGCCGTGATGATGTCTGAGCTGCACTCTTGAAATGCAGAATGTAAAACCGAGCTTAGTTTTGGTGACAGTGAGGATACGGTAATAAACACAGATGCTACATTTGTAGCCACATTGCCTCTGACACAGTTCCTCTTCATTTGTTGTACCACATGGATACAGATAACTTAAAACCATAACCACTGTTACACCCCGGTCTAGGGGAAACCCTGACGTAACATGAAAATGAGACTCCTCTCTTCCCAACTTCCCAAGAGCCATCGCGAATGTATTCATAAAAATATCTCAATGAAAGACCTCTGCCGGCAGTCTGGCTGGAAGTGGGGAGAAAAGATCCCACAGGAACTGGAGGAAGCCAGACTTTAAGTGGCAAGCTTGGAGGCAGGAACCAATCAGCTCCCTCCACTCAGTCAATCACCTGCAACCCATCAGACACCCACCTACCACAGAGAGAAAGATCCACGCGTGCACATGACTAAACATACACACGGATTCGCAGAATTCCCCAGCCAAAATTTGCGCAAAAATGATTAAAAATGAAAATCTTTTCAAACATTAAATCTTTACTGGGCTGACTGCAGTCTGCAAGTTCAATATGAGACAGCCCCGGCTGCCTCGGAGGCTTGGTCTGGACAGAGGTGAACCTGAGCGGTCACAGTACAGATATCTGGACTCTGATTTGTTGGAACTTACTTGGAAGTTACTGACTGCCAGGACTCTAAATTATGAACCACAAAACAGCCAAGGTATGACCTGTCCTACCCTGCCACTGATGGTTGGTACTCCAAACCTTCTTCGGTTGGGTTGGTAAGGTTTAGGTCTGAGGAGTGATAGCTGGTTCCGCTTAGGGATATAGAGGTAATGTATTCAGAGGCAAAATAGAGTGGGCCATGTTCTCACCATAGCAGGATTCATCATTTTGCTGCCTGGACTAAGACATGATGAATGGAAACGGCCACTCTGGTTGTCGGCAATCACTGTGAACACCAGCGTTGTTCTCTTATAGGACACACAAAGCCAGTAGGCTGCTTTGTACCACTGAATGCTACTCTGTCAGTCCTATACCACCTTCATTTATATTGCAAGTATGGCTTGAATTTAAAAGGCTAATGCAGTGTGAGAATAAAAAGTTTGCAGTGGGACCATTGGAAGGAGTTTCAGCTTGTCTACTCTACGGAAAAAACACTTTCAGGGTCATTTAAAGACGCATAATGATCCACTGCATCTAGAACGATTGTTGTTAGTTGTTCCACCCTTTTTATCATGACATGTGCTTCAGACCATCACGCTCCACTCAGGATACTCTCTAATTACTTTAGCGACTTGTCATCTGGCGCCATCAATGTTTATCAACATTTTAATGTGCCCAATAATTCAATTATTCCCAAATAAATTTACTGACATTCAGATCTTTGTCAGCTCTGCTTTGTGTTTCAGTGCTCATTAGCAAATGTCATCATGCTTAAACACTGAACAAAGATGCTGACTCAACCTCATTAACTAAGCACGAGCATGTTGACGTTAGCATTTCACTCAAGCATTTGGGAGTCAATATGATAAAAGGATAAAAGGACATATCATCAAATGTGTCGTTGTATTCTCGGATACGGTCCTTTTCTCTGCACAGACACATTTTCCAGTCTATATTTCGCATTTTGCCAAAGTGTGTCCGTGAAGAGTGAGCTGAATGAGCTGTTAGCAACTTCTGTTTGTAGCGGACCCACGGATGTCCATGGACCACTAAAAAACTTTGATACTTGAGGAAACTGGTCAACATGAGGATTCTCACACCAGTTCTGAAGTTCTGGTGTGTTTAGTAGTCTATAGAAAGGACAACCTCTGTCCTCAGAACTTCACTCTCCCCCATGAAACCTTCAACAAGGAAAAAATGGATGAACAGACATGTAATACATGTGTGTACATTGTCAAACAAGTGATACATCAGCTTCAAGGAGAATATAAACCATATCCTCTAAGGCTATTATGAGTCTTAGCTGGATTTCTAAAAGTGTAAACTAAATAAAGAGAGAACCTTTGGTGCTATCAGGTCTATCAGGACAGCCTGTATCTCTTTCTGTTGCTTTGCATTTACATTGGCGCTGGAGCCACGTAACCTCAGACATTTGAAGATATTCGCTGGGAGGATAATCAGCGGTTGTTAGCTCTTTGTCATGTCATCTTGACATGCATTCTACTGAGGCCTCCCCACTGTAGAACAGTGTGAAAACGGAGACCCGAGATCATAATCAACACCTCTGTGTCACTGTTGTCCTGTCAGCGGTGGCTTTCTGCAGCAACACGAGATCCACTCAGCTGACATGAAAGCTTTGAGTTACCTTGAAAAAGACGAGGTTGACAGTTTAATCAGGGAGACAGAAGTGCTCTCTGTCAGAATTAAAAGCCGTTCACAGACACTGAGTCAACAAGGCACTCTGTCACACTATAATCTAAGGCTAAATGCTAATCTACAGATCCACCTCTTAAGCACAAGCATCAGTATGAGTATTGACAGGCAGCTTATCGTATATTTGCTGCTCTGCCGGTAAATGTAATCGAAGACAGGTGATACTGCTGAGATTTGCTGAGTGTTTGTTCTCCGAGCCTCCCATCAGCGCTCTGCAGTCCCATGTGATCCTCTCAGCTTTATGCTGCATACCTGATATACATGGACGCCCTGCAGAAAACACCCGAAACAGCACAAAAAGAAAGAGGGCAAGACAACAAGCCACCACTCTGCCCCTGGTCCATAACACAATATTTATTACAGAAACATAGCAACACTTTAGGATATTTCCTGCATGAAATCTGATAAAACATTTCAGGACTTCATGTGGCAAACAAATGCATGCGGCTCAGTAATGCATATGCAACAGGTGCAAGCAAGAACTGCCCTGAGCCAGTATACTGTAGCACGTTGCAGGCTCAGTGCTGCATGCCCCCATGCAGTGGAACTAATTTTATTATTGGAGGATCCTCTGGTCTCATTGTGCTTACCGTTTATATGGCAGCAGCCCAGCTAACCTGACAAGCATGCTACATCTGATAGACAACAACGGCTCTGCTGTTTTAACTTACTGGTCATGACAGCTTCAGAATTTCATTTTAGTTTGTTCTGCATGTGATTTAAGGGATAAACTATTTTTGTGATGACTGCCTTGGTTACAGGGCCACAGATGTCATATTGATATTGTACTGTATTGATAAGCGCACATTTGAGAACTAAGAAAAGACATATGCACACACAACAGTGCATTAGCCCTCCTTGATGTACGGTATACAGCAGTATTAGTGAACTTGAACAAACAGAAGAGCTTGTGTGTGACTCAGAGTTCCACCATTCAAATTGCTCAGACTCTTCTGTCTCTGTCTTGAGGAGAAGGAAACTTGTGTGGGTTACGTGTGAGGGCTGTGAGATCTCCTCTACTAAAGAATCATTGCCTTTTCACGTGACTTCACTTTAGATAATTATGTGTTAGATCTTCAGAGCCGCAGCACTCATCTGCAGCTCCATACCTAGCCCTGCAACTTCCTCTGAGGCAAATGTATTATTAACATGACAAAAGCACTGTGGCCTCTCACTGCCCTGCCATTCATTAGCATTTATATAGACACTGGACGCCGTGGCAGACTGCTGTACAGCTTAATTCAGAGCAGCATGCTCAGAGCTGACAGGGGGAAGGGAGACAGCATGAAACTAAATATTGATGGGTAGTGGAGGACGTGCAGAAGCTCATGTGTGTCTGATGGGGATGTCATGCTGTACCTAGAAACATTGTTTTGCCTGGTATAACAACTGATAAGCTTCTCTGCTTTGTGTCATAGAGGCGAATCAGAATCTGTCTAAAGTATCAAAATAATAAGACTGGTAATACCTGCAGTAATGTCAGGGATGCAGATAGTGTTGGATCAATTTGTGACACAGTAAGACACTCAAATAAGTTGAGTAACACAGAGATAGAAAGAAAAATGTGTAGGAGATTGGCTGCTTCTTAAATAAATGAAATATAACCTCATATTAGTTCTATTTATTTATTTAACATTCCATGACAGTAGGTGGCTGGGTGAATCATACCTGTATGTAAATTGCACATACCTGCTGTCAATGAAAGTGATGCTCATGCCTGGGTTGTGGGGTAGGGTGGCAGGAAGAACATCCAAACCTGTCTGAGGTCTGCCAAAAGATGCATTCACTTACCCCAAAACATGTGGGAAATGTGTTCTGGACTGACAAGCCAAAGGCTGAACTTTTCTACCTTAATATTATATTACACATTTAGTGCAAAGCCAATACAGCTCACCATTCAAGGACCACCATACTGCACGGCGGCGGGACTGCTTCTCTTCAGCCTTGTCAGGATAGAAGGATGATGAAAAGCTCCAAATATCAAGATATTCTGCTACGAAACCTGCTGACCTCACTCAGAAAGCTGAAGATAACACGACAATGACTCAAAGCTCATATCCCAGTGGACCAAGGCTTCAGAAAAGGAAAATCAAAGAGTTGGAATGACCCCATAGAGTCCAGACTTCAATCCCATTGATCACATGTGGAGTGACCTAAAGAGAGCTGCACACAGGAGATCCCCTCACAATCAGAAGGAACATTAACTCTTATGTAAAATGTGGAAGGTGGAGATGTAGAGGTCTTATCCTCAAAGCCTTGCTGCTGGAATAAACGCAAAAGATGATTCCAAGAGTATTTCTCGTGTTGTTGTTTCTGTCTTTACATAAAAAAACTGCAGATTCATAAGAGCCAGTAGACTTTTTATCCACCGTTGGTTGAGTTTATGATGCGTCGTAAAAGCAGCTCCGGATGTGACTGATGATCCTTTGTGGTTCAGCTGTACTGAGCTACTGTTGGCACACTGCACCATGTTTTCTCTGGCTTTGTAATAAGAAGTACGACTTCCTGGCTGTTCCTGTAAGATGAAACTTCACATTTAACGACTGCGGACAGTTACATCTCTTGATGATAATATTACAGACTATTTGTGCCACCCTGAATGTGTTATCACAAGTCTTGGACAATAAATATCTCCTGCAGCTTGTTGTGTTAGGGAAGACTATATACTTTTTTGATTCTCCAGTGTCATACCGGTGCTTCATTTGTGCTGTGGAGAGCGCAACAGTTGTTAGCCATGAATCTTAGCCATGAATCCCTCAGGATTGCTTGTTGGATGACTGAAAAGTGGATGAAGCCCCACTAACCCAGACCTACTTGACATCTGCATTGGGGAGCTGCATCTGACAAATTCACTTTGTGATTGGTCAGCTGTGTGGAGGTAAGCGAGGAGCCGGGGTTTGTGTTTAGGGTTCTGCAGGCACCTCACTGTTATCACCACTCAGTAGAAGGTACCAGTGGTGTTCCATGAGGTTTTACCGTAACCACTCGCTGGAAAGACCTCCTGCCCTGGGCTGTGGCAAACCATACCATTTCCTCATGTTTCATCTGTAGAAGTTAACAAGAGCCTGGCACAGGAGAGAGCAGTGGGCAGACAACTACTTTACATGTAGTCTTCCACATAAAAACTGAATGAACCTCATGCTCATCCACCACCATCCCAATGCTCCACTTATAAGGCACCCTGCTTCCTGCCTCGGCACTCAGTGTAGCTATGTGCATTGCAGGTTTTCCAACATGAATGTAATGGTTAGCTGTTGTTAATAAGATTAGATGCTAATGTTATTTCAAGCCTCAGAGGAGAAAATGTGATTTTTGCTTTTCAATAGCTGCCAGTAGAATGATGACATTAAAGGAATGAAGACAGAGAATGATCAGCAACTAGGGACCTCGGCATGGACTGTCATGATGAAGAATCCCTTGTATCAAAATGGTAACACTGTGATGATGTACTTTATCCAAACATAGGAGCCACAGAGAAACCTCTGTGATTGTCACCATGCCGAGTGGTATTTACAGGTCCGCAAACTCAGAAGTTCTCTTACAGTGCCAAGCACCATCCATTACGTTTTACTCCCACGGCCTATCGGAACTTGGAAGTATCCTGCAGGTGTGGGCAAAGTGTTGGAATAAACTTCCCTTCCTGCAGAAGCAGTCACAGGACACTGAACACCAGCTGCTGTGCCTGACATTATGCATCGCTGCGTCCCACAGAAAACTCCAGCAGCTTCTCTTTTCTGTGCTTTCGCTGCAGCTGCTTGTATCATCACTGTTTTGTTTAATTATTCAGAGAGTACTTTTGTAATTAATAATCATTATTCATTAAAACAATGAGCGGCACTCAGCAGGATAGTGTCTATATTCACCTCTTCTCTGCCCTACCCAGTGGGTATTACCTAATTAAGTAATCAGTTAATGAGTGCGCTGCATGTTTGTGTTTGCTTCTGTGGTCAGTACGTTGTAAATGAACCGCTGAACTCTTGGAATGTGTATTAGGAACATTTTCAGTGCTCCTACTGATTTCATTGCATGCAGCGACTTAGAGATCATAATGGGCTAATTGTTAACTGCTGTTAGCTAACATTAATAGAGCTTTATTAATTCATTTTCATTCTAGACTTTGCACAGTGTTTAAAGTGACAGCGTCCTCTAAAAAGAGGAGCCAGAGTTCAGAAGACCTGAAGAGGGCAGGACTAGTGTCAGAACAGCGGCTAACACAGAATCTAGTCTGAGGTGCTTACACATTTATTTTGCAGTAATGATCTGTTTCTTTGTTCAGGTTGGCAGCCTGTTTTGAGAGCTGCCTGTACATGTCACTGCCAACCGTCAGTTCACCGCTTCAGGCTTCAGGTGTCTGTTTGAAGCGTAAAGGTGCTTTTCAGAGTCAGAATCAGCTTTCTTGCAGAACAAATAAAGGTAAACAGACTGGTATTGACACGAGCATGTCAAACAGCGAGTGCATAAATGTAAATATAAAAAGCACCAGTTACCAACAACAGGAAATAAAAACTGTGTGCGCAGCTTTTTGACAGTCGCACGTGTCCACAGAGAGCCAAAGTGAAACCTGAACCTGGCCTCTGGACCTGCGCTGAAACACTTGGACATTTCGGAACTGTAGTTATTTCTTTATGTGTTGCACAAAATATGCATCGGTGGGGTGGGTATTATCCTGGAAAAAACACATAATAAGGCCATAAAATGTGTGTTCTAATAAAGATGGCTGAATGAGAGACTGTGCTCAGATACAGAAGATGAAACAGACCTGGACAGGAAATGATGTCATGTATTCATCTGGCTATGGTGAACAGACGGCATGAACTGAAAAAATCTAATTTATGTCATGAAAGCAGTGGTTGCAGCATCTAATTATAATCCATCAGTGTGACATTTAGAACTAATGCCACAACCTGCTTTTGCACATGTATCCTTCATCAAAACTACAGATTATGCTCACTGATTTTTCTTTAACTTTCCTCACATGCTAACATACCTAGCAACACAATGATTTAAGCTCGGGAAGGTGCTACAGTGGTAACATACATCAGCTGTTGTTCTATGACAGGGTGTCACACAATCTGACCTCCTCTTAGCACTTGTCCGCATTGCTTTTCCTGCCCAGATCTTTGCTTGCCTCTTCTATATGTATCTCGTTTTGAACGAAAGCCTCTAAAAGTCAAATGCCATTGCACAATTGTACATCTAAGCAAGCACCCGAGTCACATTTATGTAAAACTGCCAATAGCAGTGTCACCGGTCAGGACTGATCATCTCTGCGTCGCAGCACAACACAAATACATAAAAGATAAAAAGCTGAAAACTACAATGATCCGAAGTATTGCTCCTCCTGCCGAGTGTTAAAACCTCCTCATGCTTTCCTGCAGCATGGTGACCTGCTGTAACTGGTCACAAACTTCTACACCGCCCTGAAAGTCCTTTTTGTTCATATTTCGCTGAGTTCAGCGGCTGCTTCTCTTAAACCTAAGTTGCTGATCATACTGGAATTTGTTAAACATTCTTCCATTTTTATTGGATTCTGTCTAAATTTGTGACATTGTATTAAGTTGGTACCCATATTGCAGGGCCAGCAATTACTTCTCATCCATCAAAATGATGGACGTATGGAATTATATAGTCAAACCTCTTTAAAATATGGTCAGTGGTGGGAATATTCTCGGTTAATGTCACAAGAATAGGCACCTCCCTCAAAAAACCTGCGCCGGTCAAATGCTAATTAGTGCTTCAGCCCAGAGGCGCCAGTGCCAGCGTGTCACTGTGCAGAGACAGATACATGTAGAAGGTTAATTGGATGAAACGGTGTCTTGTGATTTTCATGGCTCAAATCTCTGGAGCATCGCTTCTGCAAGGCTGTAAAAATATATCAAATGTATGCACGGTGATAAGAGTAATACAAAAAAAAAAGCAACAGCCAGACTGCCTGGGGCATCTTTCATCCTGACGCACACAGCGGCGTTCCATTATGTAGGGACATTTGTCTCACGCGGGGAGAATACCTGCAGAGGCCTTCAATAGCTGATCAGCACCGGATGAAATGCTGGCTTTTCGCTGTCAATTACGGAATTCTGCACGCAACACAAACACATGCAGCTCCACCGCGGCGTGGAAAGTGTCACACGTTCCCGCGCCCAGGACGGTTCCACGTGCATTAATCATCCGTTGGTCACACAAAGAAGCAGATCGCAGCACATATTGTGGGATTTATCGCCAAATGGACTGTATTTCATTTCAAGCGTCATTAGTCAACAGAGGCCACAAAGCCAGCGCCTGGATCACCTTTACCATTAGTGTTGTTAGGATGGAGCTAACAGTGACTGATGGCGGCTGCTACTCTGCTCCCTGCGCAGACAGTGACCCCGACTTATTTACTGTTTTTTAAAAATATTTTATCAAATGTTACAGTGCGCACAGATCATGAACCTACTCCCCTGTCGAGCTCAATGACAGCATAGGCAAGACAAAAAACAAAACAGGAAAACTGAGAGAGACTGATGCGGTGTCGCCGCAAACACCGCGAATTCGAGGAGGGATGCAAAGAAGAGCGAAGAGCTGTAAACAACGCAAACATGCTCTTTGTTTGCTGCCTCGCGCAGAATCTGATGAGACGATCAATGGCAGCGCAGAGCCCTCTGTGTGTGTGGGGCTAACATACTGTAATCCGTTACTACTGTTACAGTAGAAACATCGCTGCCAACAACCACTGCCTGATCCAGAACTTCAGACATTTACAATATAAGATATACAACCAAAGAGCTTTCTTTTACAGTCATTAGATTAAATAATAATAATAATAATAATTAAATAATTGGATATGGTGGAAATGTTTACTGTATTAACTTCATTTAAAAAAAACATGTAAGCATTGTTGTTGTTTTTCACACATTCACCCGCAGTCACGTCGCCTCTTGACGCCCATCTTTACGTTGACTCTGCATGCGGCCACACTGCATCTCAAATTTGCTTTGTGTTGTGTCCGAACACAGCCGAACAAGCAGCTCATCTGTCATCTGTCATGGAAAGATGGTAAATTGAAACAATAATTCAATAATCAAACACGCTCACAGCAGTTTTTCTTTCTCTTATAGTGTCCATCACTCATATTGTCTCTGTATGAACGGAACTGCAGAGCTAGAACAACTTTGGTTACTGGATATTGTCGCTATAAACTGTTACACATATTTACTGTTATGTCACGGGACAAACAAATCTCAGCTCGAAGGTCTGTCAGACTTTCAGCCACATGGTCTTTGCCATCAGTTAATTGCCGGCGCTGTGGTACTAAGTGGATCCACGGCCATGATGTTATCAGACGACCATGCGATGTGCCTAGTCAAATGTCTCAAGTGTGGAAACCACATTCATTCTGCTGAGAAGCGATCAGATGTCTGACAAGGCCACAGCAGCAGGCGGGAGCCGTTTGTCTCCCGGCCGGCCGCTTTAGATTCGTCCTGCTGAGACGGTTTTCCTTATCAGGCACTGAGGGATCAGATCAAAGATTTGCGAGCTTCAGGGAGACATGTTTTCAGTCCGGCAAGTCCCCCTCAATGCAGGAGGAGGAAAACTCACACAGGGTAGCTGACAATGCTGTCTGACACACCTGGCTGGGCTGATTATAGGAAATATATCAAAATGGAATCACACACACAACGCAGTCCGTGTGTGTCTGGAGAAGGAAAGAGTGTGATATGTTAACTAAAGAGTTTCAGTCTCAAAGTTGAGGAGCTGAGATGTTATGTAACCATAGTTATGAACAATTAATGGAAAGAAACTGTGAACTGCACGCTCCCACCCCACTGTTTCTGCCCCTCAGCAGTGAATAAATTGCACACTCAGAGAATAATAACTGCATCATCTCAACAAAGAAGAGCTGATTCCTTATGGCTTCAGCTGTATGTGTTGCTTTAATCTTTGCCATCAGACTGATTGGTACTCTCGTGGTTCTTCATGTTCTCAGATGATGTTCTGCTGCACCGGTCAGAAGCATCACATCACCCTTTTTTTTTTTTTTTTTTTTTTTTTTTTTTACTATCCAGCTGTGTGTGGGCAAAGATCTTTAACTCGTCTTCACAAAAGGTTCGGCATCCTTAGTGAAAACATTGCCGGTCCAGGAAAGACTGATTAAAACTGCCCAGAACATCGCTGGTGCTGGATCTGCTAAGCATCAGTGATACCGGCGATGCTTCTGCAGAGCCCAAAGGATTAGAAACAACAAAACAACAGCAGCCACAACCTGTTCACCCTGCTGCCATCTGCCAAGCGATACAGAAAGAACATAATGAAAAGTAAAAACAGCCTCTTGATGCTGCCCCTCGCTTCCAACCAGAAATGTGTCTTTTGAAAACTAAAAAATAAATTAGAAATGTAGCGGACAGCTTAGTTGCCTTTAATTTGATATATCACACGACCACATGCTCAAAAACTAAATTAAACATAACTACGACCATCTATCAAATCATTTTTATTTCATTTGGTTAAATAAATGTGAAAGTAAGTCTGCGCAAACAATTTATTTTTGGATAATTCGACCAACTAATAATGTGTAAATTTCAATTTTGACCCCGGATTCTAATGTTCGCCACGTTTGGACAAATTCTCATTCAGATGTAGTTTATTCACCATCAACATAAAGAATCCATCAATCAGCTTATTAACTGAAAAATGCAATGTAGATGAGATGTTATTTAAAAAAAAAATAGTTAATACCAAAATGTGCTTTAATTATGCTAAAACTGTATCATATTTAAAAATTGATAATATGTTATCTGGACAAAATTACATACAAGGTGCTAATATGACATCACAGCATAGTTGCATGTTGCAGGTCAGAGGAGTGTTTAAGGCCTGTGGATTTAACTGAAGAGGAGGTGCTCAGTCAGCTGGCAGAGCATCTGTCCCACTGCAGTACCACCATAACTGTCTGGACCATGGAGAGGAGCACAGATCACAGCTTGGGCACCAGCGTGCTTCCCTGAAGTGGGCTGTATCCCTTTTCTTGCAGAGCTCACCCTTCAACCTATTGATGGCAGGTGTATTATGCAGCTTATGTGTCACAAAAATATGAAGGGCAGTCACGTTCTTGGGCGGCGGACCTGCCACAACCTGTGCAGCATGCATCCAGTTCCTCCTAGACCGCCTGATAAATGTCACCCAGGGGACTCCTGATTATTTTAACACACATTTAAGGATTTTATGACGAGGCAGCGCGGTGCCAGGAAAAACCGATCATTAACTGTTTATGCAGCTAATGACACAGACTCATTTGCACCTCCGTGGAGAACACTTTCATTTAAAAGGTAAGGTTTAATGATAGAGGAAGATGAACTAGGGATCATAGCAACTGGCACCATAATGCTGTCACTGCTATGCTAACTTAGCTTCACTCAGAGCAGCAGGATGTTAGAAGGAAACCATTTGTACAGTGAAGGGCCTGCAGTTGCTCTGCAGTGGCTCTGGATGGTAGGTTCACGATCTTTGACCCACTTAAGTTCAGCACTGGTGGTGATCCTCCGGATAAAGCGGGTTCGCTGAGGACAGCTTAACACAGACCTGCGGTCCTGGTAAAAATCCTGTTATTAATGTTGATAGGTGAGGCAGACGGACCGTATGACTCACTGCCAAGCGCAGCTTCGGTCACAGGGATGCTGGCCTTCAAATGATATATCCTAGGCCAGTGGATTACATAGTTTTCACTGCCAAATCCCCTCATGCACACTCAAGCACAGGGAAGTTTAAGCACGCATGCGTATGATGGCACACAAACACACATGTGAATCTGCACTCACATATGCATCTTGACAGGATTTTTACTTTGATAGCAAATTTCACTATTAGCGAAAGCATTTTCTCGTTATATGTGATTTAACAGCAACTTTCTCTAAGATCAGTGCAACACTACGCCGCCACCTGTGGGAAAAGAGGGGGAGGGGCGGAAGAACAGAGAGCGCGAGCAGATTTATTTACATTTGAGTGGAAGAGTGACAAACGGAGAACGCCGCTCTCGGAGACAAGAGGTTAGAAATCCTCTTTGTGTCGTCAGGAAATAGCTCAGCTCAATCTGGCTATAGGCAACAGATTATAGCTGCAGGAGCGGATCCAGATACCATTAGCAAGATCCGGGTGAGCTGAGGAGTTGGGACGCTAGTCACACTACAGCAGAGCGAGCGATGCTCCACAGATCTCTGTGTCACACATTTCCATCAGATAATTTTCATATGACAGTACCTCTTTTTTTTTTTATAGTTAACCATGCTAAATAAAAATGGACTGGTTATTAATGATGTATATTTAATGAAAAGTCAATTTATTGGGGCATGTGATTGAGAGGGTGGAGGAACAAGAAAAAGAGCAGCATAGATGGTGCTGAGTTCAGGGCACCTAAATGGCCTGTGATGTTGGTAAGCATGGATCAAGCTGAATGATATCATTCAGCCTTGTCGTAAATGTTCTGAGGGGCATGTAAATGTACACATGTAACACTGTGTCAGTTCTGTGAAAATGTGTTTGTTCTGATAAATCTGAACAAATTTTAGATACGAACAAAAAGAATAAATTTGTTTTATGTGCCGCTACTTCCAGGGGTCTCATATTAGCTCATTTTAATTTGAAACTTTGCAAAAGGAACATTTTTAGTCAGAAATTTACAAATATATTCAGTGAGTTGCTTTTTTTACCATTACATTATTGCATCACTTGAATAGATGGCATACTGTCTATATAGAAGATAGCATGTGATGAACTGTATCCACTTTTAAGGATGGCGCTTTAATTAATTCTTTGAATAGAAATGACACATGTTGGACTGAATAACCTGCTGCAGTTGTAATTATCTCCATCACCTACACTACATGTAGAATTTAGAACGAGGTCTCTTGTCCTGCGCTGTGATTGGACAGCTCATTGCTCGGCTAATTTCCACTTCTTTCTTAACGAATCTTGCACAAGATGTAAAAAGCTGTCATCACCTCCCATGAGTCACCCTCGCAGACTGGACTTTTATTTCACATCGTGCTCATCCACGAGCGAAATGACAGAACAGGAAGGTTGAAACAGGAGAGCTCATTTCTTTGTACCGTGCAAGGTTGCAGAGGCATGAACACCAGCCAGCGCGACGCTGTATCTGTAAAGACAAGCTGTCAAAGTCGAAAGCAAGAACTGGTTCAGCTTTAGTTCAATATAAAACACACAGACAAACATACGGCTGAAATGTAACTCCTGTCTGGATTACCATCACTGACAACATGTTCTCCAATCCAGGAAGGGCTCAGACACTAAAAACCATAGAGGTTTTCACATTTAGCCTACAAAATGATGCATTAATCTATATATTCTTATAAATAATGAATCAAGTGAGCACAGTGCTGTGGATCCTCTCCCCTCAGCCATGCGGAGGCTTCACCGACATTCAGCTCATCAGACAGATGCACTTTGATTTCACAGTCTTCAAGCCCCGCGTTCTGCTGCTGCTGTCCTCAGTCAAAGCAGCTAAATGATGGTGGTTGTTGTGCAACAGCTGGATGGACGACAACACAATCACCATCACAACATCATCAGTAATAGGTGAGTGTACTGTTAACCTGATGCATATCTGTATATACAATTTGCAGTGTACGTGTATACCTGTATGTTGCATGAAGGTGCAACCCTATAACGTGACTAGCAACTTACCATACCTTGACCTACATCTATTTTGTTGGTGATGTGACTGGAGGAGCTGGCTGACCGATGGTGTGTGTTGGTGGCGCCGTTACTCTTGGATGATAGGAACGATGAGCTCACGCGCGGACAGCAGAGCGACGCAGGCCACAGGTCAGATCCATCAGACCATGGGCATTTGTCTGACTAACGTTCTGTGGGACATTTGGATAAAGACGGAGGCCGGCTCTGACTCACGCACATCCAGCAGCTCAACCACATAAATAATCTGCATTCTGGATTACAAACCAGGAGGCAGCGCTCGTTTCATTGTCATGTAAATAGACTTTAGCTCTGCCTTCATTACTCCAATGTTCAGTCATTCAGTCAGCGATAGGCGCGAGCACATGAAGCCTTAAGATCAGGTTTAATGGGACAGAGCTTCTGACCAAACGCTATTTTTAGCATCTCACTGGATGTGATTTGAAGATGAGGTGGAGCTTGCTGAGCAGACTCACACTCAGCTAGTAAAAGGTGGACTGAAGGGAAAACACATTCAGTCAATTCTGTGGTCGGCTTTAGGTCAGCATTGTGCTGTAAGTTCAGTCACTTTGGAGATGGAGGTGTCTGTGTTCACTCTGTGGACTGTAACACTGTTTAAAGCATAAAGCAAAGTGGAATCAGTTTTCCTGGAGAACAGCATCATTATTCAAAGAAGATGCTGTGGAGCCCAGTGTGCAGATCATGAGAGGGTGACTGAGAAGGACCAGAGCGTTCAGAGAGCTGCTAAACTCTTTGTCTTTCCCTGATGAGTTCTATGTTGGATGTCTAGATTCTGGTCAGAGAGACAGACAGTTCTGTCTGCGTATGTTGCCATGGCGACACAGTCACACTTACTTACGCTTTACATTTCAGCAGTCACTACCTGTATGTGGCTGCGCATCCTGTACAGAGGATATGAACAGTCTCCACACACTGATGAAATTGCAGCTTTTTGAAATGTAAAGATGGAAATAACGAGAATGTACATGTCAGCCCAGTTCCATCTTTAATGTGATCTTAAGAGAAAAAACAATAGATGCGTGTTTTTGGTCATCGTCGTGTCGACCGCACAACCCAGACACGTACAATACAGCAGATGGTCACATTGAGGAGTGACCAGCAGCTGCCAGAAACTCCTGCGGCTCCTTCAGTGCTGCTGTCGGCCTGTTGGTCGCCTTCCTAATAAGTTTTCTCCTTGTCCTCTCGTCACCTTCAGAGGCTCTTCCTGGTCTCTGCAGCCTCTCTGTGCAACATTGTCTCCATTCACTGATGATGGTTTTGACAGAGCTCCATGGTTCCTTCCATATTCCTCTCTGTCCCTGTCCTGAGAGTTTGCACTTTCCAACAATCAGATCTCACAGTTTCTTTGGTAACTGTCTGTGGTTCACGACTCTCCCAGTATGATGCAACCCCAGATATTTAAGCAAATCCTGCAGCAACAGCTGACTTTAATCTGGTTTAATCAGAATCACTTGATGGCAGCTGTATGATATTAACCTACAGGCAGGATTCTGAATGTGGCTGGTTAACTGTGAACACAGTTGCCCTGTAATGAAAGGGTGTGCAGTCGGGTTTGTTTTTGTCTCACTTTTGTGTTTTGTTCAGCGTTCAGATGGTTGTGAAATGTTTCATCTTGCGTGGATGCAATTCATTCTAAAAGTACAAGTGATTGTATAAAGTTGCATTGTAAAGTAAAGATATTGCAGGATATGTTGTCAGCATTTCAGCATCACCCGCTTTAGCTTGTCTTTTTCTGAGTTTGCTGATAGCTTGACCTGCACCGCTGAGTCTGAGTCAGTCTTGTCTATATTACTCAAGCGAAGTCCTCCAGCTGAAAACTGCTTCGATGACCGAGAACAGGTGAGGTGAGGTGATCTCTTGCGTGCGCCACATGTGCGGTGGAGGAGCAGAGTGATGATGTTTGTATGCTTTTTGTTTGTTTCAGGACCCGTCTAATTATTTTCAGAGAGTCAGAGCGGCTTCTCCTCGCCACTCTGCAGTACGTGGCACCACGCTGTCTTCTGCCCCGTCAGTCAACGCGAAATCACACTAAGAGAAATTTGAGTAGGGGCGCGGTGCCAAAGATACGCCGATCCTCCCTGAGAAGCATTTTCTATTGTCAGCTTCATTTATCACAAGACGTGGACAAAAAGCAGATGCAGACGCAGCGGCAGAGGCCCGCGGTGAACATAAGGTGTAGAAATGTATTTGAACTCAAGGTGCAGGTGAACCTTGTGTATGAGTCACAATGCAGGGCTGGAGAGAACGTCAATTAACTTGACAGATGACTTTAGCACATTGGAATCGATAAAATAGCCATTAGCCGTGAGTGCAGGGTTTCAGGGGAAGGAGCAGAAGTGAAAGATTAAAGTTGACACAAGTATAATTCGGTTCCACAAATTCAGGGAGATGAATTTAACATCATTAAGTATCAAGTGGCCAAAACCTATAGCACTGACTCTAAATACAGATTGAAGAGAATTTCCCAAGGCAGCTTATTTAATTCTAAACGTTGTGAACAAACTGAATGCGTTTGCATAAAGATGTGTGCTGAGACTAAGTGGCTTTAAATCACGGACACACTGTGCCTAACAGGCTACTGTACAGGTCAGGGTGCAGGCTTGTATTGCGGTCCAGTACACTGTGTATGTGTTTTTAAAATGGGTCATTCGCTCAAAAATGCACAAATACAAAACCAAACCATTCAAATGTTACGATTGAGAGGATTTCAGTGGGTCTGCTGAATTAATAAGCTGCTGAGTTATCTGAGTTAAGTTCCATTCTGCGATGTCTGTCTCTGTTTCTTCATGTTTCCATTGTTCGTTCATTCATTTTGTGCCTCCTGTTTTATTATTTCCTGTTTCAGAGCACCCCACTTCCTGCCCTGCCTGTGTTTCCCACCTGCCCTGCCCCGATTGGCTCCTCTTCTCCCTCCTTCCTCATCCTCAAAATACCCAACTAACTGCAGGGCAGCAGCTCTGATTATTTTCATATAATAAAAATAAAATTGATATGAAACATGCTTAATATGAATTATTGATAAGGGGAGTGATGTGTGTATGTCTTCAGTTCTATAATTGAAAGGTGGGTTTTATTTAAAAAGAAATAATCACGAAAGCGTACTTGGCAAGTAATCAGTCTTATGCAACAGCACTAGCACAGAGAAACACACAGCATAGGTTTGGATCTCTTTGGGGTTCTGTGAACGTCAAACCTGAACTGGAGGAAACAGAGGGTAGAGACAGTCAGTAAGCTTTGAACAAACCAAAAACACAATTGACGATCTGAAGAATCACCATTAGAAACATCATGGAGCAGGAGAGAAGCCAGGATGAAAGCCGCTCTTGCAGCCGTGGAAGTCTCTTCCCATCAGGTTAAGCAAACAGCACACATCTGGCATCTTGGTGCTGAACTTGCTGCTGTGCCCCAGCTTGTCGTACAGTGACGCCCTGGGACACTTGTCATGAAGTGAAATAAACATACATATCAACCTAAATTTTAATGACTGCCGTTTCCATGCTGCAACGAATGAATGCAATATTTAGTTCCCAAGTCGTCGTGTTTGTTGCATGTTTTTTTCACTGTCCGCAGCAACGCGGCGGTGAACATGCACAATCCCACAAGGTGTTGTGGAACAAGTCATGAGGCTCTGTTGTGGGAGCAGCGATGAGGGTTTGAGTAAACAAAGGAAATGAACCGTTAATGATGCATGGAATCCCTCCTCTATGCCGTGATACAATAAAAGAAAAATGTGTTCATTATTGCCGTCAACAATAGTCACCTATCAAGCTCATCCACAGCACTCAAGGTCAAAGTCACACATGTGTCCAGTTACGAAGGAAAACAATTATGAACTGTGACAAATGTTAAAAACAGAGCTGCAGATCACCTAATGCTTGTCTGTACGGTGACACACAGATTTATGGGGCTGCTCACTCTCACTTCTATAATCCAACTGATGGCGATGGAGGCTTGTCCTCCCGCCTGTTGCTTCCTTTTGTCAGCTCCTTTGTTTTGCTGATGCTGAGATGAAGGTTGAGGTTGTTGTCCACGCTCTAAGGTGTCAGGGCTGTGACCTCCTCTCTGCAGGCTGTGTCATCATCTCAGCAATTGGAGCTGGTGTAGGTGTAGTGCCCCTGATCTCTGAGCGTGGTGACAAGCTTGGACGGCACAATGGTATTGAATCCTTGAACGGTATCCTCATGTATGTGATCCTTAAGGCCAGACGGAGGAGGACCGTGTGAGGGCTGGAGGTGTCATCTGTTGAGCTTTCTAACTGATCCACACACTCATGTACGGACTAGTTACCACATGATCGAGTGTGGAAACCCTACGGATCAACTGAGATCAAGATGCATCTTCATCGGAGTGGAGGTGTAGTCAATGAGGTGCTAGGAAAAGAGCCACCCCTTCAGTTAGACATCATTTTAATGTCTATAATATCTACCATTTAACATATGATTACTGAAGCATTCTTGTGATGCGGGCTGCAGGTGGGTGGAGCTTCAGTTCCACTGTCAGCTGCTGTAAACAGAGGAGGACCTCAGCTCTCACTGTATGAGAGATGTGGTCTCACTACAGCCAACAAGTCCTGAAAAGTGTTCAGCTCTCCCGTGGTCTCCTCTATCCCTCCTCGTCATATATCAGCAGCTGCAATCAGTTGCTTTCTGCTGTTCAGGCTGATATATCTGACAATGATCATCTGGAGAGCTACTTAGCGTCTTTAAAGGCCTGTTTAAAAGCCTATTGTCGCTAATGGGGTCCAGCAATAAACTGAGAGTAAAATTAACTGCTTTGCCTGGTACGGACTCTTTTTTTTTCCCTGATTCATGTTCCCAGTTGAAAAAAGAGTGGACCCAGTGGTTAATCGCAGGATGGGATTTAGTGATGTGTGTTTGCCGATCATTTCCATGAGAGCAGATTGGTGCCCAAGCTGATGGATCATTTTCATAGTCACAAGTCACATCAGACCTCACAACAGGAGCAAAACTGGCAAGTGTTCTCCCTAAAAGGAAAGCTGATCCCTCTGGATATACAGTATAGATTATATCACTATGCGCATCAGAAACAGATGATGTTACCCTTTCCTTTTTTGGTTAAGATATAGTAGATTTAAAATGATTGCTCTGCTCTTTCAATACACAGTGTTTTTAATATGCTGGAAAGAGAGACAGAGAGCCAAAGCCAAGTCAGCGTTCAGCATTTCTTTTGCCAGTCTCTCTAAAAGCTCAGGTTTGCTCCTGGAGTTTGCTTTCCATATTCTAAACCAAGTCAGCTCCACTCCAAGTTACACAACAATTTCTTTCAATTTCTGTGGGCACAGGGGGAAAAAACAGCCAGAAGTTCAGTTTGGTCTACATGCATAAATCTAGTTGGAATCTCTGCTGCTCAAAACTTCTTTTAGTAATCTCTGTCTCTGCTTCCATAACAAGCAAAACCTGATTTAAATGTGGCCTCCAGCACCTCTAAAGTCGTCAACCTGCGCAGTGATACACAGCCCCCCGAGCTCCTGCCATTGTTTGATTGCCTGCGGAAGTCCTGTTCTATAACCTTGTAAAGCACCACCGTACCGCTACTGTGTCAGAACAGCGAGCCTTCAGCGTGACTTTTATTTAGGGGGAATATAGAGAAGAGAAGTCACAGGGATCCAAAGCCAGCGAGCAGGGCTACTGGGGAGTGTCGGCGCATCCAAAAAACTGTCACTGCATCGTTTAAGATGGAGTAGCCAATTGCTATTGCACCAGAGTTCAGTGTGTGGATTTATACACACTGACGGAGGCCGGTCAAATCTAATAAAAGAACTTAAGTTATCATTAACGACATTAATATCGATGTCCGTTCAGACTGTTTGTGCTGCCTCTCCTCCCTCAGATGCTCAGAACACTGCCACAGAGCTCGGCTTTGACTGTCTGACCCTGTGGGAGGAACTCACAGTGCACCACCACCGCACATGTCGAAGAAAATGACTTGCTTGCTCTTGGCTTTGATCTGATGTGCTTTAGCTACAGTAACTGCTAACGCAATATATTTCAAAGAAAGCAACTGAATTTTGGTACACAAAGCAAATAAAGTGAAGTGTCTTGTTAAACAGTGAGCGTGCTGTCATGGAGTCTGACGGATTAAGAGAAACCTTCCAACAAGGAAATGATTTTATCTGTGCACGTCTGCATCTGTTTGCAGGAAACGTATCTAGTTACGTGATAGTACTGTTACTATAAAACCATGTTGCACATACAAATACAAAGGTTAATCCTCCAAGGTGGTATGCTGGTAAGCATGCACAATATGTGTAATTGATGTCTATCGTTAGATTGGAGATTACATCAGGGTAGTGTTGGAAAGGCAGTCATTTAATTTAAATTCAGTTGTTGTCAATAGCCAAGTACTTAGGGTTTAAGTCGTACTCACAGTACGGCAGAACAAACAGGCGCCATCTTGAATAATCTTGTGAATCAACTCTTCTTGACTTGTTGGTTTAAGACTGAGTTCAAGGATCCACAGTTTGCGTTGGTGGAGAAAGTCAGGAATTCTGCAGCTGCTGCTGACTGCACCTTGTTTATACAGTGGTAGTACCCCGTTTTGATATCCATGGTTAAAACTATAGTGACTATAGATTTTGTCTTCTTCCTCTGGCAGTTGTACACAAACATTGTTAATGTGTTGATGTCTGCATCAAGTCCTCCATGCTCCTACTTGCTGCACTCTCCTCTGCAGCTACAATTCTTCCTCCCTTCACCTCCGGTGAACCAATCATTGCGGGTTGATGTAAGACTCATCAGCACTGCAGTTCTAGTCCCAGCAGACAGCAGATTTAAAAACTCTGTATACTGTGAAGTACAGAGATATCTATCTGCTGCTGATAGGCTGAATCAGCATTGCGTGAACTCGTTTGGCTGGGATGAAACATACGTTCATTTATTTGTGAAAACCCTGCATTATAGCTTCAAGACCCTGGTGGTGCATTTTAATAACCTGAGCTTGCATTGGCTTGCATAAATGGCAAAACTTTGAAATGTGAACTGTGAGAAACAGGAGTAAAAACACTTTTAGTACTTTCTATGTTTTATTGTCTTGGGGTCTGTTCAACTAATAAAAGTTGTAACAATGTGCTCTTATGCCTGTATTTTTGCAAAATGAATAGCAACAGATCCGATTTGAGTCTTTATTCAACACTTTGTAACTGGCAGACATGAGGAATGATGATACATCAGCATCATTAGTATGACTTAGTATGACAAGACAGACTCATCCAATCCAACTCAGACAAACAATCATTTCTACCTCTTAAATCAAACATTATGTCATTCCAAGCCGTCTCCTGTTTTCAGACAGTTGGCTTTTCTCAACAAAGCAGAACAAAAATATTGAGATGGAGCAATTGCATCATTTGGAAGCTGTTTACTGAGGCACTGAGCAGCAGAGCAGTCAGACTGCTGCAGCAGCCTTTTCCTCAGATTACCAGAGTGAATAATAAAGATGAACTCTGAGAATGGTTGCCTGAAAGAGATGGCTTCTTTTCTCAACACTGGCCCCATCTCCACTTTCATGAAAAACCTCTTCAACTCTATTATGCCTCGATGGCTCCCACAGCCACATGCACAAATGATAGGGGGCGAATTAGAGTGTGCATTTGTGTGTGTGTGTGTGTGTGGGTGTGTTTATGTGTGTGATACAGAGATCTGTCTACTCTAGTGGCAATATATCAATGATGTGACTCTTTTTCTAAACTATGCTTAGGACTGTTTAGCCATCTCTGACACCCTCCACTGTAAATTGCCCAGTGGCAGAAAGTCACTAAATACATATTTGAGGAAGCCCACTTGCACTGCTAGTTGTTTTAAATATTGTATGTCAAGTTCTAAATGCAGTACTTTTACCTGCAGTGGATTTCTACCCTATGGTATTGCTACTTCTTCAGTATTCATACACATGTATCTGCGTCAATAGCGTCAAACTTTTCAAAGTAAGGGTACTTTGACTCTGTTCAGAAAGTAGAATGGGAGACAAATCATACAGCAACCAAACTCTTCTCCTGTGCAACCAGTTCCCAGTCTGGATTCAGGGGGCAGACACCCTCTGCATGTTTAAAAGCAGTCTTAAAATCTTCCTCTTTGATGAAGCTTCAAGTTAGATCTAGCTCAGGTGAATTAGATATTAAGAATCGGAAAGACGAACCTTCCTCGCCACCGTGTTAGCTGATCAACTCCACAGTGAGCCTCAAAGCAGCGCACCGGCATCCAGCATACCAGCACCCTTGCTGCTCACACTCAATAACCACAGAAGCCAGATCCAGTAGGGGGTTTCGCCACTGCAACAACACCCTACACTGCCTAAATCCACCATCCTCCAGCAGGGGC
The DNA here is from genome assembly GCA_008933995.1 of Datnioides undecimradiatus. Lineage (NCBI taxonomy): Eukaryota > Metazoa > Chordata > Actinopteri > Lobotiformes > Datnioididae > Datnioides > Datnioides undecimradiatus. The sequence goes on along the minus strand of WARS01000067.1, from coordinate 3,197,394 downwards.
CTTTGGCACCCGGATGCCAGCCCCAGTTGTGTCTTAGACCTACCAACCACTGCAACTGGTTCCAGTTGGGGATTTTATCACTGAGAGACCAGCGCTATGCCCACATCCATCAACCCAGCAGCCAGCTTTAGTTGAGGCTCCTGTCAACCACCATTTTACCCTGACTACAGCAAATCCTTTCATTCTCCATCCCAACACTTGTATCTCAAATCCTCCTCTGGTCCCCACCAGCCTATGGAAACAGTTAATACATCGTAATCACACAGAGCTCCCTCTGTTGCCATGCCCTTCCTTCACAAACCAGCCTCCAACCGGTTTCTTGAAAGACAAGAAGGTTATTGTTACGCAGTAGAAAATTGGTATGCTCCAATAAACTTGCTGTCATTGACATCACCAACAAAGATTGCACCAACACCCCATCAAGGCATTCAGGCACTGCCTAACCTGGCACTCTGTTACCCATAAATATGTTCTTTTAGCCTCTCATATTCCCAATCATTCCATTAAATGCATACCATCAAAGTTTACCAGTGGTATTAGCCACTTCTTAAATTTCAAACTGATGTTTTACGGTGCCTCTTACCATCCTCAGATTATTCTGCTTCTCAGAGGTCTCCAAAGCCAAGAACTAAAACCAGTCAATCCGATCAGTTTACAACTCTCTTTTCAAAGTCCAATTATTGTTGAATTAGGTACTTGCAATTCCAGATATCTGGTCATTCCTTCTGATTCAAAGATGCCACCTCAGCTTCATGAAATGACATCCTTGATCACATAATGTAATGGGCTGATGATCCTTCCAAGCTTATGACATGCACTGTCTCAAGTTGCTAGAGGTTGTTTGGGGATGTGCTAGTGCTACGGCAGGGTCCCAATCAAAGTTTCCACACAACTAAGCAACACCTGAAGAACTCATTCACATCATCAGTAAATTAAATGTATCTCGTTGATGGTGTGGTGCTTGCAAGTTAATTGAAGCTATCAGCAAAGTTTCAGGGGAAGGAAAACATCTTATTGTGCCTCTCCTGGCATCCCTATTAATACCCTCCTAGCCCTCTCCTCCATTTTGCTGTTGCTTTTGACAACCATCCCCTACACCCCCTTCATTCTGCAATCTCCTCCTATGCTCCCTACTAGGGTCCTGTGAGGGTCCTCTTGCCCGTGTGCTGTACTAGCTACCCAACCAAAGCTCCTCTCAACTCAGGAACATCTGAAGAACTCACACTATGAAACTTGTACATAAATCAAATGCGGTTCACTGATGGTCTGGTTCCTGCTAGTAAACTAAACCAACCAACCAATCAACAGAGGGGCTTAAATATCCCAGATTTAATTTGTTCATTCATGTCCCCCTCTGGAACTCGCGGGCCCTAAAGCAGCTGCTCAGTGCACCGAAGCCATGGGCTGCTTATCCTATGAGGAAATTAAATAATGAGTAGAATGCCAGTCTATTTTAAAGCAGTTTCACTTTTTAATAGCCTCTGCAGGCCTCGTCACTTGCCTCCACAGAGCATGTTCAAATCTGCACGGACAGGCCACACTGCTATTGATGTCAGAGAGCAGACTGAAACAGCAGGATCTCTTTTGAATTGTATATTTATACTGTACATCTGTGTTGTAATTCAGGATCTAAACTCTAAATCGTTGGTCCACACTACCAGTACAAGTGGTCAAACACTCGAGAACCTTTAGGGAAGTTGGACATCAAAAACAAGATGTCCTTGATGCTAATAATAATAATAATAATAATAATAGTAATAATAAACTGAAAAAACAACAACTAATAAATCAAGAATAATATAGTAAAGCATATAATTAAAAGAGTTCTCAAATTAATTGTGAAGATATAGTTATCAAAAAAGGCATCTTCTGGTGTCCATCAGACATCATAGCTTCACTTCACTCACCACTAATAATGGTCGATCTGTTCTCAGGTGTTGAGCTGCAGAGGAGGCATCAGCCCGATAAATGCACCTGGGGTGTTTGTAATGAGATGAGGGATGGAGTGAAGGGAACTATATCAACAGGTGCACTGGGTGTATGTTACCATCAGCTGGTCTTTTTTTCTGTCATAAAATGTTTGTCCACAAAGATGAGGTTTTAAAGGAGGGAAATGATGATTTAATTTGGCATGAATATGTTGGGCTTTCACATCATCTCCTTTCAATGAATTCAATAATACCTCAAAGGTGTGCCCTTGGCTTGTATATTTCATGAGTGGGACAGCTCTGTTGGTATCCATGGAGACATTCAGCCAGTCATAACAAACAGTGACAAGGGCAGTGATGAATAGCATCCTTAATAACTGTGGCTAAAATATTCATATCTCGATTGAGGAAAAATGAGCTGCAGCATTGATTCCAAACATAAACCCTTTACAGGTATGGCATATTAATCATACGCCAGGGTGATTTATTGCTGTTGGGAAATGTAAAAGAAGATGTTTTCTTCCTAAGGGAGAGAAGAAGTACAATACAACCCCCATGTTATTAAGGATCATGATTTTGTTTTACTACACTGGGGACAAAGGGAAGATGAGAAATGAATGTGATATTACATTAAGGCTGCAGTGATCATGTGTTTAAACCTAAAAGATGCACTGATGATGCTTTAAATTGACACAGGCCAATGGATTCAGCTGCTTTCTCTGCAGATGATGGGTGGCCTGAGATCAGACGGACAAACAAGCTACAAAACAGAGATGCCGATGCCACTTGGTTCCGACTGAATATCAACAACTATTGGAGGTGATGGTATCCCAGAGGTGGAAACATAGCAAGACAATAGAAAATAGCAAGAGTGATAACAGCATGTTGTCAAAATGTCTTTTCTGCATGTTAACATATCTAAAAAAGCACAAAATGTAGTTACTCTATGAGCTAATAATCATACAATAAACTCAGTTTGGGGCTTTTTAATTATTCACTTCAGCCTCTTTCTCTCTGTCCTGCTGTTTAACAGAGAAAGAGAGGGAGACATTATGTCCAAGCACTTGTGTTTCACTCTTGTTTTAGTTGTCTCTTGGCATATGTGTCAGAATTACTCATTCCCTTGCCTGCCAACAGTGCAACAACTGCAGTAAAGCGGCACTCGATCCACTCCTGGGAAAGACTTTGCGAGCTGTCAATGGCAATCACTGCACAGTCACCAGCAGTTTGCTGCTGACAAACTGTCAGAGCGCCAAAATCCCCTGCTCCGCCACAGACCTTCAGACAACACATCCAGAAATCACTCCCCCGCCTTCTGTCCACACTCGCACTAACTTACTGCACTAATTGCTGATGGGTCACTCAATATTTAAACACAACAAATACCGGTGGGGCTCCATTGACTTTTCTCGAGTGTTCTCTGAAAGTTGTCCAGTATTCAGTCCCAATAAAGTTTGTTAGAGAACATCAGTGGAAAGGAAAAAAGCGTCTTTACTGCAAACTATCAAAAAAAACAAGTAGCAGGTGGCTTTAAAGGGGAAAACACACTGATTTTAACTTCAAACACAACAAATGTTTGGTCTGAGATAACACACAATTCATCCCTCACTCACTCAATGTATTATATAATGCAGTGCTAATATATCGGTGTCACTGCAAAGTTATATAAAGAATATATTTTCATTCTATATCAAATATTCACTACATCAGCTGCCACGTTGGTGATCACACTGGTGAACTTTGCTCACCTAAAGGCTCAAAAACCATCCACGTAAGTCAGGCTCTGTTGCTGCCATCGTACCTGACTTGTGAAGGCGCCATGGAAGTGAAGGTCATTCGTGAATGTAGTTGGACACTACTGACACTGACCACTGACATTTTCATTTTTTCTTCTGTCTATGCATTACAAAAACCAGCAAATTCATCAGGATAAGTAGACTTTTCATGTTCGTCATGTGCAACTTTACTTCTTCAATAAAGCCACGAGCCCTTGCTGTCTACTCGGGTTGCCCACGTGCGGGTCCATTCAGAGATGGACCTGATCTGCACACAGATACCAACAGCACATTCAGAGTGGGATATTTTACAAAGTGAAAACAAATGTAGGGTAAAAACTCAGGGTTCGAGTTGCAGCCCACAACTAACTCGGAGTTGATGAATGAGGTTCTACAGAAGAACATAAGAGAGGATAAAATTGCTAGCTGTGCTCAGATTTCAAGAACCTTCTGTTTCTTTTGTTTAAGATGTCTTTACATCCCTTCAGACATAAGGTCTGACAGGCAAATGAAAGGTTAATGAAAATGTGCTGCGGGTGCTTCCAACCTGAGCAGCCTATTAACTGAGCCATAATTGGCCATTTTGAAGTTCCACTATCAAATGCATATGGTCCATTTCCTGTCTTGGACACTACTGCTGGATGGAAATTACAGATTTCATTTTCACAGATACTTCAGCTGAGCTTGAAGATCGGCATGAGTCTCAGGTTTGTTTCTTTTGAGAGCAGTAAATATGAGTGGTTGGCTTATATGATGGCAGCTACTGCCCTCTGTTTCTATTCATAAATTAAAGCCAACTGCAGATCATACAGACAGCAATGTCATGAATATTAGTAGCATATATGGAACATGGAGTAAGGGGAAGCTGTAAAAGAGCCTGTGCTTGGCCACAGAAGGATGGCACTAAAACAATATATACGGAGCACATGACTCACTCCCTCCACAATATTCTATTAGATCTAGTTCTGGGTCTTAACTGTCTAAATATATGAAGCTTATCATCAATTCCATTAGGTCCATATTTGGAAAAGACAAAGTTGGAAGTTGGAAGTTTGCTCTGCTAGCAACAGGCATCTGCTACCATCTCCACACTGCCCTCATGCTACATGTGCATATTATATATAGTGTGCGTATTGTGTTAATTGCCGAACACAACACTTACGTGCACAGGAAAGTGTAGTTAACAACAGGGATACATCCAGCCTTAGTGGGGGCCACACACCTACCTCTCATTGTTAGTCAAATGAGTGTTTACATCATGTAGAGGAATGCGCTTTAAGACAACAGTATGGTTGAATAGTTTGGTGACCGTTCTACAGAACATTTAAGAGATATATTAAGGCTATATTAACATATATCACACAAACAGTTTGCGCCTGTGTGCTGTAGGAGGAGAAGGGACGTACAAACAGAAGCTGCCGTGACAGTGATGGGATGAGGATGTTGTCGTGCGTGCCAGGACAGTGTTCATCAGCATAAATGCACCCACATGTGAGGCAGCGATAAGGGACCATATGTATAAATGTAGGTGCAGATCGGATAAGGGAGAGAACAGCGGAACTGATGGAGTGGAAAATCCATCCAGAAGCTTTACACACATTTCTGAGACGGAGCAACACTGAGGCAGGAAGGGTTCTGCTTGTGACTTTTATTATCTGTGCCTGTGTGTATATGTTTTCTTAATGGTGTTAAGTTGTGGCAGGGCTGGTTGGCCTTTAAGGGTTAGATCTAAAATGTATATAATGTTTGTCTTTTACTGGATTCACAGATTAGAGGTAGATGGGAATTCCGACAAGTATATGATTCTGTATTTCACAAGCCATAATCACAGAAAAAGTAAAAATAATAATAACAATAATTTTCATTTTTAAAACATTTGATCTGGTGGTGCCACTGGTGAAGTCACGTCTGAGTAACAGACCAGTGTTGCCTTCGCTTGTGCTGGGTTGTGTGATTCATGCGGTCGTCTGTTTATGGCATCTTCACCAACACACGGCGATGACAACAGTGTCTGTTTATATCACATCATCACAACACAATATAACATCTTATTCAGTGGCGAGGACCAGAGGAGTAACCAAACCAGCAACCTGGCTAACAGAGGAGTCAACCACTGACAGCACATCACTGCGAGCACGAGGGACAATCCAGACACAGATGACAGAACTACAGTTCTATGCATATACATTTCCACACTTGGACCACATTTGTCAGGTTTATCAGGCTCAATACACACCACTCACACACTGTTAGCTTGAACATCACAGTAAAATGCAGCAGCAGTAGTTTGAAGCAGGATTTACTCTGTGTCTATGTTTTAAACCTACTGGCATCAACACGACAGACTCACTCACTGCTCTGTGTCAGCTCAGTGTCCGCACGGTTCGCCGACATACTGACCTCTGACCGGCGTTCACAACCGGAGCCTGCCGCGCTGTGTGTGTGTGTGTTAATGCATCTGGTAACATTAGCTGACAAGCCCGACTCCTGCTGCAGCCTCAACTCACAGGTTGGACAGAGTCGTGTGGAGGTGTGGCTGCAGTAGGACGACAGGGAGCCAGCAGACCCGGGAGCAGCTGACCACCTGCCTCTTAGCAGAATGTGCACGTGCAAGTGGCAAAAAATTGTAAAAATAGCTAGCCTATTATCAATATTAATATTTTGTTATATCTATTGTCTATTTATTGTATCTATTTTTCTCTTTTTTGTGCTCTGTCTTGTTTTGTCACATTCCCTCTGGTTGAATTCCCATCCTGGCAGGCTACCCGAGGTGTTAACATTTCCCTGTCTTATTCTATGTGTTGTGCGTCTCTACTTCTGTCTGTATGTATGTGTTGTCAACATGCACCAGTACACAAAGACAGAAACAGACTCATTATTGAGTTATTATTGTGAGACTCTTCCCAGGCCTGTCAGACCTGAATGTCATGGGGATACACTCCCAGTATATGAAGCTGTTTGTTTCTGGTCTCCCTGTAGCTGAGGGCTGTTTGTCCTCGCCTCCTGTTCGGTGATTGGAGTGACACGACTCGTTGGGATAGATAAGAAGCTTGATTAAGACGCTTTTAATCATGTAGGTGTTTTTAGCGCATGTTTACGATTAAATGCATTTGTCCAAATTAGCATTGCTGCTGGCTTGCAGCGCGTTGCATCATGACGTCCACATTGACTGTAAACAGCCTGTAGCCTGTAACTAAAAACATATAGCAGGCTGCTGTGGGACTCATTGTGTTTGAGTTGAGTAGCAACTAAACAGATGTTTGGTGCATGTAACACTGCAGGCAACCACTTTCAAATCCTGTACACTTGCATTGCAACACCTTATGAATCATTTATGAGAAGTTTATTTATAGAAAACACCCTAAACATAAAGTCAGAGTTCAGAGCTGGCAGGAAAAACTCTGCAGACATCATTCATCAAGAAAACACAGAAAAGCATAATTTACCCACAGAAAGGCTCCAGTATTTATGTACAATGGAGGGTAGCCACTGAAAGGTATAATCCAGCATTTTTAGAAATATGGCTTTTAGTATTGATATTACTATTATTAATTTGCACTGTACTGCCTTCCATCTCCTCCTAAAATGTTATGCTGATTGAATAATACCTGGTACCCATAACTTGAGCCATGCACATAAGACTTGAAAATGTGATTTCTCCTCTGAAGCCTTTCATGGCAGCTTTGTTCTTACGAGGAACCTCTCATTGTTCTTAACCCTCTGGTTAATGAGGCGTTCAGTGAGCTCCTCAGGCCCTGGGTGAAACCAGTGTTATTAATCCCCACTGCTCATCAAACGTCTGCCTTTACAGCTCACGCACGGGCACTATATGTCTGTGCTTTAAGTTAATTGCAGTAGCCAACTTAATATCTTCTATATTAATAACCATCGGTAACCTTCCAGGCTAGCAGTCCAGTTGAACAGCATATTCAATTACAGTAACAGTTATAATACTTGACTACGTCAAAGGGGTATTTTCTCATGCATTCTGGTTGTCTTTACTTCCTGTTCTCTGTGTCGCCTGTGTCTCCCTGATCCTCCCCTGTGTGTTCAACCTGTGTGTTAATGCTCTGTGTTTCTGACCCTCTCCTCGTGTTTCCTTCTTCTTGCCTTAGTTTGGATTCACCGTTGCTTGCTTGATCACTCATGAAGTAGCCTTGTTTTCACACACCCATGACACCGGACGTTCATATAAGCAGTCATAGTCTTTAAGCATCCTCAGTTCTTGGTATATATACATTCTCCATTAATGCTGCAAACAACATTTCAGGGAGAAATTAAACTATAAGGAAAATGTTCACCTCCAACTTTTTTGAATAGGGTTGTTATAAAATCTTTTTTCTCTCCACTGTATTACCCCATTCCATCTGTAACACCAAAATGAAGACCTGTTTGTGGAGGACATTGTTATCCGCTCAAGCATGTTTGCATGACAACCAAACGGAAACTACCCGCATTTATTAGTGAGTTAGGTTGAACTCACAATGACCCACTTTCATGGCTGTCAATCTAATGTATAGAGCAGCCTGATTTCCTCTCTCGTTAGGCTGAACAAGCTTCTAATGTCATGGAAATTGTTATGGAAATTGTCATAGCTGTTTAATTTAAAGGAAAAGTTACAGTAATAATCAGAAATAATACAGGATGCAGTGGAAAATAGAAAATAACATTAATTGTAATAAATAAATAACTAAAAGCAACATTCAGTCAAATGTGAATGAGCAGTCACTGTAGCTGGTGGTTTGTCTTTCCACTGTCATAATATTATGGACACATGAGCAGAGGAATTGTAGCTGTAACAAAACACGTCTGCTGAATGTTGGTCAGAATGGAGCACATGGCCATCAGGCTGTCATGTGCACATTCATTTAGAGCTGGTCGTGGTTGTTAAGACCTCTTCCCAGCACGATGTCTGTCTAAGCTTCTCAAAGGAAGGTAGACGCATGAGGGGTAAGAGATAAGAGAGCAGAAACAATGTGAAAAGCTTAACCACCTACTCCTGCTTTCCATTTGTGACGGCGAAGGGGAACCTTCGCGTTAAATGTTTAGAAACGCAGAATGAAAAGGCGAAGCGTGGTTTACACTCAGAGCGTTCATATGTCAATTTATTATACGCAGTCTGTGTAACTGGAGACAGATTCACCTCTATCACACTTTTAAAATGTCTCCGCAGCTTGTTAGCTTGTGCCAGCAGTGTTAGCCCACCAGTGCACCGCTGTGGCTCAGAGTGGAGCATCTCAGCAGTTGCTGGATGGGTTATTATGAAGTTTAAAACTGAGCTTTATGTTTGCCAAAAGAAAAAAAAAAAATTTTTTAGAATTTTCCACATTCTAATGACCTAATCCTCTTAACTTTTCACGTGGTTTTGGTTTGGCTGGATTAAACACAATTTTTATATGTGCCTTCTTCATATACTAGAGCACCATTGTTTATTTTTCCATAATTCTTTACTTACTTTTAATTCTTTATTATTTGTTCCATGTTTTTGTGAATATGTGTACACGATACTGTGCACGATCAATAAAGCCATAAAGCTAATTCTGAAGAAATCTTGAATTCTTTGGTTACAACCTATTACATGGCTGGACTGTGTGTGGTTACTGTGCTGAATTGGAGCCAAATATTAAATGTTCATCTGCAGTGTTGTCCAGTAATATGTGTTCTTGAAGATATATAATACATAAATAGTGATATATAGATAAGCTCCACCCATATATTGTGCTGTCTGATCTTCTAAAAATCTAAAAGAAGTTTTAATAAAGCAAATGACACATAGTAAATGTGGAGTTTACTACATAGATTATACAAGTTATATACATGGTTTCTATAACAATTTTTCACGTCTATTTAAAAGCTAAGATAATTCTTTAAGATAATACTTTATTTATCCCACAGTGGGGAAATTTACACATTGCAGCAGCTCAAAAAATAAGAAAAATAAGAGAGTAAAATAAAATAAAATGACGCACTTACACACACAACGTGAACACAGGAAGAAAATAATAATAATTTGCAATATACAAATAAATGAATAAATAAATAAATGCACATTCCCATAAAATGGAAATAGTACTGCACAGTAGAGAAGTATACATATAGATTGTGTTGTTACACATACTAATATATACATGCCTACACACGTACATACAAATACCCATGTATTTATACATATATATATATACACCTACCTACATACAGTATATGCATACATATACAATATATACATATACGGTCATATTTGCAGTGCCTGTGTGACAGCTGTTTACAGTACTTGTGTGTTGTACAGTCTGACTGCTGCAGGGATGAATGACCTGCAGCAGCGCTCCTCTCTACACCGGGGGCGTAGCAGTCTGCCACTAAAAGAGAAAGGTATGATTGGAGTGTTGCTTTGTGTACTGCACATATATGGTAGGCTAATGATACTGATGTTGGTTGACAATAACAGATTAAAGGAAAATGTCCCATCACATCCCGTCACCAGGGGCACATCTTCACAGAGGCAGCCCTCTCAGGGTGGGGAGGGTCATGCTTGTCACAGATTGTGGTGCGGACAACAAAAATGATCTGTGTGCACATCTCTCCCAATAAACTCAGTGGAACTGCTCACTGTGTGGAAAGCGATTCAACGTGTCACCTGGCTACCAAAGAGTCATCATGTCGTAATTCATAACCAAACAGGAGCAGATTACATAAAGCGCTAAGAGCTTGTGTTCGGCTCAGCTTTTCAGCAGAGTCAGGCAGCTGCTGCACTGCAAACCTACTGCACACTACACAGTTAACATCTCGCACATGGAAAGCTGTTTGCTTATCTACTCTGTTCTGTGCTAAACTGGTACCGTACACCACTGCAGTGTGATGTGCTGATGTGTTTTCTTTCTTGGTTCTAAACAGATCTAATGGGAGTTGGACCACATCCTGCTTTGCCCATAGCCAACTAGCAATAGCCTTAAAGAGATGCCCCTACATGAAACAGAGTGTGTTACAGATGGACTCATGGACTCATTTCCCATCCTATTATGTGCCATCAGAAATGCAGTGTGTAGCGAGGTCACTGCTAGCAAAAATGCTTTCTCTGGAGTGTTAGCAAGGAATTGATTGAGTCAAGGCAACCTTATCAAGAATCCATGGATTCTAACGATATTATGCGTGTCATATTGTGAAGTGTCTCTGGGTACCTAAACAGTATCTAAACAAAATTAATTTTGTGACACATATGAGAACATTTCTCATTTATATTGTTGGATTTAACAATGGAAATCATTGGGAAAGTGTTGTTCATGACAGTCCACATATGATAGAAACCAACAGTTTAGTTCATGGATTGATTAGCCCTGAGAAGAACTGAAGTCAGTTCATACCTTCCAGGAATGTCAGCCATTCGTTGATGTGTAGGACTTCAGTGTGCATCAGCAGCAGAGAGTTTGGGATGATTTGAGAAGGTAGAAACCTTGTCAACGAAAATAGTTTAAATTTAGTTGCAACATCCTTTGAGCCAGATATGCAGCTGGTGGATCAGTCTGAACATCTCCAAACCAAGGAGATGGCAGAGCACTCGATATAGCACACTGCTTGATTCAAAGACAGTGTCAATGAGGGATTTAAAGTCTTGTTTCAGATTCCCTGACTGCTGAAGCTTAATGTCGTTTAATCCAACATGTGTCAGAATTACAGAGGGAGTGGGATTTTCATGCAGGAGTTAGGGGAGTGTGGAATTAATTGGGAGTACCTGGGACCTGGGATGACAAAAGACTTCCAGCCCTTGGGATGTAAATGTGCACGACCGTGCTGGAGGCCACCACAAGACACCCTTAATGAAACACATCTGGATAATCATGTACTTGTAAAAATACTCCTGATGAGGTGTCCACAGTCTGATCACAGACTTGTGGAAAAGACGCCGCAGCCACGTAATGACACCAGGGCAAAGTCACAGCAGCTTTTTCTGCTGTGACATTAAATGAAGACTAAAAGGAAGTACATGATAAAGTGATCTGTTGATGTTCAGTATGAATGGGAGGAATGGACAGCCACAGACCATAAACCTGCTCCAGTGTCAGTAGAAACGCCTGACACTGGAGAAATGCCCATACCCTCCATGATCATTTAAATATAGTCTCTTTGTGGAAGAATTGGGAATGTGTATTTATCTCTGGTACGCTGTTATCTGAGATGGATCATCGTAGTGATCTTTGCTTCACTGTTTTGTAGATAATTACACGTCATTTCTTTTTCGGGGTCATGTGACAGGATTCTTGACAGTGATTGCTTCATTGGAGCTCATTGTAATCACAGGCCTTCAGCTCATTATGAATAGACTAATAAGGTTATGAATAGAATACATTTTAATAGAGAAATTATGCTAATAATGTAGACCGGATTGAATCTGTTACTGTCCTTTACCAACCACTATGGTTTTTCTGTTCTTCACCTCTAACATGTTCATTTTGATGAATTTATCAGTCAGGTTGACTCAGGACTTATTTCATACGGAGCCTGATAGGATGGAGAGGAGAGTGATGGAGTGGAGCGACTGATGACAGCATGACCATTTCCACTGCCTCTGTGTGCAATGCTCAGTTTACTTTAGAGAATTTAAACTTGCTTCATTCATTCACAAACCGTTGTCTAGACACCGATGCCTGAAAGAATCATTTCTGCAAGATCACTCATAACATATATAAACATATGACTGCCAGTAACAAGATGCAGTTTAAGTCCAACTCCCCCATTACCACCCAAGCTCTACAGAATCACCATGTCATCAGCAGCAGCAGCAACAGTCTTAACACTGATCAGCCACCACCAATCTGGACTGGACTGGGAATTCATCTGTTGCTGTTCATGGGCATTACTCCTCAGTTATTCAGAATCTCCTTTCTGATAACATCAGTCATTTCATCATCTGCTATAATAAACATGCTTCCTTCGTTTTTTCCTGTAAAAAAACAAAATAAACTTTTCAGAATGGAAAATTGCAGCACCTCATTTCCTGCTTTAACATAAAAATAGAACCACACACATGCTGAATTCAAGTTTCTCTCCTTTACTGAAGAGCAGCATTGCTGCCTTGCTGCTTTAATTCATATGTAAAACACCATGTCTGCTTGATGTCTTCTGGACCACGTCCACCGTGTCAAAGCAACAACCTTTCATCTTGAATTTCATTTTTGGGAAGGGGAGGAAGACGTAGAGAGCCAAATCCAACAAGCAGGGCCGGCGGGGAGCAACAGTTGTGCTGGTGCAGCCAAAAACACGCCTTTTCTCCTCCCTCTTCAATGCGCTGTCAGCTGGCATGATGGAGCGTTCCTGCGCCATCACACCACAGTTCAAATTATGGTGCAGCAGAGCTTTCCACTGACTGAGTCTGACCCCAGGGTACAACTTCATGGTGCACAACCTAGGAGTGTCTTTGGACTGTGAAGACTACAGTTTCATCGCTGGGTTGAAGCCATAGACCTTGACCTATCTGTTCATACTCCACATAAAATTTGGATTCAACACAGATTTTGATGTTTTTTGTCTCTGTTCAAATTTGAGATTGATGCCGACGACGCAAAAGCAGGACCACAAATGTAAAACCGAAAGCAGAAACAGAGCAAACAGCAGATTGTAACTGTGACTGTAAACTGACTAATGACGGCTATTACTTGCAGCTGCTGCAGTCTTATTACTGTGTTGTGCTGCATTCAAGAACTGCAGAAAATCTGAATTTTTAAAGTTACAGACGCACAATACAGACACGTTCTGACCAGTTTCTGTGTCTGTCATATGACTATGAATATGAAATTGATTTTACATGCAGAAATGTCATTGGATGGGGCAGAACATTGCTCACTTCCTGTGCAGACAGGTTTTCGCTTCACATTCTACTCCTGCACAGTATGTTATGGTTCAGAGGAGTCATATGAATTACAAAAAAATATATATATATGTTTCTTATAACAAACTCTGTCATATAATACAAAAGCATATTTAAAAATTAAAAGTATTATTAGTGTATCAGGTTCTTTTGGCGTACTTGAACCTTTGCCAGAAGCTTTCTATCAACAAACAAGAAATATATGCATGTTCACACACAGGTTCTTGAGACACGTCATACGTGACACTCTTTTTCAATTACTCTCATCACCTAGAGCAAACACACAGGCACGCGCGCACACACACACAAACACACACACACAGTGCTGGCCAAGCGTAACCTGGCTGAGGCAGAGGAGATTATGATGGCAAATTGTATCTCAGTCTTTTCTGTAAACCCCTGAAGCAGAGCTGGAATGAAAACGGAATAGAAAATAGAGACAGAACACAAGGTGGACCAGAGGGAAAGGACAAAAAAACAATAGCAATTAAATATCCATCCATATATCTGTGCCTGATGGCACCTCTCTCTGAGAATAATAAAGTTTCTGTGCGTGTGTGTGTGCGCGTGTGTGTTTGGTTCATATATTAGAGGGAAGACGGAGCTCAGGCACACGGTCGCTGATGAACTTTGAATTGTAATGATAAGCTTGAAGGATCTCCTCTGAGCTAAAACAAAAGAAGATAAGAGAATGATGATTGATGGAGAGATGGGGTGAAGTGTTTGTGACAGTGAAAAGATGTTTCAACATTTCATCTATAATTGTGAGGACCATTCTAAGACTTACACGGTTATTAAAGCAGTGACTGGGAACCTCTACTATTTCAGCACTAGCTCCTACACAGATCTTCATTCCTACCAGTGGCATTTAATGTATTACTTATTTTTTATCTCTGTGGAGATGAACGTAATAATAGAATTGCATTCAGGTACAGACTTCAGGTTCACACTACAACCCTCAGTGCCACATTCTGACTTATTTCTCAGAAACTATATATATTTTTGTCATCTTGTTTGACATAATTTAAAAGGCTGATAGCCTACAGGTACCAGGGCCACAGGTGGACTGAGATGGTGCTTGGTCCAGTGGTTGTTGGGTAGATGATTTATATTCAACAAATCACTAAAAGAGGCCACCTCTGTGGACTCTCAGCAGACTGGTGTTCAAGCAAAGGAAAAACATACATTAACATTAAAAAGAAGCCTGATTAACATGACTCTAGATTCAATAGTTGGGAAAATGATTTGGCATTATAGAAACATATAGCTGTGTATCATCAGCATAATAGCGATAAGTACGTGTGCATTGTGTAAAGTCTAGACTAGCAACAAGGCTTTTATGGAACTGATGTTTTTCTGGTGAAGGCCTATTTTTCATAATGAGTGAATATGTAAATAATTGTGTCTTAGCTCTAAGACCTTTACCACAAATGCTAAGCCTCTGTATATGATATAATACTTCTAATATAATACTTCCACTGCTAATTGCATACATTTTAACATTTAACACCTGACAAACACACGTTCTGAAGGTACTTTGTGCTGCTCTTTTCATAGTCCCTCCTCAGAATTTGGATTAAGTGGATGCATTTGTGTCTGAACCACAACACCGATGTTTTTTCTGGCCTTCTCCTCCTGCTAATCCCAGCTCTTAATGCACCACGTGTTCTTGGATTTTTAACTCTTACTTTGCTTTTAAATTCTTCTTCAATTCATTCACGAATAGATCCACAGCTGTCACATAATCCGGATGAGTTGCTAAATTAATTTAACGGTGTAGTGCCCCATTTAAAGTCAGGACACGAACAAATGTTTTATATATATATATATATATATATATATATATATATATATATATAATATGTCCTATTTACTGTCTATGTACTTCAACTTACTTAACCCAGCCATGAGCACTTTAATAACAATGATGGACTGAATAGATTATCATTCATTTTATGTTCAAAAAGAACTGCTGGAAAATGTAAAATAAAGGTATGAGCCTTGAAACGCAGCAAATCGGTGCCTGTAAAGGTTTTTAAACATCATTCCTTTGAGTAAAAAAGCGACAATAATAGCTTCACCATTTTAGACCTAATATGAAGAGACCTTTGGGTTTAAACTAGAGCTGAGCCTACAAGAAAAACAACTAAGCAATAGCAGTTCTTTTCTTTTTTAACACAGAACAACGGCTTGTCCTTTCTGAACTCTGTGGCTCTAGACCAGCTGGCATATCACATGTGCTGTCTTTATTATTGGGTGTCGCAGTAGTAATACATCAGCAGTAGACTCCTCAAAGCTCAGTGATTCCTTTGGTAAACAGATACTGACGGTCACCAGGCTGCATGGAAAGACATTGTTATGCTGCCTGCTCCGAGGAACACTTCCTGCTCATGTTATAACGCACCTCCATGAACTGTGTCACTGCCACTGCTGCAGCTACACCTGCTGACTGCGTTGGCGACTGTCTTTCCCTTTATGTCTCTCCACAAACCTTCTTAAGCTCTGCTTCACAGAAAGAAAAACCTCTGGTCTATGTACAGGTTGACTAATAGAAGCCCAGCCATTAAACCCTGAGGCAACCCAAACATCATGGTGATCTCCTCAGATCATGGAGATACCATACTTGGACCATGCTACCTTAATGTAAACCCTGTGGTAAAAAAAAAAAAAAAACACTGAGAGGAGGTTTCACCCATGGAATCATTCAATTTGGCTAGACCCCATTTTACTTGAATAGCACCAAATCACAACAGAGGTTGTCTCAGGGCACTTTGCATATAGAGTAGGTGTAGACTAAACTCTGTATATCAATTATAACAAACTCTCTCCACTATAGAAGCTGTGAAGTGGTTGATAGAACTCAGAATTGCTGACTGGTTGTGGTACAGAAATAGTGGTGAGCGTTTCCCTTGGAGGAAGTTATATCAACAAAAAACAAAGTAATTTAATAATAAAAAATAATACATTTTGAGAATAAAAAAAGAAAAAAGGAAGTAGTAGCAGATTTAGATTTTTAGTTGTTATACATATTAAGGAAAAGTTGCTTTGGTGGCAACTCCTTCGGTCAACCCAACTGGACTGAACCCATGAAAGCTGCGTGGTACGAGCTTCATGTAGCATGAGAGTGGTGTCATGTTTTCCCTCAAACCATGTCTTAAAACCTTCACTGAATTTCTAAACAGAAACAAAAAAAAAGTCCAGCTCAGTCCCACTGCAGGCATTTCCCAGAGCTTTCAACCACATCTCATAGTCTTCAGTAGAACATGGAGTTGGTGCCATGTAGATAACTCCATGTAAGAAAAGAACTGCAGTAAGAATACATTTATAATGCATTCATAATATTAGTATTTGGTCAAATAATTGGTAAATGGAATGTACTTATGTAGCTCTTTTCTAGACTGCTACGTGTCAGCATTCACCCATTCACACACTGAAGATACAGATACAACAGTAACTAATTAAACTAGCTTTCATCTGCCAGCGGGAGCAATTTGAGGTACAAGAGCTGCCCAAGGACACGTTTTCATGAAGCTCACATGACACGGGTGGACAATCCACTCTGCCTCTGATCCACAGTCGCCTGCTAACAGGTGATAACATGTGGCTGTATAGCTTTAGGGTGCACTAGTGGAGGTACTGAGGTGATGTGTGTGGCTGGCTTCTTCCAGTTGAGTCACTAATCCCAGTTTGTGCCTCTCATGTATTAAAATATATTTTAGTGACAGAGATAACCATCATCATCACCTCCAAATGATAATTCACTTGGAAGGTTTGAAAACCCCAAAGTGTCAGAACAAGTTGGTCTTTTTTAGAATCCTTCTTACCAACTGCATGAAAAGTATTTTGTCCGCTGCACAACAAAACAGATGTCTCACCTGTTCCCCAAGTTCTCGCTGTCATCCAGTGTATCCACGCAGCCAGCTGTGTGTCATCTTTGTTTGCATTCAAACACTGAGGTGTAACTTGAATGGAATACAAGAGAACACAAAAAGCTTCTTTGTTGAGATGTGATGACTTTTGGATTTTTGCATACTGCATGGTTCAATGTTTCCGTTCCCTCTGGATGTGAGTGACCTTTGTCACTTCACTGAAGTGAACTAAGTTTTATTTTAAAAAATGTGAAGTAATTAGATTTTAAATCTGATTAAAACTGACTTGCATTTGTTTTTGTCTGTGTGCCACGGCACTCAGGTTGCTCTGATTGAGACTGGCAGCTCTAATTGCTTTTCCTTTTATCTGTGACTGTGTCTGTTACAGTAAACCTGAGCTGGAAGCATTAAATGCTGGAACACCACTGACAACACTGATCAGTGTGCCAATGCAAGCAGTTCATGTAATGGGAGTATATTTGGTACCTCTTCAAGCCCGACAGTGGAAGCATTAAGGACAATTCTTTTTTGAAACTGACGCAGCAAACTGAATACAATTATTAGAAACAAACTGAAAATCAGCTGGAATGTGCTCACGGTGAGTTTGTCAGGACCAGAATCTGCTTTCCCTCATCACTGTTCCAGAAACAGTCAACCAGTCAGCTTTTACAGAGTCCTAGCAAATACTGAAATGATGAAATGTCTGGAATAATGAAGTCATGCTTTTACCTTGAATGTGTGCATGTGTAGAAAAATATGCAGAACCTGAGGGAGGTTTTGATGAATGGACGTGTCAATAAGCTCAGCAGAACAGGGAATATAGGTATTGATACCAATATGTATCAGAGACAAGCCACTTAATCATTTTGGTTTCCACTCATGTTCAATCAGATTAATTATAGCGCTGCACTCCTCAAGACTCAAGATCACTGGGGATATTCAAGAGATTAAGCCTGGAATGACTGGAATGAAAGCTGACTCCTTGAAATCTTCATGTAAAGACTGGAGACCTTCTCTTCAGTGTCTGAAGCCTACACAATACCTTGTGGTTTGTGTGCTTATGTGTGTGTGTGTAACGGTGCAGCTGATGCACAGTCGGGCCTGTACACTTCCCTCAGGGGAGCTTGCCTGCATCACTGCTGGCATTAAGCATCGCAAGATTTCCATAATGCTGGTAGGAATTCAGACCAGGTAGACCAGAGCCAATAAATCACCCCGAGAGAAGTGAAGAGATGCAGGTAGAGTCAGAGACAGAGAAAAGGAGGTGGTCGAAGAGGCTGAGGGAGGACTACAAGAAAGAGAGTGAGATAAACAGGAAGAGAGGAAATTGAGAGAGAGCGAGCGAATGCCTGAGGGGTCGAGGGAGGGAGGGAGGGAGGGGGAAGGGGGGGTGGAGGGGGAATAATGTGAAAGGCTATTGCGTGGCAGCCAGAAATAGCTTGCCATCAATAAAGATAAGCATAGCAAGCGCTCCCTAAGACAGATGAATGCTCCCTCTGAGTCCCAGTGTATGTGAGGCCTGGGAAGCTCTTGTCACAGTGTCCCCCCTTACATCTCTCTCAGAAAGCCCATTGCATAAATAGGGGATTAAGCACTGCTCACAGGCCCCATGCACCGTCTGCAAAATCAAAGTGTCCTTCAATGGGAAAAATCTCTGTGCACAGCCTGAAGTAAAGTATTTATCTTGTTAGGACACAATGGAGGGAAGATAGCAGGTATTTTAAAAAGTGCCCATCCTGCGTGCCAGGGTCTGCATTGGGGGGGGGGGTTAGCAGATCTCATCATTTAGTACATGCTCAATCATCAGTAATGCATGCTATGAGTACTTATCTTAATGCTCTGGAACAAAAGACTAATTCGACCAGAGCCATTAAAGCAACTTCACAAATACTGTTCTCAGGGTTCAAGCCTTGAATACACACATGAATGCACTGGATCGTACTAATATTAACCTCAGTGAAACATTCAGTCAAAAATGCATTAAAAACATATTCATAACATGTTTATAATCTGTGTTTAGCATTAATATTTTTGTTACCATGCATCACAATGTCATTCTAAGTTAGTTTAATTGGTAGTATAGTGATGCAAATCAAATTCTTAACAACAATAACAACAATGTAAATGTCAGTCATCAGCCTTTTTACACCTGCTGATGTAAACAACAATAAACAAATATCCAGAAAAAAACAACAAATAGTAATTAATTATTTGGTCTGCACAGCTCGCCCAACTAATACCTTCTAGAAGGACCTTTTGGGTTTATTCCAAAAGGTAGTTTTTACAAATGGTGAGTATCATTTCAGTGCAATAGGGAATGCAATTCATAGGCCTGCATGTGCAGTAATGTTTAGTCAAACAGCCATCAGAACAAGTGAGGGGGCTCTGATGGTGACATGCTGTCGACTGGCACCAAGACACAGTGGACGGTTCCACGTGTCACTGACTAACGTTTCCACCACACTAATGGGAGCTCTGTTTGTTCTCTGGTGGTGGACGCACATGTATGGAGCTAATTCCTGATTATGTCTTCATTATCCATGGTTATGTTGTTCAAGAAAAGAAATGGGAAACATCTGAAAGCAAATTAGAATCCATGAGAAACCCCGCAACAAAACGCTGCAGTGGTGTAAATAAGCTCATATGATGAAAGTATTAAAACATTGTAAATGCAAATGTAAATGTAGAAACTACTGCATTAATCTACCTGTTGTTCACAGCCTGGGAGTGACATAGACTAAAATGCGCTTTTAGTGTTTGTATATGTCGGTTAGGAATGCTTTAGCTGGAGGCTGTCTCTCTGCTGACTCTCTCTGCCTCAGCCCATCGCTGCTGCAGCAAGACTCAGAGAAAGTGGCATGCATCCACATCCATGAAAAATGAATGTGATGTTTTGACGGAGTAAACATCTGAAGTTGCACTTTTGGGGAATTGTGTGATTAATCATGAGGGCTGGCCAGGAAACTCGAGGGACTCTGCTGAAGAAAGAGCAAGGAGGCAAGAACAAAATGGAAGCACTGGTCTGGAAGATGCATTTGAAAATAAGCCAAAGAGAAAAGACTGCCAACTAATGCTGCACATCACACAGAAAGACACACACACTCAGATACACTCACTGTTTATGTGTCAACTAAGTGTGTTGGTTTATGGTCACATTAAAGATAAATGAGTACATATGATGAATATATAGTATAGAGTTAAAGGAGTAAACAAATATCATTACTAATAATCTGATTCCTCTCAAATCAATCATTGGACTATGTTAATCTACAAAGACGTCAGTGTTAGCTCTGTAGATATTGTATGACTGATTAGACAGAGTGCTAGCTAATGTCATGTCCCTTGTCTTGGTCCTGAACTGTGTGAGTGAGTGAGAACACCTGGCCAGAAAGGCAGCAACCCATTATTTTTAAATAAGTACACTGGTCAACACCATCTGTCTGATATTTTCTTTATGATCGAACCAACAACACTCCCATCAGCCTCAGCTGTTCGTTGTGTATTCATTTGCAGAGGCTGAAGCTAACGTGCAAGACAGCGACCGTGGAAAAACGTGGCTCACTAAACATGAGCATGCTTGCATTGTTTGAACAAAAAAGGAAAAGTTGGCACGCAATAACAGCCAGGCAGAATCACAAGAATCACAGTCCCTAATATACATCCTAAAGTTGTCAAGTGAAACAAACCCATGCAATGCTTTGACCAAATGCACACTTCATTTGCCCAAGAATGCTGAAGAAAATCAGGATTCAAGCAGAAATTACAGAGTAATTTCATACATTTTAGTAATGAAATGCAAATGTAGCACTGTGTAGCTGCAGAATGTATGTAAAAATCATCTTACAGTATCTTGTTATGCTGTGGTGAGTGTGCAAACCAGAGTTTGAGTCCATCATGATCATTTTCACATAAATGATCATGTAATAGATCAAAAGATGCAGAAAAGCAACTAAATGGACATTACAGAGAGTTTGTATAGATGTTTATTGTGCTCAGAGGATGAATCTTTATGTCCGTGTTATTCTACTCTAACCCCACCAGTTTCGCATATCCAGAACTGGATCAGAGTAGAGTGGACCATCCACCTATCAGAAGATGGTGGTTCCTGGCTTTTCCATATTGCAAGCGTTCAGTCCTTGGGAAAGACTGAGCCTCAAACTGCTCCCAATGGCTGTTCCAGCAGTTTGTGTGAATAGTTATTCTTTCATCACTGTATAAAAAGGTACTGACACATAGAGTGAAGTGCTTTGAATTTTCAGAAGACTAGAAAGGCGCCAGAAAAGTACAGTACAGTCCATTTTCTCGTCAATTCACCTACACCTTAAGCTTTGATGGTTGCTGTGGTTTGTTTGACAAGTGAAAACAGCAGAGGCTGATCGAGGTTTAAAGGTTATGTGTGCAACTTTCAGAAAACCCTTGTTCTTTTGTTTGCACTCTGGAAGGGAAAGTGGGGCCCATACTTGGCTTCATGATACTAACCTAATCAGTGTCCAGTTTAGGATCTAACTGTCTTGCTGTTGTTTTCTTAGTGGCCTCAATAATAGGTTTTGTCCTTCTATCACATAAAAGATAGAACAAGGCTGACATCTTCATTGCATTGCTGTCCTGCTGTTCTGTCCTTCAGCTGGGACTCATGACTTAATTCCTTTGCATTTTGCAGGTTGAGAGGACAGATGTATCATTTAAATTCAAAATCAAAGCACCAGACAAACTGAATGCTGACCTGATGATGGTTGTAAAGGAAAAGTCAGGAAATTGCAAAAGTCCTGGAGTGGACCTTAAAAGATCTGTGAACTGAATTTCATTAAAACCCATCCCATGATAGTTAGATATGTCTTTTAGAAGTACATGCTCACCACATGGTAGTGATGACAGCAGAATATCAAGAAACAATGTCAATGCTCCCTGTCAACTGTTCCACTGTAAATACTTTATACCAAAGAAACAGCGTCTGTTTCTTTTCCAGTCAAACCCTTAGTGAACGAAGTCCCCGATGGGTTGTCTTTCATTCTCCATATTTGTTGTCTCTGTTTACTAGAGTGCATGCTGTGTCTTGCTGATTTCCCATGATGTTTGGTTTGAGGAAGTGCCAGAACACACAATCTCAGGGGTGCCCCCACGCAAACACACACACACACACACACGCACACTCCCGATAATCGTCTGAGGCGACAGTGAGTCTGCCAGAGGGAAGCAAAAGTTGCGGTTGTTTTACAGCTAACGATTAACAGCAACCAGTGCCAGGCAAATAGAGATCCCTTCACTTTACAGAAAAGTGAGAAAAGTGCAAGTGAGCTGAACATACAACAGGGCACATGTTCTCCATACCATTGTTATGCTGTTTGTAACCTGATCATATGTCAAACTAATGGAGTCAAGGAGGAGAGAAGAGATCTGAGGGACAAGAGGGGAAAGTAGGACAGTGGAGTCCTGAATTAAAGCAGAGCAGCTGCCAGGGACTTAATCACAGCAGTGGTGGTCTGAACCTGAGTCTCCTTCACACAGTGTCTAAAGTGTCTACAGATGATTCACTATAACATCACCATTATTTACACATGAAAGTCACCCTTGAATGGAAAACAAAAGAGTAATGAGCACTAGAGAATTCTTAGCAGGGAACAAGCCATCCGTCATGGAGTGGAGATGCAGTTCCAAAAACAATCATCTAAGTTCACTGCATGTCACATTGTGCAAGTTTAACTGAATGTCAGACGTTACTGACAGTACTGTATTCATTTATTGTAGTAACCTGAGTCCAAGAAGCAACAGAATAAATGGGCTTTGTCCACAGTTGTGGACCCAGCAATGTCTGTCCAAAGAAAAGAGGCAACACGATATTGCAGTTGGGGCTACATGAGGTTGGCAGAGATGTGCACCGTCTCACAGTAACATTCACTGATGAAGCCTCTCTTCATTCACACACTGGTGGGACAGCCATTGTGAGCAATTTGAGGTTAAATGTCTTGCCTGAGGACACTTTGACCGGCAGATCACAGTTGCCCCTGAAATAAAGTTGCAAAAGTGCCCCCTTGTCCGTCTCTCATGATCTGTTGGTCTACTTTCTCTATTGCCTTTGAAAGTGGAAAAGACTGGGATGAGGACCTCCTCTCTTACTGACAACAGTAGAAAGTGTGCAAGCGGTTTCAGTCTGGCATAGTTGGTTTTTAGACACACGTGTTAGATTATGTGAGCAAATTTAGAGAGAGGTTCCACAAAGGGATGCTGCCTGCAGCACTCTGGATGGTTCCCAGGGGGTAATGAAAAAACACAACTGACATAAAGTTCTGGACCTCAATCTCTAGTTGTGAAAGTGAAGTTTTGCAGCCTGTATGCGATTGAGAAAACCCCCCAGAGTACCAGAAGAAGACCCAGTGTTGAATCCATATGTCACCCACAGCATGCCTGTTGTCGCCCATTCTGTCACAGAAGCTCCTGTCACCATTGACTCAGCTGCAAATGTATCTCCCCCAGTTCATGGTTGAAAACTGTGTTTTTTGGAATCACACATGCTTCACACGTTTGCAGCACACATCTTCTGCCCAAGCAGACATCATCTAGTAGGTTATTAATAACCTCACCTTGTTCTCAGACATACCATCCTGCACCACCGTCCCTTCTCATGGCACTGATGTGGGTGATCATCTTTCCATCAGCATACTGCGTAACTCCAATGAAGCATTCCAATCTTAATAAAGAGGTTAAATGTTAGTTGGAGATTTGGCTGTTCCCAGTTTCATCGTTTCATCGTTCTTCTTGCCAGTCAGATCCCAGTTGGAGCTGAATCGATTGAACTACCTTGTCGCTAAGCTTGTCTAGCTGAAAGGCTACTGGCAGGTTCACAACATGCGTGCATTGTTAGCTGCCTTTACTATACAGTAATGCCTTTTGGCTTCCATAATGCCCTTGTCACATTGCAGCGGTTAATGCACACTGGGTCGCAACACCATCAATCATCTTGTGACACTTTATGAGCTGATCTATGATTGAAATGTCCAAGTTCCAGAATTGGGGTTTTATTATCGGGTAAGCATCTAAATGCAAAACCTGATAAACTGTATTACACTCCGAGATAAACTGGCAGTGTTGAGTAAAAAAGATGAATGGAATTGAAGGAGAGTTTGCTCTGGTCCCTCCTTCTGAACCCATTATCATTGATTTGATATTGATGTGTGGACTGGAGCCGCTGGTGTTGCTAACCGACAAGTGGCTTAGCTTAAATTCACCAAACAGTACAATTTTGCTTCTTACAGCGTATTTTAGCGGAGACAACAGCTCCTCCTGTTGCACAGTGTAACTGCTGACATTTAGGTGTGCACACCTGTGTGGAAACACATTAGACAGTGTAGTAGAATGAATAGATGTGTTGAGTGCTATTGTAACTGTTGGTCTGAGAGAAGAAAGAACCAGAAGCTTTTTTCTTTATTCATTTAAATGATGTTTGTCCATGACCTGTTATTTAGTCTGCATCATGAATACACTCACATTCAGTAAGAGGTAGGTAGAAGTCTGATGTCCTTCAGCAATAAACACACTGTAACTGTCTGGAATCATTTCCATTGAGTCAAACTAAATGACTCTGTGTGTCAGAAACTTGACTTGAGATACATTTACATCATTTGCACTTTCTGGAGAACATCTGCACTGCCATACAGTGCACTGAAGACACGCTAGCGCATTCTCTCCACCAGGCCTACAGGAGGTGTTGGTCCAGTTTTTTGCCTGCACCAACAGAGGGGATCCAGCATGCATCGCATACGGAGCAGAACTTCCAGGAAGCGATCCAAGCAAGCATGGCAGGAGCTCTGGGAATGGTGCAGGAAAAGAATCGCCACCCGGCTTTTAATTTGAGATGTAAACAGGAAATGTTTATTGACATGTTCCTTGTTGTCTTGGAATGTTTTAGTCATGCTTTGTAATCAGCCAGCCAGCATCAGTCTACAGTACTGATTTTGGTTCTTTATTAATTATCACATCTCTCGTGTCCTGTATTTAATCACTCAGACTGAGCTTCACCTGATTCATTACACTAATTGAGCTGTTCCTACGAAACCAACAAACCAATTATGCGTCAAGTTATGAGCTGACATGATCTGAGATATGACTGGTAACCGGTGTGAGCTTCAAGTATCAGTGACGTGTAATTTGTCTCATGGACAGCCCTACGGAGAGTGTGCCTGAGCAGCATGTCTCATTTGTTGATTGTGTCAATTGTCATCTGCGACAAGACATACAAATGAATCATCAGCTGAGACACACTCCCTCAGGATGACAACAGCATCTTGCATACTCAACCATCCCCTCAGCAGTCAGCATCCAGTCAGTTCAGTTTTGATAGCGCACACTCAGAGTTTTGTGGCCGGGACGTCCCACGGGCCTGTTTTTACATCTTTGCATGCAACATGACAATGTGCACAATGCACAGATCCAGTTTCAGTCACAGTCAGTGGAGAACTGAACTGTGTCTGAATCAACAGACATACTCAAAAACCCTTACTTAAGTAAAAGTACAAATATCACTTTATAAAAACACTCTATTACAACTTAACTGCCTCATACAAAAAACACTACTATAAAGTATTGTGAGCTAAATGTACCTGACTGCTGTATATTACATATGTCATTAGATAAATACTGATACATCATTGTTAGAGCAGCATGTATACTGTTTTAAAGTTCACTCTTTGATTGAGGCGGAGTTAGTTTGAATTGAATACATACTCAATCTGTGATAATTAGCAGGTCAAATATTTCAAATTCATTTTACATTACCCCCAAATTACCCACCATTTATCAAAATTAGCAGGAAGTGGAGGGAACCGGAGCCAGACAGCAGTGAGTATCCAAACAGACAGAAAACATGCAAGAAGAAACCTTAGGGAAATGGAAGCAGAAGTTGTGGCTCAGAGGTCGACCACCTGTCAGAAGGTTGGGGGTTTGATGCCCGGCTCCTCCGGGCTGCCTGCTGAAGTGTCCTTGGGACACTGAGCCACAGATTGCTCTCCATGGCTGTTCCATGGGCGTGTGGATGCATTGGTTTGTTCTTCAGTTTTGATTTGGGTGAATGCTGACCTGAAAGCGCTTTGATCAGCTGAAAGACTACCTTTCACCAAAACACTTAGCTCCTACTATGAGAGACGATGCCTCAGTCCATTTATTCAGTCATTTCATCAGTTGGTCTGTTGTTCATTCTGTTTGTTCTGTTCATTTGTTCACTGCATTGTTAGTAAAAGTGGTGTCGTCACTGACTGACTGAAGAGTGGCACTGCATCACTAGTGGCTGACAATGTGTTGTTGTTATGTTATGTTATGTTATGTTATGTTATGTTATGTTATGTTATGTTATGTTATGTTATGTTATGTTATTTACAGCTAAGAGGTTAATGGTTAAAATACAGGATATGATCACGTGAACTTGACAGTTGTGGTCATGCTTTGGTTGGATAACACAGATCTTGATGGAAACCTCTGGCCTGATGCTGGACACTGAAGAAAATGCGAGCGATGATACAGCAATCATACTCATGTTCCAGAAGGGTTCCAGAAGGTTTAACATTTCAGCGCTGGTGTTATTAGCTACTTTTCAGATTGCTAGTGAACATCCTCAGTGACTCCATCTATACTTCTTCAGCTCCACCATGCTGTCAGTGTGTATGGAATCCCTCTGTCAGCCTGCTGGAGAACATCTGGAAGGACACCAAGACAGAGGTTTGTGAAATATCAGGTAATCAGGTAATAACAGGTGCACAGTTGACAGGCATAAATGTGTGTAATGTTCTGCTTTCCATATCATTAAAGTGTTATAGTGCTTTTTGTATTACGTTAAGGTGCAGCTGATTGTACAGGAACAGATGATGATTTCGATGAGCTAATGCATTTTGGTAACAATACCAGCAGTTAAAACTAAATCTAATGTATTTTGTATTTTTATTTTATTCAGAACAGGCTGTTGTCCAGTTTTGCTGACTGTATTCTAGTACGTTGTCACAGTTAAAGTCTAGTGTTGCCTTGATCAGGGTCCAGATTGTTTGTCTAGGCTGTTTTCTGTAAAGAGATGTCTAGAGAGAGGGAGTGATCTATATTTGCTGTGTCAGTAAATTTGGTGACAGTGACATGATCAGATGTGCTGCTTCTACACTCAGTTGTATAGAAGGCAAATAAAACCAGGGAAATAGTGGCAGTAGTCCTTGTAAAGACCCAGTGTTTACAGAGAAGAGAGAATACACTGCCCCATTTCCTCTGCCACAGTGGAGTCAGTCAGTCAGAAAGGACCTTACCCATCTGATGCTGCTGCTATTCTCCTAATTCCTACAATCTCTCCATCATAATATGGACTCTGATAGTATTAAATTGACAAAATGAAAAATGTACAGTAAAAAAAAAAACAAAAGCATATTGTCCGGGCCCATCAAGATGACAATAAATATTATAGATGGTACACAAAAAAAGCCTCCTGGATCCTGATCCAGTATATCAAACAGAGCATGAAATGAATTTAAGACATCAGCAATGGTCTGATCATTCCCACTGTTACTGTATAAAAGAGACCAAGCACAGGAATGGATAACCAATTTTTTGAGATAACAAATGCAGTAAACTAACCAAACTAAGTGTGATTAGTCCATCAGTGAGATGAGTGTGTGTGCAAGGTGTTGCAGGAGTGAAAATGTGTGTAGTGGAAGTGTATAAAATAAAGACAACATAAATCATCTGACAATATCATAGGGAAGGAAGAGGGAAAAGAGGTCTGGGCTGGAAGGTGACTGAAGGGGGAGAGAGAGAGAGAGCGAGAGAGAGAGCAGACTATCCATCCACAGGCCACTGCTGCAGGCTTGGCTCCTGGAGAATCCTAGAACTAGAGCTTCCTTAGATCATTAACACTCATCGTCACCTCAGCCTTTAATTTGCATTTGCGTTTGCAATCATTGGTCTACTGGGATTAAATACAGTCACTACAGACATGAGTTCATCCAGGTTCTGCGTAAGTGTCAGTGAAGATGTTCCATGTTGTCCATAGATCCCCGCCCCCCCAATCCCTTCTTTGCAGCTTCTTTAAAGGGTTGTTTTGGATAGCCACAGTAAGGATCCCTAATATTCCAAAGCACAGGATAAGTGGTAAAGGTTAGGAAGTACATCTTTTTACAGCCACTGCAGTCCTCGAGCATCAGCTTACAGGCACAAGGTGCAGCGTTTTCTAATAAGCCATTGTCACATATTTCACATGGCACTGTCTTTGTGTACAGAAAGGGTCTCAATGACAGATAAAAGCTTGATGTCTTCCTAACCTGTGAGTCTCTTGAGTGTGCAGTTGCTGTTCCATCTCTGAGTTATATAGACGCAAACCCCTCGCCCATTTCCTGTTTGTCACAGTCCAGGTTCAGACATCTTTGTTCACAGAGAATATCTCACAGCAGGTGTCTGCAAGAACCAGCGTTGGCAGGGTTGGCCCACATCCACCAGCATGTACCCACTGCTGGGAAGGGCAACAAAACATGCATAAAAGACAAACTACAGACAAACTCATCTGATGTTCCACGGTCACATGTGTGCTGGGATTTTGTGTTTTGATGTTGAACAACCTGTAAAATACAGTCTCAGAGTGACAGACGTGAACGAGGTCACAGTGGCTGTCTCACCAGATGTCAGCGGAGATGTACCGATGTAACTGGATGGACAGTTGCTGCTTTTGTCTGTAATACGTTATTGACATAATTAGCGTAAAATGAAATAGGAGAACATTTCACTTCACTTACAAAAAAACCCCATGAACCAATGATATGTCGGCATTATTATACATTAAGGTATTGATCGTGCTTGTACAAATATTAAATTATTATTATTGAAATTAATTAATCATTCATTAAGCATTAATTAATTGTCTAATTGTAAAAGTACAGTACACCTGGACACTCGCCAGGTGTACTTGCTGAGGAAACTCTTCAGTAAAGCTCCAGGACTTTCAACAGGATTTGTTGAGGGTGGCTGTGGCTCAGAGGTAGAGCAGGTTGTCCATCTTTCAGAGGATCCGTGGTTCAGTGCCTTGCTCCTCCTGTGTGTCAAGTGTCCTTGGGCAAGACATCAGGGTGTGAATGCGTTAGAATCCTAAATGTCCCTTGTTTCATTTTGTGTCAATGAATGAATGCTGACTTGTAGTGTAAAGTACTTTGAGTGATCAGATGACTAGAAAAGCACTATATAAGTACAGGCCATTTACCATTTGATCACCATATTTGGCATTATATCTGAATGTAACCGAGCCTGTGTGTGCATGAACACACTGATATAGACTGATATCACTGTTCCCTGCATGAAGCTGTGTGCACATGCTGTTTGCATGCACACACACACAAGTGAGGGCAGAGGGTTTCTAGTTGTAACGTAACAATTGTACAAAACCAAATTTTGTCTGATCCTAATTGTATATAGTGTGCACAATATGCAATTTCAGTTTCTTCATTTTACTGAGCCCCTCATCTGTATGAATCACCTGCTGAGAGGAAGAGACAGGGTGGCGGCTTTTATCAGCCGGCTGGGTCCCTGCTGATATGGGGTTTAACATTTGAGCATTTCAAGGTAAGACCCATGTCATTAAAATGCCAAAAGTCTCTCAAAAATCTCTCTCCTGAATCTCAGCTGCAATAAAACGCCTCTATTAGGCTCTCCTCTGGAAAAAAGATCCAATTAATAGTGCCTTTAAAACTTTCAAATTACAATTCAGATTAATAGATTCTTCATTTTCAGCCTGGCTGCCCCTGCAGCTCTGCTATTATCATCAATTAGAGGGTTCACTCACTAACACAAATACAGCCTGTGAGCGCCTTCAGTGTGCAGCGTTTTAAAAAGCATGTCCCAGAGGTGCATTGTTCACTGCTGAGCTGGACAGTGTTTGAATGCGTATGAGAAATCCTCTGTTCACATCAGACTGCTGCTTTTGTCTGATGTCTAAAGTGGCTGAAACATCAGTGTTCCAATCTGTGTTGAAAAGCTACACTGCCATGATCAACAGTATTGCAGTGCGAGGGTCTCCCTTTGTTGTTGCACTGCTGCCTTACCAGAAAAACAGCTACATTTACATTCAAATACCTTAACAAGTATTTATACACACACCTACACACAAAACACATCAGCAGGGATGTGGTCAGCAGTGAAACATACAGGAAGTCCACTGTTTTCCATCATTTAACAGTCACCATGTAGGCTTTAGGCCAAAAGAACAACAACAGGTAGAAATACATAACTATCACTGGTACAAGTGATGCAATGTAGAGACCATTCCCCAGTCTAAAATGTCCTGCGACCCTGAGAAATCCAGTTTGTGTACCATGATCTATCTATAATGGAGCTGTACTTGGAGTAGAACTTAAAACATTGATAGTGTCGTTATTCTACAGCCATTACACCGTGCCATCAACAATAATTCATAATGATACATTCAAGAAAGAAAAGTGTCTTTTGCCAGTTTAAAGTCCAAAAGAAAACAGATGGTTGTGATGAGCATTAAGGCAGCATGCAGAAGCAGAACCACACCCTGGGCTCTATTCTGACAGCAGGATCCAACACTAATACACTAATATTGTTTTTACATTAAAAAAAACCTCTACATTGCCAGGCATCATGACCGATGTCATAAACATACTGGACAATGGAAAGCATTATGGCAATATCACTGTTCCCAGTGTTGCATGTTGAATGATAAGTTGTACAAAATCCCTGTCCCTGGGTAATTAGCTGTTGACACTCAAGTGTCTGGATGGGTCAGCTACTGAATCCCAGTAAAACAGGTTTCAACATAGTATGACTGATAACCAAACAATCAAGAAGCAACTTGTATGTCATTGGAGGTCTC
Organism: Datnioides undecimradiatus; assembly: GCA_008933995.1. NCBI lineage: Eukaryota > Metazoa > Chordata > Actinopteri > Lobotiformes > Datnioididae > Datnioides > Datnioides undecimradiatus. The sequence continues at coordinate 3,166,120 of WARS01000067.1, read as the reverse complement.
CCGGCAGTCTAGGCCTATAGCAACATAACTCAGGGATGGGTTGCCTCCCATACTTTTACAAACTCTGTGAACAAAGACTAACTCTGCATTCTGGGGTGAGAGGGGGGAACAGGGGACTATGGGCATAACATAAGATAGTGTCTGGTCATGAAGAATTTTGTTGTTGGGGAGAGAATGATTTTAAATTCTGTGCTGGATGCTAATAAGGGAGAGCAGAAGACCATAAATCAGAAAAAAATAGGCTAGCTGGCAGCCTCAAGAGGCTAGCTAGGGTTCAAGCTGAGACCAAGAGGTATTTCTCAGGTGGATGGCTAAAGGGTGGGTATGGGTGACCAGGGCCAAAGGAGCTGTGGCTCTGGAGGATGTCCTGAAAGCTGAGCAGGAGACTGGCACAGAGGGCAGAGCCCTATGAAAGGTCTGGCTTGGGACTTGGGCAAAGGGCAGAAACTCACAGGAGGTCTGGCTGGTGGGTGAAAGTGAAGACAGAAATGTGGTGAAGGTTTAATTCCTCTCGAGGCCAACAGCAAGACTGCAGGAGAGAAGCACTGGGGACAAATGACAAAACAGAGGAGAAGACGGTGATGACAGAATAACAGGAATGAATCCCAAAGGTTGGCAGTCGAGCCATTGGGGCAAGGGAAACAGAAGGCTGAGGACTGGTGCAACACAGAAACAGAAGAGGTCCAGTGCTGTCAGAGTAGGCCAGGAACAAGTTTAAGATTATTTGGAAAATGACCATGCTCAATTGAAAAAAAAAAAAAACCCAATATGGTAGATGATTAACCCTGTCCATTTGTTATTCCAGTGTGAGCTCTGCCTTTAACACATAGAAGCTATTTCCTCAACATTCTCTGCTGACTGCAATTGTGCTACAACGCCTGCCAACTGAGAGCTGTTTCGGTTCTCTGCAGCCACAAAAGCCTGTTGCTTCTCAGTCTGGCTAGGTTCCTCCATATTCATGGCATTATTTTGTTAACTACTGGCACCTGCCGTTGTGTCCACAAGACCACAACCTGCCCCCACACAACAACTGCTGTCATTGTGCCAACTGCTGAACCTGCCCCAGCTGCAGCACCAGCCACCACCTCAGCAGGAGATGCCAAAGTTACTCTGTCCAGGATCATGAACACTAGATTCAAGCTTGTTCCTTAACAACGGATTTGTGGATCGGTGGTACATTGGCGTGGATCATCATGGAGAGAACTGACAGTGGGGAAACCTGCATAAATATGTTGCTTGAGGCAAAAGCCAGATTATCGTGTCCTACCTGCACGCAACCAACAGAACCTCTTCGACGGTACTGTCTGCTGGAGCCATCCTCACTCCCCTGAGACACCACCTTTAGCCTGACAAAGGTGGCATCTCACGGGACGTCATTCATCCCAAAAATGCTCCTGATAAAACCACTGAGTTATTACAATAAGCTATTACAATAAGCTTACCTGACCATTTAAATAGTACCGGATGAAAAGCACAAAGAAAATCTGAAAAATAGAGATAGAAACTAGTTCAAAACTCCTAGCCACTCACACATCTAGCACCGCCACTCACACTTGCCCAGTCAGGGAGAACAAAGAGCAGAGGACAGAAGAGGAGAGAGAGTGAGTGGTGGTAGTGGCCGATGGAGGAAGAGAAGAAGGATGGGATGAGGGGAAGTGGACCCAAAGGAAAGGAGAAATCAATAGCAACATAGCACTCAGGTTTTGAATACTTTTATCTATAATACTGTCGTATGTCAAGAAGCACTGGAGCAAAACAGGCACTGATTGTGAGCATGACAGACATATTGAAGAGGTGTGTTTGCCTGCAGGGTGCTGCTCTATCAGCTGATGTAAATTGAACATGTCCTGTTGTCTCTCCCATGAGTTGGGAATGAAAACTAATGGCTTCCACAAAGCTGAGATAAATGCTTCTTCACATACACCTATAGAAGTTGCAGTATAAAGCAAACTGTGAGGCTCCTTCCCTCAAGGGAGCGGGCGAGTTATGAGGGCAGGAATTACAGAGGACAGAGACATGACTCAAAGACTTGGACAGTGAAAGGGACAGGTGTATACAGAGAGAAGAAAGTTCCTTCTAACTGCAAACATGCCTCAGTTTCCTCTTGTGTAAACAGGCAGACAAGGACGACAGTCATTAATATCCATTAGGTCACAGCTAAATGTGTTGTTTGCTGCACGAGTCCTGGTGTTTGTGGCTGAGCGGGTTGAAAAAATAAATTTATTTCACAAAGGTATGAAAGAGGTGTGCATTTAAATGGGTCATAGTTATCCCCTTTGAAGGACAGTGCTCTGCCCACCATGACAGACCGACGGTCATGGAGTAAAGGTGACCTGTCTTCTCCAGAGAAGAAACAATATTTCCACCTAAGATGAACAGAGTTCAGTGTGAACCTGAGTTGAATTCGTGGTTTTGGACAAGAAAATCTGCATGCCACCACTTTTATGAAACTGAGCTTTTAGGTTGTGCTCCACACATCTGCCAAGAGTGCCAAGAGTAACTCTTCACAATAGTTTATAAAATACAATTCACTAGTGTGATTACTGTAAACTGTGGTTTGATTGTAAAGTTAACACTACTTTGGGGCTTCAGACTTAGTTTTTCCTAGAAGAGCACCGGAAATTGACTTAAATTGACACAACGAATTTATGTTCCATCCATCCTAACTATATCACTGATAAGTGCTTTTGTCATTTTTTTATTGAAATATCCATATGCTGTGTTTTGAAAGGGGTCTTAAAATGAAAAAAAAAAAAAAAAACAAACATCATGTTCACCTGTCCAAGCATGCCGTTTTGGGCTTTACGAGTATTTCATATTTAATGTGTATGGTTAAGTCAGCAACTGCGGTTTTCTCAGCAAATGATGGGTCGCACCTAATACTCCTGTTTGGTCTCAGAGTTGTACCCAGTGATAATCCAGTACTAAGAAGCTTGGGTCTGACACACATTTCGATGTTTGCTCTCTGCTGAAGTTCGTAAATGTCTATAGTTTATATTTTATATTTAGACATATATTCACATATATTGTTTTTACATATGTCTTCTCAGTCTTTCTTGTGATTGTAATAGGCTAGATACTGTATATATACAACAACATATACACTTTTTCTTGGCATACACACCTATTTCATACATGGTGCTATATATGTATATTTATTATATTTATATATTGCATGTAAAATGTCAATGATTCGCTTCATTTTACAGAAAGTCTCAGCCCTATAATTAATTATCTGCCATTTTTCTCACAACTGGATTAACTTCCACCTGCTCAGGGATGGTGTTAATGTAAAGGTCTATCGCTTTGGCAAAAGTGAGTGTCAACAGCAGCGGAGGAGAAGACTGTGACAGCCCTGAGCTAAACCTGTCAGCTGTTCTCTGGCCTTCAGAGAACACCAGAGATGAAGGCCTCGGCAGATGAAATCAGGCCACCGGTTCTCCTCAAACATCCAAAATCTTACCACATCCTCTATACAGTTCCTCTGTACATAACAACAATGCACAGTATTACCAGAACTCTGACAGGCAACCAAGGAGGATAGTTCTCACGCGGCCCCGTCTTGCCAATGGTCTTGTTTAACTGCAAACATGACAATCTGCCTTTATTGAAAGTCTGATTTGCTTCATATATGAGTGTTATTCACTCATTTTCATAATTTAAACTGCAACCTGTAAATTAACTGTCTATGTGTAACTAACCATGTGTACCATGCTAGTTTGAAGAGCAGTGTCAACAAATAGCAGGCCCTTCCAGGGCCTATTTGCTCCCTCTGATCTTGGCCTCAGCTGTCCATGGGAAGCAGAGAGCTTGCTTGTTAGAGTGTATTAGTGACTGACCTTTGTCTCGAGAACAGACCCTCCCCATATTCATTTACAGCACAGCACCAACAAGCACATGAGCAAACACGGCAGAGCTGATCATAAGGCACGAGTAAACCTAATAAAAAGGTAATAGGAGGGGGTTCAAGATGTCTGTATGTGTGCACTGAGACATTCATTAAAAGTCTATCATGGCAAACGCTGGGATTATAAGACAGACTGCCCTTTAGGTTTCAATACTGTGTGTGTAAGACACCACATGTGGTCTGATTATGGGACTAAAGGACAGGCCATGGCTCAGAGGTTATCCACCCACTGGAAGATGGGCAGTTCAATCCCTCCTACTGACTGATGCCACCAAAGTCCTCCAGGTGGCTGTTCCATTGGCTTGTGAATAATGTGGGAGTGACTTAGTTTGCTTCCTTACTGCAGCTGCCATCAGTGTGTAAATGGGTGAATGCTGACATGTAGTGCAAAGTGCTTTTCAGTGGTCTTGAGAGACTAGAGAGGAACTATATAAGAACGGTCTATCATTTAGCCATTGACACATTGGATGGATCCTTAATTGATGGAAGTCTTTCACATCCTTTGTCTTTTGTCAGTCACAAGTGTGAAAATATAACTTTCGATGATACTGATACTGGCCAGAAGTTGTGCAGAAGTTATCCAGATATATGGGTTTGTATTGACTCACGTCTAAGGGACAGCATATCTTTGTGGCTCTAATGGATTAAACCTTCTACAGCTACTAAATTAGAGTCATAATGCAACATATGCATGCACACAGATACACAAACCACAGAATAGCAGAGCAGGGGGAAGTTGGCCAGTCCCTCCTCAAAACCTCTGATCTCTCCTTGCATATTTATTACAAGACTAACCACGCCACATGGCTTGACACTCCACCGGAAGTGTTTTGGAAGCATCTTGCCTGCCAAATGTTGTTGCCTGTGATCATAGTTGGTTGATTTGGTCATTTTCCCTGATGTCTGTGCTTCTACCACTGACTGGGAGGATTCATATTTAATGTCTTTCTCTGTCTGATTTAAAATTGTGTCTGAACACAATGTTTTATTTTGCAAAGTTAACCAAAAAATAAGTTAAATAAGTGAGCAATTTAGGAAATAAAAGCAATCTGCGTGGTAGTTATTCAGATATCGATGCCAAAATTGGATAAATCGGTGACACGTTGATGATGTTAACATGTTAATGTTAAACAGGTAATGCTTGCGATATTCAGCATTGTATTTTGGCATATTAGCATACCTGAATTAGCACCGAACAGAAAGCACAGCTGAGATGAGCTCAGCGTTGTTTGTTTTGGACCTATGAGTAGTGCTACATCTACCTGGCGAAGTCAGATGAAAAGCCACAGTGGACTTTAACCGTAGTTATAACATTTGATCAGTGATTGATCAGACAAAATGGATATTTGAATCTGGACCAAAGCAGCGGAGCAACTGAACAGACTGACCAAACCTAAGCAATGTTATGTTGCTATGCTAATGCAATGTAACACAATATAACAGCCAAATGCTTCAGTTTACATATCCACATACAAAAGCAGTGGTTAACCTTGTGAGGTGCAGTATGTCCTGCACCCCCTTACACAGTACACGCTGAACAACAGACTGTTGTCCCATTTTTTCTGCTAAGCCGTGCATGCAGCTGCCAACTCTTACCGAATGTTTTTGCATAAAACACGACATGACACCAGGCTGAAAACAGCGCAGGAACGTCCCATCATGCCTTTACTACCCCCTCTAACAGAAATGTTACTGACAACAACATGCATGACCTGACCAGACTGTTCTCAGCAATATCATAAATCACATCAATGTCTCTTCATTGGTTATGTAATGTTCAGTGTTTCTGTCCTGATAAATCATGAGATCAGATGTTCGTCTGTTTGTTCCTCTGACAGACAAATAACAGTCTTGGTTGTGTGTCCTCGAATATTAGATCTGAGAGCAGGAATTTTGGAATCCGACTTTTACTTTGGTCGTGCAGTCATGTTTTCTTCATCTGAGGAACGTCGCTCATCGAATCCTTTTCATGTATCTGAAATCTTGAAAAAGAGTGGTCAGGGTTTGGTTTTGTTTTTTTTTTCTTCAATCAACATGATCACTGTAATTCTCCATATTCTTGCCTCACTAGTGGAAAAACCTCCTATCTGCTGCTGGACGAGAATACAGCTATGAGTCTGCACTAAAATAAACTTTCCCCGTTTGCAAACTGTCATTCATAAATGTTCTGAGATGATTGTAAGTAAGCTTAGTCAGGGTCCCGCCTTTATCTCTGATTTGCTAACCTCTCATGAGCCTGATTGCTGCTAGGCACGCTATGAGGTGCCTTTTCCACAAACGAGGATTGTAGGTGGTCTCAGGCACATATCTAGTCGCTTTCTCAGTGCAGACTACAGTGGGTTCAGACCTGTGTAACTGAGGGTCCAGGGTCTTAAAATCTTCCTCTCCTAAAGCTTAAAGTGAGGGCTGGCTCAGGTGAGCTCAGCTGAGCCCTGAACCAGCCCTTAGTTATGCTGCTATAGGCCTTGACTGCTGTGAGACATCCCATGACGCACTGTACTCCTCTCTCCTCCTCTCCCTCTTTATCTGCACCCTTTTTAATTCCATTAGATGTAGTAGTTGTAGGGGTAGTGGAACCTATTATTCTATTCTATTCTATTCTATTCTATTCTATTCTATTCCATTAAGATCTCTATTATTGTTAGTTCAGCTGTCATTGAGTACTGTGCTGCTGTGTGCTTTCTCCTTCTCCCTCTCTCTTCTTCTCTCTTTTCTCTTTCTCTGCTTCCCTCCAACCAGTGGAGGCACATAGCCACCCAGCTAGATCCAGTTCTCTTCAAGCCTTGTTGATGAGACCAGTCTCTGAAAGGAGGAAACTTTTCTTGTGATGGGATCTGCACTGATGGATCACAGCATCCTGCCACAGGGGAGAGTTTAAAGAGTCAGTGTCCATGGTGAGAGGGATCAGATGCAATCTTTCCTGCCCACCTCAGGGCCCAGGAGGTGTACAGACAGCTCGCAGGAAGGAAAGACTGCAGCCGATTACCTTATCAGGTACAACCTTCCATGCCTTGGCTGTCCGAGTTTAGTTGTGAACTAGGGTTTGCTGTTGTTGTTTTAACTCACCTTGGTTTGTCATGGTACACAGCAATCCTCAAACAAGCTGATGTATGACCTGTATGACCTGAGCCTGGAAGATCTGGAACATTTAAAGGTTTGGATGGAGTTTCGATGTGAAAGTACTGATAAGCAGATAAGTCTTGAAAGGAGGATGGTATCTCCCGTGAGTTTTGCTGAAAGTGAAAATAACGCAGATTCTCATTCTTCTCATGTGACTCATGAGAGGACTCATTGTACCTCAAAGTCTATCAGCTAAATTGGCTAAATTGAGATATTATGATAAATAGGAGACCCTGCAGAACACACTTTGTGATATTTGTGTTTAGCGTCAACAATGTGCCAATGGTAGCAGTTACAAAAGTTATCGTTTATGCTGAACTTGTGAAATTTGTTCTCCAAATTAACATCAGATCTTGCAGAGCTGGCCCCTGGGGCCAAAAGTTGTATTAGACCTTGTCATCTGACTGGAACCACCCTTGGTCAAATGACAAGTACTTGGTATGGTTCTGGTTGAATGAGTCATCCACTAGTCACAGAGCTGCTGGTTCTTTCCCTACCTTCTCCAGGTTAAGGAAGACACTGAGCCTTAGATTTCTCAACATTAGGTTCCATCATGAGTGTAATTCTGTATGTTTGTGACAAAAGCGCGTTCATGTCAGGTGTCACACCATCACAGTGTCCGCAAGTTGATTTGCACCCTTGCATCCTTCATAGATTCACTGCAGTTTTATTCCTACAAGCGCGCACACATACACACAAACCATATTAAATCATGTTAGCATGTGGGCATGTTGGCACAGAGTAACCGTGGAAGATACTCTGATGGTACGTGTGAGTTATAACAACTGGTTAGCTCAGTCACAGACGCAGCCTTGGTTGTGTGTTCACACTCGGGGTGTATTCAGAGAACTGCACACTGGGTGAGACTTCCTCTGAGGCAGCTGACGCGCTCTTCCAATTTTATTGCACCTAATGGGTTTCTTGTAGCCCAGACATTATTTTCCTGACCTTAACCCACTGTTTACTTACTTTTACTTGCAATTAATTATAAAGTTGGCAGACCAGAAAATGTGACTGTATTGCACTGGGCAGTGACAGTCTCCATATTTATTTTTATATTTAAAATACAGACCAATTAGCAACATTCAACCAGAGAAGTAAGACAGAGGCAAAACAGAGAGAGTTTGGTTAACGGTTGCTTTGCTAACATGGAAGTACTGTATGTGCTTAGCTTGTGTGACACTGACTTAGCTGCACATTTATAGGGTAGATTAGTTATTGATTAACCCATTATGTAATGATAGTACAGGAAGACACACTTTTTCTCTAGTCTCTAATATTAGCAGCTCATGTGTAATACTGTCCACCGCTTTCTCATTGTCAGTACTTGCTGTAATGTAATAATTTTGGTCTGGTTCTTCTCCGTATTGTAGAATAATAACAAGAATTTATAAGAATTGCTATTATTAAAACTTAAGCTTCATGTAAAGGATCATCACCAGTGATGAAGATGGGGTCTACCCCTCAGACCCAGAGATCAAACAGTGAAAGACCCTACGGTCTCTAAGTCAGAAGATGGGCGGCTGTGGCTCAGAGATAGAGCGGGTCGTTCATCCATCAGAGGATCGGCAGTTTGATTCACGGCTCTTCTAGGCTGCGTGCTGAAGCGTCCTTGGGCAAGGCACTAAACCCCAAATTGCTTCTGATGCCTCTTCATCAGTGTGTGAATGAGTTAGATCCTTAAGTTTCCTCACTTTCCTTTCTATGAATGGGTGAATGCTAACTTGTGGTTTAAAGCGCTTTGAGTGGTCAGAAGACTAGAAAAGTACAGTCCTTTTACTATTTACCATACAAATCAGGTGAGGAGCTCAACCAAGAGCATTCTTGTTTTGATCAACATTTGTAGGACTGTGCACTGTGAATTCCAGCTCCACTGCATCATGCTGAGGCACCTCCTTATTGCACTAAAAGTGCTTTTCCCCAAATTAATTTCAAGATGACACCGACACAGAGATTCAATGTGCATCACAAAGTCACTGCACAAGGTGACTACTTAGAAAAGGGATGGATGTTGCAGTCCCCAAACTCTTTGATCTGACATTATATAAACACCTGACAGCACTTAAAACCTCTTTTGTGATTTTACCACTTCAGAAGGTGTCTCCACAGCCATTTTTAACCATGACACACACGCATAAACACACACACACACAGCCTCACTGTCATGGACGGTAAGTAGGTAAATTAATTTTCCCATAAACATCACAGGAAGAATCTCTACTTTTAAATGATGTGTCTCTATTTTCGACAATATTGAAGCATATCCTATTATTGCAGCCTTCATAGAGTGGGGGAGTCATAATGAAAAAGGTTTTACATCTTCAAAAGATAGAGGGAGGATTTAATGTGCCAGATTTAGAATTTTATCATCTTGCCACTCAAGCATTTCAGTTCCGCCAAATAGCTTTAAAAACAACAGAGGAGCAACTGTTTCACATTGAAAATGGAAAAGATGTCAATCAAAAACTCTTTCTATATTTGTGTTTTAAGGATAAAAACACAGATTCTGTCAACTTTAATAGATATTATGGTCAATGGAAATTTGCATTCAGTCCAATATAGAAAGTGTCTTTCTATTCATCATTGTCTTCATCCCTGTGCATGAGATAAAGTTAATTAAAATGTGTAAAATATATTAGGGAACAGTGGCTTATTGATTATTGACTGACACAGACATATAGGAACTAAAACTTAATTTCAGTCTATCAATATGTATATTTTAAGATATTTTACATGGTATCTACCATGGTATGAGGTGTCCACAGAGTTAAATGTGTTCAAGAAACTTCTACACCACACACCATATACCCTTCTCCTACACTATAACCCTGGGAAAAGACATGTTTAATTCAAAAATAGAAGAACCTGCAGTAGATAGGACAAATAAAGTTTATTTACTACAACAGAACAAACTACTGTTCGTCATGTTGGGTTCTATGTTGTTTTTCTTGAAAGCATGTTCATACATTTAATATATGAAGGCTCTGCAATAAATATGTTTACATCTGTCATTTATATCTCTGTGATTATGTGTACATGTTTCTGTTTGTGTGTGTCGTAGCCACGATGAATCAGGGTAATGTGGCTGTGAGTCGCAAGAAACAGTTTGCCCGTGCCAAAGTCCATACAGAGAGAGATATTTTATCACTATTTTCACTATTTTACCACAGCAGATGTGCCTGCATCTACCTCAGAACACCCTCCTACCGCACACTCTCCCACACACAAACACACACACCCAGCATCCCTCCACATGAAGCAGGTGCAGGGTCTCTGAGCGGCAGACACAGAGCAGAGCTACATGTTCGTCTCCTCTTCACACCTGTCAGCCCTTTGCTATGATTGATCACCTCTATACTTTGTGTGTGTGTGAGGGACTGGGAGACCAGGGCAGGTTACGACATTTGTTTCAACAGAGCAGAACCATGTTGGGCCAGGCCTGCTGACCCATTTCCATCAGGGCCACCAATCTGTCTTCCACGAAGCACCCACTAAAAATACTCTGCACAGTCACATTACCACTTTTACTTCTTCTGACATGGGTTTGAGTTATGGTAAATGGTAAATGGACTGTACTTATATAGCACCGTTTAGTCTTCCTACCACTCAAAGTACTTTACACTACATGTCTGCATTCACCCATCAAACCCATTTATATACAGACTGATGATACAATAGAGATACAGTGGTGGCAGTCATTTTTAAACTCCGATGATGGAACAGCCATCAGGAGCAATTCAGGGTTCAGTCTTCTGCCCAAGGAACCACTGGTTTTCTGATTAATTGACAACCCACTTTATCTCAGAGATACAGCTGCACAGTTCACAGAGGCTAGGAAAATACATGGTCCATGGTTGAAATTGTGTTATTTAAGTAGCCTTCCACTCACAATACTCCAGTGTTCATGTTGTTATCCATCTTTAGTGGAGATGATCATCCTGCATGGAGACCTCCACCAAGAGTCTCTTATAGAGACACACTGTCTTGTGACTTTATGTGGCTTGAGAGTGTGTCTGGGAATGTTTGAGGGATTTGCTGGCTAATGGTATAGTCTATACACTGTCATTGCCCCCAGTGTGACACACCACTAAAGCCGTACTATTCACCGCAGTCCAATGTCAAGTTATTGAAAATGATGATGGACCAATCAACCCTCTTTACGGGAACCTCTAACGATTAAACCTGAGTTTACAAAGAAAGTTGATAACCATGATCACAACCCCGTTATCTTCAACCAAGGGTTTAGTCAGGCAACGTCGGCTCATTAATGGAGGATGATTAAAAACAAGTGTTGACCGAAGTGCTTTCCAGAGATTATAATTGCATAATTTGATTGACGGTTACAATGAACAAAAACACAAAAATGATCAAATATAAAAGCAGGAATAATCAGATGAACGCAGGGATATAAATAAGAGGATATAAGTAAATTAATCATAGCATAGATTATCTTGATAAAATCATAACAATAAGAGCATAAGCAACAAGTAAAATACAAACAATTGCCTGTTGCAATCTAATTATTAGCAGCAAATAATGCTCCACAATCTTGGGTAGACACCTTGAAATGCCCAGCAAGAACACACAGTGGTGTGAAAAAGTGTTTGCCCCCTTCCTGATTTCTTGTTTTTTTGCATGTTTCTCACACTTTTAAATGTTTCAGATCATCAAACAAATTTAAATATTAGACAAAGATAACACAAGTAAACACAAAATGCAGTTTTTAAGGTAGATTGAAGGTTTTTATTATGACCTTCGTGAAAACATAAATTAATTGTGGTTTATCACATCTTTGGAAAGCTGAGTTCAATTTCTCTAGCCACACCCAGGCTTGATTACTGCCACGCCTGTTCTCAATCAAGAAATCACTTAAATATGACCTGCCTGACAAAGTGAAGTAGACCAAAAGATCCTCCAAAGCTAGACATCATGCTGCGATCCAAAGAAATTCAGGAGCAAATGAGAAACAAAGTAATTGAGATCTATCAGTCTGGAAAAGGTTATAAAGCCATTTCTAAAGCTTTGGGACTCCAGCGAACCACAGTGAGAGCCATTATCCACAAATGGCGAAAACATGGAACAGTGGTGAACCTTCCCAGGAGTGGCCAGCCGACCAAAATTACCCCAAGAGCGCAGCGACGACTCATCCAAGAGGTCACAAAAGACCCCACGACAACATCCAAAGAACTGCAGGCCTCAGTTGCCTCAATTATGGTCAGTGTTCATGACTCCACCATAAGAAAGAGGTTGGGCAAAAATGGCCTGCATGGCAGAGTTCCAAGACGAAAAGCATTGCTGAGCAAAAAGAACATAAAGGCTTGTCACAGTTTTGCCAGCATCTTGATGATCCCCAAGACTTTTGGGAAAATACTCTGTGGACTGACGAGACAAAAGTTGAACTTTTTGGAAGGCATGTGTCCCATTACATCTGGCGTAAAAGTAACACAGCATTTCAGAAAAGGAACATCATACCAACAGTAAAATATGGTGGTGGTAGTGTGATGGTCTGGGCTGTTTTGCTGCTTCAGGACCTGGAAGACTTGCTGTGGTAAACGGAACCATGAATTCTGTCTACCAAAAAATCCTGAAGGAGAATGTCCGGCCATCTGTTCGTGACCTCAAGCTGAAGCGCACTTGGGGTCTGCGGCAGGACAACAATCCAAAACACACCAGCAAGTCCACCTCTGAATGGCTTAAGAAAAACAAAATGAAGACTTTGGTGTGGCCTAGTCAAAGTCCTGACCTGAATCTGATTGAGATGCTGTGGCATGACCTGACCTTGTGGTTCATGCTCAAAAACCCTCCAATGTGGCTGAATTACAACAATTCTGCAAAGATGCGTGGGCCAAAATTCCCCCACAGCGCTGTAAAAAACTCATTGCCAGTTATTGCAAATGCTTGATTGAAGTTGTTGCTGCTAAGGGTGGCCCAACCAGTTATCAGGTTTAGGGGGCACATTTAAGTGTGACAAACATGCAAAAAAATGAGAAATCAGGAAGTGGGCAAACACTTTTTCATACTAGACATGTGCAAGTGAAATTGAATGTTGTTACCAGTTCTTTTGTACCCAGACTAGGAGGGGGGTGTCTAATGAGAGCAGAGGGGAGGGCATCTGAGTGCTGCCTGCCAGTGACTTTGGTGATCAACCTGGTTGTTTCTTGGCAGACTGGGTTTAGAATAGAGGGTTGCTTCGGATGCATGCCATGTTTCCACTGACAGCAGAAGAAGAGTTATGGTTTCACTTGATGGTAAATGGATGGTAAGCAGTTTTGTTTTCGTCTCATGCTCCAGCAACTAGCATCACAGGATCTGTCGAGTCAGCTAACCAACTTGCTGCTAGTACACCTTTCTTATGTCCATGTCCATTTTTAAGACCCTAATCTGAGTTGTATCCAGATCAGACCAACATCACTTTACCTACTTTTTCACAAGCTGCATGCATCACAATTGGAGAAGCTTCCATACAAAGATTACTCTAAACTGTACGACCACACAGCAATAAAGAAACTTGGAAAAAAAATAGACACAGTGACACACGGTGATGAATCACTTACCTGTATCTGCCCATTGGCAGCAGGGAACGTGGCAAAAGTGCATTCATCAATCTTAAACCCTGCGATGAGCTTCGGAAAATGTTTCACATGAGTTGTTAAATGCTGAATCCCAATGAAGGGGCCGGATTGCTTGAAGGATATGGCTAACGAAGGAATATCTGCTGGAATGAAGGGCTCCTCTAACGTCTTCTACACTGAAAGAGATAAAAAAACAAACCAGAACTTTCAAAGCTTGTGTGCTCATTACACATATTCCACCTATCTGTGGTATGTGGGAATATGACATGTAGAAAGCGTGCACAATTACTGAATCAATAATAAAATGCATTAAATTACTGTGACACATTTCATGAAATTTAAAGTTTGTTACACTGTTGTGTGACTTTTGTGTATTAAACAATTTTATGAGTGTTTTTGTAAAAGGAGTCTGGTAGAATGCTGGAACAAACTGCATCACTGTCCTGTTGGAAAGGTCTGTCTGTCTGCCCACTGCACCGGTACTCCAGCTGCCTCTCCAACCTGGGGATGTGCTGACCGTCATCTACTGTCAGTAACACACTGACCATGCAGAAGTAGCTCATTCATCCCCACTTTACTCTCTTATCCTCCCAGGCTGGTCCTCTTTATCAAAGCTACTTTGTATTTGAAGCTCCAACCTTTTGTACCCTGTTAAATCTGTAACAATAACAACATGACAGGGCTGTGATGTGAATCTCCCCTCATATGATCACCAAAGTACAGTAAGAGCGAGAGCGGTGAGAGCAGAAGGTCAGCAGCAACTTTCCGCCTGTTTTGACATGTTTATGTTCCTGTTATCAGGGTGAAGGGTTAATCCGTGAGGGGAGTTAATTCTCCGCGCTGCAGGCCACTCCTGCTTATCTTAGTTCATTTGGAAGCTGACAGTGATGGATCCATTATGCCCAACAGTTTAACAGCATATCCTTTCCCTGCATCTCAGGTGCTCGCTCAGCCACAGAGAAAACAGCAGCCACTCACATCTCGTGCACTGTCTCACTATGTTCTATCACTTAATGCTGATTATAACTATGTCCTGATTATTATCTTTTTATTACTATTGATCCAAGCTGAACAAACACAGAAGGAAATGATTCCTGGGATACATCTGAGAGTATCTGCTAGTGAACAGTTCTTCATCATTAGATATGTAGGCTCATGTTCAGATCCTTGAAGTTCACTGAAGATGCGCATCATGATCATCAAACCCAAACTCTTCCCACTCATCTGCTTCATTTGCTCACAGACAAAGACTCCCTCGTGGTGGGGAGAGCTGTCTCTCATTGGTTCCGCCGTACTCCCACTCTTACCAACAAACATGGAAAATCCTGACGAGAAAATAAAACTCACAGTATAAAAGCAATAAGATTTCAGACTTCACTGGGGAATAAATGTCGTTTTAGGTGATCTGAATTATTTCCCCTGTTTATATTGTGTTCACACAAGAGAGGAGATGCTCCCGTAATGAATGACACAGTGAAAAACAAAAATGAGAAATGTGAACCTGTAAGCTGCAATAAAACAACAGGCCAGCTGGGGAAAATAAGGACATTTGGCAGAGAGACATTAGTATGCGATTACAAGGACAAACAAGGCAGCAAGGCTGGAGTAAAGAAACTATGCTGGACAAAGAACAAGAAACGGATGTAGGTTATTAACTTCTCACCTATCACCTCCAAATAAATGTTGACATATTTACAAAGCATACTGAAATTAAAAATCAAGTTTTTCACCGTCATTGCTGTAATTACTAAGGAAATAAAGCTACTCAGAAATGTTTTAGAATGTAGTCATGATGAGGTAAGAGTGTGCAAGTTGGCTTCTAGTTGACTAAATAGGTCAAAGCAGGACTGTGGTCAGCAATCAGAGGGGAAAAGAAGCACGGGGCATCATCCCACCACTCCTTCACACCATGGCTGTGGCTGAATAGTCGAAATATCACATCTTATGTCTTTCCTCAAAGACTTTTCCTTGAACTCAGAGGAAACGTCATGAGGTCAAGGACTGTGCGAAGGAGAATTCAAAGGAAAAAGACAACTGGAGAGTTAAGAGAACCCCACTGCTCTTTCACTAGCCCGCATGAGTATGTGACTGCAATGTTGCTGATGTGGGTCGATAATGGTGCAAGGAATTATGGGACGGTCGAATGTGCAGTGTAACCAAATAAAAGAACATTTCCTCAGACTTCAGAGAATCCTACATTCTCTTATCATGACCGCCACTGGGTCAATTCACTCAGAGACATGAGCTGTGGTCCTGTAATGGTTTTGGTTCAGACTAAGGTCAAGTGACAGTCTTAAAGTTAGCCACCCTCACTCACTGATTGGTCAGGAGGTGTGGATGTGAACCAGCACATCTGGCCCCTCTCTATTTTAATGGTCATCACATCCCACCGCTCTCATTTAACCCACCAGATAGTTGGGTGGGTTGTGTCCCCTGGCCAATATCGACTCTCTTTTTGTTTCCACTCTGAAACCAGACAGTTTTGGCTTGGGACACATTGATCTAACGTGGTAACAGGGTACTATGCGCTCCTTAAGAAACAACGGTGCCTGACCAGGGCTTTGTTTGTGAGGCCAAGAACTCTGTTCTGGATTTTACAGGAAGCTAGTGTGGAGAAGCTAATACTGGAGAGATGATATCCAATCCTTCTTGGTTTTTGTAAGTACATCTGCTGCAGCATTCTGGATCAGCTGAAGGATCTTCAAAGACTTTTTGGGACAATCTGATAACAAGGTGTTGCAGCAATCCAACCTAGAAGAAACAAAAGCATGGACTACACCATGAAAGTCAAGACGTTTCTGATTTTTACAATGTTACATAGGTAGAAAAAAGGCAGTTCTTGTTTCATGTGGGAGTTAAAGGACTGAGGTTCCTGACACTGATGCAGGAGGCCAGAGCAAGGCTTTGTACAGTGAGATACATAACAGTGACGTAACGCTCTTATTTTTCCTCGTTTTTAGCATTTTCAAGATGCCAGTTTGATATAACCTGCTGTTCCTTTGTGTGGGGTTAGGCAATGTGACTGGGACAACAAGCAGTGACAGAATATTAGGCAATCTCCTGACGTGATGTCACTGTAGGTAGCTGAAAATTGAGACAAATACCCAGGTAATCTATCGGTTTTGGTGTGGTGCATTCAATGTGGCTCTGCTAATCCCACATGAGTCGAAACACAAACACAAAGTAGAAGAAAATGAAGCTCCCAGGAGCATGACAGTTCACTGAACAATGTCCTCAGCCTGGGAGGTTATGAAACATTGATAACAGAGGCTGAACAAAACACGTCAACCCATCGACCTACGAGCATCACTGAGCTCGCATGCAAAGAGATGTGAAAACGTATCAGCCTTCCCTCCCCTCTGTCACACCTCTATAATTCATTGCACCCTCTTTGTCATCTAGGCACACCGCACACACCTTAAGGGTGCATATAGATTGACAACGGCACACGGATAGCATTGATGTGGGCGTGCTGTGACAAGGGGTATGCAAAAAATGAAATACAAACCAGCGAGTCCGGTTCACATGAACTGAATCGGGAGCAGATGTTTAGGATTATCAGCAGCCTTACAACTAACTACCCAGACTATCAGGCTATCGAGGAGTTTTACCCTGCATACTTTGGTTAACCTTTCAACCAATCATAGGCTCAATCAGCATTGTGTTAACTTCTTTAGCTCTATAGCTTTAAGATATGATGGCCAACTGTATCATACGCTGCCATCAGGAACTAAGACGACAAGAACTAATCTAGTGTTAGATCAGTTCCTGTCATCTTGCTAGTATTGCTGATTATTTTAGTGGGAGCAGTTTCAGTGCTGTGGTATATTCTAAAGTCTGACTAGAATTCCTTCAGGATATTGTTTTCTTTAAGTGTGGAGTTTATTTGTACTGCAACTATCTTTTGAAGTATCGTGCCATAAACTGAAGGTTGGACATCAGTGCAATTATGGTCCATATAGGTTTTCTTTAGTTTTTGGGGGTTTGAGCTGTTTTGAAGGCATCTGAGAAGGTTTCTCGATGTATCAGAAATCTTTAGGGTGTGACTTGAAGCACTACTGAATACTTTTAAATGATAAGGTAGAAGTAAAGATTCAGTACAGAGGAGGAAGTGGAGGAGGTGCATTTAGTGACAGTCACGTGAAGCCCAGTTAATATAACAGAGGTAAGTTGTTGTGTCCAATTCGTCTTCATCTTTAGTGACAAGTGTACCAGCATTTTCTCCTAGTGTGTTTTTCTTTGCGTCCAGTGCTTTGATCCTGATCCGTCCTTTGACCAGCCCTTTACCTGCTGTTTTTGTACCTCTGCCAGAACTTAGTGAATTGTCTTCCTGTGAATCAACCTCCGCTCTGAATAAAGGACTTTGTGATTGTTGCCCAGCAGTCAGGTTTCTGCTTTTGGGTTCTGGCCCGAGTTCAAGTACTTGACACTCGGTGCTCTCCATGTGTAGATGATCTGCCTCACGGTGGAACGATGAAGCTCAAATGTTTTTGAGATGACTTTATTGTCAGGGCTTGGTTACGAGGCGAGAGAGCAGGACCCAAATACAGGCAAGGACAAGGGACACAAGGTTTTTTAACAGTTTATTTAATGGGCTTAGGCTTACGGATGGTCAAGGCAGGCAGGGTTGAAGCCCAGGGAGTCAGGCCGAACATGACGTGGTATGAAAAATGCAAAAACCAAAAAATCCAGAAATGCAAACTCACGATGATGACTAAGAAAGCACAGGGAAACAAGGCAACATGGACACTGACATAGCAAATGAACCAATGGCGAACAAAGGCAATGACACAACTTAAATAGACAGGGGAGGGCAGGAAAACAGATGACACAGGTGAAACCAATGGACTAATCAAGGACAGGAAACAAGTAGACAGAAACACACAAGGGTAAAACTTTTTTCAAAATAAGACAGGAAATAACAAGGCAAGGACAAGACAAGGAACTCAACTCAAAAACCATGACCAAGCTTTCCCCAGACAAATGTGCTGTCACTACCCTCTTTCTGAGGTCCTCTGAGATCTCTCTTCCTTTCGGTATGATTGACCTGTATGGCTTCACCTGGGTGACCTGGTTTAATCTCTGTTTGAATCAGAGATGTGCAATTTCTACCCTAAACATCTCTCATTCCAGTGGTTCATTTAGCCACCAATCTGTCCCACCTGATTCTACTTAACTGCTTGTTTTAAGCAATGCAGCTCAGGGTTCACTAACTTTTGCACCTACATAAGTTGACCAAAAACTCATTTTAATTTAGTCTTGACTACACAGTTGATTTAAAAAACACCTGTTATTTCATATAAAAAAATACTGGTTCTGATTAAATAAAGAAAACAGGTTGAATATAGAAAACACAAAATGCTCAAGATGTTCACAAACTTTTGAGCAGCACTGTATATGTTATTTTCTCATTGTCATCAGGAAATGACTAAACAGGTCATTCTGCTGTTTAAAAGAAACAGTTTCTTTTGTGTGTACGTGAATGGACTTGCACATGCACTTATATGGCGCCATATAGTGTAAAGCCTCCAGTACTTCACATGCGCACACATTCATACACTGATGGCAGATGGTTGCTGCTCATCAGAACGGAAATAAGCGTTCACACTTATTAGTATACTAATTAGTCATCAGATGTGGTTATCCTAGCATAGCATAAGACCTGGAAGCAAAGGGACACAGCTAGTCTGGGTCCACCCACAGCTAAAACACCCACCAACAGCTTAATAACGAATACAGTGTGTCTTGTTTGTTTGTTCCATCAAAAACAGAGCCGTGAAACAAAAAGCAGTGGTTTCAGTCTTTACATAATGAAACAAAGCTGGAGCTATTTTTTAAGAAGACTGAGGAAACATGTATTGTTCAGATTGCAAAGCCAACCATGTGTGTTCTGTGCCTTTAGAGTCTTCCACTGTTGTTTGTGTTGAGGGCAATTTGTTAAGGTTTGTGCAACAAAGCTTCCTCTTTATTGCCTTATTCCTTTAAATAATTGGTTGATATAAATGGTTTCTGACGTTTCAGAAGAAAGAAACATATATTTATACATATGTAATGATGATCCACTGAAAGTTTGAAGAAATTTTAATTTCTATTGAATCAATTCACTATATTACATCATGTATATCATATTATCTATACATGCATTGGCTCAGTTCTGCCAACATCTTTCCTATCCTGCTTTTAGTAGATAAAAACACACACCTATATCAAGGAACAATCTGCACTTAATGTATGTGATTTACATTTGAAAGGTGAACCCAAATATGTGAATACATGGGGCACAGTATAACAGGATGCATGCTATGGAAATGGTGCTATGTATCAAATACAGATGCACAACACAAACTGTTACAATGGTGATTTGTTACACTTCTGAAGGCACAGATCAATGCAGTTGTCCTGCTGATAGAGGGATCAGGTCAGAGACAGTTGTATGCGTCGCACTGCAGGACATGAACAAACTGTACTTTATTCATTTGATTTGAAAACCTGCTTGGAAAAACAAGGTTTTCGCCAAAGTCAGATGGCTACAGTATCTGGGAACATTGAGTGTTTGAAACATTGTCCCAGTCAGTAGATGTAAGATATTTGTCAGGAGGAAGAAGAAGTTTGGATTAACCCTGCAGCATGAATGTTTGATTCAAATTTCATGGCAATTCATCAAGTAGTTATTGAGCTATTTCAGTTTGGATCCCAGTGGTTGATCAACTGACAGACCGAGTGCTAACACCACTCATAGAGCCATGTTGCTAGTGTAGCTAAAAAAAACCCACACCTAACTGGACTAGGAAGTGTAGCTGGGTCTGGACCTCACATCAAATTGACCTCACATCAGATTGGCTAATTCACATCTTTCAGGCCTCACTGAGTCAAGACTACCACTGAGTGGTTTACTTATATTAGTCCTCACTATGAAGGTCAAACTGAAACTAAATGGATTGCAATTAAAGAACAATTCAACAAACTCAGTGGTTTCCATACACTCCCCACACCGCTGACAGACTGCTGGAAGTTTATGTTCAGGGTGGGAGTTTGGTGAAGGCGGTGCCATCTAACGGGCTTTTGGGCCTAGGTTATATCACAGAGGGTGTGTTTCAGAAGGTTGAACTACTGGATCCTTTGGGACAACGAAATGACATGTTGTATTGAACATGAAATATAAATTGGAACCATGTGTGACAGATCTCAGACATGGATATGGTTAAATGTTTGTGGATATGGGCTCTTTTTGTCGAGCACATGTTGTTACTGAGAACACTTTTTCGCCAGTCAAAGTCACAATGAAAACCATGTCTGCTTTGTTACAGCACAGTTGTGGTCCAACTAGCGCTGATGAAATGGTTCTATCCAAAGCCACAGGGAGGGAGAGAGACAAAGAGGTGCTGCCAGCCAGTAATTACTTTCTGAGGGCCCATTAGGAGAGGAGAGCAACACTGATGCATAATACAAGAGAAATAAGTTCAAACACAGCAAAGCCCAAATTCTGTCAGCCAAGGTGATTAAGTATCAGCAGAAGAGGCACTGATGAGGCCGTGTTTACATCTACTTGGTACATGCACACCAGTGCTGTCTGTCTGTCTCTATCATCTGCTGCTGTCTGTCTGTCTCCATCCTCTGCTGCTGTCTGTCTGTCTCCATCCTCTGCTGCTGTCTGTCTGTCTGTCTCCATCCTCTGCTGCTGTCTGTCTGTCTGTCTCCATCATCTGCTGATATCTGTGTCCAACCTCTGCAGCTGTCTGTCTGTCTCCACCATCTGTTGCTGTCTGTCTGTCTCCAACCTCTGCAGCTGTCTGTCTGTCTCCATCATCTGCTGATATCTGTCTGTCTGCCTGTCTCCATCACCTGCTGGTATCTGTCTGTCTGTCTCATCATCTGCTGCCATCTGTCTGTCTCCATCATCTGCTACTGACTGTCTGTCTCACCATCTACTGCTGTCTGTCTGTCTCCATCATCTGCTGATATGTGCCTATCTAGCTCCTTCATCTGCTCCTGTCTGTCTGTCTTTACCACAGCCACCCAGCACACGTCTGCTGTTGTCTGTCTCCATCATCTGCTGCTTTCTGTCTGTCTATCTCCATTATCTGCTGCTGTCTGTCCATCTCCATCGTCCACTGCTGCCTGTCTTCACCACAGCCACCCAGCACACGCTGTTCTCCTTGTTACCATCTGGCAGACGATGCAGGAGCGCGCTGCGCGCTTCTCCAGGCCATCAGGTTTCTCAACTCATTAACCTAAATACTCCACATCATATATCTGCTTATGTGCTGATATATAGCCAGTGTATGATACTTCAGGCCACACTGTAATACACTTGCTGTGGGTCAGAGGTGCAGTGGTTCACCCACTGCTCGGAAGACTGACAATCAGAATGTTATGCACACAGATTGCTCCCAGCGACTCTGGTGTATGTGAGTGTGCGTGGATGAGAATTAGCTTGTCGTCCTGATGGTCACCTTGCGTGGCAGCCTCTTCCATTGGTATGTGAATGGATGAATGCTGAATATAGCGTGAAGTGATTTAAAGAGGTTAAAAGACTAGCAGGGCAGGTCATTTTTCCATTTGTATGTCACTTTTACTTTCACACAAATCATTTCCATATATTTCTATTTTTATATAATTCAAATTATGTTTTAATATATTTATTGGATGTTACCATCATGTGACTGGTACTGTGGCAGGTCTTCCTCTTCCTGCTGAGCTGGCCTATTTTTCACGCTCAATACATTTTATTGCTGTTGACCCTGTGTGTGTGTGTTTGTCTGTGTATGTCACTGCTCGAAATGGAGCAACTAGTCTTGGACATTTCCCTTTACTTCCTCCCTACTTCCTACCGTTGAGCAAGATGTAGTTGCATATTATCAAAGTGGAAGTTTGATATGACACCAAGTCATCAAGCTGATGGGAGCGTTTGGTTGCATTAACTTTTCCAAAGTAGCTAAAAGCAAATCAGAGAAATAATAATGATATATCCATCAGTAGATTAAAGGAGATCAGCGTGCAACTGCATCCATGAGGACAGAGCACAGACCTAGTGAGATGTTAGATGGTGTTTAGATCACATGTGCATGCATGTGTATATTTGCTGCTTCTCTGTGTCACTTCAATAATGCATATACCAAGGAAGCACCTGAGATGAACTAGCATACTTCTCCAACCAACAGCGTCTGTGCGCTGAATTCCTGCATATGGCGCACGACTGCAACACACATCTGTCTAACCAGAATGTGTGTCTGTTTGTTTTTGTCCATGTGGTGTTTGCTTGATTCCTAACCTCATGGGAAGGAACATTCACAATGTCCTAAGGAGGAACATAAGAAATCAGCCTTGACTTCCTCCTGCATTGGCAAACTATTACAGAGATGGATGTGAGTAATAGTTGACGTTTTTGCACTGTGTGTTGTATTGTGAGATGACTGGGCTGACATCCAGACAGCAAGGAGGAGGTTTGCTGCCTCTGCTGAACAAACTTTGGTAGCTAATACAGCCTGCAATGTAAAGTACAAGTTCACTGTACCAATCAGCTACCAATAAAATCTTGCAGGTACCTGAATGAAGGCAAAGTTAGCAAAGACAAAGCTATGAGGAACATGTAGTAGAGTGTAAAACTGAAGTTCGACAGAATGGCGTAAACAGTGTTGTAGAACTGCATGTGTGTGTTCAATGTGCATGAGACAAAGGCAGACCTTCATGCAGCCATCGAGCCTGACAGAGGCCTGTAGGGACACCTTGTGACAAAAGCAAAACCTCAATTCAGACATAGAGTCCCACACAAGTTTTACAGCTGAGCTAGTCTGCAGTGTTAGTTTGCTGGCATGTGCAAAGCCACAGTCCATCCAATGCAACCTTGCTGCCAATGCCCAGGCTGAAAAAACACAGCCAATGTATAACAGTCAAAAATTGCAGTTCTACAGATTGCCATTTGAGGCTCCAAAAGCAGCTCAATTCCCATAGCTAGTTTGCCCTGTCCCTGGTGTGTTTCAGCAACCATGTGTCAGTCAGCCCACCTCACCGTCACCCACATGCCACTTCTATGCCCATTTTTCAATTAGCTGGAAATTGGGCAAATTCATGCCCTGCCAATATGGCGATGGCCAGATTAACCCCACACTAAGCTTCACAATATCTCTTCAACGGTATATATGTGGCTCTGATCATTTTTTTATAGTCAACGCATGGCACCGAACATTAGCATTGCAAGTAAATTGATGGCTGTGGAATCGTTCAATAGGAACGTAAGTCCCTGGAGTCTTGACTGCGAAAGGCCTTGCAAGGCAGTGGGCTGCATACATCACCAGATGTGCTGTTCCTTATGTAGAACACATTTACCTCATTTAGAACCTGGACCAGAGGAGTCTCAAAGGATCCCACATCACTGACAATAGCCTCATCCAAGCACTCCAGTTAAACAGCGCCATAGTTATCAGGCCCACACGGAGGCTCAGGATGAGTGTTTCTCCTCAGATCACAAGGACCCTTCTTATGGATGCCATCTCTTGCACACTTGGACAAAAGAGAGGACTTCAAGATGTGCAAAGTTTTAAGCACTTTACTTGTCACTTTATTTTATACTCACTCCACAAGCATGCCTCTGTGGTTTTTAGGATCCATGAGCTGAAAACATACCAAACGTTCCTGCATAAACTAAACACACAACCACCCCACCAAAACAATATAGGTACCAGTACATGGCACCGAACATTTGCATGAGAATGGGGGAGTCTATTGTCTATTAACTTTTTAAGTATTACTGTAACCCCACATACCACTGTGCTACATTCTGTCATCTATGACAACATAGGCTGCAATGCAAAACCAGAAATCCTCGTTGGAATCAAACATGTCGACAAGCCCTAAACCTTCATGTGTGGTTTTACACATACTGCAACTGTACTCATTTAAACACAGCCCAGCAGTGCCCAACGAATGCTAGTGTACAGAACATTAAGGTAATTACTGCACATGCAAACCACTAATTAATACATGATGTTCCTGCATATGATACAGCATGATTTTCAATTCCTGTACATAACATCCTATACATTACTTGTACATGAATAATTTGCCCATACCATCCACACTGTACATCAATTTTTCACTGGTACTTTGGACTATTAAATAATAAATAAAATTTATTTATGGAACTTGTTTCATAATATTCTATTTCACAATTTATAAATCATGTGCAAATGCACAAAGATTTGGACTGTGCCCGTGGTAATAAAGAATCCCCCACTGGCTGCCTTTCCGCTCTCTCGCAGTTAAACCAACCAAGTTTTAGTTGAAAGTAATGGAATCTGTTGGGCCCTGCTTACTATTAATTTTCAGTCTTGGGAGAAATTTTGTTTTCTTTATGTTTCCCCTTGGTGACATGATTAACAAACCTGGTGGCTCCTTCCATTTTGTGCTGACGATAAGCATGTGTACCTTGGTGTTTGAAACCCAAACCCTGGAATGCTGAGTTAATATATACCTTTCTGATGTCTAAAAATCGTTTTCAGCTGAACGTAAACAACACAGAGATCCTTGTCACTGGGTCAAGTTATGTCTGTTTAAGAAACTGGTCTTTAAAGCCAATGGAGACAGAGCGTTTTCAATGACGTCCCCAAGTCTTGGCCATGTGGTCTGGATGTTCACCAAATGATAATTGCTTGTGATTTTGGTGACTTTTCATAGTTATTACCTCCCCCCTAGCACCATAACTGCATCTCTCCATCCATCCTTACTGGATTTCCCCAGTTATATTACTACCTCTCCTCCCAAACAACAACTCTCTATACCCTTGCACCATTAGTGCCTCTTGTAGACATGAAATCAATTAGGCTGATTGCAGTGAAAATAAACAAGCATGCCGCTGCCTCTGAGAGGGTAAATACTTATGGTTTGGACAGTTGTGTAGCATCCAAAAATCTCAGCATGTTCATGCATGACCTCAAGCATTTATTCTAACCACTGTCAGAACAAACCATTTGCAGTTGCTGGTAAAGCTCAAATGTCAGAGGTTTGTTTGATAAGTTTTTCCCAATATTCCCTTGAAGCATTCAAGGTTATTAGAGCACGAAGGTTTATACCTGTTCCAGAAAGCCACACTCCACACTTCAACAGTTTCTTGAAGAAAGTCATTCCTAAACACAAAGAGAGACTGGCGAAGTTCAAACTCTTCTGTACACAAGGCTAATGGGTATAATGGATGGAAAGGTTAGATTGTTCTTCTGACTGTTGAAGTAAAAACACTGTAATGAAGTCGACCCAGCTTGTTGAATTCATTAAAAAGCAATCATTTAGGGGTTTTAAGTCAACATCTAGTAAGAGACATATGGATGGGAACCTGGAAAGTTTCTGTTCAACTTTCTGTTGATCATATTCATAAATAAATCATAGTGTTGTCACACACACACAGATCTACAATTCCATAATTATCAGCTCAGGTTCTGCTATTAGATTTGATTGGTCCAGTCCATTTTATTCTCAATGACAACTTTACAATTTTTCTGAAGCCAAAATTATTGCATATTTGAGAAATCCTTACGATAGATTATTTGATATGGATAATGTCACTACCAACCAGTGGAAAACTGCATCTGCAGAAAGAGAAAAAAGTCTGTTCAGAAAGGATTTGACTGCTGCCTGTTGTGAGCAGGGATTGATACGTCAATGCTACTACTGTATCAGCTCATCAAACAAATCCAATTCAGTTATCAGCAGCCGAGGAGAGCAGATCTATCCAGGGCTTTGAGGACTGGAAAGTGGTGCCTTACTTTTAATAAAAGGGTAAAGCAGGTGAGAATGGGAATTCTCCTGCTGTGCCTCCAGAATTGATTTCAAGATATATCTGCAGTTCCCAGAGCTGAGTTTCAATTAGCGAGGTTACACGCTGAGCCGATTGTAATGATGTGTGACGACTCTGTCTGATTGTTTCAGGGACAGCACCTTCCTCAACTGGAATATTGAACACAATCTTTCACTGTCACAGGTTGACTAAATAGTTGTACTGTCTGCTAAAACAAGGTTACTTTGTGTTACATTCCAAACAAACATCCAAAGACTGCAATGGACTCACTAGTGACACTCAGAAGCCAGCCTTTTCATTGAAGCCCACAGTACGAAAAGGCTGATGACACTGATGGTGTCCTGACCACCTCCAGACATTTTTTTTTATCCAGGGAACGTCTCAACTGTTCGATGAATTGATGAAATGTGGTTGACAAATTCCTGCTCATCTCAGAATGAATTGTTTAATTTGTCTGTACTCTTTCTCATCTGTTGCAACGCTAAATATCTGCAAAAGCATCATTTCCATTATCATCGGCTCTATTTAGTGAGAGTTAGCTAACATTAGCACGCTAAAGGCCAGATTACATTACAAATTCACAACGAGGCAAGTAGAAACTCACAACTAATTATAATCCTCAAGTCTGCAATGTTCTGAGAACCTGCCAATTTACACCAGTATGACTAGACTAGACAGAGTATGGTTTCGGAGACAGGGGATATGTCCTAAATCCAGACACTGGTGAGTTGATGCGCCGAGTCTTCTTTCTTCGAAGCAATGACTAACTTCATTTCTGCATTTGCTCATCTGTCAGAAGTCGTTTGGCCCACAGCAGCAGCAAACTAACTACTATCCAACGCTGTGTCTTTGCCCTCTATATAGAAATGAGATTATAAAAGTTATGCTAGCCATTTCTACAGTCATGATTTGTTCATGGCTGATCGCTGATAAGTGGATGTCTCTGAATAACTGCTTGAGATCTGACAACAAGTGTGCATGGAATGGATAAATAGCACTCCGACCTGAGGGTGCCCAACATTTCACCTCTGAATTAAAGCTGCTTCTTTTAGGCTTTTGTTAGAGTGAGTGCAGTCAGGCCCCAAGTGCAACTGAGCTGCCTTGCAGTAAATCAATGTGAGGAAATGGGGAAGAAATAAAATAATTAATGCAACCAAGTGTTAGTGTGAAAGAATAACTCAAGTTACCTCTTCTCCCTTTAATTACAAGCCACTGGAGGTGCAGCTTCATCACAGGTCCCTGAACGAAAAAAAAAAAAGAATTTAGAGCTTCTTTGGCAGCGGGGGCTAAGATGATTTGGATAAAATTACCCTGCTGACATGAGCTGTAAGGGAGCAATTCATTCTGCCAGACAACACCTCCCTCCTGCCTTTCCCAGCATCCCCTGCTTCCTCAGGCAAACTGTCATCACAGTAATGATGTGGATCTCTTTATTTTGACTGGCTTTAGAAGAGGCTGCAGCTACAACGGCTGTGCTTTTGCTTCGTGCAGTGACAAAACAGTTTGACTGGTTAACAAAGGCACCGATTCTAATCTGTAGCATTTCCCAAAATACATCAATAGAGCTTCCAACTGGCCTAAACAAAGGATGTCACCAATTTGAAAGCAAAAGACACACATCAGGGGGCATTCGTTAAAGCTAATGCATTTGACATTTAACAAAGCTGAATTCTACACTTTATTTACCAACCCCCAGTCATTGGTCTTTAGTTGGTCTTCTTTCTTTATTGTAAAAACAATTATATATTTTATATAATTTACATAATACATCTTGATTGCACTTCTGGTAAATATCTTTTCATTTTTTAAAAGATCCATTTGATTTCTTCTGTTTACCCTATATATGCAGTGCAATTAAAATGTTTCATACTTCTATAAAGAACGAAAACTGTGCCTGCTTTAAATTCTGCTGCCGTCCCCTTCAAAGTGCTTTCCGCTCTCCTTTGAAAGCGCCTGGGAAGTTTTAGAAACATGAAAGCTTGCATTATACAATGAGCCGAACTAACTGAAAATAATAACACCTGTCACAGAGATGAAAAATTTCAGCGTGCTACTTTAATATCTCTTCTTGATAATGTAATTTCTAATTTTATTAACTCACGCAGGGTGCAAAAGGTGTCGCGGCTGAAAATGATAATTGATGATAATTCACACACTCACCAATCCTTTACAGTCTAAAAGAGACAGATGTTCTTCTCAGGGGTTGGTGGAGACAAGGGACACTGAGAACGACCTGCTGTCCACTGAGAATTGTGAAATGTTGAATATGTCTGCGCAGCTCAGGAATACAGTTTATGAATATATGTTTCATTATAGTATAATCATAATGTATTTATAAACAGGCCAACCTATGGTAGACCTGCCAAAACCTTCTCCAGCGATCCAAATACCTTTACCTGCATAAAAGAAGGAATTTACTGGACTGGGCTTTGAATGTGCCCAACATCTATATCAAACCACAGAGCAGCACAGATTATAGAGCAGGTATATGATTTTGTGATACCAACAACGTCAAACACTGACAATGTTTCAGCTTTAAAATGACCTTTATCTGACCAGCAGTGTGCGTCTATACACAGAAGCCATGATGGCCAGTAACGAAGCAATTGGTCTGATAAGAAAGGACTTTTACATGATTGCTACAGAGAATGCTGGAAACTCAACAATGTTATTCTCCACTGGTGACTGTGAACTGCCCTCTCCTCTCTGCATCAGAACGTAGAGAGCTTCTCTTGTTCTTTAATAGCACAATAACTTCAAATATAGCTGAAGAAAGAGGGGCTCAAATGAGAAATACAGGAGGGTCCATCAGCAGAACTGTCTGGACTGCAGTTAATACTAAACCTTTAAGTCTTGTGTCTATAATGAACAGAGCAACATGTCACCTTCCACAGATGACCCAGACTTATCACGAGGGATCTAAAGGCAGAGTTTAAACTGCTGTCAAATATTTGGTTATCTAAACAAACTCAAACTCCTCTCAACTGCGCCGGCATTTTTGTGCAAAGGTGTAATATTAGTTTTCAGAATTTAAAACTGTAGATGGTTCCTGTAGCAACACCAGCTGGATTATTGGCACGCAAAGCCAGACTCAGATGACTGGCATAGGACTGGATGGAGCCAGTATTGCTGCGGATGTAAACTCAGATCACCTCCACAGAAATGGTAAAGACTTACCTCTGTTATATTAACAGAGGGCTTCACGTGACTGTCACTAAATGCACCTCCTCCACTTCCTCCTCTGTACTGAATCTTTACTTCTACCTTATCATTTAAACGTATTCAGTAGTGCTTCAAGTCACACCCTAAAGATTTCTGATACATCGAGAAACCTTCTCAGATGCCTTCAAAACAGCTCAAACCCCCAAAAAACTAAAGAAAACCTATATGGACCATAATTGCACTGATGTCCAACCTTCAGTTTATGGTACGATACTTTAAAAGATAGTTGCAGTACAAATAAACTCCACAACACAGAAAGACTGCAACCCTGCCTAGAAGTGGACAACCTCATAAAATATCAGCAAGGGCACAAGAAAAATGATAATTCAGGTAAAACCCAACCCAGTTGTAGACCTCTCTTACTGCATCTGGGACACATGTGCATGCTTCCACAATGAGAAGGAAACTCAATCAACATGGCTTACATGGGAGGGTTGCTAGGAAGAAGCCCCTGCTCACAAAAAAAGAACAAAGCTGCCGTCTCAACTTTGCAAACCTGAAGCCTTTTGGAAGTCCATTCCGTGGACAGATGAGTCCAAAATTGAACTGTTTGGTCACAACCAAAACCACTGTGTTTGGCGAAAAGTCAACTCTGCACACCAAAAGAAACCTCCCCCAACAGTGAAGCTTGGTGGTGGGAATGTTAAGATCTGGGCGTGCTTTTTGTCCTCTGGACCTGGACAACTCCACATAGTCCAGAGAATCATGAATTCTGAGGACTATTGTAAAATCCTGGAACAGAACCTCAAGCCATCCGTTGTGAAGTTAAAGCTTGGCAGAAGATGGATCATGCAACATGATAATGATCCAAAGCATTCCAGCAAAATAACCAAGGAATGGCTGGATTGGTCCAGTCAAAGTCCTGACCTAAATCCTATTGAAATGCTGTGGTGGGACCTGAAGCGGGCAGTTCATGCCAGACACACATCCAACCTCTCTCAATTGGCTGGGTTTTTACAAACAATCTGACCGTCACTGTGGGGTTCACAAACTTTTGAGCGCTATATGCGAGTCTGAAAAATCATTTATTATAATTTTTCGACTTGAACCTTATGGTAAATGAACGACAACCACTTGTTATTGCACTGCAGTCACACGGCCTTTTCACCTGTGCGTCTGTGTTTTTTAAATGCTCCCAGAATACTCAATCACCTGGGCTGACAACTGCTGCAGAGCTAATGACAGAAGTTAAGCGTAATAATAATGGCTCAGTTCACACATTACTCCCCTGCGATAATCACATTAAATCAAACCACATTAATCAACTTTTTCGTGTGCATTCAATGTGGAGCCACAGGAACACAGGCAGAGCTTTGTGTCCTGTGAGTCCTCCCTCCAGGGTGTAGAGGGCTGTTCTACGTCATTCTTGCCACTGGCGGCTACCTGTAGCCCTTCATTATGACCCCATTCAGTCAGCCCAGCTTCCTGCCAGCACTGCTTCTATTTCCTCTGCTCACAGAACCGGAAAAGAACCACAATAGCTCCTAATCATCGCCGCTTCGCTGTTTCTGCAATCCGCTGAGAAGATTATGTCTTTCAAAACCGGAGAGGGAAAAAAAAAGTGCACAACTGTGCGTCCAAAGACAGACACCAGAGAGTAAAAATAAGAACCTGACCAAAAAAAGGGAATATTGTAGCTATAGGGTCTACAAGTACTGTCAGCACAATGAAATGTTTCTGAATATTTCCCATCCCTGAGAAACAAACACAGAAGAGCATCAATTCAGTACTCATCCTGCAATGTAAAATTAAGAAGATGTGAGTAGAGTTTATGTAAAAAATGAAATGGAACTGATCCCATCTTGATGGACAACCTGCCAAATATACTTGTGTTCTTGAGCAAGACACTGAAACCTGAAATTGCTCCCAATGCTGCGCCATCGGTGTGAGAATGAGTGTGTGAACGTTACCTTCCATTCTGATGAAGTAGACATCAGTGTGGTGTGAATGGGTGAATGCAGACTTGCAGTGTGAAAGCGCTTTGAGCTGCTTCTTTTGAACTGTACCCAATGGTAAATGAAGTAAAATCTCACAACTTGAAAATAAAGAATGAGTACATTGCAAAGCAAAGGACGATAACATGTTAGTTTGCACCTTTGGTTTTGTTCACTGTTGCGAAACGCTGAAAGCACGGTGCAGCTCATCCTCTCCCCTCCATTCTCTAAGCAACATTTGCATTTTCAATATGCAAGGTTTAAGAGATCAGGGCTTCAAAATGGGATTTGGCAATTGATTCCCTCTGCTGTTATTACCAGCAGCTTGTTACAGAGAGCTGGGCCAGGGCCGCGGTCAGCAGAGGATTTAACGTAGACATCACATCTCCCCAGATGGTTTTCCTTGATGGAGCGGTGGACATTTCCCAGGCTGCGTCCATGCATCCAGGCTGGCAGGAGGAGCTGAGGAACCAGCTAATGGCAGACTGTCTGAGCTGTGAAATAATTCAAAATGAGCATCACTGATCCTATTTGCATAAAAACCTGCCTTCACTTTGTTCCTCCCCTGAAAGGCCACATGAAGAGATGGCAGCAGGGGCGAGGACAGAGAGGAGACAAACACAGATATGAATAGAGCTAGTAACAGAGAGAGGTGGGAGGAGGAGGAGCCTCTGCAGTTATGGGTTAAAAATGGAAATCTGTCGACATCAATGTGGTGACACACTCAAATGTCACAGCACTCCTCTTTCTTTCTCTGCCTTCATCTCTTAATATTCTTTAATGTCAACCGCCTTTATGGGGGGAGAGCGGTTCACACGTTTCTCTATTTTTCTCCCTTTTCATATGGAGATGGAGTAGAGCTTCATGACAAATGTTCCTAGAGGACAATGCAAGCACTTCAAAGGCCCCCACTAATGTATGTATTTCAACATAAAGCCACACTGTTACCTGTGCACACATTACTCAATGTGCCCATGCATGAAGCTGCAATTACAAAAAAATCACAAGGCACAAGACATTTATAAGGGAAAAAAGGCTCCAAACGGATTTTCATACACTTTATCTACAATGAGAAATGGTATGTATAGGGATTGTTTGCACAGTGAATTGCACCTTTTTAGTAGCACCACTGCCAACAGTGGTGCTACCCTGTGGTTTTGCGTACGGCAGGTGAGCTTTTGTTTTGGGACGTCTCCAGTTTTCAGACCCAGTTACAGACAAAAGTAGGCTACGCAAGGTATAAAGTTACTTTGCTTTGAAAGTGGAAGCCCAGTTTGAGACATAGTAGTTGATAAACACCCCAGCTACTCATCAGGGACATTTACGAAATCACGTAAATTAGGGTATGAAATTAACTTGTGGCTTCATGGAAGCAAACTAGTTGCCAATATCATTTAAGCTAAAAAGTCATTCAGTAGTAACTGAATACTAGATGAAATTAGATTTACATTTCACATAACCAACATAAATCTGCTTTAAATCGGAGGAAGGCACTCATACTCAGACTACTATAGAGACCCTATGGGACGAGGAGGAGACAAGTTTGGATGCATCACACCAACCAACGCAGGAGACAACCAGGTGCTCTTTATCAGCTGGTTGCAGAGCTGCAGCTTCATTGCAGATACTGCGGGACGGCTCCACAGCAAACGAACCATATCCTCACGTTTACAAAAAAAGAGACAAAATTGTGGGAATCCAGTGAACCTAAATCACGTCTTGCTGTGTCATTGAGGTAACTGACTAATTACACTTTCACTTTGGCTTGTAGTTTAAAATGTCATATGCATTTCAGAGCTCAAAGTGGAGTCTCACATTTAGCATACAAAACAATTCATGAGCTATATGAACTTCTGATATAGAATACAATGCCACCAGTAGTGGGGCAAAAGGCAAGCAGGTGCATTTATCCTTAAAAGCTTTGTAGAAGGGATACAGGTGGAGTGGTGTATGATGTTATATCATATCTATTTATATTTCATTAAAGAGTCAGCCAGTGGAAATGTATGGTTAGTCACAACAAATATAAGCTGTTAAACATGAAGTATTTCACTAATTTTAGATTGGTAAACAATGTAGAATAGTGCGCACATGCTTTTGGGAGTCTCTCCACAGAGTGGATGGTATTCCACAGCAAAATTTGCATATTGTCCTTTCATGTAGATATAATAGTGATGGCAGCATGCACTCTCCATAATTACCTCCAGAGCCAAACAGACAACTGAAGGAACACAGAAGGAGAGCCAACAGTAAAGCATGTGCAGCATTGAAGGACACTGTGATCCAAGTTGGCAGTTGATGTTCAGGATCTTCAGCTCCTGTTGTTCAACCGGAAGAATTTATCATGCGATAGAACGGAATAATCTCCTAAACCAAAAATACATGACTTTGCTTTCTACAGTTTCAGTGAAGAAGCAGGGTTAATGCATGGTACAACATCAAACGTAGGCTACAGAATGAATGCATGACTAACTTTAACTGATAGAAACAGATATGATTTCATACAGATGTATATATTTTATGCAAGTGTTGAAATGTCAGTGCTTCTATAGTAAGTAAGGCTCCCATGATAAACTGTAGTAGTATATGTTTCCCTTAATAAACTCTTATTGCGGCAAAAATTTACAAATGTGAACTGAGAGTTGTGGAAGTGCCACATTTGTAAATGTGTAAAAGGATCTCTAAATGCATACTGACATTTGTGAATGTGTAGATAAATCTGCAAATGTGTGTTTTAACAGATTTGTGTAAGTTTAAAAGAATCTCAAAATCTGTATTTGGATTTGCGAGCTTTTTCATATTTGTAAATATGTAGAGAAATGCGTATATGCGTACATAGATCTGTAAATATGTAGATACATTTGAAATTTGCACATAGATATTAACGGCTGAAAAGTCATTGCTGCAAGAACTGGAAATACAGAGAACTCATCAGTCTCAACTCTGTGTTTGTATGCTTAAATTTCATTTGTTGCCAAGTTCTTTTTTGCATTGGTCATCTGTCTCCAGGTTTGCATTTTGGTCTTTCCCCTGTTTTTCCTCTTCGCTGGCTTGGCATTACTGTGACTGTCGTTGCAATGCGATTCCACAAGCATGCTACATATCTGAGAGGACTGCTGCCAGAGTAAGATAACTATGTCAGCCACTGGATTTTGTGTTATATTGCAGTTATTGTTAAAGTACGTGTGAGCACGTGTGATATGACAGAGCCAAAGCAGCTTCAGTGGTTGGTGCAAGTGCTGGCGGAGATTGCTTTGATGCACCGTGAATGCAATCCGTGACCATCTTGAGGTGCTACATGTCCAGATGGAGAGACAGCTGGCCTGGTAGACGGCTTTGACATGACCTCATCGTTCTTTTTGGCTCTCTGGCATCATCCTGAATAAAATGCCGACCACAGAATACTCCCAGTCCCTTCTGGGGGGTACCTGGCAGCAGAATGGGCTGCGGGCCTACTCTCAGGTGAGTTTCAAGGATTTGGACAGCTGCCCTTGATTATGTTACTCCTGGAAGGATCATGTCACTGATTTCATCCCTTTGTCTCTATTCAGCTGCTAAAAGATGCACCAAGGTTGCTGCGGTCATGGGGTTCCAATGGCTGGGATGGATGCTGGACAGATCCTTTGCAGTTGATGACCATGGTCCTTGAGTTACTGAGGCAGGCTGGCCTCACCAACAAAGCTGAAAGAGTGTGTAGTTGGATGGGGATGTGGTACAGTAAGGTATGGTATTTGACATACAACTTTGACATGGGTTGCAGAAGGAAATTGGTTGCAGCCATGACCACGGCCCAAAAGGAGGTGAGGCAGTTCTTGGTGCTAGCAGGCTGCTACTGGCAGTTCATCACTATTTGCGGGCCTCAGTCCAGAACAGTGGACAGGAATACTGCCAGCTTACACTTGAGAGGTGAAATGGAACCTCTATTGGAAGTCCAGACACCTAACTTGAAGAGTTACACTTCCAACAGAGGAGTAGGCGCCATTCCGTCCCAGGAGCCGCAGGGTAGTGACCACCTAGTACTCTACATACTACGCCTTCTTATGACGACATGTTACAGTTACAGTATGAAAAACTGATACTGGCTACACATTTGGATTGGTGGTTTGGCATCTAGCTATTAGTCAGAAGCTCTGTCCCTCTAAATCAACAGAGGTGGGGATGAAAGCTGGACACATTTGTTTCAAATAACTTGAACATTTTCTCCAAGGACACTGTTGTGATTCTCAGAGTTGTTGGATTAGAGTTTCACCTTTGTGTGTAATGTTGTCAGCCTCCCCGCGTCTCCTCTCGATCTCAGCTCCACAGCACATAGACAGCCTTTCATTCGGGCACGCAAATAAATTGCAGAGACCCCGGTGTGTGAGGGGCTTTGTAGCCCTACAGAACCACAGAAGTGCATGAATCCAACAAAGGCCCTCGAACATACACATATGCGCCCTCTGTATGTTTGTGGGTCTGTATGTCATTCCAGCTGTCCTGCTGAGCTCAGTAAGGTAATTCCATTTTGCTTTACACTCCACAGACTTTCTACTGCACTGACAATGCCCCCCACCAGCTGCATTCCACAGTTGTTTGTGTGTGTGTGTGTGTGTATATATATATATATATATATATAGATAGATAGATAGATATTATTTTCATTTCTATAGTACTCAATTACTTAATATCCATCAGGTTTTCAAAGCAAAACCTTACTTCCACTATACATGAACCTCCTTTGTGATGCTGAAAATAAATAAGAAGTGCAGTCAGTGCAGTGTTTTGATGTCAAGAGTTCTTGTCTTGATTGAATTTTGTTGGGATCTGTGATAAAACCCAGAGTGGCCTTTTAATTGTCTTTCTCTTTGTGGTTGTGTGCTGAATTGGAGCTAAACTGTGTTGGTTTTGTGGGGAAAACAGAACAGACTTCTCACCAAGTGGATGCAGCTCCGGATTCTGTGAGACAAGCTCTTCGCTAACACACACACACACACACACACACACACACACACACTTGAATGATTGATACCATCACCTCAATTCCAATTTCTGATAGCTATATTATTTTAAACAGTGAATCATTTTGACTAAAAGTTTAATGACTTCTTGTCAAGTAAAAGTAGACTACAACTACAAGAGATAAAAATGACTATAATGTTAATAACCCTAATAAGCTATTTGTCTGAAGACTAGGACTAAATCTAATATAGCTGCTAAACTTAACACTGTACTGGAATTGTGTAAAAACCAATCACTTTCTGTTCTTCCATGTGATTTTGTCAAGATATTGAATCTCCAGACTGTAACAGGGGGCTTACAACAGCAAGTGAATAGCAGTAAGTTCAATCAGTGTTTTCACATATGTCAGAATTATGGGAGAATGAACATGTATTTGTAGAAAAATATTGCTGAGTCATGATAATCATTGTATATAATCATTACCACTATTTACTTATGCTTCCCTTTTCCCTAGTTCACAATGGAAATTGAGATATTTAGACAGACAGGGATGACGGATGTGAATGCATGTGAACGAGCATGGTGGACTCTGTCCATCAGGGTCACGTGTTTGCATGTGGACGCTCGCGCTGTGTGTTGGCTGGTAAGCATATTCAGCAGGTCAGAGTGACAGTGGGATAATCCAAGCTGACAGGGCAGCAGAGCAACAGAGAACCACCATGCCAGCCCGTTATGCAACGCAGGGCAACTCAGCAGCAGCAGCTACTTCAAAGTGACATGATTATACAACGTCTGGCACTTTGCACTTCTCTCTACAGTGTGTGTGTGTGTGTGTATGCATGTGTGAGAGAGAGAGTGAGTGAGAGAGAGAGAGAGAAATGTTCAGAAAAAAATGTAATTAGAATCTGTTTTGACATTATCGTCTGATGTACTTCACCAAATATGTTTGCATTTCATTCAGGAACAGTGTCTAGGGGGTGAACCAAAGTGGTGATGATATTAGCTGATTCTAATCTCAGCTTCAAACACTGCGCGCTGCTTTCAACATGAACTATCAGAGCCAAAACTTCAAGTTGTTCAAAGGCGAGAAAGTTTCCTCATCAAACCGCCCTCTGCTAAAATTAACTGCAAAAACACGAGTCAAGTGTTTCACAAGCTCTGCCGCAAACATCGAGATGTAGTGATGACATGAGATATCTGGACGGAGGGCTCTGCATAGTCAGTTGAGTCAGATTTGGAGGACTAAAGGTAATGACATCAGCCGGTCTTCTATCCAGATTTTTGTTTAAGGTACTGTGAATGTTGATGATGGTTCTCCTGATCTCTTTAGCTGAACATTTCCTTACCTGGAACGGAAAACACGCTGGGCACGTCTGCTAAAGGCTCTGGCTGCAAAAAGGTCCTCCACGCTGCTCCATACCCAACAGGGAGCATTTCAGAAGCAGAGAGTTTTATCTACCAGATGTTGTTGAATCACTGTTTTGTTGCTATTTTGCGCATTTTCATTGTTGCTTTGCCCGTACCGTGGGTTGGGATGCTAAGAACTTTATTTATTCCAAATTACACTGCATGTGTAAGTGCTTGAGTATTTTTCTTTCTTTCTTCTGTCTTTGAGCTGCTGCAACATGTAAATTTCCCCACTGTGGGATAAATAAAGTGTTATCTAATCTAATCTGATCACCTGCATGTGAGCATCTGCAGTCCTACCTGTACACAGCTGTGCATCTTCATGGAGCATCAAAATTGAGCAGAGAGCAAACATCAAAATCTGTGTCAAAGCTTCATGTGGAGGATCAGCAGCAGCTACAACCCAGAGAGCAAACAGCAGTCTGAGCAGTGGGAAAGCTGCAGGGTCAGGGAGGGAAGTCAGTGCATCAGATCAGAAGGTTGTTGATAACCAGAACTATGCGTGATAGTGCTTTGGTTCTCCACCATGGCAGAGCTGGCGCCCAGAATACTAGGTTTTCAGAGCTGAAACAGCTGTCTGCTGTGTCTGGAAATAAAACTGCTGTGACCAGTGGATCAAAACTAGCTATACTATGAGCTGAAACATCAAAAGCACTACTTAGAGCCGCAGACAACTGCATGGTCAGGAGAAAAAAACTACTTTGAAGGTAGGGTTACTTATTCTGCAGAAAGATTATTGATATTTTAACTCAACAGCCAAACAGATGCAAAACTGCCTTTAAAGCTCCGGCACCTGCAAACCTGCAATCCTTGCTTTTAAAGCCAGAGGGTTTCTTTTCAAGAGCGAATATTGTACATAAAATGTAACAGTATTAGAGGTCAAGTCAAAATTACATGGCCCAATATCACAATCAACATTTTTCCTTAAGGAGCTTCGTAATCCGTGAGCACACATCTGTGATTCTGTTAGCAGAATCGAGGTTAGCGCCTATATAAAACCCAGGCAGGTGGATTTACAGGTCTCAGACACCGATACCCAAAAATGGGTTCCAGCATTTCAACTGACAGAGTTTTCTACCTCTCCTTGTCATAAACAACTGCAAACTGAATAATTCATGGAAAGTTTGACTCATTTATGAATTGCGATGTTACACCCGAGCTCATATTTTAGAGAAGATCTTTATCATGAACGAATAAATGAACTACGTTAAGTCCACCGCTCGGGGACTGATATTCACTCATGGAGGGGCAGTGGCACAAAACAGGGGATGGGGATGCATGTCAAAAACATTTGAGGTATACATCTTTAAATCCCTGCATCTTCTATTTATTTATTTATTCGAAATATGTGTTTTTTAAACTAGTGATGATGGAGACTTGGTGTCTCCCAGCCCTACAGGCACCCTAACAGCTTAAAGTTGGATGGAGATGAAGTTTAAGTTAACCTTAGCTAACTACAGTAAAGAGACACACTTAAACACAAAGAAAGGTGTTCTCAGCTCCAGCTGAGAAGCCGGTTTATGGTGTGTGTCTGGCTGCAGGAGGGCAGAGCTACAGTAAGGATACACTCCACAGATGTTCTGCACTCTGCTTGTGTGCATTCAGTAATCAGAATGCTGTGATATGTATATATTCTTGATAAGATTCTGATTTCCTATGTCCATATTCCGCTAACTTCACATCTAGTACCTATATTTAGTGAACACACTGTACTAGTGCACTGTTTGCACAAGAGATTTCACTGTAGGTTCAGAGGGATTATGTGCTCTAATCTAAAGTGTTACTCGATGACACTCGTTTCAAGTGTGCAAAGTGGCTGCAGTTGACTATTAAATGTCTTGAAACGAATAATGAGGAACATATTTCTGTATACTAACTGTTGTAAAAGAGGCAGGTCCGATAAAAGACTAAAGAGGCTCTCACACAGACAGGTCTGTCCGATTGTTGATGTGTAGCGTGTGCAGCGAGGCATTAAAGTTAAAACACTTGGCAAAGGGCAGAGGAACGCATCAGTGGTCAGATATGACACAGGTCAGGACACACCGATCCCTCTCTAAGAACAGGGCTGCGCCTGCTCGCACAGAGCCCACTAATAATTTAGCAGCGTAAAAATAGTGAACGCACAAGCAACCTGCAGACCTCACCTTTAGGACAACGTGCCAGAACTGCTGCAGTGCAACTCAGCTGGCTCCATGATAAACCTGTCTAGCTGGTACTTTTTCTGCTTGGTGTATTTTTAATAATTTCTTGATTTGAGTTTTTTTTTTTTTTTAATTTGACCTCCTGCTCCACGTTTCTCTTTCCTGTTCAGGTTTGTCGTCTAGTTAACAAGAGATCAGACGCTACATGCAGCAGTGTGTAGTTAGAGAGCAGCAGCTGCATTGAACACAGCTGGTGAACTGACCTGTGGACAGACGACAGTGACAGTGTTTAACTTGCACTTTGTATTCGCTTAGAGTATAAAGAATGCTATACAGGTAATCATTTTACTACAATTTCATTATTTTAGAAAACTGAATTTCTATTTTTTTTCTAATTTGTATTTTAAAGAGCAGGATGAAAAACCAAAAATCAGATCTTTAAAACATAATCTTTTAAAATCTGCTTTATTAGTTTTTATGTATGGATAAAATACACAGCTTTACCTCTTTTCTTGCTCTGCTGTGTGTCTGAAAGTGAACTGCAGCTTAATCAGAACAAGATGAGGATTCTCGTATTTGCTCTTCTCAAACACACACTGGAACTCTGCAGCATATCAGTTTACTTTAGGATATATATCGCCGTGCTATTTGAGGACCAGACCTCACTGTCGTTGGACAAGTGAAAAGAATTGTATGATCCTGCTTCCTTAGCTCTGAAATCAAACTGTGCTAAAGTAAAAGTCATTTACTTGAAAGAAAAATAAGTTTCCCTCAAGTGCAATAGGCTCCTCTCCTGGTTTGCCCTCAGTGGCTTCATTTCACAGAACATCAGGAAGCTGGAATTGTCTGTCCTATTAACTACAGTCTATAGAAACGAAACACAGAGCTTATTATAAAGTACATTATACACATACACACATGCATGTATACACGGTTTGGTCATTAAAGTGCTTTAAAGCCAACACGGGCAATACAGGGGTAGTGTGGTATGGCCCAGTAACCCAAACCACCGTGTGCCTCAAGGAGCTTTATGATCTATAAGCAGTAGTATCCAGATCGGCATCAAAGAGCACACTCAGGTGGATTTACAGGTATCAGAGAGAGACAAAAACAGGTCCCAGCTTTTCAAATGAAGCAAATGTTGCCTGTCTGGTCTTAATAATTCATGAAATGTTTGCTTTGTTAACTGCTGAAGTGGTTTGGTGCGCTGGTCTTGGAGGAAATGGTGGAACAGAGAAATCAGATTTTTTTATTTTTTTATCTGATAGAGCCTCAGAAATGCTGATGCGCTGAGCTTCGGATGATGATGGCTTCAGAAAACGCCAAAGAGTTGGAGGTAGAGACAAAAGCAGAGAGAGGAGGAGATAATCCCTGTTGTGATCATTCAGATCAGCTGCTGGCAGCTACCATCGGCTTTAACAATTCAGTGGGGGTGTCAGCAAAACACAGAGACTAACTTACGTTGTAAGCACTCAAACAAACACACACACACACACATTGAAATGGAGGGATGCATCCGGTCCCTGGAGGAATATCCTGATTAAGGCCTGTTGCCA
Source organism: Datnioides undecimradiatus (assembly GCA_008933995.1). Lineage (NCBI taxonomy): Eukaryota > Metazoa > Chordata > Actinopteri > Lobotiformes > Datnioididae > Datnioides > Datnioides undecimradiatus. The sequence goes on along the minus strand of WARS01000067.1, from coordinate 3,124,536 downwards.
ATACGCTCCAGTGTTGGCTGGGGATTGTAGAGAATGCATGTGAAGAAGAAGAATAAGAAGAAGACACACTGTACTAATGGCTGTAAGACAAAGTGCTGAGTGAGGAGAGGGACAAACCTAACCCTTCATCAGAATCACATTCAAGGAATCTGAGGCTGGTTTTAACTTGCTTTCAACGTTACATACAGTTCCAGCGGAGGTACAGATGGAAACGGCTAAACAGGAGCAAACAAAACGGAATCTGAAAATAAATATTGAGTGGATATACATTGAAGGCTGTGTCACCCCTAAAAAAACTTCTAACCGCAGCTCAGTTATTCATTCACTCATTAAGGCGCTGATGGGTAAGCCATTGGGAGCTATCTAGGGTTTAGCGTCTTGCCCAAGGATACTTCACCATGCAGCCTGAAGGATCTGGGGATCAAGCCACCAATCCTCAATCAGCAGACCCACTCTGTCTCTGAACTGCAGTCACCACGAGGACATCTTTCCTGTTAGCTCTGCTGTAACATTTAGCCGTTAGCTTAACAAGCATGGCCTGGCCGTGTAAAACATGTCAAAGCTGGATGAAGCAGTCCTCTTTTATACCTTCATGCTCTTTTTGGACAAGCAGTTTGATAAAGCACTAATTGGATTTTTGCAGTTTTTATTGCACTTACAATAATTTAGTTGTCATAGCTGTTGTCAGCTCAAGTAATCTGTGAGTTATCTCCTCTCTGGTGGCCACTCTTTATCTGAATGTGCGTGAGAAGCGAAGCCCTGTCCTTGGTGAAAGAGAGCAGAGGACAGAGAAGCAGAGAAACCAGGAATAAACAGTGGAACCTCCATCTTCAACATGGCAACATACGTCCAATGGCACATCTGGACTTTCGCAGGCCAATTAGAGTGCTCAAGAAGCATAAACCCAAGCTCTATAGACTGTTATTGCTGAACAGAATTAATGTTTCCCATGACTCAACAGTCTGATAAACAAGGCTGCTCTGTTGTACCGGCTCTCTGTGAAGGTTCGCTTATCTGGTGCCTGCAAATTATACGTCCAATGGCACATCTGGACTTTCGCAGGCCAATTAGAGTGCTCAAGAAGCATAAACCCAAGCTCTATAGACTGTTATTGCTGAACAGAATTAATGTTTCCCATGACTCAACAGTCTGATAAACAAGGCTGCTCTGTTGTACCGGCTCTCTGTGAAGGTTCGCTTATCTGGTGCCTGCAAATTATCCAAAAGCCGGGAATGAATTCTATCTTGTACACACGTGATGGCAATTCCGTGGGCCCGACATGGTAAAATGTAGCCGTCTCTCCACAGTTATTCCGGTTGGTTTCTTTCTTCTCCGTGCCATGGAGATCCAGTGTTACACAAACAATGAAAAACACATAAGTGAGCCACACTGTTGCGTATATTACCTTATATTCCTTTATTCCATGACCACACACACTGGAGTTTATCCAGAGTCAGTCTTACACACGCACATTTTGTTGGATTTGTTGACAATAAGAGAAATCTGGAATATGGACAGTCTTCCTCCCTGACCTGTGACAGCAGTCTGCCGCACTGAGCGCGCTCAGAATGCAGTAATCAGAATGTGTTCATTGTTTTGGTTCAGGACTGTCTAACCAGATGTAGGGTTGTGCAGTGTTGTTAGCATCAGTATCTTCCTAAGGATATCTGTCACACATCCACAAGATGGGAAATAAATAATAAAATAATAAATACATTATATGTGACATTATATGTGTTAAATACAATGAGCTGTGGTGCTTTCATTTGCATTACTGACGCTAAACTCTTCAGAAATACCTCGTCAGTGCTGACCATCGCTCTGACAGCCTCTGCAGTGAATGACATCTTGCTCCAGCTTTATTATTACATGGCATTTCATGCAAACTCTCACTTAACAACACATTAGTAACAAGACTGACTGATCGCCTCTGCGGTAACGCGCCGTAAACTGTGTCTCTTTGACAGTTGGATAGCTCATTGTTATTCTAATTTAACACCATTAAAATGTTATGGCCAGTGATCAAAGTCCCTGTGGGGGAATGAATGTGAAATGTATGCACTCTGTACATTGCATCATTATTCCAGGGAGGATTTAGAGTCCAGCTGCCTGAGGTTTTAATGCCCACTCATATACTTTCTGCTAGAATAAGTGCCAGTGACCCCTTTTTGCTAATTAGTATTACATAATTACACAAGGCTTTCCACATCTCCAGTCAGGGTCCCATCCTCCCTGTTTTTTTTATGAGGCTCAACATTGTAAATTGATTTGTATTCAGCAGAGCTCCCCAGCAGCCTCTATCCGCTGCTGGCTGTGATCAATGTGGCGGCTGCATGTTCTGGGGAGCATCAATAGCTCACATGTTTGTATTTAAAGAAATCAACCAATTGATCAGGCATAACTGCGACGCACTCTCCGCAATAATTGCTGCGCCCCACAGAAAAGTTCTTTGAGCATGGTATCGACTTCACTGAGAGCTACCTCCAGACTGGGGTGGGGTGGGGTTGGGGGGGGAACATGAGCACAATGAGGAATGTGGAGAGTGAAATGAGAGTGTGAATGGTAATAATGAAAGTGCTGGCTCTCAGATGGGCCATCTTACTTCCATCAGTGCCAATTTATTTGCTGCTGTTTCATCATTGTCTAATGCCGCGAGTTCAATCACAGTGCAGACATCCTTAACCTCAACTAACACTCATTTAAGCTCATACATCTTTTCAGGGGGGAACATAATTTGTTCTAAATCATTTCAAAAATGATAAAACGATGTCAGCCACCATCTGAAAGCTGTGCTAGTTCGGAATAAGGGATCTCCTGGCTTCGCACTTGGAAACATTAAGGCTCAGTTACCCCGAACATTATTTTTGATGCAGTGGGTTTGACATACTGTGCATTTTGGGATGTATCTAAACCACACTGCGTCATGTTCAGTTGTTCTCAGTCAATCTGACAGGCTGCCACAGGCGGATCGGAGCACTTCTGTCCTACTCGTGGCTGAGGAACTCAACGTATTGTCCACAGCGAAGTGCCTTAAGAACCGTGTGTTCTTCCACTTGATGAAAGTGATCTGTGACCATGTGAAGTTCAACCACAAGTTCAACATTTATCTCCTGCTGCTAAATAAATGGAAGATGGAAGGAATGAGCTGCATTTAGGGAAAGTTGACACTTTAATGTTCATGATATGAGCTGCCCATTGATTGTATTCAGTTTAGCGTCGGTGTACAGGCCGTTGGGTTGAATTTGTGATGTTGGGCTAAACAAATACAACTGGCTGGACTGTGGACATCCCCCGGACAATCGATCAAAGAAAATCCAAATTAATGCCTTTTAGTTCAATGAGATGAGCAACTGGCGGAGTCAATTCCTAACTGCCGAGGGTGCAACATGATGATGTATTTAAATGAGCACCAGTCAAAGCTCAAGGAAAGTGTGTAGAAAACCTAATGGACGTTTGTGTTTGTGTCAGGTGTTCATCTGCTGAATGTTACTGTCTTCTCGTCTCTTCAGCGGGGGTTGGACGCTTCAGATGTTCATGTTAAAAGCTTCATGTACAACATGCATCCATTGAACCAACATACCTTCATTATTATTATTATTATTATTATTATTATTATTATTATTATTATTATTATTATTATTATTATTATTATCATCACCATATATAACAGCTGGTGCGATATTGTGCCTCTGTCTTAACTAAGTGTCCTCCCCCGAAGGCACAGATATCATCAGTTTACTCAAGTGGATCAGCTGAGTGTGTTGATGAAGTTGCAGTCAAACGCATTGAAATCAATGGAATTCATTTGGTGGAGTCCCTTTTTTTCATTAATGTTGCCACTTTATCTGCTTTTAATGATATGATGTTGTTTTTTCCACAGAGAAAACACTGGGTCATTATTCATAGCTGATTGGACTACTCAAGCAGAAATAATAAAAATCACACTTTGCGTGCAATCACAGGACGAGATTATATTTTCTATTGATTTAAAAGATGACTCATCTCTCTCCAGTGGAAAAAAACATTTTGAAATTAACTTTTCTTTTGTTTGTGTTCTCTACAAGTAGCAAACACAGTATTTAAAGTAATACCACAATGGAATATTACTTCAGTCTTACAAGCTTGGCTATTTCTCTACAGCCTGATGACGTGTAACTCACTCACACTCGCATTCACACACAAGGTCAATTTAGAGTTCCAAGTTCAACCACCATGCATGTTTTTGGGTGGTGGGAGGAAGCCGGGGTGCCTGGGGGGAACCCACGCAGACACGGAGAGAACATGCAAACTCAACACAGAAAGGACCCGATTGTGAATAAACCCACCTATATTAATATTATTAATTTAAAAAATCAAATAATTACATTATTATTATTATCTATAAAGCTCTTTTCTGAACCAAAGAAATTAAGCAGACAGAGCCGATCATTAAATGAAATTAAATGAAAAAGTGTCATTGATGAAGGGACGTAACATATGTTAGCAAGACTGTATCTGGGTCCAGTAGAAATATCTAGTGAAATGAAATATCTAGAGGAACATATCGGTGTCCATCAGAGGGCACTGAGATGTGTTTTTCAGTCATAAAGGCTAACAGTTCATAAGGGTAAAACTAGAGAGAGTATATTGCATCATATTATTATCAGACGTTTGATATGGGTATAAAATCCTTAAATTCGCTTGTATTTTGTTGTGACAACGCAGACCACCAGGGGTGGATGCTGAGTTTCTTTCCCTCCATTGTGGCTGCGTGCCTCTGGCTGATGGAGCTCACACGCGTCTTGTTAACCCTTCTTTCCAAGTTATGATTTTCATTAATAAAACTTTTTGAAACATTCCAGGTTTTGCAGAGAATTTTCTTCAATCAAATGAATGGACGGAATGTTCGAAACTGACAAATTTCACAGTTTTTCATTGCGTCGTCAACCTAACTACACATTCATACTTTAGGCTAGAAACTCTGTTCAAACTTTGAATCGTTTGCAACATTTTGGACTGTCTCACCTTAATACACAAACGTCAAGGTTTTCATATCATTCATATTTAAACACAATTGTGGGTTAAAATTCATGCAATTTTCAGCCCTTCTCAGGTTTTTACATTAGTGCGTATTGGACAGAATGTTCAGAGCTGAAGTGGGCGACACAGTTAGAGTGAAGAGGAGCATCTAAAGTGTCCAGAAGTCGCTCTTCAACTTGCTCAATTTTACTCCACATGAATAATTAACATGCCACAAATGTAGGAAAATGCATGTGGCAGACATGGAACTATTGAAGCAAACACTTTTGGCTCAAGGAGCCGCCAAGCGACATGTCTGCCAACCAGCTGCTTCCTAAGCTCTCAGGTCTAATGTCAAATGAAACCACCATTTCTGGTCCAACATGGACCTCATAAGAAACACCATTCCCATGGCAACTGTTACCTGCAGTTTGGGACACTCAGCTCATTGAGATTAGCTAATTAATGCAGTTTGACACACACACTCACACACACACATACAGGACTCCAACTTTCTCACACTTATTTCCAGTGTCTCGCTCACTGATACTTTCTGATCCAAACTCCAGTCTAACTTCAATCAAGATTAATGATATTGATTATAATATTGCACAGCGGATACAGTATTGCTGTTGTCGGAGAACTATTATAATGCCAAATATATACTGGTCAGGATCGGGTAAGATCAGGAAAAGATGGAGGTTATGGTTACCCTGGCTGAACATGCCCACCTGAGAGCATAAGTTTCAGCTGTGGTTGCTATGATACGGAGCTACACTAATTACTGTGATAGCTGGGAAACAACAACGGGCACACACCATAACTCTGAAACAACTTCAGGTGTAGTTCTGGTGTTCTGGACAGAACAGGGCTGGCTCAGGTCTGAACCATCCCTCAGTTATGTTGCTGTAGGCCTAGGCTGCTGGGGGACGCCCCATGATCGTCTCCACACTCCTCAGACCCATTCTCACATCTGTAAACCATTTTTGGCAAACTCTTTGTCTCTCCTGGATGATGCATGTTGCCATGGTGACACATTAGAATCATGCCCTGAAAGTCAAGCAGACTGTATGCATAACCATGTGTTACTGTTATGGAAATTTTAATGTTTTTATGTTTGCTCTAAATGGTGCAGACCATGCCAGTGTTATTCCATTGTGCTTTTTGTGCTTTTCGACATCATCCTACAACAGAGACTGATTGTGTCACAATTGTGCCTCACCAGGCACGAGGGGATGGACCCAAATGGCAGATACCAGACACAAAGCACTGGCAGTTCAATGATTTAATGGACATAAAGGCAAAGGCTCACCAGTGATTGAGGCAGGCTGGGTGAAAAACGTCCAAAAAGAAAACAACAATCTGTAAAGGGGCAAGTGGAATACAAAGTCCATAAAACAAGGCTAAGTCCAAAGAAACCAAGTCCAAGTCTGCAAATAACCACAAGGAAACACAAGCAGAAACGTTGAGAACATAAAACACAATGCACAATGACAAACAATGGCAACAAGACAAAGGCTTTAGTCTTGTCCATGTTTGTGATTGGACATCTGGTGCTGTCACCATTGCTCATATCTAGATGAGGAAACCATGAGCTGCTACCCAGCATCATATGACTCCTTGGCCTGACTGTTTTTCTTCAGTGAAGCCAGATAACAAAAAGGTATCCTGGGTATGCGGAACTCACATGGTACAGACCTCAGTAGTACTTATTGGTCCTCCATTGTTGTCTCTCTTCACCACTTGTACATTTAGAGTGTGATAGTTGGTCGTTTTGGTACTTATCCCACCCTCCACTGTGATTAGATGCTTGGGTAAGAAGTGACAGAGACGAGCACCTCATCACGCTGCTGGTGTTCCCGGCGCAGTGTAAATACACAGCAGGGACAATGGAGTTCTGTGGCATCGGGGCAGAACAGATGGAATTCAAATATCTTGATCACAGGCAGAGGGAAACTGGGTGGTGAGCTCAATAGGAGGACTGGTGCTGATTGATGTGCGGGACTGTTAGGGGGGCTGAGCCTGAGGACAAAGAAGAAGATCTACTGGCTGATTTGTGTTCCATGAAACTTATGACAGCTGTTCATATTATGTCTGCTTCTATTCTTATTCTGCTTGTGATGATTGGTTAGCTGGAGCTTATTGACATCACCCTCTTCACCATGAACACCACCAGCACTTCACAACAAAGTCATGACTATGAAAGCAAATGAAGAAGGTTAAAGAGGACGTGGAACGTACTATAGTTCTCATCCCAACCATGTGGTACTGTCTATCTTAAACACATTTTCATTTAGAATCATTGTCAGAGCATTATTGGAAAGCTAAAGGAGGAAATGTGGAATCTCTGGTTTAGAGCATGCAGCCATGATTATCATTTTACTCTTTGGGTGATCTCATTCGGCTGAGGGATACGTACTAAAGGACAGTGAATCAATAATGGACCACAAGCAATTATAAACCAGCTAATTGCAGATGCATTTTCTAAGTCAATTGACTAAGTAGCCTTCAATAACAGCAGCTCTTGCCAAGGAAATTATGCATGCAAGTTGATGGGCTGAGTTGACGTTGGAGAATTGCTTCTTAAAGGCAAACGTCTCAGAATGATGACCGCTGAATGAAATGCACTTACTTCGCTGCACCAGGCTTGTATGTGCGCTGGATCTCGGTCTCAATCTTCTGCCAAGAACCTTGGACTAACCTTGGACTAAACGCTGTCCATACGGTTTAGACAGAGCCCGTGGCTATCTGACATGACAGAAGAGCTGTGTTTCTATTAGACTGTTGTTTATGGAAATGAGTTTGGATGATGCCTTCATCAATCACATCAGTAACTCTTCTAAAGTGATTACATTTTGGCATTTGTTTAAAAGCAGCCAACTCCAACCATAAAAGATACTTACTAATAGCTGCTCATTTCAAATTCCAATGTGGCTATCATGTTATCACCCATGATACTGTACATTTCTTGGTTGTTGTTTCCTAAAATTCCCACTTTAGGAAAAGACAATGCGTTAATGCATTTAAAGTGAGTTATTTAATGTTTTGTTGTGGAACTCCTAGCAATACTAGAGCAACCATTGTCACCATAGACCTCAAACCTAAGAGAACAAACATCAAGATCCAAGTTTCACGTGGAGGATCGCCAACAGCTGCGACCCAGAGACCAAACAGCAGTCTGAGCGATGCAAAAGCCTGATTCCCGAAAAATGATTTACGCTGCTGAAAACACATCACATGCTGACACACATGTTGCTCTGTCAGCTGATTTTCCTGTTTCAGTGACACATTTTGCTTGGAGTCACTTCTTCCTGTCATGCTTTAGATATCATGTCCGTCATTTCCCGTTTTATTTTCACACACTCAGCCCTTGTCTTGTTTAAGTTGTCCTGTCTTTCTGTCTCTGTGTGTTTTCCCTCCTCTGTGATTGTTTGCTGTGGCCTTGATTTAGTTCACCTGTGTGTTTTTAGCCTTCACATCCTTGGTGTTTGCATTGGGACTTCCCTTTGCTCTGGGGCATTTCATCTATGTACATTGTGATTTATGTTCCAGACATTGTCCCAAGTGTTTCACTGTGTTCCTCGTGTTCTATTTGGCGTTTTGGATTCCCTGGAATTCACCCGTTTCCCTGGACGTTGGATCTTGCCGGCCCTATTTTTGTGTTGATTTGTTTGCCTATGTTGGACTTCTTTCTCAACCACCTTTGTGTTGGTGTTTATTAAAATCATTTACCTGCACCAGTTCTACCTCAGCCCCCAGAGTCAGCGTTTGGGTCCAACCCCTTGTGCTCTGCTGTGACAGCACAAACATGCCAGCCATGGACCCAGCAGGTGGACTTTTTGACGATGAACTCATCTGTGGCTGTGCCTTCACTGTGCAGCAGCAGGTCTTTTTGTTTTGAAGACTTCTGGATAGTAGCAGTAGCAGTAGCGGCGAAAGGAGCGATCAGCAGCAGCTAGCAGCAGCAGTCAGTGAGGAGCAGCAGTCAAAGGCAGACAGCAGCAGTAAGCAACAGTCAGCAGCAACACTCAGCTGCAGCAGGAGTCAACAGCAGTAAGTAAGAAGACAGCAGCAGCAGGCGGCAGTCAGAAGCAGCAATCAGCAGCCGCAGTCAGCGGCAGGCAGCAGCAGCAGCAGTGAGTGAGCAGACAGCATACCAACAGATTGATGAGCAGCAGAGAGGGCTTGGGTCTCAGCTTTAGCAGTCATCAACAGCACACAAGTCATTCAATCAGTGCTGCAGTCATCAGTTCAGTTGGGACCAGTTGAACTATTCAGCTGTCTGTCTATGAACTGCTACCACTGTATTCATTATAAAAAGGATTGCTTCAACACAATGGAACATGGTTGACCTTTGTATTTAGCGTGTATGGGTACTTCCCTACACTGCCCAATCTCAAACAAGAAATTCCTACTGTTTCTTTCTTTTTCGGTCACAGTTGACAAACAGTGAAGAAGCACACAGCTCTGGGAAACCACAGACCACATTTACCAGTTTGTTTTTAATTGTCAATTTGAAGTGGAGCAGATGTTTGATAGGAACTTTAGAAGCCTCCAGAGCTAACTGTGGGACGACGGGCAAATTCCAATCTGCAGTTGGTTGCTGCTGGTTATGCTCATTTGGATAACTCTACTCAGTTTCATCTCCTGCACTGCGCTGCCTGCTGCTGGCAAGGCATCTGAAGACCTTTGTCCCCACCTTTCATTGAAAATGAACGACTGCCGGCTGCTTTTGTCACTTATCAGTCTTTTGGTGGGAATGTGGGGTTTAAAAGGAGCCGAACAGGAGGTGAGAAGCTTTCTGCTTCTTCTTCACTTTGCCTTTCTTCGGTTAGAATAGAAATATGGATCACAGATACGAGATCTGACCAACAGACAGTCTGTCACCTACAAATTAATATCATTTCATATTATTACATTATTGTATTATTTATGCGAATGCCATATTCAACTAATGTGTAACAGCAAATGCATCTTGAGGGAAACACAATGCTGACCAAATTACATTTTTCATTAACATAATGAGTAAATATTTAACATTACCTGGCAAGTTGCCAAAACGACAATACCGAAGTATCAGGAAGAAGATCTCTGACAACATTTTTCATTAGTTTCCACTAAAATCACCTATCCACTCTCAGCGATTGAGGTATTTATCATCTTCAGCGTGGTTGGTTTGGGCGCTGGCGGTACGCCGTACAGATGGTGCATACAATGTAGAGTTTCATCCACTTAAGAATTGCTGTCCACAAACATAATCTCAAGAACTGAATTCTTAAAACAACTGAGACAGATTCGATACATGTGACTCAGAGCTGCAGCAGGTCATCCACCTCATCAAAAGTTCAACGGTTTGATCCCCAGCTTCTCCGGGCTGAATGTAGACGCGTCCGTGGGCAACGCGCTGAATCCTAATCCGCTCGTGATGGCTGTCACGGTGTATGATTGATGAACGAGTGACTTAGTTTCCTTAGTTTGCTTTCTCACTGCAGCTGCCGTGAGTGAAAAGGTGTGAATGACATGTATTGTAAAGTGCTTTGAGTGGCTGGAACACTGGATAGGTACTATATATCTACAGTCCATTTGATAGCTCTTCTGAATTTCATCAGATATGAAAGACATTTGGACTGACATGTGGAAATGGGTTTAGAGTTTTGCCTGTGTGGTTTGGGTTACTCGCCTTCTATCATCCAATGTCAGAGGTCCTGGGCTGAAAGTTCCTAAATCATATTCCTGTGTATGCATCCCTGGCATAGCTTTACCTTGCTCTGTGCAGGATTTATCTGTCAGCAGGGCCTGTACTGTATTCAACAGCTGCCCGACAAGTACACTTCACAACACTAATAGCATAACTGAAACTGCTGTGGCACATTCATCAAACCACTCATTTTCACTTACAGCAAAGTTCAGCAGCAGCCTTTAAAAGTGTGACATCTTGTGATTGATCAAAAAACAGCCAACAGCCAACAGTCAGCTCTCTCCTTGAAACTGACAAATCCTCTCTGCTCCTCTGGTTTTGATACCTCTCTGCATCCGGCTATAATATTTTAGCCACATGTCACCATCACCATCAAGCTGCAGCACATAGTGTCACATCAGCGCAGCATCGATCAGCACTAAACACACCGGAATCAATCACACTGTCAGGTGGCCAGAGACGCACACAGCCGGACCACAGGAAGAAGAGACACCAGCAGCCACCAGCCTCTCCAATGCTGAGAAGACAGAAGGAAAGGATTGCTTCAACACAATGGAACAATGTTAACAGTGTCATGTCTGTGTTGCTGAGCAGTTAAATGGAAGAAGACAAGGACTAATAGCTGGACCCTGTCTTCTGGCCTGTGAATCTTCCTCACTTCTTGGAGTTGGCACAGCGTGGGTGGAATTTAATATTTCTGAATAACAGAGTTTTGTGGTGCTTTAAGATATCTGATCCTTTTAATACAAAGTTGGTTCAATCCGACTGTGCAGTAGGCTAAATAACAGACTGTCCAGAAAGACCAAGAGGGTCAGCCCTTTGTCTTTTGATCGGGTTTCATCTGGTAGCAGTGGAATATTTGTTGAACGCATATAGAGGAGACACTGACTTTCACAACATGCTCCAAATCAGTTTGCATCTGTGCAGCCCACATATTATTGAGGAAACATGACTTTCATGGGACCAGAGTGATATTTCACTTTAGCCTTGGCTGCAGCTTGCACTGTCAGTTCGCTTCAAGCGCAATTCAACAGCAATGTTTGAAAAAACCCAGAAGGTCTCCGACACTTCAAACATCATCTTTTGTTAGCTTTGTGTGCCTGCACTAATCCATGAGAGGGAGCTGCCGGTTGGCCTCTTCTTGAATAGACAGGCTTTGCATACTGTAAAAGAATCTGTCGCTTTTTTATGTCTCTCCACATTAAATAATATATCTACTGCCATGTGTTGTCACTGATATGACTCTCAAACTAATCAGCGTGTATGTGCATAAAAGAGAACAGATGGTGATGGTGATGTGATCACTGAGAGCTGCAGAGTTGTCGTTGCATTACATTGCATTGTGGGATTTTTAGCAGAAAGCTGCGTATGTGCCATTGATGCCATTGGTGTTCCCTTTTGAGAAGGTTTGAAAGATTAAAGGTTGATGCTGATATTGTTCAGGAACTATCTTGTAGCATGGAAAAGAAAATGCATGTTCCTCTTTTTGATGTCAAAGTGGTTGCATGAAGAAGACATGACCAACATGACGTGTGCAGCCTCTAGATCTCTTTTAACCCAGAGTCCCATAGCAACACATTGAGATTCTCATCATCAGAATGAAGAAGAAATTAGCATGAGTTTATGACTCTCATTTACAGTCACACAACGTTCGTGTGTCTCTGTCGGTCAGGTCACAAATCTGATCCCAGTCCATTTTTGCTTTCTGTTCGGTAACTGACAAAAGCACCAGAGGGAGAGGAGCATGTGCACTTTTATAGTTTAGTTACATCAGTAACAGTTAAGCTAGCGTTAGCTTACAAATTAACACAAGCTTAGATTACACTGCTTACATACATAACTTACACCACTGCCTCAACCACACAGATCGTTCAGACCTTGAACTGATCAGGGATCAGATAAACTCAAGCTCAGCTGTTCATTGCTGTAATCACTGCACCGAGATGGTCGTTCTGCTGGCTGAATAAAAGGGCAAGACACAAGGCGTGTTAGTGCAACAAATGTGTGTTGCGGCACCACGGAGCATTGTGAGTGTTTCTAAAAGACTGTGGGGAGGTTTGATGAGTGGAAAACAGCGGCTGGAACCCTGCAAAGCACACAGCGGCCCAATATTTTGAGGGAAAGTAGTAGTTCTGAGGGTGCTTCGGTTCACACACTTATGTCACAAAATGGACGACCCGGCAGTGTCGGTGAAGTGTGTGTGACAGAAGCTGGGAAGAGCTCCAACGAGATTTTGTCCGGCTTCCACAATGGAGCACTAATGGAGCGCCACAGCAGATGGCTTTTTGGAGGTTGTGGAACTTTTCACATCATTTAAGCTCCATTGATTTTAAACGCGTCGCCATCGGAGCCCCAGCTGGAGCACACCACAGCTTCCGTGACGACAAGGAGCTCTTATCAGATATTAGAATGCAGCGATGCTTGGACTCGTTTTGCTATTAATGTTGACACACAAGTTGTGATTCAGCATGTAATCTGCTGCTCTGATGAAGAATCAGACATCTGATGGCATACATAACATCATGGCATCAACACCTAGCACAGCCCTATTTGTCCTTATTTGTGGGGAAAATACTTAAGATATTACCAATGAGATATTTTCACTAATACAACTCAAACTCACCACAGAGGCATCCATTGTGCTCCTCTCCTCTGTTGATGTCAGACTGTTTGCAAGGTGCTCCTGTGCCCTTGGTCTGACTCTGGCTGCACTTCATTCAGTCCCTCATACTGAATCTGCCTCTTTCTCAGCTGATTAGGACTAAGAAAAGCAAAACCGATTAAACTGAAGATATGAATATGCTCGTGGCGGGAAATGATTTTAAAATCAGGAGCATGCACTGCAGCATAAATGTACAGATGGGTGGGCCTGTATGGTTTCTGTTCGCCAACGGTCTAAAAAAATGAGCTGTTCAGGTCTTGTAGAGGTCCCCCAGCCTCTGACAGCCAGGCCGTCCTGCTCACGCAATGCTGATCCCAGCTCACCTTGTCCACAAAGCCCTGATACACCTGAGGGTGATTTTTAGTTTTAGCGTGTGCGTGTGTGAGAGTGTGTGTCTCAGAGTGTGTGTGTCAAAGACAGAAAGGAGTAACAAGAACACTGTAATGCATGGACACTAACATTTTATTTGTCATGCATACATGTACTTCTTGTTTAGTGAGAAAGGGGTTTTGGTTTGCTCTATATGTTAAGTGCTGTGAGATGAAGTTTCCTCACTTCTACTCTGTGGTCCAGTCTCCAAACTCCTAACTAACACAGCTCTCCACCTGAAGGAGGGTCGCTGCTCTCCTCCACCAACCAGAGCTCAGCTAACGCCTGAGGTGCACCAAATATGTTGATGATCAGTATCCCGCTGACCCCGACAAACTGAAATCTTCTATGAGAACTCTGCCGGTCTCTGTTTTCATTACATTTATTCATATTTATCTGTAGCTGCATCTGTTCATTCACTTGTATGTTAAAGTTCAAGATCACAATATAACCTGCTATGCTGCTGCAGTGCGAGCAGTTATTTGTGGACCCATTCTCTAGAAGGATCCTACTTAGTCTAGGTTATCTGACCCAAGGTACGTTATAATTTTAAATATAACATTTGTTTAATTCTAATTTCTTTCTACGAGAAATCTAAACAAGTTTTACATCAGTGACACTGACCCAGAAAAGTAGGCTAACATGCATCCTCATAGTTCTGTGGCTCTTCTCGGAGCACACTGTGCTACTTAGCAAAGTGTGAGCTCAGCAGCATGAGTTAAATGAAAAATGGTTTGGCGCTAATCAGGCCAGGCACACCAAGTGACCTCCTCATTCATCTGCCAGCACACCTGCTTTCCAGCCATGACAGAGAACGCAGCACATGTTCCGAGGATATTACCCCAAACTGTCCCCCCGAAGAGACTTCGTGAGAATGGAGAAGAAGCATTTAAAAGGAGACTGTAGGAAGTGAAGATGTCATTTGACTGACGTGAAAAGTAAAACAAAAATTATGATCAGGCTGAACTCTTAAGTCACATCAATAAAACGAACTGTTAATACTCAGCCGTAAAGTGAGTGGTAGTATTTTATTAGGGGCAGTTTCAAATGTTAAACTGCTGTTTAACAGAGAAGCTTCCAAGAGAGCGCCTCGCTGCAGAGAGGAACGCCTGTAAGAGTTGATTTTTTTTTTCTCAAATCTCAAATGTTGGTGGCATATTTTGAAAGGAGCATGTTATTCCATGATGCAGTTGCCCACACGTCTAAAAGTGATTGTGTTTTCTTGCAACAAGGAGACTCAGCTTCCACTGAGATAGGTAGTATCTGTCTGAGGACAGAGAATTACTGGGATCTGGTCTCTATAAATGTTTTGATGCTGTTGACGCCGTCATCTACAGTCCAGGAAGTGACATCAGCATAAGTTTCTCTCAGTTGGCTGCGGTGAAGCAGCAGCAGCAGCAGCAGGCACCTCAACTCCACAATCAGCCTCTGTTAATGTCATCAATTACAGCCGTGCTCAGAACACTGGTCTCCGTCTCTGTCTGACATTCACTTGGCTGCCCTCAAGCTCTGCTTTCTCTTTATTTCCAAGATTATGTTTCAGATTCGTTAAGTGCTGTCATGCATTCTGCCAGAAGGCAAATACAGTGGACTTACACTCAAATGTTAGTCGTGATTTCGGTTACTAATCAACTGGGACAGATTTTTTTTTAGAAATGAAGCATCGTCTTGAATGAGACCAGGTGTCATCTACGAAGCCCACATTCTTTTCAGAACATCATCCCCAGCAGCCAGTGGTTGAACAGTCACATGCAGCTAAACATGAAATCATCACTGGTCAGACTGGTCTTGGCAAATGTTCAGCCTTAATTTTGGTGACCTCCGACTGAGTGTCATCATGAATAACAAGCTTAACCCTCAGCCAGTAGTTTCCAGTTTGATTCAGCGTCATGTGCTTTAGCCCCAGGAATGCATTTCACTATGGACGCACTTAAGGTGCAGCCTGTGGAAATGAACACGTTGCTTTTCAAGGAAATGCCGAGTTGAACTTTGTTTTTTACAGGGTTTCCATGTACATATTTGAAATTCAGGGTGTCCCTCTTTCATGATCCTCTAGGAACAATGGCTCTGTTTTTCTGGAGATATGATTGGTCAGTGGTCGGGGCGTTGATCCTCTGAAGTCCACCTGGTTAGCTCATGTACCAGTGAACCTGCATATTCAGTAGATGTGGCTTTATGCTTCGTATGTTGTTTACAAAACTGCTTAGTCATAAAAACTCTTGTTGCCCGTGCTCTCCCTTCAGTGACAGGCTGGAGCCTTTTATATTAGAGAGCAGCAGCCTACTGGATCCATGTTCAGTGGATCAGTTCTTTTTCATAACTCCACATGTATTAACATCAGTACATTGCAAAGGGTGCCTCCAACCACCTCACAGTGTTCTTAAATCAAAAAAGACTGATGCCATTGATTTTAATGGTACCACCAGCCGTCCTCAGGAGATGATCAGTCACTTTGGAGAATGTTGAAAAATATATTTTGTCTGAATAATACATTCCTCATGGCTCTGGCTCAGACCATTAGCGTAATTAGAAAGTCAGCTTGCATTAAATTGATATGGATGTATCGCCTGGGGACGTGGGAGGAAAATGCGTGTGTGTGTGTGTGAGTGTGTGTGTCGTCCAGTGAATGAGAGCGAGGATGAAATCTGTTGTCAAATTCAGGAACCAGATGAGTTATTAATCATGACAAAACAACAGCTCTGCCTCGCACATGTGGCTGTGTGGCCGGAGTTGTTAAACGTGATGTAAAGCCGGAGTCTACGTACGATCGCGGCGGATTCATCAGCACATGATCAAACATTCACGACTGTAATCACAGCGGCGAGGATGAAACATTAATAACCTGTGTGGTTAAACTGGGCCCTGCAGCGGCAAACAGCAGGAGGAACAAACGAGAAATGGGTTTAATATAACAATGTTGGCATGCACACCAACACTCCCTGCAAGTGGCAAATCTAAGAAAATAGGAAAAAATGAAATATTAATATGGTTCTATATCGTGACATTTCTCTGCTAAACTAGTTGACATGGATTTTTTTTATTACTTGACATAAAGATATGTAATCTCAATATATATTAACCAGCCACAACTTCGGGTTCCAATATCTAAATCCATGACTTTGATCACATGGTCAGTTTAAAAATCAAGAGAATATATTAAAATTGAAATATTTTTGCGAAATGGAAAAAGTTTTGATTAAAAACAGTTTCACCACTGCTGCACCATAAGTAAAGTCCATTTGCAAGCGTGAAATCAGACCCTATCTGCAGCAGTCATTTCATGTACTGTACCTATCGGTTTTGTAGTCTTTGTTATTAGTGGCAGAGTCCACCCTCCCTGCCCTGGATCCACACTGCCCTTGGACACACGAGCCACTGACAGGAAATAATACACCAACAACTCCAGTCTCACTGTTTGTAATTCGGTCTGTTTGCAGCAACCATGATCTTGGTTGACCAAATAAACCAGGACAGTGAAAGAATGGGAAAACTCTGACAGACAAACCAGACTGCAGTGGGTTGTTACCTTAGCGAGGCTGACATAGAGCAACTCTGCAAAGCTGGAGAACTGAAGGTTCTGTGGTACCAGTTACCCTCGCACATGCAAACAAACACAGTATCTGTGCAGTCTGAGGTCAGGACAGTTAACTCACTAAATGAGTGTAATGTTGCTGCAGGCAAACTTTCTTTCTTTCTCCCTTCTACTTCTTTATTTCATTCAGTATTTTTTTCTTTTTTCTTTGCTTACATGTCTTTTTCTATCCTTCCTGCTCTCAGCAGGGATGAAGGCTCTTCTGCACTGAAGTGTGATTGAACTCTTCACCGGGAGGACTCCTGCCTGAGAAGGAAAGTAGCTGGATTTTTAATGTCTCACTAATGTCCCTGTTGCTTGGATACAACACACAGAGATGGGCTGCACAATGGATGTAAACTCTCCACACATGTGCAACTGCAGGTTTTTGAAATGTAAAGAGGGAACTAACAGGAATGTAAATGGCAGCCTTGTTCCACCTTAATGTGCATAACAAAAACCCACAGAAAGAACATTGGATGTTTGCTTTTGGTCATTGTTACAGTCCAGAGTCCACAGTCCATGTGCAGAATACAGGAGATGGTTGTCACGTTTGGAGTCTCACTGTCTCTGTACCACATCTTCTCCACTCATAGATGATGACTTTGAAGGTGCTCCATGCTCCATGGTCTTCAGTATTGTTTTCTATCCTTCTCCTGAGTGTTTGTACTTGGCATGGCACTCGCAGTAAGATTCAACCCCAAACATTCCAAGAAATCCTATTTTTTGTTCGTTCTAAGATCACATCAAAGATGGAACAAGGCTGACGTTTACACTGCTGTTAATTCTGTACTTACATTTCAAGAAGCTTGCTCCATCACGGAGTTTAGAGACATAGCACAATCTTCCATCAAACAACTGAGCAACCAACACTGGGGACTGGTCCCAACTATGAGATGAGGTGTTTCAGAGTAGATAAATAACAGAAGGGAACTAAAACACTTAAACTTCAATTAGGACATCATAGAGTCCCTATTGTGTCATTATTCTTGAATCCCCTTGACTTTTCAAATTGGTGAATTGTTGTCTTTTGTCGCAAGTAGAGGTTTAAGTGGGACGCTTGCTGAGAATACTAAGCAGGCTTCCTCTCCGCTGAAGATCCACAGAGAGTCTGGCCACCGATCTGGGAGCGAGGCAGGCACGCAGATGCTCATCATCTGGCAGGTGAAGAGTCGACACACACTTTAAATGACAGGCGCCTCAGGAAAGGATGCCTTAGAAAGAACAATACAACTATATACGTCATATACAACTATAACTAGCAATAGTGGCTGCTTTTGCTTTTTATCTATAGATAAATGAAGTTTCAACAATAGGGGGAAATATAAAACTGAGGGGACTAAGACTCATTAAGACCTTCATTGTTCTGGGCTGGTCTCACTGCGTTTCAGCTGTCTTCAGAGACAAAGTCCTGAAAAGCTACTGCATACAATCCAGCTGAGCAGCAGACAGACACAGTTCAATTACAACAGTCAACTGAATGAGGCATAGATAATAGTTATTATAGCAAATGATGAAATGACTGATGATACTGACAGAGTCTGATGCTTAGACTCTGGTATTTCTTTGTAATTGGGGAGTAATAGACATGAACAGCAACAGATGAATCCGGCTGTAGAGTCCAGACTCTGGTGGTGGCTGATCAATGTTAGACTGATGATGATTGGCTAAGGATGAAGGTGGGTCACTGAGCTATTGGATAGAGATCGGCTGATGTGGACGGAGGATATCTTGATGTAGCCAGGAAACAAGCAGGGAGTTATGAGTGAACATGAAAGAGAGAGAGAGAGAGAGTGAATGGCAGAATGAATGAGAGTAGTACAACAGGCTCTCACTAGAGCTTCTGTTAGAGACTAACCGGTGAACATGGCAAAGCATTTAGCAGCTGAAGAGCCAGAGGTTTAACTCGGACGCTGGTGGAGACCAAACACAGAGCTAAAAGAGAGTGAAGCCCGGACACAAACATGGCTCTGCATGAAGGACCATGTTGCTCTGTGTCTGGTGGAAAGAAATGTGTTCAACAGATCAGCTTTAAAGTTGATGATATATCAGCATTGCATGTTTCAGCTGAAAACTGTACTTGCAGGTATAATGGTCCTGCAGGGTCACAGCACAATACAACACCAAATGCATTTTCCATTATGATTTAAACATAATGATAATAGCAAGACAAAATCATTTCCACTCTGAATGCCTGTGTCTGTCACAGCCCCACTGCTAAACAGACCTGCTGTCAGCAGTAGATTCACAAACACTGCAGCCTATAGGGGCTGCTGAATCTGACAAGGTGTGCATGTGCTTTAAGGCTTTGGCCTTTTAGTCTGAATATTCCCTGGGATTCTTTGAATCATTTTCCTCTTCCTCCAGTGGGTACACTGGAAGATGTTTTTAAAATGCTGACACAAATTTAACTGTGTTGAGAAACTTTAAAAGCATGAGCAACACGGAGGAAAAGCCTCCTGTTCCCCAAAGATTTGGAGCAGAATTATCTGTGTGTGTGTGTGTGTGTGTGTGTGTGTGTGTTTGTGTTTGTGTTTGTGTGCATGCGCAGGACCCCCATGATAACAGGCTGCTGTGCTCTGCCAGCTCTCTGCAGAGGACAGCGAGGTCTGTGTGCTCCTGTTTTGGGATCCAGTAGCACTTTAAAAATCCAGCTTCCATAAAAGGAAGCACTCTGAGGGGAGTTTGGTTCAAACTAAGTAAACTGCACATCCGCATCTACTCTTGGTAAACTCCATTTTCACTTGTTACTTGCGTGACTGCGCTGCTTTCTCTCTGCAGCCCCAAAAAGAGTCAGTTCTTGGGGGTGTTCAACTCAGGCTGAAAGACTCGATGCAGCACTGAGTAGGTGTGTATGTGTGCATTAAAGGCCAGATATGATGAGACGGTGATTCTGCAGCATCGCTCCTCTGATTAGGGCTTTCTGTTCTACTCTCCTTGAAATTTAGTGTCAGTCATACTAGTCAGTGTTTCCATGCACCTGCAGGTCTATGTGCAAGAAGCACAGTGTAGAGCGGACAAACCCAGACTCCTCATTGTTACTGTCCTCACAAAGACCGAACTCCCTGAATACAGACAGTTTAAGTGACAGCATGCTCAGTGCATAATGGAGCAGAAATGTAAAAGAGAAGCAAGAGAAATAAATAAAAGACTCCATAAAATGAATAGGACAATCAGAAAATAGAAAATAGATGTAAGAAATTAAAAATTAAAATAGAGTTACCATTGTGTCGGGTTTTACAAATTAGTTGATGCCTACATTTATTTTTAATGCTATTTTTGGTGATTTAATGAGATTTCCAAAGCTCTGCTGTTGTCTTGCTTTTGTTACGCAAGGCTTGCCTCGTTGTTGTAATTAATAATAAAATATATAAAGAAACTCAAAACGTTCAGTGTTTCATTGTGTGTGCTTGTCTTTCTAGGGTTTTAATTATACTGGTTGTTTACTGGGCGATGATGGCTGCCTGGCATACCCTGCGTCTGTGTGGAGCGTCGGTTGTGCACATCCTCGGAAATGAACATGATGCTTATGCAAGATGCAAGATGCAGTATGCACATGAACAGTGGGAGCTATGTAGGGCAGTACGGGGCAGTGTAGGGGCTGTGTAGGGGCTGTATGGGATAGTGCAAGGCAGTATGGCAAGAGAGAGCAGTATGGGGTAGTGTAGGGGCTGTGCAGGGCAGTATGGAGCAGTACGGGGCAGAATGGATCAAAGGAGGGCAGTATGGGGCACTTAAGGGGCAATATGGGGATGGCAGCTGATGCCTGTTGTTAGAAAGCGGTGGGTTACAGCAGGCCACTCTGCCGAACCGACTGACTCACTGCTTGTTGTTTTCCATCAGTTTCTCACAGCGGCAGAACAAGAGAAATGTTCCCATCACCGCCACGCTGCGCTTAATTCGGAGGCATCACATATCAGCTACAATCACACCGCTGTCTCATTCAAACTCAAAATTAAAGCAATGGTATTATGCGAGCGAGAGACAAGCAGCAGAGAGTGACGGTTAACGTGCAGGAAGCCCTCCTAATCAGCCCTGCAGCTCCTTGCTGTGGAGGATAGTTGTGTATTTGGTTGCTTGATTTGGCGGACAAGATGAACACATTGACAGCTGTGACCCTACACGATCAAGCTTTGGCTAGTTATGTGTTCTAAGATATTAATATTCAACTCTCTCTCTATCAGGACCCGGTTATTCTAGAGTCTAAATTTTAAATCTTTAAGTTCATTTCACATTTGTGAGCACGTAGGGGGTAACAGCACGCCCTCGGTAAATCTTTCCTTTGCTGACCTCCTGTGGTTTAACTTTGCTGCAGTGATGTACAGGTGGATCTTAGGACAGCGTGACATCACTGTTGGGTGTGGGGTGTGGGTAACACTGCCACAGAGCACATTTCTGACCGCGGTCCACACTGAAGCTGGGGTGTCCAAATCCAAATCTGAATAATTATCATAATTATTATTAATAATTATAGTAGAAGAGGTTGTGTGTGAATCCTCCTGTTTCTCAGTTTGTTCAGTATCAGTGTAATTCAGTGATAGCTCTCCGTGCATTCGTGGATCCACTGCAAACAGGAGCTGCTACCAGCTCATTCAGCTCAGTGCTCACAGACACACTCAGACTACACAGACACGCAATCTGCCTACAACTCCTAGAGGATAAAGAAGCATTATGGGAAGATGAAGTGATATGAGTTGTAGAGTGAAAGTGCTAAAGTAGCATTGCATTTTTTTTATAATCCAGTCAAACAAAGTGTTGTACGTACAGATACGAACTTACACAAAACAGTTCCGGGATCTGTTTCTGATTAAAAAGACAATATCTGCACTCTGCACTGACAAACTGTGCTGCCTGTCCAAACCATCTGCGATGTAAACATTTGGGTGGTTGCAGTCCCAACGTTGTAACCAAGCTGTGAGAACACTGCGGAGCAGAGCTGGACCAGAGGTAAACTTGACCTCTCAGGGCAGAAAATGAGTTTCGAGCCTCTGGACGGCCTCCTCCCCGGCCATGAGATTGAGCTCACATGTGTCCCAACTCGCCGTGAGGGTTGAGGCAGGGCAGGGCTGAGGGGAGGAAGGAGTAAGAGAGTGATGACGCTTTGACGGCTGGGGATGTATCAGGTGTGGACAGACACTTGAATGAGGTGAGGACCGAGGCGTGAGGACTCTGGACCTCTGCTGGGACGCCTCATCGGCTGAAGCTGCAGCAGTGTGCTGTCTGGTCTGTGTTGAGACTCCAACGGCCCTTTTGTCAAGTGGCTGAGTCGTCGGGGAGCATGAGGTGTGTGTGCAGACGAGTTGAATGTGTCATAGTTTATTTATATTGACTTGTCAGCTTAGTGTGGAGGGAGGAGGATGTAGGACTGAAATCCATGTGAGACCAGCTAGTTTCTGCAGCCATGTTTAAAGTCACATGTGTGCCTCTTCAATGTTTGTTGTGACTCGAGTACTACTGTATTTCTACATTAAGGTCCAAAGAGTGTTCTGGGGTGACCCTGGCTTCACCTGAAATCTCACTGTCACCCACGAATGTCACCCTATAACGCTGCAAAATGATTGGCTATGTAGTCAGTAAGAGGCGGGACCTTAGTTTGAATCGACTATGCGTCAGGTCTTTTTTCTTTTGTGTATGTCTACTTAAAGAATATAGCATAAAGAATACAAAAGCTTTGTGTTATATTTGTGTAGTGCTCTGTTGTGTAACTTGTGTATAACATCTGTTCAAAGAACAACACGAGCAGATAAGCAGCTGATGTGGTCGCTGTACAGTTACTCCACGACTCTGTTACATCTTAGTAAGTAGCACAAGTAGCGAGTGGAAGCAGCTCAAAATAATGTGATTACAGTACACGGGTAAATGTATTTAGTTACTTTCCACCTCTGCCTTTGTGGTTGAAATCCAAGCAGCTCAGTTCTCCTCACATGTTCCTGACCTCAGCAGCCTGCAAAGTAACATGTGCGACATACTGTCAATCGTTATGAGGACTCGTCTTGTCTTAACGCAAATCGGAACAGGCAACCTGATGTTGCAGCGCTTATTCGGAGAAACCGCAGCCGCAGCCTCAGAATGTCCTCGCTGCTTGTGTTTAGCAGAGTGAACTCTGCCAGACGGAGACGACCTTACTCCCTGCAGTGGATCTGATGGACCCCGAGCAGCCTTCTTCCTTTAATCTGTTGGTATCAGACTGGATTATGGAGGTCGGGGTGTGTGTGCCGTGTTTGTTAAAATATGCCAGCGCAGCAGAAACGCTCTTCTGCTTCTGTCAGGTCTTTGTCGACACACGTGTAAGAGAGAGGTCCAGCGGACAGAGGTGCAGGCTAGCATTCCCTCTTTATTATTTATGAACGTTTCAGCTGTTTTTGGTGGGAGGCAGCTTCTAGAAGAGACCAAACAAGCTCTCATCAGCCAGCATAGCATCCAGTGTCCAGTGTCTGCTTTGATTCAACTATAACTGAATGGGAACTATCTATTTTGCATTAACAACATATATCATATCACAAAACATAACACCATGCTGTATATTTGCATAAATGAACCACAATTTGCCAAATGAGTAAGAGGATATGCTGCTGTAACTCTATTAGCTCAAGCTCACTGATGAGAAAATGTCACAACCACTAAAAGTAGAATTAAATTTCTAGAAAAAAAACACAAACGCCACCACGAACAGTGCAGAAAGCGTGTCGTTGTAGATCCTAACTGACTCCTGCTTACACCAAACTGCTCATACATGTTCAATCAGAGCACACGGCGATCGTGTCGGACACTCTCCTCCATGCAAATAAGAAGAAAAACCATGGAGACGGCATGGCTGACCTTGTTACAGGTAGGAAAATAGAGGTGTCATTTTTCTCTCCGGGCCCCGTAGCCATGCAGTAAGACACAAATTTCTTCCCCAAGAAAAATCTGCAGGCGTATACGGCAAACCATTAAAAATCCATAATCCATAAATCACAGCAGCAATAAAAGTTTCCCACCTCTTTGCAGCCATTCTCCTGACCACTCTACTTCCTTCCCTTGGGCACTCTCTGCACATAGTTTGCAATCCCTGCTGTGGATCCCCCTCCGACTGCTAACTCAATTCTACATCCTGAGGCTTTCCACGTCTCAGAGGACAGGAAGTGCCTTTGAAGGTGCCCTTAGCTCTCTGGGGAGAAATATATTATGAGGCGAATCTATAAAGACTGAGAGGATGGAAGAGGGAAAGGCAGCCTATGTTTCACATCAGCAGGAGGTGACGCTGTTAGTGGGAGATGAGATCATTTATTTATACTGAACAATCTCTCAAATCTGTGCCTGCGCTTTGTGAGTAATGCTATCAACATGGCTGAAATTACAGAGCAGATTGGGTCACTGTGCACACTTGCCTTCATCCAATTCGTTATAAGATACAGTGGAGCAGTGTCGCAGGCTGTGTGCGCCCAGTAAACACTCATTCCCAACATCCACACACGGAGAGATGACAGAGGGAGAGCCCTCACAAAGGAGCCAAGAAAACATGGATGTGGAGTACATCCCACGGTGTGGCTTTCACAGTCACGTTGGGTTGGCTCTGCTAGCTGCTTCCATCTTGGATCCGGTTCTAAGTTATTAAAATACCTGGATGATATTTCCTCTGTTTACTGCGAAGTTTTGCTACATTAATGCAGTGAGAACTTTGAATCTGGCTTCCCAGTCAGTCCTGCAGTATGTTGTCCAAGTGGCAAAGAGCTCCTACCTACCTGTACCTTCTGTCCATCAAGAGCAAAGAAGGAAGTGATGATGCCAAGAGCCACAAAGTCTGCACAAGGGCGCGGTCGGCTGAATTTCATACTTTGAAGCCAAAGAAGTCGACTGTCAGCCATGGTTTCATTTAACCGTCACCATCACATTAACCAAGCAGTCAATTTAACCAAACACATGCACAGTCATTTGACCAAGTCTTTGTATTGTTGCTTACATACAACAAATATCAAGTGTATTAGCTTGATTTGCTTGCCAGATGTCTTGGTTGGATTTATTGTGACTGCCATCAAGCTCAGCTCAGCCTCAGCCAAACTGCAAACTCTTTACCCTCTGAGGTGATGAGCAACCCCCCCCCCCCGTCCCCCTTTTTTTTAAAATAAAAAAATCAATTGCATATATCAATATTCGCCATGAAATGCATTCCTGTGGTTCCACGCTGCAGGCTTATGAGACCTGAAAAAGACATTAAAATGCTCTCGCACCATAAAATACACATTAAGCCAAGCTTCAACTGGGCATCCACCTGCGTCACATTCTGGCTGCAGCAGTGATTTGCTCCATCCTCCACATGCCTCCATACCCCCACTAAGGGCATTTCAGATGTGCTTTGACTGCCAGTTACCTGCCGGTTATCAACTTGCTCAAATGTTGTTGATTTGCTCATTTTTCCTTGACTTATAGACCTTTACCCTGGGTAATGAGACTCTGTAGTTAAAGTCTCTCTCTTTGTCTGGTTTTATATTATTTATTTCTGTACAGGGTGTTTTTGAAAATTTTTGTTATGAAGATTGATTTCTGTACTGCTTCTCTGTACTCACCACTCCAGGAATGCACCCATCTGATTGGATTGCGTTGAAAACACTAGAGAAAAGAAGATCGAGACTCCGCCGATCTCTCAATGCATCCGTGCTTCAGAGGCTGGGAGAGGACCTTGTGGGTCACTGAGCCGGGGCTGTGTCGCACCTAGTGAGAGGTTGCAAGTTCTCAGTTTTGCT
The DNA here is from genome assembly GCA_008933995.1 of Datnioides undecimradiatus. NCBI lineage: Eukaryota > Metazoa > Chordata > Actinopteri > Lobotiformes > Datnioididae > Datnioides > Datnioides undecimradiatus. The sequence continues at coordinate 3,098,515 of WARS01000067.1, read as the reverse complement.
GTACAAAGAGAAGCTTGTTGCAGCCTGTCAAGGGTTCCTTCCCATTCCGCTGCTCTTCACACCGTTCTGTCCTGCTTTGTATTCACTGAATGTCTCGTCAAATACACACACACAAGCAGCAAAGGATTTTAAATTGCAGTGGTGGACATGGGGTTTTTGGCTGGGTTGTTCTGAAGGGAGACCCATACTGTCACACTTGGAAACTCCTATACTACATAACCCAAAAGAGCAAATTCATCAGTTTAACCAGTGCGCAATGTATACTGTGTTCTATGATAGGTTTAAGAGCATACAGTATGTGCAAAGAAACAATGAGAAAAAGAGAGAGCAGGGCTGCTGCTGTCGCTGGTACTGCTGGTGTTCTCTTGTTCTGACAAAAGTGAAGTTTTGAATTCGTTAAAAGAGAAAAGGGTAAAAAATGATCAAGTCATAAATTATGTTACATCAACGGTCCACTGCAGTCATACATGCTCCACGAGGCCATGATCACAGGCCAAATGTAATTGGTATTATTTTTAGATGAATGGAGGTCTCCGGGGAGCATGCGTGCATCTGTGTGTGTGCAGGAGTGCACACATGTGAATTTATATGTGAAACTTGTGTTCTCCGGAGATTTCAGCAGACGACAGCCGCGGCAAAGCAGTGGTGGTGTAATCCCTGTGCTCTCGCTGGAGTCCAGCTGTGTCAGAATAATACTTCAGCAGGCATTTGGACAACTGAAGGGGGGTCAGAGGTGAAGCTGTCAGCTTTTTAATGTGAATCTGAATTGTGCAAAGTAGCTAGTGGGCCTACAAGGATTTAAAACATCTTCTAAAAGCCCAGTGGGATTACCTCCTTACAGGATTACATTTCACTGGCTACCACAGCCCATTGGGGAAGGACAGGAAGTTCTCCCCGCAGAGAGCTGAGTTGAGTTTGCGGTCGCAGTCTGTGTATGTTCAGCATCTTATTCAGCTCATTACGCAGTCAGCTCTGATCCTGGTACTGATCCTCTAGAAACACATTCAAACTATAGGAGAGATTTACAGGATCTTTTCAGAGGTGGGATTATAGACATCGCTGTCATCAGCAAGGGTGCCACAGTTCTGCACATCCACAAATCTTCAAGCAGTGATTCAATTTGACTTTTGATTTTAATTGAAAATGCTATTTGATTTTTAATTTAAGCTGTTTTCCTTCCAGAACTGATCCCTCAGCCCTTGTTAGACTGCCAAGTTCATTTGGAACTTTCGAACTTCATTTCGAAAACAGAAGTTTTTCTGGTATGTGATACATGATCAAGTGTTTCATTTCTCTTTGTCGATTAGGCCAATTATGAACACTCTGCATCAAAATAATACTTGCTCACTTATATCTGGTTGCTTGGTTTGGCCATACAAGCATGGATGCATGGAAGGGAGAGGTGTTAGTCTGCTCATTCGCCTCATTCCACTTCTTCAGTACTTCCTCAGTTACTTATCAGCCAACTTTGCTCATGCTCAACAACTCAGCTGAGAAAACCCTGGTTTTAGCTGATCCATGTGATTTGATGTGTTGCTCTTGGGTTTAATCATTGTCAATCATTTCCAAACACCTTATAGACGTAGTTAGTCAGTCACCAATTTCTATTTGTGAAACCTTGCAATGCAACAGGCACAGGACTTCAGTCAACTTCGGTAGGCTCTGTGATGTTGCTTCCCAGTAACGCTCCTCGACTTGACCCGACCCCGACTCCGAGTACCACATGTACTCTACCGCCAGACAGCACTGGCTGTGCAGCAGTAGCTGACAATAAAAAGGGCTAATCAGTCTGGTGCAGTCTAAACCAACCCATGTTTACCCCTGTGTCACTTTGGCCAGACTGTATGTGCATTCAAAGTGGACAGGTACCATACGGACCATGGCTGGAGTACTCTGCAAAGCTGCATGTTTCTGTTTCCCCCCCATCGCAAATCAGGCACAAATAATGACAGATTTAGTTTTTAGCAAGCAAGGTTTTAATCATTGGCAAAGTGCCTTGGAGTCAAGGACAAGGTATTCAGCAAGCATGAATCTAGTCAATGCCATTTGAAGGATGCTGTGGCCTGGCTGCAAATGAAGTAAAGGGAGGTAACAGGGGAATCCAATGCAAACCTCCTGGGGCCCACCCACATAGAAAAAAGCAGGTAAAGCATGGGGGAGGTGGTTATGTTCCTTCAAATTAATGAGCTTGTGCATCACGGCAGCCTGGAAAGACCACATGATGAGCAAGATTTCTCTGCCGCCCTCCTCCTGAAACTGGTTGAGTACTCTCTGGCAAAGGACCCACAGTGTGATGAAATTGCCTAAAATATCCCCCAAATGCACAAGATACACCCAAAACGGTTTGTACAGAGGCATCAGGGTTGTTGATGATGTTGAGGAAACTGCTCGAAACTGATGGTTCGGTTGGGTCTCTGTTGAAGCTGTATTCTGCATCTTCATAAATCCTGCAAGTCAATCCCGACTGATCCTGTGTCATCGAATCTTTCTTTAACACTCTTCTCAATATTTTGGACACAGCTACTGCAAAGACGTGGAGACAAGGTTCTCTGGGAGTAACATTGATGTCATGAAAGCAGCTTGTCTTTCTCAGTATACCTCTTTCTTGGTGTTGCCATGTCATTCTCCACTTTATCTGCTGCACTATGTCATATGAGAGAAAGAGAACTTTGGTGATTCTGGCTTATGAGCAGGCCATAGGTCTGGGCTTGGTTGGCCTACAGAAAAGTCACTCCTGGGAACTCACCACAGCAGTAGTTATTGTCCAGTCACCATGTCTTACTGTCACTTAAAAACACCCTAAGATTGTATCATGTGTAGCATAACTGCCACAGACATATACAGTCTCTACTGGTTTTCACTTTCATTTATGTTCACACTAGTTTCTTTAGTTTCTTAGAGTAAAGGAGGGTAAACCTCTGCAGGCTATCTGCCACACTGGCAGGTAAGTTGACAGGTGCACAAACTGTGCAGGGGAAACATCTGTGAATATCTAAAGATGGGTGTCTGCTAACACAGAGGCTGCAGTGTTTATGCCCTATACAGCAGCCGGTTACCAGGGGGTGGTCGATGTGTTTCAGTTTCATTTAGCGTTCACCTTTATATACAATGTATGGCTCGACCAATCATTTTATGTTGTATTACAGTGCATCTCGTGCACTCAGAGATGTGTAAATGTATCTCATATGCCTTTGTTGAGACTCACAGACCCATGCCAATCATTACTTTCTGCTCTTTGATTGTTCATGGATGATGGATGCTCCACACACAACATTTCACTGAGGCAACAAAACTTTAATTTTTCTCTTCTCACTATTGTGCCAATAAAAAGATAAACATAGATAGCCTGCTGAAGGTTTTTAAATATATCACTATACTTTATTAAGCATAGTGGTTGCTTATAATCTTGTTCTTTGAAGCAATTTGTTATGATATACATATATATGTATATATTAATATGAAGAAAGTCAGTAAAAACTAAACGTAGCTTACACTGTAAATTACAAAAAAAAAACCCTAAAATGTTAAATAGTTATGCAATAACTAGCAGCTGAATATAGTAAAAATAAATAATGCAATCCAAATTCAATATAATGGAATGCAGTTTTCGCCTATTTAACCGCCTGTCTGTGAACAAAGTTCAAATAAATAAATGTAAGGTGTTAACTGTTGACACCACTAAGAAACCACAAACTGTCTCTTTACATATAATGTCATAAATCAGAGGGCTGCTTCATGAAACGTGCTGCCAAATTCATAAGTAGAACTGAGTGAATTGTTAAAAGATTTTAGATTGAATTTACTTTTTAAATGAGTAGTTGGCTTACTGTTCATTTCTGATGATGCATCATGGTCAGTTCATGTTTTAGCTGAGTAATTGCACTTCATATTAGTCCTAGAAATAATAGAATAACGTCTATAATAACGTCTATAATATGAATAAAAGAATAACGTAAATTATACGCGTAATTCATAATTGTCATTTTAACAATGCTGTGATATTATAAATCCATTTTATTCTCATATGGATTTAGTTTGGTCGCTGACACGCAATTTTACGTGCTACGCAATTACGCATTTACGTCACGTCAACTTGTTAACTCACACAAGGTCGTAGCAGCATTGAGCCGCCAACATGATGTCTCTAGCTGCCCGCTCAGGGGCATTTTCCCCTTACATGCAGGCTACCGCCTTTACGGTGGCGGGCCCCCTGAAAGCTCTGGTGCCCGGGGTCGTCATAAAGGGAGAGAAGATTTTGTTGAACCCGAAAAAGAAGTTCTTGTGCCGCGAATCGCTGAACGGTCAAAGCCCAAAGACAGGGCCTGCTGTGACAGTTAGCATTAATGGTAAGTGTGTCGTTAGCTGCTAGCGTTGTCTGGCTATGTCACCTTGCTGTAAATTGTAATCTGTGAATTAAAAATTAACTGCAGTGGTGGTTACGTACTATCTTTGGATTGAAACGTGGTGACCCGTCACCTTCACCCAGTGAATCGGCCACCCTTCGACTAGGCTATCGTTAGCAGACGACATTCTATGTTGGTGGCTAACAGCTGCTTTGGCTGTGCGGCTAACGGCTTGCTAGCCGGAGTGGCTAATAGTTTCTTACCCTCGGTGGCAAACAGCTTTCGGCATTGACTTGAGGTCAACATTGATATAACTTTGCAGTTACTGTTCGGGGCTGACAGCATCTACACACCTCCGACACTCCGCCTTCTCCGACTTTGGCGACTAATTCGCCTTTAGCCGTTTGAAAGACACATTAGCCGGTGTCAAGGTAACTTACCCTCCGTGTCCCTAGATCACCCGTGTTGTGCAATCAAGTAACTGTACTGCAGGACCCCCTGTGTTCAATGTAACGTCAATCAAAGCTCACTCTGCTCTTTGATTTGTATGTTAATAGTTTTCTCGATGAACTGGTTGTCTGATGCACTGAGTTGTGAAACATGGGGATCAGAGTTTCCCATTGACCGAGGTGACAGCCACAACCTATAGATATAGTGTAATAATTTAACAAGCTGAAATCTGAGGATTGTCACAATAGCTGCTGATCAGTTTAAAAGGTGACAATTGCAGCTCTATTTGTCAGGTGCTTAACACTAATCAATAATAATTTGTGCAAAGTGGGGACCCAATATATAACATTAAAGTGAAGAAATATTTACTGGAGTCTATGTATTATAGCAATCAGTGGAGACTTGGTTGTGCACTGCTATTTTGAGCAATTTGCTGTGATGATTTATGGCGACAGCCCCCGCGGCTTTGACTTCCCGTTCTTCATGTGTCCCCTGTACAACCTGTCGTGCGGTTGAGTAACAGGAACGTACAGTAATGCACTCCATTGAATAATCTATGTGAATGAAAGATAAGTGCGGCTATTCATTTTCCCATTTCCCACAAATCTCCAGCCCTCCTTCCTTCATTGATCCATTGATCCTTCATTTCTTATCCTGGTTTCGCCAAGCACTTCGGCAAAGTCTGATGAAGAAACACGCGTGCTATATCTGGCCAAGAATGTCCTTCACATGTTCAGTCTGAATAAAGCACAACATGAAATTGTGTTGAGTTTTCAACATGTTACAGCACGCACTCATTTCGCAAAGTCTCCGCACTGAAGCTGCAGGTTTGAAACGTAAAGATCGAACGTGAAATACGTTATTAAGTTGTTGCAAATAATTACTCACATTTCTGTGCATTCACAAGTTAATCCTAGGCTTCAGAGCTGATTGATATAAAGTTCACGTCCCACCTGGACAGCAGAGTATCTCTGGCAGCCCTGATTTTACTGCAGTGAAACTGATGACACATTTGCTTTGTGTTTAGGAAAAGCAGGAGTCCGATTCGCCCACACAGACATCAGGGTACCAGACTTTTCTGACTATAGGCGCACAGATGTGCTCGATCCCAACAAGTCCTCGCAGGAGAGCAGTGAATCCAGGAGAACCTTCTCATACCTGGTCACTGGCGCCTCAACCGTGGTGGGCGTCTATGCCGCCAAGACGGTGGTCACTCAGTTTGTTTCTTCCATGAGTGCCTCAGCTGACGTCCTGGCCCTGTCCAAGATTGAAATCAAGCTGGGAGACATCCCTGAAGGCAAGAACATGACCTTCAAGTGGAGGGGGAAACCGCTGTTTGTCCGTCACCGTACAGAGAAAGAGATCGCCACGGAGGCCGCCGTGAACCTGGCGGAGCTGCGAGACCCCCAGCACGACAAGGATCGGGTCATCAACCCCAGCTGGGTCATCGTTCTCGGGGTGTGCACGCATCTGGGCTGTGTGCCTATCGCAAATGCCGGCGACTTCGGGGGCTACTACTGCCCCTGCCACGGCTCGCACTACGACGCATCAGGCCGCATCAGGAAAGGCCCCGCCCCACTCAACCTGGAGGTTCCGTACTACGAGTTTCCCGACGACGACACCGTGATTGTTGGGTAAACAACAGTCCTCAGACTGAGCTCTCACTGTACGATGACAGAAACCTGTACTCAACAGAGGGAGAGGGAACGCTCCCCTGTAACAACGCTGTGTTCATGTCTAATTGATTCTGCCAGCCAGGAGGAAACGGTTCACATCAATTACAGCTGGTGCATGTGGAAATGTTTTGTTCTCTGCAGTATCTCACTGTCACCGTTTTCCCAAACATGACAGCAATTGTATTTAATGTAAAGCAATCACTTAACAGAATGAAAGCAAGCAGGAGCTGCTGCATTTCATTTCATCTCCGCTTTTAAGTGCAAATCATTTAGAATGGGGTGCCGGGAGTTAAACAGGCTCGGGAGCTACGCCATCTCCTCTTTTCTCTGTTTGATGTGAACATTAAATAACAACATGTGGTTTTCCATTTAAGTTATACTCCAACTCCTCAGCAAAGATCAAATGTTATGTTCAGGTCTGGTCAATAAAGATTTCTATTTTATTTGACAACCTGGACTCTGTTCAGCCTTTCTTTAGAATAATGGCATTGGTAAAATACATGTTAACAGTATTTATTGCTCACGTGCCTGCCTGGTGACGGACATGCAGTGTAGCTTTAGGAGCGCCACATGTTTATAGCACGCTGCTGGTTAAAGTCCTGTTATGATCTGAGATTAAGGACACGAATGGTTCTTATTTGAGACTCTGTTGCCAGGCAGCAGCCAGGCAACACTTCCTAATGTAGTTTTGCATGAGTCCAGCAGGATGTGGGAAGTGTTATGAACACATGTAGGTCTACCAGGGGACTCCAACATACAACATGCATACATTTGTCATCCTTCACCAGCTGGGTAAAAAAATAAAGCGTTGTCTTACTGTCCAATGGGAAGTGTCAGAATTTGATTAAAGATAATACTTCGATTGTTATTAAAGGCAGGTTATTCATGACATAAATACTGTATATATTTGGTTTTATCAACTGTCAGTACAGATGGACATTGTACATTTTGGGATATACAAATTCTACAAATCTAGATGTCTGAGAGGATCCAGAAGTCAACAGTTATCGCTCAAAAACAGTGTAAGAGTAGATGAATGACCCCACATCTTCTCTGCCCTGATGCCATTTCCACATCAACATGATACAGCTACACAAGAATGTTAGCAGGTTAACATTGTAATAAATATCTATTAGAAATAACATGAAACATCCAGTGTTGTCTATTGTGTTCTTATTCTAAGAGTAGTGAAGCTAGGTATGTGGTTTGAATGTAATGAGTGAGTGAGTGAGCAGCAGACTGACTGTGCATGTGAGCGGAGCAGAGACAAAGCTTGACATGAAGTTGTCGGTGTCGCAGACTCACAGTGTGTGCGCGCTAAGTCTCATCTGCTGTTTCCCAAGCGCTGGAAAAGAAAAAGGCTAACCCCGAAGCCCCGGAGACGGCCCCGTCTACGCCTCACAGCGCTGTCTGCGGTGCAAACAAGGCTGATCTCAGCTTTGATTACAGGATAGGTACTCAACAGAAAGTGTTCAGCGGACGCAGCTTCAAAAAAATATTTCATGTGCCGTTTGTTAAATGTGATCAACTCCCACTGGGTGATGTGGAAATGTTCAGCAGCAGTATAAAACATACCATCATAGCAGTAGATCCAGGACCGCTCTATCAAAGTGATCTGGGCTGGTTCTGAGGATCAGACGGCAGCCAATAAAAAAGGCTAATCAATAATAATTTGTGCAAAGTGGGGACCAAATATATAACATTAAAGTGAAGAAATGTTTACTGGAGTCTGACTATTCTAGCAATCAGTAGAGACTTGGTTGTGCACTGTTATTTCTAGCAATTTGCTGTGATGGCAGCTCCCGCGACTTTGACTTCACAACTGCAGTCATAATCAATGGATGCAGGCAGGACGATGCAGTGAATGGAGAGCAGGTGGATTTCCCACAGGTCCAGTATACATTCTGGGGTGGTGGGCTGTAGCTGTGTCGAAACTGTACTGGTTCAGTGGCACCCTCATGTTGGAGAAGCACCCAGTCTTCCTCGATAGCCCCTCCCCCATTGCTCACCTCCTAAACAGGAACACTTACACACACTGGAACATGTTCCACTAACAATACAGTCAGTGTCATCTGTTACTCAGTGGTTGGTGGTTAGCCCTCACAGCAAGAAGGTCCCAGGTCCTTTCTGTTGAGTTTGCATGTTCTTTCTGTGTCCACATGGGTTCCCTCCCGGCTTCCTTCCGCCACCCAAAAACATGCATGATAGGTGAATATGGAACTCTAAACTCTAAACCTGTAGGAGTGAATGTGAGAGTGAATGAGTTTGTCTGTGTGTGTTGGCCCAGCAACAGACTGGCGACCTGTCCTGGGTGTACCCCGCCTCCTGCCCAATGACTACTGGGATAGGCTCCATCACCACCCCGACCATGAAAGGGATAAAGTGGTTATAGAAAATGGATGGATGGTGACTGAGTTATTTTCACTAACTCGATTCATAAATATGTTGATCTGGCATCCTGTGGTGTAAAGCGATCCCAGACCACAGCGTCAGTAAAAAATAAACTGCTGTTCACGTTGATTAACATCACTAATCACACAGGCGATATTAAAGCGTTTCACTGTGATTCCGGGGTGCGGACAGAGAGCTGGAGGGAGGAGTCCTCTGTGTTCACACTCCTCTGCATCATGTCCGCACCTTTGTTGTGAGTATTTACATACACGAGAGCCTTCTTCAAACAGAGCGTGGACCTCTGTAGTGTGAAAGCTCAGATTAGAAACATGAAATTTCAATAGGAAATGGGAAGCAGCAGCTGGAGTTCTGATGGAGTGAATCCTCCTGCCTCCCCCTGCGTGCACAGTAGCACACGGCGCGGCGCATCGAGATGAAATGAAGGGCTCTGTTAGAGCAGCCTGCAAGGTTTTGAGGTGGAAACAGATATTCTATGACAGCACAATGAAGCCTAATAGAAGTTTCTAATCTCGCTGCCTATCTCTGCAGTTGGACCCTTTTCATTCTTGACACAAGCAGCTGCTGATGTGCGAAGCTGAATGCACATATGACCGAGGCACCTTGACTCTGAGTCATCGCTTTCTTTCACACCCCTTTAGTTCTGCAGGTTGACTGCACAAAGCATACCACACACACACACGCAGCACTGTTGTCTCATTATCTGCTACCTATGGCTCCTAAACAACATGATACATTTCATCAGAGAACAAGCTTGGATGAGCTTCTAATTGATCCAATCCAGTGGATGTTTGCAGCTGTCGTGCTTCTTAGTTCAGCCAGTGAAGGAAGACAGGATCTGTTGTTACTTGCTCAAGTGGAAAATACCCCCTGAACTGCTCTCTACTCAGTCCTGTGTCTCCCTTCAGGATTACAAATTAAAAAACATGATGAGCCAAAGTTTTCTGCAAATAAATAAAGAACTGGTTTAAAAAAATGGCTTAATTGTTTTTGATGCAGAGAAGGAGAGACTTAAACTTAAACTGCTCACATTGAGTCCCTCTAATGAGACTGAAAACAAGCCAGAAATGTTGTAATTATGGATTCTGACATAAACTCTTCTAACTCTACCATCACCTCAAAAATATGTCACAAATGCACTGAGTACAAAGGTACTGATGTGCAAGCAGGACCTTGAAAAACGTGTTCATGCATTTGTATTTAGCAGCGTGAACTACTGTAATAGTGTCTTTACATTCCACTCCAGAAAAGCTGTTTGCTAAAGAACAGTCATGATCTCCCTCAGTGAACCACTCGGGTCTTCAGGTTCTGATCTGCTCTTTGATTATTTTAAAAACACCGGAGGGTTGCGTTTAAAGTCCTGTGATGACTGCATGGATGAAATAACTCATGCTCACCTCTTTAGGAGCTAGTGGGATGCAAACAATCATAGTGTCGGTGTGCAAGGACTCCTGTGGCACGTAACAACTACACCCTGTCCATGTTACGCGTGCTGCATCAGTTACCATGGCAAAGCACCCAGGTAAGAAGTGAAGCACCGCTGTAGTCCTGAACACCAGGATTAAACCTGAAGTAACCTAAGCTGTCCTGCTATGGGTCTACATAGACGAGGTGTCCAGGATCAACATGGTCAACGTGGACGTATGGACAAGTGTGTGACTCACAATAGTAAACAAGCGAGCTTTAAAATGATGAGTGGGGGTCTAAATTGGGGCTATTATATTATCCTTACTCTGTAATGTTAATAGCTTATTAGCAGGCTTACTTGTTTGCATAGGCTACCAAGTTAGCAAGCTAACTCGCTCACCCTGCAGTAGATCATAAAGCTACAGCTGTGATACAGCTGATACTTAATTATAACTATACATGTTGATGATTTGCAGTTAATGATTTGTTCAGCTGCACAAACTTCAGTCTGACAGAGGGTTTTGATTGGTTGATCACAATGATGGTCACGAAATGCAATGTGGGATGCTGATCCGGGAACATGTGCCACCTGGTTATCGTATATTGAACGTTGCTAGAAGAGCCTTAGCTAACTGCGTTACATGCTGAAACATCCAGTTGCTTTATGTTGTTAAGCACCATTGTAATAATGTTCATGATAACAATGTCTCATGATTCAGCAGCGGTCATGTTACTGACTGTGCAGAACTAGCATGCAGGGACAGACAGCCAGAGAGACGAGCTGAGTCCCCCCACACCTCCCCCACACAGCGTGTTCTAAAAGCTTTTAGGGCAGGTGTGGGACTCTCCTCAGAGCCATACTGCTGTCTGAGGCTACAAGGTGTCCTGTTCACCACCACCCAACTGGAAAATGCTCCTACCAACTAGCTGGGTGATTTCTGCACACATGCACACGCACACACACTTTGAGGTTTTGTTTTGGGGTTTTTTTTTAAACAGAAGAAAAGAGGCTGTGGATCATCCATTGCTTTTTTTTTCTCCCTGCAGAAACACCACCATCATCCCTCTGCTGCAATGGCACAACACTGTAGCACGGAAAAGTGTCACAAACTAACTACTCTCCAGAGGTACACTGTCAGCGCACACCTCTCAGTCTGTTACTCAGATGGACTCGTGTTTGAATTATGAATGAGCGAATGTCTGGCTTCTTTTCATGTTCTGTATATCTTCATTCACCCTAAAATGAGCCATATTACCATACGGAGCTCTTTGGTACCTTCTGTTCTTTTGGCCAAATGACCACACCAATACTACTTTGCATATTCAACAGACCCGAAGAAACACTGGTGTTAGTTTACTTGGGTTTGCATTCCCTCACAGAATGTAAGTCCCAAAAGACCTCCCTTTAAAAAAATTGTGTTTTACGCCGGAACAAACATCTCTGTTGATCTGAGGAAACTGCAGTCAAATGACAGTTCTCAGGGTTTATAAAATCATTAACCAGTGAAATGTCAATGTAACGTTGGTCTGTTGGGATCAGTGCATTCTTTCTTGGTTTCTTTCTTTCTCTGAGCTTAAAAACTCCCAATCAAACATTGTACAGCAGGAAATTGCACCATGTGGCGACATCAGCCCTTTCCTGCAAATCTGTCTGTTTTTTCAGATACCCAGTGGGCGGGGCTATGGATCGTCACCACCAGCTGGAACCACCTGAGTCCGCTGACCCCCCCCCCCATCTTTAAAACTCTGGTTCTCTACAGTATCCCCTCTCCTTTCCTGCTGTTTCCTCCTTTGTTCCTTTCCAGTTTGTCTTTTGCTTTGCAGACATGCACATCCTAACACCCACGCACCTCCCACACTCGCGTACAGCCTACACTCCTGATTTCACTCTACTCGATGATTCCTGTGCTTTTATTAGTTTAATATATTACTTTTTCATTTCGGCACCTCTGTTTATTCAGCACTAATTGAACATTTAGATTCTCTTTTGTGTTTCTAATTGAATAAAATAACAATCAGCAATCAGACTCAGTAGTATGCTATCAATAAAACATAATATTTGTTGGTTGAACTTTTATTTCTAAAACTACAATAATCAATATCTACATTGAAACAGTCGTTGAAATTCAAAAGGTTTCTTTTAGAAGAAAGTAGAATTATCATTACCATTATCATTTTCCGTATTGTCTGTAATCAGACTGATACTGAGAACTCTGAACCCTGCTTGACAGACTCATCCTGGAGGACCTCATATATCTGTAATCTGCCTCATTTGGATGTGACCAGTCACACGGCAGCCATGTTTTTTCTTAAGGAATACTGTCCTTAACATCAATAAATTAATGCCAGTTTTTGTGGTGGTAACCCATGACTGCATACAAAACCTGTATTTAGGTATTTAGGTTGCCTTCTTTTAGTAAGGGCTCAATATCTGCAGTTTTCATGAAAGAGAAACACAAGCAATGCATTTTGATAATTGCATTTCTTCTATTCATAATGAGGCCTGAGATGGGGCTGAACTCCGACTGCTCACTCATCACACTTTTCTGCAGAGAGAAACTCAGAAGCTTTTGCTCCTGCAGGATGTGTCTGTCTATGTTACCAAACAAAGTACAAGGTGCTTTCATTGCCATTTGTATTGCTGTGGAGCATGCATTGCTAGGTATGATAGTATATCCAAAGTTTGGTTTTACACCATTTGCATGAAGTTCTGTACTGTCATGCAGTACAGTAGTTATGTAGTATCATCTGGTCTCTCTCTCTCTTTCCCCCCAACCGATCAAGGCAGATGGCCATCCACCTAGATCCAGGATCTGCCCGCCAAGTGCTTGCTCATGGTGGAACTGTTGGTTGGAATTAATAGTAATGAGTGTGGTCCAGACCTGCTAAAGTGCCCTGAGATGAACTTGGTTGTGATTTGGCGCTGTATAAATAAAATTGAATTCAATTAAATTGTCATTTCATTTGTCTTGATCTTGTCTTAAGGGTGCTCTCTGTTTTTAAGTGTCTGGTACCTTGTTGTGCGTAATACACAATATTTTAAAATTGAAGTTATTAAAAATAGTTAAATTGTAGATCAGCCAATACTTACAAAAAGTGTGTTACTTTAATTTGCATAACCATTGTTTGGGATATCGGTGTGAATGTTGAAAGTTCAAAAAACATTAACATCAGGTCACAGCTAAGATCTCACTCAACATCTCGATAAGTTGAAATGAATGCATTAGAAGTCTTTAAATGGATGAATAAATGCATGGTGTGCATCTGAGACAGTTCAGAGGTATTCGGATGACATAAAATTACAAATGACACTTGCCTGTGTTAGTCTGCTTTGTCCAGCCAGGTTGTAGTTAAGAGTATAAAATCAAGGTTAAGTGCATGAGTGCATGAAATGAGACCAGAAAGCTTTGTGAGGGCTCTGATACTGAAGAGAGTTGGTTTTACTGTACGTGTAGTGGGTGTTACAGGTACGGCATTTGGACGAGTTGACAGCCTTGCTTGAATAACCTTTAGTAATTCTATTGCTTTATTGTTCTTTGTGTTCTTCCAGCAGTATCCGTTGCACTGTTTGGGTTGTGTGTGTGAAGGTGAAGGGTAGATTTATTAACCCAGAAGACAGCAGACAGACTCGGGAATCAGTTTAACAGTTTGACAAAGCACAAGAATGGGAGATAAAGGCCCCGCAGTGGGCGGTGGGCAGGCGGAGGGGCTGAGCACAACGAGACAAGGCAAAACACACACCAGAAAGTTCAGAGGAAGTCAGGAAGGTAACTACCACTGATGCAGACGGAACGACCTGACAAAGAGTGGGAGGACAGTCAGGGTGGATGTTCTGCAGACTGCTGATCACTGTCAGATGTGCTAGCTGACAAGCAAAGCACTGGAAACAGGCGTGAGCTGAGAGATATCGAAATATGGCTGACAGTGGTTGGACTACTGACCTCCCAAATCTAAAGTGGACCAGTGAAACAAGGAAAGTTTCTTCTTTCAGACTTGAGAGGAACGTCTTTGTAGAACAACCAAACCTTTCGACCTAGAATGGGGTTTAGGGCTGGGGTCAGATGTCGTACAGGTCTCCCCTCCAAACGTCGCAGCAGTGTGGAACATGGGACTGAAATGATGGAATCTCCGGGCTGAATGGAAACAGCGGTAGTTGGCATCCCACTGAGCTCTCAACGGGAGACTTGCCGGCGGCTGTGGATGTGAGTTGTGTGCATACTGCAACCCAAGCTTGCAGGGAGCTCCCAGAGGAGGGATTGGAGGTGATGACACAGCCAAGAGCTCTATCCAGATCCGGATTAGCCCTCTCAAATTAACCATTAGTTTGAAGATGGAACCCGGATGACGGACTGAGTGTGGGGCCCAGGGCTTGGCAAAAAGCTGTCCATGCCTTCAAGATAAACTCCTGATGTTTTGTTCTTTCTCCTTAATCTTCCCTCTCTTCCCGCTGCTCTGTGCAGGTATTCTGAATCTGTAGAGTCTGGATCTGTGATTGCAAACCCCAAACTGCCCCTTCAATCCGACTCAACACCCGCTGCTACAATTTATTGTAATTTTTGCTCTCTCTCTCCCCATTTCTCCCCAACTGATCAAAGCAGATGGCTGACCCACCTAAAGCCGGGCTCTGCTCTGTTAGAGGTTAAAGGTAAAAGTGTTTCCTTGCTTCATATGTAAAGTACCCTGAGACAACCTGAGAGGTTCTGTTTGGTGAGTTACTCAGCCACTAGTGTCTCCAGCAGTATGCCAGCCTGAGAAATAACGCGGATGTACATCGAATTCTGCTCGATACCAGATTCTACAGAGGCTTGAAAGGGCAAGGCACAACATATCCTGAATCTCTGATCTGGATGCAGAATTATCCGGTGCATAGGATTTGTTCACCAGCGTCACCACAATTACAGGAGGGCTCCATAGCTTCGGAGAGAATCCGAAGCCAAAAAATGACCCAGCTGACCATGGCAAATGCACTCACCCGCTCTGAACCTCCGCTGGCGTTCATCTGGCGTGAAATGAGTCCTGCCCAACTGCACAGGTTCCTCCGTTTAGTAATTTGGCACAAAACAATCTCTGGGATCTGGGAAGAGAGCGAGACGTTGCTCTAGGGGAGCAGGTGGCCAAAGACAGGACTGCACAGCAAGCTGAGGTGTGTGTTACCTCCCCTGGTGCCAGCTGTCTCTCTTAGTAGACGGGGAAATGAGAGAGCCGAGTGAGTTAGAGCTCATGGGTGCACGTAAGCCTTACAAAAACCCATTTACAGAATCAGTAAATTAGCCATCACATACCTGCCCTTCAGGATGATGCTCGGGGAGAATTTAATATAAATGAAATTCTAATATAATTATATAATTATAAATATGTTTGATTTGGTTTTAATATTACTGAATGGACTTAAAATAACCAATAGGATGTCAGCTCTTCACAGCATGTTTTGAAAGATTCCTAGTAGCGTTATTATAGGAACCTTTCTTATGCACACATGCATCCTCCCCCGTCTCTCTGGCTGCCTCTCCTGTAGAAAAAGAGTCCTGTTTTAATGACCCCTCGTTAAGCCCTTCAGACATTCAAGGGGCAGCTAATGGTGAACTCGAAAAACTCCTGACAACATCAACGAAAAAGCAGAGCGGGAACAGCAGCGCTCCAGCTGCGGGAAACAAAACGTCCGCCGCGTGCAATGTAATTCATCCGAAAAGCCGCCACGCTGCGGTGAATTCACACCCAGCCGGGGAGCAGATTGTAGGTACAGTTTCCCTGGGTTAACACTGACCTTTAATTGTATTAAGCTGGTGCGCGCTCGCCACTGCAGACGTACCATCTGTGTGGCCTTTTCCCGCTCACCACCGCTAACCTTGAGCTGTGGAGAGCAACTGTCTGGAGGGGAGCGGAGTCATCAGGGTGAGAGGGGTCTGAACGCTCACATCATTTTAAAGACAGTGGAGGACAGAGGACGCGCCTCACCTGAATCCACACTGACAGCTTTCCTCCAGGGCAGAGGGACGTGCACGCTGACTGGCCTTTCTTCTCCGGGATTTTTCTACTCATCTGACATCTCTTGCCATCTCTCCTGCAGTATCGACCCTTTCACTTGTCATATTCTGCTATCTGACTTTCAGCATGATGAACCATATGTTAGGGTGACTGGGGTTATCCCAGGGAGCTCCCAGAGTCTTACATTAATGCCGTGGAGCTCCAAAAGGCTGCACTGTCCTGCTGGTGCTCATCCGGTCACATGCTGTGGACAGCATGTAGTAAATAACCTAATATACACATGATCAACCTTTGGTTTCTAGAAACTCTTGCATTTACTTTCAGTATGCTGTTCCTACTGTAAGTGTGCACAGTTCAACTAACAACCACAACATCTTGTTTAATGTCCATGTAGTCAAGGGCTCCCTGTCTAATGTCAAAATGTCCTTGTGCCTCACTGTAGGTCACTTCCAGGTATTACTGTGTGTTCACAGGCATTACTATTTATTAGCATAAAAAATGTAATTTCGCTCATTATATCTCTCAAAAACACAGCGAACATCAGTCAAAGATGATGCAGTAAATATCAATATTTAATAACAGGTAATAAGAATAAATATCAATAGATCAAAGTCAGTCAGGAACCATTTCCACCCGCTGTTTTTAAGAGTGTGCTAATTTTAAGTGTTATTATTATAATTTGGTTACAATGTCAAACCGTACATTTAATTTAATAAACGCAGTTGCACTAGACAAACAAAATTATTATGTAAATGTATTATGTCAGTGTTACAGTTGTAATGCTTAATACACGTGGCAAATAAATACCTGTGCTGCCATATGTATAATTATGTGTATAGATGACTATGCGCGATATGTTCAACACTGTGGAAAACACAAGTTCAAATAAAAGTTGTGCTCAAACTACGTAATGCGTGACGGCGTGTCCTCAGACAGGTCAATGTGTTGAGATCACTGAGTCATTGTTCAGCAAACAGCAGACAGGAACTTGTTAGGGGCCGCTCTGCGGATGTGTGAAGCTGACCCCCGGCTGATACTGAACGAGTAACTCCTACAGGCGCATGTTTTTTCAAAAACTTCAAAGACGTTTTAAATGACTTGTGTTTGTACAGACCCAGATCTTTTGTTAAATCACAAACAGCCAGTAAATCGACCTGTTCACGCCGAACCAGACTCCAGGCAAAATAATAGGTATTTAATCACTGTGCAACACTCTTCATTCAACACAGAATCAAAACAAAACTCACAAAAACCCCTCACGGTGCATCTTTCCACTGTTCCAACAATCATCAGCTCTGGTTTGATTTGAATGAACCCTTAATTATCCAAGTTCGATGTGAATACTTTCTGATTCAGCACTGAAGTGATGTAACAGCTGTTTCTGGTTAAACAAAAAGGATCTAACCCCCTGAAAGCTTCATCTCTTCACGGATCCTTTTCGTATCAATCGTGATCAACATGACCAGTAACTCTTACAGATCATCATCTTATGCCCTTGCGTGTTCTGTAATAAAACCTGCTTTGGTCTGAACTTGTTTTGCTTACGTGAAGCAAGCGGGTTCAGAAAAGTGCTCTGTAAATGAAGACTGTTGTATTAAAATGATCAAGGTGAAGTCAGCGCTGGAGCTCATCCCATGCTCAGTTTGCATGAATGACTTCTTCATGGTGACCTCTGTTGTATTTCAGAAAAAACATTAGAAGAGGAGACCCCCTAGTGCTGCACGTTGCCGTGGGACCTGTCCCACCTGAGAAGGGCCATCAGGTCAATAGATTGCCCAGACAGGTGGTGCCCAAACAGATGCTGGGGCTGGAGTTAGCAGAGAGTGTAGAGGGCAAAGATTCAAATACATAATTAGTGTGTTACCTGTCTTGCTTCTGTTGTTTCAGTTTAAACATGTTCTGGGATCCGTGGTGAGTATCCAGGTCAGCATCCTCAACATCTGTGTCAGGTGTAGTAATTTCACACAGTGAAGTCAGTATCTCAGAGTGACATTTGTAAATGTGTTATATATTGATGTTGCACAATGTTATCCTGCATGGATTTAGTTGTGTAAGATAAAGGTTAATGAGGAATATAGTGTTAATAAAGTCTAATGCACAGTGCCTGGTTACGATGTTATAAATCATATAATTGATATGATGGTGGTTGTAATGGTAGTAGCAGGTTCTAGTATGAGCTAGGAGGTTTGTGATGCACTATGCCTTTGACAAGAGCATGAGCATGAGAGAATATGATCAATTTTGAGAATATTGTACATAAGTTAATATTATACGTAAGTAACAAATCAATAATGCAATCACAACAACACATCATTTCCCTCCAGTTTAACACCAGCACCGTTCATTAATTCATATCATTAATAAGCCAAATCTCAGATATTGCATTGTGCAGTGTGTGTATCAGTTATATGACAGGGTGGGGTGTTTATTGCTGTGTGGTTTGACTCCAGTACCCGTGTTGGGTGCATGCTTCACAGACTCAGCTTGTGCATTCTACACAGGCTCATATTCATATATTTATATTGCTCATGTTACCCATCATCTCATATTTATGCTTATATATTTATGTTTTAGGTTTAGAATCGAGTAAACTTTTGATGAAATGTGCTATATAAATGAAATTGCACGGTTGCCAGCCGAATTAACTTCTTAAAATCTACTTTTCCTTTCTTCTCATTTCACAATAAGTAGCTTCAAATATAGAAAAAACTTTTTTATTTATCCTGCATGTCACTTTCATATATATTCTGTATCAGTTGGTGTATTATTGGAGACTAATGGCTGAGCCACCTGAGCGTCTGCATTGCTTTATTATTTATTTTATGCTTCTTTACAGTTAGCTGAATTAGATTCTGTTTGTCCTGCAGCAGATAATTTAAAAATCCATGGTGCAATATAGTGGGAAATATAATAAATGCATCTAATATACAAGGACAAGCGAACAACAGCATACAAGTTAGCAGAGCTACTTATTCTCTCTTGGGTTTACTTTTTCTTACTCAATTCTTAATTAACATATTTTTAATTTACATCTGAAGACATACTGCTGTTGTTTTCAAACCCGCTCAGGAGTTTAAACGACCCCGTGTGCAACTTCACGTGGCGATTCCATCTGATTTTCCAGTAAGTGCAAGGAGATAGAGACAGTCCACAAAGATTGCATCTACATGTATCAATAAAAAACACTGGGAAACAGAGGCACAGAGGAAATCAGGGCTCCTGCAGCATCTCTGCAGCGATGTTTTCGCCTTCGTGGCCATCAGTAAACTTTCATTTCATTAAAAAGGCAGTGGGAGGGGGCTCCGCAGCTCTGTTCCACTGGTTTCTTGCGGTGTGCTCTTAATCTCTCACCCACCTAGAATCAGACACCCTTAAAGGTTTCTGTTGGGTGTAATTAATATAAAGAGAACCGTCTGGACCTGCTCTTTATGTAGAGAGTTGTGCGATAACCTCTGTTGCGATTTGGTGTGGTACAAATAAAAAGGTCGCTGTGAGCCGAGCAGAGGAAAAGGTTCTGTGTCTGCCGACCGCTGGAGAAGTGAAGGGGGTTATCGTGTCGTTGCAGGCAGTTTTATGCAGAGCCACTGTGACGGATCTCATCTTAAAGGGCATGTTTGCTTCATATGGAGTTCCAATATGCTCCACTCACGAGTGCTCCGCAGCACATCAGTCATCTGTTGCCATGCAGCCGTCCTCCAAAAGGTCTGACGCTCCAACACCGTTTCTATAAATTCTCCAAAAGTGCTTTTACACTCTTGCTTACAGAAGAAGTGAAGACCATCTAGGTTTCCAACCAGGGGTTTGAGGGATACACAGAGATGCGTATGAGAAAGCAGCTGTATGAGGCTGCTCTTGTATAATGAACACCACATATAGTAACTCTCAGTAGTTGTAATAGTTGGTACAGTTATCGTGATCATGATTTGACCACAAAAGCTCCCAAACATGTAAAAGCACATGATAAGAGCGAGATTCTGTCAAACAGTGAGCATCACAAAGCGGGTGTATTGTCAGATTCCTGCTGGTCCAACACCTCCAGGAATCAGTGGTGTAGAGAAGCCTGTTGCTCCCACAGTTGGTGGAGTGTGACATTTACTCAAGCTTGTTAAAAATCAAGCTCCCTGCCTTCACCGACCGCGACATAATGAGTGGCTCAGTGGACGAGAGGACAGCAAACGGAGGTGAAGTGATGAAGGGAGAGAGAGAGAGGCATTTCTGACATTACTTCCCAGAACAATAATAACCAGTCTTTTAATCTCTCCCTCTCTGTTCCACACAGTAACCTGAGCTGCCACGGACGCATTGGCGCAGCCAACTTAATCATATTGTGATAAGGCCTTGGCTGATTAAAGGCATTTCATTTAAATAGATGTCTCTGTTGCTGTTGAGGTGGTGTTAAATCATCTGAAGGCAGTGGTCAGTATGCCTTCCAGTCTTTACAGCCTGAAATTCTCCATTTCTTTTCATAGTCTACTGCTGTTTGCATATATTTACACATATTATTATAATCTCAACATTGAACCTGAATGCTTTAAAGCTATAGTGCAGGACATTATACGTTAGATGTGTCTCGTTTCCCAGTTTTTAAATCTGCTGTCTGACGGGACATTCCTGTGATGGAACTGCAGTAGTGATGGGTCTTACATCAACCTGCAATGACTGGTTCACCAGAGTAGACTACAGCCAATAGGAGCATGAAGAAGCTATTGTGAATATGGAGTCATAAGAACATGCACAGTGTTTGCGTTATTGCTGTCGCCGTCCAAAGGGGGAGACGTAGGCAGAACTTAAGCACTTTTAAATGATTACACACACACTTGGTGACAAACACATCTGTGAGAAGATGATGCGCAGCAGAACTGGAAATGCAGCTTTGGCCCATGAAAACTAAGCCAGTAGCTGCTGTAGCTAGCCAGCCCCAGTAGCCAGTAGGAGGGTAGCTCTTGTCAGCTGTCCTCTGGCAGCTCTCAGGCAACCTGGAAGCCATAGAAGCTTGGTTGAGTGTCCGAAGGAACGGTTGTACAGTCAACAGTTCACCACCAACCAGTTCAGTGAAACACCCGCTGGGAAACCAACTCTATTTTAAGAACTATGAACTTAGCAGCCAGGGTTGCTGGTCCACAGGTGCAGCAGATGGAACCATCTTCCCAAGAACATTTGGGACAATGGTTTTCACTTTAAGCTGGTAGTAGTCATAGACTCCAGGGTCTGTGCAGTGTTACTCTGACAGATGAGTTTCAGTGCCGCTTTGGATGGCACTGGCAAGCTATTGGTGACAAGTAATGAGCATTAACCTAGGAGCCTTGCCCTGAGTGTGGCAGTTTGCAGGATTTGACCTGTGATCCTTCTTTCCTTTTATGAGTTCTGTCCAGTGTTTAATAAAGATTTCCCTTGTTGTATTTTGTACCATTGTATAGCATGCTGTGGTTATTTCAAGGCTCCGACTGTAGTGGCAGTGTCTGCCTACTAGATTAGACTCAAACCCAAATTTATTACGGCTTCAGTACAGATGACTGAAAAGGCAAGTGTGAACCATATCTGCCATTATGTCATCATCACCTCATCTGCGGAGCTGCACATCAAAGCTCTTTATACAGACCTAACGTCGCAGTTCATTCAGTGAGGGATGACTCCATTAGACATGGTGTAATCCATCTCACAAAAGGCTACACCAGTACATGTGTTCCCTCCATCCCACAGTCACTGCGGGTCACCACACGTCTCATCAGAGCAGCCATGTGACGGACCAGAGGGAGGTTTCATTTCTCTGGAACAGGCATCAGGATGGGGTTATAATGGTCTGAGGAATGGAGCCATAATGGTTTGGTTTAACTGAACAACCTTGACTTGAGATGGGGAGGTGTAAGCATGTGATCAGTTTATGTTTGTGGGGATCATTTTTACATCTGAGCTGCGCTGATTATATTTCCTTTTTCTGTGTGCGTGGTCAGTGTTGAAGAGCCACTGTTATATCTAATGTTACAAAAGCCCGCTGGTGAATAATGTATGATGGGTGAATTTTGTGGCGCAATGTAGAGTAATTGCAGTAACCTCCCAGTGTCCTTCACTCTCCTGTGAGAGTCCTCTGGCTAAAGGACGAAGCTCTCCAGCTCTCCACCGCATCAGAGAAACAAATGACTGGAATCAACGATTTGAATGAAATATCTGAGTGTGAGTGAATGCTCCCCGGCACATGCTCGGCCATAATTAGAGGAGTGCAGTGCTTCTGTAGTGGCGGGTTATCAGGGTTGCATTCAGTTGCACTCATGCTGCTGCTCCCCAGGAGCTCAGCTGCACTTAGAGAGGTGATGGAACCCCAGCTGAAGGATTTAAAGGATAATGGGGCTCCAACTCTCACTTGGCCAGTCTCAGCAGGGGTCTGAAGAGTCCATTTTGGATTGCTGCATAGAGGCCATTAACTGGACAGCTACATATGAATCTGAACTGGCCTCCGGGCCTGTGTTGGACGACTATTAATCAGCTTATTTCTTCCAGATTACTAAGAAGCCCCTGGAACAACCTTTGATATTGGTGCACAGTGATGAAATAGACCAACGTATTTAAACAGACTCATATCTTTTTTTGGTTTAGTAAAGGGGGTCTGGGCATCATTTTTATCTGTCCTCACCAAAGTAACTACTGAACTCCAACAGGGCAAGAAACATTAGCTTCAATGAGTCAAAGCATCGATCTTCAGCTTCAGTTTTGTTTCAGAGAACAAGAAGAAGTCACCGTCACCAAATCCAGCGAGCAGTGAAGTCACAGGTGGGGAGCGATGTTTAAAGTCATTTTCAATGCACCGTGCACCGTGCTGTGCTCCATCATGCACAGTTCTTATTTTGTGAATGCTGTTTGAGGAGCTTCAGAACATTGTAGAAGAGCTCTCCACTGACAGTCTGACCCTCAGAGACAAACTGACAGTACACAACCCAAGAAATGTTAAAAGAACCAACCATTGTGTCCTCCTGATCCAACACACTGACGTCCCCCTTCAACCCTGCAGCTTTTTCTGTTTGCTCTCTGGTTTGTAGCCAGTGACGATCCTCCACATGAAGCTCTGACAAAGGTCTTGATGTTTGCTCTCTGCTGAAGTTTGAGCTCCATGGTGACTATGTGGAACATTACACCACGTCTGAGAACATTTTGATCGCACCTTGCATAAGCAAAATGGGTGTTACTTGTCTTTGATGGACAGTTTGAAACCTGACAATGCCAACTGTCATTTGGTATTGAAAGATAATTGTGAGAGGCTGTGTGCTCTATATACAGGGAGACAAAAGGTCAGGGTGATAGATGTGTGGTGGATCTGACTTTCATGCAGGAAACCATGGTGTGTAACATGCCAACTAAATAACATTTCCCCTTTAATTATCCATAACCTCCATCTTTCTTTCAGTGTTTTAGTTGTCATGCTGTGGTTTTCCTTTGACTCTAATCATTGTACTATGACATTCTCTGAACTATTGACATAGATGAATTTGATTTTCTGAACACGTGGACAGACTCTGAAAATCCTCGTTCTTCACTTGGACTCATACGCCACACTGAAGGATGTCTCAAGTCTCTTTCTTCTGCACCAAAGAGTGAGGATGGATTTCTGAGGAGCTATAATCCAGATAACACAGGTTCTTTCGGGAAGTCTTTCACCAGCAGACACACGACACGTTCCTTTATTAGATATTGCTTGTCCTGATTGGACGCCGCAGATAATCAAGCTGATTTGATTTTCGAACAGTGTTATAGCTTCAGTGTTACTTGTTTGACTTGATGAGGGCCGTTGAGTCCTAATGGGGCCGGTGCAGCAAATCTGAACCTCTTG
The DNA here is from genome assembly GCA_008933995.1 of Datnioides undecimradiatus. Lineage (NCBI taxonomy): Eukaryota > Metazoa > Chordata > Actinopteri > Lobotiformes > Datnioididae > Datnioides > Datnioides undecimradiatus. Next base: position 3,074,426 of record WARS01000067.1, on the reverse strand, counting down.
CTGTGTGCACCAACTACCACAGTAAATGCAAAGAACATAATTTCACACACAAACAACACATGAACACATGAGGAGATATTATTTATATTATACTAATAATAATACACCTGTACCACCACCCTTGCGTGATGCACATCATAGTAATGGAGGCTAGAAAAAGTACTTACAGCTCTCACACACTGAAGCAGAGGAGCTGGATGCATAGATCCCATTTTTTCAGTTTTGTAAAATACATTGAATGATTTATTTTATTGCACAAGACATTTTTGAGACTGTCCTGTTTCCAAAGAGGTGCAGGACTCATATGCTGCAGTGACAGTTGAGCCCTCAGTGAGCACAAATGTGACATGAACAAAGGACAAAGGTTTCGTTAATGTTTCCAACGACACGTTCGTTTTCGTGTTATTAGGGGAAATCATGAATCAATCACTTGAGACTTCAAAGAAACCTCAACTCAACAGTCAAGGTTTACTAGAACAAACACATTATGAGATCTAATTAAAGAACGTAGAGTGGGAAAGAATCTGCATCTGTCCGCAGCTGAATCCACGCAGCATCCATTACTCATGTCAAGCTGGCAGCTGATAACAAAGGAGATGTGGAGGGGGAGCGAAAGAAGCCGACATGATTGTTAATTTCAGAAAAGTGTAATTTGAGAAAGAGGCAAATAACTCTCATAGACTCACTCGGAGAAATCTTCACCTCATCAAATTGCATCTGGGTTTGCTGAGCTCAAAGAAGAAATTGGTTTTCTGCCTTGGGAGTGATAGTGTCAATGCCGGGGCTCATCCTGCTTGATCACATGATGAAGCTGAAATTGAAAGGTTGTTGAGGTTCATTTTGGTCAACAGGCTTTCAGACAATCATCTTTTCCCATCGGTCAATGAAATGTGACAGTGAGGAGGCTGCCAGAGCAGAACGTTTTGATGGTTTTACCAGAACCAGGACAAATGATTTAATGCCACTAAAGAGAAAAGTGTTTTGTTTGCATGTTTGAAATGAAATGAAAGCTATTTTATAACTGTTTCAGAAATGGGGGCCTAAAATACCTTTTTAAAGAAAGTTTATCAGCATAGATGCAAAATGTTTATGTTGAATGCATCTGCAACGTATTTCATTTCATCCATAATGACATATACCGTTGTGTCACGCAGCCACTTGCTGGTACACAAAAGACAACCAGAGCAACACGAGTATGCAGCTGCGACATGTCAGTCACATGGGAGGAAACAGAGGCTTCTGTGAAGCTTTCCAACAGCTCGCCGAGCCCTTCAGCTCTGCACAGGGAAGTGTCTCTTGGCAGGAGCGGATGATGTTGAGGCAGAGATGCAGCACAAAGTCAATAGTTACACTGGTGCTTTTGTTATTTCTTGGTACTGTAAGTACCAAGTACTGAAAGCGATGATGATTATTCCTTTGAGAAAGCAGTTAACACAGATTAATACTAGAAATGCATACAGCCATACGCCATCATATGTTTAACGTCTGTCTTACTAAAGCCAAAGATAAACTTAACACTGTAAATTAAAAAGTTTGCAATTGTTCTAACTTTGTCAAATGTTCATCAGTTAATAATTATTTTTATTAAAAGTGGTGATTGAGAGGCCTAAAGGAAGCAGGTAGTGAAGAAGATGATGAGTCACCTCATTGTCGTACTGCTCGTATGGGTCGTAGCTGCTGTGGGTGTCTTTCGTCTTCGCCTCGTCCAGGTCTGGGCTGTGCCCCTGTGTGACGACGGCCTGTCCCTGCTGGCCCCTCCACAGAGACAAGCAGCAGTTGAGACGTTCCTGCACCACAGGTTCTGAACAAGCTCCTTTATGAATGAGCAACATATTATAAGCAATAGAGAGTTAATCTAGGTTTAAAATATGGCATAATATAAACATGTGGCAAACATGTTACAACATCATATGCTGTACATGTAGATAGCACATATTGACAGTAGTGCATATGTCTATGCATAAGCAGTAAAATCAAATGAATCCATGTTAGTGTCCATACAGTTCGGTGTGTCATGAATTCAGCCTCCTGCGCCTAGTGTTCCGACCCAGCTGCTGTTACTCCTACTCACACCCCTCTGCTTTCACTCCAATGAGGATCTGCCAAGTTCTGCTGCCAGAAAGCTGCCTCCGCCCCTGGACAATCCCCCTGCATCTTCTCTCAGCCTATCAGCAACCAGTCTGCCCATTCAACCACCACCTGTTGCCCGTTTCCCAATTGACTCTGGGTACTTATACTGGTCAGTGTGCCTCTGTTCCCTGACAGATCGTTGTTTGAGCACTAGCCAGCTTCGCATCACGCACTGATTGTTTGCCAGATTCTGGATTTTCAACCTCTGCCTCTGATGTCTTCTGTCTCTGCAACGAACTGTGTTCTTGAATTCCCCTTTACTTTAACAAATCTCTCAGTTTGGTTGACTCCAGCCTCCACATCCTGACCCCGCGTGTGGGTCCTTTTGACGTGCGACAGTATGATCTGGCCAAGAATGGACCCAGTGGAGTTTCAGCGTCTCTGTGCGCTAGTGGACAAGCAAGGCTCCGCTCTCGGTGTTCATCAGAAGGAGATGACTGCAGTAACCCAGCACCTACAAGCTATTGCGAACAGCGTGGCTCACTTGTCAGCCCAGCTACAACAGCTTCAGGCCGCAGCTCCTTCAACTCAGGCGGTTTCTCCTCCATCACCACCTGTTCCTCTGGCATCCCACCCCAGTCCTGAGCCACGTCTGCCTCCTCCCAGTCGCTACAGCAGTGAGCCTGGCCTGTGCCGTTCCTTTTTGTCACAGTGCTCCCTAGTGTTTGACTTCCATCTGATCGTTCCCGAGTCGCTTATATCATTACACTTCTGGAAGGGAGAGCAAGGGAGTGGGGAACATCAGTATGGGAGGCCAATTCTCCTGTTTGTGCCTCCCTGGAGAACTTTACAAGGGAAATGAGGAAGGTATTTGATAGGTCAGTCAGTGGCAGGGAGGCAGCACGAGTCTTACTACAGACGTGCCAGGGAAGAAGGTCTGTCTCAGACTATGCTATTGAATTTCGCACATTCGCTGCCAATTGCTCTTGGGATGAAAATGCTCAATTCGGCGCCTTTAGTCACCCGAGAATTACCTGCCACCTTAGACTCACTCATCGACCTCTCCATCCACATCGATACCAGGCTAACACAGAGGCAGAGAGAGAGATTAACTGGGCACCGTCAGTTTTTTCCCCGCAGCTCTCCAGCAGCAGAGCCAGTTTCCACCGCGTTGGACCCTGAACCCATGCAGGTGGATCGGACCCGGTTGTCTCCTGCAGAGCGGCAACGACGCATCGCCACAAGGTCTTGCCTTTACTGTGGTCAGCGAGGCTATTTCGTTGCATGCTGCCCATTAAAAGACAACACTCACCAGTAGAGCGGAGGTTACTGGTGAGCACCCTCCCCGTCTCCGAAGCTTCCGCCAAACATGCGCTATTGACCGCCACCCTGCAGTGGAGAGAACAACGTCTGGAGGTTGCCGTGCTGCTGGACTCTGGGGCAGATGAGAGCTTGATTGACACAGCACTGGTCAGGCAATTGGGCATTCCCACTCATAGGCTACCCCTGACTCAGCAAGCCAACGCTCTCATGGGCCAACCTCTTGCTAAGGTAAATTTGTGTTACTCTGATTTCTGGCAATCATTGTGAAAAGGTCACCTTACATCTGATAGACACTCCTCAGGTTCCCATAATTTTAGGCTATCCCTGGCTGGTGAGACATAACCCACTGATTGACTGGGCCAATAACAGCATTTTGGGTTGGAGCACCTTCTGTTTGTCACAGTGTCTTCTCTCAGCCTTGCCACCAGCTGGGGGTATGGAGCCTCTGGAGGAGTTTCCTGATCTGTCTTCATTCCAGCCGAATACTTGCACTTGAAACCCGTGTTCAGCAAATCACGTGCCACCAACCTTCCTCCACACCGGCCATACGACTGTGCTATTGACCTACTACCTGGAACATCACCGCCAAAGGGGGGGTCAACTCTCTCATGGCCCCAGAGATGGAGGCTATGAACAAATACATTAACGAAGCCTTGTCTGCAGGTATTATCCGACCATCGTCTTCCCCTGCTGGCGCAGGCTTCTTCTTTGTGGAGAAGAAAGACCGGTCCCTCCGTCCTTGCATTGATTACAGAGGTCTCAATGTCATTACTGTTAAGAACTGTTATCCGTTGCCGCTAATCTCCTCTGCTTTTGAGAATCTACAGGGAGCGACCATCTTCTCCAAACTTGACCTCCGCAACGCATATCACCTTGTACGCATTTGAGAGGGGGATGAGTGGAAGACTGCCTTCAACACACCGAGCGGACCCTATGAGTACCTGGTAATGCCCTTTGGGTTGACCAATGCCCCTGCTGTCTTCCAGGCCCTAGTTAATGACGTGTTGCGGGACATGGTTAATAAGTTTGTCTACATCTCCATTGATGATATTCTGATTTTTTTCCAAGTCTCGGCGGGAGCATGTGCAACATGTTAGACAGGTCCTGCAGCGTCTGTTGGAGAATCAGCTCTACGTGAAGGCGGAGAAGTGCGAGTTTCATCGGGACAGCATTTCCTTCTTGGGATTTGTAGTGTCTGCTGGGAGTCTGGAGATGGACTCGGCCAAGGTCAAGGCAGTGTTGGAATGGTCTCAGCCCTCTACCTGAAAAGAAGTCCAAAGGTTCCTGGGATTTGCAAACTTTTATAGGAGGTTTATACGCAACTACAGTGCTATTACTGCCCCGCTCACTAGTCTTACCTCTCCCAAGGTTCCATTCTCCTGGTCAGCTGCAGCAGAGGAGGCTTTTAGTAAGCTGAAGAAGGCCTTCACTTCAGCTCCCATCCTAGTCACACCTGACCCTCGGCTCCAGTTTGTGGTCGAGGTGGATGCCTCGAATGTAGGAGTGGGGGCCGTTCTGTCGCAGTGCTCATCAAATGATAATAAGCTACACCCCTGTGCTTTTTTCTCTCACCGTCTGTCTCCCACAGACAGGAATTATGACATAGGCAATCGGGAATTGTTGGCAGTCAAGATGGCACTGGAGGAGTGGAGACACTGGCTGGAAGGGGCAGAGAATCCATTCTTGGTCTTGACAGATCACAAGAACCTGGAATACATCAAGACTGCGAAGCGCCTCAACTCCAGACAGGCAAGGTGGGCACTTTTCTTCTCTCACTTCAACTTCACTCTTTCCTACCAACCAGGGTCCTGAAATATGAAGCCAGATGCTCTGTCACGCCAGTTCGTCAAGGAGGGGGAGACCTTTGAACCTGACACCATCCTGCCCAGCCAGTGTCTTGTTGCTACAGCACGGTTCTCTGTCGAGCAGCAGGTGCTGGAGGCCCTCCGTCAACATCCTTCTCCTGGCAATAAACCCAGAGTCGGTTCGTTCTCAGGTCCTCCAGTGGGCTCATAGTTCCAAGCTTGTCTGCCACCCAGGTGTCCGATGCACTTTGGCCAGCCTCCGCCAATGATTTTGGTGGCCCAACATGCAGAGGGAATTCTTGGAGTTCATGGGTTCCTGTCCCAGCTGTGCTCAAGGAAAGCCATCTAACCGACCTCTGACTGGACTGCTACACCTGCTGCCCATTCCTCGACGACCCTGGTCACACATAGCCTGGGATTTCATCACAGGTCTCCCAGACTCTGATGGTAACACAGTAGTCCTTACTGTTGTGGATCGTTTTTCGAAGACTGTCCATTACATTCCATTGCCTAAGCTACCCACAGCTAAGGAAACAGCTCAACTTCTTGTTCAACATGTTCTTAGGTTACATGGCTTGCCTGCCTCTGTGGTCTCAGACAGAGGACCTCAATTTACCTCTTGCTTCTGGAAAGCCTTCTGTACTCTCGTAGGTGCTTCAGCTGAGCTGTCTTCAGGCTTTCACCCACAGTCTAATGGCCAGACTGAGAGAGCCAATCAGCACCTGGAGACCGCCCTCCGCTGCATGGTCTGCCAGAATCCGACCTCCTGGAGCCAACTCTTTCCATGGGTGGAGTATGCTCATAACTCACTTCCTGTCTCCTACAGGGCTTTCCCCCTTTCAAGTCTGTTTCGGGTATCAACCCCCATTGTTTCCCTCACAAGAGGAAGAAGTGTTGGTACCCTCTGCTCAGGCATTTGTCTGTAGGTGTCACCAAACCTGGCGACGTGCCCGTGCCCAACTCCTGCGATTCTCAGACCGGCAAAAGGACCAGGCCGACCGCCACCACTCTGCCGCTCCCCAATACCGGACAGGACAGAGAGTCTGGTTATCATCCTGGGACCTACCACTGCGGACTGTCTCCAGAAAATTGGCTCCCAGGTTCGTTGGTCCTTTTCCTGTGTCAAAGGTGATTAATCCCTCTGCTGTCCGTTTACAGTTACCCCGGACCCTTCGGAGAATCCATCCAACCTTCCACGTGTCCCGTATCAAGCCAGTTCACACCAGCACTTTCGCCCCACCTGCTAACCCCCCGCCTCCTCCCCGGCTCGTCGATGGTGAAGTGGTCTACACTGTTAAGAAACTCCTGAAGTCTTGGTGCCAGGGAAGGGGTCTCCAGTACTTGGTGGACTGGGAAGGCTACGGTCCTGAGGAAAGGTTCTGGGTCTCTGCCAGGGACATCTTTGATCCCAAACTCATCAGGGAGTTCCATTGCGGCACCCGGACCAGACCAGTAGGACGCCTAGGGGCGTTCGTCGAGGGGGGGGTACTGTCATGAATTCAGTCTCCTGCTCCTAGTGTTCCCACACAGCTGCTGTTACTCCTACTCTTACCCCTCTGCTTTCACTCCAATGAGGATCTGCCAAGTTTTCACACCAGAAAGCTGCCTCCGCCCATGGACAATCCCCCTGCATCTTCTCTCAGCCTATCAGCAACCAGTGTGACCATTCAACCACCACCTGTTGCCCGTTTCCCAATTGACTCTGGGTACTTATACTAGTCAGTGTGCCTCTGTTCCCTGATAGATCATTGTTTGAGCACTAGCCAGCTTCGCATCACGCCTGATTGTTTGTTTGCCAGATTCTGGATTTTCGACCTCTGCCTGTTACCAGTTTGTGATTTAGCCTGACGACCACTGTACCTTTGCAACGGACTGAGTTTGCCAGCTTTTGGATTTTTGACCTCTGCCTGCCCCGGTTAGTGATTTGTGTGATGTCTTCTGTGCCTCTGCAACGGACTGTGTTCTTGAATTCCCCTTTACTTTAACAAATCTCTGTTTGGTTGACTCCAGCCTCCACTTCCTGACTCTGCGTGGGGGTCCTTTTGACGTGCGACACAGTGTTCCTGAGACACACATTCTCACATACATGCACACACACATTTCAAATACTCTGTTCAGTTTTACCTGTGCTGTTCCAAATCATAACTGATAGTTATGACTCTCCTTATTAAACCCAGGTAAGATTCACATGGCATCATCGTACCTGCTGCTGTTGTTGGTTTTAAATGTGTCTTTCACAGCAGTGTTTTTGTCTAACTGAATGAAATCAATAGAGGGCTGCACCGTCTAATGTTCCAGACACAAACAGATACTCTCTCAGTCTAAATCTCCTCCTTGTTTTCCTAATTATTCATTTGAATCAGCACTAATCCATATTTAATAAGTCTGGAACAGATAACATGGGAGCCTGTGTCATTGTGTCAGCCTCAGCTTCAGTGAATTCAGTAACACAAAGCTCAGTCCATTGTATTGATACCTTTAGTTTTCACTTGAATCCACTGCTCTGTCAACCGGTTTGAGTTGAGAATATTTCAGAAATTCTGTTTCTGGGTTTGTCCATGAAGGTTTTCAGACTTCCTCTGAGGATCTTTAATATACACAAAGCCTGTAAAATTCAGATGAAGTGTGTCTGTGCGGCCACGACGAACCCCGCCGATGAAAACATTTGTTTTAGAAAGAAAATTGCTTCCTGAGTGAATCATGTCTCCACAGCAAATTAAAATCATTCCTCCAGGCACTGAGGAGTCTGAGCAAACTGAGCAATTGCAATAGTTTCAAATCCCATTAACCTCTCTTGCATCCCAGCTTGATTGTATGCATAAACTATCTAATGTCTAAATATTGATTCAGTATAATTCATCCAAACTGCCACGCTGCGTGTTTGGTTCTGTTTGATTTTGTGAGGAAATGTTCGATCTGGCTCCACGGTCAACACAATGCCGTGGACGTGACCTGCTCAGTGCCACAGTAACACGGACCAGCCGGTGTAGCAGGTGCTCTGCTGGCTCGTCACTGCTGGGGAGGGTGGTGGAAGGAGCAACAGTGCTGCAATGTGACAATGTAAAGACAAGAGAATGACTTAAATAAAACGAGGAACAAGCTGATTATGACTGAACTAAATAAAACAGCAGGACAACTGAAGCGTTGTAAGGCATCACACCACATTAAGTATTTGTTGATAATAAGAAAGTATTTAATTCACCACCATCATGAATAAATATCTCATTCCTCCATTTTTTACAAAGTATACTTAGCTAGCTGCCGACTTTATGTTCATAATTGGAAACTATGACGATTTCAGTGTTGTTATTCTGGAAATGTAACTTACAACACTCTAGACAGCTGTGTTGATGCTGCTGTTGCTATGGTGATGGCTTTAATTGGTTGACCTGCGGAAACGGCCATCAAGTGAATGGTACCAGCAAAGCAAGGCCCAAAACAGGTGGGGCGGTAATACTTCTGCTAACAGGCTAATCTGCTAGCATGCTAACCTGCTGCAGACTAGGCTACCAGCCAGACAGGGCAGGCTAATGCTGCTGTCTTCTCTGTCAGCAGCCACTGCAGTAAGAAACCATGTGTTTTAGTCCATGTTCTTAGGTATCTTTATGAAACACTCCAGTTATTTTAACATGGTGAACATTATTGTTTTATAGAATTATTCATGTCAGGGTTGTGCCGGTGATAAAGCTCTGCTGAGCAGGGCTTTCTGACTGCAGGCAGTGATTCAGGACGGGTCACATGTTGCGGTTTTTCCCGACGACTACCTGCGATAGAGATTTTCTGGTGATGACACGTGCTGTCTGTGCAGTCTGCACAGCACGCAGCCATTCTCTGACCAACCCCACAGATGGCCTACAATTCTTTATGAGTGGAATGTTATAATGTGCCTTAGCAGACCTGAGCAGAGCCTCTCTTCACCGCTGTGGGTTATGTGGAGTCACATATAGCAGCCATTAATTGGTATAATTGTATTTTACAATATTAAACATTCATTGTTTGGCATTTATTTCTCTGGAAAATTGATTAAATTATTGATGATGGACAGTTTATTACTGCCAACACCCAGGCCCCTGAGACAGACAGATTTCTGCTCATTTACAAATGTCCTAATAGTTAGATCTGGCTCAGGTGAGCCCTGAACGAGCCCTTAGTTCTGCTGCTATAGGCCTAGACTGTTCTAAGACTTCCCATGATGCACTGAGTCTCTATCTCCTCCCTCACCCATGTGGACCTCACCCATTAATATTTGTTACTTACCCAACATCTTCTCTCGCCTGGAGTACCTCTCCTCTTTTTTCCTGTCAGAGTCTGCAGAGTCGTCTACAGTTAAGTTATGGTGTTAGTGGTAGTAGCAGTAATCCTAGTATTATTATTATTTTGACTGATTGACTGCTTTTATGAATAATGTCAGTTCATCCTTATGGAAAACTTCCACTGTTGCTGCTGCATTCTCTTCATTCATTCACAGCAGCTCTGAGAGACTGCATGAACCACGAACAGCATGCTGACAGGAAGGAGAGAAAACTAGAATATTGCTCTGCAGTAACTTTAAAAAAAGGTCAGTTTTGTACAAATTTGCATCAATTAAAGTAAAAAGTATGTCAGATAAAATGTAATCAGAGTAAATATTACTGTCAAAACTCTTAAAAGGTTAAGTGTGTGTGTGTGTGTGTGTGGCAAAGAAAGAAACAATGTATCTCTTACATAAATTTTATATAAAGAGTATCTTTAGCCTACAAAATCACTTGCATTCACTGTCCACTTACATGCAAGTGGAACATCACCACACCAAGCTAATGTCCAAACTAACAATAACCTCTTTGACACTTCACAGCCTTTGCATGCAACTGATTATCAGTTCTGAATATATTATATGTAGTCTGCTCTGGGTACTTGAGTAAAAGTAAAATCTCTGATATTTAAATACACTCAGAAGCAAATGTGAAATATATAATTCTCTTACAATGAGACGAGTAAATAAGTTGTCCCACCCGTCCATGCTGATGAGTTAAGGCTGTCCTGCAGCACCAGTCAATTGAACCCCAAAGTGAAATATGTTTTTGTCCAACAGACAGCACCCCCTGGTGGCTGTAGGGATTATGACTCCGGTGTGTCTGAAGCTGGAAGGCAACGGACGAGGAAATTTGGAGAGATTGTTCAGAGCCCCAGAGACAGCAGGGTCTGGTGATGCCACCGCGGCCCACGGGAAAACACAACGTCTGACTTTGACACAGGAGACATCTGTTCACTAATTCTTTAACACACGGTTATTATTGCAACTGTGATGTAAAGGTCCCCAGCTGCTAAGAGGCAACGGACAACTTCTAAACTGTCCAGGAGCACCAACGAGCACCGACACTGGACAAAGAAAAGCACGTTCACTGAAAGGGAAAGTGACGTTTTTTAGAAGACAGATTACTTGACTGTTGCTTCATCCAATCAAGTAGCCACAGCAGGGCCAGGAGCAGAAGAAAACATTAAATGAATGAACAAACTCATAATGTTTCTCTTAGTCTCTAATGGAGACAGGAAAGCAGGAGGAGATCGAGGCCGGTGGTAGAGGCAACAAACCTGTCTGAACACTATTGGTGTCATTATTCTGCAGACATTGCGGTCTGAAATTGAAGTTTGAATTTACAAAATAAAAAGTAATAACTTGTCTGTTCCCAGTGTAGCTAAGTACTTATTTCACCCTGAACCACAAGGCACTGGCACCGAACTGATGAGACTGATATCTGATCCCCCAGAGACACATGAGGTGACTCTGTGTGACCGGGGTCTAAATCAGCCTCTGTGTTTATTCTTCTCAGACTTCAGTAAATGAACTCCTCCTCTGTGTCCTTGAGGAAGTTCTTTCGCAGGAAGGAGTGCTTGTCGAGCCCCTCTGTGATAATTGCGCGGTGAGGAACAAATTAGGAGATAAAACGAGCAGGATTGCGCATCTTGTTCCCGTCTTATCATCTTCAAACGGTGGCAGCTGTCTCATACGTGTCTGCTGTTTCAGATGAGCTCAGGCACTCGAGCATCATGTCTAAGAGTAGATTTTTAATTGAGCCCTTATTGTTGTCTGATCTCTTTCTAAAACAGGTGCTGAGGATGAGGCAATGGACTGGCTGATGGGGAGCTGCTCAACAGGAACTCCCCTGCTCCCCTCCTCAAGGAGAGGCTAATTGCCTGACCCTCGCTAATAAAGAGTCCAGGAGGCAGAGAGATGCGAGTGATGGGGACGCAAATGGACTGAGAAGGACACATTATATCACCTTCATAGACTCGTCGTTCATTCACGATTCATTCATAACGGTGAGCATTCTCTAGTTCTTTACTGAAGGACACCATCCTACCATCCTACGAAGCTACCAACCTCAGACATGATCAGTAGATATTTCTGATATGTATGAATGAGCGTCTTTCAACCTGACCTCTGACGCCCTCCGGGGCTGCAGGAACGCCACAAAATCTAAACTCGTAGCAAACTGAGCTGAAACCTTGATGTCTCACGATTTATTCATGAGCTGTGCTTTATAGAGCTGTGTGCAGTGGAAGGAGCGGGAGAAGAAAACACATTAAATAGAAATGCAGCAGAGATGGCGAGAGCCGGCAGAATCACATTAAGGGAGGCGAATCTTCGTGGAGCACTGCGCTGCAAGGATTTAGGATGTGAGCGTTGCATATCGTTTGGGGGGGGGTGCTCTGTTTATGAGTGGGCAGGCCACATGACACATATTGTTGCGCAGGAACGAGAGGGTGACAAATGGGGGGGGTTGATGGAAGTGGAAAGAGGAAAGTGATGACAGAGAGAGGAAGACCTGCGAATGTGCGATCTGTGTCTCTGTAAGCACCTGTGTGTGTGCAGCCAGCAGCCCAGACACAGCAACCCAACATTACCCCTGCTGAATAAACTGGGATTAACGAACGCACCCTCAGCCCTGACGGTGCAGACCTCATCTGAATTCTTACGATAACCTGAACCCTAATCCTAATTATGCTTTAATTCTTCACCCTAAATTCAACTTAACCCTTAAACCTTGTTAACCTTAATCACTAATCTGCCTTCGCGCCAAAACCTAAAGCTACACAGTGCTTCTCTCACACTGTGATGGAAGCAGACGTACCAAAATGATGCAAAATGATGTGAATTTGCTAAATTCTTAACTGCGGTGCTTCATGCAGGTACTGAAGATGTCAGTTTTATCCTTCATAGTGATAGGACCAAACTTCACTAAAGGCAGATCAGGATCAGGACTGATAGAGGTAAGAAGACAGCATTCAGCAGCGGCCTCCAACTTTCTGGGTGGTCCACCGGTTTAGATAGATAGATAGATAGATAGATAGATAAATTTTATTCGTCCCAATTTGGGAAATTCCAATGTTGCAGAAACAATATACGCTTTACAAGCACCCAGCATGACAATAGACAATATACAATATACAAAAAATATTTACAAGGATAAAAAGAGATAAATATAAATGAGAAAATATATACAAAAAAAGTAAAAAGTACAGAGTAAATCTACTAAGTTTCTGGTGACGTGTGCCAGAAGTGTTCAAGTACCTGCTGTTATTACAGCTTCTCATCTGACACACGCAGATGAGGAGTTGTAGAGTCTGATAACCTATGGCAGGAAGGACTTCCTGTAGCGGTCCTTGAGACAACAAAGCTGCCTGAGCCTTTTGGAGAAGGTGCTTCGTCCAGTACAGGGTGGAGAGGGTGGTCGGGGTTATCCATGATTGATAACAGTTTGTTCAGAGTCCTCCTCTCCACCACCGCTTCAAAAGTCTCCTGTCTACAGCCAATGATGGAGCCAGCCTTCCTGATTAGTTTATTCAGTCTGTTGGTGTCACTGGCTCCAATGCTGCTCCCCCAGCAGACCACAGAGGAGAAAAGTGTGCTGGCCCCAACAGACTGATAAAAGATCTCCAGCATCTTGCTGCACATGTTGAAGGACCTCCTTCCTCAGGAAATAGAGTCTGCTGCACCCCTTCTTGTATACAGCTGTGCTGTTGGTCTTCCAGCTCAGTTTGTTGTCGATGTTGACTCCCAGGTACTTGTACTCCTCCACCAGTTCGACATCCCTACCAAGGATGGAGAGGGGCCCGCACAGCTGTTCCTTTCCTTTAAATGTCAATCTGACATCAGAGTCAAAAAAAAGGTCAAAACAGGTCTATTTTGGGTTTTTGGCAGTTACTTCTATCATTTTGCCTTTCTATCATTCTATCATTTTGAACAAAGAGGCCCAAGTTGGCTCTTGTTTGTTCTGACAGTTTCAAATAAAACAGGAACACCAAGGTATTTCGTATTTCTATCTTTTCATTGTAAACCAAAAGCAGACAAACAGTGGCATTGGAATGACTGGGAACGTGTGCCGGCGGGTGATGTAGCGCCAGGGTAGGCGGCACAAGAATGGTGTGATGGATGGGGCGATGGAGCAACCTTCACTGATGATGTCTGTGACAGCAAGGTCATTGGAGTATATGAGAATGGGTATGTGGATCCATTCAGAATAGCTGCGGCTAAGGTGGGAACCTAAAGTGGGCGGGAATAGAGCAGGAAGAGGCCAAGTGAGTCAGGCGCCATGCAGGGAGCTGCACGGGCAACTAAAACAGACACCTGCTGATAACGATAGACAAGCAATACTCACTCACATCTGTCCATTGATGTGTTAATCTGACCATCCCTGAAAGATGGATGTTTAATTAGGGATGGATGGATGACGTAGATCTACCATAGATAGATCCACAAACAGTATCCAGCTACATGTGTCTGTGTAGACACATGTCTGTGTAGTGACCAAGTGAGCTACGAGCTCACAGTGACCTTTTCACTCTTCTGCCGTTTCCTTAAACAGGTCATCATGATCAATCTTGAACTTCTCTCTCTGGACTGATCGATTGCAATTAAAGGCTGCAATAAAGTGGCACAGCGATGAATTGACAGCACACTGCTGTTGTGCTTGATGCAGATATCGAAAGACTGGAACGAGCTGTTTCATTAAGACTGCCGCATGTGCCCCCCTCTGCTGTATAACAAGTAGATGGGGGCACAGAGGGGCTGCCCCTATACCTGGGTGTTCAGTGCGGTGTGCCAGCTGATCTGCGGTGTGTCTCTTCAGCGTGTCAACCCTTTTAACCTGTAACTAACCAAAGGTCACTCGTTATTTTCACGTCTGTCTTGCAAATCATAAATATTAAAGAGAGGAGTGAAAACTTTAATCCAAGTTTGGTATTTCTGACTCTTATGCTAAAGGAAAGGTCAGAGGTCGTCAGTACTGCCATGAGTCACACACCAGGTGTCATGGTTTTGAGCGTCTGGTAGTATTTTTGATTACTTCCTGTTTTAGATTTGAAGAACGTCTCCCTCTTGCTCTCTGTGTGCTGTGTCTGATTAGTTCATTGGTTTCACCTGTGTCTTGTTAGCCTTCCCTCCTTGAGTCTGTATATGTTTTGTCACTTCCTTTGTCTCCTGTTGGATCATCGTCGTTCATGTGGCCTTGTGCTGGACTATTCCCTTGTGTCCCTCTTCTTTTGGATTTCCGGTTAGGATTCATGGAGTTTGCTTTTGCTTGCATCCTTTTTTGATTTATTTGCTCTGGTTGGACAGAGTATCTGGTTTTGACTCTTCCTGTTTCAACCACCCTCAAGCCTAAACCCTTTTAAATAAAACATTCAAACTTGCTATCACTGCTCCTTGCCTCAGTCCCTGCAACTGGGTCCGTTCCCACGAGTTTCCCCTGTTCCTCTGTGTTGCAGAGCCGTGACGCCAGAAATCATGGACCTGCCACGAATGAAGATCCCAACGGCTACAAAATACTGAAACCGCAGTCAAACAATAGCTGAATATTGAAACCGTTGCGCTGTAGTTAGACAGGTTCAACACAGCTGAAAGGGTAAAGGTGCACCATGTGATTGAACACTGACTGAGACAATGGTCTGAGGATAATCAAACCGGTCAGCAAATGCAGGTTAAGATGTGAGGCTGAACATTAAACTGAGGAGATATGAGTTTGGTTTTTATTAGTACAGCAGTTTCCCAGTATCTCCATCCAATAATCTGGTAAAAGACTCAGCTGCGGTCGTCAACACTTGAGAGACTCAACACTTCTGTCACACACTGAACTTTCGTATGAGACGCTGAGAGATGGCAACAGGTACACAGTGTCGGTGCTTCACTGTGTGACAGTGACAGTGCAACAGTCACAGTTCACCACAGGGCATGGTGACTAGTTGGGGGCACTGAGAACTTACTTTAATATCACCAAAAAGGTCGAGAGAGACCTGCATCTCCTCAGACTGACATACTGTGGCTAGAACTGGATTTGGCTGACCAGACAGACACTCGGTGTGGTACTTAGAGAAAGTCCTCAATCCTGATCAACTGGGCCATTCTTCAGTTAAATATTAAAGGAGATGGAGATGGCTGTTGATGATCAGCTGCAGAAGTGAGATGTGTGGAGATGGCTCAGGAGAACAGCGCCTGGTGAACTCAGGTGTGTTAAGTTGGCCTCAGCTCATTTTGCTGGAGTTTTGTTTGTGCGTTCCATAGTCTGCATGTAGCTTCATCCAGGACATTGTGATGGAGCAATGACAGTTTCAGATTTCTCATGTCATCTGTTGAGTTATTAGACGCTTCAGCGATGAAGGCAGAGAAGATTCATTAAAAAAGATCCTGTTAACTCTAAGAAGAAAATCCCGATGTTGCACATTTAGCAGAAAGAACTCTTAATGGATAAAGAAGACTTAAAAGTGCTGCGGTGTAGTTTTTGTATAATTTTAATATAATGTTATAAAAACTCGCTTAGGATAGAAAGAGTTATCTCATTGATGAAAAGCCTCTCATTTCAACTGGTTGATTGGACTGAGGACCAAAGAGTTGTGCTTATTAAAGCTCCTGTTCAAGGAGCATTTGGCATCCCAACTGCGTATGCCCTCCAGGCCACCTTATGAAATTATGTCATATGAATACATGACAGCCCAGCTCCGGGTGACTGACTGAACCAGCATGCCCCGCTTCATCTGTCAGTCTTTTTAAGTGGACACAGGAAGTGACACCGAATTCCTACACGCAGCCTCCAGTGCATGGGACAATTCAGAGCGGTGTCAGCCAGTGTCCTGCAAACCAGCAGCTTTAATTAATTAATTATTGATTATTATTATTATTATTATTATTATTACCACAACTACCATTACTTTGCATCTCTAAGTGGAACCACACTGTGTCCCTGTATGTTTCCTATGGTTCACATAGGAAACTAATTGAAATTCAGGCTGTGCAGCGAGTTCAACATATAGTTAATGGTGTTTTATGAGCACATGAAGCAACACTGAAGCGTTGCAGCAGAGAATTCCGATCGCAGTCTCACATTACAGGCAAGAGATAATACCGTGCACTGCGAGCTTTCCGTCCAGTTCCGTCTGCAGCTGTGTTGCCCTGAAACAGCTCTCCTCCTATTGGATTTGATTCTCTGCCTGTGCATTGTAAATAATTAATTTCTCCAATAAGAGAGAGAGTCATTAATATATGTGACACACGGTGTAGCTGTGATTTATTATAGCTACTTGTTAATTGCACATGATAAAAGGTTGTTTACACCTTTAGCTCGTTTCCTTTTGTCCCCTAAGCTATATTTTCAGGGATGAGATTTTTCACCTGCCACCGCTGGCTCCTAAATTCAAATTATACAGTCAGGTCATTGTAATTGGAAAGGATACCAGATACTAGTCTTTGACCTTGGAGCGAGACACCCAGCTGAAGGTATGTTTCAGCCTGTCGCGGGCAGTATTTACTGCCAGTGTCAGCCGAGGATCCCAGCAGAAGAACCAGACGGCCGTGCTTCGGGTAAAGAGTGCAGGGTAGCCTGTGTTTGTGTATGCCAGTGTGTATCCCATTCATAATCAGCACAACAGCCCATTTTGCTGCTTTAGGAATAACACTTAGATCCCAGAAGAGGCTCGGAGACATCTGGAGAGCAGAGAAAAAGTTCTGCCCGAAAGGCCTCCGTGCACCCAATCAATTAATTACTCCCACTTGTTTTGAAATTAACATAGCAAATATAGCCCGTGGTTTGCACCGAGGGACGTGCTCATGCATTATGGCAGAGGGTGTGTGTGTGTGTGTGTGTGCAGACGTGCAGATGTATGTATGCAGAATTAAAAAAAATGCACTGAAAATGGAAAATAAATGCCATGATGCTGTTAGGTTATATAAAAGAGATGAACATGCAGTACCCAGTACATTCAGCGAGTGCATGCAAGTATATATAGAGGAATCCATGTGGCGGTGTAACACGTTACACTGTTATGAAGAACATCTGTTCCTGTGCTGTTCCTGAAACAGTTTCAACGTTAAGGTGCTGGATTACTGTGCATACAGACCAAAACGCAGCCTCACTACCATATTTAGCACCTCTTATAGTATTTTTGGGGTATTATCATATTTTTGTGCTGTAGAACTCTGCTTCTTCCCTTCATTGCTCCTACATCCCATGGACCGTGTCCTGAAAAATTGATTCTTTCCACCATCATCATGTATATTTTGATTTATTTAATTCAAAATTCAAATTCAAACCTTTTACTGTCATATGCACAGTAAACAAACCAGTTCCACTTCCACTTATAGATGCTGTTAAGGGTAAAATAAATAAAAATTAAGCACGTATAGGAATTGAAAATATAAAGTATATAAATGTGAAAAGATGTGTGTGTGTGTGTGTGTGTGTGTGTAAATGTGTCTACAAGGAGACGGGCAACACCCCTTTGATCAGAATCTGTTCACTGATTCGCTGTCAGCTGCTCTGATCAAAAAACATGACCACTTCGATGTTGAAGCAGCGTTTGTGAAATATCAATAATGTTACATGATTATAATACTTCCCAGGGACAGGGAACACAGTGCATCAGTGCACTGACGAGTGGAGAGATCACCAAAGTTAGATGAACAGGTGCGGCGCATTTCCTCATGTTCAGCACGAAGAGCAGACACAGCTGTTGTAGATGATGAACAGTGTTAGTGCTGATGACGCTTCCCCCCCATTTGTCCGCTGTTGTTGCATTTCCCTAGACCCAAACTGCTTTAACTTTTGAGCCGCCTGCATTTGAATGAATGCAAGCCTGGAGTTGTCCTACATGGCCCCTGAAGCTCATCTAAATGCTTTCCAACAGTCTTGGCATCCTGACATCACCCTTGTCAAACCCAGTGTCACAAACCTTTTGAAAATGAGGTTGATTCACAAGAGAAAGCAGCTGCAGACTTTAGTTTTGTGAATCATTGTAATTAGGCTTAGGTTTAGGCTTGATTGATAGATTAGAGCTGGATATGGCTGCAACCTCCTCGGCCAGTGCCTGGGGGGAGATGTGAGTGTTAATATGACTGGCAGGAGCGGATTTATTTAGGATGACATATTGTTCTTGGCTTTCTCTTCTTCTTCAATAAGACAGAATACATGAATATGATCATCTAAAATGAAACCATTTATATGGCTTTAGTTTACAAAGGTCTGATGTTTAAGAGTCCACGTTTAATTCCCCTACTTTGTTGAGCTGTTGTGTTTGTGTACTGGTGCGTTGTTGAAATGCACTGAATGGTTTTAATGTTTATTTAACAGTGGTTTTAAAATTTATTAGTTTTAAAGTCGAGGGGTGGGGCAGACATGGTCTCGATGTGGTTTCGGGTGGGTAACTGCTCTAATGGAGTCACAAAGAAGTGCGATTATGCCTCCTGGTCTCAACTCTGAGACTGACTATTCTATTCTATTCTATTCTATCTGGATAAATGCCAATCATCTGTAAAGCCCAGGTTGTCTTCGGGACACCACCTGATAGCTTGTGCATGATCATGGTTGTCATTTATTTGTCCACTGCATTTTCCTAAACCACGTTGGCCTTTGTCCTTCCCGTCCTTCAGGTCCTGTAATAAAGGTGTGATGAATCAGGTCGTGACTGTAAAGACCCAATCAGGGAGCAGCTTCTGTGTCTGCATCATCGTCATTGTTCCTAAAAAGTCTCAGTTTGTGCTCTAACGGGCTAAAACTCATCTCAGAGTGAAGCACTGCAGCGGTGTCGTGCAGACGCAGCAAAGGTTTTGCATTTTTAAACAAAACCCATTTGTGTGGATGTTGCCTGAGCCTGCGGCTTTCGAACACATCTCCTTATTTCACTGGATTCTGGATTTAATGCAGTCTTAGGTGTGTTCGAATAAGGTCTGCATGTTGACAACTAAAAGACACACTCAATGGTTTAAATGAGATATTATAAACATTTTGTTGTGGTTGCGGCTGGAAATTGCAGATGATGTACAAGGTTGGGATTCCACTTGTCACAGACTTTGAGCTGTGCCGCAGGCGGAAAGACACGACTGATCTAAACTGCCTCTTCTGCAGGTACAGCAGGTCACAAAGACCAAACGTCTCATCACACAACGCCTCCATTGCCTACAGAAACGCACAGTCGCAGGCATGCACGCGATCCCCTCACGGTCCATCCCCAGACGATTCACTCCTTCCCCCCTCCCGACACCCTGGCCTAAGAAATGTCTCACCTCTGTGCGGCTCACACTGAGGTGATAGATGAGACTGACTGCTGTCACAATCCGGCTGTTCAGACAAACACACACTCACACACATTGTTCTTTACAAAGCTGAGGTGAGAATTACAAATATGGAAATGAGTGAATAAGGAGATTTCCTGCAACAGACGGACAGGTATTCTTTTGATCACAGCATATTGTAGAACAGAAGAAGTTGAAATAGCTGTCGCACCGGAGCTCTGCGGCTTTAAGCGACTGTGCACTGCTCATCATGTTTGCTCTGCATGCGGGTCATGTATATTAAACTGATCCCAGGAAACAGATCGTGTCAGTAAGAGTGTACAGTGTGTAGATCTGCAGCTGTCCCCTTTACAGTGGCTTCACATTAATCCATCAACATCTGACTTCCTCTGCCGGCTCTTAAGTGTATGTGTGTGTGCACTATTTAAACACTTCTGGGAGTGTTAATAATAGAATAATGATATTTTAATCATATAATCCAGGAATAGATCAATACATTCAATACATTAGTTTGTCTTAACTCTGTGTCTGTTGCATTTCAATCACTCTGCTTTTCCTACTAAACTTATCTGTGCATATAATTCAGTTCAGTTTTACGTGTATGGCACCAAATCATAACAGAGGTTATCTGTTTTCTTTTATATGCAGCAGGTCTAAAGGTCTGGAGACAGGGCAATAGAGGACTTGAGAGACAGAGAGGGACATTGTTGGTGCAGTGCAGTGACACTGAGTTACATTTTATGATGCCCTTACAAAACACAGTGTGTCATTCTTTACAGCACCTAGCCACGTCGCGTTATCTCAGAGGAACAATGTGGCAATAATTAAAATTCAGTCATCAGCATACCTACGCCAACAGCACAGTCTCTGATCACGTGACCACACGTTTTGAGTGCTTTTGGTGGAAAGCTGAACTTAGTTTTGTTCGGAGAGGCTGTCTGACAGTCCCTTTTGCCCCTGGATGGAGCTCCTACAGGCAGTGACCTCCCTGCATGCCCCCCTGCAGTGAGTTGTCAGATAAGAGTGATAGTAGTACTGAAAGTCTTATGTGATATCATTAAAAAGTGTAGTAGTGATGGGTCCACTAAAGCTCCAAAGTCAGACAGAAACCACCAGAGATCCTCATCCAGCTTCATCACACAGGTTCAGAGAGGTGACTGAAGCTCATGAGTTGTTGTGGAGAGTTCGAGGCCAGGGTGTGGATACAAAAGCAGATGGATTGGTCTCGGACCTTTTATTGGGCTGTAACCTTGCTGTTGAGCAGCATTATTAGTGTAATCAATTTTGAATTTAATGTGATTGTTAGATGTCCTGTCTGGTCCTTTAACTGTTGCCATGGTCTAAGAGGCTGATGGATCAGCTCAGGTTACCTTGAGGGTTGATGAGGAGAGGAGGAGGCCTTAATATCTGGGAGTTTCTCTGGGCAATGAAATGTCTTCAGAAAGGTCAAAGGTCTAAAATGGAATTGCTTTTATCTAAATGTGCTCTGGTCTCTTTTGCTCTGTGGCACCTGTTGCCCTGCACTGATTAACCCAACTTCTGTCCTGTACCATATCATAAGGGTTTTAGGCCTTAAGGGTTTTACTTGAGTTTTGGAACATCAGTGAATCAACAACAGACACTGAACAGGAGCCTCCTTGAGAGGTTCATCAGAAGAGTTGCTCAAGATTCAGATGCCACCAGTTGAGAGCTCCAGAAAGATCTGGAAGCAGCAAGTCCATTTAGACTCCATTGCCATGGTCTTTATGCATCGTCTTGGCAGATTATCTAAAATCAGAAGGAAGCAACCTGAGCTCACCAATCAAAGGTTGACCAGGTTGAACGAGGTTTTTCTGAGCTTTCTTCTTCTTCTGCCTCTAACTTTGTTCACCTGGGAGAGAGGGAGATTTCTGTACAGTAACAGTAACGTCTTACCCTTCTCCTGTTTTAAGGTTGGTGACCTAAACCAGACAATAAAGTAGAAGGATACGACAGACTCAGTCAAACATTCCCATTAAAGTGGTCTGAGACATGAGCACTGGTGGTCGAGTTTGATCATTACCGAGCAGGGACACAATAACAGCCATCCACAGACCTGGTAATAAGTCTGCCTTCATAACACCACTGACATGTTCCACACTCTGCTCTGGGAAGCCTTGCTATACACAGACACTTCCCTGCTGAAGTCACAAGTGCGAGAGCGATGATAACAATGTTCTGCTCATTAGCGACTTCAGAGTCGGTTTTCCCAGCATGAGAGATGTGACGCTTCTCACTCTGCATGTCTGTCGTGGACTCCACGGCCTCTCACGTTGGGTATGAACCACCAGTGCACAGCAGGGTTGCAGCTTCATCCTTATAATTAAGTAAGACTGAGTTCCCTTTCAACTTGCCTCTGCAACTCCCCTGTTCACAGCTAATATTCCTCTCAATAATTGTATTTAATGGATTTGGACACCAACTGGCTGTTATTTGGAGGAATTTAGATTTTCTTTAGGTTGCTAACTCTTAATAAACATTTACGTTTGCACAGACAGTAAGTCTCAGTAGGTTTATCCGGAGATCAGAGCCAAATGAACAACATTGCGATCAGGTGTGCCAAGACGAGCTCCGCTAACAGAGATCGCTCAATCAAACCGTCACAAGGGCCAAACATTTCATTTGCCGTGCAGAATCAGTGGCTTATTAAGAGAGCAACTTTTCAGGATAGACATGTTAAAGCCGGTCAGAACAACATGAGTGTGTCTGCTGTGATGCTCTGTATCTGAATGATCACCAGAGGGGAAACCGATGTTGGATCCATGCCTCTTATGGCTGAAGTAGCAGAAAGAACTCCCCGCTTCCTTCCTGTCTGCTTCATTTTCTGTTTCAGAGCAGACCAGATCTACGCTCTTATTTCTATACAGCTGGAAAATAAATCAGCTACTGTATGAACGGAGCCATCAAACATGACTATGTTTTAGTTTCCTGTTTCATGGAGCAAAGTTAGAGTGCAAATGTACCAAAACCAAATGCTAACAATGCAGCCAGAATGAAGTGGAAGAAAATGGCAATAAGAAAAGTGTATGTGTGTGTGTGTGTGTGTGTGTGTGCGAGAGAGAGAGAGAGAGAGTCAGAGGGCGATATAATTTTTCTTCCAGATGGCAGTGGGTGAAACAGCACGTCATAAAACATGTGCAGAGCTGACTTATTGAATGTTTAAAATCAATTTGTGCGTCCATGTTCACTTGCCAGCCGTCAGACCATTAGCAGGAGGGTTACTCATGTGTGCACAGGTTGCACACACATGCACAAAAGAAACACAACATTACTCCACAGCCCTACTACTGTTGGTCACTGTGTTCCATGTAAACTCTCTTCTGCAGTGTATTAACTCCAAAAAAAACCCAAAATGTATAATGTCATTTGAACGGAGACTGAGCAAACACCCTAACTGTCAGTCTCAGTACAGCTTGCAACCGACACATTGGCAATTCAGCCCAGACATCTCGAGGCGTCATCCACCCTTTGCAAAATGAAAATGCATGCAATTGTTGAAAAGAATGAAATTCACTTTCCTAATGTATGGAATTAGGAAACAACTCATAATGATTACATAATTATATGTATTCTACCTGAAAATTAAAAATTCTAGTATTTTAATTCATTGTCTTGACTTTAGAGCCCAAAATGGAAGAAGTATGTTAACGTTTTAAAGTACAACAAAACAAATTGACTGACATGATATTTAAAGAAAAGTGAAAAGGTGGAATTTTAACTGAGAGAGGTGCCCTTTGATTTATTTTTGTATGTATTTTCATAAGAAAAATATGTTCAAATGATCCTTGGGAGCTTTAAATTGGATCCTTTACAGTTACAGTCAAGTGCAGGGATAATCAGTGTATTTATATAGGACGTAGCAGCAACATGTTCCAAGCTTAACTGCTGCAGTAAGTCAAGCTGTCCAGCAGAGGGCGCTTAGAAACTTACCCGTGACAGCTAGGATTTCCAGCGTTCACTGCACTGCTCAGCTGGTTCACATGTGCAGTGGTGGGAGAGAGTGCTCAGTGGAGACGACACACAGAACATGTGCATGTCAGAGTCTGTGATCGCACAACGGCTTTAACGTTTTATAGCAACAATAACTAATGTGCTCTCGTTGGGTCAGTGACACGGAGGTCGTTCACCTGTCCACACCTCTGCTGTAAAAATAAAACAACCAACTGTAACAGTACTCTCAGTGTGTGTGTGTGTGTGTGTGTGTGCGTGCAGGGGTTTGACCGATGAGTCACTTACTCACGTTCTGAAAAGACAAGGTTACTGCGAGGCTGTCTAAACAGTAACCAAGCAACAGGGTCAAAGACCTGGAATTTAACTTTTTGAACTTTGTTTTAAAGGCTCTGCTGCTCCTTTGTGGAAGCGAGTCTCCATTTAATATAACGTATCGACAGTATGGCTGAGGCAAAAGTCTGATTAACTCAGAGAGAACAGTGAGTCCACTGAACAGCTCTTTCCTCCATAAATCAGCGGGATGTCATATCCAGGATCCTCTGTGATTACGATGGCAGGGAGTCACGCTCAGCGTCGAGAGCAGGAGCAGATGGGTGAGACGATCTGCAGGCTCCTCCCCATGAACTTTGGAAAGCGTTTTGTTTTTCCATCTTTCTGTCTGTTGAGCAGTCAGACCTTCCCTCCTTCTCATCACAGCCAGGGACACGGCATCATAGCAGTGAGTACAAGCACAAATTACTAACTCTACGTGTAGCTGTGATTTTATGCAAGAACAGAAGAAATGAAAAGGCACACATCAAAAGCGTAATGTGAAGGATAATTTGATGGCATCTGATTCATATGGGGCTGGTAAAATACTTTTGTCAAAGTTGATTCACGCACAAGTTGTTGAGCTTGTGCTAATTATCTGAGTAACACCTGGTGGTAACACCTTCTGCAGATGTTCCGAAGTGGCACTTTATTGTCTTGTACCAGGTGTACCAGTACAGCGTGTTCTGATAGGTACACAAGAGCATGATGAGAAGTTAGGGAATATTGGGTTAACAATGTGGGAATTGTTATGCTGTAGGTGTTTTTAGCTAACAGGTATTAGTGTTTTATGGTGGGATACTGACAAAGACGTATCATTTGGAAGGTTCCGTGGTTTGTAGTTCCGAGTTTGCATGTTCTCCCTGCACCTCAGCAAGTTTTGGCCAGGTGCTCTGGTCTTTATCTTCCACAGAAGAAATGAATGGAAGTATAAATAAGTGTTGATCTCGATGTGTCGGCCCTGTGATCGACTGGTGATCTGTTCAGGGTGTACCCCACCGCCTGGCCGATGTCAGATGGGACTGACCCTCCAACTGGCCATGATGTGATGCTCATTTCTGTTATGGAATGCAAATACGACAAGATTCAATTCTGGTTTCACCTCATCGTTCTCAGTCTCTACAGTAAATCCAGCAAAGAACAGGAGTAAGAAGTTATGCGAGATCATGCTCCTGACCCTCTGGAAAGCTCTTGTTGCTGCTCCTCTCCTTCTGTTGGCATTTGGTGCCATTCTCTGAGCTGCACACGACGTGCTAAACAGTTCTACAGTTCTGTCTGCGCATTTTCCAGCAGCGCAGCGTTAGCTGTCAGAACACCAAACTCCAGCAGACTTTGACAGGCAGAGATCTTCAGGAACAGAAACCTGCTCCGCTCTGAAAACTCAGCACTCGTGTTTCTGGCATGACAAAAGTTTTGAAAGGCATCACTGTGACAAAGTCGGACAAATGTCGCCTCTTTAAGTCCAAACGCACCAAATGGAACCATACTGCTGACTGCTAACACAAGCTGAACTGCTGTGGGGGCTCTACAATGCTTCGTCAGGAGTTTCACAATATGTAAAATATTAAATCTGCTTATCAGATGTTATATTGCAACAGCTCAGAAGGATTGTGTTTCATTTACAGCGTTCACCACATGCAGTCATTTTGATGCTTACATTTATTTCAAATGTATAAACACACTAAAATTAATAATAATAAATAAAAAGTTAAAAAGTAAAAACAACATTTTCAATATGGCGACTAATAAATACAGCTGGTGGATTGTCACAATTTGCAAAATAATGACTATCTGATTAATTCATAATATTAATAACATTACTATTAATATACTTTCATATATACATTCATATACTTTTGATTCTGGCAGTTCTAGTCCTCCATAAACAGCAGGATGTATAGACAGAAAATGCCATAGTTATATATATTTCGTCTGAGCACAGCTCCCAGCTATAGAGTAGCTGTTTCCTGAAGCGAAGAAAAGAAAATAACAGGTTTCAAACGTCTGACTGCTGCCATCATGTCACAGCACTTTCCTCAACTCACTGCTTTTACTGAAAAGGTTGAAGGCTATGATCTCTAAGAACAAACGTTTTATCCTCCGTAGATATGTTTAAAGCCTGGATCTTACTGCCCCCCCTCCTGTTAGGTAAGTCAGAGCTTCACTCAGACACATTTGGAACTGTTTTATATAGTTGCATCAATGAATCTAAATCACTTTAAATCAATCTAAGTCACTTTTACAACAGCCGCAGGGGCGAGGACATTCATGATCCACAACACCCAGCGCAGCCTGTGTCTGGAGGACTCGGCAGCTACAGGCCAGGTCCTGCTGAAGAAGTGCAACCTGGACTCAGAGTCACAGCAGTGGGTCTGGATCGACCAGGGCATGCTGATGTGCATGGCGTCATCCAGATGTCTGTCGGCCGTGCAGACAGAGCCTGTCCGGACCCAGTCCTGCCAGGGGCCGGCGGTGGATGCTGCTGGATTAATGTGGGACTGTGATAGAGACAGACTGATCAGCAGGAACACGTCCCTTCTGCTGTCAGTGGATGGCCGGCGTTTGATTCTCAGACATGAAAGCAAAAACTCAAAGTGGAGGTCTCTGGATCAGGGTGACATCTGCCAGGAAAAACTCAGTAAGTCAGTGAGGATTACAGGAACTTGAAGCTTTCTTTGTACAGGCGTGCACTAAATTTAAATTCTATTTCACATTCTCTATGTATACACAGTAAAAGTTTAGCGTTTGTATTTTATGTGTGACTTTGTTCTAACTCCAGGATCCAGGAGAGCCTCAGATGATCCAGAGGAGTTTGAGAAAACAGGTGAGCAGGCAGGCGAGGGCAGGGTCCTGACGGAGGAACAGAGGGAGTACCTTCGCTGGTTCTATCGCACAGAGGACCGTAAGTTCTGCTGCGCTCAAATGAAAACTGTGCGCGCTAGAAATCACCTCAATCACTCCAGACTGCTCGGATTGCTGCTGAAGGATGTCAGATGGTTCTAGACCTGTCCAATGTGACAGAGTTGAGAGAATTGGCAATGGCCAAAGGGGAAACGTTGATTCAGATGTGAGAGAGAGGAAGGAGGGTTCATCAGAAGAGTGTTAGTATTGTGACTTCTTAAAAGACTTCAAGGGTAAAAACTGGTTAATTTGGGCCTTTAGCAGTCCCTCTAGAACTGGCATCATCTCACTGCTGCTGGCACCCTGAGCTCGGTTCCTGACTGTCCACCAGTTGGCCAGCGTTGCAGGACCACATAGGAAGTTCACCAGTGTGTGTAGTCTTCCCGTAGATCCTGGAACCACTTTTTCAAGAGCTCAAAAAGTTCCAGAGAGCCGAGGACACCGAACAAACACATGTACCAAAGTTTCACTCTGGAAACAGAAAACAGGTTAATCCCTCTGCTCTGGATCCAGGTGCACTCTGTATCTGTTTGTGGCTTTCGCTCCATGCACAAGCCTCCAGTGGAAGCCTGCTGTCCACTTTTCAATGGGCAGCTGGGAAACTGAAGAAACTGAAACTTATTACTTATATATTCTCTAGGTTCATGAATTAAATATGACTCAAATTAATTAGTAAACTAAGTCTGATGAATATTTCTACTCTTTAATCTTAAATTTAAACAGATCGGCGGTCAGCCAATCATTCAAACGCTGATTACTTCAAATAAGAGTGCGGTGTTCAAGGTACCTGTATCCAAGATCAACTAATAAAGTGTCCAAATGTGTTAACGTCACTGTTTCTGACCGTGAGTCATCAGACAGCAGATTAGCAGGAGCTCCACAAACCTGATCAGAAGCAGGACACTTGCACACATGCACTTGCTTCCTTCTGCAGCCTCTTGTTAAGATTACTATACGAGCTAAACGGATTGTTGCCTTTTTGCTGTTTCAGCGACCACATGGAAGTTCGTGCTGCTGGGATTGGCCTTTGTCTGCCTTCTTGTTGGTTTCCTGCTGCTGGGAATGGGAGCCATGGCCAACAAGTATGACTTGAAGATACATAATGATATTTTTAGAGGAAGAATGAGATGATGCATTCAAGTAATGTCGTGAATCATAACTTGAATGCAATATTATTATTATATTCTTGAATACGCGTGCAATATTATTCTTACATGGGCAATAGGCAATCACTCTCTAATGTGCAATTACACTTATAACTGGATATATTAGAAAAAATATTTTATTCTATTTTTATTGTATTGTATTTCATTTTATTTGTTTCATTTTTACTTTACAGCATTTTTATTCTGAAAATTGCAAACACACCAAACAGAGAAGCACTCTCAATTTCGTTGTATGCTCTGTTATACAATTACAATAAAGGCTTTCTGTTCTATTCTATTCTATTCTATTCTAAGAATGTCTAATATAGATATTTGGAAGGCTGCAGAGTGATGGGTCCCTGTCTTGTTTTCATTCAGAAACAGAAAGAAGATTGCAAAGTACAAGGCAGCAGCTTCTACGGCTCAGAGGAACAACGGTGAGGAGCTGCAGGTCATTTCACCGCTCACAGGCGACAGCATCGGCAAACCAACACCATCAGTTGACAGTGTGCCACAGGGAAACATAGCCTCCGCATCCAACGGGGACGTGAGTGAGCTCAAAGCAGGAGACATAGTGGTCACATGGAAAGATGGCAACACCTCCTGCTTGTACTCGGAGCCTGCAGACGAGGAGGAGAAACAGGAGGAGGAGTCAGCTGCCGAGCAGGAGGCTGATGAGCAGGTGAAGATGATAGAGTGAGGAGTTCAGACGGCAACCACCGGCGTGAATAAGCTCAGGCTTCACCAGCCAATGCGCCACGTGCTGGGTGCTAGCAGCATGTACAACTTGTAAAACATTCTGTGGGCCTAATTTCACAGCAGTCATCAGACCTTGAATACACTGTGTGCACACTCACTGCAGAGGTCAAAGATCAAAACATAATCCATTAGTTTGACTGTTTGACAGCATGTTAAATAACAGAGTGTACCAGGACTCTGAGACATGAAGAATTATAGTTTATTCCTTGGTTCAAAAGAAAATAGTCAATGAAATCAACTTTTCCTCTTTCTTTTGGAGGGATTATAAAATAGGGTTAGGGTTAAAACTGACATTTCACGGGAAGCAGTGGGAAAACAGCTCTGGCATCTGGTCTACAGTAAAGCTCATCAGTTAACACACGGATAGCCAGTCTCAACTGTCTGAAGTCTTGTTGTCATGGTGAGGTTATAGTGGGACCCAAACTAAAACCTGTGTAAGTGAATGGTAATATTGCTGTGGTCAATGAATAAACTCTATCTATTACCCCACACTGTTGTTGCTACACTTCTCTTCTGTGCATATAGATTAAACAAGTGAGAAACTACATGTTCATCAGCAGCATCAGGTTGAGCCTCTTGATAGCTGTGATGCAATCTGACTTCCTGTTCTAATCACAGACTCATGAGCTACATGAGTTGTGAGCTTCACGGTCCCTGTGGAGGAAGGAACCAGCTCAAAGCACACAATGTTGCGGCTCTTAATGGGTGACTGTTGTGTTCAAGGATGCATGCGTTGGTGTCATCAGCCTCCAGCCTTCATACATCAGGTGCTGTGTTTGTTCATTCATGATGGACATTGGAGGTAATTACCACAACAACTGACGTCCTGTTGTTTTTAAAATGCCTGCATACTCCTGCCCCTTTACTCTGCAAAGTAGCTTTGAGTCACGTCTCTCCCTCCGCACGCCCTTCAATCTGCTCAGGGGGGAACCTCACTGTTGGAAAACATCTGCTCCAGATCACCCTCCATCACTTTGCCATCCTAACTGTGTGTTTGTCAGCCTGAAAATGGGAAAGCTGGTATCTTTTCACCTGCCTGTCATGTGTGTCAGTAATGTTTTGAGCCTCCCTTAACAGTTGGTGTAACTCTCCTGGAGGGATGGAGACAACTTTCCTCCTGCTGGTGGAGGCGGAAAAGGTGTCAAACACATCTCTCAAATGTCTCCTACCGTGTGTTCAGCTTGAGGATGTTGAGGGCCTGACCTGATTGTGCGGAGACAGCAATTTACTCCTGAATGTCAGATTAAGGAGCTGATGGTGGACTATGGAAAGAAGCAGGGGAGGAACTACAACCCTTTCGATATCAACAGACCCCTGTGGGAGAGGATGGACAGCGTCAAGTACCTTAGTACTCACATCATTAAGGTCCTGACCTGGGCTAGAGAAAAGCAAGGCAGAGACACTGGAGGAAATTCTGGGTATCCCCTCAAGTATTGAGGCCTTCCCACTATTGCACACGGAGCATTCTGAATCAAGACCTGATTCCTCAGGAACAAAGTTGAATTAATTCAAACTGGTGGTCAAAACATTGATCTGTAAGATGGTCTTCACTGAGTAGAAGAACAAACTCAAAGAGCCTCAGCTGCCACAGCACAAATCTGTCAACAGAGGAAATCTTGGCATAGCACAAACACATGGGCCCAGTCATACCAAACACTTTGACTCAGCTTTGCACGCTGTGTATAACTACATCATATAAATGCATAAGTTCAAAAGTTCTAATAAGACACAGATCGCCCACAGCTTCATTGTCCAGGAGAGTCCTGAGGTCCAGTGTCTGGTAACACCAGGGAGATCATTTGAAGAATAAGCTGAAAAGGAAAGAAACAGATCCAAAACTGTCAAAACATTCAGAAGATCATCTGTAGGCAGGGGTTGTCAGAAGATCTTGAAGCCTTTCAGCAGGGTGAGTGTGGCGGCCCTCCGTTTGCTCTGAGCCCTGGATGTCTTTACAGTGACCAGCTTGGCGGTTGCGGGGGCTGGGAGCTCCTTGTAGCAGGGGGTGGTAAAGGAGGGAACACCAAGCAGCGCTTTGTCCTCACTGAGGTAGACAGCTGGAACCAGATGCCCACGTCCACCCCCACGCCTCGCCCTCCTCACGGCCTCGTAAAAGACATGCTGCACAGAGAGGAAGTCCAGGCAGGCCGACACCTCGAAGAACAAGCAGCCATACTGAGATGCCAGGGCCTCAGCTTCACACTGACTCACCTGCCTGAGAGGAAACCAGGTGTTACGCATCACTGACGAAGCTCTCTTCATATCACAGTGCAGTGTGTTCAACCATGAACATGTGATAATATGTGACATGGTTCAAATGATTCCATTCATCACTTTGTTCTCTTTTCAATTACAACCCCCATAATAATAATAATTAGAAGAAGAAGAATGTTATTATTATGCTACACGGACACACAACAAAGCGATACAAGCCTGTATCTGTCCAGGTCCAGCTTGTTGCCCAGCAGGATGATGGGAGACTGAGGCCTGAAGGTTTTGTTGTGCAGAGCGAGTGTCTGCAGGTACAGCTGGCAGCCTTTAAAGCTCTCCATGTTGTCGATGCTGTAGACGACGAGGAAGGCGCTGGCCCAGGACAAGTAGCGCTCACAGTTCACTGGACCATCCTTCGCACACACACACGCACAGACGAAAAAAAATAACACACTACACAGTCATGATCAGCAAAGCACTCCAAGCTGCTCTGTCATTTGTCTCTCACAGTCATGTAAGACACTGTATTACTTGAATATTCTCTGCCAGCTGGCATTTTAACATTTGTCTGTTGCCCAAGTGGATTGATTGCGTTGATTTGGCTGTAGCCGTGTGTCTGAGTGAAGCCTCCTGTGCTGTGTTTCACCTGCAGGTGTCAGGCCTCACTCAGAATTGAGTTAGAGGTTTGTCTCTCTCGCTGGCTCTTTGACTCTCTTTCTTCTTACTCTGCCGTACAAAGAATTCATAAAATCTAAAATCGATGTAACTTTTTTTTACATTTGACACTTGACATTTGACAAATTTCAAGCTGAATGTGAGCTAGAGGAACAATCTGGAGCAGCTTTGGAACAGAAGATATTTACAGCGTTGCTGTTGTCAGTAGGTTGCTATTTGTATAAACACAGTGTGTAGTGGAAGAGGCATGGACACGTTTATCTCTGTTTTCCTTGGACATAGTTAGGAACTCTTTCTCTGATTGTAATGGAAACAGCACAAATCATCTAAATTAAAATAATGACACACAGTTTTTCCATACCTGGTCACAGGTGTCCATCACTCTTACTGTGACTGGCTGCTGGTCCACGATCTCCTCTGATGAAAAGATGTCTTCTGCATGGTGGACAAGGACACAGATGAAACAGTTTTACAGATACACGCTACAGGTGTGATGTGGAAACCTAAAGCTTTTAGGATGGAATCACTGGAAATGGCTGTTACAGTAAAACAGGAAACGTCTCGTGTTCAGCTGATGTTCAGCTTTTCATGATGGAGAAGGAGAAAGGTCATCTGATCATTCAACTCTCCATGGCTCCTACCTTTACATATAATCATAGCTATAAATTGCATATAAACAATGTACAGTGTTTTAGGAAAAGCAGATTGATTTATTTAACATCTCTAGGTGCTACTGAAAGGAAAGAATAAGAAGATCTTACCTAGATAGGGGTCGTATTCACTGATGAAGCGCTTTGTGAGAAATTTGACCGTCAGTGCTGTAAAACAAACACAAACACATGAGACATGCGGCTGAGAGCCTCAGGGGACCCTGCGGTCAGTTAGGGCCCTGGGAAAAGCACCGGTACATAAACACGAGAAAGTGCAGATACGTCTGGCTGCCGTCCAGCCGGGGCCAGTTATGACATAACGTGAACTCCTAAATGTGGAGGAAGAAACGTGTCTCATATGAGCTGCGAAGCATAAAAGTGAAACCATTTCAATAACATATATCAATAAACAGCATGAAATCAAATCAAGAGAGCATTCTTCTTATGTGCTGTGCTGAAAAAAAGATATACTTGTATTTATATATATAATCACTGTATTTCCTGTTTGTTCTTGATGTAGTCAGTGGCTTATCACACTGACTACTTATCAGGAAATTCTGATTTATATTAACATAACTTATCTAATACAGTCCACAGGATTTCATAATAAAATACAATCATTCTGCTCCTTATTGATAAATTACTAGCTACTCTACATACAGCTTGCTAGTTATCCAGCTAAAGTTTAGAGGGAAGCCAAAGAGTTAAATGTAGGTATTGAAGTGAAAGTGGGACCTGATTTCCCGGAGCCCATGACACCGAGCAGCACCAGGTTACAGTCGGCCGGACTTCTGTCAGAACCTGCAGAGTTACACGTCTTCACTTTCCCAAACATCAACGACATGATCAGCATCCCATTAACTTCTCTCAGACAGGTCCCGTTCAATAAGCCCAAAGAGGATAAAAAGACATTTCCGTGCAGGGCAGGCGGCGGATGAAAAAAATACCTTTGTTGTTCATGCAAACAATCGTTGGGGAAACAAAAAAAGCAGCTCCAAGTGGATGGAAAGCATTAGCATTATTCCACAAACTGAGCTGTGATCACTCTGTGATTCCTCTGCTCCCATGAGAGGAAAAAACAGCCTCGTGTGCAGCTGATGCACTGACCTCTCCATTTTAGGAAAAAGACTTCAAACCGAGCTTGTAAAACCTGAACCAGCTAATTCTCTGAGCTGAAACAATCTAGACGAGGTAT
Organism: Datnioides undecimradiatus; assembly: GCA_008933995.1. Lineage (NCBI taxonomy): Eukaryota > Metazoa > Chordata > Actinopteri > Lobotiformes > Datnioididae > Datnioides > Datnioides undecimradiatus. The sequence continues at coordinate 3,040,878 of WARS01000067.1, read as the reverse complement.
TCGTGCAGGAGGACATGCCTCTGCACTCACTTCTCAGGCCTCGGGAGATGGTTTTATTTATATATGTGTGTGTTTCCCTCCACAGTGGGACAGTCCAAGCTTTTCTTAGTAGCCAGGAAATGTGCTGGTCACTCCACACCCCCACCCAGCAACACATTTTTCACATATCACACAAACTGTGTGCAGGATTTTTGAAAGTCAGAAACTGTGGGTCACCCCTCAGACCAGATCAGGCCACATGTGTTTACAAGTGACTGTGATTGGCTGTGAGCTACGACTTGAGTGTGTCTTGTAGTCTACATATAGACTAACTTTCTAATCTTCATGGTGTCCATGTGGTCAAAGTCTCCATTAACAGCTCCTGGTTGCAGTGGATGTATGGATGTATGGAGGTCTTTTATAGCTTAATAAAGACGCTAAGTAATACCTGTCACTGCTGCAGCGCCACCTGCTGACTATGTTGTTGGGTGGTCCAATCAGCGGCCAAACTAGAATAACTCACTTCCTGTTGATTTTGCTACACTGGCATGCACCTGTCCTTTCACCTCACACAGTAGCTTTGTCTCAACTCTCCAGCTGCACCCTGAGGAGGAGCGTCACAGCTGGAGATGAAGGTCAACCAGGCCCACCTTGAAGGAATTTTTGTTTACTATGATCCAACATAGCCTGTATTTTGTTTTAATTCTTGGAATTCGACTAAATGTAACCCTAAAGAAAGCCAACAGAAAACAAAAGAATACAGTGCTGTAATTTGTATTCAGGAGACCCGACACCAGCTGACAAACACAGTGATTAGCTTAGAGTTATAAGATATTTTGCTGAATCTGTTGTCAAACACTCATGGAGCTATGTGACCATTCAGTTTGCCTTGTCTTTTAGCTCTGGTTTTGGTCTCTACCAACTCCTGAGGGAAATATCAAGGTGTTTATTGATATTCAACTCTCCTCAGCAGCATTTGAAGCTAAATGGAGTGTGGTTTTCACTTTTATTCAGCAGTATTTGTGCTTTTGTGTGACAATTTAAGGACCCCTGGTGGCTATTGATGAGTCAGAAGTAGGTGAGTGTGTTTTTAGGCAGAGCTCAGATTAAAAAATGAATGAAGGCAGAGTGGACAGCTGTGCAGATTTTATATCATTTAACATTTAACTTTTTAAAATTAATTAATTCACTTTGTAGTGAGAAATGTTTTTATATGTATTTGACTCAGCTGCAGCAAGGCGTAGTGGCTGTCCTGTACTCACATTTCCAATGACTGCTGAAATAGTGGCATGGACACTATGCGACTGAAGGGAAGAACCTATTGTTACAGTGTGATTGTTGTCCTGCTGCTCAAGGACAAACCGTCAGCTGTTTCACAACTGTCAACTACAAACAAAGAGCAAAATGAATCATCAGCTCATTCGCACCCACCCCGCCATTATACGGCTCATCTTTCTCTTCTGGCTGCATCTCATGATAATGTACTTGAACTGTGTCACAGGTCTGCCTGCTATGTATAGAGTCTGTTCTCAGAGCTGTGAAAACAAATAGAGAGGAGCCTATCAGCTAGCATGTGCTCCGGATAGGAGGCATTCAGTCTCAGCGGCAGCCTGTGGTAAAACAGTACGATACGGCGCGGATCAAACCCCTGTTGCTGTGAGTTGTGCAGTTCATCCAGGATGTCATGAAGATCCACAGTGGGGAGGGGATGGAGTCCAGCAGCTGTCCGCACCTCAACCAGCAGCAGAGATACTGTCAGCCATTGCACAGCCTGAGGGTCAACATTGACCACCGCTCTTTTATTGTGGATAAAAACCGTCTGGCTGAGCACTGTGAGTATTTCAGAGCGTTGTTCCAGTCAGGAATGAGAGAGTGCCAGCAGGAGGAGATCCACCTGCACTGTGTAGGGGTTCTGGGCTTTCTGGTCATGCTGCAGGTGCTGGACGGGGAACGACCTGTGCTGAACAGTGATGAGATCGTTGAAGCAATCCAGTGCACGGCTTTTCTGCAGGTGCCAGCTCTAACCAAGCACCTGATTAACATTGTCAATTCTGAAAACTGCCTCCTCATGTACCACACAGCTGCCACCTACGGTGTGTGGGAGCTCTCCCACAGTGCAGCCTTGTTCATCAGAGATATGTACACTGACCTAAAAGAAGATGTCCACACCTTACCCAACACACTGGTAGAGTACATTGAGTCTCTTCTCCCGAGCAGCTACATGGCAGTGTGCAGCCACTCACCCTCTACTGAGCTGCTGCATGATCTCCAGAGGACCGTCAGCTACCTGGATGAAGAGAACAGAGAGTGGAAGGTCCTGACACATCTACCTGCAAGCACCAGCACCACCATGGCAGGTGTGGCCGTCCTGGAGAACAAACTTTACATCATCGGAGGAGTACACGATGTAAGCAAGAAGGTAGTAGAGACTGGCTTCTGTTACGATCCCTCAACTAACACGTGGTCCACCATCTGTGGCCCCCAGCAGCTACGCTACAACTTCACTCTGATAGGTCATGAGGGTTGCCTCTACGCTGTAGGAGGCGAGTACAACATGAAGGCAATGTCATCTGTTGAGCGATACCTGGTGTCAAAAGGAAGTTGGGGCTTGGTGTGCCCCCTTCCCTGCTCTGTTGCCTCGGTGGTATCTGCTATAGCCATGAACAGGATCTTTATCAGTCTCTGGAAGTGTAAAGGGGCTACGGAAATACACGAGTATGTCCCCGAACAGGACCGGTGGCTTCTGGTCACCACGCTTGTCCGCCAACACAGTTATGGCCTTTACATGGTGGCCCATAGGGATAATCTGTATGTGATGCGCAATGGACCCTGTGATGACTTTTTACTGTGCGTGATGGACTGCTATAACCTGAGCTCAGGCCAGTGGACAGCCATGTCTGGCCAGTATGGGAACAGTAAAGGTTCTCTGTTCACTGCTGTAGTCAGAGGAGACTCTGTGTTCACACTCAGCCGACAGGTGACCAGAGAGTACACGGTAGACAACAATACATGGAAAACCAGGCGTGAGATGAAAGGTTTTGGTAGGATCGGATCCATATACACATTTCTGATGAGGCTGCCCAAAGCCACCATCTCCCTCATGGCAAACTCTCCGGATCGAACTCAGGACCAGATCGTCAGAGACCGCAGTCACTGCCCCAGGTTCTCCCCACAGTGTTCCAGTAAGGTATGAGAGCTAGAGACAAACTTTCCAATGCGCTGCTGACAGTGCTTTTCCTTCAGGAGAACACTCTGTTCCATCAGTGCATGGATCTTAAATCCTCTACTTTAGAAGGCTAGGAGAGGGTTGGAATAAACCCAACTGTACACATTCATCACAGTTTACAGACCCACCTCCTGTTTCAGCTTTCACCTACTGTACTGCTGTTCCCCTGTTCAACTGCAGTCACTTCACACATTTGCACTTTTTGTTTCTTCTTTTGATGCTTTTATAGATTTTTCTCTACTTCATTCATTATTTTTATTCTATTCTAATTTAGAATAGTAGAATATCAGTTTGTTTCTGTCTGTGTGATGTGGAGAGATCTAAAGCTGCATTTCATTGTGTAAATGCTCTGCTGAGAAACGCCAATAAAGCTGGAGATCGGACCTTTCCATTTGACCTCCACATTTTCTTACACATATCATTGATTATTGACAGAAATGATGCAATGAAAATAAAATGAACTAATCTGCAGCCAATGAGAATCTGTTGTGTTGATGTTGATCAGAGCTCTGTGTTGGTGGGAACCAGTCCCTGATGGACGCTGTTCCTGTTTTCCTAGAAAACAAGAGTTGGATAGCATTTGTTCCCCAGGCGGCTTCATTCAAGGAAACAGGGTTATATAAGGTTAAAACATGGAGGAGCATCAAAGAGAGCAGAATAAAAATAAAAAAAGAGCCTTTGTGTCATTTCATAACACATCTTTAATAAACCTGCCACAATTACAACTATCCATACAATTACACATGGACGAAAATGTGCAATATGGGCATATTGTTCATACAAACACCATCAATAATATGAACAAAATATTCATCATTAGCATTATCATCATCTATAATTGCAATATATCAACAATATACTTTTGAAGGCCACTGTCCATCTTCGGCTATAATAACGTGTTGACTTGTTCTCTCTGTCCGTACATGAACATCAACTTCATATCCTTCTGCAGTAAGAACATTTTAGGCTGCAGTGGAGTGTGTGGGTGTGTGTGTGTGTGTGAGTGAGAGAGAGAGAGAGAGAGAGAGAGAGAGAGAGAGAGAGACAGAGTGTGCATCTGCTGTCATGCCACACGCATCATCAGCTCCTCCAGGGCTCGTTCTCTGTGGTTTTCGTGGACCAGCAGCACCTCTTTGATGGCGTTCTGCTGGAAGCCCATCTCATTGAACTGACTCAGCAGGTGGAGGAACTCCTCCGCCTCAAGAGGAAGAAAGAGGAAGTTGTTACGCCATTTTAAAAAATAAAACTGACTCCGTCAAAGAAAAATCATCTTGTTGCTTCTTGTTGCGTGCTGGTGCAACGTTGTAGCTCTCGGCATGTCTTACCTTCGTTTCGCAGTTCTGAAACATCTCCAGAGCCTCTTCTACCTGGGCCATATCATAACCCAGCTGACACAGATGGTCACATGCCACCAGGTAACTCAGAATCTGCAAACACACACAGCAATATTCATTCATGTGGGCACAAAGAGAAGGTAATACCACATACTAATGCATTAATATGTAATATGATTTAACTGCTTGAGGTGGGACTCGTGTTCAACTGTTCAGCTATTTATTCAATAATAATTGATTATCTTCTTCATTGACTAATAGGTTGTTTGTTTTGTAAACATAAAAGTGTCCATCTCTGTCCATAATCCAGAGTGACAGCTTCAGATTGATTAGCCAAATATCCAAACTTTAAAAAGATCCTTTCACACTAATCCACTGTATCTACAGAACTTCAGTCATCAGAGAGCCTGCGTCAAAAGCACTGTGATGGTGAGCGTGAGACCTCAGATAAAATGTCTCATAGAAAACAGCAGTGGAGGCACTGCTGGATAGCCAAACAACCGCAACAATTGATTTCAAATCTGCAGGCTGAGCCTGTGTCTTTGAGATGGATCATCTGTGCAGTGGAATACAATCTGTGTGAGAGCAGCGCGACCTGACCAGCATGAGACAATATGCTCACTCATTAAGTCATTAGCTCTTGGCAGAGTGATCTACCAGCTGTTCATAGAGAAGAAGCTGGGAGGACAGAGAGGCTAACAGCTGATCTGAGATCAAACTTGGTAAAACTATTACCCAAGCAACTGGATCAGTGCTGCAGGATTATGCATCAAACAGTGAAACACAATCCACGTTGCATTAACAGTTCTTCTCACATGACTTCATCTACCTCTATGACTTCTGCTGTAGCTTGTTTTGTCCGTCAGCTGCCAGTCTGGGTCCGAGAGGCAGACACCCTCTCTACTTTTAAAGTAAAACTTAAAACCTTCTTGTTCGACAAAGCTTACAGCTAGCTCTAGTTACCATCTGAACTACACCATCCATGCCATCCCCTAGTTATGCTGCTATAGGCCGAGGCTGCTGGGGGACATCCCATGATCGTCTCCACACTCCTCCTCTTCCCTCTCTCTCCTTAAACTCCATTAACTCTGTGTCCTCTCTCCCCTAGTGCTGTGCTTGTTTCTCTCTGGTCTCTCTCTCTGTACCTCTCTACAGATACCTGTGGCTCCAGAGCTGAACATCTGACCTGTGGCTCCACCGACCTGCCCCGTGTCCTCTGCTGCCTATTGCTGTCATTTGCTGTCATTATTCTATATTGTACTCTCTCTCTCTCTCTCTCTCTCTCTCTCTTTCCTCCCAACCGGTCAAGGCAGATGGCCGTCCACCTAGAGCCAGGATCTGTCCAAGGTTTCTGCCTGTTAAAGGAAGTTCTTCCTTGCCACTGTTGCCAAGTGCTTGCTCATGGTGGAACTGTTGGGTTTCATTAATAGTAATGAGTGTGGTCTAGACCTGCTCTGTTTGTAAAGTGCCCTGAGATGACTTTTTGTTGTGAATTGGCGCTATATAAATAAAATTGAATTGAATTGAATTGAACTGTATTTGTGTTTCACCTCAAAGCTACTGGAGAACCATGTCAGAACTCTAACAAGCACATGTGAGTCGGTCAGCCGGTGTGTTTGTGTAGTACGCTTCCGCTTTCTCCTTTCTTTCCCCCACATATCCTCTTTCCCACCAACCCTTCCCTGCGCTGTGGCTTGCGTTTTAGCTCTGAGCAGACATGAGGCAAGCCAAGTTATGGGAAAACACATAACAGAGAGCATGCTGTGGAAACTCTGAGGTCTATTTTTACAGTGGCTTAAAGTGGCCTAGTGTACTGTACATACTGCTGTCCCACATCCAGATGGCTAGCTGGTGCACATAAATAAAGAGATAAGTGATGGGTGTGTAGTATTACTTTATTATTGATTATTATTGTCACAGGTCTCACTGTGTGTGATGTATGTGATACTGGTTTACCTGATCTGGGGTTTGCCTGCCCGTCTTCTGCAGGGCGATGATGGCTGTACGGAGGGGGTAACCCCGGGCGGTGATAGCCTCCAGCAGCTCTCTCTCCTCTGGGCTCAGAGCCGACAAAAGCTCCACTGATGAGTCCAAACCAGCAGAGGTGAGACCATGTCGTGGAGGAGCCGCGGGGGGGTTTCTGAAGGAGTCTGGCCTGAGAGACTTCTAGGGAACAACAGAGTATAATGACCATGTGTGTGCATTCAGCCCGTCAGACTGAATCTCATTTGAAGTTTCTGTCTTTGACCTGCGATGCAGCTCTGCTGAGAAAGACATTTTCAGGAGACTTGCACTCGCTAATCCCGATGAACCTCTTATAACCCGACTAGTTTCAGGGAGCAGACTTTACACAGGCTATTTTTAGAGTGCAGATCCCTGAAAACATGCTGGAAATGTGAAGTGAAAAAAATGGAGGTGGTTAGGATTGATTTCCTCTTGTGGCCAACAGTGGTGCACATTTAGAAGGAGAATGGAAAGACATTTACAGACTGACTTATTGGTAATTTCCTTACATTTTTAATGAACTGCAGGCTTTTGAAATGCAAACAGAAAAACCAAAACAGGAAGTGCCACCAGTAAAGTTCTGCTCAGGAGAGAGATGGAAAATGATATGGAAGGCTTTGGATGAACCATGGAGCTCTGGCAAAACCATCATCAATAACTGAAGATACTGTGGCACAGAGACATTGAAAAGACCATCATGCTTTGGGGCTGCTTCTCTTCAGGGTCAGGGGCTTTTTTCAAGATCAAATGGACAACGAGCTGCTCCAAATATCAAAACATCTGACCTCCTCTCTGCTCCTCTCCCACTCCATCTTACTCATCATCCCAATAATGTACATTACTAACTCCACATCTTCTCTTTGCCATGGACTCTTTGTCTCTCTCTTCCTACAGGTATTCTGGAGGTGTAGATTCTGGATCTGTGATCACAGACCACCAGCTGCCTCCTTAATCCAGCTCAACACCCACTGATGCAATGTTTCTCTGTTTCACTTTCTCTCTCTCCCCTCCCTCAACCATCTCTCTCCCCTAAACTAAAAGGTCAAACTACACCTTTATATTTAAAATGTTTGTCTCTTACTGTGTGCGATGTGTTGTGGTTGTTGGTGCTTGGGAGCCGGTCGATTGTATTGGCTCTGGTGTTGAGGGCTCTGTTGTTGGGGGTCTTGGATTGGCTCTCTGTGCTGCAATCAGGCTGTTTTGACACATCCAGCACTGAGAGGGAGGACTGTCGGAGGTTCTTCCTGCGCTGGTGTGGCAGGCTGCTGAGGCAGGCTGGAGGGTTGAGAAGGTCTGGGACAAAGGCTTTCTGTGCTTTCTTCTGACCACGCTGACATGGAGCAGCAGGAGGCTGTGCACCTGACAAACATGTCTTGACTTTCTCTGTGGAGCGTTCCCCCTCATCCTCAGAATCTGAGATGACAAACTTGTTGCGCAGGACAGAGGGGTTGAGGCTGTGGGAGCGCTGTCGGGGATTGGGTTCCCAGAAGTCAGAGCAGTGACGGCTGGCCAGGCGGCTCTGCTGAGGGCTGCTGAACATCATCCAGTAGGGTGGACAAGATGGTAAAAGTCCTGATGAAGAGGGCGGCTGAAGTCGATGCTGGCTGGCGAAGCCACTCTGCAGCCCGGTTAGGACCCAGTTCTCCAGACTGAACTCATACTGTCACGTGAACAAAGAACAGAGTTAGTGTCAGTGTTCTGCCCAGCCAATCATGTAGCTTTCTCCGTGTATCAAGTCTAATTTCAGTTCAACATTCTTATCTACGTTAGCATGGTAGCTCCACTCCAGGAACGTCAATGGAAGTCAGTCGGTTGATTGAGTGCTAGTCTGAAGTAAACTATATTGTCACCAATTGCATTGATCACAATGAAACCTCACTTTGATGGTCATCCCACCACCAGTTTAAAGTCTTTAGATGCCCAACAATACCTCATGATGCTATAGCTAGCAGGTCCTAGCTAGTCTTATATTCTAGTGTTAGGAGAAGTTAGTTAGTAATGAGCTAACTAATGTACAACTGACAGTGATGGGAATGTGATTCTTTTGTCAGCTATTTGATTATGAACCAAAGTGGATTAAAATGTTGACTATGATGGTGAAGGGTGAGATGATCACTGTGTGAACATGGGACTGACAGGTGGACATTGGATTCAAAACCTGTCTTGTAGCTCCGTTTTGGTCTCCACCAGCTCCTGAGTTAAATCTCTGGCACTTTAGCTGCTAAATGCTCCACTGTGTTCACCAGCTTGTCTCTAGCTGTGTCTGTCTGCAGTCTGCTGCTCAGCAACTCGTGTACACTGACGTTTCAGAGCTTCTTCTCTGTGAGACTGAAGCTAAACAGTAAAGATGTGCGCTGGACAGTTAAACAAGCAAAAACTGCTCCGTAGATCTAAGAGGAGCTGAAGATACAGCTCTGTGGGTTCATCACAACACAATATACAGTTCACGTTACACTTAGTCATTCCATCTATTCTATTCTATTGTTAGTATAAAAAAATATGTATTTATTATTTATTATTATCCTAAATGCAGCATGGTGCAGCGACAAGCAAGCAGAAGCTGCAAGTTCTAACTGTTTTGGGTCAGTATTCCGTGTGACGTTGCACTGATGCTGTCACTGATGCTAAAAGGCAAATAGACTGTACTTATGTAGCACCCTTCTACTCTTCTGACCACTCAAAGAGCTTTACACTTAAAATTAACTGTTCACACTCAGTCACATCACCAGCGGGACCAGAGTTACAAGCTGTAACCATATAAGCCTTATGTTACGTCCCTCATGTAGCCTGAGGAGAGAAAGCTTACAGTGTGGCTGAGGGAAAGCTAACGTCCCAGAGTATAGATAACTCTCTTTACGCAGGAGCAGTCTATGAATATGGCCAAAAGCTCAAGGCATTACCTTCTCCTAAGCCCCACTGTATATGTCCGCAAGGACTACATCAGACTAACTCTGGCATCACACACCCTCAATGCCCATTACAACAGAATTAGTTGAACTATATTTAGATTTAAAGAGGCAATAAGTCAGTCATTTAACATCTTTTCATCCCCTTTCTAAATGTGTAAACACTGTTAGCTAGAAATCAATCCTAACCACCTCAGTTCACATTTCCAGCATGTTTTCAGGGATCTGCACTCTAAAAATAGCTTGTGTAAAGTCTGCTCCCTGAAACTAGTCGGGTTATAAGAGGTTCATCAGGATTAGCGAGTGCAAGTTCTCTTCTCTTTCTCGGCAGAGCTACTATCTCTGTCTGTGTAAACACAAGCTCAGTACGCTCTGATGTTCGGCAAGAGCGCACAGTGGCATGCAGACAGGACAGTCACATACTGTATGTACATATACACAGAGGAGAAGAAGAGGCAACACTCACCTCCGTCTCTTGCAGTATGGTGAGATAGTCAGGGACGACAACTTTGAAGTCTTCTTTAACTTCCTGTGAGGCACCCTGTGGCATCTTCAGAGGGACACCGTCCATAACGCTCGGGTCACTGACACAGTAACGCACACAAACGCATTGTTGTTTCATTTGATCTACACCAACCAACTGTGAAGCATTAGAAATTGTAAACAGACCACAAAAACTCCAGAGTTCCTCCAGACAGGCAATAGTCTGAACCCCTGTTAAGCCAGGTGGGCCCTTTCTTTAAAAGGTTTAACTTCACTCAGTCTTATCTCCCTGCCTCTGAGAATGTTAAGCCTGGCACTCTCACCCACCTGTTTGATGCTGATTTTACCCACAAATCCCCACCTACATTCTGCCAACTTCCTGCGTGGCTACGGCTGTAAACTGAATAAGAGTGTTGGACTGATTGGCTTTGACCAATCCAGACAGTTGCCTGTGTTTACATGACATGGGACATGTGATCAGAGTAGTTATGTCATTTTTAAACTCAACACTCGTCTATATTGTTGTTGTGATTGTTGCTATTATTGCCGTTGTTGTTGTTTGTCTGCATATACGATGTGAGGAAGGCAACCGTTTGGCTCCGTTAGCTCGGTACTCATCTGGGCTTTCTGATTGTGGAATGATTGTATTGTCTTTGTGAACGCCACATCGTCAGCATATTGGCTAATAAATGATGTCGCTGGTGATCTTCTCAAGATGATCAACCTCAAGATTGGATGTGGTTCTCCAGCATGGAGGCATCTCTGAACGTGTGCCGGTCTGTGTGCTGAGAAGCTGCTGTAGCTTCATCTGTCCACAGTTTAAAAGCATTTCTGATGGTTTCAATCAGCTGACTGACCAAAACTGTGGATGGGGGAGGGCTTTGTAACTTTCTCCTGCAATGTTCCTGTCAACAGGATATTGTGCTCAGGAGAAAGACCACACTTTAGCCACTAACAATGCAGTCCTGAGAGTCCTCAAACCATGACTCTAACAATTCAAATGAATGTCGGCTTCTTCACACCTGACTTCGAGGTGCTATTGAACCCACAAAACCAAAATAAAAATAATAATTTCAGTCAGAAATGAAGAAATGAATTCCAATAAATCCAGTTTCCTTCATAGCACCTGCAAAAAGTTGGCTTGGACACTGGAGTGTGTTTGAAGAAGTGGAATTCCAGCTTAACAGTATGTTACAACACTTCCCTGCACCTTGCCCGGCAAAAGAACTTTCTGACGCCAGCAATATAATAAATATTTATCAGAGCGATCGCAGACTGTAAACAAAGCAACAGTTTGCATTCTAAAAATGACCTGAATAGTGAGTGACGTATGGACTGTCAAACTACATTTAAAACACAGTAATTTGCTGTGTTGCTGAGTGCATCTAGTTGGTCATGGGGGCTTCGGTAGAAATGAAAGGAGGGAGCCGCTATGAGCAGACTGTTTTCACTGTATGACAGCTGGATCAACACATAATGTCACTATAACAACCAATCAGCATGCTCCCCCTTCATCACATCCTCTGCTCTCTGCTGTCATCTGCAGGTATAAACAGTCATAGCCCACTTAATGAGAGATCTAGGGCAGCTTGCAGCCACCACAGAAGAAGAGCTCACCTGACATGGATACAGAACAAAGTAACGATCAGATACAATGCTCTTGACTTTGCGCACACTGAGTGCAGATCAGGTTTACCTGTGCAGAGAGCCTGTCTGCTCACATCTCTGCCTGTCTGCTCTGATCAGTAGTGTTACACAATGAAGGAGTGTGCAGGGAGAGGATCAGGGATTACATAACTGTTGGATAAACAATGCAGCAGGATGCTCACTTCATGTCAGAATCATACAGACACACACCTCTCATATGTGTGTTTATGACTATGAGCGAGCCACATGTGATGAGGTAAATCTGCTGTGTGTCCTGAGCCCGTGCTGTCTGGTGAAAACTAATCACGTCTTTGCTACAGTAACACCAAAACACCAGCGGGCCAGATGGTCCAGGACTAACAGCAGGGGGGGACACATGCTCCCTAAGCTCATTGTGTTGTCTCTGACGCGCAAAACACAAATGCTTATTTAAATGCAATGCTAATACCACAGGACAAACAACACGGACGGATGCGCACTGTTCCAAGAAGCCCAGTTGAAGCTCAGGTTAAGATTTTTTTAAAGAAAGTTTAAATATAACGAGTGTGTTGGTGAGCATATACTGGATAATATTATATTATATTATATTATCTCTTTTATTTTAATTTATTGGGGTTTCTTTTATCATTTTTACTGTAAAGCTTCAAAAAACAAGAAATATACACACGATATCGAGCCAAACACCCTGAAACATATTTCATGGATTCAAACAGAATCCCTATCTTTGCGTTAAAATGTGTAAATCGTAAATATCATAAACTGCAGACTCGGCAGCACCTGTTATATTGCCGGTGTTCAACAAGTTTCCATCTCGGTTTAGCCGTCTCATTGAACTGTAGTTCTGTCTCATTTGTCCTATAGTTGTAAAGCGAGCGGGTAACATTGTTTTAAAATACGTAATACACCTAATAACCTAAGTTATTATTACAAATCCTATTAATATATGCCCATGGGCAGTGAAAGCAGTACCGCTATCAGGCTATAAACACTTGACACTTGTAACTGTGTGCCTGTTTAGTTCAATTACAGGTTAATCAGTACATAATCGATCAATTGTATCTAACTAATGTTTTTCAAACCTAATACTCTGGAGATATAATGTGATATACCGTATAGCATTGTCTCATCTCTCAATAACCTCTGCGTCTGAGGTAAATTGATGAAATTCTACAATCAAACAAGCGTCATCCTACCTGTGTTGTGTTGAAGCAGCAGTCAGACCCACGGGTGTGTCCTCTCCGGTGTGTGTGTGTGTGTGAGTGAAGACTGGGACTGCAGGTTAGATTAGAGAACCACCTGGATCACTAATCTACTGACCCGCAGTAACCCACGTCAGCTGATTCAGTGTGTCTCACACACACACACGCATTCAACAGTCAGTCAGTGAGCAAAGAGCCTGACAGCACAGAGTTACCGACAGCTCTTTACAGTGTGCTGTTGTTATTGTGTGAAGACTGATGACTCCCTGCCCCTCTAATCCCACTCTTCGATCCCACAGACTGAGAGGTCTATCCATGGAATTGTCTCATTAATGAACAGCTCATAGGATTTTGTCTTTTCCTTTTGCCAAGATTCTATTGGTATTTTTTGCATTAGACACACAGGACCTGTTGACGTGTATGAGAGGTGTCCAAGTGACGAGCTGCCACACCAGTTCACACCCTGTAACATGGTCAAACTCACCATGTCCCAGTCCAAGTCAGCCACCCCAGAAGCTGCGCCAAATCAGTTTTATATTAATAATGCACCAAAGAATCTGTGAGTAATAGGACAGGTGTCAAACACATACAGAGAGTAGTGGGGCCAGAGATTTAACTAAGACGCCGGCGGAGACCAAACACAGAGCTAAAAGAGAGTGAAGCCTGGACCCAAACATGGCTCTACAAGAAGGGCCGTGTGTCTGCTGGGTGTGTGAACACGCAGCTGTTTGCCAACATGTCTGACAGGTCAACATTGGATGCGATGATATATCAATCACAGCGTGTTTTGGCTGCAAACAAGTGGGCAGCAAGACAGCAGCTGGTGGGTAATAAGGTGTGCTGCTTTATTATTTATCGTTTCTGTTCACTCAGAAATTACAGTAGCAAAAATAAATTCCTTCATACAAAATGCATTTTTATTTCTGAGGTACAGAACAGTAAATATACAGAAAACAACTACGAATGTATTAAACAATAATAAAAAACACTTTTCCAAGAAACAGTTCTATTTATAGTATTTATGTATGTGATGTTTGACAGCTCCAGGGCGCTGCAGGTCACATGAAGGTTCATTTCCTCACTCTGTTCATGTTGTGGTCCAGCCTACAGTCCTGCAGGGTCTGGACTTCTACCTCGAATGCTTGACTTCAGGCACTAGTAAACATTACAGACGGTGCAGTGGGTCGGGGGGGGGTGTCACTCGGTATCAGCTGTTTGGACAGCGGAGGCCCAGGTCCGATCTGAAGGGGGGTCCGGCAGGATCCAGCTCTGAGGAACGGGAGAACCATCGGGATGATCCGCTGCAACCACAAACACATCCCACTCTCTCCTGAAAGACAAACAGATCGCAGTTCCGGACGAGGGTTAATAATAGGCTCTGTGGCACTGGCATACGCCACCAAGAGCCCTTCAAAAGGGTTCTGACCACCAGATTCCGTTACTATGGTAATTTCCCTGACTTCTAGAAAATACATGCAACACAGACTCGCTGCCTTTACTGTTCGCAGACTGGTCGTGTTTACTGACCTGTGTCATTCCTTGCCAGGAAAACCACTGTATATGTGTGCACACACACACACACACACACATTAAAATGAAGTGCAGACATGCAGGTGAAGATGAGGACAAACCTGATCTGCAGTAAAGCCTGCAGTGAGTGCTCAGCCTGGGTGTAATATTCTTTGAAGGGCAGCAGAACAGAGTCAGCAGGGAGCTCATCTGTAAAACGAACACACACACACACACACACACACAGAGTGATTCCAGCACTGCAGAGGAAAATTGCATTAATTTCCCGGAGACTAAGCCTAACCTTAAACCAAGTCTCCGGCCTAAAACGTAATCATTTACAATACGGGGGACATTTTGTCCTTAACGGTCCCCACAATGTGAGTAATACCAGTATAAACACACGCACGCAAGTCTGGGCCAATCCGACTGTTGCTGAAAGAAGCACAAATTGTAGCCAGGCCGCGGTCTTACCTCCGAACAAAGCGGCTTCCGCTCTGCGTTTCTTCTGCAGCAGCCTCTCCCTCTCCTTCTTCGCCCGTTTCTCCCTCTCTCTCCTCCGCTCCTCCTCCTGCTCTCCCTCCAGCATCACCTTCAGCGCCTTCTCCTCCGCCGAGTAAACTGCCGTCCTCCTCTTCAGCACGCACCTGAGCTGCTCCAGCCGGCTGTTGAACGCCTCTTCGCACTCATGCTCGGTGACGATACCTGCCGCGCGCGCACACACACAGTTATGCTCTGCAGGCTACACTGTGGTCAGTCTTCCTCAAAATCAGTGGATCAGTGGGGTTTTTTTGCACAGTGGCTGAAAACAGGAAGTCTGTATCCCTAACCCCAGTGCATTATGGGCCAGGCTGAGGTTAGCTGCATGCCACAGATGTCCTCCCCTTTTCGTAGGGATGTGGAAATGTGGAAATGATGTGGAAACGCAGCCAGTCCTGTTTTATTGTTCCTGTTGTTATTGACACTCTGAGGCTGATCACTGATTCCACAGCAGTGGTGTGACAATGACAGTGTGTGAGTGTGTGTGTGTATGAAAGTGTGTGTGAGAGAAATGTAGGATGTGTGAACCGCTGTAACCTGTAACCGCAGCTTCAAACATAGTCACATTATGACCTGGCTAACGTTAAGTTAACTACACTGGAGAAATCTGAGGTCACTTCCTGTCTGTCTCTCATCCACCAGTAGCAGACGGCCCAGCTAAGGTCACATGATCCTGTTCTTTCTTGACGAGGCCGATACAAGACGACCATCCCATATCTGTACGCTCAATATGAAGTCAGCTAACTTAGCTTAGCATAAAAACTGAAAGCAGACAGAAAGACTGTGGTCTAAAATGAGCTGTCCCAGCCGGAATGCTAAGCTAACAGTCTCCTGGATGAAACGTCATATGTAGCATACAGACACGAGGGATGTATCAATCTGAGCATCGGCCTCTGCGCAAGACAGGAAATGATCACAGGGAGAACACAAAGAGTGGCCCATAACACACACACACACACACACACACACACACACACCTTTTCTTGACGCTGCCTCCTTCCTCAGCCGCCGCAGCTTCTCCAGAGATCTCAGGAGGTCCTGCATCCTCTTCACGTCCGCCTGCTTCTTCCTCACCTCGCAGAGGACGGCGTCCGCGGCCAGCTTCAGCTCCTGCTCCTGCACGCGCGGACACACAATAACATTCTGCGTCATCCTCTGCTACTCTGCCCCAACCGTGAAGGCAAAATAAAGCCACCGCCATATCAAGGGAACTATTTCTGCTGTGCACACAAGCAACTAACTCCCATCCACCTGCAGAGAAGCTGTAATCTTAGGCACATTTGTTTAAACCTGGGCTGATGAATGTACTTGCCTTCTTCTTCTCCTCTACTTGCCGGATCTGCTGCATCCTCCATGTATCTATAGCAGCCTCTCTGTCGGAGATGCGGTCCTGCCTCTGTTTCTCCTCCGCCTGCTGCAGCTTCCTGGCTCTCAGCCTCCGCGCCCTCCTCTTAGCAATGCGGGACAACTTCGCCCTCCAGCGCCCTGAACACCAGCTGTCCGTGAGGGCTGGGACTGCGTCCTGGAGCTCTCTCTTCACCTCTAAAGCCGTGGAATAAGAGTCCTTCCAGGCACACTCGTTATCCAGGTTGATCCTCAGAGTTTCACAGGACAGGGCGAGCTGTGAGACGAGCTCAGCGGCTCTGTACAGAGCCTGTCTCAGGTCGCCAACAGTGCCACCACCCAGATGCTCCTGATGCTGCTGCTCCTGATGGTCCTGCTGATGGTCCTGGGTCTGTGGGGTCTGTGGGGTCTTGGGGGTTTTGTTTCTGCTCTGTAAGAAGCGTCTGAGCCACTGCTGATCCTGCTTCCTTTGAACGGTGGTTTCATCCTCAGGTGTTGTTGTTGTTGTTCCCGGAGCCCGGGTGTCGTCATTAACGATCCCCCGCGGAGGAAACCGGGTGGAGCCGAGCGGAGCCCCACTCTCACACCACTCGTCATATTCACGCCGTGCCTGCAGCTGCTGGCCGTGGCTGCAGTCCTCGTACCGAGCAGTGTGGGGGCCGGGTCTCAGCTGCTGAGGAACGCTTTGAAACGTCGCTGCTCCCGGGCTGCTGTAAGCGTTTACCGGGGCGGTTGGATCCATGTGGGGGAAGTGTCCCGGGGGTGGGCAACCGAAAGGAGGCGGGGGCACAGATGGGTCAAACCCGTACGGGTGGACTAACGGAGGTCCCCCGAAACCCCCTCCACCTGGACACGGTGCGGAGAAGTCGCTCCTGAATCCGTACCGCTGGCCGTCATAGCCGTGCGGAGGGGGCCACCGTGGAGCACTCAGGTCCGGCTGAGTCGGCTCTTGTGAGGCGCGCGGCGGCAGCCTGTTAGCGGTGTACGGTGTCTCCACGGAGCCGCCATCGTAGACAGGAGGCTGCAGATTCTCTGGAGGAGGCCGGTGATACGAGCCGTCCATGTCGGGCTCAACTACACCACGACACAGACTGTTTACCGCTGTCAAAAGTCTTTGAATCACTTCTTCACAGAGCCCATGTCCGGTTCTTTCTTCTTCTACTGCTTCCTCCTCTTCTTCTGGTTTGATCGGCAGTAGGTAAACCAGCCTGCAAGGGCATCACTGCCCCCTATCGGAAGGGTTGGCTTTCCGCAACTAGCAGTCATTGCATCGTCTATGTTCACCTGAACTTTGTAGATCTATCCAAACAGCTCCGGGCTCGGCTGGATATCCTGGCACGTGATCCGTGACAGTTTTCATTAAAACACACTGTGTGGTGGGAACTGCAGCAGCAAGCTCCTCTGCACGGCTCTCTGCTCTCTGTCCGTTTGTCCTCTCCCTCCAGCAGGTGCCTGATCAGATATCCTCCCCAGCTGGTGCAGTGCATTGATTTGTGTTGATGAAGTCACAGGCCGAAGATGGGACTGGAGGTCTGCACTCTTCATTACATAATCTCACATGTTCTGATTATTGATTTGATATTCCCCGCCCATCCAAAGCATCAAACACAGGATTGATCACACTCCCCACAGTCCTGGATGGCGTTTGTAGGGTGCCCTGTTGCCTTTTCTACATGTTCCTTCTTTGCTCCTTCTTTTTCTTCTATATCCAGGTTTTGGCGTATAACCACCAACAATTGATCTGCTGTATAAATCGGAATGTCTCATATTTACAAATGAAAAACATTCTCCACCCGTCATCTCATTCCCTAATAAACTAGTTTTCATATTAATTTTAAGTTTGCAGTAAAGGAAAGCTGCATTTTACTGCTACATGCCTGATGAGATAATTATATAAAATAATTAACATTATAATGATTTTACTTTATGTATCATATTCCACTCTTAGTAAACAACATGACATCGCCATAACACCGTATCACCGTGCCTGTTTTGTTTTGCCATCCTGCCCGACTGTTTGTTTTTCCAGTGACGTCCAGAAGGTGTTGTCCATCTGCTGTCTACCATCTGCCTGTGGACGTAAGTCGTCACCTTACAACAGAAGCTTTGATTTGTGAGATCACATGACCACACGAAATCCCACAAGCTGACAATCGGTCCGTCCACACTTTTTGAACTTGTGGCAGAACCACAGTGGGTCGGACTGCCGGCAGATAGTTCATCCAATCACCTGAAGGTAGCATATGGAAGGACATCTCAGATGGTTCTGTGGAACAACCATAAATATTGGTTCATAAATGTTGAGGACATGCAGCAGTTAACTTCGGTTCAACTGTAATTGTATAGTTCCAACCATGGACAAACCGAGCGGCAAGGAGAACCTTCCTTTGACAGGCAGAAACCTTGAGCAGATCTTTTCTATGTTAAGCAGCAGGAAATTGCAGATCACCTCGGTCTTTCTATCCTGAAGACATGCTTGAAGTTTAGTTAGCTGATTGGTTTCGTCTGGACAGATCATTAGTATAATAATTGTGTATCATCTGCATAACACTTGAGGTTTTATGGAGAGTTTCCAAATAAAGCCTAATGGAAGCATTTATCAGGTAAATAGAACTGACCCAGGCACAGAACTCTGTGCTGCTGCTGTTATGATCAGAAGGTAAATGAAGCTGAATTCCACTAAAATAATCAGTTATGAACCCGCACAGTCTGCGGACAAGCCGTGCGGAAGTGCAGCATCTCTGGTGCCGATAGCACGAATGTGCAAGCGTGCTGTCGTTAGCCTGCGCGCGACTCAAACAGGAAGTCCGCCGCTGAGTGTTGTAGGTGGGCGGTAGCAGAGCTTTGCGGAAGTGTGCGAAATCGGAGTCATATGACCAGACAGGCAGAAGGAGAAAATGCTACCCAGCTATGGCTAAACGTCCACGGACACGGTGACTAACATCCACGACGAACACGGTAACACCAGCCAGAAATCAGTCTCAGACACACTGAATATATTTGTCAGCTGAGCTCTCTCCACAGCGGGTGTGAGCGGTCGCGCGCTCCTGACGCCGTTAGCTTGAAGCTAATGTGAAACAAGTCAAGTGTTGTTCTGCTTCTGCGTCCACAGCTGGACCAGCGAAGTCACCATGTGATCTAACCGCTGCGGCGACTCTTTGTTTGTCCATGTGTCCTCAGATGGAGGAGATCAAGGTGTCTCCTGACTATAACTGGTTCAGAAGCACGGTGCCGCTGAAGAGAGTAAGTAGCGTTACCCGATCGTCGCTGTAATCTGTAAGACGGGCCCGACAACACATGTGAAATTGACACTGTGATGATGGGAAGAAAGACAAAAATCACACAATCAATACACAACCCACGAGACACGAAGGCCAGGTCAGTGTAATCAGTTGGCCTGCTGTCGGTGTTCCCAGTTTATCTATGTTGTTTGGTTGTGATGGTATCACCGCCTGATCATTGGCATGCAGCATGATTGCATTCACATAGAACGTGCGGGCAACAATGGGGTGTGTTGTTCAGAGATTAAAACAGCAGCTGGGATGTAAGAGTGGATTAAAGAGTTTACTTTAGGAAGTCTGAGCCCAGTGTTGCTGCCCAGTTCATTATATTATTATACACAGCTCGGTCGTGACATCAGCAGACCTTGACCTGTGTAACTTTTACTGGACTGGCCCTGTGATGCTGGGGGAGTGCAAGAGTAGAATGGGATGTCTTCACCCAGTCTTTTGGATTCGTTACAGCTCGGGACAACAAAGAGGACTTATCCTGAAACCTTTCATCCTAAAAGATCAGAGAGGCTTTGTACGCGGCAACCTGAGGCAAGCAGTGAAAAGGCCAACGCGGCCAACATTCTTCGGCCGAACCTCGTGATATAAAACTGATTCCCTCACCGTGTGTTTACTGCACACGTCCCTCCTCTTCTCAGGATTTCCTGGACTTCTCTATAAATAAAGTCACACTTCAGAAGCAGCTGAGGAGAATCAGGCCCATCAGCAAAACGCCTCAGTCACGCCCCTGAAAACCATTGAACAAAGACGCTCCTGCAGTGCGTTTCAGCTAGATGTGTGAAGTTCAAGAGTGTGTCAGCTCATGTAGCCATGGATGAAGCCAACAGGAAGTGAGCCATTTTGCATGCAATGTGCTGTTTTTGTGCTGTGTTTGCTGAGAGCCAATCGCATCCTCTGCAAAAACTGTGCGTTTTCATCCGGCCGCGTTTCCATGGGAACGCAGTATTTGCTATAAAAAAAAAAAAGGGTGTGTCACGTCATGTGCGTGCTATTTGGGAGTCGCCGTCTGCTGGGCCACCTGCTGGAAACAGGAAGTGGAGCTTTTGTGGCAGTCACATGATTTACATGATATAAGATTGAGCTTGAACCTTAAGGGTAGTTTGCATTCTGTGGTGCTCGTAGTGAACGCAGGAAGTGTCAGTTTGTTTTCCTGTGTATAAAGCAGAAAAACACTTATTGTAAACAAAGGTGTATATATATATAAAGCAGCCTTACTTCATATCGATTCAGTAAAAACACTTCCTCGACAGCAGGGACAATGTTTGAGACTTTAGAGGCCGGATATGTTTCACTTACCTGTCGTGTTTTCGTCTCCGCCAGATCATTGTGGATGACGACGACAGTAAGGTGTGGTCGCTGTACGACGCCGGCCCGAAGAGCATCAGGTGCCCCATCGTCTTCCTGCCTCCGGTCAGCGGCACAGCCGAGGTGTTCTTCCAGCAGCTGTTGGCTCTGACCGGCTGGGGCTACAGAGTCATCTCGGTGAGCCGCCCCACCACCGCAACACGCTGCAGCTCAGTGTCTAGAGCTGCGACGAACCACGAGTGGTTATTCCAGTCGTCTGCTGATGTTTCTCAATAAGTTGAATTATTTGTTTTGTCTGTGGACGGTGAAAATGTCCGTGATCAGTGTTTTATCGTCACGCTCTAATGAGCTTCTGTCTGTGTGTGTGTGTGTGTGTGTGTGCAGCTGCAGTATCCGGTGTACTGGGACCTCATGGAGTTCTGTGACGGCTTCAGGAAGCTGCTGGATCACCTGCAGCTGGATAAAGTGAGTAAAGCGTTGTGAATGTGGGCGTGTCGCCTGGTCTCCGCCTTTTGCGCACCCCCCCTCCTGACGACGCGTGTCACCTGAACCCTCAGATCCATCTGTTCGGGGCGTCTCTGGGCGGATTCCTGGCTCAGAAGTTCGCAGAGTGCACGCACAAATCTCCCAGAGTGCACTCGCTGATACTGTGTAACTCCTTCAGCGATACCTCCATCTTCAACCAGACGTGGACGGCTAACAGGTGACCTCCGATGCTCTTAGATCTTCCCCCAGAGTGTTGCCAGAAATGATGAGGGTTTGGTTTCCGTGCTCCTGCTCCACAGTTTCTGGCTGATGCCGGCGTTCATGCTGAAGAAGATTGTTCTGGGGAACTTTGCCAAAGGCCCGGTGGACTCAAAAATGGCTGACGCAATCGACTTCATGGTCGACAGGGTAAGTGGACGCGTGTGTGTCCATGTAGGACGTGTTACTGACGTGTGACGTGATTGGACTTTGGTGGTCAGAGGTCACGGCGACCTCACCAACCATAACTCACTCAAGTTCCTGCGCTGAATGTCTTAATGTCTTATAGGAAAAGTGATGAAATCTGATGCTTAGCTTTCAATCTGCAGGACAAACGTTAGCTGATAGCTGCCCCGCTAACACGGCTAACAGACGTGATGAGCCTGAGTGACACGGGTATATTAGAGTTAGACTGACAGTGATGGGGATTCATCAACGTTCCAGCTTCCGCTCCACCGTCTGATCAGCTGCGACCCTGATAAAAACTGCTCCGTGCGCTGCTGGGATGATTGGAGCCACATTGCTCATTTGCATAGTCAACCTGACAGCCAATCAGAGAAGACAGATGGCAGCCTGTGACCCTGAACACTAAGTAGAGTGGAGAAACATCTGTGGAGTGTAGCAGTGGTGGTGCGGGCCACCGGCAGCTCACCAAAACAGTATAGTAGGGCTTTGAGACAGGCAGCCAGTCATTGCTATACTGTGTGACACCACAAGGTGGCAGCAGTGCACTTAAACTGTGATTGCACACCTTATCGTTTGAATGTTAACCTCTGCCCTCCATGCTGTGTGTGTGTGTGTGTGTGTGTGTGTGTGTGTGTGCGCGTGTGCGTGCAGCTGGAGACTCTGAACCAAAGCGAGTTAGCATCGCGGCTAACACTCAACTGCCAGAACTCCTACGTGGAGCCCCACAAAATCAAAGACATCGCTGTGACCATTATAGATGTAAGCGCTGCGCCGTCTCTTCCCATTGGTCCAAACCATTCTCGCGTGTTTACACAGTCAGCTCAGTCGCGTTTCCTCTGTGGGTGGTGCAGGTGTTTGATCAGAGTGCCCTGTCGCTGGAGGCCAAGGAGGAGATGTACAAATTATATCCTAACGCCAGACGAGCTCATCTGAAAACAGGAGGAAACTTCCCGTACCTGTGCCGGAGCGCCGAAGTCAACCTCTACATACAGGTACACACACCGCACATTGTACGCAGGCCCCGGCACGCTGACACTGTAACCGACTTGTGAGGGGGGTGTTCTGATGATGCTGCTCGTTGCCCGTGCACAGATCCACCTGCGGCAGTTCCACGGGACGAGGTACGCCGCCATCAGTCCTGCCATGGTGAGCGCCGAGGAGCTGGAGGTGCAGGAGAGCCAACTGAGCGGTAACCAGGACACTGACGACATCCAGTGAGGCGGCGCTCGCCTGCCTGAACATTTCCAACCAGTCTCTCACGGTTTTTTGTTTTTGTGTTTTTTTGTTACGGAGCTCGATGGCCAATCAGCGAGTCAACTGAGAATATTTTTATTTGACAGATGAAGCAATATTTTGATAACGACCTGTACATAAACGCTACGGAGCCGCTTTGCTTTAAAAACCATACGAGACCTTGCCTTATGTGGAATGAACCTGATCATTGTTACACTTATAAACTGCCTGAACTGTTTGCCTCAAGTGTTTATTTAATACACACACACACACACACACACACAGCTACATGAACAGGACGACGGACATACTGTTTATGAAGAGAATATCTGAAAATTGTTTGTGTAATTAAATAAAATGATGATACAATTATTATTTTTTTTTCAATTTCACGTTATTTTCACCCGTGTGTGTCTGAAAAGTGGCTCTGCAGACGGATGACAACCTTCAAACCCAAGCAGCGCCACGAGCCTCGGCCCTCCAGCGACAAACTGAAATTCGCGCTGTGTCGCTGGGCGTTCCGTGGTGTCGCGCTTCGGAATCGACAGCCGCTGCCTCGGAAAGACGGATGTTTGCGCTAACAGCTGTGGGCCGCTGCTTTCTCCGCTCCGTCTCTGCGTCGGAGCGGAAGACACTGTGCCTTACAGATAACGCACACGTTCACGACTGTTCCCGCCGCTTCATCTGCTCCGTCGGCGCCACCAAGAGAAGCTGGAGGTGCTACAGAGTGAGACTGAGTCTGTGCTGCAGCACACTTGCGAAAGTTAATATCGGGAATGCTTAAACATGCAAGAACCAGCTTTTATAATGTTTTCTGCTGCCTCAAGGTCACTTAGTTCAAAGTCGTCCATCGCTCTCACTTTTCCAAATCCAAACTCTGCAGTGAACTCGTTTGTTCTTGTTTCTGCTGCCTGTGAGCAGAGAGACGGGAGCCTGGGTCATCTTTTCTGGGCCTGTCTAAACCTTGATACTTTATGTATTTGTGTTGTATCTCCTCCTGGTCCCGTTGCTTTGTTTCTCCACCCTGCTTTAAAATGCTTAAATGACAGAATCTTGCCGTCACCCCGAGCTGATTATGTTGGTTTTGGTTCCATGGACCTTAAAATGAACCACAGGTGGATGAAGGTTCAGCGACAATCACTGTACGGTCTGTACTTTACTTAAATACATCGTAAAAAGTGACCGAACAGCCAGTTTCCCTTGGCTTTCTACGTTTTAAAGCACATGTTGAATGGAGAAACTGTGCTCCGCTCACAATGGGTCACGTTAAAGATGCAGCAGAACCTGGTTCCCCTGGATTCATCGCACAGAGAACCTGTCCTTGCTAACAGTTTGACATCAGTACAATCTGATGCCCAGTTCAAATTCAAAATGCCATTGCTCTCGTCTCAAGTGTGAATAACTGTAACCTGCATTCACTTCCTGTCTGCTGTTCTCGTGCTGGTCAGTGTTTTTTTTTCTGTTATGTGGTGAAAATAAAAAGAAAGCAACCCCCGAGGCATCACGATAGAGTCACACCGAACTTGAAACCTTAAAAGGTAACAACATTTATTAGATCTGAAGGCAAACCACCAATGCTCCGTTCAAAGTGACGAGTAGATTTCACACTGTTGATGCATTTTTAAACATTTAGTGCCTGGAGCTGAAGGAATAAATAAGGTAAAAGCATTCACGAGGATCAGTTCACTGTTAATTCAAATGACAAAGTGAGGAAATCATCTAAAATCCAAAGCAGCCGTTACGTCAGAGCTCCAGCTGTTGAGCTGTAAAAGTGTCTCAGTGCTGTCCATCAGTAGAAGAAGGTGCCAAAGTCACCCATGCCGTTGCGTCTGAACTGGTTTCCCTGAATGGAGACGAAGATCTGGTGGTCCATCAGATCCTGGACGGCTCGGCTGCAGGTCTCCTTGCTCCTGCTCAGCTGGCGACTGAACTGCCACTTCCTGCTGGAGGTGGAGGCCGCGCCACCGTCTGCGTTGTTGTTGCTCTCTGCTGATTCGTGGTAGTCCGCGGAGCTGCTGCTGGTCTGCTGCGATGTCGACGTTGCAGAGTTAGGGAGGAGATCTGGAACGCCTCCCTGCTGTTTGTCCTCAGCTGCTGGAACAGCGGGGTCTCCTGGGAGAAGAACGCTCTGATCAGTGATGAGTTCTTTTCCCCAAACAGACCTGCCGCTGTCCGTCTCTACCTACCTTCCCCTCTGTCCAGAGGAACTCGGTGTTGCTCCCCATTGTTGGGTTTCACTACAACCACCCCGTAGCCTTCGTTGTTGTGGATCACATTGTTCTCCATGGTGATGGACGGCATCACATCCAGCTCATCAGCAAAGTCCTACACAACAAATTTACACATATACACACACCGTTACTTGATGATCAGGTCATTTCATGCATTCTGGTATTTCATTAAGAATCATGAGTCTTCGTCTGACAGACAGAGTTCAGATTCATTGTCATCGCCTTGCCTCATTGTCCTGTTACACCACGTAAATCACTGCTGTTTATGTTTGCTTTGTTGCTCCGAATGCCACATAGATGTGCAATTGTTTCACTGGCATACACTTCACCTTTAGTTGGCTGTAACACTGCTGTGAGTTTGCACGCTGAGGAAACATCCAAGCATGAACAAACTGTTCCAGTAAGTCCTACACGTGCTGACATCGAGCACGTTGTCTCATTATTAAAACATAATGCATATTTTGTCTCTCCTCACCTTGATGAGGATCCCATCCTTGCAGTGGTGGATGCCGTTGCCCACCAGACTGCAGACGCTGCCAGGGTAAATCTCCACACCAGCCCCCTGCAGACAGCACGACACATACAGTCATATTAAGAGGAAGACACCTGAAAATCATTTTCCGGAGAGGTGAAGGCTTTGTATGCTTGCACTTGAGGAAGAATCAACAGTTCATGTGCAGAACTGTTTCATCAGTTTGTGAAGCCTCAGAGCAGCGTCATCCACAGCTCACCTTGGAGCCGTACAGGTCACACATGTTCATGGTGAGATGGGCCGATGTCCGTACGATGACTCCCGTGGTCTCACACTGCAGGACGCAGTTCTCCATGTTCAGAGTCCCCTGACGCACACCTGGCAGAAAACAGGACAGGGTCAATGTGTTGACAGCCCGGTGCAGTGAGTGTGTGGCTCGCTGAGAAGGAGAGATGATGGAGCGACAGCGGCTTTAAATCACGATGTTACACTGGCTGCAGCAGCACCCATCGGCCCGGCCCTGCTGAACACATTTACAGTGGAGCAGAGACTGAGGATGCAGAGGTTAGTCGGTGTCTAAACACTGGATGAAATGAGCGACGACAGTCAGTGGATATGGACGTGCTGCAGGAGGATGATGTGGATTCAGAGCGGAGGCTGCGTGGAGGAGTTTGTTTGTTATTGGAGCAGTTCTGTAGATTTACAGACTTTTCATGACATTTTGCAAAGTCTCGGGGATCTGTCTTGAACAGATATATTAGTGAAAGCACTTTAAAGTGACAAGTGAGGAGCCGCTTCCTCCTCCTACAGCCGTGGGTTCATGCACACTCACACAGAATGCCCTCGATCGCGTCGTGCTGGATGAATTTGATGTTGGACAGCTTGACGTCGGCTCCCGTGGACTCCACAAACGAGTCGCCCTTGTTTTTCTTCTCAATCACCACCTCATCAGGGAGCCCGAAGCCTGGAACACACACACACACACACACACACACACACAACACAAGGTGGCAGGAACAAAGAAGAGCGTCAGTGTACAGCAGCACGTTAATTCAAATACAGGGATGTGTGCTGGTGTACGACTGCGCTACACCTGTCGGGTTTAAACCCAAAGGGAAGTCTGAGTGTATTTCCTCGATGCATGCTGATGCAGCAGCCTAATGTAGAGGAACGCATCCAGACTGGAACTGCTCTGGTTAGCGAGCGCGGCGCTTACAAATGCAGCGCCACACGTGCACCCAAAGTGTTTCACGGCTTCCAGCCTTAATACAATGGCTGAAAACACAACAACTGGAACAACAGCTGCAAGACAGACAGCAAGGTCAGCAGCGCTTACAATGAATTACCCGTGTTAATCAACAAATAAACATCAGAGGCAGTCAGAATGTGTATTAACACATGACCTGGCAATGAGCAGGCAGCAGCTGCCCGCTCTAACTGTTGTGAGTCAGTACACTGAGTTACACTGAGTTCCATGCCAAGCTCTGCTGCACCGAGGGTACAGTCCAGCACAACTGAAGTGCACTGTGGAAATGTATTTCCTGTTTAAATACAGTGTTTGAATAATCAAAGTGGGTATTAACTTGTGGGTACTGCCGCACTCATCTGCAACCAAGATAAATCACAAATGACAACGACAGAACCCTGCC
This sequence comes from Datnioides undecimradiatus, assembly GCA_008933995.1. Classification (NCBI taxonomy): domain Eukaryota; kingdom Metazoa; phylum Chordata; class Actinopteri; order Lobotiformes; family Datnioididae; genus Datnioides; species Datnioides undecimradiatus. The sequence continues at coordinate 3,013,597 of WARS01000067.1, read as the reverse complement.
GTCTTTTACCTTCTATAGTGATGGAGTCTGGTAGGATGATGGAGCTGCTGACGCTGTAGATCCCTGGGAGCACTATGACCACGTCATCCTGGTGGCAGGAGTCCACTGCTGATACTGGGTCTCTGTGGAACTGGACACACAGTTTGGGAGAGTCACGCAGGTGAAAGTGGGCAAAGCCGTGTAAAGTGAAGTGAAAGGTTTGTTAGTGTTGGAGCTTCATCAATCCAGGGATTCTGCTGACCAACCTCATCCCAAACAGACCAGTCTACAGCAGTGTGTGATACTCACCTGAATCTCTGTGTCTTCAGAGGAGCACAGAGGCAGCAGCCGGTCACTGAGGAGGGACTGGAGCTGGCAGGTGTTGCAGGATGCTGTGACCACATGAACCACCTTTATGCCCGATGGCCTGTGCCCACGGCTCTGCACGCACAGCTGCCTGGCATTTCCTTTGTAGCCCAGCACATACCTGCGGAAGAGGCCACGGTAATGATGGTGGAGATATTGGGGAGAGTTGGATTAGGCAGATACAGAAGCAGTCGTGTTGATCGTGTGGGGACTCTGCAGATGCAGGATCTGCTACCTCAGCAGGGGGTTCTCAATGATGTGCAGCTTGCGTGTAAACGTCTCCAGCTGGTCGTAGAGCTTCAGGCCCTCCACCATGGACACGTTGTCCAGCTCTGAGTCCGAGTCAGTGCTGAGGCCACTGCGCAGCACTGAGAACTGCTGGAAGCACTGGGAGCAGTTTTCCAGCAAGGACTGGTACTCTGCTACCAGGCCTGCTGGGACTCTGTTCTCCAAGATGTCGTAGTAGCTGTGATGAGACACGTTTTTAATTAGGATTCAGGAGAATCAACCGACACGCACAGCACCATCACCCTGGCACAAGATCTACTCACAGCCTGAGACGAGGCTCCACACAGCGAACGAAGTAGTCAAAGTCATCATCTTCGTCTTCCTCATCCCACTGTCTCCAGATGTGTTTGTAGAAAAACCTACAGGTAGAAGAGGACACGATTTGCACAATAGAGCGGCAAACTCTATCGGTCTGTTTAAAAATGTGGAGATACAAGTGAACTCCAGGCGCAGGATCAAATCAGCAGAATCCCACCTGAGGTGCTCCAGCGCGAGGGCAGTCTGATCGAAGTCCCCAGACTGTTCGTAGACCACATGAAGCTCCTGCAGGGGGACTTTGTGCTGAGTGGCCTCCAGCAGAGACTTCATGGCCTCCTCGTTGAGGTCACAGCCTCTGGTTTCACACTGCAGGGGCAACACCAGCTCCACACATGCCTTCAGACCCTTAAAATCCACATCTTGCACCTGGAATCACGAGCAGACCCTCAGTTTATTAATCGTTCAGCGGGCTTCCTCATCATCATCGCCGGTCAAGGCCACTGCACGTCAGACCAACTGCCGTAGCTACAGAGTAGACCACAGCAACAAGAAGCATGGAGGAGCCTGTGGCATCTTTAACACAGACAGTGATTTTTGTAATTACTCTCACTGCCAGAAGAGGGAGACAAACACCCTGCACTGCAGCTTTGACTTGAGCTAATGTGATTAAAACTGTTGTGTTATGATGAGAACCATTGAACAATCATCATTCAAAACCCAGGTTTACCATTTAGCATTCATTTATCATTTAAGGAAAGTTGTGTCAAGGGTGGGAGAAACAAACACTGAGCTGAAGGAAATGGAAACGGAATATTTTGATAAATGTTGTGAAAAATATATTAAAATGTGTTTTGATAAATGGCAATTTTGCGTTATGAACGATGAATGTAGGATGGGGAAATCGATGGCACATACGCATTGTCATCATCTATATTTAAAATATAAAAGAAGACATGTGAAAGTTGGTCTCACCTCCACCACAACGTCAAAGACGTCAGTAGACCACATAGCGGACCAATCACACGGCTCCACCACCTTCTCTAGGTAGTCTGCTATGAAGGCCTTCACCTCGGAGGGCTTACAGTCTCCTGCACAAATATATGTCCAGATATACACACAAGGACAAAGATCAGGACAGAGATGACTCAGAGGGATTATTATTATTAGAATTATAATTATTATAATAGTGTATCCAAATGTGTTGGTGCATCTGGAGCTACCGAGCATATAGTCCTGGTACACCTTGAACCTCTCGTAGAACAGCAGGTGGTTGGTCTGGAAGGTGTCGGGGAGACTGGAATTCACTCCTCCAAGACGCTCACACCTCTGCAACTGGGTCCCCGATTTTTCAGTGTTAAAGTTGTCTGTGCCGCTGTCGTCGTCGTCGTCATCATCATCGTCATCACCACTCGCGTCCTCAATCTCCTCTTCATTCTGAAACAAAGCTTTTGGAAAAAAAACGCGGGTTTGATGAAACGTGTTGAGGAACTGCTGTTTAAACGTCAGTGAAGAGGGACATCATTAAATGTCCAAATGCAGAGTGGACGACTGGCAGCCGTAATACTGAATATGACAAATGAAATGGTTGAGAGCCGCCAGCAGCAGTGCCCTGTGTATACATGCAGCCTTTGCGGATCACTGGTGAATTTAAAGCAACCTGCAGTTTGCAAGTCAGGCTTTGGAGGGATATTAATATTCAACATGACGAACGGTTAACATTAACAATTATCACTTCTGGTTGCACCATTAGCTTTGACTCTCGTGCCTCCCTCATGTGATGACGTAAAATGACTTTAATGACAGGCCTGGGTTCAGCAAGAAATCAGACTGCAGGAGGGAACCATGTGAAACTCACTTCATTATTATTATTTAGCACTTGGTAACTCACTGTTATTATATTACATTACTATTTTACAGAGTACCAGCTGAAAAAACAATCCTAAAGAATGCTTAGCAAGTGAACTGAATTGAAGCAATTAAAGAAAATGCTTAAAATTAGCTTCACAGCTAAGTTACTTTACCAGCAGGCTAGTTAAATAATGAGGTGGGGAACTCACTTTGAACAGCAATGATAAACGTGTAACCCGACACTATGGGACCGCCTGCTTATGGATACCTCCACAGGTAATGTAATGTAATGAAATGTATCAATCGTATTAAGTTACTCTCTTCATTAATAATGTATGAAATCTACTGGGTTGACACACACACAGTCCGGTGTGCTCTGAGCCTGTGCCCTGGACACAATCAGGGACGTCTTGTGGTGGCTTGCTATCCGTCATTGGTTACTGCTGCTGCTCTAAACAGCCAAATCAAAATATGGGAAATAAGAAGATCTTCCTCTGAAATAAAGGACTTTGGGACTGTGTTCACCTCTTAATGATCTGAAGAACCAGAAACAAAAGCAGACAACCACATGAACTGCATCAGCCTCTGCTCTGACACATCATGACCACACGCAGTGCGGCGTGACACGTCCACAGCAGACAGCCATCGCCAGTGCAGTGCTGTCTGTTGGTTGTTGGTCGCAACTTGCAGTTCACACATTCAAAACTCTGCTGAACAACACAGACCAGGTTTCATTTACCACGGACATCTGGTCTGACTGAAAGATGAGATGCTTCTTTAGTGCAAGACTGGGCACAGAAAGTCCGGTTCACAGAGACTCACGCACAGCTGAATGCATCCGTGAGGATCTCTGGGAATGCTTTGCTCCCATTTGTAATGAGTATAACATTACGGATAAACTGAACTACATTGTAAGTAACAATCATTTGACCCTCAGCGTTCATAGGCTTCCTTTGCTTTGCTTTTTCGTAGTTTTCGAAGTTTGTGGACTTCAAGACAAGTGGCCATTATACATTTTGACACTAATATTTTCATTTCTTTTGCAAATGCATATCAGCCTTTTCTCAGTGATCATCTGAAATTTAAGCTGATTCTGATGTCTGATTGACACCAGATTCATGACTCTGGTTTCAGTGGTCCCGCATGTAGCAACAGCTGAATAAAGCTGGGGAATGAATCAACTGTGCATCCACGTGCATTTCGTACACTGAAACAAGCCAATAACCCAATGGACGCATGTTTACCGTGCACTAAACTGCAAGCACGGTGACACAAATGCACGAAACAGCAACGCTGACTTTAAAAAGAGATTTGCATAACTGCAAGGGGCTGATTTGACTGGGGAGCAGCTACAGGCCAGCCTCCAATCAGCTCCACAGACCCAACACCTAACACCCTACGGGGAATTCTATTGGTTTCTGCAGGTAAAACAGGTAAAACCAGATCCATCAGCAATTATACTGGGCAGACGATATCACATACTACATGCTGGACTTCACAATATCATTCACGTTTCTGTTTAGTTTTGAGAGGTTAATTACCTGTCACATATTGGATGGATTGTCTGAAGAGGAGAAGGAAGCAAAATTAGGTTATAACACCACTCTCACACACAAACAGTCCAAAGATACACTGAGCTTTATTACCTGCCCAGGTAGGTAGAGCCACAGGGAAGTGTCAGTGTAGACCGCACAGCAGTTTATGATGAGAAACTAGACCTAAACCATTCATCAACTGCTCGACTGACGGAAATGCTAATGTCACTTGGATCACTGTCACTTTTTATGGCAGCACCTATTATCATGTTATCATGTTATCATCGGTGAGTGGAATCGCGGCCCCCGACATTTGTCTTTGAATGTTGGGGATAAACAAGGATGGTGACAGTTAGCAACGTACTGAAGATGCGAATATATACAAACTATGGCTGCCGTTTTCACCTTAACATGGAAAACAGATTTTCCCAACAGCTGGGGGTTGCGTTGATGAACTAGTTTGAGTCTTATTTTCCAAGTAAACAAGAAACGAAGCATGACACAGACCTTGAGTTATACCCGACACATTATGTCCCACTTCAGAGATCCCGTCGTTGTTTTCCACGTCGAGTTCAACGTTAACGTAGGACTCCATGTCAACCACCACAATGTCTGTCAACGCTTTTCCTGTTTCCCTCGTTACGGCAGACCGGCTTTCTCCTGCTTCGACCTCCATAACAAATTAAAAAGAACTCGCGTATACGTCGTCAAGTAAATGATAATGTCCCACACGCCGGTGGCCTGAGAAAGTTTTGTCAGTGTCACAAACAATCACTAACTTAACCCCACACACCCAGTTACTTTCAAAATATTCCCGGTCTGTAGGGCCGCAGCCAATCCAGAACGGCACAGTCGCAGGATGTCCCGCCCACTTATAGCTGAAGCCGTGTTAGCCAATGGGAAAAGAGTATGTTCAAAAACTGCACTTCGCGGGTCAGATGATCCCGCCGCCCCCCCCTTAGACACACGAATTCGTGTATCATGTGTATGATACATACCTATGGAGTATACTTGTGCATATTTAAAGATTATGCAGTAGCTTAAGTCTGCACATTTAACACTGCAAAGAGGAGGGATTTCTAAAGAGCTATAATCAAGGAAACGCAAGTGCGTCCTTCACGGAAGTGTTTTACCGGCCGACACGCCCCTTTTTGCATATTCCTTAACCTGATTGGACGTTGCAGGTGCTCGGACTGATCTGCTATACAAGAAATAGCGTTCACTGATTTACCATCTAGATAAAAAAAAATCTTTGGGTTAATCAACAGACGAACCAAAAACAACTGTCTTTATTTATTGACTGTTACTTCCTCAGTATACTTTAATTATGGATACAGTTAAAGATATAGAAAGTCGGGGAATCGGTCTGTCAGCAAGAAGGACGTTTCACATCATTTCTCATCATTTCGATTCACATTACATGTGAGACTGGCAGTTCCCGAGCGTTGAATTTCATATGATTAAATTAAGAGCAATTTCCCGAAACGTTTTCGCTCAATAAATAATCTCCAGTGTTAAAAACACGCCATAACCGTAATCTGGGTTATTTTATGATGAGAAAATTCATGGCAATATCAATAAATAAAACATGCACCAGACTGGCTAAAAATGCAATTCCAAAACAACAGACTAATATTAAATTATGGTGTCTCTGATTGGATCCAGTCGCTGTAAATACAGAACGCAGATTGTGTTTTATGTTGTTTGTTAAACTGATAACAGGATACAGAGAGAAAACCGATAACTGCGTGTCTTTATCAGTATTATTATATTATAGTGCTGACTCATCAATGGTCTCTACAGCTGTTCAAGATGACTGACAGGTGGTCCAGCTGTGTTCCGCTGCTGTCATCAGAGGGGGACGTCGCCTCATGTGACGCTTGAGAGAAAAGGAAATCTGATTACTCTCAAATAACATTTCCTTTCCCTCTCTCCTCGCATGGTTGCCTTGACTCTTTTCAGGCATCCTCGATGTGAGGAACTGAGACGCGAGGAGAGGACACAAGGTATACGTCAAACGATTTAGGATGCAACCTTAGATTTAATACAAACTGGGACTGACGTATTTAAAGCAGCGGCACTTTTCCAAGCACGCTATTGGATGATAGCTAATGATACGATACGTCACGGATATCGCACCACAAACGTAGCTGCCCGCCCTCTGTGCCGGAGAAAGTTGGATGAAGTTACCGAAAAACAAATATGTACAAGAATTACCAGTGGAAACAAATTTGATTCCGAAAACAGGTTCCTCGCACGACAGGGATCGTCTATATCCACGAACTCTCGGTCCGCCCTAAAACATACAGCTACATCTTATATAATAACACCTGCTTCCAATGCGGTCACTATAAATCGTTGGACATATCACGTTGCACGTGGCACATGAGCCACACTGAATAAACTGCATTTCATTTGTCCTGAAGAGACCAGTTCAGTGCTCGACTGCTGCGACAAGACCCCAGCCACCGCTGCGTGAGACCAACAGGCGCTGGAATGAAATAGCCACTACAATTCCCAGCGTGCTTTGCTGCATCAACTGAAACATCAGCCGTGGGTAGGTGAAGTCAGCCGCAGCACAAGGCACAGTTGGGCGTTTCTGCCTTTAAAGTAAAATACCTGGAGCTTGACTCTATATTAAATATCATACTGTGTACAAACCAACGGCACACGTGTTGATGAAATCGCCGAATACAGTGTAAAACACACTGAAAGTGCACATTATACAGTTCCATTAACACTTAAGGTTGCGATGAGGGGTTTATTTTGAAAGTTTGTACCGGAAGTGTGTACGCTTCAGGCTGGTTTGATCACTCTGCCAACGATTTCAGGGAATTCATTAAACTGCTCTTTGATTTGAACGTTTCAACCGAAACAGATGCGTGGCGTTGTGCGGCATCAATGCAAACAAGGTTTTACAGTTAGCAGTAACTGACAGTGTTGTGGATGTTGTTTGCTACCCCAGACCTCGCTCGCTGCCCGTTGACCCAGTTAACGATGCGGGTGTTGCATAGCATGTTTCATTCATTTTGGCTAACGCTAGCTTTGTAGTAGCAGCTCGCGCTCACCTGAGCAGCTCCCAGTCAGGTTATTTGCTAACGTTACTGCGCTTACGTCATTCAGTCCAGCTGCAGTGGGACTCTTTATTTTGTTGGACTGACGGATAAGAGTCTCGTGCATCAGCCGCCGCGCCGCTTTAACGTCAGCTTGTCCGCAAAGTGACGTGTCTCTACACGGAATCTGTCACTTTTCTAACTATGAACGTTACGGATTATGAAGCCAAAGCGAAGGCAGTAGCAGACTGCTTGATGGGCTACAAGAGAGATGAGTCCGGGTGGAAGGTTTGCAAGAAATCGGTAAATGTTTGCTGTTATTTCACTGCACGTTATGAAATTAAGTGATGATTACATATATGTATTGGTGCTGATACGTGACCTTGTCTGTCGTAACATCATCGAACCACGTTAACGTTAGAGTCATCGGCGAACGTGTTGACTCTGGCCACCCACACAGGCGGTTCACCTGACAGGACAGGGTGTGCAACTCTAACCAAACTCAAAGCTCAGCTCTTCCAACTGGCAGCCACCGCACGCAACGAGCCACTGTGAAACTACTCTTTACGCTTTGTTGTTGAAGTTCACAGTTTTACCTCAGTTGCACCACTCTCTGCAGGAATGTGAACTTAGTTTTCAAACGAGCTTTTCAAATAAAATTTAGTGTAATTAAATTCGCCAGAGGTTTAAAATGTTCTATCAAACAGGGACAGAAGAGGCACCAACAAGAATTAATCATATATATATATAAATATACTATTGCTGTGACTATGGTTGATCAGTTCTTTGCTTTGTTTATCATGTTTGTCTTTTAATGTTGTAATGAAGTGTAGAGTTGTATCAAATCCAACTTTAACAGGCATCTAACCATTACACTTTTACATTTTAGAGCTGCTATAATCTCATAATATTTGCACTGCTGGCAATTATGCAACGGCAAATTAATGAACACTAATGCCCACTGCCTACATTTCATGCGTGTTTTCCCACTAACATCGAGTGGGTGTCATCGTACAAGGTGATGCACTGCGATACAGCGCGAGACCCATCGCAGAAGCAGAAGCAGAAGCAGCAGCAGCAACAGTGTGAGAGTGTGCAAAGGCAATGCTGGAAATGAGACGCCGTGATTTCTCATGACTGCACACTATTGCAGTAGAGGTGGCTCTGACTGAGAAGACACCCATGCCTGTAGCTGCTCCTGTTGCCGTGCTGCTGTGATCCTTCAGCGTTATCAACAGGTTCAGTGGAGGGGGCGCGGCGAGCATCTGCAAAATGTTTAAAGTTATCTAAATCAAATAAACTGCATTACAGCGGTTATAGCTGTTGGCCTTTCAGCCTCTATGTAAAGGGCGACCAGCCAGTAAGACAGTACGCAGTGAGGGAAAAGATCAAAGTGTGCATGTAGAGATTTGCCGCCTCGGTTGTCAGATCTGATCTGACGCGCCTGATGTCGGCCGGGTTCAGTGGTCGTCTTTAAACATGCCTTTCTCTTTTCACAAACACACCAGGTTGATGAGTTTCTGTGACTTCCCACAAGAGGAACCACGATACATGAGCGGTATCATTACTAATGTTTCCTCAGCAGCCCAGAGCAGACAAAGCTCTGGAGAACGCCTGGATGACAGGGTGAGCGGAGGGGTGTTCAGCAGGTTTGCAGTCCTCAACCCCACTGCTGGATGACCCTGTGCTGTTAATGACCCAAAGTCGAATGTCATCTAACTGCGGATGTGGTCTTTTCTTTGACAGAATGACGTGGTTGTGTCTTGGCGTCCCTCGTCCGAGTTCCCCGGGAATGTGTGAGAATCTTTTCTTTTGTTTTCACATCTACGTTCGATTGAGGTCTGTCAGTGGTGAGCAGAAGAAGACTGCTTTGCTGTTTGATGCTAAGGATAATGATAAGACTAGACAACCAGAACCATATGTTAACTGCTTAGCATAACCGAAACTGCATTTTATACAATTAAACCCATTTCACTGCAAGGAACAACCTTGACCTTAACCTTGATTATCTCCTCTTCTGATCACGTCCTGTCGTGTGACTACATCTGCAGTTATAAGGGGGAGGGTATCGTCAGCGGCAGCCCGGAGAAAGTGTGGGAGTGCCTGAAGCCGGTGCCCAACGGGCTCCGAGTCAAGTGGGACAACAATGTGAAAAAGTTTGAGCTCCTGGAGCAAATCACAGAGGTGTGTCAGCGACCTGCGCTCTCCACTCGGATAATGTTTGTCACTGATCATTCTGTAGTTAATCACGCCTCACTCCACGCAGACGTCAGGTTTCCCCCATCAAATACTGTTTGAATTGTTTTTGAGGCTGCATGTTCGCCGTCCTGACACACTACCGGCTTCAGGTTGGAACCAAACAGTTTGAACTCTTTAACCAAACTCAGGTAAAGCGACTAAGCTGGCTCTGCCTTTTTCCCGCCAGCCGCCATTCCCAGCCTGCTGAATTCAATTGAATCGACCCCGTTTTTTAAATGAATCACTTGCCTGATGCCTTTGAATGGATACGTGTGATAACCGCTGATTTCCATTTTTTTTTGCTTTTGCTCTGTTCGACTCAGTTCTTGAGAACGTTCCCTTGTCTTCCATTCCTGTGCAGGACGTCTCTATCTGCCGAACAGTCACGCCCTCAGCAGCTATGGGCATCATAGCTCCACGAGACTTTGTAGATGTTATTTTAGTTAAACAGTACGAAGATGGCACCATTTCGTCGAATGGTGCGTAACGACTCACTCTTGTTTCCTTTATTCCTGTTCCTTGTTTCTTCTGTGCATTCCGAGATGTCATGTGCCATGCAGCGCTGGGCTCGACTGTTTTTGTGTGCCAGAGTGGTTTGGATGCACGGCTGTTGAGGTTCGACTCTGCTGAACAGACTGAACAGATGAACTATGCAAACAGAATTCAGGTAGTCGTACGTGATAAGAGATTTCCTTTTTTCCTTCTCTGAATGGCTTTATTATCCAGCAAATCAGAGATCTACGCTGATCTGACATCAGTCAAATAACCCAGGAACCAATAGGAGAACAATAGGAACCAACTGTAGAAACTAAGTTCTAGTTTTAGTTAGTCTAAGTTCTAGTTTTCCAAAAATCCGGGGCCTTGCTGCTCGCAGACGCTTCCCGTGCGTACCCCTCGGAGTAGCCACATGATGTCCTGTGCTTTGCTGTGACTGGGATTCTTTCCCTGTATTCCCTGTGCATAGCATGCCCCGTCCAGCAAAAGTAGTGAAAATGACCTACTGATAGTCATATCGACATTCCATGGGCAACGACTTCCCCAGCGGACAAACTCCGACCGATTTTCACGATCTTGGCCATTTACACCAGGAAACGTTTGTCCGAAAAACGAGTTCCCGCCTTTGTGAGGCGTTGTAAAATTCCATTCAGAGCTACTGAAGCCAACGCGCACCTCAGCCAGGGCTGGCACAGCCGTCTCCCCTTACCACCTCCTCCTCCTCCTCCTCTCAGCTGTGGGCAGCATTGGTGATCATAATGAAGGGTTTGTAATAAATTAGAATAAAATAAAAGTTGTAATATAAGAAAAGAGCTACTTAAGCATCACAATAAAATAAAACTAATCTGTGTGTTATTGATGACTACAATTTGAGGCCAACTAACTGTGGGGAGGTAGGACTGGAAGCAGCAGCCTGTCAACGTGAACGCAGGCAACGTGCCCGGTTCGTTTGGCAGCCGCTGACGCTGCGGGCGTTCCGTTTCGTAGCGCAGTGCAGACGTGTAGCGTGTCCTCACAGACTTGATTCAAAGAGGAGAGAGCGGTGAAGGTTAAGTTGTCACCAGCTTGCTAACTTCACGGTTAACAGGAAAGCGGTCTAGAGACAACAAACCGTTGGCTCGTTCACAACCCCGCTTATCACCTGACTGCTCGTGCTTCTGCTCTGGTTGTAGTAAACTGGTAGCAGTGATGTCAGCCAGGTGTAAAATATATACATTTGAGGCCTGAGAGTTTGCAGATTTTCAGTTTTCAAGCTTTCGACGGGCCTTTTCACAGAGTAGAACCCCTTCAGCTCGTCTCCGCAGAGCGCCCACTCTGACGTTTAAAGAACAGTTTGTGTTTCTGGGGAGCGCTCATCCTCTTTCCTGCAGAGATTCGGATGCAAAATCACTGTTATTTGCAGGTGTATCCTATCAGTGTGGAGCCACAGCCTCAGCTCAGCTGTAGCTGTGAATTTGCACATCAGATCCATCATCTCGCGTCGCTCTCAGCAGCAAAGCGAATGAGCGTGTTTCCCCGAAAGGCAGAACTGTTCCTTAAACTGAGACGAACCCAACAGGCTCTGGGCAGGAATCAGTACCATGTTCCAAGTGTGTTGTCTGTGTTGTCTGTGTTGTGTCAAACAGCCACCAACGTGACCCACCCGAGCTGCCCTCCGCAGTCTGGCTACGTGAGAGGATTCAACCACCCGTGCGGTTGCATCTGTGTCCCAATCTCAGGGTGAGCACACCGACACACTCGCGCGCACACCTTTGTTTGTCTCTGCGTTGGTCTCACTTTTCCAGTTTCTCTGTTTCCAGAGAGCCCCACAAGACCCAGGTGTTCAGCTTCTTCCAGACGGACCTGGGTGGCTTCCTCCCTCGCTCCGTGGTCGACTCCTTCTTCCCCTCCAGCATGGCCGAGTTCTACGGCAACCTGGCCAAGGCCGTCAAAGCCCTCAAAGACCTCTGACACCAAGATCCGAGACCCCGCCGTTAGACGCGAGGCCACTGAGTGGTCAGGCCAGATGTTCATTCCATTTTACACTGAGATTAACAAACCAGAGACCTAATCCATGATTTCTGTTTGACGTGCATCCCCGTATTCCCGTGTTGCTGCAGGAGGAGGCGAGTTGATCTTCATCCTTATTTGAGATCAGCTTGCATTTGCTAAAACCCTAAACTCCAGTCTCTTCACATCCCAAACAACAGGATGATTATACGTCCTCCAATCATAAGAGTGAAAATAGATGTGAGACCTATATTTGTACACGTGCTAGAAGTACAGAGTGTCTTTCCCTTTTACCAGAATCAGACACTTGACATTCCCTCTGCGTATCACTGCATACTCTCAGTGTGTACTGTAAACATGCATGTTGCATGGACCTTACTGACCCGATGCTGGTATAAGATGATTTTTGGTTTGGTGTACCGACTCATACCTCATATTTAGTTCTTTCTATCGCACTTGAAACAGTTCTGCTCACCTCAGCCCACGCGCGCGAACCCTGGATAAATCGGCTGCCCCCCCGAAGCACAGGTGGGACGGCAGCGCCGGTCTTTTTAAACCCTTTTACTTCGCCAAAGTTGATGAAACGGCTTTTAAAGACAATACCTGCTGGAGAACCAGTCCTGTTATATATTAATCTAGTGTCCGGCATGTTAGATTATGTAACTTATGGCATTTTGGATAACTTGAGGAAGACGCGTGCCTGACCTCAGCCGTCTGCCGGTGTCAGTCCAGATCCCAGATCACGCTCTGTAACGTGTCACAGTGCAGCGGTTTCGCCTTCGGTTAGCGTTAAGTGCTTTGTACGTTCAGGAAAGAGAGAGAGAGAGAGATGATTGGCTGATATTCGCTGAACGATAAAGGAGAATTCATGCTTCCTCTGTGCTGTTTTTACATCTGCAGGTGTGTAAACTGTCCACCACCGCGTGTGGGAAATGCCCCGCGTCCTCTCAGCACAACACTCCGCGGTATAGAGTTCATACTGACACAGAGTGAAATGAATTGAGGGCATGTTTGCGCAGTGATGGAGTGTAACTACTTTTACTCAAGTACAAATTTGAGATACCTAAATACAGCTATTACTCATATTCTACATAAATATTGTCTCTTTGTGCCACTTTGACTCTACAGTCAGAGTCCTGCAGACACATGAATGCAGGAGTTTGGTCATATTTACATTGTAATAGTCACAGGATGCATATTCCTGCATGCAGTACTTCTAATTGTAATACTTGAAGTACTTTTCCTGGTTAAACACACTTATATACTTCACTTAAGTGACATTTTAAATGCAGGATATTATTTTTTTGTTTGTTTTTGATGCTGTAGACAAACAACAAAAGTGAATATAGTTATGGATCCTTTTTATACAATTAACCAGCAAATTAGTGTCACTTAATCATAAAGACTATCAGTTCTACAGCTCCAGTTTATCCACTGTTTGTCTAGTTAATCCAGTAATCCGAGTGGAGTATTTCCACTTGTCTGGATTGGGGCAGTTTTTAATTCTCCCTTAAAGGGGACATAATATGGCAGCTGAAAGCTGTTTTAACAGGTCCTGCATGTTCAGCCTCTGAGGAGGGTCTGCAGTCTCCCACTCTCTACCTTCATTATCTATGCAGAGTTCTGAGTGGGCGGGGAGGCTGTGATAATGAGGCGCTGCGCTGATTGGCTGCCTGAATGACGTATGGAGGGGGAGGGTGCAGGACCGGTATCCAACATGGCCGCCGCTCCCGACGAACAGCCCGCGGCTGTACGCTATAGCTACGACCCAGAATCTGACGGCGAACAGCGGAGGAAACGGTCGGAAAGAATAAAAAAGTAAAATGCAGCCACGGTGTCCTCTGGTCTTCTGCCACTGGGACAGAATATAGGAATGTGTGTTGGTGTTTACAGCCAACAACAGAGCAGTCTGCATGTCTGGCTCTGACCGAGGACATCGCGACACACCGCTAGCTTACCGCTGGAAACAGAGAGCTTCACCTAGCGGGATGAACGCCCCTTCTCAGCGGTTTCAGTCAGAGGAGGACGGCCTCTGTAAATCACTCCTGTGGTTACGTAACGAGAGGGGCTGGATCTGAACGGCCTGTAGGAGCCCCATGTTACCAGAGGGTGGGCTGTAGAGACGACGCAGGACTTGTCTGCCTTCCTCATTCTCTGAGTCGGTAGGCTGAGGGGGGACTAGTTTAAATATGTATAGGCAAGATATAATATGTCCCCTTTAACACTTTAACACACGTGAAATGACTGAACAGAGGTCCATCCTAACCACCTGCTTTATTTCTGTTGGGTTTTTTAACGTAAAGACTCTTTTAAGGACAGACGGCCGGGCTCTCTCCTCTGCACATTAAAATCCAGGCGTCACAGCACTTACTCAGAAAAATCATGTTTAAGTTGGGGTTTTTTTTTATTTTAATCAGAATTCCTTTAAAATGTCTTACCCTTTTTACCTCACCGTGTAGCCAGCAACTGTAATGAACTGTCTCTGAATTGCATTCCACTATTTCCCGTGAGTCCAGTGAGCTTGAGATGTCGCTGCTGCTTGCATGCAGGTACGAGGACATTTTCACGTGCGTGTTTAGTGAGATTGTTTCATCGGTTTACAACTTTCGTTGGTGTGTGTCGTCGCAGTGAAGTAGCACCGATCATAGTTTCAAGCTCTGGATCCCACTCGTACTGTACCTTGTGATTTACCTCTGCCCTGTCTGTTTGTTATATAGATGAAGGCATTTCTTGTGTATTTTGCATTGAATTCTGCATTTTGCACATGCATTGACTTGGGCTTTTTGCTCTGATCCAGAAATAAGATTGGCACAACAACAATGCAAGATGATGGAAATGGGGGGACCTTTGTCCAGCCTGTAGGGAGGAGCTGCTGGAGCATCTACATTTGGACTCCTCTGTAAACCAGCAGCTTCTTCACCAGGCTTCTACAAGGTTCTAAACTGAATATGGAGTCTTCTGGCAGCAGTAAATGAACCTTTTAACCATTTGGAAAAATACACTGAGCTTCAAAATGGGCTCGTTGAGCTGCATGTGTTTTATAAGGTTTTACCCGTTGTACATTCCCTGACCTCAGTGAATTTTGACCAATGAGCGTCTCCTTATGCGCACCAGGTGCTAGGCAAGGCAGGTTAATCAATACAGCACCATTGAGACACCAGGGCACTGCATGGTGCTTTTAAACTGTCAGAACAAGTCCAGGTTAAAGCCTCCGTGTGATTGTTAGGGACGTTTTGACACAGCAGTGAGACCAAACACCCGGGGTAAATGTTGTGTCCTTTCCTCATGTGCGTTGTCCCGTCAGACACTTCCTGTCTCCTGTGTTAGACCGGCCGCAGGTCATCCAGAGCCAGCGCCGTCCTGGGTGACCTAACGACCGTTGTAATAGAGAATCTGTAAAACGACACACGTCAGATGTTTATGATTTACTCCTCCTAACGCGAGGAGCTGCTGCTGTAATCGACACCGAGTTTTATGACTTGTCAGAACACACGAAACTTGTATTACCCTGCACCCGGTTAGTTTTGTATTTCACCAGCATTAAAAGGACTAATGGAAGCAAACATCTCCACGGCTCGTCTCCTTCTTCAGCAGGAACAGATCTCACACATATAAACAGTTTCAGTTTTATTAGGTGCTGAACATGAGTGTGTTCAGAACTACGGCGCGAAAAACTAATGAACCAGCTGAGTTTGGTTGGACCGATGACTTTAAACTCAAAGGTACTGAGTCACAGAAGTATGTGCTGTACCGCTGCGTGGCTAAATATAGGATTATTACAACAATGAGTGACAAACAGCTGAAGTTTCACAACTTTTCTAGACCCATATGTTGGACCTAAAGCTGCAGTGTTTAATAAATTAGTTGTTACTGCTTCTTAAGTAGCCGATATAAATGTGTGCATTTTAAATATATATTTTGGGAAAATAACAACCTCATTCTAGCTACAGTGAGCATCAGCAAAGTATATAGAATGAAATTTGTGTCCATACATGTGTAGCAATCAGTTGATATGTCACTGCGTAGCCTGACGCACAGCAATGGACAGTCTGATCTAAATGAGCCACTTTGGATTTCATACAGTTTTGTATTCATTTTGATGGAAGTATATGGACATATTAAGTCAGTTTGTCTGTAACATCATGTGTTTTGACATAATCCCAGAATAAATAATAAATAGAACAAATTAGCACTCAGACAACACAATTTATTCATTTGACATCATGATTTATTTATTTATTTGTATGCACAGATTGTTTTTTTATCATGACATTTCCTGGGCTCCATACTGAACAACTCATATACCATTTGAGCATTAACAAAACAGCAGTATGCTCTGCAGGATAATCCACACCACATCTCCCTGAAGTGACCAGTGGGACTGTTTCCTGTGGGTTTTCCAGGGAATTTGTCTGAATTCAAACGCAGGCTGCACTGATTGGCTAAATCCTGATTTGTATGAGATTGTTAACCAACCTTATAACCTATTCATTTGTATAATTTATCTTTTTCTGCTGCCCGTTCATCCGCGAGCAGCTCTCAGCAGCTGTGCTTTTCACTCTGTGTCCCCCTGCCTCCTCCTGATGACCACCGTCAGGGGTCCTTCAGGCAAAGCCTTGATCATGTTCCAGGCTTCGAAGCGAGTCATGTCCTGCAGGCTCACGCCCTGGACCTGCAGCACCGTGTCTCCACTCTGCAGCCCGCTCTGCTCTGCTGCGCCACCTGACGCACGCAGAAACACAGACGCACACTGCTGGATACTGTGGATAAATAATAATTATGATAATGAATCTAATTTTATGTGTGTACCTGTAAAGATCCTGTTGATCACCAAAGGTCTGTCTCCATGGATTGAGCCTTTTCCTCCCTCCAGAGTAAACCCGACTCCTCCAGCCCCTTTCTCCAGCTCCACAGTCACCGGAAGCCCCAGCTCCTCCCCTGCAATACGAAACACACATTAACAAAAGCTGCACACCTTCATTGTGCAGCCAAAAGACAGAAGTCAAGATATCAACGAGTGTCATTTAGTAAGAAAAGCGAATTTTGTGCATGTTGTTTGACGACTCACCTGCAGCAACGGGCTCTTCACTCCCGCAGCCTCCTCCCTCGCTCCCTTCCTCCTCTGCTCTCTTGCAGATGACCACCACAGCCAGCGTCTGACCGCGGGACTGACGCAGAACGGCGGTGGCATCGGCGTGTGTGATGCCGCGCAGCGTTTGCCCGTTCACAGACAACACCTCATCTCCTTTCTGAATGGTGCCCTCCTGAGCTGCCAAACCACTGGGAAACACTTTGTGGACCTGGGTGAAAGACGGTCATTGTTCCCGGAAAGAGACATTCAGAGGGTGTGTGCACAGTGTGTGTTGTGATGAATCCCATATTTACTGATAATACTTTTCCCACATTACCATTTCTAAACATGCCATGGCGAACCATCGCCATCACTGAATACAGTCACTTAATGCAGGCGCCAGCTAAACTGATTCAGATGAAGTGTTCTCCACCTCTTTTCCTTCTACCTCTGGGGTTCCACATGGACTGTTTCTTAGATGTTTGCTTTTTGGTTTGTACGTGTTGCAGAATCATAGTATATCCTATCATTTATATGCAGATGATACCTTGCTGTACCAATGTCTCAGTCATCATAATTATGTTGCTGTTACTTGATTCTGTTACTTTGGCAGGTGGCGGACCCCAAGTGCAAGGTCATGGTGCAGCAGTTGGGTGTAATTAATATAAAAAGTGCAGACTAGATGCAAAGTGCCCCGAGTAAACCTCTGGTATGAACTGGTGCTACATGCCATGTGCTAAACTGCATTCATGATATATAAAGACAATGATAAAGGTATTTAAAATAGGTTTAGGAAACATGTTTACATGTAGAGTCAATGTCTCAGAGTTATTTTTGGACTCTGATCCTAAATTAGAATGTCACAGAAGTAACTTAACCAGCCACAAACTGTGACAAAGACATATTTTACAATTATGAACAACAAGCATTAATTGATAAGAATGGAGGTGATGAAAGGGCAGATTTAAGCAAAACAGTCAAAGTGAAAACACAACTGTGTTTCATAATTTAGAATTTAACTTAAAGTCAGACTCTAGTCTACATGTACAGTAGCACAATATATATTCAGTATATACATGAATACATATATGAGTTGAAATTGCCAGTCATACGTCAGTCTAGTCTTTGCTCCAATCTGATCAGTATCAGTCTGTAGACAGAGCTACTCACTGTGGTGGCTTTGTTCTCCAGGTCAGACCCTCCAGCGATGCTGAAGCCCAGACCAACCCCCTCCTCTTTATGCAGAATCACAACGTGGATGTCCACCAGTTGCTGTGGAGAACGTTTGAGAGTTACTGCTGCAGTATATTCATTTCTTATACAGTTAGCTCAGTTACATGTTTAAATGGAATATAGGGCATTGTTCAGAGCTGTTGCGCTATATCAATGCAGATCATCTCTACCTAAAATCTCTCACTCAGCATTTCTTCCATCTGTCAGTCAGATAAATTTAACCATGTGACAGGGGTGCCGCTATTTATGACAGCAGCTGGTGCAATAATATAATAATATCTCACGTATGTCTGTTATTAACTCAGCCTGACCTCAGCATCAACTCTCTTCCTGTCACTTTCTTCTCATGCTTTTGCCTCATCACTATGAAGTCACTGCTCATGGTAGATTTACTACAGTTTTATCAAAACGTATGATGTGAACCACACAACACATCCAGCTGGGTCAGAAGCTCTTGTCAGGGTAGAAGGACAAATATGCCCCAAATATGAAGATGGACTCTGCCAGAAAGCTGAAGATGAAGAGGGATTTCACATTCCAACATGACCCAAAGCTCACATCCAAGTGCTTCAGACCAAAGACCAAAGGTTCAGAAGAGGCCTAGTCTGACCCCAGTTCTTCTTTGGAAATCACTAGTCGGCAGAATGAATGGAACACTATAGCCAAACAATGGAGGGCGGAGAGTCAGCGCAGTGGGGAGAAAAGACCTGCTTGCAGAAAAGGGAAACAGACTCATCGCCCAGCAGATGGAGCCTCTAAACAAGCTTCAGGTCAGTTGCCTTGCTGAGCTGCTATTTTGAGGGAAATCCAGCCAGCATCAGAAAACTGAACTGGGTTCAGTCCATCCCTTAAATGTCTTTGAGGAACTTGATTAGTTTGCTCAAGCCGTCTCAACAAGGCAGCCGTTTGAAAAAGGAAACAGCCTCAACTACAAATTTAACTTTGACCCGATGATGGCGCTCGATGAGTCAGATTATCTCAGTTCATCCTGAAGGCAACATGAGAGTGAGTGGACTGACCGATGTACATGCTGAATTGTAATATGCATATTTTGAGTCTTGTCACTAAGGTTATTCTTAAAATAGTTTTGGTGCGTAGCTAATACTTGAAGTGCAATGATCTGGTGTTTTCAGTCCATGTGCACATGCAGAAGGATCCGTGTGGTGTTTAAAGACTCTCACGTGCCCAAATCTTTATGCTCTAACTGAGATTTCCAGGCTCTTGGGGACTCTTGGCATAAAGAGAAGACTTTTAAAGGAATAGTTCAGCCTTTTAAAAATATACTTATTCAACTTATTTTCCTCAAGTGACATGTTCAGACTGTCACTTTCAATGTCAGAATCTTACACAGGATGTGGTTAGCATAGCTTTGGCCTAGAGACGGCCAAGAAACAAACCTGTTCCTACTCAAAATCATCCAGCACCTCTTAAACTTACCGAAACGTGTGTCTTGTTTAATTTAGACACACGCTAACTAAGTTTTATTATTTGCTTGAACTGGTGATACAAAGTGAAAGTCTGCAGGTTTCCTCACCTTCAGTGTTTCTTCATCCAGAGCTTTGACTTCCTGGATCATCCTCTCTATTTCCTGTGGAGGGATGGCTGAGAAGACAGACTGAACGCAGGCAGAAGTGGCTGCTGCCGCGTCGGAACATCCCCCCTCCCCTCGCTCAATGGTGCAGTCCCTCAGCGTGGCCAAGCTGCGTTAACACACAGACGAGAATGTGTTCTGAGCATCATGCTTACCGGCAGTGTACAGCGATGCGTTTTTATTTTATTCCTTTATAATGTGAATTTAAACTTGCCAATGCTTCTCTGATACAAGAGGAAGTAATTTTTTTTCGATTTGCACCCACTTCCTCTTTACGAGTACAAGGCAGACACAGTGTGCCTTTTAGACGTGGAGTCCATGTTCAAATAACACACCAAAAACACAAAAGTCCTACCTTACAGAGAATCCCTTGTCAGTGCTGCCTGCTGTGGTCTCAGACTCCTGTGCATTTGTCGACTCCCCTGCAGAGTCCTGCAGGTTCGTGGGGTGAGGGTTGCCGTGGCTGGCATACATGGGTAGAGAGTGCATCAGTGCTCGTGAAACCTGGAACAAACAGCATATTGGCATAGGATGGGGTGAAAAGCTGTTTATTCTGGTACCATCCAGTGTGGAAATACAATTAAATTAGAGCTAATTAAAAACAAATTGTTCACGCAAAAGTTTTTTGTTGAGAGGAACTCAAAAATCAGTTTTATCTGAGGAAACGTTGTCAAATGTTGCCATGTTGCCTAGTTTCAGTTGATGATGATTATAACTCATGGTCAAAAGGAAGGTCCGTTATAGAAATGATGGTCAAAAGTAAATGTCGTTCATATGACAAATGAAGTACATTACCAAAAGTCATCATGTGACAGATTACCTGGTTACTGAAGGAGAGGATTTTCCCTAAATTCTCCTCTTCCAGGCCTTTCGGGGGTTGACCGTCTGTGGGCGGAGCTGCACTCGGAGCCATTCTCTCCAACTTCCCTTGGCTCTCTGCTTCAGCCCCCTCTGTACCCTCTGAAGGACTTTTCCCTTCATCTTGACTTAAAATCTGAGGTTCTGCTGAAGCTAAGACCTTGGACTCCGTGGTCCCGCTGAGATCCTCTCTTTCAAGCTCAGACATCTGTTTTGACGGTGAGACATTCTGGTCATCGTGATCCGGAGCTGACAGGGAATCCTGCGTCCCCGAGTTCAGATCAGTGCTGATGTCAGAAAGTGGGAGATCTCTGTTGGACTGGACGGGTGGAGGTTCACTTTCATAAGAGGAAGTGGTAGAAGAAGGTGTGGCCGAGACGGTTGTGTTGTCTGTCTCTGTAGCAGATGCAGACTTGTTTACATGGATCTCTGTGGAGATTCCATCTCTGCCCCTACCATGATCTCGAAGTGGGGCAAGGTTACTCCTGGTATCCTTCTCCATCAGAGGAAGGGAACTGGAAGGGGCCACCGGCCTCCTGCTGCCTGGACCCTCTGGACTGGAAAAAGTCTCAAATGAATTGATCTTTTGTTTGATCGACAGGTTGGCCCCAGACGAGGCAGACCTGACACTGAAGCCTTTGGAGCCTGCTGGTTTATCTTTCTTCTTCTGATCCTGCTCATCCCGAATTTTCCTCAGACTCTGGCGAAACCAGGCAGGCTTGGGCGCAACAGGGGGGGCCTTCTTTGCTTCTGGAGCAATTTGGGATGTGTTTTCGGGAATCGTTTCGGACGGAGGATCTGAAGTTGGCTCCGCGGCTGTGCCATTGAGTTCTGGGGCGTTCTCTTCATCGCTCATGGTGGCAGGATTCCTGTGGAGATTCAAAGTCCTGACTTCGGCGTTGAGACTGTGACGTTGGTGGGACTCAGGCAGCTCTTCAGGAGAGCTGTGTAAGAGGCGAACCCAGGGATCCTGGAGCTGCTCTGGGGTCTGTTGGTCAACACAGGTCTGTCTCCTTAGAGCTCCTCTCTTTGGCTGTGAGCAGAGCACAGATGATGAATCATCTGTCCATACAACACAGAGGAGTGTAGAAAAAACCTTAGAGGTGATGCGTTTCAGACTTTCATGAAACAAACTTATATTACTGTAGATTCATACTGCAAAGCTTATAATGGCTGAATTATATTATAATGCAGACCCTATATAGTTATAGTTATTTAATCCATAAATAAGCCTTATTACAAAACAATATTAAGAGTGTATAGCATTGCTAGCATACACGTGACGCTGTACTTTACAGATACATGCTAACATACACAATGCTGAAACTGACATGCCTATTAAACATGTCCACTATTCATTTAGCTTGTTAGCATGCTAATATTTGTTAGTCGTTGTCCAAAGCACTGGCAACTCCATTTCCTGAATCTGTATGAAATTTTGCAGCAACCAGTAGCAGACGCACATGTACGTCAATCCAGTCTAAGCAACCCGGTTTCCTTTTTTTCAGATATAGTTATGACTATTTGTGAAATATTGACTTTTCTTCATTCCTGAAAATTAACCCCCTTTTTTAAAAAAATAAATAAAAATGCAACTTTTTGATTGACACTCTTTATTCCAAAAGTATTAAAACATTTTTTTTTCTCTAAATCTCCAATTATTGCTCTGCTACACTGCTATGATATTGATAAACTATATCGATATTGCGATAGAAAACGACAGATATCACAGTATAGGATTTTATTCACATCCCCTGTATGTGTAGCTCACTGTTAGGTGTGAGGTCCATATTTGGCAATAATGCCTTTACACATGTGATGCTACAGTTGCTTCATTATGCACAGCTATGCACAACCAGGATAACTGCAAGAGAAGCAAGTCATCCTAAATTTGAACTTTAATGTGGACTGTGCATCTGAGCAGCCACATCGCTGCAGCGACCGTCATTATGCCCTGATTGAATTTTATCTTCTGTCATGGAAAAACTCAAACAGGAAATGGAGCGGCAGTTACGTTGCACTGAAATACAGACAACCACTGCATCTGGCTCAGCTTGCTGTCACATTTTTGAATTAACCGCATGTTGATTAGCTAGTTCTGTTGCATACAGGTGCCGAAAGGCAATAGCAGTCGTCTCCTACCTGTGTGTAATCTGTCGCTGGCGCAGGCTGAGGTGTCTGGATGAGTCAAATCTACTTTGCTCCCCTCTGACAGTTCTCTTACTTGTTCTCCTTCCTGCTGTGCAAACAGGAAGTATTGGGTCACAACAGCTTTTCGAGCAGTAACCACAGAGAGATGCAATAATGTACCCTGCTTCCGCTCAGACATTCCTCCACATCACGGCTACGGCTTTGATATCGTTTTGATTCAGTTAGTAACAGCCTGTAATTCATACAGCAGCAAGGCCTTAAGCCCACACACCCACTCTGTCAATTTGATGACACACATTGACCCTGATGCTGTGTGGCGAATCCAGTTATTTAATAAAGTCAAATAAAAAGGCAAATGGAAGACTGAAGGAGATGGAGCTGAGCTTCGACAGGGTGTGGTTTGCCTATCAGGAGGCAGAGCTCACCTCCTGTGGACTCTGCCGGGTGTATATAGGAACACAACATGCACCGCTTGCATGCTGACATGCACACAAACACACACACACATAGATGCAAATCTACACAGACACAGTATAATCATACATAACTGGTGTGATTTTAAGATGAGTATCATAAGCACCATAATACAACATGCATTTGCATTCTGCAGTCAGTCATTCCCTGTCCCTGAATGAAAACTGTAGGCCATTTACACACAGAGAGAAGCATGAAAACTCTCAGTATACGCAATCATCCAAAAACACGTGTGCGATCGAGCACAATCCAATGTGTCACTGGAGCTAATGCCATTGATTCAAATGAATAAAGTCTGGAAAACATGGCCACATCTGTATCCAGACTGGAGAAACGAGGAACTGTAAAAACCTTGGCACTGAGTGCTGAATACATCAGGGTGCTCTAGAATCACCTGATCACAATGCCCATGAATGAACAGAATACTTTTCACACATTTTAAGGATATCCCATGGTAACGTATAGATCGGTTATAAGCTGCACATGAGGTCAAGTTCTGAGTTGCGCCCTGAAAAGCCGTGAAAAGCTTTTGCATTAATGCAAATAGGCGAGCTATGACTGTTACACAGCACTGTAGCTGCGCAGTAGGCCACAGCGGCTAGCCGCATGGTAAAGCCTTGACAGCGTAATTACTCTCACTGCTAGAAGAGGGAGACAAAAGCCCTGAGTTTAATAAAGCATTAAACTATGAAGCATTAAAGGTGGTGCTTAAAATAAATCAGTAAAATATGTATATATAATATGTATATATATATATAAGTATAGAAATTAAACGCTGTGATGTCAAAATACTGTGATTAAAACAAAAGCCCCATTCTCTGCGGTGGCTGCGATGGCTATTTACGCACGAAAACACATGTGCTCAGCATGCTTTCACCAGGAAAACAAGCAAAGCCACATCACGTCACATACATTCCTTGAGAGTAACCTGAGGATGTTTCGCCAGGCCGTGCATAAGCTGCTGACGAACTGCGGGTGGTGGGAGGAGAGGAGCGTGACGTCAGTGACGCTGTTCAGGATTAGCATGATTAGTGTATTGAGGGAAACATGATAACAAGAGCAGTACAGTGAGAAGGACAGTGCAGTGAGCAGGAAGCAGTCCGCCCACTGTGTCTTTGGATATTCTCCTGACCCTAACGGCACCACTGTGTTCGGAATCTCCCTGTTTAAACCAAATACAGGGGATGAGTTACAGGCCGAGCTTCTTCACCGTCCCCTCTGTGGTTCAGCAGCTGTGCTCGGAGCGGTGTACCTGGCTGCAGCTGGTGTGTGACGAGACCTCCAGTCCTTCATCACGAACTGGGGATCCTCCGCTGGAGCCGCTGGAGTCTCCGTTATACCCCTCCTCACTGGTCACATCCTGAGGCCAGCGGTACCGACGAGGAGTGGCGCGCACCCTGCAAATGGACTACACACACGCAGACACACAAACACATCTGTCTTAAAGTGTCTCAGTTCAATTAAAAGTGTCTCGCTGAGGAAAGAAACAAGGCGGGAGTGTGGATGAGGTACCTTGTTGCCCCTGAATGCCACATCCAGAATGTGCTGACCGGACAGGTTGGCGGCGGGAGAGTTGTACGGCACGTTGTAGTCTTCGTCAGCGTACACGGGCACTGACAGTCTGTTGTCTGACCACGTCTCCGTCATAAACTACACAACAGGAGGGGGACGAGATGAGATGAAGGAGAAACAGTAGATTACCGCGGCACAGTGACACGTTTAAAGAAGTCGTCGCGGGAGGATCTGGCGCATCGGTCCATCACCTTGGGTGTGTCCAGGCTGTGGACGCGGGCTGACGGGTTGTGGTGCGTGCCGTGCAGGTTGTGGATTGTAAGGCAGCGGCTGTGCTGGTGGCTGCTGGTGTTGTCGCTGCAGGAGCGGGTCATGGTCTTCGGTGCCCGTCGGACCGTCAGCTGACTGAAAGTCCTCTCAAGGCAGCGCTCACATCTCTGTCTGTTGTGAGAGCAAGAGTCCAACCTGCGCTGTCCTGGGACAGAGAAGGAAATTAAAGGTTTAGTTTAAAAATATAGTAAAACTATAATAAAATAAATATCTTGCTTATAAATGAAGAGTGAGCAAGATGAATCTCTCACCATCAATGCTCCACTGGCTCTTCTCCTTCCTCAGTTTGCTGTTTTCCACTGCCTGAGCGATGGCGTCATTCAGCTGCTGCTCGGAGACCTGTGACCCAAGCACAGAAGATGAGAACGTCAACGGGAGCGGAAGAGTCTGGATCATTAGAGGTTCTGATGTTCTAGACAGTTCTGACAGTTCTAGAAAGGACAGCACATGAGACGTTAAAAACAGCCATTCGTGTCTAAGCCTTAAAACCTGTCAAACGTTCCTACTTTCAGATTATCAACAAATGTCATGGAAGTACCAGGACCAGCAATGTCGTGATAGACTGTGTATCCAAAATCATGACATCATCCTTCCTTAGAATGAACACACACACTGTAGTTTACGTGGCTCAGTGTGAGCAGGATGTTTTATCTAATTAAAAACCATCCTGCTGCCCCAAATACTCACTTGAGCACCAAATATGTATTAATCCACCACTGAAAATAGTCCCTACTATTTGGTTTGAAATGCACATGAATGTGGGCCCACATTTGAACTCCTGAGCCAGCTGAGGCTTTGCTCTGTAAGCTAACAAATGTGCAGTGGTTAAAGTGAGCGAGGTGAAGGCGCTGCACACTTTGTGGTCTGGGTGTCGACTGATGATGATGTGGACCGGGCCGGGTGTGCACTGGCTCAGGACCGTGTAGACGTCATTCAGCGCCATGTTGTAAACCACGGTGTCGTTGAGCTCCACGATCTCATCCCCGCACCTGGAGGTAAGAAAGACAAAAAACGCGGAGGAGATCCAACATAAATGTTCACGTTTTCATCCTCAGCTTTCTGATGGATGCCTCAACGCCCCTGTGGTGGTTTCACCTCACCGGAGTCGACCATCCATGTGTGCAACAGATCCAGGAGAAAGGGTGTGGATGTAGATGCCGGGGCATCTGTCACCAGATGGGACACAGCACAGTCCAATACCCAGACCAACACCAGCCTCTAGGAAATTACACATGCATACAAACTGTGAGACTTCAGACTTCAGTGATGACCAGTGATTGAATCACTGCTGTCAGTACTGTGCTGTGGCGCCGACCTTTCTGCAGGATAATCTCTATCATGATGCGGTCTCTGGGTTTAGCAGGCTGGGCCGGGACGCTCAGTGTGTTACTGCAGCTGCTGTTCAGGTAGTTGTAGTCTCCCATGTCGGCGCTGACCCTGGCCATGCCCGTGGTGGAGCTGAGGGAGCGCGACCTGCACAGCTGGGCTATCTGCGCCTCGCCGGACAGAGCCCCCACACGCAGGCTGGTCCTCACCACCAGAGTCAGCAGCCCCTTTTTGATTTGCTGCGGAGAAAACGTTTAATTTCAAACCGCTGCTTGTTGAACATGGACCCAGGCCTGGATTTGTTCTATTTATAGCAAAGGTGAGCTCTGCGCCACCACTGACAAATGGTTTCTCCATTTTAAACTCAGTTTCCCTCAAAAAGACTTGACTGCATGATGCATTAAGGCCGCTGTCGTTCCAGTTCATCTTCTGGTGGCGAGAGGGACGCTGAATAAACTGTGATCCATTATTAATAATCCTGATCCTCGCAGTATATGGACAGACTGAGCTGGATCCTCAAGACCAACCAACAGCTCACCTCAGTCCAACAGAGAACTCTGAACTTTATAGTTTCACTGTCAAACAACCGTCACTCTGTTTCGTTCCCTCGGTAACTTTGACCTTGGTGTATCTGTGCACCATCATAGCCTTACCGTCCTTGTTTGCCAACATATTTGCATCTTACTTATTAATGTATTGCTTGAGTATGCTAATGTTATTAGCTACATCTGTGTTTGAATATGCCCTTGCACTTCCAGCAATGTCGGATAACAAAGCACCTGGATTGCCACTATTCATGAAGATGATAACATCCCATCGCATATGAAACCAGACCTCATCTCAGTTCTCCTGAAACACAGCAAACATCCCCCCTCTCTGCTCGGCTCGCTACTCTGATCAACACAGACATGGAATAAATTACTAAAGCACTGGCTATGAGATTCAAGGAAGTCATCCACGTCTTTATTCGCCCGGCGCAAACTGGTTTTTATCAAACATAGCTGCATTTAATAAACATATCCAAACATACAAAACAACGCACCCAAACGACCAGAACTACCTCCACCAATACACCCTGTAAGGTCAGTCTGTGTGCAGAGAGAATGTCAGCTCCATCCAGGATCAACAGTCCCATTCCTACCGCTCCCGTCCAAACAAAACAAACAACCCAAAGTCGAACTCATGACACAACAGCAAAAGCAAAATATCATCATAATTACGAATTTTCGTTGACTTTGCTCCCGACCACAGTCTGGATGCTGCAGAAAGAACTGCTGATGCCGTGCCTAGGTGCTTTAAATCACAGCGTTACGATGGCAGAGCGCTCGCTGGCATCATGCACCAGCTCCGCCCTCCTCGCCTCATCTGACCTCATCATGACAACACACATCTCTCATAATGTCGCCGCCTCACTTTGAACTTGTGCAGGGCCTCGTCGTGAGTCAGACCGTGTAGTGACTCTCCATTCAGCTCCAGGATCTCATCACCTATGCAGACACACACACACACAGAAGACATCAAAGGCTACACATCTCATCTGTGACAATTTAGATATCTGACTGGATAACCCTGAAAACTGAAAAATGCGTTTTACAGTAATTTGCAACAGAGGGCAGCAGAACGACATGTGGAAATGAAGTAGATCAGTTCAGTTCAGCACAGTGTGTGTGTGTGTGTGTGTCCCTCACCCTCCTGCAGCCTGCCATCAGCAGCTGCCGCCCCCCCAGGGAAAATGGTCTTCACATAGATTCCCATTGGTCCATACATGCTGTCTCTGCCTCCCACCACACTGAAGCCCAGACCCTGTGCACAGCATCACAGTATTATTAATTTTAATAATCACCGATGCTACTGACATTGCATTGATTAACATGACCTCTGCTTACAATATGAAACTGGTGACAACACAGGTATTGTCTTTGTTGGTGGTGGTGGTGTGCATACCTTGCCGTGGCCCTTCATCAGCACTATATTACAGATGATGAAGGCTTGCACGTTACTGCAGGAGTGCACAAGCTGGGCGGAGCTGAGGGAGCGGGAGGGACGGTGTGGAGGCTGGAGAAGATCAGCATTCAACACACACACACACACACACACACACACACAGACACACACAGGGAAACATCACAGTTTAATTCTTCCAGTAAGATGCCGACGTGATCACAACATCTCCACCAATACCAGCAGCAAGGACTAGCCGAGGAGCCGGGGGGTTGGCCCACCTCTCCTCTGACAGGTGGGTGACCCGCTCTGCCTCGGAGCTGCAGCCCCCCCCCCCGTGCATTCAGTTCATAATGTCAGCTGAAACACATACTTGTGTAGCGGCTGCGGGAAACTCCAGCTGCTGGGACAGAGACTTCCTGTTTCCGTATAAGCCGCCAGTCCCATGGGGATGATTCGTGTACAGCTCTGGGGTCTTCATGATGATGCTGTCCAGATCCCCAATCCAATATGGATGAACACCTGCTTACACGCATGGCGTCATCAGAGAATGAACGTCAGATTCACACACACACACACGCACACACACAAAACCCCATAATAAATAAATAATAATTCCCTCAAGTGCCATTAAATGAACACCTTGGAATATTATGACTATCATTTATTGTTTGATATATCATTGCTGCCCATTTGTTGCGCTGCTGACACTGTGTGTTATGTCCATAATAAATAATAAAACAAACAAACAACATATAAGTAAGCAGGCCCCCCTGCTTCCCTGCTTCCTACTCAAATCAGACTCATAGAGATCCAAACTGAAATAAAGTAAAATAATGGTTCTCATTCCTCGTGGGAGATGAGAGATGATTGGTCGTTTTACAGGAAAGTGAAACGTGAATGATACACACTGGTCGAATTGGAGCGAGTCCTGTTGTTGGCTGCCTGTCCTGATTGGCTCTGCTCAGTCTTCTCTGTTTCCCAGCGTCTCTCCTCATTCACCTCTGGGATAGGTAACTGAACACACACACACACACACATACACACACACACACACACAAACATGTTTATGTCAACAGGACACAGAAAACATCTGTGTGGGCTTGGTGTTTTTCAGAGGAATCGGTGTGCGACAAGGAGAACCTCTCCAAAACGATGACGCAACTATAAATACGCGCTTGGCGTAGGCTGAGTTTACCTTGAGGTGGTTGTTGTTGGCCATGAGCTCTTCTTCTGTGTATTCGGGCAAAGATAGGGGATCAGATGGGGAAATGAGAGCCGGATGCTGTGGGCTTGTTGTCAGACCGTGCGAATGGCGACTGTCGTCACGTGTGGAAATGTCCTGGAGCGCATAAAAACACCAGGGGGAGAAACATGTCAGCTGTGGCGCACAAAGGCTGGAATGTTCACTTCACTTCACGTGGCCACCCCTGCGTTAATGCTGCTTGTACTGTACAAAGCGTCGCACAAGTCATTCTGTCACATTACACTCTGTTCCTCCTCTGAACCGCGCATGCCAGAACAGCCAACTGCACTGAGCAGTTAGCAGGCAGGACATGGTGAGTGCTATTCATTATGTATTAAATGTATTATAGCACTGTTACTATAATACTAATATAATATAGTGCAACAGTGTATTGTATAATATTGGGCCGTTTTTATATATAAAAAGTAGAGTAGAGTAGAGTCAAGGCAGTATAGAATAGAATATTACAGATCAGTGTTGTATAGAATTGTATGGAATAGAGTATGTAGTGCAGTAAAGTACAGTAGTATAGTATGTCAGTACAGTATGGTATGGTATTAGTAATACAGTATCATGGACCAGATGCAAAGGATGCATTAAGCTGTTTAAAGCCCCAAATGAAAAGGTATAGAAGTTGTAAAAGCAGTGAAGGGGCAGATCGGTTCATTCAAGGGCTGTGCACTGCAGACGTCTCGGTCTGGATGAACCACTAGCTGACTGTGTGTTGATATAACCGAGTGAGATATTAAAGTTATGGAGTTAGGAGTGTGGGACTTCTGTCTTCCCCTCCTGGCAGTGACTTTAATAATGCCGTCCACTGCGTATGACGCTACAAAGCCCTGCTGTGCTCCTGGCTGCTGTGCTCCTGCACCATTGCTGCGGCTGCTCCCCCTTCACGTCTGGAAAACCAATCAACAGGTGTTCATCTGTTTGCACCCCGCAGCTTTAAGTCTTTTCCCCCGACTTTAAAGCCCCGTGTTGTCTATGTTTCCTTTGTATTATTATAAAGGAGTTCTCAGAACCAGAGGGCGTTGCCGACTGGAGCCATTCTAGAAGAAAAGAATCAAACAGAGACAGTGTTGAAACCAGAATCAGCTGAGCCTGGACGTCACATGTTAAACATTCTTTCCTACTGCTCTTTTCCTCCATTTGGACTTTTTTTTTTTTTTTACATTCTGCTGTTCAGGTTTCCACAGCCTCTTAAAAATGACTCAAATAGACTTGGCGGGATGACAAGGTGTTCCAGTGGCCAGCAGCAGAGCCACCACAGCAGCAGAAACACTACAGACCTGAAAAAAACCCCCTCATGCACTGGCCGCGGCTGCCGAGGAGCCGTGAAACACGCCGGGCTGGGTTCAGCACTAACACCTCCGCTCCGAAGGACACATCCACACACTGCGCAGCATGTGCTGCTCGGACCTGTGGATGCAGCCCATCGTGTGAAGGCAATACTCATTATTTATAAGTTATTACATAACTGCATTTGGTTTTTTTTGCAATACTATTTTACATTTTAAGATCTTAGCTTGGACCTGAATCCCAGACTCTGTCAACGATGTTGGATGTCTCGAGCTTCCTGTTATTCCAGACATTCCACGAGCACTGCGGACCCTACAGATTATATAATGTTACTACATCACTTCTTCTCACATTCGTCTGTTGTTGTTGACCAAATTCTTTAAATTCCTTTATGTGTGTTGCCATTTCTGTCTGGATTCCAAAGAGCCTTGTGTTTCGGTGGATGTGGGAAGACTAGGAATGTGATTGCGGCACGAAAAACATGCCGTGCCCACACAGAAATAGATAGCCTAGAGAGGGACCGTCATTGAAATTTAGGCTTTTTGGCTCTAAATAAGGCCAAGGGATCTGCTCACAGCTGTTTCCCACGTTTAGAACTCATGGTTGGATTCACTTAAACATCTACAAGGTTCTGTCACCAAACTGTGTCCACCGACTGCTACTGGGATGTAAAGATGTTCCTCTGGTACTCTTCAGTTTGGGGATCCTACCAGCTGTTGTCACACTCTGAGGTCCTGATCAGGATAACCATTTAAAAAGCCTTCAATGACTCAACTCCATTAAGTCAGATGATCAATATGGACGAGTAAGAAGTCAAATGATTAGCTTTAGATTAGATTAGTTACATCACATGACAGGCCATGTTCAGCAGAGGAACCCACACATCACACATTACTTGGAGAATATCTGGAGATAACTCCATATTTAAGTTTTCAGGACACACGGACAAAATGGCAAATTCTGTTTTTCAAAGGCCCTAGATGCCCTCGCCCTAACAGCTAGAGAAAAGAGAAGGAGTCCCCCTTTAAGCCAAGGTATTGCATAACCTTCAGTGCATGAATCCAAACAGAGTCTTTTTGTAGAAGTAGAAGGTGGAAGTTATAATCTGTCTCCATCTCTTATCGGGTTTGTTGTTATACCTGATATCTTAAATGGATCACAGCTGCCACGGTCAGCTTCCTGACTGCAGTCTCCCTCCCTGTGGTTACCTGCCCTGGGTGTTTGTCACGAGACGCTGGGGCAAAACATTGTTAATAAAGACTGAACAGACTCTTCTACGTTCAGTCTTCTCACAGGCAGTCCAAAACCACTGTGTCTCATATCTTGGACTGTGACTGTTATTAAAAGCAGCTGTGAGGCTCCTCTATTAGACAAAGCACAGAGGATATCTTTTGAGCAAAACAGGCATTACCAGTCCAAGTATCAGTCCACACTGTTAAGATTAACAATCACCTCCTGCTTGATGTTCACAATGCTGATGTGCAATGTAACAAATTTGCAGTACATATGTACAACATGCATCTATTAGCATCAACAAGTCAACATAGCAGCAGATGGGACAGACACTGGGGGCATTCGGGGGTCAGTATCTTCCCTGAGGACACTTCCACATGCAGGCTGGAGGAGCCGCGGATTGAGCCACTCTTCTGATAGGTGGACCTCCGTCTCTAGCTGCCCACAATCGTAGAAACTGACAAGGGAAACTGTAGTATGTTTTATCCTGGACCGTACTGTCCAGTGGCTCTGTGTTTAGTTGACTAATTTGGAAAACAGTTTTGGAAACTGATCCAATATTGAGCAAGAGTTGGGATGAAGAACGAAACAACTGGTGGACTACTCTGGGCATATGCGCCCATCAGAGTCTCTCTAACAGTGTTTGCTTTTGACACTGACAGGTCAGAGCATTATCCCAGGTGTCTAACATATCATGGAGAGGAACCTGAAGAAATGGATCCTCACTTAGACTTGACAAGAAAACAAAATAAAATACCCTGTAGGTTAATCTGACATTTTACCAGTGAAAAGGACCCTAAATTCTCACAGTAAGACCTGGAAATATCATAGAGGAGCAGGAGGAACATGTATCAGAGAGGTAAAGGAGGGTGGGAAAGAGAGAGACTGAATAATTTCACATCTAACACAGTGAATTAAGGATTAAACCGGATTAATTAAAGAACACGCTGTCCCCCATTAGTCACTTAGACACAAAAACATGGGAAAATAGGTTCCTCTTTGCAATTTTAATCTAATGCAATGTATCAATTAGCTATTTATAGGAAAAGCATTTGGCTTGATTTGACTCGCAGACAGCGGGATAGTTGTTTTTGTGTTTTTGAAGAATCGGGAGAAGCTGAACAAAGGTCAGACTTGAATCTGTTTCATGTTACAGCTGCTCTTACCTCGCCATAGGCTTGAACGTGAACCTTTCTGGTTTCCTCCCCCGCCGTCCAGGCCATGCCGTTCGGAAACTGTCCGTTAAAGGGTGCCAGCTTGTCTGTGCTGAGGAAGCTGCAGCCCCTGAGGAAGAAAACACGCAGGGAGCTGAAAGCCAATGACCAAATTTCATCAGGCGCAACATTTGCTTAAATCATTCAAATAAATATTATACTAATATGCCAAAACTCTGCTAAAAGTCAAATGTAGTATAAGTTTGTCACTAATTATCAGCATATTATTTAAATGTTGTTACACTGACTTCCAGTTATTGGCAGTAATTTGCAAAAAAAAAAGAAAAAAAGTGTTTAAATAAAGACTTATCTGTTCTGTTGCTGGGGTATTTGGGATGCTGTTGATTATAATTACATATAGCTTTAACAATGTGGCCAGAGTTAGTATCAGTATTACATTTACAGCCACTAAACCCAGAGCTGTCAGCACTTTTTGCACGTTATGAATTAATCCAGTAATGTAACTGCTGGAAAATGTAATTGGATTTATTCAATTCAGTTCAATTCAATTGTATTTGTATAGCTCCAATCCCATATAATAGCTCAAATCCCAACCAACGTCATCTCAGGGCACAAACAGAGCAGGTCTAGAGCACAGTCATTACGATTAATTACACCCAACAGTTCCACCATGAGCAAGCACTTGGCAGCAGCGGCAAGGAGAAACTTCCTTTAACAGGCAGAAACCTTGGGCAGATCCTGGATCTAGGTGGATGGCCATCTGCCTTGACCGGTTGAGGGGGGGGGGGGTATATATGATTCCTCAGGGGCCGTGATAATGACATTTTGCAGTGATCAACCAACATGCTACTTTCTGTACAGCTGTTTTTTTGCTAGCATCTCTACTAATACAACCTTAGCCAGCACGCCCGACCTGGAGTAGACCACTGACCAGTTCTTTTGGAAGTGTGGGTCACTGTCTGTAGAACATCATATGAAGCTTTGTTGAATTGTTACAGGTGCAACAGACAATGCATCGCCTTGTGTTAAGCTGCTGCCAGTGCCTCTATGAATACTGTAGGTGATGCAAACAATGTCAAAGCATATTCATTGTGCTTTTGTGTACCAATATCATCCTCCCGCAGATTGATAGAGATGGTAGGTATTATTGTGCGTCCATTTATGTAGCTATCACCATCCAGCACTTGCAGAGTTGTTGCACAGCTTTATTACCTGTGTGGGTTCCCTCCATTCCTCGCTGTCTGTGCATTAGTCTCTTCGTCCTCTGTCTGGACGCTGTTATCAGCCATTTGTGGTCCACACACCTCCTCGGTGGGCTCCGTGGCTACACACATTCTCCAGATGCTACTCTCCTGTAATGACACACACACACACATAGGTCTATATATGCACATACATGCACACATTGAGTGCACAGTACAAGTACAAGGGAGCCTCTATACTAGAGGGTAGAAAGCCAGCTTTATCTGCATATCAAACATCTGGCTTGGTGAGGTGACAGCCGAGGGAGGAAAAGAGCAGTAAGGTTTTATAGGTACATGAACTGGGCCATAGTGTTTGGAGGTTCAGCTAACAAGGCTAAATCATGCATGTTTGAAGGAGGCCAAGGCAAGTTTATTCATACGGCGTCATTCAGACACAAGGTGATTCAAGGTGCTTCATATGGGCACTGAAATGAATTTATTAAGACGTCAGGAAAACAATAGAATTCCATTTAAAAGACAGCAAACCCTTGTTGATATTTGTTTGAAATCCGCCTTTATATTCAACCCTGCCGGTTGTCTGAGTCAGCATCTTAGGTCATCTCACTTGATTGCAACACTCACTGACACAAAGATACGGAAGATGTCTCTATAAACCTGCGGCTACCACATTATTAAACAATATGATCCAGACAGAATGGTTGTGTTCTTTGAATGCGCACAGGTAACCTACTGATTGATGAGCAAGTATGGGACTAGCCTCCCTGCAGTAAAGCCTTTACTGTGACCCTAACCCTCTGGTCTGGATGGTTTATATATTCATAGCACTATAAAAAGAGAAGCTTCTCTCAGTAACAGTAATAATGGATACATTTTAGCCATTTAGCGGTGTTGGTCAGCCCATCGCTCTCAGAAACATCTCCAGACCTATGAAATGGATTGTCATGAAGCTCAGATATTTATGTTTCCCTTTAGATAAGCTGTGCAAACTTTGGTGATCCCGATCGGCAAAAACTTGATATTCCCATCAACCTCAGTTGTTTTGTGCTAATTAGCAAACATTAGCATGCTAACACGCTAATCCAAAATGGTGCGTAAGGTAAGAAAATAACATGACTTTAGTTATTCATTCACTGAATAACTAAAGGTAGGTATGACAGTGTATTTTACGTTCGCCCTATCGGGACATGCAAGATGACTCACTTTTTTATTTAACGTCTGCAGGCAATACATTGCATTAAATATTAACATCTTATAATAACTGTCGTTTACATTGCTGCTTCACATCTGTGAAACATGCATTATTGTTACTACTAATGGAAAATGCATGTTAAAATGACCCAGAGTTGCATTTCGTGTAGGTAACCATCACAATCCATCACGTCCCTCCTTCATTTAGATTCATTTAGGCTGCAGGATCTATAGCCATGTGATTTTGTCTGATGTTCTCTCATTGTAAACATTTGAATAATGTTTATTTAACCACAGAAAGCACAAGTCTTACCCCTATTCACTTAATTTCAAATCAAACTCAAAGTACCTAATATACCTAATATAGTATAGGCCTAACCAGTGGGCACAACCGCAGACACAGTAGATTTAAACTATTGTAAAGCATTTTCACAGAGAGTCTGACAATCTAACCATCTGACAGTGGCTGAATAAAGGCGAGCTGCAGAAATGAAACGGCAGCAACAAACCCCGTCTTTGTCTGAACGTTTGACATTCAGTCCAGACACAGCTCTCCATCTCCCAACACACCAACACGGAGCATGTGATTATCATTACATTTAGACAAGAAACATTCCACACAGCGTGGAGCATCTTGATGCTATGCGAACACTCATGTGTTTGCATTACTTTCTCAAGAATGAAAAGTACATGTGTGTTAAATAGAAGATGTTTCAGCCATTTGACGGTAATGAATGATCCTTTACAGTGAGACTGCCAGAGACACGTGTGCTGAGGCGTGTATGTTCTGCACATGTTGCAGCATACATGGCTGTTGGCATTATTACTGTAAAATGAATATGACCTTTGATCATCCAAACACCCTCAGACTCAGTCAAGTGACTACAGCTGTAGACTAAATGAAAAGCCTCGTGACCATGTCCTAAACCTGGCTCTGACAAGTTAGTTCAAAGAACTGTTAATTAAGTCACATTCATCATTACTCATTCTGTTGTTCTGAAACAACTGTTCTGAGTCATGCATGGTGCACAAATTTGACAGGGCAGTGACTAGACATGGATTGCAATACTGTTTGCACCACACATTCAAAGCAAGACTATGTCCTTCAGCTAACAGCGGTGCCACGGCGCTTTGAATTTGAGCCAGGTGTGTATCGCGACGACATCATCATCAGGTGACATGAGTGAATGAGAGTAATGCCACAGTCACACAATCACAGTGGGGTGGTTAGTAGAGCTGGGAAAGGTTCCTGTGCTCAAGATGATTGAGTCAATAGATCCACTTTATCTGAGTTCAGGTGTTCTTAAACAGTGGCTGGGACTTTGCTCAGACAGGAGATTCCCAACAGAGCATCATAACTTGCAAGGTCAGGTAACCAAGAGCAACAGCTAGCAGTGTTACAAGGGTAGTTTTTGGTATGACAGCATCTAGTTACAATATAGACGACGGTCCAACACAAATGTCCTCTCAAACGCTTTAATGTGCGAGTCAACGTAGTGAAAAGACAGCAAACATCAACATGGTGTTGGAACTAAGGGACGCAAGGGATCGCAAAGGTCAGTCGAATTCATCTTCTGGGGACCATGAATGTCTGTAAATTTATTATTTCAGTCATGACCAAAGCCAACACTGCTGCAATCTGAAGAGCCAAGCAAGCAAATCTATGTTTAGTTTAAAGCAGAAGTTTGAGACTGTTCAGAATTCGTCTGCTTAGATTGTATTTACATGCAGATGAACACTCTTCTGCAAGCTATTCTTAGTCATACCTTGAAGCTGAAGGACCTCCTGATGCTCCTTTTATTCTCCCTGAGCGTGGCGCCGAGATGCACCTGGTTATCTGCCTCAGTGCCTCCTCTTGTTTCCAGGGCTATTTGCTGGGTTGTCCTCCAATGTCTGTTCTCTGTTTCTCTGTACCCTATTCGATCTCCAGCAGTCATGTCTGTCTTCCAGCCAGAGCCCCATGACCTACACCCATCTGACAGTTCCCCAGCGTGCCTCTCTTCTGGATAGTCGTCGCTAGTCTTAGAGTGACACAGGATCAGCGACCTGGAAAGAGTCGGTAAAAGTCAGGAAGTCAGTTTCAGGCGTTAAACAACTTAAATATCAACACTTCTATGCTGTAAAACCCTGGAGTAAAACTGCAACAGTCATAAAAGCGATATAGATGTGCATATAGGAGCTAAAAAAGGAATAGAAAGTAGTCAAACTAGACAAAACTCTGAACTATGAAGCTGCATCACAAGATTTACATCAGCCTATAAAAAGGTTTCATGCTATTTCTGCCCATTAAAGGTGACTAACCTAACATTATGTGTCCCGAGCTTCATGTTAAGCCCTAGTTGTGAGGCTGTAAGTGGTAATGGTACCTTGAGAGCATGGCCAGCTTTTTGGAGCGATGGTTGTGGCTGCCGCTGAGGTTGTTGTTGCTGCTCTTTCCCTGGTCCCTGCGTCTCCTCTCCATCCTCCTAGCAGCCGCTGTGCTGGCTTTCCTCCTCTGGTGGGAGTATCTCTGGGGCATGGCTGTCAGTGTGTGTGTATGTGTGTGCACTGGGAGCTCAGGAACCAGCACGCTCCTTCTAGCCGGCCCGAAGCCTAATGGAGAGGGACGCTCTGGAGGGCAATTAGAAAATTCAGTTAGGACCATCTGACTGCATCCGTGTGTGTAAGTGTTCTGAGAAGCCACTGAGGCAACAGCGGAGGCTTGCGGAAATAAAAGCGCTTTTCTTCTGCTGCTTTGAAAAAGTTCTCCCGACGCCTCATGACTGCAGTTTCATCAGACTGCTGCCGAGAGAAACAGATGATAATCCACACACACAAACGCACATGCAGTGACATGACAAGTCATGGAAGTACATGGACGAAGCACCAGCTGATAGAAGAAGCTCACCCTTGGCTCAGTTCCTGTTTGAATGTACACACAATCTACACTTTGTGTGCACAGATAATGCTGTTAGCTGTTGTGCTGGTCCCATTAATGGGCTGGAGTGAATGATGGTCCGCACACTTCATGCTTCACACTCCAGAGAGCCCGACCCTCTATACATTATACATCCTCGTGTAGATGGCCTTGCACATTTGCAGTGAACACTAAGTAAACTAAATGTGCAGATGCTCTTTCTTTTCCCATGAGGCCTTTGGTCTGACATCATTATCTTGCTACCTTATCTCCCAGCGGTTCCCAGCAGTCCCAGCGTCAGTGGTCGAGGTTTGAGCAGCCCCTCCAGCTGCAGAAAGGTTTGAGTGCAGCGTTGATGCCTTCAGCCTTGGTACGATCAGGGTAAACCATTTTGCACTGCCTCCAGTCGTTATGCTAAGCTAACCTAGGCAAGTCTAATCACATGATCAGACCACATTAGGTTTTGAAATGGTAAATTATCAGATTGCAGCTGAGGGCTCTTCTTCTTCTTGCCATCGTTTTGCAGAGCACGTGTTGGACCCATCATAGCTCAGTGTCTTCTACAACGTGCACACAGACACAGGCAGGGAAACTAACATTCCAGTTTTGCCTGGCACAGCCAATGACATAATTTTCCTTGAGCGTCACCATAGTTACAGATATGCCTGGACGACATCAGTGCAAAGTTAAGCAAATCCGGGCATGCTAGCCTATTGCTGGGGAGCACTGAAGGTCATCTATGACTGTTTCAGGCACGAAATAAGAAGAAATAAATGTAGCCTATAGTGTGATACATATCACATCAACTACATTTCAGGTTGTCTTACCTTTGGACAGAACCAAACTTAGCTGTTTCCCTAGATGCTAAGCAAAGCTCACCATCATCCAGCTCCAGCTTCACATAAAACAGACAAACATGAAACAAGTCGGAGTCTTTTCATATAACTCTACGCTTAATTAGACAGCAAAAGCAGAGCATTTGTGATAAGCCTGCAGGCTAAAAACCTGTGCAGCTGGCCTTTGCTGCTGCGCTGCAGTGGTGTGGTGCCTCATGCGCTGACAAATGCCTCTCTGCGCTGTGAATATTACAGCATGCAGGTGGAATATAACATGCCTCCCCACAGAGTAAATACAGCATATAATATACAGACCACAAGGTAGTGAAGTGGAATCACAGCTCTCAGTTGTGTCTCCATAAAGCTACAAAAACTGAAATTAAAGTCAAATTATTGTTTCAATGCATTAATGTAATTGACCCTTGCTCTATTTTTAAGAGAATTAAGGGCTCTGTTAAGTAAATGAGTGTGTTACTTGGCAAACAGATGCAAATCTGAATAGCCAAACAAATAAATAAGTAATCGAGTGATTGAGTTTGGAAGAAAGCTTTGCTTTTCTGGTGAATCAGTGGCTACTATACTGGAAGTGTGTTAGCAATTATGGAGCATTAGTCTGCTTGTTGTGCTGGCTATAGAGACAGGAAGCTGGGATGCGGATCTCTTCGCTGGTTGCCTACAAGCTGTATCTTCTTCTCCCTGCTCTTTACGTAGCCTCATGCACTCCGCAGCTGGATGAGAGCCAGCACAGTGCATAGGAAGACTTCCAGTCGAAGGATGGAAATCAATCTGAGCTGCTGTCTCTATACTAACTATTAAAACCTGAAATTCAGTCTGGCTACTCGCTGAATGTGAATGCAAATGTCCATTTAGATCTTTGTTCTGGTCCATCAGTTTGGAGAGAGACTCTGGACTCTGGCGCTTTGTACACATCCATCCATCCATCCATCCATCCATCTTCTTCTGCTTATCCAGGTCCGGGTCTTAGCAACAGTCTTAGCAAGGACGCCCAGACACTCCTCTCCCCAGCCAGTGCCTCCCCAGGGAGATGTCCGCAAGGCATCCTGACCAGATGCCCGTACCACCTCAGCTGGCTCCGCTCGAGACGGAGGAGCAGCAGCTCTACTCTCAGCGCCCTCTGGACGCCTGAGCTCCTCACCCTCCACAGTCACACAGATAATTTAAACTGGCACTGCAGGGGTGATCCCTGGTGTGGATGGTGCACACAGCGCAGACAGTTAGCACTAGGCACTGTGTGCTGCCAGCATCCTGAGACACTGCCACAACCACGTGTGTGATTACTAATGGTTTCACTGTGATGCAGCCGGTCATTAAAAATAGTTTTAGCAACTAACTCCACCTAAAAACCATTTCTGTTTTAGGTCCAGATTAAACAGGCCAACAATTCAAGTCACAAGTTAACTGTTATATATTGGTTAGCATGTAAGTTTTAATCCTAGCTTCATTAAAAGCACTGGCTTCAAAGCTCTGAAGATGTTGACTTGCTCCTGTGACGTCAGAAGAAGTGCAGACTCCAACTTTCCCCTGACACACTCTCTGTTGATGTAATGGCACAGCAGAAACACTTCAGCATGAAAACCAGGAGGGAAAATGGTGTGGGGAGTTATTTGTGGAGGTCACGATGAAAGGTGCGTTTAAGGGTAGAGGCTGAACAGTGCGGGCAGTGTGCATGGACGTGTTTGTGTGTGTACACACAAGTGTACACGTCCCCGCAGGAACCATGCACTTTGCGTCTAGCATTAGCCGGGCAGGGACTCCAGCCTAACAGACCCCGATTGAGGGAAAAAAAAAGGCAGAGGGTGGGGCTGCTGCGCGGCCGAACAACGTGCGTGTTGTTTGGAGTTTTCACTGGGGATTTTTCCAGTCTGAGAGACGGAGCAGGACTTACAGGGACCAGCCGAGACAGCCGCCGTGTCCTGCTGCAAAGAGACGATCTGCAATCACACACATTAATTATGACCCTGGTCTAATTTATACTGAATTCTTGCTCTGCAGCCTCTTGAAGGAGGCGTAGCTACTTTGGCCTCAGTTAGTGTAGAATGACAGCCTCATGCTGTGTATTACCACATGGTTGTATCTAAGCCTGGCCCCCTGGTTAGATGTGTGGCTGTGGAGCCAGCAGAGAGGAAGCAGTAGCTCACCGGGCTATTTGTCCAAGGTTGCCTCAGAATCGACACACACAATGTTACGTAATTTGTGTTTTTCGTAAAAGTAAGCTGTGCGCAAGCTGCCTAATGAATCCACACACACACACACACACACACACACACACACTTAGATTATTACCCATACCCAGCATTCGTGCAAACAAGTGCATCATTTAACTTTGCTGCTCTGCAACTCATTTTGATAGTTACGCAACAGTCACTCAGACACATTTCTGTCACTCACCTCCCTGTCATGTAATCTTGATGGTTCATATCACTCATGACTTGCACTGGTAAACATCACAGTTGAACTTTAAGCACTTGGCAGTGGAGGTGCTACTCACCGTAGTCAATCATGCTGTCTGTCATTCAGCATCCGCGGCTTCTAGTCTATCGAAGAGTTGTTTTCACTCCAGACACGCAATCAGAAGTCCAGACTGAACACCAGGTCAGAAACTGTGGGATCACACACGGCACGGCTTTTCCCCTCTGGGGTAACGTGCCCGCACCTCTTCTCCTCCTCCGTCCTACTCCTCCCACCTTTTCCTCCCCCTCTGCCTGGAGAATTCAGCAGTGTGTCTCAGCGAGGCAAGACTCCCCAAAATCACTGCCCCTTTCCTGTGAGTCAGCTCCAGGGAGGAAAACACACCACAATTAACTGGGGCTGACCTCGCACCTACTGCGTATCCCACAGTGGCTGTAGTCTTTTACGAGGCTCTGTGAGTGTGTGTGTGTGTGTGACCTGCAATGGGCACATATCCTACTCCTAGCTTATAGGTACGTAGTGTATGCTGCAGCGGATGAATAGACTCTCTGTGGCACACTCCAGTTCACGGATCAACACACAGCTCTCGTTTGAGCATATGCGTGTGCATGAATCCAGCCTGGATCAGTGCTGTTTGAACTGCAGCGCTGGGCAGTATGTATACAAATCTGGGTTGATTTTGGTGGAGGCTGTGGATGCAGAGAACCACTCCGGGTTTGTTTGAACGGGAGGTGAGGCCTTCACGGGGGTTTAGCGTGTGGTTTGGGATACACGTGAAACCAGCGTTCATAACAAAAAGGGCACTGTGTGGCAGGAAGTCCCAAACTACTTTGTGTCATGACAGCCACAATTAGCAATAAACCCTTAGCTTAATGAGGTTTCAGGCAAAAGACAGTGATTTCCATTGTTGAATGAGTACATGTGGCAGTAAAAGTGAGACTCAGGCATTTATATTACTCTCTAAATGCCCTTTCTTGGGTAGTGCAGCAAGCTGTAAACGCACCTTATTCACAGGTAGTCGTGTTGGCACATCCTGCACACACATAGAAACACTGTAAGTTCTAGTCTGGTCACCATCGGCTCCTGGGAGAACCTCGGACTCTTAAGTAACACTGCAAAACAGAAAAACATCACTTGTTTATTAGGAAAAAATCTCACTCTCCATACAGCAAACTATGTGTAAACAGTGTCAATATAGAGCATGCTACTTTACAATTATGTGCCAGCAGGAAATGATGTAATACCTTTCTAAATTCTGCATGTGTGAGTGGTTCCAACATACAACATTAAATCCATTTCAGCGCAGTTGGTCTGGGGTTTACTATGTGTTTTGTTGTGCCTCCCTCTGGTGGTTCACCTGGGCCATTGTGGTTAGAGAGCTGCAGCGATAATATGCTGATCTAACCCTCCAGACGGAGAGTTCCTCCAGATGTTCGTGCAGCTATTGTGGCTAACATTAGATAATTACTATATGTGACAATGTGGCAGACGGAAAGAGTAATAATAATGAATTCAACTCACTCAGAGCTGCCCCGTCTAATCACACATGAACTGAGCCTTTTAAACAGCAGGCCATGTGCTTTTCTCACCGCTGACGCTTTTCAAAAACCGCTTCACACAGCAACACAACGGCGGGCTTAAACCCGGGGATCACTTGCTCAAAGCATTCAACATCCACTGATCAGACAAGGTTCCCGCAACCACTCCCGGCACTCTGTGCATTCAGTGCGTGCAGTCCGTACTGGACGTGTTTACATGCTTTTGTGGGAACTGCCAAATTTACATTTCTGAAGAAATTCAGTCGGATCATAACCCTTGTTTACAGTTGCACAGCAGTAAAACCTTATAGGGAGGTTTTGGTGTAATGCAGGAAGAGCCAGCAGGGACGTGAAACAGGCGGGGTGTGTTCACTCTATTGATATTGTTTCCTCTGCTTTGACCGAAACCACAATTTTTCCCTCAGAACAGTTTTGTTGCCTCAACCTCCTCTAAATGCTGCTCTCTGGTTTCACATTTCCACTTCGTTACACACCCTCCACCCTCTCCCCATGACTTCTACCTGATGGGTTTAAAAACAGATCACCTAAAGGTAAAACCTCTGGACTAGAGTCAAATATGGACTGAAGTTACAACTACCGGATCTCTTCTAGTGGTAGATTCTCTTCTCTGTCTGCGCTGGATGTTTCAGTGGTGAAGTGAACTCAGCCCACAGTAATCTAATAGCACACAGTAGGCCAGATCTGCTTCCACACTGCACTTTGTGAAGGAAATGGACCACGCCTCACCTCAGAGGGAAAACAGGGTGAAAACATCCTCAGTAAACAGTCTGAGACCAGGAAACCCTGCCTCTGACCCTCTTCCATCTCTGGGCTAAGTGTGCAGACACTTCTTTACTTTAAACCCACTGTTGGCCGGGCTTTGTTCAGACCATCAGCATGTTTTTGATCTCCCATTCACAGAAACGGGTACCCTACCTTCAGTGTATGAGTCTGTATGCGTGACCGGAGTGTTACTGTGCACGAAAATGCTGTGCAGCACCTTATCACTGTCACTGTGCCATTAGAATGGAATCAATAAGGAAATGTAAATGCACAAATGATAATGAACCTAGGAAAAGTCTTGCAGCCTAACCTCACTCCAGAATATGTCACTGTACATGTTGCAAACGTTGTCAATCCAGTTCTGAACCACACACATTTCAGGATCACTTCACCGTGACTCATGTGCTTCCTACGATTTCCTGTATCGCGGCGTCGCTGTCATAAATAGCATAGTGT
Source organism: Datnioides undecimradiatus (assembly GCA_008933995.1). Taxonomy (NCBI): domain Eukaryota; kingdom Metazoa; phylum Chordata; class Actinopteri; order Lobotiformes; family Datnioididae; genus Datnioides; species Datnioides undecimradiatus. Next base: position 2,968,776 of record WARS01000067.1, on the reverse strand, counting down.
TTCTCTGAAGGGCCTTCGAGGAGAAGTATCAGGAAATGGCATTGAGTGAGGCGCCAGCGCAAAGTCAGCCTGATGCTCTGTACTTCACATGTGCATGGTGTTTGTTTACCACAGTTTAAAGCAGAGAGACTGGCCCGTGCTCAGCTCGCGCTCGCCGTGCCTCAGCCCCCTCTGCTGTCGCCGTTAGAGCTGCGCCTTTTGCATTTACACACGGTGCACAGCAGAAGGCACTGTTCAGTTCAGTTCAACCTCATTTATATAGAGCTAAATCATGAAGAAGTGATGTGTGGGCAGTCTATGTCTAGACTGTACTGTTTTTATAATAACTACACCCAACATCCCATTCCCGTCATGAGAAGCCACTTGTCGACGGGGAGCCAGAGTAGAGAAGCTAACGCAGGAGACATACGATCCCATTCTCTTGTTCCTGTCACTCCATGAACTGCAGCGCTCTGGAGAACTGAATGCTTTAACTTCATGTCGCGGCCATAGGTCCGGCTCACTGTCTCACTGTTTGAGGTGTGTCTCTGCATTCCTGGTTGCATCCCCGTGGACCTGGATCGTGCTGACCTTTTCTCTGCAGTTCGACCTCACCTTTGCGGTTAGCTGAAAGGACAAGTTGCCTCTTTATCGACTTTCACCACTTTAATACAGATTTATGTTGCTTTCATTCACTCTAGCAGAGCGTGGTTGTGACGCTCACACAATTTCAATTAAGTAGAAGGTCTATCAGCAATAATGAGTCAGCGTTTTATCAGTTTATCGATCGTTATTATTATTATTATGAATGCGTTACATGTGAACAGTATCTTAGAGTTGTAACTGGCTGAGGAGGGGCTCATTTTAAATGCTGCATTTCACAACATGAGCAACATGTACAACAAGCACAAGCACCTCAAACCTGGGCTCAGGTGTCAGGTCACTGTGCGTTTCAGCCTGGTGACGCATGACGTCGCACCACTGTTGAGTGTTACCGTGCACGCGAACACACACGTTGTGATCTCTCTGCATGTCACGCACCTGATGAGTCAACATTTGATTACTTCCTCTACTATTCTAACATCGCAAACACTGATTCTGTTGTGATTTCAATTCATTTTTGCACAGGAAACACTTTTGTAAAGAAATGCACAGCATGGGTCAAAGTGACTACTACAAATTGAACTGCTGTTTTCACCATTAGTTAATCAGGCCGTAGCTTTCATGATAACAATGTGACAGCCTTTAAGATGTCAATAAAATGTGTAAAACACAGAGTCTAAAGCGGCATTTCTCTAAATTTCTCCTTCTGCCCAACACGAGGTCCAAAACTGATGAAGAAATGACAAGATCAGTTGAACAAGCAGGAATGAGTCAATGCATCCATCATTTCTGCATGAAGAATAACTGATATGAATAAATTCACCATCGCAGCTCCACTCTGCGTGGAATTTGACGTGAAGCTTTGATTTGTTTAGATATTTGCAACGAGAAACTCATTTTTATTCTGGACGCTTTTGACGTCTTTATCAACGTCGTTGAGAATAACCACTTTAGCGGTTGTCTGCGGAGAAGCCCCAGCAAAGGAATTGAGGTGCACTGAAGAAGAACTGAAACTGTAGCAGGGATAACAGCTGGAGGCGTCTGTGTGAGAGGATCCAGTGTGAAGCAGAATGTATCAGGCGATATGAGGACATCTGTCTTCTGTGCTTCAGTGACAGAGCGCTGTGGCAGCACACAGTTTCCCGAGCAAAGTTCATCCCCAGTGACTGTGTCACAGATGATGAGTAACTCGTACCATTAAAGGGCAGGTGCAAGCTCTTGAGTGCATGCCAGGCAGCTTGCAGAATAGGGAATAACAGTGTCGGTCTGTGTGTGATGCAGGGGAGCGCACGGTCTACCCTAACACTAGGACAGCAAAATCAGAAAAGACGTGATGATAATATAAAAATGCTGCATAGCAAAGTGAAGTCTTGTAAAAATATTTCTGGACTTTCATTTTTCAGTGTGAATAATAAACTTATTGGTTTCTCTGGTTTAAAATCATGCTGAAACACCACCGTGGTTACTGTCTTGTGCCCCCGCGGCTGAGAAATCCCTGACAATCAGAACAACGCTGACACGCTGGCCACGATGACACCATCCAGCGCAGGGAAGTGCGCGGTTCTCAGTCTGGATTAAGCAACACAATGTTTGCGCGCCAAAATAGGGAAAGCTGCCGTGCACCTGAGCACGATGTGTGCTGACAAGGTGCAGGAAGCCCGGGGTGATCCAGCTCTACGTAAGAGCTCAAGGAGGAATCAACTTTATGAATCAAATCAGTGGTTTGAACCTACGCATGCACCCATGGGTGGTGATACCATTATGATAAAACATCTGCAGCTCAGAGTCAAATTATATTGGCAGATATGTTGCTATGTGCCGTGCATTTAAAGGTTTGGACTATGTTGTGCATCAGACGGCTGTGCATGGTGTCGGTGCAGACTCGAGCTGCAAACAGGAAAAGAAGCGGGCTGCCGCTCTCTTGTCTCCACACCTTGGTGGTGGTTATTTCACCCACCCTGCACGTGGCTTTCAGACAAGAGGAGGTTAGGACAACAAATGCACCTCTACCTACTGGAGTAAAAAAAATATACGAGTAGCGCTCACATCACAGGGGAATCACATGCGCAGCATTCTCACACTCTGATCTGTGAGGTGATCCCTGATGAAGTCAAAGCCGGGGCTGCAGAGACTGAGGCACGGCCCAGTGTAAATATTTGTTTTTGTGTGTGAGGACAATAGCAAGCAGGGTGAGGTAGGGATAGGATATGAAGTGTGTGTCTGTGTGTGTGTGTATGTGCAGTGGGTTTGCATTAACAATGTGCACACTGTCTGTTCATCAGGAGGAAGCTCTCCAGCAACTGTGAATCTGAAAAAAGATCCTGAAAGCATTGTGGCTCAAAGGTCGGCGTGTGGGTGTGAAAGCATCTGGCCAAGCGTCTCTTCTCCGCAGGCAGGTCCAAAAGAAAAATAGGGTCCCAACATGGCTTAGGGTAAAAGGTCAGCCTTGTTCTGCGCTGCGAGCCAAAGGGCTGGGCCTGGAATTAAAAATGGACTTGAGACAGCGCCAAGTTTCCACATTCTGTGGCCGAATATGAACGGGGGGTGTTTTCAATGAAACAGAGCAGATGTCAAGGCTCAGGAGCGACCGTTTGGTTCCGTCCGTCACCTGCGACAATGCAGAAAGTTACCTGCAACCACTGCTCAGAGGCAGAACGACCTGCAGGTGCCATCTGAATGCTTCAACTGCAGGAAACATCAAAAAGATATTTAAAATATACTTATTTATATCAAAGAAGCATTAAAATCACATCTAATCTGGTTTAATTCAGTGGAAAAGTGAATTGACCGAATGTTAGAATGTTTCCTTGCTCACTGAAACATTCTAACATTCGGTCCACGCCGCGTACCTGCACGTGTGCGTGATGGCGACCTCGCCTGACCTCGCAGCAGCTGCAGCTTGTGTGGTTTCACGGGACGCGTTGCTGTCGTTGAGGTGCTTGGAAAGGAGTGAAGTGGTTTGGTTCAGACAAACAGATCCTGGATGACAGTTTGTCAAATCGTCTTCCAGGTGGCGCTGAGCCGTCATGACTGAAACGGCGTTCGTCTGTCAAATGACGCATTTGGCTGCTCGTCAGTTGGTCAAGTATGACCATCAGTATGTAGACTGGAGGCTGCAGGCTGACTGTGCCGGTTGTATATTAGGCTACGTTTGGCAGCAATGGGAGTCCCAGTTTTAATTAAAGTTAATAATCAATCAAAAAGAAAGTTTGATTTTGATCTTCAAACTAACATATTTTAAACTTTTGGAAGTCCTTTCGGGAATAAGAGAAGATAGAAATTAAGAAGATTGATATTTATCATAGACTTTAGCTCCCTGGTGATGTCTAAGTGCCTATTTACTGTTCTGATGTCTTTGTCTATGATTCAGACTATGGTAAGGATCACATTTACGTACCAATAATATTGCTGAACAGAATAATATCTGACAAATATGAGAATTGCAGGTTGCTTTTGTTAAACCGTGCACGCTGCTCTTGTTTGCAGGATAAGATGAAGGCCACATATCATTCTGTCTTCTTTTGAAGTGTTTGTAATGTTCCCTGTGTCACAGCAACAGCGCTGTTATTCGATCAGCCACAGCCATGAATAATGCACCCAGGATCAGTTTGCTCTCCTCGGGTTACCACAACAAACCTGGGTACCTGACGTGCTAGCTGCCTGGCAAACAGGAGCGACGTCCGCCCCGTGCGGTGCCACAGTTGGGCCCTTTAGAAAACACCTGAACATTGGTGCAGTTCAGCTGAATATCCCGGTTTGCATTTGTCCTGTTCCCATCCAGCAAAGAGCCTGAGCTACAGCACAGCTGGCAGTGAGACCAGGTCAGCATATCTCATTGTGTGCCGATCTCTTATAAAGGCTTCAGCTACGTCTTGTGCAGTGCGGCCTCCTTCTCCTCAAAGATGGGTGTCGTCAGCGCTGCAGGGATGGGAGCTCCCCTGGGGAAGGGAGAATAGGCAAGTGTTTCCCTCCTGCGGCAGGAAATGGGCGAAACCTTGCTCGGAATTATGACTCCAGCATTTTGTCGTGTGAAGGAAGCCACTCCTGATAGCACAGGCTATAGGTTTCCTGTTGTGGGCCAACAGTTTTAGCTTCACAGAGTGCAGGGAGGGAGGCTGTGAAACGCTGGGTCAAGGGCTGCTGAGGAACTTTCAGTTTTGGATCTGGTTTTACAAGCTGTTATCAACTGTTTAACACTGTAATGTAGTGAAACGGTGCAGACAATGTACTACACTTACTAGAGGAATTGTCATTTTATTATTAATTTCATCTCAGCATTTGTATGTTTTTATTAAATAAACCAGCGTCTACCATCCAGCTTTTCTGGAAGGTTTCAGCTCAGCAACAAGCAGAACTATGAGATGCCACTGAAATCTCTGAGAGGTCACTCAGTGGACCGTGACTGATGACTTCTACTGAACTGATTTTGTTCACAACAAAACAGCAATGTCACTGTTTTGGTGAATATGTCTTGTCTATTATCTTTCATACTGTCCATCTTCCCGGACAGTGGAGAGGCTCTGAACTAACGCCAAACTGCGTTAGCCTGCGTCTATGTTTAAACTGACACTGGAACCGAACTGCAAGTTTTCATGACGCATCTGTTCTGCGTGCAAAATTCCCACCAACACCCAGGATGCAAACCTTGGCCGTTACCATCCGGAGTCATATTCAGGGTTACCTGAACTGTGCTATAAAGGGATTCAGCCCAGATCCAGCTTCAAATGCCACATGGAGGACGTCCCTATGTAATACATTTCATTAAAAGAGGATTTGGGTGCTGTGAGATTACTGCAACCCAGGTCTTATGATGGCTTTACCCTAGGAGATAGAGCGTGACCTGTGCTGAACTGGAGAGAGCAGGCTGGGAGAACACGGGATGCTGCTCTGTATACCAGGATGTGCGGGCAACGCCAATGCTGCATTCTGGATGAGACGTCCCAACTGGAAACATTCCCATTTGATGGACATGCAACTGTCACAGGACAACTAAAGATGGTTTGTTCTCAGAGCTAGTCGTGTGAGGGCTCAAACACTGTGCACTGACAATATAAGATTATACAACCTGGTTATCACCTACCTACCTAACATCAGAAGTGTTTAGCCCAGCTCTGGCAGCCCAAGGTGGTTGCTGCATTGAAATGCTGTGCAGATGCATAGACTGCTGTTCAGTGACAACACATAACTTCCCCAACTACATACTGTCATTTTAACATTTCTAAATACATAAAATATGGATACATTTATGTGCTTTACAGGTGTGCGTATTTTTGAATGTTAGAAACCAGGCTAGCACTTTCTCCCTGCCTTTAGTCTTTACGTTAAGCTAGGCTAACCACAGGGTTCCACAGGACATCACACAAAGCATTACAGCAGCATCCCAGAATCTGTGGACACCCTGCTCTGTGGAGAACCAGGCTTGATCCAGTTCTGGTAAAAAGCTGCGTCAAGGTAAGCGGAGGTGAGACACAGAAACTGCATCGGACATCTGGTCAGGTTCCTTTCTGAGTATGAAACGAAACGCATCACAGACACGGCGCCAAAGAGCTGGGCTCTCACTTTCAAAGCCCTGCTGTAGACCTGTTCCACAGCAGACATTCTGCCCCGCCACAGCCTGACAAGTGTACCATTATCCATGACTCTGCAGTATTCAAGTGCACGGGGGACCCTGAAAATGAAGCAGCCAAATGGAACTCAGCCAAAATGACACAACTGCTGTTACTGATACTGATCCACTGACCCATATTCCTCCCCTACAGTGGGGTCAAAGGTCAGGTCAGCTCCAGAGTAATTACCTGGAGCTGGTCCGGTTTCAAGGCGTTGCTCAGCAGCACATCAGCTGGGTGCTGAGTGAGACTGAAACCAACAAACCAACACTACACCTTCTGATGATTAACGCATCAGCTGATCAACCTTGTCTCAGCACTGACGTAGATGTTACTGGCTGAAAAGTGACTATAACAATGTATATAGCACTGTGCTGCATCAATGTACCTGTAATTCACATTAGAAGGATTTAATCGGTAAGACTGATCATGGACATATCCATAACAATTCAGCATCAGCTAGTTCCCAATACTGATCCAAAATCGATGCACAGTCCACGTATATTTTCATTCCAGTCACCGTGTAATCAAACAGTAGAACAGCATCCGTCTAAAACTCCGTGTCCGCTGCACGTCTGCGTCTCAGAGGGTAATAATGTACTTGTAAGTCTCAAGTTGTTCAGATTAGCTCTACCTCATCCACTTTACTTATGCCACTTCTGTCCTTTTTCTGTACTTGTAATGGAGTATTTCCAGAGTGTGGTGTTTTTACTTGACCTGGGTCTGCAAATGATACCGATGTGACCATGAGTGTTGGAATAAGTCGCTGTTAACGAGAAAATGAACACCTGACCTTATTTAGCGAAACCAAATAAGTCCCCGTCCTACTGTTTCTTTCCTCGACACACAGAACGTTCCATCCCAGGAAGCATTTGTCTTCAGCGCTGGTTCGACCGCACTACACGCAGGTTCTCAGCTGTGTCAGACGCTGATGCGTTAGAGCGGCTTTTCACACGAGACAAACTGCTGACATCATGCTCTGTGGATCACCCTGCGACGCTGGAAAGCCCCTGAATCCTAATTATTTCCAACCTTTCGCTCAGATGATATTTTGAGGTTTAAAAGGCCGCCTACTAACGAGATGTTGCTTACTGAGCCTGAGAGCGCCGTCTAATAAAGGCACCTTGTATGTAGATTTAATAAACCACACATGCTGTATGGTTTATTATGCATACATAGTTATATTTATTATTAATAGCTTATCAACAATATACAAAGCATTGTTTTACTAACCATTAAAGAAGCTTCTAGTTAGGTTCATCATATGAAATCATTTATACAAGGTGCCATATTAGACAGTGGTATTTTAACGCCACAAAGTTAACTACCCACCATTGCACTGTGGTAGAAGAAGAAAAGGTCACACCTGATATTAAACACGGGCAGATACATCCAGAGCTGACGGACGAGATGCTGTTTTGCTGTTATTTGGGTACAAGGATGAGTTTGACCTTTCAAAGCACACTGGCCTCACGACGGCATATCAGAAACAACATTTTAATAGTTGAAATAAATACTCCATTACATGCATGATCAAAACACTTAAAAATACTATGGGAAGTCTGGTAAATAGTGTAAAACCTATGGCACACACTCACAGCAGCTTTTTACCAAATAAGAATTCACACATTGAAAAAAAAAACAAGAAAAAGGAAAAAAAAAGAAAAACAGGCATTGAGACACTTAGATCACTCTTTCCAATCTCACAAAGCACATGTAATAGAGTAGGTCAGCCAACCATAGGTTCACACAGCAAGGCTACATCCATCATCAAGGCTGGTGCTCCCACCAGAGCTGAAAACTGAGGTAAACTTTTCAGGTTTGAAGGCTGCTGTCTGTTGGTGCGAGCGGCCCGAGGTGAGCCCGGGATCAAGCCCGGGATCAAGCCCCAGAGTGGCCCAGCTGGTCAGCTTCAGACAGGGTCCGTGTCGCATCCAGCGCGACACAAAAAGACCCCGCGGTGGTTCCTTAGTGCTCATCTGCATTCTGACACGCTTCGACCACGTGAACAGACCCGCAGACAGCCTTCTTCTGATGTTACTCTGACTCTAAACCTGATGAACTGGGACAACCCAAGTGAGTCTCTTTGGTACGTCAGGACAGAGGGGACTGGAGCTCATGTTGCTTCTTCTAAACTAATTCACAGAATGAGAGTTGACTGGCGGCAGAGTCCTTGGAGAGGAGCGTTCTCTGAGCGCCTGAGTGAGCAGAGTGCAGCCGTCTGACACAGCACACGCCGAGTTACGCAGGCGCTCGCGGTAGTCTGCCATTTTGGAGCTACTCTCGGGATGCTGTGCAACATCCCTGAGGCCCTGAGTGAGGAGGACACAGGCTGAAACCACACTCATGGCCCCCCCTAACACTGCAGTCTGTACCCCCTTCCCTTCAGTGGAGATACTCGCAGCCCTTCCGAGGAACTGAGGCTCTGTGGCGAACCCGACCAGGGCGCTCACAGCCTGGATGAGAGCAGTGCTAAAGAGGACGCAGCGGTTTCTGGTCAGCTCGCTCGGCTGGGTTTTCACCTCTTTGACACACGCCAGGAAGGCCGTGCCACTCGTGCTCATGCTCTTGACGCTCAGCTTGAACTGCTCTTTTGCAAAGCGATCCCGGGACCGCTCGCTAGCCAACGACGAAATGTCCGTGAGATTCTTGAGGTTGGTGGAGATGTTCTGAGAGAGCTCGAGGAGGAGCTGGGGAGTGAGATCCAGCAGGGGCGTGACTCTGAGGAGGCCGCAGCTCTGCTCCACTTCGTGCCGGCAGCGCGTCACCTTGTAGCGGTCCACCAGGCCCGGCAGGCAGGGCTGAGACCCGGGGGTGTCCACCGCTGCCAGGTAAGCGGCATGGGCCGAGCATTCGGTCAAAGACACCACCAGGTCAGCCATCTCCAGGAGGCGGTCCCCCACCTCAGTGAAGCGTCCCATGTTGAGCTGGCTCTGAATGTCATGGGTGAGAATGGAGAGCTCTTTAGTCCTGGCGATGATGGTGTCGCGGCACTGGTCGAAGGTGTCGGCCACCGCCACGCCCTCAGAGGTCATGACCGGCCTGGTCTCGCTGGACAGCAAGAGGAGATCGGCCACCAGCTGCATCTTGGCCTTGCACGTGTCACAAACGGAGGAAAGACGCTTCCTCTGCTGCAAACTGCCGGTGGGTGTGCTGGTCGATCCCTCGCTCGCCGATTTGCCAGAACCACCACTAGCCATAATAAGGAGGGAAGTGTTGGGGGAAAGAGGTCAAATTGCTCTTCTGGAGAGGTTCAGTTATTTACGGTTTACTGTCGCTGCACACTGCATTGTACTGTTTAAGACATCTACGATTCCCAAGAAACCTCAGCTCACCGTTTTTTGTACAATCTCTTTTTAAATAACTGGCCAGGCAGTCTTATTTAAATTCCTTCAGAGTACAGGTCATCAACTGATCATTATGCGTTGACAAACAGGACATGGATTCTCAATGTAAACATGTAGAAAAGCAAAAAAAAAAATTAAAAATTAAAAAAATTTTAAAAAAAAATCAATTACTGCATTAACAAGTGTTGGAATAACATCCCCAGTTTGTGTGTCTCTAAAGTACACTGCAAGAAAAGCCTAAACTGCGACACGGCATGTTCCCAGTTATCTGCCCTGGTTATTAATCACTGCACTATGTAATACACAGTCTATGAAAAGCCCCACAACTTTTGAGTGATCAGTGTTAATAAGCTAAATGCGCCCAACTCCACAACTTAATTTAAATGCCCTGAAAACCATAATCCAAAAGGTCAATATTCTCATTGTAGTCCCAGGTTTATGTGGAACAGAATCATTCACAGGTTGTTGAGTTACAAAAAAAAAAAAAACAAAAAAAAAAAAACAAAAAAAAAAACCTCACACACAAACTGCAGTGCCACCAAAGTGCCTTCTAACAGGCAAAGTGCAGATTGAGAATTATATAAAAATAATAATAATAATAAAATGTCAAAATCTTTCCAAATAAGAATCGGATCTGCTGAACTGCCTCTGCGCTGTCTGTCACGTTAGATGCCTCTTGTTGCGGTCCTTTCGGGAGTATAATCACCAGGATATCATTTTGTGTCCGCTCGCATCGGGGCAAGTAGCCTCAAACAGAACCGAGATCTTGTCCGACTTGTTCGCTCCGAGTGTGACCGGCCTGAAGCGCTCATGCTGGTAACAAACAAGGCTCCACCCGGGCAGCTCTTCTGGACAGCGGGACTTGTGTTTCCCTCCAGCACCATCGTTTCATGAGTCCTCCCAAGTTAAGCTCCGACTTTCCAACAACTCAAAAGCCCTCAGTCCACTTTCAACCTCTTCTTTTTCAAGCAGAGCCCTGGGTTAGAAGCTGGCAGTTGCTCCGGTCGCTTCGCCTCCATATGCATCGTCCGTGTGTCCGCCCTCCACCTCCTCCTCCGCGTCTTAACTCGGGGCCAGATACTGTGTAGCCCTGCATATCCTCCGCGGGGACTCGCCTCTTATATCCATAACGATACCAGTCGCTGCTCTGTGGACGTTTCACTCACTTGTCTCGGTAGGTTCGCGGTCACAACACCGTAGTCGTAGCTGGAAGAAGCGGCCGTTATTCCCAGAGATTCAAAGTGGTGCTGCGCGCTCCCGCTGCAGTGCTATGAGGAAGCGAGGAGGGTGTGGTCGCGGCTGAACGGCTGAACGGCTGCTGGACTGAGAAAAGTTGCAGCAACGGAAGAGCTCAAGTCGCCCATCGCTTAAAGTTAACTTTCCACCATGTCCGGAAACTGGTTTGTCGTCTCGCGGGAACGACGTCGCGAGGGAAAATTCTAGTTACACGTTAGCCAGAGAGCTCCGGAGAGTTTTACGGCAGCGTTGACTTTCGGACTGGCTCCTGAGCTACCATGAGACATCCCTGCTGCATCAAGTGAGCGGTACACTGGTTGACGACGGTGACACCGGAAGTGTGCGCGTTCAAAATAAAAGCATACATATGTACCGCCACTGAGATTCCCCTCGCCCTCGACGTCTTGGGAGGATTTCGGTTGCCCGAAGAAGAGTTTACACTGGAAACTGTGTGGAGTATGAGTGAAAATGAAACGGAGCAAAAGTTGCCTCAATTGCAATATTTTCACAGTTTATAAGCCAGCAGGTTATTAATAACCTACCCTGTGTAGCATTTGAACCTTTGTGTTGGGACATAACTTTATTTAATATGTACTATATATATATGAACAAGTTACATTTACTGAACTGTTATATTAATGTTAAATTATATAAGACATTGTACCACAGCCATACATTTTATTATTATTATTATTATTAATGTTTTGTATTGAATGGAATTAGATCATCAGACTAAGTTTAACTGGTGTCAAGTTTTGTGTGATCTTTTTAAACGAAGTATTCAGTATTGAGTTTGTCAGCTCACCACTGTAAGGAATTCATTCAGATTCAATTCACATTCATGGTTTAACTGAGAGTACCATGAGACACCACGTGCATGGAAAATATGCTTAAAGTATCAAAGTAACAACTCTATTGATGCATTAAAATAAGCAGCGTCTTATGATAGTTGTGGTGGAGCTATCTTTAACTATTATAAGCTGCAGGCTTCCTGAAAGATTCCTGCACATCATTTGTCAACAGCATAGACTCTACATATCATGTACATGAGTATGTGATCATGTATGTGTTTGAATGAAAATCATGTGTATGGACCACATTTCTACATATATCATGTCTAGAGAATGATGGAGCTCAGGTAAGTTGCACAGTTACAAAGCCTCTCTTCCTTTTGGTAGGAGTTAGTGATGTCCACACTGTGAGCGCTAGTCCCACTGCACTGTCAGTGGGACTTGCAGCTGCACAGGGCGCAGTGCCATTGGGTGGAGTCGGCCAGAGAGGAAACAGCCCTACACTCTGTGTCAGCGAGGCCTTCAGACACTGCTCTCTTACAGTGTCTCTAATATAGCTGCATGCTCATTGGAGAAAAAATAACATTTAGTTTGTTTCTGTTTCAGTATTGTAGCAGGAAAGTTAGAGTAACTCTGATGTTTTGGTCTAATCCTGGACATTATGATATCATCCACTATGTTAACTGACTTCAGCTCGTGGATGCATTTCATTACTGATGTTTTTAGCCAATCTCACCTTATAAAAGAAGGTACATTTGCTTCACAGAATGAAATGAATCACTTCATTCAAAGAGTTTTAAGGACATTATGTGCATGTATTCACAACCTTTACACAACAGTGAAAGGGTGCTAACTTGGGTGGTACAAAGAACAATTTCATAATGTGTGAAGTGTCTTACCCTGCCTATCCTGAATGATCCACTTCTCTGTAGTTTGCTGCAAAAGTGTCAATGCAAAGTAACTTTTTACTTTCACTGACTGATTTTTTTTACTAATTAGAATTAGATCTAAGACATTTGAAAAAAAATAAACTGCACAAATGCTTTTATCTGTGATATACATGTGTAAAGCATTCATCATGAACAGCAGAACTGAAAAATATATGGGGACTTAAAAATGTTTAATACAATTTAATGGTCTAACAGCGAGTATGGCCACTTACTCAGGATGAACGAGAAAATGCTGCATTTGAATGATTCTACCTTTATTTTGAAAGTCCCTCGGTTAAGAGTGAGTGCTGCCGGTCGGCTTTTCACCACTCTGACACGCCCCTCCCGTCTCGTGACCGGCACATTCCAGAGCCAATCAGAAAACACCATCTGTAAACATGGCGTCCGACTTCAGGTGGAAGTGTATGGTGCTCCTACTCAGCACACATTTGCTTTACGCTTTAGCATCAGACAGCAAAGATAAACCCAAGAAAAAGAAAGATATCCGAGACTACAATGATGCTGATATGGCGCGGCTCCTGGAACAGTGGGAGGTACGGCAGCGCGTGGCTTTTCATTCACCTAGCCTTTAGACATTAGCCGGCTACTAGCTTAGCCGTTAGCAGGGGGCATGATTATCAATAGTTAGTTACTATGCTAACGTTATCTTACGTTGTTCAAAAGTTATTCAAACGTTTGTCAGGTCACAGTAATGCTTCAGTCATGTCCACACAGCGTTGTGAATGGATTTATACTGCGCTCTTTATGTTTCTTGGGCTAACAACCTTTAACTGTTACAGTCTGCATCGTGTATGTGGTGGAAGTAGTGTAATGTTCACCTCTTTACTCCACAGGAGGATGATGATATTGAGGAAGGCGACCTCCCAGAGCACAAGAGGTCTCCTCCTCCCATCGATTTCTCCAAGGTGGACCCGTCGAAACCCGAAGAGCTGCTCAAGATGTCAAAGAAGGGCAGGACCCTGATGGTTTTCGCCACAGTGTCGGGGGATCCCACTGAGAAAGAGACGGAGGAGATCACGGGCCTGTGGCAGGGCAGCCTCTTCAACGCCAACTTTGACGTCCAGAGGTAGTTAACTCATGAAACACCTGCCAGAACTTTGATTAGCTGCTTTTCAAGAGAGTATTGCCCTCATCAGCTAAGCCTGCAGTCGGTGATCGTTGATGGTTGCTCTGTGCGAGCAGCTGCTGTAGCCAAACCTCTGACACATGCTCATGTACAGTCATGTAAAACACGCAGTCCACTTCCTAGTTTTCCTCTGGAGCTGAATCATTCCTTCTGTTTATTATTCCATGCAAAGAGAGCTCTGTAATGATGTTTAATGCAAACCTGCATTATTTAATTGCTATGCAGACCACTATCACACACCTGGAGTGTGATTCAAATAATTTCACCTCAAGAATGGTTCAGGAACGTTGCTGCTCAGTCTGTATCAAAATTAGACTTTAGAAGTAGAATTAAATTGACTAGAATTGAAATGTTTTTGACTTATAAACTTGTTTCACCACTTCACTTACAAGGTCCACACCAATAACGAGGAGACACATTAATGAATTGCTGTCAAAATTAAGAATGACAGCCAGTTCTTCTGGTCTTTGTTGAATTGTGGGGAAGCTTCGGTTGGGATTCCACTGAAACACCGGGGCTCCACAAACCACCCCCAGCATACTCTTTAAAATTCTCATTTCCAAATCACATGTCGCTCTTCATTTAACATTATTTCATGTTTTTCATGTCTTTTATTAATTAAGCTGTTGCAGCAGTACAGTACAACACAGTGTAGCCTATAGTACAGACCAGTCCTGACTAAAATCCACCTGTCACCCTGCAGGTTCGTGGTGGGCTCCAACAGGGTGATCTTCATGCTGCGGGATGGCAGTATGGCCTGGGAGGTCAAGGACTTCCTCATTTCCCAGGAGCGCTGCGTCGACGTCACCGTGGAGGGACAGGTGTTCCCTGGGAAGGCTGCTAAGAAGGACGATGCCAAGTACAAGCAGCAGAACGAAGTCCACGGCAAGAAGAAGAGCAAAAAGAAGAGCGAGAGCAAGAAGCCCGACTTGGAGGGGAACAGCGCCAGCCACCTGAAACAGGAGCTGTGATGGACTGATGCGCAGGGAGAGGGAGAGGGAGAGTCACAGGTCTGTTTCTCCTGACCTCACACACGCTGATTCCAACAACCAGTCAGCACTGGACTCATGAGGCCACTGGACCACGTGAAGGTGCAGGTGGTTCCCAGTCAGTGGTGTGAGTGAACTAATAAATCCTGTTGAGTACATAAACCACGGCTGCTGAGCTGCTGTCACAGCTCAAAGGTTTACTGTCCTTCCTCTTCCCCTCTCCCGCTGGAACACGTTAGACTTTGTCAGAGTGGTAACAAGCTCTTAAAATCAGTTGGGGTGTCGTTGCTGTCTGATTTCTGTCGTCCAATCATCACCAATACGTGCACAAGTGGTTTGAAAGGTACTCAGTGTGAGCATTGTTATTATTTTCTTCTTCTGATGCAAACATGGAGTCATTTATCAGACCCCGAGGTCCCGGTCTGTGTTTGACCCCGTTCGTGTCCAGACGCACATCAGTGTTTGATTCAGTAGCACGTTACTTTGTTTGATTTTTCACACATCATGAAAATAAACTTTTTTATATTATTGTACGAGAGATGTTTTATTGCTGGGCTCATCCAGGGAGGGGGTCGCGAGAGGATGCCGACAGCATGGAGTCTAATTTCACTCTGTCCTTTTCCCACTTTTAACATTGGATAGTTAAACATGTTCTTTTCTTTGTTAAATACAAACTAAAGACTCCAGCTGTCCTACCATTGACCCTAGCATGTTGGCTATGCACACACACATGCACACTGTCCATTAACGCACATGTTGTTCCAGCACAAACTAAAGGTTTCACTGTGAACTTAGGTCTGATGATCAAAACTGTTTCTGACATTTAAAGACTTAGCACGGTGTAATTCACCAAGACAAATGCGCTTTATCCCTCTTGTTGGAAATTTAGTTTAATTTAGTTCAGCTACATTTTTTAAAATCAGATGACCAGACAAATAAACATATTGCCAGTTTTATGAAAGATACTTTCAAAAAACCTCTAATCAATTAACTGATTGTTGAATAAAATTGATTTTAAGTAGATTTTGTTTTAAAGTCGACTGCAGTTATACCCGTGATCAAATATCCAACAGGCCAGAAATGATTGAGGCAATGGCTACTCACTGCAGCACAGGTAATAGTAATTGAATTCCTCCATCATACTGTACTAGTTTGCTGGGAAATAATAGAGTCTATATCAAGAGCAATAGAGAGTCACAATGAGACAGTCACCCACTGCTCGAGCATCCAGAGTAACCTGACAGATGGGTTCTACCTCCAGCACCACTTACAGCCAGCTAGTGAATCACCACCTGGTCAAGCTGGGACCAGGCTGCTACAGGCACCATGTGTAATCAGAGATGCCTGAGGAGTCTGTGATTACATCTGAGTTAAGGGGCTGCTGTATAATATGCTGGTGGAGGATGCCGTCCGTGTGCCGCTAGAGCCTCACAGCAGATCATCCCGTACGTGAATGAGTAAGCTGGCTCGACTTTCAGCCTTTCAGATGCTGAGTCCTGAATTGAGGACTTGGCTCTCAACCCTGACTTGGAATATATCAATACTGGGCATTGAAGACAACAAATAAGACAATCATTTATTAAGAAATAAGAATTCCTGTTTAGTGGATGGTAATTGTGACTGATTATGAGATGATAGTTTGAATCAAGTGCGGAGGCTGGAGCCGTGGTTGCGGTGCAGTCGGCCCTTGGCGCCATCAGCCAAACCCAAACTCCACTTGTCAGTTGTTTCTCCAACCCAATCCTTGTCTCATGTTTTCTTGAAATCCTGCTTTGACGAGTATGTGATTGAACATCAGCATAGTGCGCAGTATTAGAAAGACGACGCCGCTCGCTTTGTGCAGGCGTGAACTTCACGGTGACACTCAGACAAACTGTTCAGCATCTTTTATTTCTGTACAAAAGTCCTCAAAGAAATTCAAAGTCATGGAGCTTCATTACTTTACAAGCCCGAGCCACATATACAACAAATCCATTTGGTGTACAGCTAAAACAAGCCAACTATACCAAGATATGAATGTATGCTGAGCTAGCGTCTGGTACAAATCTTTTAAAATGAAGCTATGATGGTTTCTTACATACAGTATACATACAGGACAGTAATAACATTACAACTCAAAAGATACCCCTTTAGATTTGGATCAACTGTGTCTGTACAATAAATAAGTATAAAATATATCTCTTAGCAATCGGTGGATCTTTTTTAAAAACACATTTAACATACAAAACACTAAATTTACTGCTACAACCTCCGAAAAAAGACCAGCTATTTCGGCAAAGGAAAAGGGAGGGGGTCCTCCTTTTTTTGGCAGATTGAAACGAAGGTTAGTCCGTCATTTTGAAGCGGGGGAAATTGCACAATTAGAAATTCCCTGATTTAACATTAAGTCGATCGTTTAATTTAGCCTTTTGTATTGTTTGCGGGCTCCTTGCTGGTTTACTCCGAAGAACACAGACAGATGGGTCACGAACACTTGATGTGAGAAGAAGAGTCGCGGGGAAGGAAAACATCACAATATCAAACGAGCGAGGGCTCGCAGTCGAACGGAGAAAGGTAACAGCCACAGGTCTTTATGCAAAACAAGGAATGTTTCTGTGTTTTCTTCTTCTTCTCTTTTCTTTCTTTACACAGTTTAGTCAAACAAAGCAGGACGTAGAAACCACTCAACTGTTACACCTGTCACACATCACAGAGACCTGCGTGGGAAGGATGATACATTACACATGCACTGGATTAGCTTGCCCAACACTTTGACTATTCGCTCCTTCTGTCCACGCAACTCCGATTCCAATGAACGCCAGGGCGCTGTGTAAAACTGGAATATATTGACCTACGTTTAAATGAACCCATACAAAGGCAGAATGTAATAGTAACAATAAATAAATCTGATTTTTCAAAGGATGAAGCTTATGGTGGAATCGGGGTTGTATGAAAGGCTGTGCGTTTGCATCACAATGTGCTAGAAAACCATGGCTGACATCATGGCGGTCCACTGGAGAACTGGCCAATAGTTATTGATATGGAATTTTGAGACTCTTGGAAATGATCAACGTAAAAGTGAGCGATCTAATATCTTTGTAGCTGATTTGCATGTCTCTGTAGCCGTGTTAGTTGCTGTGCTTCTCTGCTCTGGCACTGAATACTGTGCTTTAGTGTTAATTGGAATTTAAGTGCACGTGACCAGTGTGCATCACTCCAGTTCTGTGAGCCTCTGCATACATCTCTAACAGACTTCTCTATTGGTTGGAGAACCTACCCAAAACTGATCAAACAGGATGGTTTTGGTATCTGAACCCCTGCAAAATGTCTCAATTAATTAGTTGTACATAATTAATCGCGGTTACAGCTTTCCCTGTTGTAAACAAATTCACTCTGCCTGTTAGTACCTGGTTCTTGAGAAGAGTCAATTGAGATGGTTCAGATGTTTCATCTGGAGGTATCTCAGGCACAAACATGTGCAGAGCGGTAAAGGTTCAGGTGGTTTTAAAGGGGCACCCGTCTCACCTTGTTTTACTGCTACATGGTCACGACACTCACTGAGCAACTAAACCTTTCTTCTCATACTTGGACTGGAAACCACCCATGACTGAGGAGAACCTCTCCTCATTTCTTCTCTGCACTGAACCTGCGACACAGTTGCATCACTGCCACTGGTGCAGGGGAAAGTGGGCTATGATGGCTAACAGCACCGTCCAACAGCGTCCTCCGAAGCTGAAGGGTTAGACCAATAGTGAAGTCTGTTAGAGGAAAGATCTTAGGCCTCTGAGCTGAAGCTTCGAGAAGAGTTAGTCAATGTTTCTGGCAGAGAGCTAACAAGCCTAGCAAACAATGCTAACATTACTTTTAATTGAATCTCTTTTAAGCAGTGATGGTTTGCTGACCAAATCCAAAGTAAATGGAATGATGTTAGTGATGCCACGAACCATTATCAGTCAGGTCTACCAATCTCTATGGACACAGCCGCATACCTGCCAATACCACTTGCTGTTCCGATCCTCTGCCGCCAACGAGCTGAGGACCTCCAATATGGCCGTCAGAGGACGTGTTGACACCTTAAAGCCCTCTACTGATGGGCTGCCCGTGGCGCGGACAGTACCAGCCCACGAGAGAGCCGCGTCTTCCTCTTTTCAACACACTGAATCACATCACTTCTCTCATCGCCAAACCTAGAAAATAACACCACTTGATCCTGGGCCAATGGCTTGGACTGTCTCTGTCAGAGTGTGTTTGAATGTGTAAGTGTGTGTCTGTACATGTTTTCTTAGGGGAGTGTATGTAAGTCAGTATCTGGAGGTTATACAGTCTATTGGCTGTCCTCCCCGCTGCCTGCCACTCATAGCTTCATCTTGTGGACCACAGGGATGGGCAGCACCTGGTGGATCTTGGCTCGGTCAGTGTCCACCTCCAAATGGATCCACTCGGGGTGGAAGGAGCCCTTGAAGCCGATGAACGCCAGCTTCTCTGCAGGGAGGCCAAAGGACATGAAGGTCAGTGAAATCACTGGAGCTCTAATCCTGCAGGAGGCTGCAGCTCATGCCTGGTATTGCATTCTTTAGCTTGTATGACACAACATATGTCATTAAGGCTGCTCGCAACAAACATTCTGTTACCTTTCCCATAGCATAGGGAGGAACAGCTTTACTTATCCAGCTGTGTAATTACAGTTGATCATAGTCATGATGGATGGATCAGATTAATATTGCACCTAAACTGGTGAAAACATAAATGAACGCTGTGGCCTGGGTGAAACGCCGCCAATGAAACAACAGTGCCATCTATTGACTATTTGTTGAAACTGTTACACGTGTTATCCAAAGCATTCCAGGCACGACTCATGCTCGCTCCACAGTGACTATGTTTATCTCACTGTAGCTTGGTGCATATATACTTAGATACCTTTCAATTTGATGTTTTTGTCCACTCCAAGTCTCTCCAGGACTTTAGTCCAGGATCCTCTGGTGACCAGACGGCCTTTAGCTGTAATGAGGACGATGGAACTGGAGAAAGAGTGAGAAACAATGTTCTTGTTACTTTGTCATTAAAGTGACTTGAAAGTAAAATGAATGCGTTCATAATCAAACTTCGTACCCGTCTTTCAGTCCACTGACATAGTTGTCTATCTGTGCAGGGATGCCCTGTAGGATGGAGTTCCTGAAGCTCTTGCTCTCCACCATCTTCCCATCATGCCCGTCAATGACTGTCAGGTACAGTCCGTCCTCCGGTTGGTACAACTTCTTTCCGTTCACCTGTCACAACGCAGAGCCAATCAATCATACTACAGATCTGCACTGCACTGCACGCTGCAGTAATATAACAGGTCTGACATTAAATAACGCATTAACAGTAGCCTTTTAAAACATTTTAAATAAACTGCAAGCTGATGAAAAACCCTGATGACATCCCTATGACGTCTTCACAGGTATTTTCTCAGACTTGACAAAGCTCCTCCACAGCCATAGAGCACGTTATACAACTGTTTTCAAAGGCTGTGTAGGTGTAACCATAGATACACAGATTGATAGATACAGATTGCTTTGCAGTGTTTTGGTTAAAAACAGAAGCCCCGATGTTCATTTTTACATTTTCAGCTGTTGTTAGTTAAAGATAAGTCTGCTTAAAGCCTAATTTTCAGTCACAGGCACATCAGAGAAAACATTAAATAAGCAGAATATATGGCCGCACTGCCAAACACAGGACAGTCAGAGGCTGAGAGGTTTGTGTAAAAACAGAAACAGCTCTCATTTCGGAGTTTCTGAGCATCAGTGCGAATCATAGCTTAAGTCTTTTACGTTTAAGAGTTTGATAAATACAGGGCGAGAACAGCAAAAGCCCAAATATGTGTTCAATGAACCATTAAAACCAACCCTAAAACATGACACCAATTGCAAGACTGCAGATGTAGGGATGTAGTGATCGCTCTTTGATGAGATTATGAGTAATAACTGTATTCTTGTGTGTTTACTAAATCAGGTCTACAGTCAGTTCCAATAATCCAGGTGTGAAGCAATCAAACATGTAGCCATGGCGTAGAAGGGCCTGTGGTCTATTCTGCTGTCTGTGAGACAAAGGGTACCTCGGTGAAGGCAAAGTCCTCTTTGATGTGGAAGAAGCGAGTGTTGTAGGACTCCAGCTTGATCTCCAGGAAGTGTTCCGGCGAGTGCTGAGGGTGAACGGGTGAACAAGGAGAAGGAAAACAGTTGAAATGAATACTCTGTATTTGGCATTTATATTATAATAACTGCGTGGCAATTGAGATGTAGCAGCATGAAAAGAAAATAAGAACCAAGACGAAAGACACAGGGACCGTTCATTAGGTTGAATGTGTTCTCACATGCCTTCAAAGGGTCGAACATGATTGCATGGATGTATACAAGCTGTGCAAACTAAAAGCAGCTGAGTTTCTAGATAAAAATATTAAATTAGAGCTCGAAACTGGAAATGCAAACATATTAAATGTATTCAGAATGAAGATTGAAAGTTGAATATGCCACCTGTGCAGCGTGGACACACGGCAAGTCTACAGGAAGCATGTGACCTAAATTTGTCCATATCACAGTGTCCAAAATCCCTTTTCCAAACCCAGGTTTGAAATTTTACACTACATTTCATTGTCCCTCCCCCTCTCCTCTCACCAGCCTGGCATTGGGTATCTTTCTGGGCATGGGTACATCCACGACGGG
The DNA here is from genome assembly GCA_008933995.1 of Datnioides undecimradiatus. Classification (NCBI taxonomy): domain Eukaryota; kingdom Metazoa; phylum Chordata; class Actinopteri; order Lobotiformes; family Datnioididae; genus Datnioides; species Datnioides undecimradiatus. Next base: position 2,947,469 of record WARS01000067.1, on the reverse strand, counting down.
CAGCTGGGCGTGTTTGGGGTAAGCCTGGGCCATGCAGTTGCTGGGCGGACTGCCTTTAGGAACGACGGCTGTGATCTTCACCCTCTCGCAGCCCTTGACGGAGCAGAAGGCAAACTGCTCCCTGTCATTGTGGGCCTTTACCTTCAGGAAAAGCAGCCTGCGCGCAACACACACAGTCAAGTTAGGCATGCACCAAACATGTCGCAAAGCCGACAAACAACTGCGCATGCATGTGTCTGACCCAGTGTCTTCCTCCAAGTAGTAGTATCCCCTGGCCTGATGGGCGTGGTTGATCTTCTCCCACTGCGTCGTCTTCATGAAGACGCCGGTCTTGCGGGTCTGCTTGGTCAGGCGGTTGTGGATGTCCGAGATGACGACAAAGGTGGTGCCTTGCGGGTAGCAGACGCCCACGTCGATCCAGTCATTTCTGCAACGCAGCAAATAGCCCGGTTTAACCGCTGCCGGTTTAACAGCCAAGACCTGTTCTCACAACCGCAGTTACAGCGCACACAGGGTTATACCTGCCGTTAACTACTCAGAGGAAAATCGATAACAAATAATAGTGAAAAAGAAAGAATCGAGTCATTTATAGAAGAAAAATAGAAAAATAGATTTGCAGCTTTAAATGGAAACATTGAATTGGAAGACATTTTTTCCACAATTTGATAAAATTTTATAGAGTAAAGAAAAAAAAAAGCCTTAATAGTAAAATAACAGCCTGAGTAACTGATGATGGGAAATGTGATTGTGGTTGTGAACTGACTGCTAAATGAAACTCAAGGCTGCAGAGCGGCGCTTTGGTGTTGGTGCAGTTCAGTCTTATGCCGCTGCTACACACTTGTTTCTTTAATACAAACGATGGGGTATTTAGTGGATACAGGTCTGTTCCTGGGAAATGTAACGTGTATTTTATAAGTCTGGGTCAAGTAATGCAGTGTCAGGTAAAGTGTCTATCCACAGACGCTCACACAAACATATATATCTACTCATATACATATATAGATTTTTCAACGTTTAGCGCTGCTATCATTTCTTACATGGCTGTAACTCATCTACTGTTGAATTTCATTACACAATATTCTGTATATTGCAAGAAATTAATGAAAACATGCCCATTGTGCAATTCCTCTTTGTTGAAACACATGTTAAATCTCAAAGTACCCCTGACCTGTAGTTTCTGTCCACATCTCACTCAGACTCACACAGAGCTAAGTGATTGTCGACCTGTTTGTGCAGCACACAAAATGCACATTGCAAACATTTTGCTAAAGGTGGATATATTTTAGCCTCTTCAGCTTTATGATCGTCAAACAAGACTCACAGTTATTTATTTTGGGCTGTTAATTCATTAAGCGGTGCACGTGGGCGTGGCTGTCGTCCACCTATCAGAGGACTGGTGCTTGGTGCACGTCAAAGTGTCCTTAGGCGAGACACTGATCCCCCCAAATCGCTCACATTGGTCTGTGAGTGTGCATAAATGCCTAATTTCCTCTGTAGGAATGCTGACATGTCGTGGAAGGCGCTGTTCATCTATTTAATGACCCATATTTAATGCTTTCCCCCCATTAAAGAACTTCGGTTGTGGCTCTATTTGCAATTTTTTTTGTCTAATTAAGTTGAATTGGGACAAAACAAAAAATTTTAAATGAATAAAAGCAGAATCTGTTATACTAAACTCCCCCAGTCATAAACAATTAACAATTCATTAACAAGACGGCTAATTTAACAGATCATAATCTAAAAGCTACTCTGGAGTTCGCTAAAGGATACATCATCTATATCAACGCTTCCTAATCAGCTTCTTTCTAAAATCCAGTCAGAGCCGAACAGCTAATACATCTGATCTGTCTGCAGAGAATCAGCTGTGCTTGCTGTTTCCTATACGAACTGTAGATGGGGCTATTGGTTCGCACCCTTGATGGAAGCATGCTGTCCGTGTCAGGGTGGACTCGAGCCACAGGGAATAGATGACATGCTCGAAGTGACCATCTTAATGCAGTGTAAATGGCTGAAGGTCTCTGTAAACACCATCTGAGGGGAAGAGTGCAGAGCCACACTCTCCAAGCTTCCGTGGTGAATCTTTGCAACGGCAGGGGCGAGGACTGAGCTGACGCCCTCCACCAGTTCATTCCACTCACCGTGCATTATCTGAGCGACCTTCGGACCTGCCGTGCCATTTACAGAGCTGCAAAGTGCTTGTTAGTGTCTGAAAAGCTCTCCCCCACGGCTTGTCGAGATTCTGCAATCAACCGTCGGGCCCACTTTGGCCCGGGTGTGTGGAGGCGTGAGGGTAATCAGGGTTTTAAAATCATTTTGTCACTCCTAACACAGTTACTTTCTGCACTTTTCAGGTGTCAACAGCAGATCCGCCTTCCAGGAAACACTCTGTACACCACTGTCCGCATCTGTAAGATCCATCATGTCTTATCATTGTCTGGGTGAATACTTGATTCTGATTGGGTGTCCTTTAACTCCTGACACCTGCAAAGTAATTCCAATCAAATTGTCTGTTCATCATTCTAAAATAATCATATCTTATTTACAACATGGTGCCATTGGTCAGCACCACACCACAGGACGGCAACTGTAACACACGCTCCTCTGAACGTCCTATTAACTGGAGCAGGAAACTGCATAAGAACGTTATGGGACTGGTGAGAACCTCAGTTACTTCTTCTGAAAGTTATATGTGCTCTAATCCCAGAAACTATCATGAACACATCCAATGTCTAGTCTTCTTTACAGCACTGTGGCCAAGCTAAGAGAGGGTCAGAGCTCAAGTGAACCATGTATTCCATGTAAACCATCTTCACTCGACCTGGTTTATCGCTGAGGACAGGAACCCTAGAATCAGCTGATTGATACTTAGAATGCTTTTCCCTAATGGACCTTCATCACCTTACCTCAATGACCCCTTCCATCTAAACCAACACCCTGTCTCTTAGACTCCTTTGCAACTAAACTACTTAACTGCCCCTCACTGTGCTGTGGAGTTACATGTTCCTAGAGTTTCCAAAAGTAGATCTGGAGGCAGAGCCTTCAGCTACTGAGTTCCTCTCCTGGGGAACCTGCTCCCGTTTGGGGTTCAGGGACCAGACAACCTCTCCATGTTTAAGAGCAGTCTTAAAACATTCCTCTTTGGCAAAGCTTAAAGTTAGGGTTAGCTGAGCCCTGAACCATGCATGAGTTATGCTGCTACAGGCCTAGACTGCTGGGAGACTTCCCATGATGCACTGAGCTCCTCCATTCTCATTTCCATCTCCATCTGTAATCCTCTTTATCCTTCTAAAGTATGTTACTGATGCTTCCTGCAGGTATTCAGGGTCTGTAGAGTCTGGATCTGTGATCGAAACCACAAACTGCCCCCTCGAACCGAAAGGAAGTTTTTCATTGCTTGCTGATGGCGGAACTGAGTTTGGTTTAGACCTGCTCTATATGCAAAGTCCCCAGAGATATCACTGTTGTGATTTACAAATGAAATTGAATTGAATTCGGCAGACTTTGACCTCCTCTTGAAGGTCTCAGCATCCTCAGAGAACTAGATCCTGTATCGTCTGACTGCATCTAAAGATGAGAGCTCCGTTCTAAACGATGTTGCTCAAATGTGTGTGGGAAAAGCCTGTGACCGTAGCCTCCCCCTGCATCCCACTGCCTGCCTGATCTCTCTCCACGCGTTCGGCGTCTTTTGTGTGTCTTTGTAAGGCTTGATGTAATGAATTATGCAAATGGGTCAATGGCACATGCTTTCTGACAGTCTCTGCTCAAAGGAATCCATCACACTCTCTGTTGTACACATGAAAAGTGACAGAAGTGGGTCTTGAGAATAAAAAAAAACCACAGAGCTTGTGGGACTGTCAGTTCTGGAAAGTTGTTCAGATGATCTGACAAGCACTTTGTTTGAAGCATATTGACTTCTTTAAGACTTTGGTACACTCTAAAGGGACGATCCCCAAGGAGAGGAGGACTGAGGCGGTGTGACACGATCTTGACGACACGTGACAGGCACAGGGAACAGCATCTTCCTGAAACAGCAGGTGTCCTGGACAAGAGACCCGATGAACACATCATCTGTCTGCTCACAGCTGACGAGATCTGCTCAGATCATCCACCGGGACAAGGTCAGAGGTCTACAGCCCGGGGTCAGATAGCAAGTGAGTCCATCTTTGATCAGTGACAGGAGTTACTAATTCTCCACATTTACACCAAACCTGCTGTCACATGACCAAAGTTAAACTCCGCCCGTGACACCTGAGACAGCTCCGACAGCCCCCGGTCTCTCTCCGCTCCCTGTCATCCTCTTTCTCCTCCTCTGAGCGTGTGCTTCAGTGATGCTCCAATCACAGTGTGACGGGGGAGCTGAGAGTAAAACACAGGCTAACATCTACTTCACGCACGGCCGACTGCAACAGATGAAGCCCTCGGGCGGCTTGGTGCAGTCAAAGAGCCGGGCTAGTAAACAGATCAAATGCTGGTCTGGGTGCTTTTCACCAGATCAGAAAGGTGAAGTCGTCTGTCTGGGTGGTTTTAAAGTTAAAACCGAGCCTACCCTCCTCTTTCAGACACACCGTGAGTTAAAAGAAGACATTAGGTTATAATGAGCCAGCGCAATTCACAACCTAGCACCACATATACTTCTATTTATCACTGTCAAACAGAAACTAAAATCAACTCCCTGTCATATTAGATAAGTAGAGAGTTTTATCTTCTACTTCAGTTGAGCACGGCGCTCTTAGCTGCAATTTACCAGCCGTGGCACTCGGAGCATATCTCCGCTGATGAGGTGGGCGCCCGGTCCAGATGGTTTTACATCTACATGCTGCACGTTTTCTAGATGACTTCAAAGGACCCAGAAAACCCCCGTGGGAGCAAAGCGTCACACAGCAGCCCCGTGGCACAGGACAGTGACCTGATCCAAGCGGCGACTGAGCTCTGCTCAGATTTAATAAGTACTTTTAAAGAGTTTTATGTTATTTCTTTATGTTTTTCACATAACTTATCTATGTTATGTTGTGTATTTCTTTCTCTTGGCTGTTTTGTGTTGCTTATCAGCGACTCCACAGTTTATCTTTTCCTTCACTTAAGAGGCTGATTTGAAATTCATCTCTATGCAAGTAATGAAACGTTTTACAGGCTACGGTATCGCTGGTGCACGTGTTACACAGCTTCCCCCGCTAGGTTGTGCCTTTGAGCAAGTAGAGAAACCTCTGAAGCAGAGGTTTGCTGGACCTCACATCTCTATCTCTACACATGGTGTCCACTCAAGCGTCTGAATAGCACGGGCTTAACTGCATCATTCATAACTGAGTTTCCTGTTCATTTGTCCTTTGTTGGTTTCCCAAAAAGAAGCAAATTGCATTTTAATAAATAAACATTTTCTATTGCGTGTTTCATATTATGCAGAATTTGGATGTGAGGGTGAATAAAAGGAGATGTCCTGATGTGTTTGTCCAGAAATGATTCATCTTCTACTTCATGTTGAAATCAAATCAGTGTTAAAAATGAAACTGCATTCGGTCACAATGAGTTGATTGCAGAAACTGATTGGATGTGGCGCAGCTAGCGCGTTTGCCGCCAGCCAGCGCTGCTTGAACGTACCTTTGCCCAGAGACCGCGGATGAAAATGGTCTGTTTGGCCAAATCTGTCGCATTTACATCACACTGGTGTTAATTAGTGTGGGCTGTCCGTGATGAATGGATTCTCACCCAGTCAGACAGTCTAAATCAGACCTGCAGTAAACACGCTTTGCGGAGGCGGTGTCTGTCATAAGGTGTGTGTGTTGTGCAGCTTGTGCGTCCACTGACTTGTTGAAGTTGATGAGCCAGATGGTGACCTCAGCAGGCGCCGCTTGGTCCCAGTGGATGGTGTAGCCTTTGGCGAGCGTGATCACAGGCTGGAACTGCTGGTAGTGTTTCCTCTTACCCAGGGCGCCTTCCAGCGTCAGGGGATGATCGGGGTACTCGTCCCTCGCTATGATCATGTTGAGGTTTGCGGGGTTACGTGTCTGGACGTAGATCTGAAGAGAGTAGGTTGATTGATTATGCACGCTACAAAACATCCATTTGGAAATCATAAAACATTACAGCAATTGACCGGAGATGCACAGATGTGGCGGGGCAGTGGACCGACCCACCTGTGCATAGCGCCCGCTGCAGATAGCAGCCCTCCAGTCAGGCACATCGATGCAGTCTGGGTGACGGAGCAGCCAGTTGTCCTCTTTGACCAGGAAGGCCCCGGGATACTCGCTGACAGAGCCGTCAACGTCGTGGAAGATGGTTGTCTTGTCTCCGTCCATCTGCATCTTATTAAACCAAGCGCCCGGCTCCCCAAAAAACACCCGAGACGTGATCTGTTGCAGAGGGATGGATGGAGTGATATCTTAAAATCCCAGACGGCAGTGGTGGGGACAGCTCAGACTAATCAACATACAAATGTTTTAATAATGTTTTTATGGTACAAAATAAGATTCAAGTCGTTTTGCTTTGCGCATTTCGCACAGACGCAGACTCACGGGCACTTGATCAAAGGTGATGTCGGTGACATTGTTGTTGGGGCAGCTCTGCCACGAGTTGTTGAGCCTGAATCCGAAAGCGCTGGTGTGCCGTCCGTCCAGCGCCGTATACTTCCGAAACGTGCAGTTCTGCATGTTGATTGGCCCATCGTAGATCTGCATGCCCCGGATAGGAAAATCACTGCAGGGAAACACTTGCATCAATCAACATTTATACGGGAACGCATCAAACGTATACTGTCAGTGTTGAAGAGACAAACCCACAGATCACCAGTCGTCACCCATTATGGCTCATTGTTTGCTAACTGCCCAGCATCACACACCTGACCAGGTTAGTGAACATAGTTGATCATCAGCATCAGCACCAACCCTCTACCTCTGTATATGTGATGTCATATGATGAATGAGCGCTGTATGAATGCTTCATGGAATGCAGAGGCGTCATGCGTTAGATATCAACAGTGCAGCAGAGGACACAGGTGCCAGCTCTTACAACTAAACGGAACTAAACAAAGTGTCACCCCAGACAAAGCAGTATCGTTCAAAGTCAGCACGGAGGGACGCTGCCGTTTGAGGTGCACCTCTGTTTCTTGCTGACCAACCCCTGAACTCTCAGCCTGGTGTAGAATTAAGGGCAGCTGTTCTATTTTCAAGCAAGCAGGCTAAGAAACCAAACTTCTCTCTGCCTCCGCCTCTGTCTGTCACCTCCGCTCCACCTGCGGACGGCACCCACCTATAACGAGCATTAATTCAGCTGCGCTCATTTCGCCGTTTGACGGCACAAACGCCCGCTGTCTTGGCGTCAGGGCTCACAGCCAGTCGGCAACCGACTGGTAGCTAACTTGGGTTCACAGTGGATCTTTCAGAGGCATTTTACTGTGAACAGAATAGAACTGCGGAGTTTAAATGCAAAAGTACTGATTGGTAATTATTAAAGTATACTGTAATCATACTTAGGTACCTGACTGTGCATGTCAATTCCAACTGAGACAGAACGTCTGTGCTTAGCAAAGATACAGCATGTACGATGAGACCTCTCTGTGTGATGTGTTCAAGGTCAAGCGTGTAAAGCAGCGAGCGAGGACGGAGAGAGGGAGGCAGACCAACTAACACAACCCACACCCCGGTGTTTTCAGAGCGGGGGAGTAAGAGTGTGTGCACAGCTGACTCCCCGCCACGGATGGTGATGAAAATCTTTTCTATCCAGAGGCCTCATCAAAAGTTCAGCGCCGCGCAGCGTGACAGCACTTGTGCAACGATGTGCCAAAGTTCATGCGGTTGCACCGAAGAACGTCTGGCTGGTGATGAAGCGACAAAGTTCCTGGTGTAGATTTTTTTTCTTTGGCCGCATAACGCCGCTCCTGAGATGTCCCTTCAGAGCCAGAATCATAATCAGCTATTGGCCTTGTGTGTGTACGCATCCAAGGTTTCACCCTGGTTTTAAGTTGTTAAGTGCTACACACAGCTCCAGCAGAAGCAGACTCACAAGCAGACACGTCTATGGTAAACAACGACAACAAGGCTGTTGGCTGTGTGAGGTCGGGCTGGGTGAGGGCTGTGAATGATTGCCAGTCAGACCTGCATTCAATAAGACACTCCAGGCTTTCAGCCATGGATCTCTGCAGTGTGGGAGCGTAGCTTCCTGCAGCCCTGTTGATGTCCTGCAGAGTTCTTTGCTGAAAACCTGCTTCCCAAGTATTCTCCTCTGAACTTTGCCAACTGGACCAAGTCTGGCTTTCCCACACACCAGCCTCTTGAACTTGGACTCCACTCAAAACCCATCGGTCCATAAACACTGGCTCGAAAAGTGACTCAAACGCGAGTCAGCCTACTATTTCGTGTGGAGCAGAAACTGTGGTCACTTTAAATACACGGCTGTCATTAAGTGTTGATGATCATGTCATTTATCCTCATATTATGGATTCAAGCTGAGGATGCAGCTGTGCGCAGGACAAGCAGTCATTCCATACAGACAATGTGACTGACCGCCACAGCATCCAGGCTGCTCTCAGACTATTTCAGCTGGAATCCCTAGAAAGCTCTGCAAGAGCTTTTCCGGGTCTCTGACGCCAGGATGTGATGCTTACACAGGCAAACACGATATATATCTCAAATACATCCCAAACAAGATACTGTTGCCCATGGAGACATCATCAATATCTAGTCAGGATATGCTTGACATACTGAAATGGTTTTGAAACTGTAGCTGTATGCAACATAGATATTCTTTGGTTTATCACTTTTTTAAGCTGCATCATTTTCAAAACCATCATCATCTTATTAAAGTTACCGTGGCAACGTAATATTCATTTAGATGTGGTTATATAAATGTCACTTACACGGCGCGCGGAAGGGTCCTGCCGGTGAGGTCGGAACCTCCGAGGCCCCAGATCCGGTTGTCAGGGAGGGGCATCCCTCGGTTGTCACTTTCACCAACGAACAGGGAGTTTTTCACCTGCTGGTGAGAGCCGTCATCATCTGGAAATGTCCCCCCACTGTGCGCGCACACACACACAGACACACACACACGGGGAGAGTTAGAGTCGGGAAGTACAGCGGCCTCAGCGACGTGTGGAGCGATAACAGCATCACTTCTGTTTTATTGATCCCACGGTGATAATTCCCCTTTTATTCCAACATCAGGGTCAAGAGGCTGTTCGAGCCATTAATAGCTGCGGTTGTGATTTCTTGTTGAGCGCACATATCTTAAACATTTCAGGCCGAGTAAATATGAATCCATCTAATGTGCACAACGCAGGTGTTTTAATGATCAGGCTTCAACTTCCTGTGCCAGTTGCAGTCAGAGACACTCCAGACAGAGATGCTACAGAGAGACAGTTGCGCCATCAGAGTTTATAAGGACTGAAAAAAAAGATTTATGCAATAATTATAAAGAATCTAGACAATTAGTAGAAATCAATAAATGTTCAATTCATTTGTTTACTCTCTGAGTGTGTGTTAGTTTGGTTTGATGGTTTTATTTTCCAACAGCGCTGAAGAAGAAGCATCAGTGGTCAGGGTGAGCGTGCAGACTAAATGAAGCGATGAATACGCAAAATCAATAGAAACACACTTATGTTGTTTCCTTAAGACACTCTTATTCTCCATGATTAGAGTCATTTGCACGGGTTGCTGATCTGATCGATGAGAACATCTTAACTTAAGATGCTTCTGGGAAACACCCCGCAACGATACGACTGTGTGTCAGATTGATTTCTCACTTGAAGTCTCACTTGTAAGATGATTTTGGGAACTGGGACCCAGATTATTTTTATGCATTTCTTAAAGTTCAAAGGTTCGCCGTGCATGGTGCGTGTGTGTGAAGTGGCAAACTGCTGCATTTCATTAAGATGTTGCCTTGTTTCACGTCTGAATCCAGACAGCCACTGATCATCTGACACGCTAAAGAAATCACTTCACATCAACCTGTATGAATTAACTCCGCCTGTAAAGGTCTATTTGTCACCTGTTACCCCGCAGTGGATTTTTGAGTTATTATTGCAGAGGTATGATGCACATTTGCATTAAAAGTAGACTGATGAAAAGCATTTGTGCGATCCAAAGTGCAAGCAGACTATATAAGTACAAATCACACACCGCATAGCAGTTGGTGACACGGTTACTGAACTGGAAAATCAGAATTCTGAAAGCTGAAACCATTTTGAATAATGAACAACATCATTCCGTAGCATGAATCGAGTGCGAGGGGCGCAGCTTATAAAGTACAGTGAGTCGATGTTATTCAGTTTAGATGAGGCTTAACCCAAACTATTAGATCAGCCTGATGCACTGTGCACATAACAGCTGTTGCACTGGCTCTGCCTGTGCATCGATGGTTTCATTCAGTTTTAATCACACGATAGTTTGGATGCACAAACAGTTGCAGTTGCACGCCGGTGCCTCTGGGATTGATGCATTGTCTATAATTCATGTACTCTGCATGCTCCCCATATTATTCAGCATTCACTGCCGCTTGTCTGCTCCTAAACTCAGCAGCACAGCATTAAACACAGAGGCTGTACTCAGCTGCTCATCCAGTCTCCCCTCATTTGCATCCTGGCCTCTTCAGTCAAAAAGGAAGTAACAGGTGAAGCCAGCAATTCTTTGTTCTTCTCAGTGTCATCCCGATGAATCAAAAGCAAAGCAAGCCTGGTTATTTAAAGGGGAATGCCACCAGATTTTACACATGCGGATCAGCCTGATGTCCGTCCAGCCTTTTCACTGGTGGAGCAAAATAAATCTGACGACATCATCAGGGATTCCCCAGTTTGGGTAAACCAGAGCTGCAGATGTGGGCGTAACGGACTCTCGCAAACAGAGACTGTCCAGTTGCATCGTGGGAACTGTAGAATTTTGGGAGTTTCTCTTTGGGTTTACACCTGTTTTTTGATGCATTCTTGTTATTCTTAATCGATTATCATCTTTTATATATTGTATATATAACAGGACACATTAAGTTGTTCCTTCCTTTCGTCGAATGGTTGCGTCAGTTTGCCCCAGTGTGCCGCAGCACGGCCTCAGGCTGCTTCGCGAGCGGGTAAATCAGCAGATCAGCCGCACAGAAAGGCACAACATTTCAAATGCGCGTCACCCATTTCTCACCTGTGCTGCCTCGATGTTTCACGCGGCCCTGTCGAACCTTTGGCTCCTTCACGGCACAGAACGGATGTGTCATTTTATATGAGAAAAACTGAAGTGGAGCTAAAATATCAGGATTTCATCCCAGCGCTGATTTATGGATGTTAAAAGTCTGCACGTCCCGATAGGAGGGTTTCTTATCAATTGTCTTTTATGTCATCATTTTGCCAAAGCACAAAGCTGGTGTTTTCAAGGATCTATACGCTGCATAAACGTCCAAGCATGAAATCAGTTGGTTTGTTAAACCGAGGGCTGAAGAGAGGAAATAAACGAACTGACAATCGTGCACAGCTCTGCACGGCTGCACGCTCGGCACCCTCGGGCGCCTGCTTCTACTGAAAAGCTCCCACCTTTGGTCCCATCACCCCCTCCTCCCCCCCACCGCCACCAAAGCAAACACAAGCCTTTCACTCCAGTCCATATGAATGTGAACGGTGAATGCTGAGGGCTCTTACCTCGCCAGCGTGAGGCCGATGCCATTATCAGCAAATCTAAATGAGAAAGACAGAATATTACTGCTCCGAGCACAGACCCAGGGTATCCAGGGAACACGCGCGCGCACAGACACACACACAGACACACACACACACACACACACTTCCTCACTTTCCTTGTGCAACAATGACCTGTGCTGCTTAAAATGGCAGACCTCACCCAGACGAACCCATTCATTCACTCATTTACTCGGTAAAAGATTTTGCCCGGTCATGGATCCACGCATGCACGCAGCACTCACTGGCAGTCATCCAGCCAGACGTCCCCTCCTCTCAGCCAGGCTCCGTGGTCCTGGTTTTTATAGGCTACAAAGTGGTGGATTAGAGCAGGGACCCTGGGTTTGAAGGGGTCTGCGTCTTGGTGCGGGCCATACCTGAAAAATGAAGCAGCAGCGTTTTATTAGTTCCAGTAATGACTTGATGATGATGCTAATTTGGAAACAGTATAGACTAAAACGTAATTTCACGTTGTATGGCTCCATCTGAAGCAGTATTATAACACCTAAGCAGTTTTAATTGGCCTTTTTAATATAATAAGTAGAAATACTGCCTCATGGGTGTTTGCTTCCTCCAGCCAGTCAAGCCGCAGTAGCAGAAACCCATGTCAGTCTAAAATCCAAATGATAGGCCCAAAGTGTGTGTAGCGAAGGTCAGTTTGACCTTCCTTCGCCACATTCTAACCACATCATCTTTCTCACGGGTCAAGGTCTCACATTTGACCTTAAGACTGTCAGGATGACGTTAAAACACCTGTGACTCCCCATCAATTAGATCATAACCAGATTAGCCAATAGGGATTGTGTTCCCATCTTTCCGTTCTGCTCCTCCCATCCAACCAGGATCACTTTCCATGACAGGCTGCTCTTGGCCTCTCTCGGCCCAGGCAGTCTGTGAGAAAGCTCTCTGAGAAAAACAGGATGTCCGCACTTTGAACAGCATCACCCGGCTGAGGAGGGAGCGGCGTGCAGGGCGTATTCATGTCGAAGTGGTGAGATCAGGATGAGACACTGGTCGGTTCGCGCTCAGCACACTGGGCTGTTACACAGACCGGCTCTCAGAGCAAGTAATCCCATCCTACTCGAGTAGGATTTACAGTGACGCTCCCACTGTGCTTGTATATTACATAAAATACCAATTTGTCAATTCCAAAGCATCGACAGGAAATACGGCCAGTCCATGCTGCGTTCCACTGGGTGTGATGTGTGCTTGTCATGCAGGGTGTTTGTCTGTTATGGGAGGAGGAGATTTACAGAGTCTGACCTGGCTCCAACCAGAGACAGGAAGGGTCTCTTGTCCTTGTCATTTGCCATGGTGGTCTTCACTCCGTTATCGAGGATCATTCCAGCCTGGAACAGACAGAGGCGTTAAACGTCAAACGATAAAGACTGGAAACAAGATTCACTCACATGCTGCACGATGTTGTCTTCGTGTTTAATGTTAAATGCACTCAAATTATTATATTTTTATTCAGCATCTGGCCCTTTAGCTGAGCTGAAAGCAGCATTCTAATGTTATTTCCTCCCTTGATGAAGGAGGAGCGCGCGTGTTGTTGTTGAAATGCGTCTGTCTGCTTGTTCGCACCATGAATCGGGCTCAGTAGCGGTGGCATTTCATCTCTTGCTCTTCCTTTACAGGCGTGCTATGGAATCGGCATCAGGTCTGAATTCGCAGCAGTGAATTCGCATCAGCTCGGCTGCAGCTGCTCTCATGTCAGTCTCAGGTACTGACAGAAACATTCAAACAGAAGCGCTGTTTAAAGAATTCCGCTATAGTTATCAAGTAGTTGACTTACAGTTATCATTTTGGGTCTTTCCATGCATCAAACTGCATGGAAAACTCTGATAAAGAGCCTGGAACTGGGGAGGACGTCACTGTCTGAGGAGAGCAAGAGGCCGCTTGCATTCCCTGGTTGAGATGAGGAATGCGATCTACATTAAGACCAGTCTGCTGAACGTGGGTTTCAACGCCTCTGACCTTTTACAACACTTTGCAAGAGGGGTGAAGTTGGTTTTGACAGAACTGTGATTCCAGGAATCCAGGGCCAAGTTTGTGAAATGACCCCAGGCTGCCCGCAACAGTCCAGACTAAAACAGCGCTTTAAAACAGCGGTAGCCACTGTGTTTTGAAAGAGTCGGCGAAATTCAGTGAACTGCAATGCTCCGTGTGACTGTGACTTTGAGAACTGAGGGTGCCATGTGCAAAATGAGGTGAGACTGTCTAGTTAAGCGCCGCTGCAGCCTCTGTGTTGCTGCTCTAAGTGGCTAACAACTGCGCTGACAAACGTACGGGGCTCCGTGTTGCACATGTGTGTCCCCTCAATCCACATGTACGGCTCCGATCCAATTTCAAAACCTGTTATTCTTATTTTTATATGCGGCCAACGTCATACTCCGGTATGAGCAGATCCCAGTCTTGAACTAAGTTGCATGTTATAAAAGAACAATAACAAACTGAACTGAAGTCAGAATTTATGTGTTTGTTTTTGTGCAGTGGGAGCCCACAAACTGATGAGCAGCTATGCTGTTAAAGCTAGTCTCTCCTCTCTGTGGTCGCAGTAACCAGTGCTGCCTTTTAGTGCTCACTAATAAGTGAAAGTGGCCCGCAGAGCTACCTAAATGTTGCGTGACAGCGTATTACTGTCACTGATGGGCGTTTCTTGTCGTAATCGTGTTCCCTCAGCAGCTCCACAGACATGTGAAGCTGGATTGCCTCAGAGCGGTCATGGCACCACGGTTCATAAGAATTCCCAAATCTACGCAACGGCGCACAGATGGGAGGCTTTTCCAACAGGAAGTCTTTCAATTCTGCCAGCCCGCCTTCTATTTGGAGACAAATAGACTTTAAGCTGTTCGTCACAGCACAGAGACAGACCGGAAGTGACTTGACTTATGTGTTAGAATATTAAAGATCTGGCAAATATATTTGACATATCTTACATTTCCATCGTCTGAGGACACTGACGAGATCGACATGCTGCTCAGCAACACTGTGTACCCCCTGCAGAGCTGGCTGCTCAGAGGAAACACTGATGCAGGGAACCTGACACTCTAACAAGTGACACGGCAGGGCTCGGATGACCGTGGAGTGACTGTGTTCTCGACCTAATTGGGCGGTGCCTGGTGAAACATCTCCACAACCCCAACTGCAGCATACAGCAGTCATTTCAGCCGGTAAGGCTTTGGTCTAATTCTGCCTGAAATCAGTTCAGTATTTGCATATTTATCTCAAGGCACTTTTCATATGGAACTGGTCTACATTAATAACACTCAACAAATCTCAAACAAAGGCCTGTTCCTTTAAGCATTCCTGGAAATTTGAAGTCACTCTGCTGCCTCCGTCGGTGTACTGTAAAATGTGCGGGGCTGGACTGGAAAGCTTCACATGCAAAGCAGCAGTAACAAGATATAGTGTACTGGTGGCACAGGTGGTGGTCAGAGTCACTGTGGAGCAACCGTATAGTCAATGTGCAAGCTGGAGAACTGAAATAGGGAGCCTATGGACACAATGAGAGACTCTGAACAGCTGGATGTGAATATGAGGAGGTGTTGTAGTACTTACAACCAGCGCACATTTGAAAATGAGAAACCTTAAGGCGTCCATGTGCGCCTCGTTTGGAGTTAACCTGAAACATCACCGTCTGTAAACGAAGGATAAATTTAAATCTCACTCGGCGGAGCTTTAAACCCGATAACCAGGCTGGAAGGATTCGATGCAACTTCCGACCAAGCGGCAAAAAGCTACCAAACAACCTATCCCCGGTGGTTTTGGAGCTCCGAGCTCCGATCCTACAACTTTTCTTGTATAAAATAAAAATAGTCGTAGTCGATAACAGACCCCCTCAGCCAGTTTTGCTGCTTCAAAGCAACTGTGTTGCTGCTCTGAATCCCAACCTGCATCCCTGACATAACCTCTTCTCTCATAAACATCCTGGGGTGGCAGCCTGACGTGAGTTATGCTCCCATTAGGATGATCCAAATTAAAAGTGAAGAAGGGAAAGGACGGAGTGAGACGGGGAGAGAAAAGAGATCACTGTTGGGGGCAGAGAAACGAGGGAGATAACAATAACACTTCCTCTCTACCAGCGCCTCATAAATCTCTCTCTGCTCGAGCTGTGCTCGGTGCCGCAGGCGCCTCCAAACTCTCTCCTGTCCTCTCCGTCTAATCTTTCTCCCGTGGCTCACTTTCCTCACTTTCTGTTGTCTGGCCTCAATTTTGTTATTCTCGCTCGTCACCTATTGCTCTTCCTCTCTTTGCTGCTTAGCAGGTCCCATGTGACGCCCTGTTTTCCACTCCCCTCGGGGTCAGAGTGATGTGGTGTTTTGTTAAAATCAGTAAAAATTCTCTGGTGTTGGTATTAATTATCCATTAAGCTGAGAGTCTGACAAGAGAAAGATTAAAAGAAATGGGCTTAAGCAAAGCAGCGGAGGCAGATATCCTAACAGTATATGGTATAGTAGTATTGATTAAGCTTGAAAAACTACCCACAATGCAAAGTGGTGTTGTTCCGCTTCTCATTGAGTTGAATTACAGGGAGCAGCCCGGAATGCTCGGGCTAATTTTCTGGGTTTGCACACTTGAGCTCAGTTCTTTGGTTCCATTAGCATATGAGCATCATTTCAGAACATTGTGGTCTAATGTGTTCTTACCACTGTGGTACCAGGATTCTGGACAGCAGTAAGTCACAGGTCAGTTGTTTTATATTGGCTGGTAAGTGTGTTAGTATGATGAGCTTTGTATAAGCGATGTGGTGCTACAGATCCAGTCCCCCTCCCCCCCCAGCATCCGTCCATCCTCAGACTCACCCTGTAGTTGGAATGGGCTCTGTTGTTGGTGAACTGGCCCATAGGCGTGTGTTCAGTGTGTCCCGGGGAGTACAGCCCCTCCGAGGGGCCGGTGGGCACGTGGTGGAAAATGAACCAGAAGCCTGTTTCCTGATGGATCACACACAAACACGTCCGCGTGAAAGATTCGAGTTTTCAATTAGCGCGGACACAGGACGACAAAGAAGCGTGCGCAGATCATGCAGTGCACATCACACTCCCGCACACAGAAAGAGCTGAGGCCTCCGCTTTGCAGCTTCGCATGTCAGCCTGTCTGTTTTTGTGCTGTTCTTCACAGGTATGCAAATGAGAAGAGCTATTATGCTGGTGAGGATAAATGAGACTCATTCCAGCAGACGGATCCTTGTGAAATCCCAGTAGTATGATCATAATTGGCACTCTATCATAGTGAAAGTGCAGCAGTGCCTCTGTCTGTTGTCTACTTGATTCTGAAGTTAATAGGAGTACACAGCCATTAATCTGACCTGGCAATGTGGTAATGAGACAGACCTCCACCTGGAGAGAGATGGTGGGAGGAGGAGTGTGCGTGTGCATGGCAAGGGAGAGCGAAAAGCCAAAGTGAGAAACTCACCTCTGAGCCTGCAGCAGCACAGTTGATGAGGTTGTTATTGGGGTTGGCGATCCAGAAAGTTGAAGTTGCGCTATGAAGAGGTAAAAGACAGGAGAGCTTGGTTTTTGGATTTCACACACTTTGAAGCAGCGATGCAGTGGCGAATCAGCTCTGATACGCAGTAACGTTAACCGAGGGAGAGAGACGATGTAATATACGTCATTTAATAGCAATTTGGCTCATATTTTGTGACAGATAATATCAAATGTGAATGTTTTTCATGACCACTAATATTAATAGAGTCTAACTCTTGTTTTTCCTCTTGCAAAATAAATATCATACCAGCATCCTTTTTTAGTCACATGTCACTGAATAACATGATATATTACTTTATGTTACTATGTATAAAGTTGTATCTTAAAGGATAAGTTAAAAAATCAAAATCCAAAAGTAAAAGTACAAAAAAAAAGTTTGCCCAGTGTCTTTAAAGTTGCAGCCAAAATGTCAGGCAATTAAAACAAAGAGTAAAATGAAACTTTCTCCCGATGAAGACCTTAAGAGGCAGAAAGGGGAGAAAGCTAATGAGTGGACCTCGATTTAAAGAAATAAGGCATGAACAGATTCAACTAGAGGGAGGAGGGCGAGTGTGATATTGGGCGTGATCCTTTGAGAATCGTACAAACATGCCAGACAGTCACTAAACATGACAATCATTAGTTCAGGGCCCCTATAGGTGTCAGAGGGGTTTACGCCCCCCCCCCCGGCCGGTACCTGCAGGCTACACCGCTGCACCTCACAGCTTCCGGACACATGCTGCAGCTTCGCGTTACACAATATTTTGACTGCTGGCCGTCACAGAGAACCCGGGCGTGGGGGTTCGCATGCAGCAGCTGGGTCCACTGGGGGTGTGTGGTCGGTGTGTGTGTGTGTGTGTGTGTACAGTACAGGGGTGCACAGCAGGCCACATACTCCCACAGTGTACAGCTGAACCCTGTTAGCTATCTTACAAGCACCCGCAGTTTCTGTCCATATGTCCGTGTTAACAGAACATTTGTACCGTCCCAATTACACGCGTTCATCGTCACTCCTCTCTCTCTCTCTCTGTTAGCGTCTGGCCTCATTGGTATTTTCTGCACTTCCACCTGTTTTCTAGTTTAGCGTGCATCCTCGTTGTTGTCTCCTTCCTGACTTGCATCCGCGCGATACAACCTCGAAATCTCTCCCGAATTTGTTTTTTTTTTTCCTTTCCTCAAGTTCCTCTGGATTTGCTCTGTCTGCACCTCAGACGGCACATTCTCACATTCGCACCATCGTAATGAGAAAATCATTATAATTCCATTTGCAGGTATGCGAGAAAAAGCAGCTTAGGGTAATGAATATGAATAGAAATAGTAGATATGCGGTTCAGCTCCGCGGCAGCTTACCACACGACAGCACTGCACCTTAAACCCTCTCTATTTTCCTCTTCTACTGCCTCTTTTGTTCTCTCCGTCTCTCTCCTAAACCCTTCCTAACTCTGCAGCTTAGATTGCAGGTTAGTCCATTTGTGCATATCACCGAGTCCTATTTTGTTTTTGAGACAAACTGAGAATTTTACTAAATGTCAAATAAAGATGAAATGTTTTTTAGTGTTTTTTTGCCACAGGGAGTCAAGATAACTCTCCCAATAAAATCAGTTTGTCATTGAAAAGCATCAAACACGCAGACGTGGGGTTGCTTGGCTGAGCTGGAGCACAAAGACGCTCACTATACGGACGAATAAGTGGGGATTTGCGGAAAATATTGTGTTCTATAGAGAAGTGGGAAACAAATAAAGTGAGGTGGATGGATGTAGCGTCCTGTCACTGATGTGCAGGTAAAGTCTGCTTCCTTTAACCAAACTGACCATCCTTCCTCAACCTGTGCCGGATGAATAGTCTACACCTGGCTCCTCTGACAATGCTGAACAACTAACATGCTCACTGCGATGATCTTTAGTGGGTACGTAGTGTCTGGGAGAAACGCATGTTTGTAAAAATGAATCTGCTGATCTGTCGCCGAGATGCAGAGATGTTGATGTTCCACGGCAATCCGTCTCTAACAGATGTTAGGATAAACTGGGGTTTTTGCAGAGACGTCTCTGGTAACACTCTGGTTCGCGGGGACATCTTTTCAATATCCTGAAATTCAAGGGCGGATGCTGAGAACTCTGCAAATGTTAGCTCGTTTAGTTTGGCGGGCGCACCAGACGCAGAGCAGACAAATAAACAACGTGAGTGCTGCTGCATTTTACGGTTAATGTGTAAAAGACAATGTTCGTGTGTGAATCTGTGTGTGTATGTGTGTGTGTGTGTGTGTAAAAACGGAAACATAGTCGCTGAAGGAACTGATGCCTGAACACACAACTAACTGCCACGTGAAGCGGTTTCCTCTGAAGGACATGGCTCGGATGGATCGTCTGTTTTGTCCAATGCATGCCCAAGCACGCACATCAACAACGCGTACTCACACACACACACACACACACGCATGCATTAAATAAGCAAAGTGTTTAGGCCCGGCACATTCATCTGGCTCAGTTTAAATCCTCCAGCCCAGATGTCCCTGTTCCCGACAAATCTGACTGAAATTTATTGTCCTCTTCGGTGCATTTAAATTCGACACATACACAACTCAGCAATGACAGGGGAAGAGACAGAAGGAGTCACAAGGGAGCGTTCGTAAGCTGACTGGAAATTAATCATCATAAATCTAACAGTGGGAATGTTGTTAGTGCAATCATGTTTGATTAAATTGGAATTTTTGAACCGCGGTGATAAATACACTGGGATTTGGAAATCATCACAGGACACACTGATCCAGACAAGTTGTACAAAAGCCTCATTAGTGTATAGCGCATTGCGTATTACCAGGCTGTTATAATTGGATAAATTAGAAGAGGACAGAGGAAAGGGGAAAAGCAAAGTGAAGGGGAGGAGGCAGAAGGCAGCGGATCGGGTATCGGCAGATCCGACCGGGGCCCTCATGTTGGAGAGCAGGTGGATGACTGCACGTCAGTGAGGGCTGGTAACATCATGCATCCCCAACCTTGGCCTTTATGCTGTGCAGCTAAAGGCAGCTGCAGCGTGCTGAGATAAAAAAAAAAAAACAGTCATGTGACCTGGATTAAAGCGTTTGAGCTGCGTCTTTATGCTTTACATATGATGCTGCTCTGACAAAGTGAAGGTACAGGTGGGGCAGGGTGCCTCTTCTTATGAACGTGAGTGTGTGAGGGTTTCTGTTCTGTCTTTATAAGAACCTATTTCAGCTTTAATCCAACGCAGTGAATAAGAGGTTTCTACCAGCTGGGGCATTTTGGGTTGCCCGCTTCATGTCAGCCCTGGTCTGGATCAGCCCTTGCATGCACGTCACGGTACGCGGGTTGTTCATCAGCACCCGGCAGCCGAAAAACCTTGTTTGAAAAATCTATCTGACACTGTAGGCTACAGCGAAATGACTTTATTGTTATGGTACAACAGGCATCGATTCGACCGTCTCTACACTGCCTTGAAAGCATAGACTGGGCTGAGGCGCAGCTCATGAATCAACCGCGCAGTGCACTGCTCTGTCTTGTTAAGACAGTCAAGCCAATCAGCAGTCCACCTCTGTCTCAGTGCATCTGGCCTAAACACATAATAATCCATCCTTAAATACAATTCATATTTCTAAATGAATGGATGCACTGGTTGACACAAACCACGGAAAAAAGAAAGAATGTTCGGAAACCGGGTTTCATTTTTGCACAATTTCAGCAACATACCAATGAGTGCTGCTTGTAATGGACCGAACTGTTGCATCACAATGATAAATATGTATCAGTGCATTAATAAATTTATGTCATACAGTGCTTTTGGCTGAGCCTAACCACCTCTAGGGACTGCTTGACACTTTGTTTGAGGGTTGAGTGCATTTAGAACACGTCTGACTCCACTTTTGCGAGATAAGCAGTGTATTCTGGGAGCGATGGGAGACACAATGCATAAAGACTTCAAGGTGTGTTGTGGGTTGAGGCACATGTATGTGCTTACACATAAATGTATTAACTAACAGCTAGGACTGAAGCCTACATATTGGTTCAGTTACGGTGTTGTTCACTTGTGTGTGTAGGAGCTGATTTGTTGACCTCTAAATTGTTAGCGCATAATTGAAAATGCCGTATATCATTTCGATGGGTAAAAAGTAACTTTGAGGTGCCGCAATGCTCACATAATCCAACTTCACAAGGCTAAAATGAATGGAGCAGCTACTGTCATGTTGTGTTTAGCCTCTGCCCTTTCACAGTGTTAAAGACCCTTCTCCCACTGCTAAGATCTGTTTTTGTATCCTCAGGAAATTAGCAGAAATCACGTTTATTTAATTTTGTTATTAAACGCATTTGTTCTTGTCTTTCTTCCCACTGATGTTCATTTTTTAAATTGTGATGGAAGCTAGATATGGATGTGCTGCACTTGACGCAATTAGTTGCTTCTCTGCAGCTGGGTCAGGAGCTCTTGTCGGGATAGATGGATAATGATCCAAAGCTCACATCCAAGTGGACCAAGGCTTCAGAAAAGTTAAATCCAAGTGTTGGAAAGTCCAGACCTCAATCCCAAGACCTCAAACATGTGGAGTGACCTAAAGAGAGCTGCACGCAGGAGATCCCCTCAAAGGTTATTCCTAAAGATCTGGGGATGTAATAGATGCAAACGATGCTTCCACAGAGTAAAAGCTCAGTGGGGTGTGCAGATTTGTGACATAAGGGTGTGGTAGACTTAACCCTGTGTTTGTTTCTCTGGACTTTTGTGCGTTGTAAGATCATAAGGGTGGAATAACTCCAACATTTGTACATTTGCACAAAGGGATACACATTTTACCAAAAAAGGTCAAGGTCCAGTCAGTTGAAAGTTTGCGCTGACTAACAGGAGTTGTGCAGTAGATGTGTCTCACCTGCAGTCTTGCCGGGGGTTGGCCACGTATCCTGGGTATGCCCCGTCGGTGATGTCACGGCACATCTTGCTGTCCCTGTCTGAAGGCAGCAGGGTCCCGGCTCGAACCATGAGTCCCAGGCAGTGGTCGAACGTGTTCCTCTCCTCCGGGCCATCCTCCGTGAAGAAACAGTGGCCCAGAGTGTCGTAGCCCACCACATCCTTGACCTGGAACGGGAGGAGACAGGTTATATTTTACTGATCACGGGTTGACAGTTTGTCACACCAGGGCTGGAGAAATAATTGCCAAAAAAGAGAGCAACCACCAGGTAAAGTATCAATTTTCCAATGCCTAATTCCTCATTTCTGTGCCATTTTCTGTTAAATGCACCATTAGGGTTCCTCTTTCACTCCTGCATCCATGGTATTTCAACTGACCCCAAGCAACTGAGCATTGTGTGAAGGATCCGATGCCTCATTCACCCAAAAAACTTTTTGGTTTGCTGACAGTTTTTTCTTTTCTTTGTTGCTTCTCGATTTTCCTGCTACTTTGTTTTTCTGAGGCTTATGGTAAATGATGAACGTCCTGTGGGTGTGGATTCGCCGTGGTGTGGCTCCGCCACGCTCCTCTCAATCCAATAAAGTCTCATATCCTGCCAGGAAGTGACCGTGGAACTCCAACGGCATCAATGCTATTAGCATTCAGGTGGTAGCTCTCCCTGAGAGTTGAAACCAAAATTGCTTTCACTGCTGGCTTTCATCAATTACTTATGAAACCTCACTGCTGCATAACAGATAACTCTCTCGCAATTGTGCAACAGTAGTCCAGGAGCGGTCTTAACTCATTGCCGTTTATTGTGAGGAAACACTAGCAAGACTGTTAGCTCATTAGCTACGTCCACAGCAAACCAGCTAAAATTGGAAATGCTATTAAACACTAGGTGCTGTTCCAGCTTGTTTCAGTTCAGACCTTCTGCCACTCTTGTGCAGTCAGCTGTGATTTAAATACAAATTACAAGTCTTTGCCTTTCATATTGTGCATCAGAGGTAATTTGGAATTATAGTAATCCCAATCCCAATGTTCTGTGAGTCTTTCTTATATTTCATCTTGATATGGGTGTTATTGGATTCCCCTGCCAGTCCAGGATTCTCCATAACATTGACTAACCAATCAGTGCTTTCATGTTGCATTTTAAATTTAGCTAAAAGCTGCTCAGATCTGGATTTTGCACGGTGCATGCTGCTGGTTTTTAATATCATACCCATTCATTTCCTGTTTATTTGGTATATCTCACATGCACTAACACTGTGTTATGCACCCCGTGTTTCAGTTTCTCATTTGCATGGGTCTTTTAAATGTGACCTGCCAAGGCACCACAGGTGAACATTAGCTTTGAGCTAACCAAACAGTACTGTAATACTGGGAAATGTGCTTGGTCACTTGCTGAGGGTTAGTTGAGAAGATACGTCCCTCATGGCCTCATATATACGATGCAGACATGAGTGTGGTATTGATTTTCCCATCTAACGCTTCAAAACAAGCATCTTTCCCAGATTGTCACCCTTTGCTATCGTGTCCATCCCAAATACATCAAGGTAAAATGAGTTATACTGACCAGCAGGCCATTTGAGCCGTGGATGGTTACGCAGCGGGAGAAGGAGTGGTGGATAGACAGATCGCTCACAGAGGTTGGAGGGTCGTAGCCTCCCTTCCCGTCCACGTCTCCGTTCATATGGAA